>OZ005657.1:276522400-278922400 GCA_963930645.1 Salticus scenicus | reverse complement strand
CATACTGTAAACAAAGTACTTTTTCAACACTGTTTTTTTTTTTTTTTTTTTTTTTTTTTGCATAATATCACGTTTTCAGGTTCCCTGAATGGTAATTTAAAGTTTGTATTAGGTTTCTACTTTCAAAATTTGATCTATATTGGCGTTTGAAAGCATATTAACAACATCTTTGATTTTTTTAAAAATAAAGTAGACATTATAATTGAACGGGGGGTTGAGCTGGGCGGTAGTCCCCCTCATACAGAATTATATGTGAAATAAAACTGTTATCCGAAACCTATTTTAGATTACTTTTAAAGTAGATTTAACTTTATTATTTTTTTTATTGATATTAAGACTTAATCTGCAATCTATCTTCATAGTATTGAAATGCAAGGTGAGAGAAAGTCGTGTAAGTGACACACTATATTATTTCATTCGTTCTATTTGCTGGTTTATCGTTGCACACGATTTTTTTTTTTTTTTTTTTTTTTTTGTAAATTGAAACAGATTATTTGTTTTTCTGTTACGTTGTCTCTCACACTTTTAACCCTTATCGCTCGTATGTTCCTTCGAGTGGACATTAAAAAAGCGAGCCACGCCTTAAGGTGTTCCTCTGCAAATGAAATATTATTTTTCTAAAACGTGTAACTATAGGCTACCTTTCGGCAATCGGAAAATTTTAACAGAAAGATTTATTTTATTTAATGATGAAAAATAAAACAAATTATTATAATTTTTCAGTAGCCAAAAGGTAGTAAGTTGGAAACTATACGTGTGACGTTTTAAAGGAACGCCAAAAGCGTGTCTTACTGTTCAAAATAGGAAAATATGCCGAGCGCAAAGGGTTAATATTTTTTTAACTATCATTTTGCCTTACAAATTTGTCAGGTAACTGTTAGACACTGCATCTTATAATTAGGTTTTGTTACAAAATATCCTGTTTGGTTGAAATTATTTTAAAATATTTAAATTTAAATTTGGTAGCGATTTATTTTTATAGATTTATTTCTAAGTAGGAAATATATATATATATATATATATATTGCTATTTAGTTTAGTATCTATTATTTCAAGTTCAAGATTAATGAATCTTCTTAATAATACAATATGATTTTGTATTATAACAGAAGTTATGACGATTTATAACGTTTTTAAATTGTTGAAGTGAATATAGTTTGTTTGAAACCAAAGCATTTTCATTAATGCTCCTCTTATTTCCGCTATCGCTAAAAAATCGTCATTAACGCCAGCTTATTTTCTGTTTCATGTAACTTACTTTCTCGCTTAATACCTGATCCATACATTCATGTTGGCAAGAAGCCATGTTTTTCCAGGCGTAAAAGTGTATCACCAGAATGAAAGTACTTGCAGTGGTTATACTTGCGAGATGCAGATGTAAATAACTCTCATTTGATAAAAATTACGGTTTGTTCTATTTGCATGATATTACATATTCGTAAATGTGTGCTATATGTAGAGTAAATTCGTATGATATAATTTTAACATGCTGCGTTTTTTTATAATGTACTGTACAATTCAATTGTAATTTCTGCAATTATCACTATAAAGATAGAGTAATTAAAAATTAAGTTCCTGCCTTTGTAATAATTGTCAAGTAATTAGAAATTATTCTATACTATTTGCTAAATTTCCGCTCGGGTTGGAGGGTATATAAAGTCTATTGTAAATTATAAAGGTTGGTAATAAAGATACCAACCAACAATAACAATTTAGAGGTTCTCAAAAGTTCCACAAAAAGTATCAGTTTTGGAAAAATGTTCAGTTTTCTCTAAGTCAAATAATCCTAAATTCTTTTTCATTCATTGTTTGTTATACTGTTTTAAAATTGATTTGCTGCTGTCGCCTTTAAACATTTCTTTAAATACATAATTAATTATAAATTTGTATTTTATGACACGGCCATTCATTGTTAATTTCAGAAAATTGAAATGCTTTGTCCATATCACGTGGCCTCTATTGTTCAATCTTATCCACACTTCTTTCATTTCGTTAACTATTGATTACTTTATTAGTCATAAACTTTCTTTTAAAAAGATCTAGCTTACAGGGGTATTTTGAAATCTCGAATATACCTTTTTTCACCATATATATTTTTAATTTCAATAAACTCAAGCATTATATCTTTATTAAATACTAGCACGCTGCGCCCGCTTCGCTGGTCACTATTTTTAAATGAATCACTATAGTTAATGAATTCTCAAAATTGCATTAACTTTTATCATGCGACAAAAAGAAAAAAAAAGAAAAAAGAGAAAAAAATTCTGATTGGAAAAATATTGCACCGGGTCCCCACTGTCTTCGGCAGCGTAGGCTATTGTGCACTGCGTGCGCATTTATGTTCGACACTCTTAATGAATCACTATATTATCGTAAGGAAAAAACATAAATATAAAATACAAAAAAAAAAAAAAAAAAAAAAAAAAAATATCTTCTCCCAACGGTGGAATAATCGGTCCGAGCTCCCACTGCCAGCGTCCCCCTTCCCGCTGCTCGTAATGATTTCTGAAACTTTGAAAATATCCGCAATCGGCATATCGGGCCTCAAAAGCTAACAACACTGATTTTCAGCCCTCTAACTCTTATTTATATATTTTTGCCCCTTCCCCCCCCCCTCCTTCTTGTCTATCCTAATAATTTTACAAATTCAAAAATATTCGTAATTGATTTGAAGGTATGAAAAACCTCCATATACCAATTTTGAGCGACCTAACTCTATTCTTATTTTTTTGGCCCTCCGACCCACCTTTAGCACCCCTCCTAATAACTTTAGAAATTCGAAAATATGCGCAATCGATAAAGTATCAAAAACCTCTATGAGCCAATTTTTAACGACCTAACTCTATCTTTATTTTTTGCGTCTACGCTCCTCCTCATAAGTCAGCAAGTTCGAAAATATCCGTAACCGATTTCTAGGTCTCAAAAACCTCTATGTACAAATTTTGAACGGTCTACTCTATTTTTATCTTTTTTGCCCCTCCGCACCCCCATCCCTTTCTGACCCTCCTAATAACTTTACACTTTCGAAAGTATCCTCGTTCGACTTGCAGGCCTCTAAATTCTACCTGTACCAATTTTGAACGGTCTAACTGTATTTCTGTTTTTTTACCCCATAGCCCCCCCCCCTTTCCCGCCCCACCCGAGAGAAATTTCTAAAATTAAAGAAATTAGTTTTTATGTATTTGTGGAAGCTATATTTTAGAGCAAAAATCTCACATATATCTTTTTTTTCTGTTTGCGATATAAAGGATTATTTCAAATCACGTTCTCCCCCCTCTTGGGGGCTGAATTTCTAAAATTCCAGAAATTGTTTTTTAGGTATTTAGATTAGTTATATATTAGCGCAAAAATTTCACGTATATATGTTTTTTTTTTTTTTTTTTTTTTTTTTTTTTTAGATATGTAGGAGTATGTGAAACCACGTTTTGCGCATGTGAAATCACGTTTTGCCCCCCCCCTTTCCCCCTTGGGGACCAAATTTCTAAAATTCTAGAAATTAGTTTTTGTATATTTGTGTTAGATATATTTTACAGCAAAAAATTTACGGATATTTTTTTTTTTTCTTTTGCTTTGAGATATGAAGGTTTTTGTGAAATCACATTTTGCCTCCTATTCCCCCTTGGGGAGCGAATATCGCAAAATTTCTTCTTAGGGGTTGCTTACATTATGTGTTCTATAATCTGACCCAGTTTCGAGTCAGTAGCTCCAGTAGATTTTGCTGTGCGTTGATGAGTCAGTGAGTGTCTGGAAGTACTATTTTATATGTATAGACAAGTATTTGTTTTAGCTAATTTTTAAAGCAAAAATTTTACGGATATATCTGTTTTTTTCTTTGAGATATGAAGGTTTTTTTTAAATCACATTTTGCCCCATACTCCTCCTTGGGGGGGGCGAATTTCGCAAAATCACTTCTTAGGGGGTGCTTACACTATATGTTCTATAATCTGACCCAGTTTCGAATCAGTAGCTCTAGTAGATTTTGCTGTGCGTTGATGAGTGAGTGAGTGAGTGGAAGTACAGTAAGACCCCGCTTAACGCGGGGGATACGTTCCATCAAAGTAGAGCGTAATGCGAAACAGCTGGTGCACAATTTCAAGAAATCCCCGTACTGCTGCGAGCAATTTCAGGGAATCCACAGGGGAAATTAAAAGAGCGCTAAATCGAAACGGCGCTAAATGAAACAGCGTTAAGCGGGGTCTTACTGTACTCTTTTATATGTATAGATTAATTGGTCCACGCCCGCCTAAAGCTCGAATTTTACACACTTCCAAATTATTTCTCTTTGCAAATTTAAATTACTACACATTGTTTTATATGATATTTAAAACAAATGGCATCATCTTTTGTATCATAATATTTATAAATTTAGAGTTTAATCATCTCGAATAAATTTAAAATGCCATCATATTTTTTTTAATTCAAATTTTATAAAAATGTTTTCTACTTTGTTATTTCTATTTTTAATTTCTAATGACGTAACTAAATTCTGCATTTTTATTGTTATTTTTCCGTAACGTATTAAAATCTCGCATAGATACAAAAAGAGATTATTTAAAAAAAAAAAAATGTTTTGTTTTATTCAAGCTTTCTTTAGAGGGGGAATAAATTTTGAAAAAATATTTGGTTGCTATAATTTTAATTACTGCAACAAAAAATCTACATTAAATACATATATACTATTTTCAAAAAAAAAAAAAAAAAAAAAATTAAATTAAATTAAATAAATGGTTGAAGTTTTTTTAATTTTTTCTCTTAAAATGAACTGAAATGGATTTCGTATGTTCAACTTATAGTTTATTTTTTGAATCAATAAACGAAACTCCCAAAAACGTGCAAACTATGGATAATTTTTTTTTTCCTTTTATTAATGCATTGTTTCATATTATGCATTGTTTATTATTATTATTATTATTGTTGTTGTTGTTGTTGTTGTTTTATTCGTTTTAAATTTATGTATGGGAACCTTGGAAAAAATTCTACCTTTTTTATAATTTCAAAATATTGTTGTTGTTAGGACGTTACAAAACTAAATTCAAAACTGGTGTACAATCAATATTAAAACTTCAAAACTTCTTCACACACCATAAAATGTAAGCCAACACAACCGGTTTCGAAAAGACGAGGCCTTGGTTCTTCAGGTGCAAAAACACGTGCTACTGCCTTCGAGGCAAAAGCAAGACTTTTTGACCTGAATAAGAAAGGCTTCGTCCTTTCGAAAGCGATTGTGCTGGCTTAAATTTTATGGTGAGTGAGGAAGTTTTGAAGTTTTAATATTTTTAGGATGTTAGTTTTAAGCGTTACATTTGGGAGACCATGGCTTTAGTAGTAAGAAGATCGCCATTGCACTAAATTTATTTTCATTCTCGAAGAAATTTTTAACGAAACACACATTGAAAAAAATATTATTTAATTTATGTGATTTAAGAATGATTACACTATCTACCAATACGTATTTGGACACTTTCGAATTTAGTCGTTTTGTCAAATATCTAGAAAAAAAAAATATTTTGAAACTCTGGGAGCATAAAGAACATGTTATACCTCATATACTTCAGTTATGGTCCCACATGCAGAAACCTTTTTTCCTAGTTTGCTACTATTACTGTTATCAATAATTGATATTCATTTTACAATTACATGTTAAAAATAACTCTTATTATGTAGAACTCTTATTATGTCTTATACTGCTATATTAAAAATTTAGAAAAGAATGGGATCATCGCCCCACCTGTTGAGCGATTGGCCCCCAAATCTAATCAGCAACAGTTTATGTCAGGGTCCAACTAAATATCAATTTTGGTTAAATTTCATTCATTGGTTCGTGAGGTACAGCGTCCACAAAATTTTTGATACACACAGACAGACAGACATTTTCTAAAAACAGTCAGTTCGTGTTCAAGATATCCCACAGCATGTAAAGCAATCAAAATCTGTAGTTTGAAAAATTTCTCGAATACAATACTATCTCTCCCTATATATACAATAAAGTAAATAGGAAGATGATAGTGTTTTAACAATATTTCTTTACAATCAGCGAACATTGTATTACTATTGAGTACTAATTGAATTAAAATAAAAATGTGTGTAAAACCCCTTACAGTTTAGCTTTTATTTTGAGAGAAACTGAAATTCCGTTCATTCTATCTCTCATAGCATTATGAATTTATACTATATTTGTTTGAGGTTTTCATATAAGTAGCTCAATGCTTTTGACTATTAAATTATGCAAATGAAGCTTTTTAAAATCTTGCGTATGCATAAATAAATATTATTTAGTAAAAACCATCATATTTCAAAAGGCAATTAATATTTTTGTATTCTGATTGCAGTATACTGTGTTTCATGTAGTATGCAAAGTTTCCTAAAAATGACTTTGCTCTGGGTTTAACACTCTACGTGTTATAATAAAAAAAATGGCACTTTTTTTTTTTTTTTTTCTTTTACAATTTTTAAAGAAACCGTTATATCGCGAAGAATATATGTGATAGTCTCATAAATATTTATACTGATAATTAAAATTAGCCTCATAATCACATGCTACAGCCAAAACTCATTTCAAGCATTACTTTGTACAGGGTGATACAAAACATTTTGAAGTTTGCTTAATTTTTTACTGGTCTTCCTTTCTTAATCATGACAAAACTTTTGTGAAATACATGAAGTGTAACTTGTTCTTTATGCTTCCAAAGATTCAGGATAATTCTTGCAGAATTTTTCTAGTTATTTGACAAAATGTCTAAATTCGAAAATGTCCAAATATTTATTGACAGATAGTGTACAACACCTTTTTTTTCTTAACTTAATTATACATATTATTAAACCACTTTAATTGAAAATTTCGAAGAAATCTAAAAAAAAAAAAAATGTTTTACTTTTTACATGTAATATATATATTCAAAATATAAATACTGAAAAAAAAAAAAAAAAAATCTTAAAAATATAGTGAATTAGTTGACTATATTTTTTAGTTGATATACGACTCCTGACAACACAAAATGCTGCAGAAATGTAACAATCGTACAACATCGAAACACTGAAAATATTTCAGAAATGTTTCAAAACGCTCAGTTTGCTTTCCGATATGTTTCAAAAATGTAGAAAAGTCCGCGATCGTAACAAAAAATCAGATACGTAACAGAAACGTTTCAATTACTTAACAGATGTAACATCGAAAAGTGCGAATGTTTTAGAAAGGTATCTAATGTGTTATGTTTTTAAAAGATTGTAAGCTTTTTGCAACATAACTGAAACATTCTGTGCTGTATGGGACTAAATAAAAGAGAAAAATATTTCGAAGTTATTCAATTTGTGCAAAATAATTCTTGAAAATTCTCTCGTTCCTGGAATACTTTTTAAATGTCTCTTGGAAAAAATCTGAAGTATCATATTTTAAATGTAAATATCGATGAAAAAAAGAAAAAAAGATATTAAAAGAAAGTTTAAAAGAAAATACAATGCCACTTCTTTATTTAAAAATAAATAAATAAGTAATAACGTGAACTGTCTTGCTCATATTTCCTATTGATTTATATTTATCCCAAAATGTTTCAAATATTTCTTTATAAAGCAGGAAAAAGCTCTAACATCTTCAAGTTTAAAAGGAATTGCAGTTAACTTCGAAGTAAAGTTACGTTTAATTTTGCCTGCTTAGATAAAAAAACAGAGCGATATCGTAATAAAAAAAATCGGAAAAATATTTTAAAACTAACTGTGAAAAACCCATCATCATTTTCTAAATTTTAAAAGAACAATTTTGAATCCCTAAATAATTTTATCTTTATGCAACTTGAAATATCCATATTTTACAGATAAAACATATATTTCGATGTTAGTCACAGAAACATAACAAAAATTTGTATTTTCAATTTCTATTTTTGAACAAAAACACTTTTACCTTAGAAAATAAAGATGTTTCTCGTAGTATTTTACAAAAAAATATACGTTAAACTCTAGTTAAGTCTTGAGTTTAAACTATGATTTATTATTGGTAAAAGGTACTATATAGGCTAGTAGAAACTGGAAAAAAATTCTTTTAAAAACTAATAGCAAAATGAATGAACAACTAGGAAATACTGTCGTAATTTCACGACTTTTCATGAATATATCCGAAATTAATGATTTTTTTAATCAATTAGCGGGTTACTTTTTAATACATACATATATATATATATATATATATATACATATTAATTAGCATCTACTTAACCTTTAAACTCATGAAAATAAGTATACATTCACTCTATATTAGAATAATTATCTTCAAAATACGGTAGAAATAATTATCATTAGGAGACTGTAAGGTAACTTGCATCAAAATTAATGAAGATAAATGGGGACTTTTTAAAATGACATTTTGTAGCTTAAGGCAATTTTTCCCTCCATTCGTGCTAAATCAAGTAAAACGCTATTTACTCCCGACTGCACTTAAAATTTACTATGCTTAAAATGCTTGTAATTTTTTTTTCTTTTTTATTCATCATGATTTACATTCCTGTTTAGTGTATTTTACTTTAAAATCTTTGTCTCTTCATTATATGTTTAAAATTTAACGAATTTAATTAACGGAAATAATACTTCCGCTATTTTAATCTTTCGAGTAATCAAAATGTTGTAGTTTGAGCGAAGTATTTATTTTAAGATTCAATAACAAATTTATTGCTTGTCATAAGCATTAAAGTCTTAGTAGCAATAATCAGATTTTCACCAATTCATATGATCAATATTTTATAGATTTATGTACATAAGAGGCATTACATTATTAAAATAAACATGAGTAACAGTTTGGAATTAAACATAATCTTTCTTCATGGTTTTTCCCTTAATATAGCGGAGTTAATGTATGATTTTAGGGGGCTACATGGGTTCGAAAGCTGAAAAAAGAAGCATGTTTTTTTTACCTATTTTTCTCTTTTAATATAATATACCGAATTCTTTAGTCAAAATTTTGACCATAAAAAAAGCAACATTTAAACATTATTTTATTAATTTTCATTAAAAATTTTGGGAAATTCAGTCGGTGGGATTTGATTTTCGGCGCCCCCCCCCCCCCCCCCCAAAGTACTGACATTCACAATTGAATATTACAATTATAAATTTTTTCATTGATCTGGAATAACATATTCACTGATAGGAACACTGTTTAATGGGCCAATTTCAGTTTATCTCTATAAATAAGGAAAAGTGTCTGTGTACTTGTCTGCGTTGCGCTCTGGAGTTCAAACTACTAATTACCGGGCTACAAAATTTGGCAGAGGAATAGCTTGAGCCCTACAAAATTGCAACTCGTCGAGAATTCTTTTCGATTTTCAAATACGATTTTTTTAAAATTATTTATTTTTTTTTCATTTATTTATTTTTCTCTTTCATTTTTTAAAACTTATTCTTTCATTTCAATCGTCTGCGTCGCATAGCCACGGCTGTTACACTATTTATTTTTCATTTATTTAATTAATTCCTTTGAAAAATAATTATTTCTTTTATATTTATCGGGGGAAATGGTAATATAATAGAAATAAATAAGCTAATTAAAATTTAGGTTTAATTAAAATTCGTTTATTTAATTCCTTTGAAATGAAAATCTTTCTTTTTAATTATTGCATTAAATGGTTATCAAATGGTAATATAGAGAAAGAGTGAGGGTTATAAATTTCATGGCGCCAAAACTAAAATGTTTAATTGACGCTGAGATACAGGCGTTTTTTAAATTGTAGTTCCTAAATTATAGCAGCTCCACCTGTCGTCCGATAAATATCTAAATTGAAGTGCCCGGGAAAGACGTTGCTTCAAGCAGTGGAAGTCCAGATCCGTTGCAGCCACAGAAATCTGTGGATAAGCACGGGCGAAAATAACACTGTGGTAGGCAGCGTTTACCGGAAGCAAGGTTCAGAGCGATTTTAATGGAATTATTTTTAGATTTTATCTTTAAAGCTATATAACAAAAATAGTTATTCTTTTTTTTTTTTTTTAATTCATTTAAGCATAGCGACCGGCGAAGCGGGTGAAGCCTTGAAGTCTTGATATAAATTAGAGAAATAGGTTACTGTACTTAATTCATTGGTAACATTTTACAAATGTTAAATCACATTAAAAAAATCTTCAAAAATAATAATAATAACTTATTAATAAATATAAAAATGTCTTAGCTAAATAACATTATCCCCTTGTTCATTAATGAGACAGAAACTAAATATATGGAGCAGCTTTCATTGGGTAAAAATGAAGCCAGTGAAATGGTTTCAAGATATTAGTTGAGCAAAAGAAATATTAAATATCTGGTCGAAATCTTTTCGATAGTAATTTATGTCATATTTCAGAAATATATATATATATATTCTCATTCGTAAAACTGAAAGCATTTTTTAACAGTTTTGCAGTTCAAAAATATCCTTGCGCATGTTTTTATTTTTTCCTGATTTATCTTCAATCTGTTTATAGTTCTAAAATTTAAGCACCAATCAATGTATAAGCAAACATTTACTCTGTATAAAAAGTGCAAAATTTTACTTTACATTGCCAATTACACTAAATTTTTTTGATAAAACTTTGAAAAAAAAAATCGGAGAAAACACACACACACACACGTATATATATGTATATATATAAATGTATATATATATATATATTTAAGTTGTAAAGGTCTTACTGGGTCAACAAGGTTAAGAATTGTAGTTTGACTTTTAAAGTTATTTGGCATTAGTATTCTTCTTATAAGTTTTTAATTATTATACAATCAGAAAATTTCAATTTTTTTTCTTATGTTAAGAAGGTTTGATATTTAAGAATTTTATGTTTATGATTACTTTGTAAAGGTTAATTTTTTTTTTTTTTTTTGTTGTTGTTGTTGTTGTTGTTTTTGAATGCGGTTAAGTGAAAAGTGTTTTCATCCAAATGTATAGTGAACATAATACTCTCTATAAGAGAATTTAATATACTAAATTCTGATATTTTGTAGTTTGAATATGAGAAAGATTGCTTATTTATGTGAATTTATTTCTATTATTATTTATTAGGGAGCTCATTTGATAACACTGCAAGCATGAATTCATTTTTAGGAAATTTTGCTTTACTATTGGGAACTAACCAACACCTCCTATAATCATGTCTCTGAACTGAGCTTTACTTCATGAAGGTCAGCCCATTACATCCATTCAACACTTCCTATAGAAGAGTGTGGATTGCATGTAATCGGCCGATCTTCCGTAACGAAAAGGTCACTTTGGAGGCATTATTATAGGATGTGTTGACCTAATGCCTAGAAGCTTTAAAATACTATTATGGATTAAATCTTTTGGCAATACTTTTTCATGAAAAGCGGAAATTTGCACTTGAAAAAAGTCTTTAGTCAGACAACATTACATTAACACAAATAGCATGCAGGTACATACATGGCTGTTCGTAGTGGTTTGGAATCCACTCAAAACAACAAGTCCTGCTTTAATTAAACCTAGCCGGCAAACAATGACCATAGAGCGGCAAACTAAACATTCAGAAAATTTTCGAAACCCGTAGTAACATAATTTTTATCAAAAGTTATATTATTTTTATCTGATATTAATTATTTATGATTAACAGTTAATACTTTTCTTTATTATGTGTATCTAAAATAAGTCCTAATAATCCAGAAAACTCCTTTGGATCAAAATCCTTGGTCACCAAAAAGCATTGATTTTATTTTAATCATCTTCTTTTAACTTTGTTTTAATCACTAAAAAGTATGTAATATAAAACTATATGAAATCCGATTTTTACAGATTTTAAATACTGTTAAACGAAATGTTTTTATCTGCAATTACGACTTATCGCAAATCTTTATTCTTTTAATCAAAGAAAGCTTTTAATGTTGACTGAAAATATAATGATAAATGAGCATTGTAGAAAAAATATAAACACGCTAATGCATTAAATAGTTGTAAAAATTCCTTGAATTTACACTCATAAGATAAAAAAAATTGGCTTTTTGCCACAATTGTCACGTATATTAAGCTTAAGTAAAACAAAGGTGTTCTTTATAAGATACAAATAATAACACAGTTGAACTTTTTCCTTTGAGATAACACTAAAGCCGAAGGACATCAAATGAGATGCTCCAAACACTTCTTTATTTACGCATGCTTTTTTCGAAAATTCACTCTACTTTCTTAACCTAATTAAGTAGATCGGCGTGAGAACACTCTCTGATATGCCATTTTCACATTGATGTATCTTTTGTCTTAATGCGTAACAAATAACAATGGCGAATTTTTCTTTTGCGATAACACTGAAGCCGAGGTATGTCGGATGTGATAATTTGAACGCTAATTTATTTATGAGTACTTTTTATCAAAACTCTTTCTGATTTCGTTAACCTAATTAAGCAGAACGGCTGAAATCACTTTTAGATATGTCATTTTCATATTGATACATTTTTGTCGTTCGAAATAATAACGAGGCTAATATTTTCTTTTAATGTGATATTCGATGGTAAGTAGAATGAGGTAAATAAATAAGATTTCTTACGAATAGATATTTATAAGCAAAATTAAATCTAATTCTTTTTAAACAAAAAAACATTCTAATCGACAATTTATGCAGATTTGTCAAAGAGTCGTATTTATTAGCAATATTATTATGAATCTCTAAAATATTTGTTTTTAAATATACATGAATTAGTTATGTCTTGCAAAATTTTCCGATATTCCTATATTATTTTTTAAAAATATAAGAAAATCTCTATTCAATTCCGTAAACAGCTCTCGTTACGTTTGACAACGTACTTTTAACTAAGAAAGCTGAGTTTAATATTTATTTATTTTATTTTTAATCTTTTATCTTTCTAATTTTAATCACTTGTGTGTCAAGATTATAAAATACATGTTGTTTCAGTTGCAATATTTTATTTTTATCAAAGTTACACATCTAAATTATATACTAAGAAAACTCATTCATTGAATAAAACACTTCCAACTAAAAGTGTTTATATATATATATATATATATATATATATATATATATATATATATATATAACTTTACGTTATCTATATAATACATCTTTAAAACAATATCAAAAAGTTATGTGAATTTTCGAAAACAGCTGTTATAGTCTAGAGTCTACAGACTTATCAGTGCTAAAAAGTGTTTAGTATGAAAATATTTTCTGGGTTTTCTATCGAAGTCTAGTCTGTCTTCTATAATTTGTGAGTGACATTCTACTATAGCAAAAATAAAAAGCATCTCACTGTCAAAGTTGGGTGCTGGTGTTTATTCTTAAAAATAAAGCATGCATTTTGGCAATGTGTAATCACTTAGGATAGATTAAAGAAGACTACGTATTACAAAACACTTGGAAATCCTAAATTATTTTCAAGAATAAAAAATAATATGATGTGGCACTCACACTAAATCTCTAACTTTATATTGCTATGGACATATTATTGAAGTTCAAAGTGGAAAGTAAAAGATTTGTACATTTATGAAGTACTTTATATATTATTTCAAAATTGTTTTAAAAGCAATACTATTCTGAATACATTTATGTGTGTGTGAGTGTGGGGGAGGGGGGGGGGAGGATTAACATACCTCAACCCGCTTGAATATTCTAGCTACATTCATAAAACATTTAAGGTCATTATTATACTGAAAACAATATATTCAGGGAATTGCTTCCCACAGTATTCTTACAATTTCATTCGATTCATTTTCAGTAGCCCTCTATATTATCTGTACATTATATATTTATTAAACAGTGTACTTAAAATTTGCACAGAAAAACAGCAAAAATAAATAAATTAATAAATAATCATGGGAAAACTCCATATACAATTCGAACTATTTCTAAACATAGCTCTAATATATAAGAAATCTTCTATGTATCCCTGAAAACAAAGGGAAAATGCCTCTTATACCATATCCAGTGTGAAACATGCTTCTGTGCACATAAAATATGTCGACTTCATCCTGTTTCGCCCACAGATGTATTGTATTTGAATACTTATTTTTCTCATCAGGAAGCATTTCTCCAATCTCAACTTAAACTTTTAAATAGCATCCATATATTAAAATTATTTCGAATACCGAATTCAGACTTCTTGCTTGTGGTAGTTATTTAGATGGCCGTCGATTATTGAACTTCAGTTTGAAAAACAACTTCAGAATTCTTGCGATGTGAAACCCTAATAACACAGGGATGATCCAAATAAGCAGGCATTTTCTTGTAGATATTATGATACATTTTACTATGCACGAATTGTTGACATATTTAACTCAATTATAGAAGACCAGATAAGCATTTTATTATAAAATGGTAGGTAGAATTGGGGTAATTCAATAACTTGGAGTGGCAGCCCAAAATCGTCGACTTCTTAGCTCAAGTCATGATGATGAAGTCACGCTCCGATTTCTTCATTAATTTCGCCAGAGCTCTAGTCGAAGCCAAATTCAAAATAGTAGAGAAAAAAATGGTTGCAATTATGTTACGTATAAACACATACAATTTTTGAAAAGGTTACCACATAGTTATAATTCAAACAGTCCTCAATAACAGCCAACCCTCGCCACGGGAAGAAGGAAGTTTTTAAGCAAAATTAATGTAGCATATTGTGAGACAAGAATGCATATATGGCGACAAACTGCATTCATTTGCAAGATGAAAAGAAACCGAATTAGAAAAAATCATAACATGCTATTGTAGATCTGCATTACGTTAAAGAACGAATAATACGTGATCAAAGGTTTGATAGAGTTGCAATTAGCAAAAGATACATATGTGGGAAGAGGGAAGATGTAAAAATTTAATGAGCATACTGTATGTAAATTTAAGTTGCAAATTAGAGGTCATAAACATGTGTTCGTTATTTTATTTTATTTTAATATGACAACATATTTTTTAGAATATGTGATAATCGACTTCACATTGCTAATATTTATTCTTTTAATATGCTTATTATAGATACACATAGATCAACTGCTAAGAACCTGTTATTTGATTCATGTTTAGAAGGGACCTTTAAACTTGTAAATAAAGAAAAATTCAATTTCGAAGATTTATCCAAAAACAATACTTTCTCTACCATATATTCGTAGGAGAACGTAAAATCTATGTCATTTTGGAGACTTATACTAGGAGGCGCAAGTTTTCAAGGAAAACATTTCTATTTCTATAATGTTTAAGATAAGGTACTTATTACAAGGTTCATAGCTTAAATAGCAAATGTTCTGTTTCCTTTGTGTCAACGCTTATTTTACATTTTCTTTAAAAATATTTTTTTTATTGCTATACGGGGTATTTTAGAAGTTTCTACACTTGCTTTCAGTATTTAAATATTTATCTTAAACATATAAGTAAAACCTTAAATATGCCTATAAAAGGGAGGGGTTTTTTCCCCTCTTAATCGGTATAGCATTTTAAGGATTTTAAAATAAAGAGTTATAAATTTAAATATTTATATGGCTTCTATGATATTAATTTCCATTAAGTAATAATTACAAGAAAAAAAGAACTTTTTATATACCACGTTTTTAAATTTTCTTTTGGATCATATAAACTTGACAATTCTATATATTAATAAATACATTTTTATTTATTTATTTCTATATATTTATTTATTTTATTTATTTATTTATTTATTTTTTTGGATGAATTATCCCATCAACTTGAAAGAAAATGACCAAATGCATAATAAAGAGAGCAATTATAAGAAATTTTCAAACATTTATTAATTGAATAAAAATATTAAAAGGATGCGTTGTCATCATGTTCTGAGCTATTCTAAAAGTTTCAAATGTCCAACTAGATTCGATTGCAAGATTTATACTGGACAAACAAACAAGAAAGCCAGTTAATAAAAACGCGGTAAAAAATGATTCTTATCTTAATAAGGTAATGTAGAAAATTTCAGCATTTTACCATACAATTATCGAGATGTTTAAATTTTAAAGGGATTAGTCACAATTTGAAATACAATTTTGAAAAACTTTTAAATCTACTTTTAATCTACTGAATTTAATCTACTTTTATTTAATTGATTTTTTAAATTTCTATACCTCATTTGCCCAAGTTTTAAATTTATATGACTATGATCATTGTATTTAACGAACGAACTCTATACAGAATTTTCGAAGACACTTGGTACAAAAAACTTACCGGTAGCAAGTTTGTAATAAAATTTAAAATTATTTGTAAAATTCCAAATTTGTAATACATAAAACGTAAAATTAATTAAAAAATTAAAAAGATTGAAATGAAATGTGAATTTATATTTACAGATAAATCTAAATTTAGAAAATTCTTCTGATTTCAAACTTTGCTGTATCCATATAAATTTCTGCGATATTAAAAAATAAATTAGAACAAATCTAATCTTTCTCTAACGGTATAAGAAGTCAAAATATATATAATCTGTACATTAAAAAAAATAATCTGCAAAAAATAGTTTAAAACTTCTTTAAGAGGAAATCATCAAACATCAATTTACTGGTAAATTAAAATAACACAGTTTTTTGATGAAATAATTAATGTAAGATTTTCTTAATAGAAATAATATTAAGACATAAAAAAACAATTTTTTTTTTCTTTTCTAAACGCTTACAAACACAAATTAATCGACAATAGATTAAAAAAAAAAAAAAAAAAAAAAAAGAAGTTTTTAAAAAATTCATTAACAAATTACTGTATATATACTTAAATTAAATATTAAACTTCAGTTTCACTTCAGCTCTGTTTGATATTCTTTACACCTCATTTAGCAGAACGTATAAAAGTAGCTAACAGATTTTATGTTCAAAAAGCCATGTCTTCGTCAGCAACTAGGTTTATATTTCTGAACTGGCAAACGGCCATTTTTTTTTTTTTTTCTGGGTATTGCAGCGTGTCTTCAGGCAGTTAGTGATCAAGCAGCACGTGAATTGTCAAACTGAGATGTTTATACACGAGCTTTTTTTTTTTTTTTTTTTTTTATAAACCTTACGGGGTATATATATATATATATATATATATATTTTTTTTTTTTTCCTTTGATGACAACAGGTTGGGTTAGAATGTAAAATCTTTCGAAAACATTAGTCATTCTCTGAGTAATGTTCTTTTTTCTTTTGAAAAATTAGCAGTAACTATTAATTTTTCAAACATTGTAGCACGATGTTTTCATTCTTTTAATAGATAACTTTTAACTTTAAATTATGTTCTCATTTATCAAAATGAAATTTATTTGAAAAGAAAGATACAAATTGGTTTACGCGATGTCCAATTATTATTATTTTTTTCTAATTAATTCTTGCTTGTATAAAAGGATTTTTAATCATAAGAGCTCTACATAAGTTGAAATATTTTTAAATGCATTTAATAAATAGATACTTACTAAACAGAGGTAGTTTAAAATTGTCAGAAACATTCTGTAAGAAAATTAAAGGATTCAGCTTATTTCATTGCTGTTCCGTTGTTGAAGTTTTTTAGAGCATGATATTTTAAGTAATAAAAAAAATTGTTTCATAAACTTTTCTCTTAGACATTTTAAATGCAAGCTATTTAAAATATCTAAATAATCTCTTTAAATTATTACGATATTCATGAACTAATTTAAATAAGTAAATAAATAAAACTGCTTTTGTGGAAAGCTTGCATGTATAAATAAATATTATTAAAACATTAGAATAAAAATTACTCTTTTTTTACTCATATATCTTCTTGGTTTCATTCTAAATTCCGAAAATGTTCGACTGAGTTATTATCTCATGCTGTTATTTATCAAGTGGAAAGTGTCAGTTAAACGACTTACCCGCTTATATCAAATAAGGTATTCCAGTATCCATGTTAAATAATTCCGTAGTGTTAATCCTACGGCGAGTAATTTGTAAACATCGTGATGTATTCACCGAACAGTTATGAGGAAATCACTGATTTATTGGAGACTGGAGAGGCAGACACAATTTGTACTGTAGTTAAACTAGCTAGTTATAATAAAAATATATTACACTGTAACATAGAAAAATATTTATAAAGATGCGGGATTTTTTTCCAGTAAGAGATCATAAACATTTTACTATACATAGTAGTATTTAAAGGTTTAAAATTAATCCTTGATATCTCTTTACTTCTCCTTCTATTTCAAATCTAAAGATTGCGAGAATACAACTTTAATTTAACCCATTACCCACTGGTGTTGCGTTCACGCAACACCAGAAATAATTGTTTTTAACAGTTAACTAAAAAAGATATTTTATATTAAGTATTGTTTTTAAGTAAGAAAATCGTAGATTTTTATTTTGTCACAAAAAATTTTATCTGAAAAATAATTGTATGTTTAAAAATGAATTTCAAACTTGAAGCACTTTTCAAACCAAAACTTTTGAAAATTTTCGTATTTGAATGAGTTTACATAACTTGTAAAAAAGAAAAAAAAACCATAACAAGATAATTACTTTAAAGTCATCTGTAGTTTTTTCTGTTTTATGCTCCCTCAAGGAAATTTTCGTAAACATTTATTTGTATTCATTTTATAGTCTTATTCCGCTGAAGTTGTACAAATACAACACTCTATTTTGTTTGTAAAATAAGACCAATTTTCATAATTTTATTTTAAATTATTGTTATATATGATCAAAATAAGGAGTGTTACTGTTTGTATTTCGAAAAAATTTCATTATTTCTTGCTTTGGCGGTTAACGAGTTAATTTGTAATATTTATTTTTTTAAAATGCAAAATGCAGCCGTATCCACGTAACTCAAAGAATAATTAAATAATTTCATTAACTTTTTTTTTTTTCTATGTCGTACTTTGTAAAATTCCATACATTTAATGCGTGCATATATATATATATATCTTTTAATGTAGTTCTAAGATTATTTATTTGTTTATAATGTTTTTGATAAAAAGCTCCACAAACAAAATCACTTAATTTAGGCCTTCAAAAGCATCATATATGGCCAGGAACACTACCAAATTAAATTTCTTTTATTTGGAACATTAATTGTATTCATAAAAATCTGCAGTTATTTCAGATAATAACCGACTACTTATTTTCTATCAATATGCTATGATAAGTTTTAAGGAATTAATGTATATTCTTAAACTTTTGGAATAAAAAATATTTTTTAAATAAAAATTTATGGCTGTAACTTTATTTTAATAATCATGCCGATATTTACATTTAATTTTCTGGCATGTATTTTTAAATTCTGCCATTGCTAAATTCTCTGGCAAGTTTTGATACCACTATTTGCGAATAATACTTTTTCTTGTATTTGATTGCAGAAAATTGTTATTAACTATTACAATATGCTAATAGAAACACAAAAACTGCGTTAGTTCCCGACTTCTCCATAATCAATAGTTACATTTTTAATGAGACTTAGGAGTACATAGTTCGCAAGAAACATTTATTTTAAAGGTAAATCAAGCATGGAAAAGCAACTGAACTTCGATAATTTTGAGTTTGTAAACAAACAATGTAATTTAATTTTTTTTTTTAAATAATAATTGTAAAATTAAATAAATAAATAAATAAAAATAAAAACCAAACCTGCATTATTAAAAATAAATAAATAAAAATTTCAATATTATAATATATTTCATATTATTATAATACATTTTATTGGTAAGCATTTCATATCATTTAGATAATTTCACATGCAGTATTTCTGAATATACCTAATTTTATAAAAAGTAATGTTTCCAATGTAAATATGTTAGATATCTAAAGTTTAATTATTACTGAAATTAAAATGGCTTTCTTCGAATCTCATATTAGTAAAGGTAAACCCCTTAGAGAGACTGGGCTAGATCCCATGTGTATAAATTAGCCTTTATCCATACACCAACAATTAATGAGCATTACACGTTAAGGAACAGTAATTTATTTTATTTTATTTTATTAACTAATCAGCATGTATAGTTACGCTCATCACTGACTAATTGACTCTGTCACGCTTAAAAAGGCTAAGAGATTTCCTTGGACTCTGTCTTTGTGTGAACGCAAGTTGCCACCTAATTTTCATACTTTAGTTAATTTTAAACAATCTAATTATCCGATCGATAAGCTGCTTAATCTAACAGATTCAGAAAAATTGCCCCTTTCATTTGGTACCTTATTTGTAACGAATTTTTTATTAGATATTTTAAAATTAATTAAAATATAAACATACATATTTAATTATTTTTAATTGTTGCCATTTTTTTCAGCATAAAATAAAATATGCTTTCGCGTGGAAATAAATAAATAAATAAATAAAAATAAAATATTAAATTTACGTCTATATGATGTCGTGATGATCTAAAAAATGATGTCTGTAAAATAATAATAACAATTTTAAATTTTAAAGGTAACGAAGAGATAAATAAAGTGTGAAAATTTCGCACGGGCTTGCTAGCAAATGAATTATTTGAAGTGTAAAATAGATAAAATGAAATGATCATTTTTCAACGGGCGCCTTAGTCGTCCTACAGCTAACTAGTTTAAATAAAAGCAAAATTATCTGATTCCCAAACGTTGCTTTAAATTTCATAAATTAAGATTACATTCAACGAAAAGAAATCGTGATAAACAGTGAAATTTTTGTGAATGCATACTTATTAAAAAAATTTAGTAAATAAAATATTGATAACAGAGACATAAGTAATAACAAAAGTGTAAGTAGACCTTTTGTTTTTAAGGAGTATAACTGCATGCACTCAACACAAAGTATGTTCAAGCAAAAACTATTATCCTTTACATCGTTCCTTTTAGAATGCCAGATGTTGAATATTTATTCTTAAGTAACTAAGTTTACTTATAATTTACTGAGAGCGCGTTTTTGTTTATAGCGTATATTTCAAAGTACATAAAAGGCCCTGTAAAAGTTACGACAATAATAAAAGTCTCTTTGCAGTATTTACAGCAAATGTTCCAGCACAAGAATGGCTAATTTTTTTTTGTTACGTTGTGGTGGTGGCAGATTTACACTGATGGATTGCAATTTGCAATCAAATGGAACTTCAAGAGCGTTGAGTATACTTTTTTTTTTATGATTTTAGCTGCGTTTTACATGCAATTTCATAAACTATGTTTCCCTTTTGTCATTTTTGTATTTTTGAAGAATAAACCTTTTTATACACAGTACTTTTTTAAAAATAAAATTCAAATTTAAAAATAATTCCATGATTTTTTTTTCTTTTTTCAAATTTGTACTTTATTTATTTTACTTTTACTCTTCGCATTGTTATACATTTGGAATAAGGATTTGTGAACTATTCTGGTGATTTAATATTCTTTTAAAATTATTATTTTTCACAATTATTTATTTGAAGAATTCTTAAAGTGTCTTAGATTTTATGTTGGTCTCAAGAGATTACTTTGTAAATATCTTATCGACATATTTTTATTTTTTTTCTACAGGTTGATCGTAATTAAATATGGCCAATACAGCGCTCTCTGTACTTGGAACAAAAATGTGGATTGAGTCGAAAATTTGTATATAAACAATTCAAACGATGCGCTCAAAGTTTCAGCAAAATAAATAAATAAATAAAATAAAACAACTCAGCTAAGTGAGAGGGGCGGAATATATGAAAATAAAAACAAGCTAGAAATTTCAATACAAACACCTTTATTTTTTAGGGACATTTTTGTTATTTGTGAGAGACTGTTTCACGGTGTAAAGGATATTGTTTAATGTTGGGCCCCATTATTTATTTGTGTGCAACCAATGAACAGTGACAGATCAACAGCCGACAGTAGCTGATTGCGTGTCATTTATCGCACATTGTCCTTTACGTCAGCCAGGTTTTTTTTAAACAGTTCCAAGATTATCACACTTTCTGTTAACTGACATACATCGTAACTGAAAGAATGCTACTCACTCGATCTTCTCCTTCTATACCCAGAACTTACGCTGAATCCATTTGCTTATACAAAGAAAATTGTTCTCTTCTCCACTTGCAGGGCTACAATTATCATTCTTTGTACTGTCATAAGGCTTCAAAATGAGAAAATAACAGTTTTAAATGTCGCAATGTTTGAAAATATTAAAATACAACCCTAGTTATTTATTACATATCATTTCAAGCAATTTGACTGTACTGCACCACGTAGCCTTTTTTTTTTTTTTTTTTAGTAGAATCTTTCAGCACATCCTTCATAATGTCTATCTACAAAGTTTCGACTAAATCCGCATTTTAGTTACAGCTACAAAGTGCTCGGAATACGCCAAATTTACGACCGGTCTGTATAATAAGTAGAAGAAAGTGTTGAAGTAGTAAAATTTTTTGACTACCGATTTTCGACGGATTTATACGTTTTGAGAAGTTCAGAACACGATTTGACCATTTTCGGAAATGTGTGTGCGAGTGTGCGTGAAACAATTGTGATAGCTCTAGCTCAAGAACTAATGTAAGGAATTTCATATAATATTATCTGTAGTTACACCTTGACATAAATTAGCACCTATCAACTTTTGGAGAAAATCATTCATCAAGCGGCACTGATATACTGCGATTTTATCCATGTATGGGAGGGCTATATTCCATCCTATATTGCATATATTTGAACAAAACTTATTATGGGAAAGGCCCTCTAGGAAAAATTACGTTGATTCAATTTGGGTACATTTCGGCCGATAGGTGGCTTTGATATGATGTAATTTTCTTCGTAAACAGGAATAACTGACATCACTGTGTCCCAAAAATGTAGTATCAAATATAAACTAGCATCTTGTATAAGCTAAGAGATTGTTACTTGCAAATAATTCCCAGAATCAACAGTAATTCCAGGAAGGTTACAATTATATTTCCGCTATAAACAGCATATTGTCGGTAAAATGGGTGAGCGAATTGCTACAATATTTGTTTTTTGGACGATTTATAAGATGTACTAAAGAAAAAAAAAAAAAAAAAACTTTCAGGTGGCACTTTGATTTGAAAATGGCATATTCCACAAATGGGAGGATACACAAAGGACTAAAGACACAAAGGTACAAAGCTAATCAATAAATTTTCATATTTGATTCTCTGTGAGTTATGTCATTTTTCAACCATGCAATGTGCCGCCTAATAGATATTTTTAATTTGTTTAATGCCTTAAGCGCAAACCTTTTAAATTCCTTGAGCTCCTGAAGCGTGTAAGCATTAATTTGGTGGCAATCCACCAGAAGGTTATTTTAGAAGATTTTTATTATAACTACACTGCACTTTACTACAATCGGCTGAGAGCATTTGAGCATTAAATTCAAATTCATCCCCAAATCTGTATTCCTTCTCAATTTGGTATCATACGAGCTAAAAAAATATATTCGTTTATTTCTAAGATTACGCTAGTAAGTAACATCCGATTGGTTTATCTAAACTCTGTCTCACTGAATATATCCATCACAATAAGATTATGAATAGTGTTGTCAAGTTCAATAGTGTTGTTTTATAGTGAGCTCTTAAATATATTTTTTCAAAATATTTTTTTAAATATATTCTTTAAGGATTTATCATTATTCTTTTATCTTAGACACGATATTTTGCGCTGTAATTCTTTGAAAAGATACACTGTAAAAAATAGGTTCTTAAAAGTAAGTATATATTGTCACAAAATACACATTTTTGAGTACATTGACATGTCCAACATGGGGATATTGGGATTCTTATTAGTCAACCCCATTTTTGAGCATGTCAGTATACTCAAAAATGAGTATATGGGTTTTCAAATTTAAGTATATATTGTTTCGGAGCTATTTTGAGACAATATATACTTATTTTTAAGAGTCTATTTTTTTCAGTGTATGTTTTTCTTGAAATGCTATGTTTAATATCACTCTGTCACCCCTTAAAAAAGTTTCATTTTCTATGAGATCTTCACTTTTTAGTCTATTTGTCACTTTCTTACGTAATTTTTTAAACATTAGTCGAACGTCACTTTAAAAGAATAGAAATAAGACCAGAAATAATTTTGAACATTTACCTTTAACTTTTAAATAAAATGTTTTTAGAATTTCCTTCGTTGAAAGCTTTTTAGCTCACGAAATTTTAATAAAATTATAAAAACTTCAAGTTTCAGAGGTAAAAAATATTCTAACGCTGTAAAACTGAGAAAAATAGACAAATACGCATTCTAAAGCTTTTAGTAAGTAATTTATTTATTTATTTTTATTTTATTTTATTTTATTTTTTTTTTTTTTTTTGTAAAATCAGTGATTTAAAATAAAAAATAAGAAATAAAAGTATTTATTTATTTATTTTTAATTAGACGATATCTATATTATTGAGACAGATAAAATTTCATTCATTGAATTTTAATACATAATCATGTTTTCATATACTTTATATTCAATTCGAGTAAATAAAATTCAGTGATTTCCTCAAGTACAATAACCGTACTTTACTGTTTCTCCTTTGTCATTGTATTGAAAAAAATAAAATACACATTAATGCTAGAGAAATCAAATGAAATCATATAAATACAGAATTTATTCTTAGGTATTTGCATTTAATACAAAATATAGACAGTTTCTAAGCCAACAAATGTCTGTTAGGGATAAAAAATAAGGCTTTATTTTGCGATATTTTTCTGTGAATTTATAACATGAATTCCTTTTTTAACATTTAAAAAAAAAAAAAAATTATAAATTCATTTAGACTATTTGTCGATCAAATCATCTGCAGAGTTTCTGCGCTCAAATCTGATAGCAGTGAGGTACCGGATTCGATCCCAGATCAGCTTGTTGGCCTAGCCATTCGGAGTTTCCGCGGTTTTCTCTGAAACTTACATAAATACAGGCTAGATCTCCTTGGAAAAATTCCTATGGAGGGCATTCTCCCTTTAGGCCTAGGACCCTAGAGTAGAGTGACCATATTTTTTTCATTGAATTTTGAGACAAAGATGGCGGCGTCCTCGAATTTCGAGGACAAAAAATAAATAAATAAATAAATAAATAAAATAATAATTAAATCACCTTAAATTGTACAATTTTAGTAATTTTTATGTATAAAGCACATAAAAAAACTTATTTCAGCTTATTCATTATACATATAATAAATTACTATAATAAAACATTAATAACTTTATAACCGGCGTCCCCAAATGTGTTGTAACTTTTTGGGGACGAAGGTAGTTTTGTCCTCGAGACTCGGGGACTATCCTGGAGTTTCGAGGACATATGGTCAACCTACCCTAGAGCAGTCAATCGGCCTTACTCCCAAACACAAACACAACACATCTGCGTGTCCGATTGTCTGTGCTTTAATTTTAGAACACTTTGAAATTAAATATGTTTTTCAGGTTTAGTATCACATGTTCCAGATTAAAAATGTGTATCTATATTAAAAATTTTATGTATTTACTACTAGTCTGTGAACAGGGCCTCACAAATATGTTTATTATATTACGGTCTATAAGAAGCATTTATTTATGGTATATTTTGTTATATATCTTATACCGCACAATATATCCTTTATATATGCTCTATACATTGCACAAAATATTAAGAAATCAGCGTACATTAATCATATGTACAAAAACATATTTACTATAAATTATGGTATAATTTGCGGTAATGCTTGATTAACACGACCATATGCGAAATAATTCGGATAGACATGTTAAGAGATATAAATACTTGAAAAGTAATTTTAATATTGCTATGTATTTATAACCTTTTACCTTGCATTAAAGTTAAAATTAGTTTATAATTTCGGTTAATCTATCAATCTGCACTCTAATTTTGTAAATGATTTTAGGAAAGTATGAAATTACTGATATATGGTTTACAGGTTTGTGATGAAATAGCTCTCTGTTGACGACTAACCCAATATCTGCCATATTTTGCAATCGGCGGACAAAGGGTTATCAACGAATGCGAATTTTCCTGAAAATGAGGATAAGAGAAATCGATTTTTCACAACAAAAAACGCTTAACCACAAATTTTTATCAAATTCATCAAATGTTTATGAATAAACCCAGTTTCTGCCTTATGTTGCAAACGATGGCCGAAGGCTTAACAACAAACGCGAACTTTCCTGGCGACGAGGATAAGTCCAATTGTTTTTGCATCCCAAAAATCTATTAGCGCCAAACTTTTATCTGAAATTTTCGATTCACTACCTTTCGATAAATGACCGGACACTTTCGATTTCAGACGCTTTTTGAAATATCACAAAAATTGCTACACAAAATCATCTTGAAACTCCAGAAATGTGAAGAATATGTTATACTTCATCTATTTAAATGAAAGTTTTGCCCCTAAGGTGAAGGGAAGACCAGTGAAAAATTAAAGAAAAATGAAAGCGTTTGTCATTACCTTGTAAAAATTAATGCTTGAAATGCTTTTTCACTATAGCGTGTGATTATGAGGCTATTTTTATTATCTGCATAAGTTTTCATGAGGTTACCACATATATTAAATGAGATATAACGGTTTCTGTAAAAAATCGAAAAAAAAAAAATTCTACTTTTTAAAGTATAATACGTAGGATGCCTCAGTGCAAAGTCATTTTTAAGAAACTTGGCTTACTACATTAGACACAGCATACTGCAATCAGAATTCAAAAATGTTAAATACCTTATGATTAAATGAGCATTTTTACTAAACATTTTTTAACTACGCATGCACAAGTTTTGGCAAAATTTCATTTGCACAATTTAATAGCAAAACATATTGAGCTACATATATGAAAACCCCAGACAAATATCATGTTAATTCAAAAAGATGTCGTCGATAGATTGAACTGATTGATATTCAGTTCCTCTCAAAATGAAAGCTAAACTATAAAGGGTTTTACTCACATTTTTATTTTTATTCAATGAATGGTAATAAAGTTTTAAATGATTGTAAATAAATATTGAAAAAACCACCCTCATCATTTTCTTATTTTGGGGAATAGCTGAAATTCATTTCATTCTATCACTTACAACTTTTTGAGTTTACACGATATTTGTTTAGAGTTTTTATATAAATAGCTCAATACATTTGGCTATTAGATTACAGCCAAATTTCACTAAATCTTGCGCATGCTCAATTAAAAATTATTTAGTAAAAGTTCATATATTTAATTTGATTGTTAAATTTTTTTCATTCTGATTACAGTATGCTGTGTCTGATATTGTATGTCAAGTTTCCTGAAAATGGCTTTACACTTGGTTTAATACCTAGTGTGTTATAGCTAAAAAAAGCGATTTTTTTTTTTTTTTTTTTTTTTTTTTTTTTTAAGAAATCGTTATATCTTCCTGATTATATGTGATAGAGACATAAAAATTTATACAGATAATAAAAAAAAAAAGCCCCATGATCACATGCTACAGTCAGATTGCATTTCAAGCATTACTTTTTACAGGGTGATGCCAAACACTTTCATTTTTCTTTCATTTTTTACCGGTCTCCCTTTCAGTTTCAGAACAAAACCTTCACTGAAAGATATTGAGATATAACATATTCTTCACACTCCGGAAGATTCAAGATGAATCGTCTAGTATTTTTTCAGATATTTCAAAAAACGTCTGACATCGAAAGTGCCCGATCATTTACGTAAAGGTAGTATATATTTATAACTAAACCCAACTTTTGCCATACGTTGTAAATGACGAACGAAGGATTAACGACATATGCGAATTTTCTAGAAGATGAAAATAAGTCCACTCGATTTTCCACTCCTGAAAGTTCTCTAACGCAAACTTTCATCAAAATCGTTATATAAATTTCCAAGTAAACCCAATTTCTGTCATATGTTGCAAATGGCGGATAAAGGGTTAACAGCGAAAGTGAATTTGCCAGAATATGACAAGTCTAATCGATATATCACAATGCAAACCAATCGCTCAAAACTACTGCATAGTGGTGAAAGGCCACCTTCCGTCTTTGAACTTTGAGCTTTCATAAAAATCGTTACATGTATTTCTGGTTAAACTTAATTTTTGACATATGTTTCAAACGGCCGATGAAATTTTAGCAGCGAACGCGAATTTTCTTAAAAACGAGAATGAGACCCATTGGTTAATAAAACTAAAAATAAATTAACCCCAATCTTTCATGAAAATCGTTATATCCATTTTCGAATAAACCCAACGTCTTCCATATTTTGCAACAAGTGGATAAAGAGTTAACAGAGAGCATGAATTTTATTGTAAATGAGGGTATATCCAATCGATTTTGCATCTCAAAAGAGTTATAATCCCGATTTTCCCCCAAAATCATTATATGCATATACTTGAAAACCCAATTTATGCAGTATTTTGCAATCGGTGGACAAAGGGTTAACAACGAACGCGAATTTTCTTGAAAATGAGCATAACACCAATCCATTTATCACAACAAAAACTCTTAATCCTAAAATTTCATCAAAATCGCTACGTATATTTTTGAATAAACCCGATTTCTTCCATATTTTGCAAACGGAGGATGAAGGGTTAACTGCGAATTTTTCTGGAGATGAGGATAACTCTAATGATTTTGCAACCCAAACTGAATTTACTTCAAACTTTCATCAAATTCGTTACATCGTTCTTTAGTAAACACGATCTATACTATATTTTACATCCGGCAGATAATGAGTTAGCAGGGAATGTGAATTTTCCTGAAGTCCAATCGATTTTGCATCTCCAAAACCCTTAGCCCCAAAATTTTTCTAAAACTTTACATAGATTTAGGATTGAACCCAATTTCTGCCATATGTTGCAAATGAGGGCCCTACAAACACACTTATCCACAGTTCATCGTAAAGATATCCCTTTTATCCACGTTACACCCTAAAGGTGTCTATTTCGTCCTCAAGATAAATGTCCTGGAAAGAGGATTTGTTTGCAGGGGGATGAAGGGTTAACAGCAAATGCGAATTTTTCAGAAGTTGAAGATACCTATAATCGATGTTAAACTCTTAACCCTAAACTTTCATCAAAATCATTACATCCATTTTCAAGTGAATCTAATTTATGCGATATTTTGCCACTGGCGGATATAGGGTTAACAGTGAACGCGAATGTTTCTGACGATCAGGATCAGTCCACTTGATTTTTCACACCGAAAAACCCTTAACCTCAAACTTTTAACTAAAATATTACATGTATATATGAATAAACCCAATTTCTGCCCTGTATTGCAAACAGCGGGTTAACAGCAAATGCGAATTTTTCAGAAGTTGAAGATACCTATAATCGATGTTGTACTCTAGAAAACTCTTAACCCTAAACTTTCATCAAAATCATTACATCCATTTTCAAGTGAATCTAATTTATGCGATATTTTGCCACTGGCGGATATAGGGTTAAAAGTGAACGCGAATGTTTCTGACGATCAGGATCAGTCCACTTGATTTTTCACACCGAAAAACCCTTAACCTCAAACTTTTAACTAAAATATTACATGTATATATGAATAAACCCAATTTCTGCCCTGTATTGCAAACAGCGGATAAAAGATTAAGAGCGAACGTGAATTTTGGGAAAGATGAAGATGAGAACAATCGATTTTACACACCAAAAAATCCTTAACATCAAACTTTCATCAAAAGCGTTACACATATTTCTGAGTAAACACAATTTTCTCCATATCTTGAAAAAGGCAGATGCAGGGTTAACAGCGAATGTGAATTTTCCAGAAGACAATAAATCCAATCGATTTTTCACACTGAAAAACCGCTAACTTCAAACTTTCATAAAAGTTAGTACATATATTTCTGAGTAAATCCAATTTTTTTTCCTTATGTTGCAAACGACGGTTGAATGGTTAACAGCGAAAGCGATTTTTTCCGAAGATGAGGATAAGAGCAATCGATTTTTCTCATCAAAAACCCTCAACCCCAAACTTTAATTGAAAACGTTAAAACTGTTTCCGAGAAACTCAAGACAAATATATATATATATATTTAACGAGTCACGTGTTTAACTCGTTCAATATTATTGAAGGATTAGATGGAGTTGTTAACAACAATCATGATTTAACGAGAATCCTCCTGATGTTAGAAAATTATATGTATCTAGTAACTTTTATTATTACGATCCAAAAGTTTGATTAGCTGCACGGTATGATATACTTTACGCGTTCAAAAATATTCTTAATGTTATAATAATGTTTAGGTGATATGTAATTTTATATGATCACTAAGCAACTACACTGAAACAAGTGAAAATTGTCGATTCTATTGTCAAATATACTTATGTAGACGATAACTGAGAGTGCAACATTGAAAATAAATAAATAAATAATCAAAATATAGTGTAGACACATTTCCTAAATCTAGCAGTGAGGATGAGTCCAAAAAGTTAGAGGGGTGCTAACTTGACCGACGGGTTGGGATTTGGAAAACATCCAGTAATTATGCTTTCTGTTATCACTTATTTTCTCTGAATAAGATGACTATCACCCCTGTTTTAACACTGAATTTGTTGGATCAGCACCTTCGCAGAAGCTTCCATAGTTTCATTAAATGTGGTCGAAGAATAACTTGTGAATTATAGTCTGATTTTGAATTTATTTCTAGAAAAATATAATTCTTTCTTAATTAAATGGTTACATGGATTTCGAATGCTAAAACCATCATACTTTCTCTATTTTTTAGTATAATGAGTAAAGAATTTTTTTTCCTTCAAAATTTTGATCTTATGAAAGAGCAACATTTAAATGGTATATTAAAAAAAAAAAAAAAAAAAAAAAAGAATCATTAACGAATTCACCTGCCTGATGGGTCCTGGGAGACCCTCCAGAAAAGCTTTAAATAAATTTCTCAAGGATTAATAGACGAATCTTATTCAAATTCTGCACACTTTTTCAAAATAGAATTGATAAATGTTTGAACAAAGGATTTTTATTTCGATTACAATTAATTTTACAAGGCTATAGGGGAGAGTGTTGCACCTTGGGACTCTTTTCTTATTTTAATTTTTAACTTCTACAATTAAAGTTAGATTTATAATCTAAAGACAATAATTAAATACTCCAACATTCTCCTCTATAATACATTTTTTTCACTTTTAACCATGTGAAAAAAAAAATTGCCAGCCTTTTTATGTAGGAAGGGCAAACTATCCCAAGGTACAACATGGTGTTGTACCTTGGGAGATGTTTTAAGATTTATATAGTAGTTTTAGCCTAAACCAGTGTTATGCTAATAATTAAAAAAATAATTTTTTAAGGCATTAAATTAAAAATATACACTTGTAGAATATAAACTTACATTACATAAATAATAATAAATTTGAAAGTTCAAACCTTATTTGTAAATTAACCAAATATTGATAAAGTCACTATTTTAACATTGTATGACATAAAGTCAACTGTGAGATTTCTCGTTCAGATCTCAGTGGGAGTTAAACACTCAATATCTGATAAAATATCACAATTTTCATATCCATAAATAAATTTGTTGCTGTCCCCTATGCACTTTAAAAACTCATTATTGATGACCTCCAGCACATTAGATAAAGGACGCAACCAAGCACTATTTCTGGGGGTTCAAACATAGAAGTTAACATATAATAATTATTATTATTAATCCAGATGCTTTTGAAAAAAATAAAAAAAAAGTTCAGTATATATTTTTCTGATATGTCTCTGGTTTGATCATATTCAATATAGTCACCATCTGAACTTGATAAATTTGATTTATCAATATCAGATTCTGAACTGGTAATTTGTTGTGTTGGTAGTTCTTTCTCCCATTCTGGATGCAGTAGTTTTGTGTTCTGCAGTTTCAATTTCAATTTTACAGGAGAATCTGTTAAATACAAGATTTTACTTTTCTTCTATTGCTATTCTTTATTAGAGCTGAAGCTTTGGGAAATCCCCAAATTATTATTGGTGATGTCACATCTTCAGAATCTCAATATGAACATGCTACATATACAACTGTTAATTCATTTGTCGCTTTTACTGTTGCAGATTCAGTAGCTTCACTTAACACTTCAGTTTATTGAATTGGTCTATCAGATATAAATAAAGTTATATTAAAAGTTTATTAATATTAATTTATTATTATTAGAGTGTTATTTTAAAACACTAGTTAATACCCGTCAAATCTGACGGATGATGTGCAACTAAAATCTTTTCACGACATAAAGTCTTAAACACTTTTGCTTTAATATTTCACATTGCTCTTAACCGGTTTTAAACCCCCTGCTTTAAGCAATTTTCTTTTGGTTGGAGGGAGGAGGGATAAATTTCATGAAATTTCAATATACAAATTTAATCATACTCCACATAATAAAAATAAAATCCCAAGGTTTTCCTAATTTTACTCTAAATATGACTAAAATAATGTTAGGAGTAGTTTAAAGAAAGGCAGAATTTATATAAATTATCGAAAGAATCAATATTTCTTAATGAGATAGCATTAATATTTGTGATAATACTTATCAAAACATCAAGTAACTAAATTAATCCCACAATAGAATTCCTCCCTGTCACACCAAATCGACTAATAATCTATAGAACTGCACTCGTTTTATGTTTACTGTGAAATTTATTCGTTGCTTTTCAGGCAAAAGGAATGAATACAAAGATTTACTACCAGATTATAATTATATTAATTTACTATCAACGATAACAGGTCACAATTTTTTAATAAAAACATATAGGAAAGACAAAGATTTCATTCACTTCTAAAATATATCGTTAATTCTAATTTGCCAAAACAATAAGTGCACTTTAAGTGTAAAATAATAGTTTTAATTCTAATTTTTCCTTCCCATATTTGTAAAAACACTTTGATATAATCCAAAATATTAATTCATTGTATTCTAAAAATAAACTAGAAATCGGAATAAATTTAAAATTTGTTTTTACTAGAATAGTATTATAACACTTTATTCTATCAAAATAGCATATTTCAACAAAAGTATACTGTTAAAAATAAATAAATAAATAAGAATGAATTTAATACTTTAGCAAATTAATTTGATCATTAAATTTTTAATAATAAATTATAGAATGCAAATTTTTACTCGTATAAAATATCAATATTTTAATGTTCTTCTTTAAAAATTATTTTTACTGTAATATATTATCGAAATGAAGTATCAGATATTATATTAATTAGAGTAAAAAAATAAATAAATAAATAAATAAAAATAAATAAATAAATGAAATAAAATAAAATAAAACATCCTTTGATTTTAAATATTAATCTCCATATTTTCTAAACAAAGTTTTCAACTGATAAAAGTTAAATTTTAAAGAACAATGAACTCTGACAATTTGTTAATTTTAAAAGATTTTTTTTTCTTTTAAGAAATTGAAAAAAGTAATTTTAGGAATATGGTATAATATAGTATTTGCATGGCAACAGATGGCGCCACATCCTGTGTAAAGAAAGTTTTGGCGAAAATGCATACGACTAATGCTCCTGAGTTCTACATACGACGGTAACCGATACATATTCGCGAACTGCTTTGTTTTGAATATACTTCCTTGGAAAGTATAAATCAATGAATTAATCGTGTCAATTACTTTTATGATCGAGCTTTAATTAGGCGTCTGCCACAGACATATTGAAGTATTAATGTCGTCTGCTCGATATATCATCGGTATTCGTATTGCACTGCATAAAGAGAAAGGAATATTCCCGTTCCAATTTGGTTCAAAATTTTCTCGCGCATGCCCAGATCGTGCGATTTTAGTCTTACAAAAAATGCTTTGTGTTTTATTATTATAGATACTAAAAATTATTTATACTAAAACAATACAAAATTATTGAAAACTATGTGTATAGCATATGTTTTCCTTGTGACATATCCCATAGTACACATGGTTTACTGTCTCAAGGTACAATCGCCAAACGGTTTAAATAAAACCAAAATGGTGGTCAGTCAAAATGCAGTATCATTACTTTTTCATAACCAAAACATTTAAAAATATTCTGTCCAATATTCATTTAAAGTTGAGTAGATTAATTTTACAAATACTAGTTCAGAAATCGAAATTAGAATGAGAAAGATATTTACTTTCAAGTGATGAAATTTTCTTTCACTAACTAAGTGTTGTGCTCATTGTTTCTGATGTTGTGTTTTACTGTGCTGTTATATGTGTATAGCATATGTTTTCCTTGTGACATGTCCCATAGTACACATGGTTTACGGTCTCAAGGTATAATCGCCAAACGGTTTAAATAAAACCAAAATGGTGGTCAGTCAAAATGCAGTATCATTACTTTTTCATAACCAAAACATTTAAAAATATTCTGTCCAATATTCATTTAAAGTTGAGTAGAATAATTTTACAAATACTAGTTAAGAAATCGAAGTTAGAATAAGAAAGATATTTACTTTCAAGTGATGAAATTTTCTTTCACTAACTAAGTGTTGTGCTCATTGTTTCTGATGCTGTCTTTTACTGTGCTGTTATCCATTTGTTAGAGTCACAATTAGAAAAAAAAATGATGTTGCCAATAGCCTTTTAGAAATTGCCAATTTCCCAAGGTACAAGCGTCCCAAGGAACAACATTCTCCCCTACTTGTGGAAAAATGTATCGAAAGTAATACAATTTTTGCATACAACTCTGCCAAAAATTTATATTTAGTTTTTGAGCCACTGGTTTAATTTTCCAAATTTTTAGTGAAAAATTTATTTAAAAAAAATTGTTAATTTGTTGCTCTTTTATATGCCATAAGTTTATAATAAGAATTTATTTATCATATATATATATATATATATATATATAATTGAGAAAATATGCTTTTTTTAGTCTTCTAAAGCCACGTAACCCCTTAAATGAAAGGTATTTATTAATTTATAAAATAATTTTTTTAGTAAATGATCATTTTATATATTAAAACGGCATATAATTACTAAAATTATGCATTACTATCACATAATTTATAACAAATTTAATTCAGAATGTAAAGAAATGAAATAAAAAGTATATTTTAATTGATGTATAATATACATTGAGCGGCCACTTTATTATGACCACCTACACTGTTTGACTCACATTCAGCTTCTACAGATCCTACGTATGTTTTACAATGTACTCAGAGATAATTTGAGACAGTTCTTGATTATATAATTAATATTTGTTGCAATATGATGCACTGTTACATATCTATTTTCTGTTACATTTTGGAAAATTTTTCGTGCTGTACGATCATTCACCACTCATTGATGACCACACTTTATCCATTCAGACCAAATGTTTGGCTGACAATTCAGTCTCTATACACTTTCACTACAGATGCTCGTGAACATTTCAAAAATGCCGAAAATCTACCAATATTACTCCACTCATCCGAATTCTTACTGCCACAACCCCCACGCTCAAAATTCGTCAAATCGCGTTTTCTTCCCATATTTTCACAATTCGCTTGTATTATTGTCTCAGAAATTCGGCTCTCTCTTTTTTTTTTTTTTTTTTTTTTCATACTACCATAGCACCCTAACGGCAGCGCTGTGGCGCATTATCGCATTTGTTAAAAACTATCAGGTGGTCATAACATAGTGGCCGCTCAGTGAATGTACAAGCACGTTTATGTGCCTAGAAGTATTTGTAAATTGAAAAATATTTATAAAACCTGTAAAACATAATAAAAGAGTTAATAGATGGGTGGGCAGAAATTAGTTTGAGAAGGCAAAGTGGGATTATTTTGATTGAATAGTTGGTAAGTTGTTGAATATTAATTAAAAAATTGTTATCACAGTGCTTCTTTTGTCTCTTCCATATGTCAATATGTATTTCATTCTGCATAAATAACGGTAAATTAATTTTTATTATATATACGCACAGAGCGGCCATTTCATAAATACTTTGCACCTGCTTTCGGCGTCAATAGCGAATACGAAGCATATTATGTTGTACAGTGCACTCAGAAATAATTTAAGATTTACTAACTTATTACACTGTCACCGTTTGTTTTCTGTTACACTTCGAAAAATCCACTCGATTATTCATCACTCGGTGACGCCGACCACAATTTTACCGTTCAGACTCAGTCTTTTGCCTGACAGTTCAGTCTCTATATACTTTCACTAGAGATACTCGCGAGAATTTCGAAAATGGCGGAAATTGTGTAATATTTGCCAGATGCATCGAAGCTCTTACTGTTTCCCCTTTCCGTCCGAAGTTCGTCAAATCACGTTTTTTCTAGTCACAGATAATTAATTCGCCTATGCTATCTTAAGAACTCAGCTTTCTTTCTTCATACTACCCTAGCACTCTAGCAGTAAAACTGCGGCACAGTAACTCAACAGCATAACAACATAAAATTGTCATAATAAAGTGGCTGCTCAGTGTATATATACATATTAATTCATACATATTTATTTATTTGCTTAGATAAATATATTAATATATCTGAAGATACATGGATATTAAAACTAAGTATTATAAGTTCGCTATCAAAAAACAAATCTTCCATTTATGAAAAATCTTGAAATCCATTCCAAATGTATTAAAAAAAAGCTGATTGATTGTTTTTCAGTAAGAATTCTTAATGATGTGATTACAATTTGTCTGTTTTCATAATTAAGATTGAAAAATTATCTTTGTGATCAATAATTACTTGTATTTTAAAATAAAATGAGTTTTGATTATCATCATTAAAACGCAAACCGTGTTAGAATTTCTTTCACCATTTCTTATTTTCTTTGAGGATTTAATTCAAACAAATCTCTCTCTCTCTCTCTTTTTTTTTTTTTTTTTTTTTTTTTCCAATTCATGACGAAAAAGTAAATAAATAAATAAATAATGCGAATTTACTTAGGCATAAAATTTTTTTTTTTATTATAAATATATGAATAAAAAGAATAATTTGTGTGTTTTAATTTATAATTCTAATTATTAATTAAATTTTTATCTATTTATTCAATGTAAATATATGTCAGTTTTAAATTAAAAATTTTTTATTAATTTTAAAATATCATAAAAAATGTAGAAATAAGAAAAATTATTGAAAGTTTATTTTGTGCAGTAAACGTATTTATCTATAATAAAATATTTTTGTAAAAAAATAGAACCGACACCAAAAAGCAACTACTATTCAAAAAAAAAAAAAAAATGTATGAAATGAAACTAAATTGCGCCTAAAAGTATAAAATAATTTCCTTCGCCAAACAACCTATAACACTACAATTAATCATAACTTTTGAAGTCATTGCAAAATAAAATAAAATTTAATTAGTTTTTAAAGGTTTGTTTTTAGATCGGTAGCAACAAATGCTGTCGTCTCGAATGATCCATTTTCATGTTTCCTTTATTATTTTATCACTCTATACAATTGGTCCATTGGTAGCATCTACACAGAACAGTGAACATTCTTCACAATGCGATATTTATATTTCTACGAAGTTAGAGTTTCCTTTGCAAATTTGTTTATAACTTTGATAACTATCATCCTTGGTGGCTTTTGGATTTGGCGTTCAAAACGTATTGCAAAAATATACACGCAAGATGTATATTTTCATAATATATTTTGTACGAAGTATTGTTTCATATTCCTGATTACTCTCTTAATATACCTTATCAAATTAATCATGATATCCCAAAGAAATTAAATATATTTGCCAGATAATTTTGCGATTTTTCTTTCACCAAGGACGTCAGATACCAGCATCTTCGCCAACTTTTGCTGCTTACGAAATCTTATTTGTTTTCTTGAATCAATGTAGTTTTCGGCTACGTTTGGCAAGTGACAATGTGTATATTGAATGTGTATATTGAATAGGGTTTGATTTTTGTGTTGAATAAAGTTAGAAATTTTAATTTAATTTTGCGCCGACTTCAAAAGTTATGATTAATTGTAGTGTTATAAGTTGTTTGGCGAAGGAAATTATTTTATACTTTTAGGCGCAATTTAGTTTTATTTCATACATTTTTTTTTTTTTTTTTTTTTTTTTTTTTTTTAATAGTAGTTGCTTTTTGGAGTCGGTTCTATTTTTTTACAAAAAGATTTTATTTTTCTCTTTTCAGTGAAAACTTATTCATATAGCAGAACATCAAAAGACTTTCGACGGCAGTTTCACAAATCACAATTTCTAAGAAAAGTGACATAACACAAAAAATGGTTTATGTCACTGAAAAATACATGAAATGCACCAAATGTGAACAAAAAAGTTACATCTCCATCTAGAAAGTTATCCACTCGAGAGACAGTTGTGACAGCTTTATTCTAGTCAAGTTATTTTTAAATTGATTTTTCTCAAATGCTGCATTTTTAAGTCGTGTCACTTTTCTTGCCTTTATCGGATATGAGCAAAAAACTATCTAATGAATGAACATACGTTAACTTAAAAAGTCTTTAGACACGTAAAGAACGGATACGCTGTATTCGTAACCAAAAATTCTATTAGGCATCTATATTGAACTTTGCAGTGAATGCGTGTCAATCACTGCGCTGAAAATTGCGCAGCGTAAAGTTCAAACAAAGAGCAAAATATGCATTGCAGCTGACGGACAGAAGTTTGAACATCGATAATTACATACTGCTTTTACCAGTGTAGCTGCATGCGTTCAGCAGTTACAGTGAGAACAGACTTTTGTGAGTACCCTGTAATTTGCTCATATCTTAATGAAATCATAATGAAGCCTATTTCAGGACAAGATCAAAAGTATCAAACAACAAAAAAAGTATTAAAATTAAATCATCTCTTACAAAGTTATAAGATAACAAATTTCAAGAGAACCTCTTCCTTTATGAAGTAGGTTTAAAATGTCTATGCGTTAATCGATATGACCGCTTACAATAACCATACTTTGAATTTTACATAGCATAATTGTTACCCGCTACGCTACAACATATGCAATGTCGTTCAAGTGTGCACAAAATAGGAGATTGTGAACAAACAAATGCACGTTTTAAGCGTTCTGTTTTTAGCACCAATGTCTAAATTATCTTTTCGTACTAAATCGATGATGCCCTGCAATTTTATAATTCACTTTTTTCCCCTGGCTTGAACCGTTTCCGAGATAGGAACGTTAGCATGAATGTCTAAACTATCTTTTTGTACTAAATCGATGATACTGTTTAACTTTGTAATTCACTTTTTTCTCTAGAACCGTTTTCGAGATAGTAACACTAACTCCGCTATTTTCCACCAGGTGGCGTTGCAAGCGGTTTAACCTTGTACTGCATGGCCACTTTGCTATATTTACATACCATTTTTAAAACTATAGCTGCAGCCGTTTAGCAGTTAAATGAGTTGGGACGGATTTTTTTTTGGGCACCCTGTATTTTCTTTAGATTGTAAAGATATTACAATGGGACCTATTTCAGACCAAGACCTTTTCAACGAAACAAAAATTGTGAAAATCGGAGCATCCGTTCAGAAGTTATGAGCTAACAAACATAAGAAAAACATACGGTTTGAATTGGGAACCTTCCTTCTTTTTTGAAGTCGGTTAATAAAAATCGAGCTCGATTCTTATATAAAATTTAATGGATTTGTATTGTCACAAACAACTTTTAGAGATTTTTTCTTTTCCTATCAGTTTTGATTATTTTAAACATAGTTGCATTTAATTTATTATCCTCTTCACTAAATGTTTGTGTGTATTTCTCAATTTTCTAAGAATTTTCAACTAAGTTTTCTGATATTTTTCAATTTTGATTATTGGAAACAGTATGGTATAGTTTCAAAATTCCCCATTTTAGACTTACTGACAAATTTCATGTAAAACTTATAATAAGCGACTTCCTTGTTATGTAAAAATTAATTATTTTCATTATTAGTAACAACAGTTACTATCAGATGATTATGTATTATTTTAGTTTTGAAGCTGTTTGATTACACAATTTATATAAACCACACATAAATCACTGAATAGTAATAAATGTAAAATTATATATATAAAGATTTTTCATATAATCTCTATATATTAAAAAAAGTTACTGTCACTGGCGTCAATTTTTTTTTTGTCTGAAAATAGCATATCCTAACGGAGGGCAGGGTCCATCGCGTCATGAGAGGTATCAATGTGCTTTGAGTACTCCAAGGAAGACATTTCAGCCGCTTAGAAATTTCTATCATTTTAATTAAAGAAGTTATTAACTAAAAACGACAAGTTTATGAAGGTACTCTATTTGCCATTTTGAAAAAAGTTTCTCCCAGTGACGTTGTTCCTCTGTCATGAAGTCATTTTACACGAGAAAATTAAAGTATGATCCATGGTTGTACGTAGGTAGGTACGTTGGTTTGATTTAACGTCGCACCAATACTGCGCTATGGGTAATTGGCGACGGTCTGGGACGCACCCCTAGAGATAGTCCGAAGACATATCATCACAATTTTAAACCTTCACGGAGGGTATCCCCTTCCGCTTTGATGATCTCCAGAGATATAGTGAGGATTAGAACATGGAGGGCTTTGCGACCACAACAGATATTATCTGCACCAGCCACCGTTAGTGTACATGACGGTCTTTGGCCAGCTCAAGTAACGAATCGGTAATCTTCCAATTACGTGCTCAGCGCTTTACCGACTAGGGTACCGCGGCCCGAAACCATGGATGTAAAAAACAAAGAAAATAAATATCAACTTTTTTCTCTACTTTTAGAAAAATTAATCTTCTTACACGGGAAAATTAAAATATGATCCATGGTTGTAGGTAGATAGATAATTAAGTAGGTTGTGATTGACGTCGCACCATTACTGCGCTATGGATAATTGGTGACGGTCTGGGACGCACCCCTACGGTGTTCCGGAGACATGCCACCACAGTTTTGGTCCTACACGAAGGGGATAGCTTCTGAGCTTCGGTGGCCCTCAGAGGTATAATACTGATGGGAACACGGAGGATATTGTGACCACGACATATTTTACGTGCACCAGCCACCATTAGTGCACACGGCGGTCTTTGGTCGGCTCGAGAACCAAACCCAGAATCTTCTAATTACGAGCTCGGCGCTCTAAAAACCGGGGTCCGGTGGTCCGGATTTAAGATTGTAAAAAAGAAATAAAAAGGGTCATATACTAAAGCTGTAATTGCAAAATGGTCTAGATATTATGATTTTCTTTCTATTAAAAAAAAATGTATATATATATATATATATATATATATATATTATATATATTTCAATTTGACATTAAATGACTATTTCCATAATAATTTTCTGCTTTTGTCTTGTAATATGTACTATTAATATTCCTTTTCAGCGAAAGAAAGCAGCGAATAGGCGGCAGAGTTCTGCATGTGTTAATAAGTAAAGTGAGTCGGAGAGGAGGGTTGGTGAGCGGAGCGAGCAGGGGACAGAGCCGCCTAGTTAGATTAAAAAAAAAAAATGGTGGACAATGCCAAAATACAGAATTCAACATTTTATGTCATTTTTTAGGTAAACCTGGGTTGATGTTTATTTTTTTAAATTTTTTTTTTCATATGCAATATCAGATTTCTTGATGTCTTTTCCTGATGCAAGGAGATTTTCACCAGTTCACAAGATTAAGCAATATTTGTTTTAGACTGCTTTAAAGATTGTCGCGCGAGGATGGATAATAAAATATACTCTAAATAAATATTATGCCTTTTTTCATATAAAGGGTGCATTTTAATTAACCTAAAACTTTGAACTGATATAACTGTTTAATTGTTATAGATAACACCACGAATTTTTATTGAAAAGAATCTGAAAAAGTAATTTAATGAATAAGGCTTTCTAAATGAGAACTTTCAGAGGGGATACAAATAACTCAACGTAGTCACAAAAGTTTATTTAAAAATTACCCACCTCATTTAAACGTTCTATATGTATCTGTAACGGTATACGTAGTTCATTTTTCAAATACGCAGTCGTGAAAGACGTGAAAGAAGTCCGTACATTTCAACAACTTTATTTGAATCTTAATATATTTTAGGGTTTCTCGCATAAGAGAGGTCAGTAACACTTTAGCATTTTCCAACAAAAACATCATACAGTTTACTTATTTAATATCTTAACGAAAAAGAGCCATTATTTAGGACGTATGAACTTTTATATGAGGGAAAAGGAGAAGAGAAAGCGGAATTTTCCTTCCTACGTGACGATATGTCACGTGATTAAAAGGATACTTAGTACTTTCTAATTACTCAATGGGTTTTTTGCATTCAGACTGGGCGGTAACTAAGTCTAGAAGGAATATTTTCTGGCTGAAGGGAAAAAGACAATTTGAAAGAAATACATTAAAATAATAAAACGATTGATTTTTCTAACGGTTTAGTTTTTAAGAAAGCGGAAATGGTGGTTTCGATTAAAAAAAAAAAAAAAAGGAATCATTATTAAAGAATATAGTAATTAAACTACAACTTAGTATAAAAAGACCCAATTAGGAGATTTTTATATTACATGTATACATGCTTGCGAATGAATCATTTGTGCACATTTTATGGCTAATAAAGGTCTGTTGGCTTCTTGTAAACCATATCTCTCACATGACCCCCAAAGACAGAAATCACAGGGATTAATATTTGGTGAATAAGGTAGGCAATGCAAGGAATTGGGTTAATTCGTTGGTTGCAGGTAGGCGATAACTCAGTTTCAAATTCACTATTAATTGTGTTAACAGTCTGATGTTTATATTTTGCTCATTTCGCACATCATTTGTGTTATTCTAACAATTATCTTTGCGCCAGCTTTTCCTGTCAGTTCATCTTTCTTGTAACCAAACGTTTTAAATTTTCATATATATTTTTTTTACCATTGCTCTAAAAGGCTTAGGTCGGTTTCTGAATGCTGCAGAGCACTGCCGTAGCAATAGGGTTGCATTTTCACAAGAGAAACACAAATATTTAAAAATAAAAACACGACCTTCGGCTAACATGACACTTTGGGAGGCATTGTGAAAATGGCGGGGAACTGAGACGAGAGAATTCCTTTTACGTCCACTCTCACTGCACTAGAGGCCCTATATTAGGAAGAGACTGGACATTGAGGGAAATTAGGCCATTTTAGTTCCAATTCGGAGCGATCTCCGTAGAACTTAATGCTTTTTCTTTGCGATTGACACTTTACTATACAACATAAATGAAAGAAAGTTGTACTAAATTTGTGCAGAAAGAAATGCAGAATATAAATATGCAATTTTTTACTTTCTCTTACCCATAAGGTAGAGAAAGTATTGTTTTTGGGTCAAATTTTCGAACGCGAGATTTTGTTATATTTAAACGTTTTGAGGTCCCCTGAATACGAAAATCATGTTTTTAGCAAATGTGTGTCTGTGTGTGTGTGTGTCTGTGTCTGTGTGTGTGTCTGTCTGTTATCAGCATATCTCAAAAACGAATTATGGCAGAAAATTCGAATTTGGTATTCTAAATATGTATCATATAGGGATGCTACAGTAAGCTTTTCGTTAAGATCAAGCGAATGGTTCGTGTACAGGGACAATCAAGAGAATTCTAATACATTACGTCTATGGGGGAAATTGCAGGAAAGTAGAGTTTAACGTCTATAGACTGCACTAAACCAAATGAAACGAATATATAATTTTTGTAATAGAGATAGTTAACTGGAAAAAAAAATTGTGCATGTAGGAGCCTCGCCTCCCCCCCCCCCCTTAGGGGGAAAGTCCTCCCTCGTAGGGAGTAAATTTTCATGATGGGTATCTTTTGAAAGAGCTCGCCAATACCTTTAAAACAATTGGTTGAACCATCTATCTGCGATAATTTAAAACAAAGTTATCGATTTTTTTTACTTTGAACGAAAAAAAACTTAGAAAAAAATTGAACTTTTTTTTTTTTTTTTTTTTTTTTTTTTAATATTCAGAATAAAATGGACTTTTTTAGGATATTTGATGTTATACTACTTCACTAATATGGAAATCGTCTGCCTTATCATAAAAATATATATTTTTTAAACAATAATTTTAATAAATTATTTTTTAAAAAGATAATTATTTTTTAATAACCGAATTAAATTCTATATAAATGTAGGTGCATTAATGAAACGGGGGGTTGAGGGGGGCGGTAGCCCCCCTCACACAGAACTAATTATCATATAAAACTTATCAGAAGCCTATTATGAATTGTTTAACATAGGTATAGTATTAAATTTATAATATTTATAGTATTAAATTTCAGGGTAAGAGAAAGTCGTGTGAGTGACACACCAGATTATTTCGTCTTAGGAAAAAAGAATTTGAAGAAAAATGAATTTTATTTTAACCGTCGATAAGATATGATTACATTTTCAATTCCGACCGAAAAGCAGAGGAATTTTTTGTAGTATATTCCTATATTAAGCAAAATACATTGGTTGTGAAAGTAGTTCTACCTTATTTTTTCTGAGGACATACATCATATATATAAAAAGCTAGAATATTTTTAAGAAAAATATGGTAATCTTAGTTTTTGCCAAGTAATTCATAAATAAATGTAAAACTACGGCAGAAGAACGGAAATTATTTTTTATTATTTGATGAAAATATTTATGTACTATTTTTACCAGCTAAAAATACATATTTTATTTATTTCAATCACGCATTATTTTTAATAAGGACGTAATTATTATTATTATTATTATTTGTAAAAATATTAACAAATAATTAAAAATAAAAATTTAATTAATAACAATTTGTAAAAATATTAACTAATATTTTTAGAAATTAAAATATGTTTTTATTCATTTTACTCACATTTGCTTGTTTCACTAATTTTTAAAATTTTTTGTTTTAGTTTTTTTAAATATTATGCAAATAAAAATACCAACTTATTTAAATATTATTTATAAAATTTTTTATAGAAATTATTATTTAAAAGAAATTTATATTCCATATACTCGCAAATAATATACACCTTGTTTTCTTTATTTTTATCAATTTATTCTAAGAAAACTGATACATTTAGCGTACTATTAAATAATCAAAAAATATTTTCTTTTAAATGTAGTTATTTTAAATATGTATTATATATATATATATATAAATGATAGACATCGTAATAAAATTTAACCTTAAAATTTAGCAATTAATAGATACAAAACAATACCAACACAACAAAAATAGAACTGATTGTAACATGACTGACACAAAAATGTTGCGATACAGATTAAGAACCAACAAGAGACAAAAAAAATTTAAATTACTTACGCCGACATGAATAATAATAATAAAAAAAGGACCATTAAACTTAATGACGGAGAAAGTAAATAAAGGACCACAGAAATAATAATTGTATATATATATATATAATACATTGAAATCTAACATATTTAATGTGTTGCAAAACAAAAACTAATAGCTAGCAAACAAATAATGTAATTATCTCATATATTACGAAATAAATACGTAAAATACCATGCGATAAGAGCATTCGAAGTAATTAAAACATGATATAAAATAATTAATAATATTTTCTTCTTTTAAAAATATTTCAGAATTAAAGTAATTTATTTCCCAACAAACTGAAAATGTAATAAGTAAATTATCCTCCAATTATGATGTAAAATAATCGAAATTTCTTTTCAGCGTAATGGTAAGCAATGGAGCAACTGGCACTAAAATGGAGAATTTCGTCAAAAAGCCTCCAGTCTCCTTTTAATAAAGGGTCTCTACACTGTGTAGTGTAGCGACTCTTGACTGAGAGAAACGACAAGGTGTTCATACTTTTTCATCGGTGAAAAGCTCCCTTTGACTGCTCGAGGCGATTGCGCGCACCGCTGCCATAGACATAAGACAGGAAGAAATTGTGACTTTCAAAAATGCATATAATTCATATTAATTAAATGTAATTTAAAATTTTTGAAGCAAATTTTCATGTTCCTAAATGTTTTTTCTATTAATAGTAATAAAAATTTTCATTGGTTTTCGTCAATTCTTTTCTAAATAAGTACTTTTCTAAAAACAGCTTCGTTTTCGATCAATCAAAAGAAGCAATATTATTATTTTATCTCATTATTTTTTAATATATATAAGAAAAAACTGAACAATTTTTATTTCTATGAGTTATATCTATGTTTATCTTTCCTCATTTGACAAAAAAGTATCGTAATATTTCTAATTTTTTTTCTTAATTATTTCCTAATGTTAGATTTGGCGTTAACTTCAAAAATCACACAGCCAACGGGAAACGTGCGGCGTTCTTTTTTTTTTTTTCCCCTTTCTTTTTAGAACAATTTTGAAAATAAATTATGTAAGTTAACATTATTAACTAATATACACTTATATTATTATTTTATTTATTTATCTATTTATTTTTGTTTTACCTGATCTTAATAAAAAATATTTTGATTAATATAATAAACATTTAGATATAAATACAATTGATAGAATAAAGCATATTTTTGGAAATTTTAGTGTTAAAAATACATAACTAATAAATAAAAAGGCATTTTAATTATTTAGTTTTTTTTTTTTTTTTTTTTTTTTATTATTATTATTATTGTTATTATTTCTTCAGGAGTATAATAAAGGCTAGTACATGTATTTAATGCTTAAACTCAATAGGTGTCTTATATTTATTCAAAAATACGGAATACGAGAGGGAAAAGAATAAGGTTAAAAATATTAAAATGCTTAATTTTCTCTTATTTATTAATTTAAAAACATAAAATTATTTTGTTTATGTATTTTATTTTATTTATTTATTTTTCATGGGGAAACCAAGGCATTAATAGAAGTAAATCCCTCTATGGTGACCAAGCAGTTCTGTGGTCAAAGTTGGTAGATGTGAAGTGCCGGGTTCGATCAAAAAACGTGCTCATCGATCTAGCCGTTCGGAGTTTTCCGTAGTTCTCTCTAAAACTCGCGTAAATACGAATTATATCCACTTAGAAAGACTCCCCACGGAGGGCATTTCTCCTGTAGGCCTAGGCCCCTAGTGTAGTCAATTAGTCTTAAGCCATACAACCAATCAACCATTTATTATAAGATTAACATACGTTAGAATTTTATGTTGTAAAATTATAAGTGCTTATTTCTTTATTTTCTTTGTTTTTTCTTTCTTTGTTTATTTATTAATTGATTAATTAATTAATTTATTTATTAGGTTTCATATTTCTTTTTATCATATACGTTAGTTTTATCTTTTTTTTTTAATCATACTTTATTCAAAAGTACAAAATACGAAAAAAAAAAGGGGGGGGGGAATATATATATATATATTTGTATTACATTTGAAGAAAAATAAACTTTTGACATAAACAATAAGGATGTATAAAGCTTTTAAAGTTAATAATTATTTTTACAAATATTCAGATTATTAATGGTTATGCATTTAACTATAAAATCTTTGTATGTTTTTAAGTATTAAACTAATTCAATTCTCCTAAACTGAATTATTTTAAGAAAAATATGTCGATGTTAATGTTCCAGTTGCCTACAAAAGAAAGGCAGACGTATGGTTGAATAACCTAAGTAAGGGGTGGTCTTTTTAAGGGGTTCTAGAACATATTTACGCTTGTTTAGGAGAAAACTGCAGATAATTTCGAAAAGTTAGCCCGATGAGATTATCCGGGGTTTCTAGTGCAATGTAGGGACCATCGATCGATGGTAGGGACCCTCGATAGACCCCGATAGGACCCTATATATAGGGTCCCTACACTGCACCCATTTCTAGCGCCCTCTAGTGAAACTCTTAAAAGTTATTTAAGTTCAAAGTTCAAGTTTAAAACTCACCCTGTACAGTATGGATCGTGGTTGGGCATGCAATCAAATTTCTTTAACTGTTTAAGTGTAAGGAGTATTTTATTTATAAAGGATTCAGTATTGTTGAAAAACGTTCACGCTATAATAATTTCTTATTTAATGCCTATAAAGAAATATTACAGTGCATGCGCATTTGAAAGTTGCACAAATTGCATTCGATTGCATTCTTAAAACAAACTGAAATTGTTTGCTAATATATTGGAATTTTGAATTTTTCATTTACCTCCCTCTCCCTAGTTCACTAAATGAATAATTGCTTTTTTTTAAATTTCAGAACTGCGTTTTTTTTTTTTTTTTTTTTTTTTTTTTTAGACTTTAAGGAGCAAATTTTTCCAACAAAGATTGATTCCTTATTGCATGGAAAAGGCACATTTACAATGGATCTTAAATCCTGCTTGTAAGCACCATATCAAAAATTCTTACAAAATATATACTGAGCAGCTGCTTTATTCTGATTACCCGCACTGTTGGCACTGATATTTGAATTCTATAACCACTAGAAAACGATACGTCGTACAATGTGCTCAGAGACAATTTTAGACGATTCTAAGTTAAGATCTGCTGCAATGTTACGGTTTATTATAAGTGCTTATTTCTTTATTTTCTTTGTTTTTTCTTTCTTTGTTTATTTATTAATTGATTAATTAATTAATTTATTTATTAGGTTTCATATTTCTTTTTATCATATACGTTAGTTTTATCTTTTTTTTTTAATCATACTTTATTCAAAAGTACAAAATACGAAAAAAAAAAGGGGGGGGGGAATATATATATATATATATTTGTATTACATTTGAAGAAAAATAAACTTTTGACATAAACAATAAGGATGTATAAAGCTTTTAAAGTTAATAATTATTTTTACAAATATTCAGATTATTAATGGTTATGCATTTAACTATAAAATCTTTGTATGTTTTTAAGTATTAAACTAATTCAATTCTCCTAAACTGAATTATTTTAAGAAAAATATGTCGATGTTAATGTTCCAGTTGCCTACAAAAGAAAGGCAGACGTATGGTTGAATAACCTAAGTAAGGGGTGGTCTTTTTAAGGGGTTCTAGAACATATTTACGCTTGTTTAGGAGAAAACTGCAGATAATTTCGAAAAGTTAGCCCGATGAGATTATCCGGGGTTTCTAGTGCAATGTAGGGACCATCGATCGATGGTAGGGACCCTCGATAGACCCCGATAGGACCCTATATATAGGGTCCCTACACTGCACCCATTTCTAGCGCCCTCTAGTGAAACTCTTAAAAGTTATTTAAGTTCAAAGTTCAAGTTTAAAACTCACCCTGTACAGTATGGATCGTGGTTGGGCATGCAATCAAATTTCTTTAACTGTTTAAGTGTAAGGAGTATTTTATTTATAAAGGATTCAGTATTGTTGAAAAACGTTCACGCTATAATAATTTCTTATTTAATGCCTATAAAGAAATATTACAGTGCATGCGCATTTGAAAGTTGCACAAATTGCATTCGATTGCATTCTTAAAACAAACTGAAATTGTTTGCTAATATATTGGAATTTTGAATTTTTCATTTACCTCCCTCTCCCTAGTTCACTAAATGAATAATTGCTTTTTTTTAAATTTCAGAACTGCGTTTTTTTTTTTTTTTTTTTTTTTTAGACTTTAAGGAGCAAATTTTTCCAACAAAGATTGATTCCTTATTGCATGGAAAAGGCACATTTACAATGGATCTTAAATCCTGCTTGTAAGCACCATATCAAAAATTCTTACAAAATATATACTGAGCAGCTGCTTTATTCTGATTACCCGCACTGTTGGCACTGATATTTGAATTCTATAACCACTAGAAAACGATACGTCGTACAATGTGCTCAGAGACAATTTTAGACGATTCTAAGTTAAGATCTGCTGCAATGTTACGGTTTAGTTTACTATATCAAAGTGAAAATTCCTCTGTTCCGCGCGATTGTTCAGCACATAGTGGCGACCACAATTTATTTGTTCAGACCCAGTCTCCTGACAGACAGTTTAGTCTTTATGCACAATCACTACAGATGCTAGTGAGCATTTCAAACATGCCAAACATTCGCTATTACTTTATTCATATATCTTGCTGTCAACCCAACGTTCAAAGTTTTTAAATCGCGTTTTCTCTCTATTTTTACATTCATAAATATATTATATTCACAAGTAATCGCGTATAGTATTGTCTTTGGAACTTAACTTTCTCTTTTCATATTACCCTAGCACTCTAGTGGCAACACTGTGGCACAGTAACTCATTTACATAAAACTATCAGGTAGTTATAACAATGTGACCGCTCAATGTATACAGAGTGTCTAAAAAAAGATTGATTAATTCTTTGCCTATTGGAGGTAAGTGGGTATTGCAAATTACAAAAGACTACAAAACTAGGTAGGAAACATAATAATGTTAACAAAAATTTCTTCGCACTATTTTTCAAAAAGTTACACTCTAAATTTTTAATCGACCAACGTTACAATTAAGCATAGACGTATATCAATTTTTTGCACTAAATGAAAATCTGTATTCAAATAAATTCTTAGATGTTAAAAAAAAATTCTTTAAATTATACTTCCTCTTTCCCCTTAAAGAAAAGTATCTCACGTACTTTTACCTGAAGATCAAGAAATAAGAATATTTTTATGCTTACATGTAAGTCGAAACAGTTGCTGTAGCATACTAAACACGAAATTAAGATATGGAGAATAAATTTTAAACGCATATATATTTTTTTCTTCAATAATAATAATAATAATAATAATAATAATAATTCTTTAAAAGAGTTATATGTTTTCTCTTCATTGTGAAAAGTTTTGTTGTATTAAAACTCTTTTAACTTAATTTATGTATCATAATAGTCGGAATATTGTTGCTATTAAATGTTAATTTTAGTCATTAGGAAAAAAAAAATCCGTTACTTATAAATGCCAGAAAAATAATATGATTAATCATAGAAATAACGTAACACAAATCAGTTTATTATCATATAATTAGATGCAGTAGTTGTTGATGCATTGATAATTTAATTCTCGATATCATCTTCCAAATACATCCTCGTATTCAGACAATGAGTTAGAAACATATAATTTCTATTTTATTAAATGCATCTTTGATTGACTGAATCCGATTTTAATTGTATTTATAACAAATATTTATAATCCAAAATATAGTATAATATTAAAAATATGTTTGAAACACCTAGTAACATTTGTTTTAATTAAAAGTTTTTTCTGGAATCTTCATATGAAGCTTAAAATTATGCTTAAACATGTTTACAAATCATACACAATATAATACCTATATTTTCTTAATGTGAATTTCGTACTTTTAAGTATTACATGCTTAGTCATTAATAACTTAATCGTAATGCATTTCAATTAAATTTATTGACGTTCTTTTTTTTTTCACTAATTATAGGGGAAAGTGTGTGGATGTAGCATACCATTTCTATTTGAACTCACTATAATAAATTGGTGTATTTTCGATCATTATTGGTTCAACTATTGCAAACTTTCAAGTGTTGTTAATGTGTTTTCATGGTTTTCTGTTACAAAAAGTAGAGTTTAAATGCAAAATATTTCGTTAATTAAAAAGAAAAGCTATTTTCGGGAAATATAAACCAAGCGGGTAATATGGAATATGAAGGAAAATATGGAATACTCGGTTCCGTAGGATAATATAGAATACAGAAAATCGTGAATAATTGTAATATAAACATTTTATTTTGAAATTATTATTAAAAATAAACTGTATTTAAAATTATCAGATTCAAGTTTTCAAAAATTGCAAATAATATCGATTAGTTGGTATTCCATGTTACCCGAATCGCCATCTTAGAGAATAAATCAACCTCAACTACCTGTGTTTGTAGAAATACGTTAATGGAAAACAGACTACAAACTCAACTCCCCTACCAGAAAAAAAAGCGCTAGATTTTCACTTATTTTACTGCATTGTAAATAGATTAATTTGTAGAATTTACAAAACTTACCTCCAAAAAAGCCTGAACCTTGATAGACTATAGATGTATAATACAGAAAACTGATCGCACTGACACAAGGTGAATTTCCGTTCATATTTAAGGCTTAGTGACATTTGATGTGCTTCCGATAGGTTGTAGCTCTGTTCAGGTGAAATGTAACGGTTTTTATATTTCCCGACTATTCCGTATTCCCCACTGTTCCCGTATATATATATATAAAGTTTTAAAATTTTGCGTAATGTCATGAAACCCTCTGCACAATGTAAATTACAATTTAGAAAATTATTGTTGGAAACCCTGTAAGCAAAGATAATGCATGTTTTCCGTCTATTAGTAGTAGTTGTTATAAATAAACTTCAGCTACAAACAATATACTTTACTTAAAACGGACGAGCGGGTTCCGACCAAATTTAGTAACTGAAAGATTCATAAGATTTACTCAAGAAATTAAATATATATATATATATATATATTAGCTCAAAAATTACCGCTAGGTGAAATCTTTTATCGAAAAGTGTAAAATATAACGAATAATAAAATAATTTGAACATTTATTCATCAACCTTTTAACTTGTATGGGTTATAAAATTTGCTAAATTTTCCGTATTTTCATGCGAAGCAGCGACAAGTGATCATTTTTAGAGTATTTTTACATTTCTTTTCGAGCATCTCGTTAATGGTACGCATACAAAATTTGGCGGCAATCCTTTGCCATTTTAGATACATGATATTATTTATAGAGAAGTTTAATTATAACCTCTTTTTTTAAGGATAAATAACCGCGCAAGAACCCTGGGTATAGTGAACTCTCGGTTATGATAAACTTTTTCAACAATCCCAACTGAACGGTTATTTAACTTATGTTATTTTTTAAGGTTATAGTGAACTAATGAGAAACTGAAAGCCCGCTTATAGGGAACTGAAGCAGACTTTTGCACAACTTCATTTTTTTCTTTCTTTCAAAGGTAAATTTTACATGCATCAAAATACCGAAATACAACATTTTTCGATTTTCGCGTCCAATTACACTCTTTCTCTCTCCTCGCCCTTTTACCTAAGTGGGGCCAGATATAGTTCCAGATTATGAAGAGAAAAACATTTTTAGTGCTAATGAAGCTGGGTTATTTTACAAAATGACTCCAAATCAAACTTTAAATGTGAAAATCTGCGGCGATAAGCTATCAAGAGTTAGAGTAGCTGTTTTCGTGTGTGCAAAAATGGATGGTTCAGGAAAATGAAAACTTACCACAACAGGCGACTCTCGACAGCCTAAATGTTTTAAAGACGTTGAAAATTACCTGTAAATTACAAAAGTAATGAAAAGTGCTGGATGTCTGCTGATCTGTTTGAGGAAGAGCTTCGCCAATGGGACCGCGACTTGTTGATAACAAATCGAAAAATCGCACAACTGACAGACAACTACACAGCCCATCCCTACTTTGAAAATCAGCGCATTATTCGAAGTCTTAAACCTCACTATAGAAAAAAGTTTGTTATGCGTATTTTGGAAATTTGTGAAAAGAATAGCGAGTATAACATCACTCTTTTGGAATCAATCATTTTGGTGGAGAAGTCTTGGAAACAAGAAACAGCTGCATCGATTCGCAACTGCTTTCGACACGTCTGTCTGTCGAAGAATGGATTAGAGCAAAGAAGAAACAGAATTGAGGATGATGAAGGTGATAAAGATGATAAAGGAAATCTACCGATCGCTAGATGGCTCGAGCAGCATGGTGTAAATATTTTTACTAGAAATGCAGTTGAACACTGAATTTTGTTGTAATTAGGTGTGTACCTCAGATATTCCTATGGATGATTACATCGTATCCGAAATAAAGCAAAAGTGGTGACAAAGTAGTTTCCTCATGCTCAGAAAAAGAAAGTAAAATATCAGTACCATTAATCACTAAAGTGGAAGTAGTTGCAAATATTCTGAATGTTTATTTATTTATTTAAAGATCGCTTTAGGTATTTATTATTACGACCTATTGACTATGCTTTACACTGAGGAAAAAAAAGTATACCACTTTCATCTAGAACGAATAATTGGACATTTTCTAAATCCTTAACTAGAAATACAGATTTCCGAGCTATGTGTATAAGTAAATAAATAAGCTGGATAGACGAAATGATTGAGAATTTCTAGTCTACACTTCTAGATTGTGAAACAATATTATAAATACAATGAATATTATGAATCTTTTTTATTTCGAGAAATTCTCGTCGATTTACTAAAATTAGGTTATAAAACAAAATTATCGTTACTAAAACTCACGTCTTGTGTTTACAGAGATTTATTTACAGAGATTTTTAAATGAGATTGCAGACAATAATATAGGAAAATTATCTAGAATTCTAATAGGGAGTTTTAGAATCTGCTAGCAAAAGAAGCTAGAATTTATAAGGATGACATGGAACAATTTTTGCTAGAGACACAATTTAGACTCTAGTTGTCAGTCACGTAATTTTTTCTCAGTGTAGATCGTAGGCCAGAGTAAGGATAGCCTCCGTGTGGATCTTTTTAAGACTACTTAGCGCTTAATTACTCCAGTTTCAGACAAAAACTCAGAAAACCCCGAACTATGATACTTTCCGACGATTAATATACTAATACTTATTCAAGTACATAACTAATTCGTCTGAAACAATGATTTGAATAAGAAATCGTGTATTCTGAAAATTCACTCATAATAACCAGACACCAATGTATCTACCAGATATATTAATAGAAAAAAATGAGCCATCAGCAAATGAAATCGTTTTACAACTCAACATGCAGTAAAAAAAAAAAAAAAAAAAAAAAAAAAGGAAGAAAGTAAGAAAAACTTATATTTTGAATTACTTCTAATATTCTACAATGAAATTGTTCTTATAAAAGAACGCATCTCTTGAATCTCATAAAAAATGATATTCTAAAGATATTAAAAAGTGATGAATGCAGTTAAAATTTACAATCATAAACAAAACTCTGGCATGAAAGCATAGTTTCCCTATTTCTCTTTCTCTCTCTCACATATAAATATAATTACAGTTAAATTATTACAAAAATTTTTATTATATACATGCATATAATAATAACAATTAGTTACGTATATTTAAATCTTTAAGCCAATGGAGATTTTGTTTCTAGAACTTCATTTAAATGTCTTAAAATATATAAAAGCTGTTACATGACATTGTCATTATCAAAATTATTATTGTTATTGAAGTTAATGCTATTCATTTATCTTTATTTTACATTTTGTTTAAAATATTTTGTTTCGTTTAAATATGTTTCTAATCAAAGGCTTTCTTTTTTTTTCAGGTAAGTTTTCTGAACGTACCAGTTTTAGTGATGATTGATAGTTTTAATCAAGGTATGAAAATTCAATTTTCCCTAAAGTACTTAAACAGCCCTTTATCCCTTAAGCTGCACATTATGTTGGTAATGCAATGTGTCTCTAAAACAGTGGCATTAAATTGATTATTCAAATAAATAAATAAATAAATAAACAATATATTTATATATATATGCAGTGGCGGCTCGTGCAAATTTTCATAGGTGGGGCCCGATCCATCTTATGATGCGTAATTTAACATCAATACTATTCATTATTCAAACATGGAAAAAAAAAAAAAAAAAAAAAAAAAAAAAAGCATTCTTAAAGTGGAATGTAAAACAAAATTTCGTTTTTTTTTTTTTTTTTTTTTTTTTTTTTTTTTTTATGATGGCGAATCTTAAATTCAACACCATGGGAAAAAATTGCATAAAATTATCGCAAAAATTAAAGTTTTATAACTACAATTGCAAAATTCTGCGATGTTCTGATCAATGGAATATCAAAATTTAAATATCTGGAAGCTGGTAGATGGAAATTGCCAAGTTCGATAACAAGTCGCTTTTGTCGACATACGCATTTAGAGTTTTCCATGGTTTTCTCCAAAACTCACGTAAATAAGGGCTATGTAACACTTAGAAAGACTCTCTACAGAGAGTACACCACTCAGGTCTAGAACACTCTTTTAGTCAACTGGCTTTAATCCTAACACTACACACCATTAAAATTTAAATTCAAATGTCTCAGAGTGTAATATTATTTAGTTTAGGCTAGTTATATCCCTAAGTATTTTAATTATAGAATTTCAAGTGTTATATTCATGTTTCTTATCTTAAAAAATAAATAAAATAAACCTTAACAAATCTGTAAGAATTTATATTGGTATTTAGAACGTCATGATTAATGTAAAAAAAAAAAAAAAAAAAAAAAGTTTCTCACTTTAAAAGCTTAATTTTAGATAATTTAAATTAAGTTCAAATAAATAAATAAATAAAACGGCCTATTATCTTTAAAAAAAAAGAAAAAAAGAGGAGCATTGCGGATGTTTCTATTAAATCGTATTTAAAAGAAAAGTCATTTAATAATAGTAATAAATCACAATTTTATGCAGATATTTAATCCATTTATCAATGTAAATCCATTAATTATTTATCTAAAAAGTTCGCAATTTATTTGCATAAAAGTTTTAGTACACTATTCTGAAAAAAAAAAAAAAAAAAAAAAAAAAAAAATCTTATTTTCTTTTCATTTTGATTTTTTTACCCCATTTAAATTCAAAATACTTTAACTAAAGAGGTCTTAAATTCTTATACAAGCTTTTATCTCAAAGGCTAATCTAAAAAATATTTTTGACTATTACCAGATTCCTTTTTTAAACACTAACATTTTAAACCGTCATATATAACTCTAAAAAATGCACAAAAAATCAATGAGGGAAAAAAAAGTAATGCAGAAGTCGCCAAATTTTATCGGCGAATTGTATGGTAAACATATTTTAAAATAGATTGTATGGTAAACATATTTTAAAAGAGATTGTATGGTAAACATATTTTATAGGGACTTTTTTCCCTATAGTTTTGTTTCCAAGGGCCACTCATTGTGGACCCATCAACGACAAAATTTCAGCGCGCTAACACTGATAAAGCAGTTCGTCACCAAATGTGTCAACCCGCTTTTCTAGCAGAATAAACTGTACAAATAAACACGCCGATTTCGGGCCAACTGTGAACGGCCCCATTCTCTTAGATAAGGAAGGGAAGTAGCAATCGGTTAGTCATTAGTGATTTGTGACAGCTGAAAAAAATTTATTCACAAATAAATGATAATGAAAGAACATTAAGAAAAAGTTAGATAGCCGTTGTTATTTTGAACAGTTATAAAAAACGAAAGAATTATTATTATTATTATTACTATTTTAATCGAAAAAACGTTTAGGTAAGGCCGTGCCCCGTTGGCCTTTAATGTAGAACCGCCACTGTATATATATATATATATATATATATATATATATATATATATATATATATATTACAATTTTATACTTAACTTAAAACCGTAAAATTCCCCTTCAATATGACTATCCTAAAATTTTTCACAGTCTTACCATAATTTCACTAAATTACCTTTCATTTGTTTATCAATTTATTTTCATATATATATATATATATATATATATATATATATATATATATATAGAGAGAGAGAGAGAGAGAGAGAGAGAGAGATAACATTTCATAACTACAATGCCAAGAAACAAGGAAACAGATCATGATTAAAATTACTAAGAAATTAAAATACAACCATAACATCTGCAGATAACATATTGTAAAATGCACTGTAACTAATAGATGGTAAAAGAATGAAAATTCACGGAACAAACTGTCAAAAAAGCCACCATAACAGTTAAATTTCCTCAGGGGTACTTATAACTGTTAGGGTGAAAAAAATATATATTGTTTATTTAATGGTTTCTTTAATTTTTTCTTTAAGGCTTTTAGAGAAAATTTGCTATAAGTACCCGACAATCTTCTCAAATGTAAACAAAAAGGATGTATTAGGCGGTAAAATGAATATTAAACATAAAAACTTCCATAGAAATGGAAGTGAAAAGACAAAAATACAATAAAGTCGGCAACAAAATTATTGAAGCACACATCCATACTTTTAACACATATATTTTGTTAGTTTGGTCGCTAATTTTTATCATAATTTAATTTTTCACAAGCAGCAAATATTAACTTAACTTGACTGGTCAAATATTAACTTAACAAAACAATATTAGGTGCGCAAATTTTAAATAGGAATTATTGCTAGTGCTTCAATAATTTTGCTGTCGACTGTACCAAGTACAATAATGCGACACTTACGAGTAAACACTAAAATACGTATTAAGATACAAGTTGGGATGTAATATAAAGACTAAAGTAGAAGTATGGGATATAATTAATTTAAAGAAAATAAAAATTTAAGAAATTAATATTTAGTATTTTAAGAACACTTTCAATTTAATTTAGTTTTATAATTTATTTGTAAAAGTCTTTTGTAAATTACAGATTCATTTTTTTTATATTCAAACATTTAAAATTCACGGTGAATCTAAGAAAAACTAGTAATCTGATATTATATTGAGTAATTTAATTTACATGGTTAATAAATAGGTAAAAAATTTTTAGTAAAATTGAACGCTATATTAACATATGTATTGGTTTTTATGATTAATTGAAGTCCTGAAACAATATTTGCTGGATTTTCATGAGCTACTAACGTACATAATGTCGAACCGCCATCTATGGATTGCAAAAGAAAATAAATTGCATTGTCAATAAACAAGTAACTGATTTATTTATTTATTTATTTTTATCATTTATTTATTATTATTATTTTAGAGAGCATCATCAAACTTAAAATCGTCAAATTTAAACTTTCCTTTTGTGATATTTAATCATACATATAAATTATTACACTTATTTATGATTTATTAAATTTTTATATTGATTAGCACATTACACATAATTTATTTAACTACTGAACATTTAAAAGGGTTAGATTTAATGTATATTAATATATGAGTAACACTCATACTAATTTCTACACTGCTTTAGGTAAATTATTTTGTACCATAACACTAGAATAAATATGTGTTTTCGGTCCAATGAACAGCGAGAATTAATTCAAAAACCCAAAAATATTTTTAATATTTTAATTAACTCCAATTTAAGTTATATTATATTATTAACTCAGGCAAAAGAATTGACCAACATATTTGCTAACATACTTTAAAACTATAATCTTTATCTTCTTTACGGTGAACCATAACTTTTCTGGAAACAATGTTTTTTCTTAATGCGATGCTGCAAAAAAAAATTTTCTATTTTAAAAAACGGAGTTTGGGTTTTATTGACCTTATAGTCTTCGGGTCTATGTGAAAAAAAAAAAAAAAAAAAAGGAGTCGTGATTACATAGAACCAATATTTAAAATTATGGTTAATATATATATATAATATATATTTAAATTTTTTGAACCAATATCTAATTTTGTCCGATTAAAATATGCATGTTTTCACATTTAACATAGTGACATCCACAGGAAATTTCTACAGCATTTTGATACTAATGTCCTTTTTAAGACGGTTACATTTACCATTTATTTAATTTATTTCGATGTATAGCTGCGTATTTCTTCATAATCTAATGCAATAATATTAATATTTATGGGGATTTTTTTTTCTTTTCAATTTACATGTGTAGCTGTAGATTTGAAACAAAGTTCAATTCTTCGTTCAGGTTATTGATTTTTGTTCAGAAAAATATACGAAATATCAAAATGTATTAAAATTAATACTCTACTCTACCATTAAAACATTATTTTTTAATTACAACACACCAGAAATTTAAATATTAAATAAGCTGATGACAGCTATTTCAATATCTCTTTAAGATTAAAAATTTAAATAAATAAGGATTTACTTTAATTTTTTGCAGTCATTTGAATTTAGTTTCGTTTACGTTTACGTTTTATTCAAAACCTTAATGCTCAATAATATTTTACTCACTTAATAAGAATTTTCATAAATATATAAATATAAAATAAAGCACTAATGATGTTTTTTAAAAAAACAGACATCAACATTATTCGTTAAAAATAAATAAATGAATAAAAAGCAAAAATATGTGTAATTATACCGCAACCGAATAACCGAAATAAAAGCCTACGGAACGGTTTTCATAAATTATCGTGCACTAACTAGGTAGGTGTATAACTGAAATTAAAAAAAACTTCATTTTTTAAATGAGAAAAACTGACAACTTAATTATTTTCGTTGAATATTTCCCACTTAATCTAAAAAAAAAAAAAAAAAGTTCTATTTTAATGAAATCGTTTTCAAGCATGGTTATTTAAAATTTTTGAGAAAGCTATCTGCATTTAAATGAAATTATTGCAAGGAAATGTATTAGCTGTTAAAGCCATTTTTCAAATCTGAAAAATGAGTTTATTTATTTTATGACTTCAGTATATTATGTTTCGAGGCATGAAGCATACTTTTACAATAATTGCATATGACATTGCTATTCGAAAAGAAACAATAAAATAATTTCATTACGTTTAAGAAACACACTTTTTCTATAATTAGGTAAACTTTTCAACTTGTGAAAACTTAAGGACCATTACTTTAAAAAAATTTCTTGGACATTTAACGTTGTACTCACAATACGTAAAAGATAAAAGAAAAAATACATAGAATCACTTCTGTTGGTTTTTCTTTCTTTAGAAAAAATTAATATACTATATACATATATTTACATATATATATATATATATATATATATATATATATATATATATATATATATTTACATATATATATATATATATATATATATATATATATATATATATATATATATATATATATATATATATACATACATATATATATATATATATACCGGGTGATTCAAAATAGATGTTAAAACGATTATCTCGTAAACTAAGAAAGATAGAAACATACTTCCAGTTACAAAATTGGTGCAAATTAAGAGCAAATTTCAAATATGGCATTTTTTTCATACAAATTAAAATACAAAATTTAATTTTTATACGGTCCCTCCTATATTTAGAAAAATATTCTCCTCGCTGTAAGAAGATAAAAAAAAATCATCTCTCTAAGTCGCTGAGTTATTGCATCTGTCGCTGAGTTATTGCAATTTGAAAATGATGACTTATACCACTTTATTTTCAAATTTGGCATCTATTTTTCGACGCCAAAGGGCTCACTTTAGGGGGTTATTTACGAGATGAGAAAAATTAAAAAAATATCCTTCATTTTAAAATAGCAACTAAAATCATTCAAACACATAAAATCAACAGTATTAAGAACTGAAAGCAAATTTACATTATTCCGCATTGTTAAAAAAATGAATAGTTAAATTTCTTAAGGGGTCACCAGGCAATTGAAACACGTTAAGAGAAGAAAAAAATTAAAAGACTAAAAAAAACGTATTAAATTTTCGCACTTTATTTCTTTTTACCACGTTCCATCATGGTTGAAAAATTTTAATGATTTTGGCTCTTTAACAATTCCAACAAGGTTGAAAAATGTTAATGACTTCGGTTTGTCTGTCTGTCCGCTCTCTAATTCCCATGAATAATCATGGAATTTCCTGATATTGATATACTTTATTTGAGTTCGCTATCGGATGTTCCTTATTGAAAATGAAGTGGCACTAGCAGTGACACATGAAGTGACACCTTGTACACTAGCTTGTGTACAAGGACACCCGAAAGTATTCCAATTTGTGTTCTATGAGAGGTATTTTTATAAACCATTTTTTAATACCTTTAACTTACGCATATATTAATAAAATTGAAATATGTTATTTAAGTTTACTATCGGATATTTTCTATAGAAAATGGAATACATATCATCACTGGTTTGTATACATGGACACCTGTAAGTATTCCAAAGAACTGCGTTTTATGAAAGGTATTTTTATAATTCAAATTTTAATTACTTTGCATAAATCTTAATGAAATTTAAATATGTTATTTATATGCACAAAAGAATGCTTTCTATAGCGAACAGTAGGATTTGAATTAAGTTTTCAGAGTACACAAAATTATTCAGTTACGTTAATGGTTATTATTGGACATTTGCTGAAATTGCATTTTCGTTTACATTAAACGTTTTCTAACAAATTTTAACGGTGAATATGATTTCAATTTGCATATTTTTTTGTCTAACTGTCCATCTGTCTGTTTGTCCGTCTGCATGCCTACAGCGTCCGTAAATATTTTCAGAAATTAAAAAAATATATATATGTTATTCAGGTTTACTATGAAATATTCCCTATTTAAAATGACATTAATAGGTCCTCTAAAATGGGTTATGTTTAGGATCGCGCAAAAAATGGCAGTGCATTGTGTTTTAGAACAGACATTCTTAAAAATAACATTTAAATAACTTTCTACTGTAAAAATCATAAAGAAATTCATATTTATTGTTAATATTGTAAAATAATTTTTTTGCGTAGAGTATGATATGGTATTGATGTATAATTCTATGCCAGGGGGTTACTGCGTTTCTGCTTAATTGTAGCGCCTACATTTGTTAAAACAAAAATCAAGTCTGTTATTAATTTCCTTGAAACTTACAAATTTTGATCAATTTTTCAAGTGGCAACTAGATATGGAATCCAAAGTACCAAATTTAAATTTCCTATAGTTATTTGTTGTTAAATTATGCTGAAAATTCATACATCTACAGATCAACCACTAAAAATTTGACTTTCGCATTCAGGAAGCCTCAAAACATGATATTATACAGAAATAAATCGATCTCCAAAAACTACTTTGTTTACAGCATGAGTATGAGAAATTAATTTTCCGTTCTGTATCAACAGTGTTCTTCGACATAAAAAAAAATCAGTACAGCACTTACGTTAATTACATTCAATAAAAAAAAAAGATTTACCCAAATTTTGGGTAGCCCTGCATATTGCCTATAAACTATATACACATGATTTTGTGTACGTAAATTTAGTGTTATATCTAAAACACGTAACACAAAATACAATACACTTCCAGCGTTTCCCAAGAGTAGCTCCAATCTATCCAAAGTCTCTGAGTAACCCTGTAAATGAATGGTGAATGATTGTTATACCACAATCTACACAAAACATGTTTTTATGCGTATGAAAAATCTGTTCATTTAATTTTTTTAGGGTATTTTATAGATGTCACACTGTACATCGGTCACCGAAGTATGCATTTAAATTTTCTTGGATGACCCTATGTACACAACCTTTTGTCTGATCGCAACGAATAGCTTAGTGTAGCATCGCTATATTATATGGATTTAGAATATCGAATTTGGTCTTCCTGCTACTATTTGTTCTTGAGATATGTTAATAACATACACAGAGAGAGAGACAGAGAGAGAGAGAGAGACCAACCGCTAAAAACAGGATTTTTTAATTCAGAGGATCTGAAAACGTGCGAATATAACAAAAGCTAATTTTCAAAAATTTTACTCAAAAACAATACTTTTTCTATACCATGTATATAGGTAAGAGAATGTACAAAGGAAAAAAAAATGAATTTGAAAATTCCTTTAGTACACTAATTATTCACAAATTTTATTTGTTAAATTATCAATGAGTATTCTCGTGTATATTCAATAGGGGAAAAAGTTAAACCAGCCGTCTTTCCGTGAATGAAAAAAATTCCCCCTCCAAACGCTGATCAATCTATGACTTATTACAAAAGCTATAGTAATAACAATTTCTCATTTTTGATACAACCCCTTAAGACTTGACGAAAATTGCTAGAATTTTCAAATTGCAATAACCCAGCGAAATTTTCGCTTAGAAACTTGATTGTTTTTTGTATTTTTCTTCTTAGACTGAGGAGAATATTTTTCTAAATATAACTCATATGATAGGAGGGGCCGTATAAAAATTAAATTTCGTACTTAATATGTATACAGCCCCTTGTACAAAAAAAAAAGAAAAAAAAAAGCCATATCTGAAATCTACTTTTAATTTGCACCAATTTTGTAACTGGAAGTATGTTTCTATCTTTCTTTGTTTACGAGATAATCGCTGTATCATCTATATTGAATCACCCGGTATATATATATATATATATATATATATATATATATATATATATTTATATACATATATTATGCAATAGAATATGTCAAAAGTTTTATTATTTGTAAAAGACTTGAATATTAATGTGTTAATGTTAATTAAAGCCGATTATGTACACATAAGACCTAGACCTGAAAGAGATGCCCTGTGTGGGGGTCTTTCTAAGGGGTCCTATTCCATATTTACGCGAGTTTTGGAGAAAAGCTTGGAAAACATTAAACGGCTAAGTTGATGAAATAACCTGAGTTCAAACTCTGCACCAGCTTAGAGAATAGAAACTCTTGGCCATTAGTAGGGCCTAAAAATCATAGAAAATCTCATGACTAATTTCAGTTCTTACTCTTTTTTCAATAACAACGCATATTCATCACTAGTGTTCAGTAAAAAGCATGTATTATATGAAAGGTATTACAAGATTTTTTCTTTCATTTAAGCCTAAAAATAAAATTAACAGTGAAAATAAGAAAATAAACTAAATATTCAGTAACATAAATTTACAACATCTTTTAGATGTACACCTTGCCACTAATTATCCGGAAAAGAAATAAAATAAATAACTAAAAAAGAAGAAAATAATAGTTGACAAGAATTAAGAAAACATAATGGTGGTAGATTAAACTCTGTTTGCATTTATGTCTGTTTTAAGTTAAAACTTCTAGGAAGAATTTTAGGTATAGATGCAGGTTGTAGGTAGAGAAAATTAAGGTATAGAGAAAATATAAAAAATATAGAGATAGCTTTTTTTTTTTTTTTTTAATAAAAATTGATTATTTCTTGTAGTTTCACAAAAATGTCTGGTCTCTTTTTGAATATTTTTAAATGGAAGTAAGATTATGAATGGTAAGACATCGTATCAGCAATTTTGCATTGTTACGTAGATATAGCTTGTAATCATACAAATATGACTGAGCGGCCATTTTGTTATGATTCGTCACACTGTTAGTGCCGGTCTTTGGCTTCTACAGCTAATACCGAAGCATTGTACATCAGCGATAATTTGAGACATTTGGTCAAGGTCTGCTGCAATTAGCTGCACTGTTGCCGTTCTGTTTTCTGTTACAATTTTGAAAATTCTCCATTCCGTGCGATGATTCAGCAATCGGTGTCGATCACAATTTTGCCGTTCAGATGCAGTCTTTCCCCTGATTGTTCAATCTTTATAAACTTTCACTACAAATGCTCGTGATTATTTAAGAAATGTTACACAGATTTGCCATACTTGCACCATGTATCCAAGATTTACTGTCACCCTCACATTCAATGTTCATCAAGTCACCTTTTACCTCCATCTCCATATATTTACATGTAATTCGATTGTACTATTGCCTCAGGAGCTCAGTTTTCCTTTTTCATACAACCCTAGCCATCTAGCTTTTTTTTTCTCAAGTAAAGCTTTATAAATATTGAAAAAAGCTTATCTTTAAGTTCATATTTTTAATCTTGTGAGGAAATACCATAATTTGCGTAGATCCCACAGGGAAAACATGACAATTTTGTTCTTTTATAAAGCAGCCAATGGGTTAAATTAGGTAGTTAGTATATATTGTCCAACTAGTTTTCTTGATCATAATATTCGGATTAGGAGACTTTTACTGTGATCAGATAGATAACATTTTTACTTCTACGATAAATAGGTATAGTTATATTCAAAAGACGTCACTTAGGATCTAGCCAAGCACCTCTAAGTTTGCAGACGTGTGGCGAAAGATGGATACGCCCTCATCCTCTTAGCCACTGGGTCAACATATGTTTGGAGTCGGTAGATGCATAGAATTTCTTATGGGATTTATTTCTCCTAAATTAATCTGTACGCTTCTATTGTTATTTGTGGATTTCACAAGCAGTAAATGCCCCGCAAATTCATTTTTTCTCTTCTTTTTTTTTCTTTCTTCCAATTCTTTGTCCTATATATTAAAATACCATTTATTTCAAGTACAATGTTGAAAATTCCTAATAGATATAATCCAATATGACAGTGAAAAAAATTACATCCAATAGATTTTAAAACATTCATTTTTGGAGCATGGTATAGAAAATGCAGAGGAAAGTAACTTTTAAAAAGTTTTTAAATCCATGTGGAGAGATGTGATGTAGTCGGTGCAAACATAACCTTACCGTTTTGCCGGGAGATCGTTGCCTATTAAATAATGTATTATTTACCCTTATTAAAATAAAATATTAATATTTATTTACATTATTTCTCCTTATAATATAATGCGTGATCTGTTAATAGAGCTTTATCAGTTTTGAATCGTCTCCATTCGAAAATAAATAAATAAATAAATAAAAAGTTGAATGATGCAAATACTATTTGCAGAATAAATGTTGATCTCTGCTGCATGAATTTGAATTTTCACAAGGTTTGATTAATGGCTAACCATTCTTAGAAACAACAATATATATTTTGCAGCTCTAAAAAATCTTTCTTCTAATATAGACCAACTGCATTTTTCTCTTTAGCGAGAAAGAAAGCATAACATTTTTGATTAAAATTCAGAAAATACTAAATTTAAATGTAAATTAAATGATGCATGATTATATTTAAAGAATAAATAATAAAGTTTTATTTCTCGTCACTAAGTTTAATTGGTCTCATTTTAAAGACATGTTTCTGGTCTTCAATATTCTGTTTAAATATTATGCTTTATTTTTTACATTTTCAGAGAGAGAAAAATCTATAAAAAACATTTTATAACAATTTATGTATTTATAATATATATATATATAGAAGAGTATTGGAACTAAGAACTAGATTATTAGTGCTAGTCATTCTGCCTGCAAAAAATTCTCAAACACTCTGAAATTTGAAATTTTGATATTTTTCACTCTAAATATGCACTACATATGTTAAAAGTTTTAAAATACATAGACAAATAGTTTTTCAGTGTTATATTAATAATAATAATTTTGTTATTTTAACAAGAGAGAAGAGTTTCAAGTCTTTAAAGTGACAAAAAAAAAAAAAAAAAAAAAAAAAAGCAGCTTTTGGTCAACACTTAAAATGATTTATTAGAAAATGTGTTTATATTTTTTCGCAGATATTTTAAACAGATTTTATATAAAATCTGTTTTTATAAAGAGATAAAAAAAATTTTGGTTTATACATTTTTTCTTTCTACTCTTTCCTATTATATTTTTAATCTTAGAAATATATTAGCACCTTAAGATACTTTGTATACTAGGCACATGCACAAGTGTTTAGGAATTTTTTACTGCTTAATGCCTACTAAAGTTTGTATAAAAAGTTATTTGGCATGTTATCTGTATAGTATATTTATGTCTCCAAAACACAAGCAAGTTAAAAATAATGAAATAATTAAATTTTTACTGTCGGCTTGTTTTTTCTTATTTGCTACATCATCTATAATAATAAAAGATGTCTGTCTGTCTGAGCATCTGTACGTTCAGCCCCTATTGAACGTAGAAGTACAAAAATTGGCATACGGACGCTTAGGAGCCTTTCCGAGGGGATAGTGAAAACAGAATTAAAAAAAAAATTAATTAGTTGCGGAGATATTAATTAAAATATCTACATATGTCAATTAATAAATGAGTCAATTCAGAGCTTAAGCAGCGTTAAATTCCCAAATAAATTAGAAATATTGGTCCAATCTTTAAAAATTCGGTAATAAATGAAAGGGACGTTTTTTGGGGGGTGCAAACGGTATTTCAACACGACAATTTAATTTTTTTAAATTAACTAAAGTATGAAAGTTATGTGTCAACATTTCACTATTTCGTTTTTCAACCATGCTTCAGTGCTAGACATATTGACTGACTATTCTTCCGGTCGGGAATAATTACTTTTAGACCACACGACAAGGTACTGGAGGGGAAAAAAAAAACCAGTTTTTGAATTTTTTTCAATTTTAAATCTATTTAAGCAGAAATTGGAATTCGCCTATCATCACGGCTCACCTGCCTGCAGTTAAAAGTTCTAAGGTATAGATTAAAAATAAATAAATACATGAATAAAGAAAAAATAGACAGATTACATTTATTTAAATTCATTTTTATTTCATCTGTTAATATGTAGAGACAAAAGTTATTTTTAACAGAATATTATATATATATATATATATATATATATTTCTCTGAACTCGGCTGTAAAAAAAGCAGTTTTGTCATTTCTTAAATTTTAGAAGGATTTCAACAAAAATCGGCAATCACCCTTGATAGATTAGCCCTTTTGAGTATACAATATATCAAAGATATTCATTAATATCATACATAATGCATCATTCGAAAGATATTTTAAAGTACTGTTATTGCGAACTATTAAAGTGATATAAGCCGTTCAAATTTTGTACGAAACTTTCGGAGAAAACTACAGAAAACCCATAACATTTTTATTCTTTTATATTTTACAGAGTTTCGAATTCTGATTTCCGCTCACATTTTGTACTAAGAATTTTTAACAGTATATAGCACGGAATTACGCAAGTTTTGAAAAAAACCGCGTATAACTCAGACACAAATCTTTTTTTTTTTTTTTTTTTTTTTTTTTATATTACCTTTGTATCTCTGCTTCTAATTAACATAATTTCATAAGTAATATATCATTTTAACACTTTATTTGAATTGGAATTAAAGAATAGAAATCGCAAATCTCTGCCGCCAGATGGCATTTTGATATTTTAAAATTTCAATATCTCCAATTCTAATTATGATTAAATTACTTTTAATCCATCATTTGAAATATATTTTATTGCGAACTTTTAATCTGATATAAGACGTTAAATTCTGTGCGGGAGTTTCAGTGAAAACCATGGAAAATCCAGAACACCTTTATTCCAATATATCCAATTATAATTATGATTAAATTACTTATAATATATCATTCGAAACATATTTTACAATACTTTAATTGCGAACTTTTAAAGTGATATAAGCCATTAAATTCAGCACAGGAGTTTCACAGAAAACCACAGAAAACCCGGAACACCTTTATTCTTTTTTATTTTCCAGTCTTTCGAATTCCGATACTTAGCTCACATTTCTTATTAATGATTTTTAACATTACTTAGCCCTCAATTATGCAAGTTTCGGAGAAAACCACGGAAAGGTCAGACACAAATCTTTTTTATGCAAATTTTATTTTTCCGACTGAGTGAAAATAATGCCTGGACCGGGAGTCGAACCCCGGATCTTTGACTTACAAGGTCAATGCTCTACCAATTGAGCTATCCAGGCCGACAACCGGTCAGCATTACTCACCCAGGCAACCTTTTTGGCAGAAACATCTGGTCTATCATGTAGATAGCTCGACAGAAATAAGACGCAGGTAATGGAAAACACCATTAAACAATGGGAAAAAGAAATACAATTTTTATTAAAATCACACAATCAACTGATTGGGAAGAAAATCATATTTATTAAAATTTATTACTCCGACTAAATGGAAATAATGCCTGGACCGGGAGTCGAACCCCAGATCTTTGACTTACAAGGTCAAGACTCCACCAATTGAGCTATCCAGGCTGACAACCGGTGGACATTACCCACTCAGACAACCTTTAGGCAGAAACATCTGGTCTATCATGTAGATAGCTCGACAGAAAGAATAACCCGCAGGTAAAGGAAAACACCATTAAACAATGGGAGAAAGAAATACAATATATTAAAATCACACAATCAACTGATTGGGAAGAAAATCATATTTATTCAAATTTTATTTTTCCGACTGAGTGAAAATAATGCCACTATGTCTTGTAGTGCATAGATATTTTACTACATACTGTAAAAAAAAAAAAAAAAAAAAATCTAAAATAGGTAAAAATTTATAAGATATTTGGATAAAGCAATGTTCCAAATTGGAAAGTTCTGTTTATAACCCAAAATTTTAACCTTAATTGGATACGAGATCAATTTTCGATAGAATTGTTTTGGGGTTTATTTTTTGCAGTGTACATACGTATACATACGGAATGTTTACATTTTGTTTAGATCATCTACGCATGTTAGATTTTTTTTTTTATTTATTTTTTTTTTTTTTTATAAGAGGTGAATGTGAGTGATACATTATTTTCTACAACGTCTTTATTTATTATAGACAAAAATATAAAATAAGATAGTGAACCATACGTAACAAGTTTATAAACTCAAAATAAATAGATTTTCTGACCCATTTTGGGTTATAAACAGGACTTCTCAATTTGAAACATTGCTTTACCCAAATATATTACACATTTTTACCTATCTTAGAAATTTTTTTTACAGTGCACATAGACTCTACTTTTATATCTACAGTTGCAGTCGTGCGGTAGTTAAAAGGGGAGGGAATGAACTTTAAACCCTTGTGTAGAGTCCTGCATCGGTTCGGGTAACACGATTTTACCCGAACCCGACCCGACCTGCGGGTCGGGTTGACAAAGTTTTTTCTCTTGCGGGTCAGGTTCGGGTTCGGTTCGGGTTTGGTTTACAACAAGTCGGGTCGACTTGAGTCAAAATATTTTTTACATTTATAAACCTAAATTTATAGGCATATTTATAACTCTGTAACTTTTCTAAACATTCTACACATACAAGACATGTATCGGAGCTCCTTATTCGTATCCGCGAATATCCGCCAGAAAAATAGCTCTGTATTTGTATCTGATCTGTTTTCTTTTCTTCAACGAAACTGATATGTATCTTTTGTAGAAATTGTGTCAAAATTAGGAAAGTATTATAAATCTTTCTCGACTGTTGTTAATATATAAATGAAAGAAATATCCTCGCATTTACATTCTGGAAATTAAAATGATTTCGCAATTTATTTATTTATTTATTTTTTTTTTTTTTTTACTTTTTTCTATTTTCAATTGAAGAAAGTTTTATATTCGTAAAAATTTTCGACTTCCGGTTTTTGATGATTTTGAGCGTTTTGAAAGTTTCAGAACACGATTTGACTTATTTTCAGAAAACATCAGTCTGTGTTTCTGTATGTGTGTGACAAAAATTTTGTGGCGACTGCAACTCTGGAACTACTGCACATAATTGTATATAAATTTATATATAAATGCACCTTGACATAAATTAATGCCTATCAACTTTTGAAGCCGATTTCTAGAGGCACTATATTAGAAACCTTTATTATACAGGGTCTCTAGTGATTTCTACAATTTAAGGGAATGCTATATCTCAGGAACTACTGCAGAGAATTGCATATAAATTTATATGTAGATGCACCTTGACACAACCTAGTCCCTACCAAATTTTATGTCAATTTCTCAAAAGATGGCTCTGCTATACGGTGATTTCCACAATTCAATGGAAGGCTATGTCTCAGGAACTACTGTACAAAATTACACATAAATTTATATGCGGATGTACCTTGAGATAAATTATGTCCATCCACTTTTGATACCAATAATTCAATAGGTGACGGTGCTATACAGGGATTTCCATAATTTAAGGAAAAGAGATATCTCAGGTTCTATTGCGTATAATAATAATAATAAAAAAAATTGATATGTGAAAAACCATTATCAGACATTATGCTGATTCAATCTGGATGCATATCAGCTAATAGGTGCGCTGCTGTACTGTAATTTTCTCAGAGAACGGAAAAGCTGTATCTCATTTTCAGTGGTGTATAATTGTACAAAATTTGATATGTGAGATAACCATTATGAAAACGCATTTTTTAATATATTATTTATAAAGAATAAAGCTGTCTTTCTTTGTACTTTTAATGTAACTTTTCTCCAAGATGAAAATCGTCTGCATTCAGTATGGTAAGTAATTTTAATAAATAAGAGCTTCAATAGATTATTTGTACTAAAAGAATTTGTATTAGAAAATATAGAAGAAAGTCTTGTGGTGGCCACAGCATACTATTTTTTTTTCTAAATACCTTTACTTTTAATGAAATTCAATCCTCGCTTTTATGTGAACGAAATTTTGAATTTTCCTCCATTTATACTTGTATATACAGCAAATATAGAGGAATACTTGTTGTGATTTCATTTAAAGCTATTATGTTGTGATCACCATAAAACTTTTTTTATATTTTCCTATAGGAATTCGTTCAGTAAATATATTATCTTAAAACTATTATTTATTAAAATTATCTTTTATAATGAATGTAAATGATTTCATTTTAGAAAAAACTAACACTAAATATAAGAAAAGAAAGAAAATTTAATTCTCTATAAATAAAATCTTAAACAATGCTTCTTCATAATGGTTACCTCATATATCAGGTCTTGTACAGTTATATGCCATAGAAGTTGAGATATAGCCATATTCCGTTCTCAGGGAAAATTGCAGTATAGCAGCGCCACTCATTGGCTAATATACATTCAAATTGAATCACCGTAATGCCATATAATGGGTAAACTGATACGTGTCAAGTTTTGTTTGATTATACACAACAGAACCGGAGGTACAGCCTTCCCTGAAAATGCGAATGTCGACGTATAACAGCATCACATGTTGAGCAATTGACACAAAATGTTGGTGGGCACTAAGTTTTGTCAAAGTGTATCTGCATATAAATTTATATGCAAATTCGTATAGTAGTTTCTGAGATATAGCCTTTCCCAAAACTATGAAAATCGCGGTCTAGCAGCGCCACTTGTTGAGCAAATGACACCAAAAGTTGGTAGACACTAACTTACGCCAAGGAACATCTGTATATAAATTTACACGCTGTTACCTGCAGTAGTTCCTGAGATACATCGCCACAAAATTTTTGCCCCCCACACACACAAACAGACAGACATATATTTTCTAAGAATGGTTAAATCGTGTTTTTTAGCCCTCAGAACATGTAAATCCATCGAAAAACGGAAGTTGAAAATTTTTACGATTCCAATACTTTTTTTTGTTGAATACAGAAGAAAGTAAAAAGCGATGTAAAATAAACACATTTCGGAAACGGATTCTATCAAGGCAGATAATAATAATATTCTTTATCGTCTTCTCTAGAACAAATAAACAATTCATTAAAATTGCAACTCGAAGAAGATAATTTGCTGATCGTGTGAATTTAAAGTGTGTGAAAGCAGATGTTTAATTGCGAATCATATATCCGTGCTACCCAAATTATTATAGTAAATAAACATACACGTCGAACAAAAGCAATAAATAAGGACACAATTTTTTATTTATTTTATTTTATTATATTTTTTCAGAATATACAATGAGCTACTAACACTGAACTTGAATCACATTTTTGCAATCTTGAAGTTCACAACTCACATAAGTGTTTAAACATTATTATTAATCATTTTTTCAGACTTTTAAATTTTTTACGCCATACAATTAGTAATTATATTGTATTATATATATATACAGGGTGTTTATAAAGTCCCGGACCCATTTTGATGTTTAATAACTCATAAAATAATGAAGATATAAACAAACTTATGACATTTATTGATGGAATAACTCGTATATCTTCTTTTCAGGTTTGAATATTTTTACTTTTGTTTAAATATCGTCTGCGGGTGTGGTTAATTTCAGATAATTTCCTTTTCCAGTCTAAATATCTGTACTTTTCTAAATATCGTCTGCTTATTAATTGCATTTTTCTCTCTTTTGACTCTTTGACTCTTTTGAAAACCCCCATGAATACCGTGAGGCACAAAGGGATTCCCCAAAGGTTAATGTGTGGTGTGAACTAATGCACGACTGAGTCATTGGGCCTTTCTTTTTTACAGAAAAGACGGTCTCATCAGTCGTATACTTAGACACGTTGGAAAACTTCGTATTTCCACAACTATAAGAGCTTCAGTCACATGTCTTTTTGCAACAAGATGGTGCACCACCTCATTGGGGTACCAACGTTCGTAGTTCTTTGAAAGACCATTTTCCAGGAAGATGGATTGGGCGAGGAGGTCCAATTTCTTGGCCACCCAGATCACCTGATATAACGCCGCTGGACTTTTTCCTTTGGGGATTTGTAAAGGACAATGTTTACAGTAGGAGAGTGCCGAACATTGATGACCTAAAAGTCAGAATTACATCCGCAATAGCCTCTGTGGATGCCGAGATGCTTGCAACTACCTGGCGTGAAATTGACTATCGACTTGATATTCTCCGTGCGACGAAGGGGGCACACTTGGAAGTTCATTGACAAGGGTCATGAAACTTTTTGAGTCTATCTAACCATTTACGTTATTAATTTTAATGTATCTTTATTATTTTATGAGTTATTAAACATCAAAATGGGGTCCGGGACTTTATAAACACCCTTTTTTTTTTTACTTTCTTTTATATTATATAGAAGAATGTATTGAATTCGTAAAAAATTTGACTTCCTGTTTTCGACGGATTTACAAGTTTTGAGAGGTTTAGAACACGATTTGACCATTTTAAAAAAATGTCTGTCTGTCCGTCTGTCTGTGTATATGTGTGTGACAAAAATTTTTTGGCAATTGTATCTCTGGAACTACTGTTCAGAATTACATATAAATTTATATGTAGATGTACCTTGACCTAAATTAGTGCCTATCAGTTTTTGGTGTCAACCGCTTGACAGGAGGCGCTGCTATACAGCGATGTCTGCAATTTCAAGGGAGGCTATATCTCAGGTTCTGTTGCGTATAATCCAACAAAACATGATATGTGAGAAGACCAATATGATATATTATGCTGGTTCAATTTGAATGCCTATCAGCCAACAGGTGGCTTTGCTATACTGCGATTTCCACAATTTAAGGAAAAGCTATATCTCAGGAACTACAGCATAGAATCGAATATAAATTTGTATGTTGGTGCACTTTAACATTTATTAGCGCCTGTGAACTTTTGGTGTAAACCACTCAACAGGTGGCGCTTCTATAGAGCGATTTCTACAATTTAAAGGAAAGTTATATCTCAGGTTCTATTGTGTATCATCAAACAAAACTTGACATGTGAGAAGGTCATTATGAGACACTCTGCTGACTCAGTTTGGATACTTATCAGCCAATAGGTGGCACTGCTATATTAAAAATTTCATCAATAACGGGGTGGCTATATCTCAACGTCTATGCCATATAACTGTACGAAACTTGATATCTAAGGTAACCATTATAAAAACGCATTTTTAAGATGCTATTTATAAACGTCAAAACTGTTTATCTTTGGATATTTAGTGTTAGATTTCCCTAAGATGAAAATCATTTGCATTCATCATGTTAAATAATTTTAATAATAGTTTTAATAAATTTTTCGCACTTAGTGAATTTGACAGGAAAATATAAAAGATATTCTTGTGGTGGCCACAACACCACATTGTTGGCCAATTTTTTTTTATAATTTGCCAACTGTGTGACAATGAATATTTACTTTACTTTATATGATGTTATATCATTTTACCTTGTTTTGCATGATTTTTAGATGAATAAATAATGTTGATTTATTTTTCGGGTTTCGGGTCGGGGTCGGGTTAGAAAAGTCGGGTTTCGGGTCGGGTTCGGGTTAGAGAAGTCGGTTTCGGGTCGGGTGCGGGTCGCAAAAAATTCTCTCTTGCGGGTTCGGGTCGGTTTTCCGGTTGATGAAAAGTTTTTTGTCGGGTCGGGTTTCGGGTTGATTTAAAATTCATCTGTCGGGTTCGGGTCGGGTTTAGCACCCTGTATATCTATCATATATTTCGATAAAATGGAAAAAAAAAATCTAAAAAAAAGTTCTGATTTTTTTTTTAGCATTAAGCATTTCTCAACGTAAGTTATAGATGTATAATAAAAAGAAATATCTAGTAGCACACATTGCTAAAAGAAAAAATGAGAGAAAGAAAAAAAGTAAAGAAAAGTAAGAAAGAAAAAAAAGAAGCTTATTTAAAAAAAAAATCTTCGATGACTATCTCTTTTTTAAAATTGTAAATTTTACTAAGTACTATTGAAAACAATACGAAATGTCCAATAATAAATGCACGAATCGAGTGGCACGAAAAATGAAATCCAGTTACTTAATTTGTATCTTGTAAAAACGCTGTATATTTATTTCTTGTAAGTATGCCAAGTAATCCTAAAAAATTTCAACTGCAACTGAAAATTGAGATATTCATAGAATCATTATATTTATAAACGCATCTTAATATTTGTTAATGCACCATAAAATGAAAATCTGCTTATACTTACAACATATATTACAGTAATTAATTAACCACCTTCACAAAACCATTTTGGGTTGTTTGAATAAGCTGTTTTGAAATCGAAATAATTATATTTCTATTATTATTATTATTATTACATTAAATACGCTAACATGCATAAAATATAATCATCTAGATCACGATAAAACAATTGAATTTTGCATAAAGTTTTCAGAAATTTATTGCAACGAAATAGTTGAATAGATAAGTTTAATTTTTTTTTCACTGTTTATCATAGAAAATGATTTTCTTTTAAAGGGGCAGTAAAGATTAATTCGTATACAGTCGGCAACAAAAGTATCCGAGCACTAGCAATAATCCCTGTCTAAAAAAAGTACATTTAATACTGCTTTATTGAATAAATCCTTGTCGAGTCATATTCTTAGTCTAAGAACATGATTCTACAAGAATTTATTTAACAATATAGTATTGTGTACCAAGTGTACTTTTTTTTTATCGGAATTATTGGCTAGTGCTCGGATACTTTTGTTGCCGACTGTACCGTTATTTTAAATGATTTTTTTTTTCCTACAAATATATCCAAAACACAAATATTAAATATTTTCCTGGAAACTCTATCATCCTGACAATAAGTTTCTTCTATTGTATTAAATAAATTATTAAAGCAAGCAAAATAGTGCTGGAAAAAATGTAGATTATATTGAAGGAATTAGGATTTTGTTCCAAAATTAAATTTAAAGTAAGGAAGCGCATCTTTTAAAGTTGATAAAAAGGTTTCTTTACTTGTACACAAAGAAATATTTCTGTGTGTTAAAAAAAAAAAAAAAAAAAAAAGATAGAAAAAAAGAAGAGAAAAGAAAAAGAGAAAAGAAAAAGAAGTATGTGTGTGTGTGGGGGGGGGGGGAATAAAGCATGCAAAAAATTTTTTAGTAAGCTGCACCAAACGAGAGAGGGGAAAAAAAAGAAAAGGGAAAGAAAAAGATTTTTTTTTTATTATTTAGATCTCAACTATCACGAGAAATCTGAACCCTGTCGCAAAGCCTAACAAGAAAGGTCTCTGTTGTTCGGTTGTTAGAAATAATGAGAAAAGACTCGAATAAAGCCTCAAGGTAACTAACAAAAATCCAATTATACTACCGTTAAAGGTATAAAAAAGTAAAATCATGAAGAGGCAAATAAAAGCAAAGCCTTTTATGTAAAAATAGTGAATAAATTGTTAGATAAAAGATTATCAATATATCTGCTGGAACATTAATGGTAAACTCTAACTCTCATGTTTTTATTTTTCAGAAATTTTGGAACTGAAGTCCCTTGTGAATTTATTTCTCTTTAAAAAGATTCTGTAAAGAGCTTTAATGTCTTTCAAAAGCTTTAATAAACTTTATTGTTCTAAAAACTTATAAAGTTTAAAGTTTCAGTTAAGAAAAGTGAAAAAAAAATTTTTAGTCGCCTTGCTTGCTTCTTGATTTTCTGTTTTTTATTTTTAATTCATCGCAAAATGAACGTTCATCCTGAGAAAATTAAATGTGGAATAACGTATTTTCGATAAATGTAAATTTAAAGGATGCATACAAAATTAAGCTCCTGTTGAATAGAGAGTTTCTAACGTTTTAACTTGATTTTTCATTTTCATTTTTTTTTTTTTTTTTTTACTTCATTTAAGTGTTATTTTTAGGATATGAAATATTAAATTCCTGTTACTAAAATTTTTACGAGGTAATTTTCTCTTTAAATTGTTTCTAACTTGTTCACTCGTTGAATGTTTATTTATGTCTTTAATTTATAAAGACGTTGTTCATGTATTTGCCCCTATAGACTCAATTATTATAAACCAATTCTTCTAAAAATTTCACAGTATTTTCTTATTATTTAGAGCATTTAGAGAGTGGTTTGAATGAACTTTAATAGATCATCATTTTTCATAAATAACTGCTTAAAGAAATAATGTTATAGTTATATATTCTTTTAATTTGTGTGTTAGAAGAGTTAACGCGAAATAACAGTTGCTTCATATTAAGTCATCATTGTTCGAAATGTGATATTTTAATGCACTGTGTAATTCATAAATGTGCCTATTTTGCATAATTATTTTCTTTTAAAAAAATCAGACGCGATAGAAATGAAATTAATGGTTGTTACTAAAATTTTAATATTCTAAACTGAAATTTAAAATATATATATCAATTAATTAACGGGAAGTAAGCCATTATAAATCTTTTTTTTTTTTTTTTTGTAAATTTGCGTCTTTGAAATATGTAAATTTGTATTCATATGCATTGATTTTAAAATTATAATTTATATTAAAATTCCTCAAAAACTACTTAAATTTAAAAAAATAAAGTTCAAACTTTTAAATATTTTGAAAATCTTTAAAATTGAACTTGCTATTATTTTGATTTTTTTTTTTAATATCCATGTTTCTTTAGCAGGAGTTCTTAGATAAAAAAAAGAATAATAAAGCTTCCTTCTTGCTGTAACTCTTAAATATTTTAAAATGCTGTCTATTCGCTCAGCTGTAAGCATTTAAAAATTCTAAAAATTCTAAATTTTGAATTTAATTTAAAAAAAAAAAAAAAAAATGTTTTTTGAGAAATTTTACTATTATTAATATTAAACATTTCTGTGCACAATACAAACAATAACAATAAGTGCAAATAACTACAGTTATACAATTAGAATATTTAAATACGAATCTTTAAAAATCAAAGTCTAAAACTCATAGAAGAAGGAGGGGAAAAAAGAGTATCACGAAAAAAAAAAAAAAAAAAAAAAATCTTACGGGGGAAAAAATTCTAGGCATTAAAACAGTTTGTATAAATTTAATTGTTGTTATTCGGAAGAGTGTGTGTATAATTAAATTACCGTAAATCTTCTCTCTAATGTCCTCATAAAAAAAAAAAAAAAAAAAAAAAAAAAAAAAGTTCATTTCAACCTTCTTGTAAGTACTATTTATTACAGGAGTTAAAACATCATAATTTGTCAAAGTAAACGATAGGAGCCACGTGATATAAATACTACATTAGATAAGCTTTCATCTAAAGGAAAAGCAGTACATCAAAAATCTCTTAATGATCTGCGGTGTTCCGTAAACAAGACCTTGTGCAGAAGAGGGTCTCCATTTCGAAAGGAGAACCATATCTCAAAGAAAAACTAGATGAAGTCAAAGAAAAAAAAAGAGAGGAAGAGAGATGTAAGAATGTTGTGCTATTATCATCCATCTTACACTGACATGACTTTTTAAGTTGGACTAGGAATCCTCGCTTACTGATCGGTAACAGCTTTGCAAGGATTTAAAAACACATTGATTGGTATTTGCTTAAGAAGTTTCTTTCTTTTCTTTTTATCCTATTTTATTTATTCATTTATTTTTAACATGGGGGTTGTCTTTTTAAAGAAAATAAGTTACCAAGACCTTGATTCAACGGAGTCTTTATTATTAGAAATAATATCTAAATTGCTTACTTTCTGAATCATGGTATTTTTAATTGAATTTAATTATTTAATTAAAAACATTTAAATTAATTAATTTTAATTGTATATGAATCGAGCTAATTACCATAGTACTGCTAAGTTAAAATCGTCTGCACTTTTTATGCTTTGAGAAATTTAATTACAAACGAAAACAGTAATGCCATGTTTCTGAGCTAAATATATCAGTTTTTCAATAATAAATACTATTTTACATTTTTGATACATCTTATGCTTAAAGGTAATTTATTATTTTGGCTGTATCAAGATATTAAAACGGTAAAAATTGAAACAATTGCACAATTAAAAAGGTGTGAAAGAAATACAAAAATATTTACATTTTCTTTATTAGTTATAATTTGAATCTAAATTATGTAGTGTAAACGTAATACGAATAAACTTATTCTTTAAATTAAAGTGATGCGCTTTTTATCACAAGATCGCGACTTGCGATTGTTTCAAGTAATAATGGATAACTAAATTAGATTCCATTAATAGATGAAATAATTGATCAGATTCAGTATGTTGGAGGGTTGTATGTACAATATTATTCGACGCTGCTATAGCCTTAGAGCTAAAGATAACATGAACAGCTGGTATGTGGTATAAACAAAATAAACAATATTTCTGGTTTAAACGATCAGTCTTGTTCCTAAAAATATTAGAGGCTATTTTCAGGCAACATTTCCGCTCGAGAAAGTCATACATGATAAACATACGTCTATACCTCTCTATTCAATTTAGCCTTGTATTTATTTTATTGCTCTGTTATGCGAAATAATATCAACTTATTATATAAAGTGGTTTGATTTTATTAATAAAAAAAAAAAAATTTTTTTTTCGTTTGAGAATGAATACATATTAACGTTTTTTGTACAGTTTCTTCGGCATAAAAATTATTGTGATTTTCAGTTTAGTGAATTCTTTCTCCAAACATAAAAGCAATTTTAAATTCACTACATATTACACAAAATTGAATAAAAAAAAAAACTCTTTTTTTTTTTTTTTTTTTTTTTTTTTTTTTTTTTACGAATATTAAGTCGTATCAAATAACTCTGAAATAATTATTTAGTAAAATATACTAAAATAAAATTATTAAAGTACTGAAATTAATTTTTATTAGACTAAAAAAAAAAAAAAATAAATAAAAAATAAATAAATAACTTTTTTTTTAAAATTGTTTTTGACAGGCCCAACGTTATGTAACTTAAAAAAAATCAAAATATTATATATTACTCTACTAGAAAGTGTAAAATAAAGTAAACCATAGAGAATACTCAATATATATATATATATATATATATATATATATATATATATATATATATATATATATATATATATATATATATAGATATATATATATATATTTACCATAAAGTACTAAGGCACTGATTCAACAGAGTGTTTATTATTAGGAATAATATCTAAATATACTACCATAAGGTATAAGATGTTTAAAAAAATTCTTAACTTATGTTTAAAGAGACTTATTTTTTTTATTCACTATAATATATATGTATAAACATTCGTCAGAAACTCATAGGGAAAAAAAAAATAAAACAGGGAAAAAAGCAAGACATAATCCCATGGCACCGAAATGCACTTTGTAAAAATAAGACAAAAAGTAAATGCATAAAAATGTTTGAATTGGGCTTTCTATATAATTTTACATGAAGATCTAGAATAAGAAGACATAATTTTCTTTGAGCATTCGACTGAAATAAATCATCGGTAAGCATAAAAATTCTTAGAGTATGTGTCTTCTATACTAATATATAAAGAGGAAAATTTTGTTTATATTTGGAAAACATTCTCTAGAAAATATTCTCTACTAAACTGATTTTTTTTTTTTTTCACTAATCAAAAGCTACACTGTTCCTGAGTGCTATAGGTCGTAACCAATTTTGAAAAAATAATTTTTTCACTCGAAATTTCAATATTTTAATTAAAATCTCCATAAAAGCTGTAAAAAAATTGAAATAATGTAACCAAAGTGGTTTCACCTGTAAACGTCCTAACTCCGAAATAAAGCATCGGGCTAGGAATCCTGAGATTGCGAGTTCGATTCCCGTAGGGAAGTTGTTTAAAAATCGTTTTTATTTAAATCTAAAATTTTTATTTCTCATTTACTCATTATGTTACTATTTAATTATGTTTGTGTTAATTATTCGGTTAGTGTTATATGATTTCTAGACTATTCGATTTCTAGACGATTCTGTTCTAGAAAGTTCATCAGTTATATGTAAAATGATGTAAAATTCAGTTGAGTAGGAAGATAAAGTCTTGAGCTGAGCTTAAAATTCCTCGCGTTATTTTGCTGGAGTGTTTCTGCACATGCAACATCTAAATCTAATCTATATAACAATATTAAAAATCTAGCTGATGCCACTAGAAAACAAATTTTTACGCGTTCCTTTTCTTTCTTTCTTTCTTTCTTTTCTTTTTTTTTTTTTTTTTTTTTTTAACACGAAAAGAAATATATTTACGCGTAAATAATAAAACTAATATAGAGCTTTGTGAAAAATTAAACTTAAACGGTAAAATTGGCGTTATAATGGCTTTAAAAGTGTCTCTTTTTCTAATGATATGATTTATTTTAAAAAGTCTAGAGTGATTCAACTCGACTTTCCGAAGTTTAAGTAATTAATAGTTGCATAAATAAATTAAAGAAACAGAAGTCGTTAAAAAAAAAAAAAAAAAAAAGAGAAAGAGAGAGAAAATTGTAATAGAGTGCTTGAGTATTTTTCTCTATATAGTTTGTTGTTTATTTAACGATATTGTCCTTCCAAATAATTTGAGGCCATAAGTCACAGTGATACAAATTTTCATTGTGTCCCACCAAAAGTTTATAAATGCTACACTCTCAAAACTGTGCCTGTTATTTCAGAGGCACATTTTTTACTTTTGTGCCTCTGAAAATTAAGAGGCACAAATGGTGCCTTTGAAATTAAGAGGCACATTTTTTGCTTTTGTGCTTGCGAAAATTAAAAGGTACGAATCGGGCCTTTGAAATTAACAGGCACATTTTTTTATTTTTGTGCCTCTGAAAATTAAAAGGAACGAATCATGCTTTTGAAATTAAGAGGCACATTTTTTTATTTTTGTGCCTCTGAAAATTAAAAGGCACAAATAATGCCTTTAAATTAAGAGGTGCATTTTTATTTTTTAACATAGTACAGAAGATGAAACATCATGCCTCATAAATTGGTGTATATACTCTCATAGGTGATAAATTAGGGAAAGTGATTGACACCGAAAATATTTTTTTCTTAATACAAATCATATGATGTGTGGTAAGTCCATTGATAAAAATGTTGGATAACAGATAAAATAAATTATAAACTTACAAGCAAACTATTATGGGGATACTATAAGAGAAAATAAAAGCAATCTTAGTGGAATGTGTAAAGCTGTATGGGTGATTTATTTTTATACTCGCTGTATGGACTCAGATCCTCTACATTCATTTGCCTCACAGGAAAATAACTCTTGGTGTGTTGAAAATAATAAGGCGACAGTGTGTGGATCTGCTTTAAACTTTATTAATCTACTATCATGTATTATGAATACAGCAAAAGCAATTTTTAATGATATTTTATACACAAAACTTTACCTAGATAACTGAGAGGCAGTGTTGGGCATAATTGATTAAAAAGTAATTAAATTACAATTGAATTACAATTAAATTACAATTATAATTATTTAACTGTCAATCGATTAACCAGTAATTGATTACAAATAAATTGAATAAGTAATTCAATTTATTTGTAATCAATTACTTGTTAGTCGATTGACAGTAAAATAATTATAATTTAATTGTAATTCAATTGTAATTCAATTACTTTTTAATCAGTTATGCCCAACACTGCTGAGAGGCAATACTCAAAACAAGTCAATTTTTTAATTTGGAAATTGTGCCAGAAAAAAGAAAGAGTTGAGAGCCAGACCAGTCAAAATTGCAACAAACTGTGGAAGAATAAATTTGATAATAGAACTGCTACTTTTTATTTATGCTTCCTCCAAAACACAAAAGTAGTTCAAAAATTTTAAAAGATAAAGCCAAAGCAGAAAGTTTTCTCATAAAAGGAAGAAAAATTTATGGTGCATATGTATTTTAAATGCGCGCATGAGACACTGTAATGAAAAAAAATGTTGTCTATTTGTTGCTTCTTAAAATGATAGGCATGCAAAATGTAAGTACATAAATTAGTATTTAGTATTTATTCAGTGCGCTGATTTTAGCTTTTATGCAGATACTTTAAATAATAAGCTATTACCACTTTCCTGTGACTGTTCATAACTTGGGGGGGGGGGGGAAGCAATGGTAGTCTTGTATTTCAATTTCATTTTTCACTATTCACAGCAGTATTTACTATTTATTTATGAATTTATTTATTTCTTAATTTATATTCGTCCTCATATAAGTAAGTAAGGGGAAAAAATGTAAAAAAGCTTTTGATATTGAAGATAGTTTAAAAGTAAGTTTTAAAAAGGAATTGTATTTCTGAATTGGCTTTTCTCAAATCAATGATTTTTCGATTTCAGTGTTTAACTCTATTGAAAAGATGTGGAAGCACTTCTTATTTGACAGCTCAAAATCAACAAGCACATACTTTTAATTATAAACTATATAATCATTTTTACGTCAGAATTTTGCATATTATTAAGATTTTCCATTTTGCACAAATGTTATGGAAAAAGATTGGGAACAACGTTTTATTTGACTGCTCAAAATTAAAAAACACATACCTGTAATTCTGAACTAAGATCACTTTTATGTCACAATTTTGCATATTATTAAAAATTCTTAAAAAAAAAAAAAAAAAAAAAAAAAAAAAAGCCAATGCTAGTTTTGTTTTGTTTACATTTCATTTTTCACTATTCAGAGCAGTATTTACTGTTTATTTATGAATGAACTTTTTAAATTTATATTTGTACTCATATAAGCAAGTAAAGAAAAAGAAACTTTTAACCTTCTGATATTGAAAATAGTTTAAAGAAAAATATATAAGTATCTTAAACTTATACAATCGGACATACACCACACGAGTTAAATCTAAATTTTAACATATACTCAAATGAATAAAACTATTTTTTTTTTTTTTTTTTTTTTTTTTTTTTTAAGAAAAGATCCTTACTTACTTTATCCTATAGTAATTTTTGATCTACTAATCGTTATATTCAATTCCTTAAAAGAGATTTTTTTTTTTTTTTATAGTTTCTTCAAGCGATACGCTCCAACACATACAAAAACACCCGCCATTAGAACGCTGAGGATGCTGTGTTAGGTTTTTGCGCATGCTCAGCTCTGTCAGATGTAACTCATAAAATCTTGGCAGTGTTTTAAAAGGCACAAACGAACGTTTGTGCCTAAATTGCAGTCGGTGCCATTTATTTAGCTGTGACACTATAAGAGGCATTTTGTCAGTGTGCCTCTTATAGATTAACAGAAGGCACAATTTATTTGTGCCTTATATTTAAGGGTTACAGTTTTAAGAGTGTAGATTCACCAAAATCTATACAGTTCGTGTGACGGTAACCTATAACATGTATATAAATTTTCGGCTCAAAAAAATATAAATTTTCCGGCTTCGTTTCTTAAAAATGAGCTAAATTGTCTCAAAATAGCTCCGAAACAATATATACTTAAATTTGAAAACCAATGTACTCATTTTTGAGTATATTGACATGCTCAAAAATGGGGTTGACCAATAAGAATCCCAATGTCCTCATGTTTAACATGTCAATACACTCAAAAATGAGTACATAGGTTTTCAAATTTAAGTATATATTGCTTCTGAGCTATTTCGAGACAATTTTGCTCATTTTTAAGAAACTATTTTTAACAGTGCATAAGCCACAATGATAAAGAATTTTTATTTATGTCCCTGTAAAAAAACTCTAAATGCTAGATTATTTAAATTTTATACAGCTTGTGTTGAGGTGATCTATAAATTGTATGTAAAATTTCAACTCAATCGAATAAGGCGTTTAGACGCTATAGCATATTACATAATTTGAGCCCATATGACATAATGATAAAAGATGTTTCGACGCGTCGCTGTAAAAACAACTATAGGTACTAAATTCACGAAAATCTTTGTAGTTTGTGTAATGATGACCTATAACATGTGTATATATTTTCATCTGAATCAAATAAAGTGTTTAGACTCTAAAGCACTTTAACAATTTGAGCCAGTAGGACAAAATAATAAGAAATTTTTTTTTTGTGTCCATGAAAAACAGGGCTAGATTCAGCAAAATCCGTAACATTCGTGCGACGATAATTTATAACATGTGTAAAAATTTTCAGATCAATCGAATAAGGTGTTTAGATTCTATAGCACTTTAAATGTTTGAGACCGTAGGCCAGAATGATAAGGAAATTTTCTTTGTGTCCCTGAAAAATAAGTATAAGGGCTAGATTCATCAAAATCTAAAAAATTCATGCAATGGTAATTTATAACATGTGTATACATTTTTAGCTCAATCGAAAAAGTTGTTTAGACTCTATAGTATTTTAAACATTTGAGATCATGGGCCATAATGATAAGAAAATTTTCTTTGCGTCCCTGAAAAATAACTATATGGGCTAGATTCATGAAAATCTATAAAATTCATGCGAAGGTAATTTATAAAATAAATGTTCAGGTCAATCGAAATAGATATTGAGACGCTATCGCACTTTAAAAATTTGGGCCCATAGGTGATAATGATAAAAAAATTTCTTTTGTGTTTCTGTAAAAAAAAAACAAAAAAAAAAAAAAAAAAAAAAAAAAAACATAAGTTCTAGATTCACCAAAATCAATAGGTTTCATGCTTTAGTGACATTTAACATACGTACTAACTTTCAGCTCATTAGAGCAAAGCGTTTAGAAGTTTTCGTGTTCGGGAATTCAAAACGTGTAGCAACACCAAAATCTTTAAGTCGGATTTTTGACATGATTACAATACTTTACATGTGTATGTTCGGAAATTAAAAATATTTGTGGATATTCTAAAAATTGACGTTTGAACATTATTATAAATTATATTTGTTAGTTAGTATTAAATTTTGAAAAAAAAAAAAAAACTTTTTTATCTAATTTCTTATACATTATTCTGAATATATTTTTTAAAATAGACTAATTGTTAAAAGGCATGATTTATTTTTATTTATTTATTTTTATTATTTTATTTGTTTGTTTATTTATTTATTTCTGTTCCGTTTAGTTTTCTCGCCGTTAATTTCCAATTAGGTGATAGTCCCGCAGTTTGGCTCATTTGGCGAATAACATACATGACGTGCATATCAGCTTATTTTGTTTTTATTAAGAAATAAATATATGTTTTTTACATTTCTATATAGTATGTAATAAAAGAAGATGTGCGTGTGCGTGTCCGGCGCTTTTTAAGTAAACGGCTAATCGCAGAGCTACACAAATTTGCATGGAAGTTCGTAATGATCTCTCCTGATGCACCGGATGCGCGATTTCCGAATTTTTGATTTGTTTTTAATTAAAATATGAAAATAATAATCTTACAATAGCTTTAAAATTAGCTATTGAAATATTATCTTTAAATTTAATTGTTGACAAAAATGTTTACGAGTTTTTTTCTTTTTATTGTTATTCTACATAAAAATAAATATATTTTCACGTGAATAATAAAAAAATTATGTAACATTAAATTTGCTTATGTATACGACAAAATGACGTCATTAAAACTTATAAACTTAATATATAATTATAACTTATAACTTAAATATGAAATTAAATAATAATAAATTTTAAATAATAATAATGTACTTAGAGATATTTCTGGGCATTTTCTTTTCTTTTTTTTTTTTAATTTGGACGCTGAAGTACACAATTTTCTCCAAGGAGTCTTTTTTCGCGACAGCAATTTTAAGACAAGTAGCATAAGAAATATACATATAAATTATAAAATATTGAAAAAAGAAATGAAAAAAAGAGAAACAATAATCACATAAATTATCTACTTTTGTCTCACTATATTATTTTACAGAAAATACAAAAATGGCGACGAAAACGCCAACGGGAGCTATAACAAAGCAGTACCATGATCAGGCTTACATATTTATTTATTTATTTATTTTTCTATATAAAAACCACTATTAACTATAAAATATTTAAAATTGAAAATGTATATGACCACAAAAAAATTAGTTGTCTCGTACTTTAGACATAGCGCTCATGGCATAATTTAATATTATGATATGTAAATTATATTTGGCGTAAAATTGCCGTCACTTTATCGTCGAGCTTATCAATCGAATAAAATATTGGAAATAACGTAAAAGTAAATATTATATAGTACGTATAGTGCTATTCAAATGTTATTGGGTTTTAAATATAAGAGCGCTATTTCAAAAATTTTAATGCTGTCCATTTCGAAAGTGTCATCCAATAAACACCCAAGCTGAAGCCCACAGATAAGGTATTGTCGCAGGCAATATGGACATATAGCTGAGGTTCCTTCGGGTAAGGAGAGCGTTGCCGAAGGCAACTTGAGTCCAAAACAAGCTTTTGAGAAATTTCAATGGATTTCCCATTCATGTTTTGTTTATAAACCAATATAAAAAAAGAATGGTTTTGTTTTTAATTCCTTTAAATATAGTGACCAGCGAAGCGGGCGATGCCTGCTGGTATGTTATATGAAGGTAGTTTAATCCTCTAACACCAGCATTTATAGACGTTTTCATTTAAACTTTGCACTGGCTAGAAAAGAACTGCTGTTCATCTTTTCTTTCATCAATACAAAATCATAGATATCGCACTTCATTTAAATAAACTGAAATAAAAATATCATTAAAATTAAATTTCATTTCATTCATAACATAATCCCCTTTTCAAAGTTTTGAGGAGGGGTTTTTAGGCCCTAAAATTGAGGAAAATATTACATTGATCACACGTATGAAATTTTTGCATTTAATTATTTCAAAACGTATATATTTTAATTTTCTATCAACTTTATTTTTAATATTCTAGTAATTGTTTGTATCTCAGGGGCCCAAACATTCACAATTTTGAATTTTTCGTAAAAATTCCTCATTTTTAGAGACTTGACCAACTTTTTTGGTATGAGCGCAAAAGTCCAACACTTTCTAATTGAAATGTATTAAGAAGTAATCTATGACATAAATTATACATGAAAATAAAATTGTTACACCACTGCACTCATATAAAAGAAAAAAAAAATGTTAAAATTGAAAGAAAAACACAACATGGATTATAGTAAATACATTGAAGACTTTTCACTAGTCGGAAAGTGACGAAATCGAATCTATCTAATGAAATTCTATTTAAATTGCACTTTTGTTACACAAACTATTCTTTCAAAAATAATCAGCGAGATTAAGAAAATTGTAACCCCACTTACGCCGTTTATTTTCCAATCTGTATACATAGTTGCAAGCATCCTGATTGATGTTTCGTAATATTGTAACTCCGCCTTATTTTTTCATAGCATTTTTTTACAGTACTTTTTCTTCTTATTTAATCGTAATTACATTTGGAGAGAATTACTCTAAAAATAAAGTGTTGTGGAAAATGAGCGGGTACTATCAATACTACGAGATATCAATTAGGATATTGGCATATATGTCTGTATGCAGCAATGTTTCTGAACAATATAGCTAATGTTCGCCTTTCTACAATCAGTGTACTATGGATACAAATACTTTTATTAGAAATGGTATAGTTATAATGTATATTCATTTGTAATGTAAACATGAATACAGAAAACCCTGTTTTACAATTATGCAATTTACAACAATAGCGCTCACAGGCGGAGCTACATTTAACCTGCAATGCCTTTGAGAAATCTCTGCATTGACACTTTTTATAATACTTTAAAAATAATTAAAAGAATTTACTTTGTATATAGATATTCTTGGAATAGTTTTTTCAGTTACTTACTACCGTGTGTTTACCCCTTATTTATTTATTTGTAGTTTTGCAGCAATTACGTATTTATTCTAAAAGTATACTGAAGTGGCAGGTTTTCATTATTTCATTATTATTATTATTATTATTATTATTATTATTTGAAAAGCTTGAAAAATCAATTTAGTTGAATAGCTGCTTTCATTGGCTGCTTTGAATGCGTTATTTTGAATGAAAAACATGTACTACATAAAATATTTATTTCATGTAATCAACGATTATGTTTAATTAACGATAAATACTCGGCTGTTAACTAGGTCCAGGCAACGACTGAAATGTTACAGGCATCCTTTCCAAGTTTTTATAGCATTATTGGAATGAGTTTCTTCTTTTTCCCCTTACTCCCACTTTCGAATGTTTTATTTTCAAAGAAAAGCATGTACATAAAATATTTATTTTATGTAATCAACGATTATGTTTAATTAACGATAAATACTCGGTTGTTAACCAGGTCCAGACAACAACTGAAATGTCGCAGGCAACCTTTCCCAGTTTTTAGAACATTATTGTAAAGAGTTTCTTATATTTTTTCCCCTCGTACTTATGATTGCTTGGATTTTGTGTGCTATTTGAAAACTTAGGAGGTATTTTATGGTAATTCTCTATAAGGATCTTTCATCAAACTAAGAGGAACATCCTATGTAAGGATTTTCCCCTGCATTTTTTAGACATCGAGAAAAGCCGCATAAAACTCCAAGTCATAAACGCTATGGGTACTCTGTAACGTTCTACAGATTATTATTTTTTTTTTTTCAAAATATTGCCTGAAGTCTTATTTGTTCTTACAATTCAGGCTGCAATAGTGTCTGGGGTATGAATTCTTTATTGAATCAATATTAGAAAAACTCTATAGACTTAAAATAAAAATAATTTGGTATTGAATAATAATAAAATAAGTAATGCATTTCAAGAAAGATCAAACGCAATAAAAATAAATATTTGCAATTCTTGAAAAGAAAAACAGAAGGAAGAAAGAAAATGAAAATAAATCGTCCATCATCGTCACATCTTTCTATATAGAGTCCCTACAATGATTTCCTAAAATACGCAAAAGAACTAAAGTACCAATTAAATTAAATGAACAATTTAGTAAGTATATCGTATAAATAATAAATTATATTAAAAACTTGTGTAAACTTTCACGTCTTGATAAGAATTTCAGCGATGTTCTTTTGATGCAGGCAACCAAATCATCAACAGAGGAATTAGCAGCACATGAGTAAAAAAAAAAATAAAAAATAAATTATTGACTTCGTCTGATATTCCTGAAAGGTATTTATTGCTACAAACATTTTATCTTAAGTTTTGTATGGATAGGACATATTTGATTATGTTGATAAAGAATATTTAGAACATCACACGTGGATGTTTTGCTAAATCGTCACCTTCATACAAGTTACAATACATATATATATATATATATTTAGATAGATATGAAAGTTTTATCAGTTTATAATATTTTTCATAAAATTATGCATATATTTTTTAAGATAAAAATGAACACCATCTTAGAATTCAATGGTTATAGTTCTATATCACGCTTTAAGTATGGTGAACTGTTGCATACTTGAAAAAAAAATTATCTCGGTTTTTGACCTTGTTGCCGAAACGTCAGTGGAGGCCCTCTGTTGAGACTCAAAACGGTTTTGGGCTGTGTCTGTCTGTCTGTTTGTCGCGCGATAGTGGCCACAAAACTCACGCTATTGACTTGAAATTTGGTACACATGTTCATGAGCCCCACGAAATCAGCTGTATAGTTTTTGGTATGTATTCCATTTCTACTTCGTATACAGGGACATGCCAAAGTTTTTCTTATCATTACGGCCAATGGAAGGAATTTGTATGTATCGCGATAGCGGCCACAAAAATCACGCTATTGACTTGCAATTTGGTACACATGTTCATGTGTCCCACGAAATCAGCTGTATAGTTTTTGGTGTGTATTCCATTTTTACTTCGTATACAGGGACACGCCAAAGTTTTTCTTATCATTACGGCCTATGGGAGGAATCTGTATGTACCGCGATAGCGGCCACAAAAATCACGCTATTGACTTGCAATTTGGTACACATGCTCATGCGCCCAACGGAATCAGCTGTATAGTTTTAGGTGTGCATTCCATTTGTAGTTCGTGTACAGGGTCACGCCAAATAGCTCGATCATTACAGCCTATGGGAAGAATCTGTATGTACCGCGATAGCCACCGCAAAAATCAAGCTATTGACTTCCAATTTTTTCTGAAACGTCAATGGAGGCCCTCTGTTGAGACTCAAAAGGATTTTGGGTTCCGTCGGTCCGTCCGTCCGAGCCCCACGAAATCAGCTGTATAGTTTTTGGTATGTATTCCATTTCTACTTCGTACACAGGGACACGCCAAAGTTTTTCTTATCATTACGGCCTATGGGAAGAATTTGTATGTACCGCGATAGCGGTCCCAAAAATAACGCTATTGACTTGCAAGTTGGTACACATATTCATGAGCCCAACTGAATTAGCTGTATAGTGTTAGGTGTGTATTCCATTTGTCGTTCGTGTACAGGGACACGCCAAAATTTTTCTTATCCTTACGGCCTATGGGAAGAATTTGTATGTACAGCAATAGCGACCGAAAAAATCCTTCGATTGACTTGCAAATTGGCGCACATGTTCCAGCTTTGCATATAAGTAGCTGTATAATTTTTATTGATATATTTTTTATAAACTGTGTACAGGGACACGCAAAAATTCTTAACATTAAGGCGTATGGGGGTGAATTTCGCTTAAACGCATTTTAATATCATTACTTTGCAATGAAGAAAATGAAATTAGAGCACGTGAGTAAGATGCTTAAACTTATGTTGTTTGAAGAAAATATGTGCTCTTAAGCTTTCTAATTAATGTATAGGACCTTACAAAAGTGTTCTGACAATGTCACTTAGTCATCCAAACGATGTTAAATTTGGAACAATTATTAATTTTAAACGCAAAATAAGCTGAATAGTTTTTACTGGTGTATACAATGTTTATGGTTCGTTTACAAAGACACACGAAAGAATTTCGTAACATTAGACCCTATGGACAAATTTTTAATTTAAGCGCGCACTTTAATGCGTTTATGCTGAATTGAACTTAATAAAGTTAACACACATTATAAAGTTGCTTAAAATCATGTTTACTCTTAAAAAAGGTTATGTATAGACTAAATAATTTATGGGACCACACAAGATAATTCCGAGTATGTACTGTAATCATCCAAATGATGTCAAATTAGTTCGAAAAATTAATGAGTTATAATTAATTAGGTTTATTCTTATTATTAGCGTTTATAATGACTGTGGCTACTTTTCTGGCATACATAAAGGAATTTCGTACTATTACGGTCTATAGTCGGTATTTCTTAAAAGTGTATTTTAACATGGTTACACCCCATCAAATATAATAAAATTTTATTAGAATTTTAAAAGCATGTTCTCCTGTTGAAAATTGATAATTAGTTTAAAGGTTATGCAAAATATTTCCGATATGCTATGTAATTTTTTTTTGTATAAAATTTGGTATTTATAAATTTCAGGAAAATAATACAAGACCGTCGTTTATTAAGAATACATATTGTTGCGTACTTGGGGGTTCGTAAGTTGTCCGAGAATGAAAGGCGAAACTTACAAAAATTCAGTGAATTATTCATAGAAAATTCCAGAAAAATACTGGTCTATAAACCAAGTATCAGCTTCAATTCAACCAGTAAACATAGCTTAAACAACAGCCGTTAACAGCAAAACAACAGTACAAACTGTTTATCAATAACACATAAAGCAAGTCTCATTCAAAGAGGCTCAAAGCAAAGCAAGCATTTGACGAAACTGGCACAGATCTGAGATTGGCCGCCTTGGCTAAAAAAATGCTCCTTTTATACTATTCTATCGAACACAGACTGTTCTTGAAAATTCTCGTATCTCATCAGCCAATGAGATTAGAGCTTCCATATTTGGTATATCCCTAATAAGAATTTTCTCGCCAAGGTCGCCAAAAAAATCGCCAAGGAGGGAAACAGTCGCCAAATTTGGCGCCAAATCCTTTTCTTCCCTTATTGGAGTTTTTCAATGGGTTTTTAAAGGAAAATTAGGCTATTTTAACGCTAAAACGACTAGAAATGCACAAAATTAGCCTCTTATCGACTTACTAGGCCTCTGAAAAAAAATTATACAAAAATAAATGCAATTATTTACAATTCCATAACACTTTGTATGATATACAAATAGGTATACAAAGAGAGATACAGCGGGGGGTTGAGGGGGGCGGTAGCCCCCCTCAGGAATCTATCTGATTATGGTAATAAGTCGATCGAATCAATATATACTATTATATAATAAGGAATAAATAAAAATGACCTATTGAAAAATGTCTGATGCAAATAGGACGTTGAGGCTCCTGATCTGCAGATCCACTAGTTTATGGACGTTTTGAAATAAAAGGAAACTCGGAGTTCCAGAACCAATACCTACACTTCGTTTGTTAGTTTATATTTTTATCAGTTAATTTGCTAGTCTTTATACACATTAACTTAATAATGAATCATTGTAAAGAAGTCAAACAACTTTTAAAATATTATGATATAAGCAAGAATCCTTTTGAGTTTCAATATTCGCATCTGAAAATTTCATTAGCTATTCGAAATTTATTTTAAATTTACATTACAAGGAAATATTTCATTCAAACATGTATCATGAGAATTTCTCTCCTTGTAAAATAGTCGGACTAGCTTCAAATTATCATTTAAGAGACTGGCCACAATTTTATTGAGTTTAAACATACTACTTAAAAATTTTGTAAATTATTCGAAATGTAAAACTTTCTTAACAACACACAATAGGGAGAAATTTCACATAAGTATATGTATATTATGACACTTATTCTCGTTGTAAAGTGAATTTTCGAAGCGCAGCACTAATGCGACGTAAAACTCAACCAACCAGCCAACTTATCGTAAAGTACTCGGAATAATTTTAAAATAACATTTATGATAGTTGTCAGAACCCTATCGAAAATCAACATTTTACTTTGAAGATTTCTTAAGTTATTTACAATTTGAGATTTCCTTAGCGCGGCGAATAGGTATAATATCGCATAAATATGTATTATGAGAATCGTAGAGAAGTCGGCCTCGTTTTGAAATATATTCTACTTAAAAACTTCGTAAGCTATTCAAAATGAAAAATTTCATAATGTTGTAGAATAGGGCAATCCGTATTCATTGCTCTTATCATAAATATTGTATAATCTTCAGCAGAAATTTTTTAGAACTAATATATGATAGGGAACTGAATTAAGAAATGTCTAATCTTTACAAAAAAATCTTGTTTTTTGAAAGAAAAATCAATTTTCGAAATTAATTACTATGTGATAACGTCAGATTTTCCTTATGATAACGTAAGTAGTATCGATATATAGATATATATATTTTTTATTGCAACTCCCTCGTATGGTTTTTATTTAATTAGTTGCTATCATATTAACTATTGGGCATATTAAACAGTTGAACAGTTCTTATTATTCAGCGGTTCAGTAAGCTTTGCTCATCTGTAAACAGTCGAAATAGCTTTGTCTAAAAGGACTAAATCAATTGCATCAATGTAAAACTTGACAGTTGAAGACGAAAGAAACTATTCAAACAATAGCCATATTCAACAGATAATATATATATATATATATATATAATGTTTTATATAATAATATAAATAATGATATAAAAATGTTTAAATATATATATATATTTAAACATTTTTTCCTAGATTTTATCAAAAATATTTTTAAAAGCATGGTTTATTGAAAACTAAATTTTTAGAATATACTTATTGATATCTTGAGATTTAAAAATTATTCTTTCTGTAGTTATGTTAAATATTTGAACATCAGAATAATTTCCTGCAAAATGAATGCCTATATTGAATTCAAACAATATTCTATTCTTATTGTGTGTGTGTAAAAATTACTTTTTGTAAGGACTGTTTTAAAGAGTAGCAAGAGAGAAAGCAAGGATATAACAACTGAAGCCGGTATTTCATTAGTTGTAATAAGTTCAAAGAGATTTTTTTTCTCCCTCATTGTGCAAATGAAAGAAAACATAAAGTAGTAGAATATTTCTTGTCATTTATAACAATAGAGAAAATAATAATCGATAATATACTTTTTTTCTTCAGAGCTGGTATTAAAAATTATTAAAGAGTTATAAGACACGGATATTAAAAACTGGCAGTAGTAGTATCTTTAACGAATGATGTAAATTAGAATGCATGCAAAGCAATATAAACTTTTAACAGTACTTTAATAGAATGTATAATTCTTATAATCTTAAAGTTAAATAAATGCGTACTTATTTTCAGTTATTTATATTATTTTTTAGATGACTTATTAAAATGTTTAAAATGCGTATTATAAAGCAAAAAATAACGTGAATAATTTTATTTGATATTTTTTTCAATATTTTATTATTAACGCAATTGATATTTTATATTTTGATTGATAATAATTAAAGAGATCATGAAATAAATTCGACAGCAAAAGATTTTTCTTACATGCATATTTCCGGACATTTTCTTTTAAAAAACATCCTATCGTTACAATAACTTTGGAGATGTACGTCATTCAAATAAATTACGATGACAATTGCCCTACTTTTTGTCTGCCAATTGTTTCAGACCTGTCTACTACTGACTACTTCTTTGAGAACAAGGCGCCTTGTAACGTACCATTAACTGCAAAAGCTGGCAGAAATTCTTCCATTCATCAAAACGCAGAACTCTATTAACTGTAAAAGAATTATTCTAAGTTTCTAGTCATGATTCTACTCTATTTATAATCCCAAGTTAACATGTTAAAGTTTTTATTTTGTTTAATGGAGTTTGTACTGAAGCATTTCTTTGATGCAGGTTTTATCTGATCGTTAACCGAATGCATATAGGTTACAAATAAATTTCATCGAAGTTCCAACTTTAGAGTACAAAGAAAAGTCATTTATTTAAGCCAAAAGCAATTTGTTATGTGTTTGTATTGTTAATAAAATCTATGTAATGTTACAAAAAAAAAAAAAAAAAAAAAATCTAAAATATCAATTTTGAAATACTAATATACATTGTAATAATTTATAAAAAGAAATACTAGAATACTGTAAAATATATCAATGAATTATAAAAGTACATTTTTTTTTCATTTGAGATTTCACCTACATAATTTATTTTTCATTCTGTTTGCAATAAAAAATAAAGTAAACACGATACTTAAATTATAAATCTACATCCCTAAAAAAAATTAATAATAATATAATTCTATGGTAGTACTAATTCACTGTCAAGAGTTTAGGTGTCCCGTGGTACTGTTAAATTTAGGGACGTTTTTATTCAATACCTACCACTAAATTTTAGTTGTAAGGTTTGACTAATTTCTTCGAAGATTAATCGTCTATAACGTATATCAAATATCTCTCCTCAGAATTATTGGTGATTATTGAATAAAAATGTCCCTAAAATTGACAACACTGGTGTCCTTCAATCACTAATTTCTCATCATTAAAATTTTATTTGGTGCATTGAACTGGCGAATTACGAAAAGATATTTTAATTGATGAAATCTCTTTTTTTTTTTTTATCTGCGATACCCTGTGTAATTTTTTCCTTCTATGACACCCAGTATGTGTTAATAATAAAATATTTTTCAATAATGAAATACAAAAGAGACATAATAAATACTCATTGTAAAATTCACATTCATTTCTCACCGTGTTTGAAACGTTTCGAATGTAAAGTGAAATAATTGTATGCAAATATATAGTTAGAGAAACTTCCTCACTTTTATCCTCACTTTCACTTCGCTTCTCTCGGGTAGTAATTATAATAGGATCCAGCTGGATAGTTGGAGTTCTATAATTTACTGTCCAAATTCTACTACTTAATCAGATGTCGTTTATAAATAATCTCATGTTTAATCCATAGAATTTCCAAATACTTCACAGAAATTTTATTAATCCATGTAAACTATCTGCCTAAGTCATCTTACAGGGGATTTCAGCGTTTTACTTCCTCTGTATTCTACGCATTTATTTCGAAATATACTATTTAATGTAATTATATTTTTAACAAATTCATAAATCTTGTATACTTTACTGTTTTATTTAAAAGCGTTTAGAATAATTAGTTATATATTATAGCAATTTAAAAGATGGACAAATCAATCTTTATATTTAATATAATACATTTTTCAATTAGTTTAATTAAATTCTTCAATACATTTTATAAAGATTGTTAATATGTTCTTTAAATGTATTACTGCGAAATACTATGCAGAAACAGTGATATATCTAACCTGCAAATTAATATCAAGTGAATACCGGGAAACATGATTATGTCTGTGAATTATAGTCTGCGTAATAGGATATGAAATAAACCTTGTATGGGCGAGCTGCATATTTGGGTTTATATTTAATAATAATGAATACTCAACTGAGACCAATGCACTTCAAAAAGTCTATGTATTTTTAACACCTTTTTAAAACTGATATTTATAGGAATTAAAAATGTAAACATTTTTTTTTTTAATAAAGCAGCGGTGGTCGAAATGAATTTATTATGTGTTATGTACAAAATATTTTGCAATGTAAAAATAAGCACAAACACATGTCCAAAGCTACATGATGTTCTAAGGAACATATTACAAAACTTATCGAAGAGATAAATATGTTGATATGATAAAATGATAGACAACTTAACTTACAAGAAACTATTCAAAAGGTGTCGTCTTCAAAAAATATTGAAAAAAAAAAAATATATATATATATATATATGTGATTCTACTCTTCTTAAAACACCAGAAAATGAAAAAAATTATCGGCAGAAATGAATTAGAGCGACCACAAAAAATTATCAATATTAAACATATTTGACGATTTCACATTGGTAGGCGATTGATTTTCAGTACTTGGTGGAGAAACAAAACACGGCTCTGTTCGTACACGGCAATCTCGGTGATAGCGAACGGAACGCCTAACAGCACTAAATAGTCAAATATGCTTAATTTTTTGTGGTCGCTGTAATTCATTTCAGCCGATAATTTTTTCACTTCCTGTTGTTTTAGGAAGAGTAGAATCACATTTTTTTTTTTCAATATTTTTTGAAGACGACACCTTTTGAATGTTTCTTTGTTAGTAATTAGCGTGCTGGCCACAGGAAAAGGATCCTGCTGTAATATTCGTGATTTCGTTTTTACGGCATGTTATCACAACCTTATTAGATTTACAGATCATTGTTTTAAAATAAGAATTTTAAACAATGTGTTTTAAAAAAATCTTTTACTTTTTTTTTTTTTTTTTTTTTTTTTTTTTTTAAGTTAGTTATTTGGTTGGTTGGTTTTGTTCAACGTCACCCTAGTACTCTGTTTCTTTCTTTTTTTCTGTTTTTTTATTTCGGGGGGAGGGGATTAAGTTTGATTATACTAAAGGTGGCAGGATCAATTGGATTTGTCACTCTATAGCCATCTGCTGTTTGGCCAAGACTAATTATTGCTAAGTAGACCTAGGCCTACCGCTTAAAACGCATTCTGAACCACTAAAAACCTGTCTGAACCAGCAAGCGAGCCCATCACCTGACAAATGAAGGCTAAAGTCGTAGCATTTCAGCCACCAGATTGTCTTTATTTGACTATATATATATATATATATATTTAATCAGAATATATATATTTAAAAAAAGAAAATTATATATAAAAGAACAAGTATTTTTTATATTATATTATATTATATTAAAAGAAAAAGTATTTTTATAGTTTTTTCAAACAATATTTTAATAAATAACATTTTCGAATAAATTATTTAGAAACAGTTATGATTAATGATAAAGCGTGAAATATAAATTAAATAATCATAAAACTAGAACACTTGATAATTTTTCAAGGTGATAGGGTCCCTAAAATTTATTTATTATTTTATTGAACAAAGAAAATTAAAACTGCTCATAAAAAAAAAAAAAAAAAAAAAAAAATTAGATTACTGCAGAAAGGAAGAATTAGAAAGCATTCGAAAAAGTATCTATTCAACATATGCTCAATTTCATAAGTTTTCTATTTGAAACTTAAATTTAACTTAGTTAATTTAGCTAATGTTGAGTATTCCTTTCTCTTTTGAAGATAGTTCGTTAAACATAAGGAGGATTCTTTCAAATCTATTCATCTTAACTTTCCTTTTGTTATCATTTTCTAAAGGTTGTAGAAAACGGTAATGCTGGAGTGTTGCCAATGTTTGATGTATATATATATATATATATATATATATACAGTATATATATTTTTACAAAATTTCTGGGTTCGATGATAAAAAAATGTGTAAAAAATGAATTTAGAAAACTGTCCTAACATATCATTTATAGCCATTTTCTACTAGGAACATAGCAAAATGATACCATAGATATAAGTTGTTGGTTGAGAAAATAATAAAGATGAAGCTTTTAAAGTTCTTTGAAAAGTTTTTGCTATAATAAGTTTGAAAATTTTCCCTTTTTAAAAGAATACTTTAAATACCAGAATTTATATAATAAAAATGAAAATAAATTTTGAATTATGTATTTTTTTTTTAAATTTTTACTTTTTTTATGATCATATAGATATACATATGATTTATAGCTAAACACAAAATACAGTCGAACCACGTTAACGTGAACACTGTTAACGTGTCGAACCACGTTAACGTGAACACTGTTAACGTGAATTACTTTTAACATGAACTGTTTTCACAATCCCCATCAAAAAAGAAGATTAGTTGCTGACAGCATGAACTACTGATAACATGAACAACTTTTTTATCTTCCTTGGGATTCACATTAACCAGGTTCGACTGTATATATATATATATATTTATTTATTTAATACAGTGCATTACTTTTACTAATTTTATTACTACTTATTTTTACTTTATGGTTGAATATTAAGTATTTTCAGCTGTTATAAATTATCTTTTTTTCTAAATTTTAAATAAATTTATTAAATCTTAATTTTAAAAATCTCTTTCTTTAATACATAAACACGGTTCTTAAATTATGAAATTTTATTTTAAACAAACTGTTTTTTAAAGTTGAAAATCGATTGCTCCAAATACAGTTTAAAAATAGGTATGGTGACTTAATTTGTCTTGCTTAATTTTCGTTTTTACCAAAGTACTCAAAAAAATGCATAATTGTTAAAAATGCGATTTTATAGTTATAAATATGTTATTCGAATAACTTCATGTTTTCCAAAGTTTTATAGTACTGTGGACGCGAATTTCACTTTTTCAGTATTATACCACATTTTTTCATATAAGAAGTAATTCTTAAAAGACTATAAAAATGTTTTTATAAAAATGTGAAATTTGAAAAAAATATAAAAATATATAAAAAAGTGAAGAGAAAAATGTGCTTCATTTTATTTAAATGAAATATTATTATTATTATCATTATTATTTTAGGTCAATTGTAAGCATAATCTCTATAATACATTCTTTTATGAGCAAGTAAACAAAACAAAATAATGTAAAAATGCAAATATAAATATATGAAATAAAAATACGTGTTGCAATAGCAACAAGAAAAAAAAGTCTTTGAAATTAATTTCGCTAGACAATAAATTTTAAAAGTCAAAATTTCACCTTGCAGACTTATAAGCAAAATTTTTCAAGGTTTTTAGCAAAACTGTGGCATATTTAAAATTAAAACATGCGTCTTTTTAATGCTCTAAGGTTCATTGCTTTAACAAAATTTCTGCATTGTTTTGACAAGTTGAAACCCCTCTCGTTCAAACTTTTTAATTTACATTTGCACTTCGTGAAATATCTTGAAGACTCAATTTGAGATTGATTGTAAAAATATATTTCTCTTAGCATCGTTGTACGTATTTTCTAGATATTTTTCCGTACTAAACTATGACACGTGTCATAAAATTTCTCTCAGTGTTTTTAAACGGCTCTAATTCTATATAACACAGATTTATTTTTTTTAAACAGCTACTAATTATAAAAATATAAGTCATATTTTGAAAATGTGCTTTTTTATTTTCCCCAGTTTTTTCTAAAAAAATACTTATTGGTACGTAGCATAGTAACGACAATTTACTTACAAAATAAGAAGTTTCAATGTGTGTGTGCATATATATATATATATATTTATTTATTTATATATTATAAGGAATATTAAATGTATTGAAGTTATATAAACTGCAGAAAAGCATATTTTCTACAAGGGAAACGATTAAAAAAATTTAAGAAACTGTTCAACTGTTATAGAACAGTTGAAACATTTTCTGTTAAATTTTTAAAGTTTTCTGTTAAACATTTTCTGTTTTCCAGTTATAAACTGAAATGTATAGATACCGAGCTTTATACTATTGTGTGCAAACATATTTCGGAATATTTTTTCCCTTAAGTATAAACACACTACTTAATTCAGCTTTTAGAGATTATTTAGTTAGATTACTGATTTTCCCACTGAATCATTATTCAGTGGGAAAATATATAGGCATTTGTTTGACATTTTAAACAACAACTCTTATAATTTTCCTCCTGGCTGTAAACAATTCATCGTTATAATATACACCCTTGAAAACTATATTACTGTTTATTTATTCCATTTGACAAAATGTTAAATTTAAGTTCCAGCAATATACTTGCTTTAGTTTATAACTGGTTTCAAATATTAAGGCTTTATACCGTATATATGCTGAGACCATTTTAAATAATATATGTTAAGAGCTCGCATTTTACTTATAATGTTTCAGTTTTCTTTCATCAAAGTCCAGCTAGCCTAATAAGAAGTTTAATTATTGTACAGGTTTCTTTTAATTTAATTATGACAAGTACTTAGTTTTTAATAAATTCATATATGTACAGTGCGTCCAGTGTGCCATATCAGTGCCATATTGTTAACTTCTGAACTGACAATTACAAATACAACATAAAACCCACAACAAGTTAAATTTTTTTCTGTATGTATCTAGTTGCAGCACGTACCATTTTATTATTACTTTTTATTTTATTAATTGGAATTTTTTACTGTCGAAAGTTATTTTAATATTTTTTTTTTTTAACACTGGTACTAGTGAGTATAAATTGCAATAGAAATAGTGTCCTTGCGTCGTTGTGTGGATATAAATCATAAGTTGTTAGAATAACAAAAATGTTTTATGTTTCAAAATATGTTACCTTGAAAATAATTTATGCTAATAAATTCGTTCCTTTGAAATTTACGAAATTTAAATTTTAGTAGCAGTTCTTAGTAGTTACATTTAAAGTGATAATAGGATTTCACGAAGAAAAAATATTTTGTTACCAAAGTTTACCAAATTATGTCATATTGAACTATTTGACTTTTAAATTCATTTCAGGTAAGCTCTAAGTATAAGTATTAAAATTTTAAATATTATATTTATAAATTGCGTCAACTGATAGAATGTCTGGAAGACTTTCCTTCACTGGTGTATTTTTGCACTCTAGTCAAATGAAATCATCCTGAATAAATACTACAATAGCAGTGTTTGTGATATAATTTTCAGTTCATGAAATGAATATAGTCACATTTTAAAATTTCACATTTTTATTTTCTGGTTCAATAAGATTTTTTCTTATGCCATTTAGTAGTTTTTTTTTTTTTTTTTTTTTTTTTTCAACTTATTTTTGGTAATACAGGTTTTTATTGTTATTTTGCTTGTAAATATTTTTATTATTACTTAAAGTAATTTTTAATGATAGAGATATAATAAATGCGGAAAAGTAATTGGCTTTCTATTGAAATTATGTATAACCGCTATTTTTCAAAGCAAAAATACATTTCGACTATGAACCGCTATTTTTTTGTCGTGTAAATAATATATATATATATATTCTGTTTTACATGTTAACATTTAAAGAAACTCTTACTAAAATATAACTTATAGGACCTAAAGTATTTAATTTCATACTTTTTTACTAAAATACATTTATTGATTGAAACTGTTTCCTGCTGTGATATGTTGGTATTTGGAGCTTGTTTCGAATAGGGAGTAGATGTATGTTTGAATAATTAGTCATTGGTTTATTTATCAATAATTAATAGTTTATAATTAGTCATTAGTTCTGAGTTGCTATTGAAACCTTCAATATAAATATTTTATAAAAATTAACTTGAATAAAAGAAACCCTTTTCAATGATAGTTTAGACATAAATATGGTAACAGGGTTTTACGAGGCACATTTTTCCTGATTCTTCTACAAATGTATTCATACAGAAATTTTTCCCTTAATTGATTGTGGAAAAGTATTACAGGAAATTGCTATTAAAAAAAAAAAAAAAAAAAAAACTAGTTCCGAAACCTTGAGTGATACATACATATATATATATATATTCTTTCAATTATCGTGTGATATATAATGTTAATTTATTCCTTTAATAAGTTTGTAAATGTAAGAGCTCCATAGTATATTTTAGTGTTGAACATATAGCTTAATATATTATATGTATTAAAGTTTAATTGTAAAAGGCAAAATAACGGCATTTTTTTGTTTAGAAAAATTGTTAGTTTTGTTCTAAAAGTCCCATGCTAACAAATATAAAAAGCCCTTCTGCAGGGACTTTTTTAGTTTTAAGCAGACGTTGGAGATCGAGCATTAATTTAAGTACTTAATATTCTTTCTCCATCAAGACTACAGCCGTAAACCTACAATTAATATGCTCACAAAGGATTTAGGCGAGGATTGATTTTTTTTTTTTTTTTTTTTTTTTTTTAATGAATACTGATAAATTCAATTACCACTTACCCCACTTCCACAATAAGAAATAAGTTAAAATTCTTTTTTTAATTTTTAATGGAAATCATACATATTCATATATTTTATTTACCTCATTTTAAGTGTTGTTTATTTTTTGTGCAATTTGCGTGTGTATATATATATATATATATATATATATACGCAAATTGCACAAAATATAAACAATAATAAAAATCAGGTAAATAAAATATATGAATACGTATGGTCTATATAAATATATATTATAATAATTAAAACTTCATTAAACAATATTATCAATAAATCTTTTGTTATTAAAAAAAAATTCTCATGTTTGTCTTTGCATTTTACTGCTACATTCATTACTTTTATAATAATATTTTTTTTTTTGAATATATAACACTCAAATGCATAGAAAGACATGAGATTTTTTTTTAAAGATTTATTGGTAATTTTGTTTAATGGAGTTTTAATTGTAAAATTACATTTTTACAGTGACGCAGTAGATTCAACAATGAACTTGGATTATAAATTTTCAATGTGACGATCATCATTCATGAAACGGCCGGGAAATGTTGCGCATTGGGAATTAAATAATACGTAATAAAGATATAATTAATAAGACATAATAAAAATTAACTAACAATGCTTCACTCTAAACAATGTCATGATTTATTTATTTTTTAATGTGAGAAAGATTCTGGGAATACAGCGCCGCTTGTTAATGAAAAATGTTAGTGATAGTTTTTACTTATATATATATATATATATAATATTCCCCATGCATTTTTATGTATTTCGGTGAAAACTGCATAGTGCTACGATTCATATGTTTTGAATGATATATATATATACATTTTTTTTTTTTTTTTTTACTTTTTCTGTGACTTTTGGAGCACTCGGTATATATATATCATTTTCAAAATATTTCACATTTTAACAATTAAATAAATTGCATATTTTGTAATCGTGTGCGTCTTAAATTAGGATTCTAAAAGAGCTTTGTAAGAAAAAAAATATATTAAATTTTATATAACTTCGAAAAAGTTGTAGAAATATATAAGAAATCTTATCCAATTATGGATGTCTATCCAGTTTTCATACTAAAAAATAAAAATAATATTATAGTTTTAAAAAATTAAAGACCACGCTTTTATAGAAATGTGAATTAAAAAGCAAAAAATATCTATCTTAGTATTAAAATGCAGGGTAAGAGAAAATCGTGTGAGTGACACACCATAATATTTACATACATTTAAATCTTTAATTAAAATAATTTAGAATTAAACAAAAACCATTTTTAAAAATCTCCCATGACTGGACTCGAACGCTAGACCTTTAGGTTCTTAGCGCGGAGCTTTACCTCACAGCCACAGCGTTCACGTAGGGAAAGTCTTTTATACAATATAGATTTTTTGTTTGCTCCAAGAGCGGTTACAAACATACATTATACATACAAACATACATACATACAGGTGAAGCTAATAAAAGCGAGTAAATAAAACTATTTTGCGTTTTTAATTTGTTAATATTCTTAAAAATTTACTTAACACATTAAATACATTTAACTATACTCATATAAAAATCCAATATGAATATATGAATAGTCCCATATGAATTGATTTGGAACTTTTTTTTTTTTTTTTTTTTTTTTTTACATATATGTAATATTATTTCTTTTTCATTTATGTAGAAATATTGTTATTTTTAGAGCAATATTGTATTTGAAACTTATTTTAATTCCTATTTTCTGTATCTTTGGTCTCATAAAAAATGAATGTTAACTAATTAAATGATATTGTTAACTATCACACACTGTAAAAAAAAAAAAAAAAAAAACGGAAGCTTTTACAGCAAAATGTGCTGGCACCCATATTGCCAGCACATTCTGCTGTTAAATAAGGCAAATTACAGCGGAAACATCCGTAAAACAAGACTCTTTTACGGCTGTTTTTACTGTAAATAACTTCATTTTTACTCACCTCCCTTCCATGCACCCATATTGCCAGTATATTATGCTGTAAATCTACCGTTTTTTTTTTTTTTTTTTTTTTTTTTTTTTTTTTTACAGTGCAGTTATTGATAAAATGGAATAAATTATTAACATCGTTTATTTTTAAACATAATATATTTTAGGAAATTAGGAAATACATATATATGTATTGGTATGTGTGTGCTTGTGTGTGGCTGTATGAATGTGTATGTATATTTACAGAATTTATTCTGGTCAGTAGAATACTTTTCTGCAACATTGTTTGCTTTATAATTAAGATAGAAAGAAAAAAATAAAATATACTGTTTTAACTTGATTTTATTTATGAGATTTGTTTTCAAATTACAAGATATTTTTTCAGTATTAATTTTAAATGTATTTAAAATATTGTTTACACTACTATGTTTATTATTATTTTTTTTTTTTTTTAACATATGGTCATCTATCAGTTTGGATTGATACCAGAAAACATCTATTACTAATTTCAAGAAAATGAAAAAATAAAAAGATACCTCATAGAAAATCAGTTAATATTTACACCAGGTATACTAAAATCTTTTTGCAAAGGCAATAGAATTGGAACTTATTTCTAAATATATTACATAATTTCAGAACCTTCATCTTTGCTAAAAAATTTAGGAACCATTATGCTAAAATTTCATGCGAAAAATTGCCAACAGTACAGAGAATACGCGAAGAATCTAAAAATAATGCATATTTGTATATGATTTCTCGTAGAACTTCATGCATCGTAATGTAATCTAATTTTGAAATAACCTACAGTCTGTGATAATAAAATGAAAAAGAACTGTTTTACTTTGTGTTAAAAAATAAATTGATAATTTAAAATAATGTTAAAAAATAATAATTCTTCGTTTAGGTGTTTAAATATAAAATATATTAGTTTTACTCTTTTTTCACCTTATTTTTTTTTCTCAAAATTATTTTAAAAACTATGCTTTTTTTTTTTTTTTTCATCATATTATCTAATTACAATAAAGACTTAGGGAAAATAAATAAGAAAAATGCCAGTTTTTATTATTATTACAATTATTTATGAATTGGTTGTATATTTAATCATTTTCCGGAAATCCTAACAGATTTTCTACTTTTAAAAATTTAATAAAGAGTTGAGAACAAGTACGGATAAACTGTAAGAAGTTTCCGTTCTACTGAAATATATTTAAGATTCTGAACAAATCTTACTTCATATTTCTCTACAAGAGCGCGTTTGTTTTTTAAAGTGGTATAGTTTCGAGGACTATCACCCGGTTTAATGTCTCGATATATATATTTTCCACGTCCCACAACCTAAATTTAACGTTCGTCGTAAAATCTCTTGTTAATATATGTCTTACACCACGTTCACAAAAAGGAATAATTTTATTCTCAGTGGAAGTCTAATTTTCATCCATTTAAAATATTCTCAGAAAACGTTCTTAAAAATTTATGCCGTTACCATCGGCTCGATAAAATGTACACCAAGGACTATAACTGAAATTTTGAAGATAGTAAAATATGATTTCGACGACACGGTGGAATTAGCTATTCTTCTAAGTGCTTAGACATTGTGAGCACACGAAATAAATTTTATCATCTGAAAAAAAAAATTTCGTGAATCGAAGAATCTACTAAAATAATAAAATATTAACCTTTTTATAATAGTTATATTTATTCATTATATTATTTGTTGTTCTCAGGAATGACTGTTAAAGAAAACTCTTCACACTTAAAATTCATAAAACGTTATCTTGTTATTGATACAATTATAAAATTTATAATGTATATTATTGTTATATCTTATATATTGTTTTTAATGGAAAAGGCAAGCGTTAGATATCTTTTTTTTTTTTTTTTTTTTTTTTTTTTTAATCTCGAAAAATATTAATTATACAAGTCATTAATATGTTTCATTTTCATTTTAATCTATTAAAATTTAACTTTCATTTCAATCTCTTTGTGCGATAATTTATCTTTTACAAATAAACCTAAAAAAATATTTTATTTTCTCTCTAAAATTTCTCGAGTGAGAATCTCTCTCCTTAAAAAAGCGACCCCTATTTTGACACCAATTAAGGTGAGAAAACACTAATATCGCTGTTGAAAATGTGACATTTGTTGAATCTTGCCTCTCTGATTTGCGAGAATTGTTAACTGCGTACATTGAGTTTTACCTCCGTGATTTTTGTATTAATCTCGCACGAGAAAAAATATGTTGTTTCAATTTTCTCTTGCCGCTGTGGGGCCGCGGTAGCCCAGTCGGTAGAGCGCCGGCCTCGTAATTGGAAGATTGCGGGTTCGGTACTCGAGCCGGTCAAAGACCGTCGTGTAAACACTAATGGTGGCTGGTGCACGTAGAATCTGTCGTGGCCGCACTGTCCTCCATGTTCCCATAAAAATTATACCTCTGGGGGTCACCAAAGCGGGTCATCCCTTCCGTGGAGTATCAAAATTGTGATGGCATGTCTCCGGACCACCTCTAGGGGTGTGTCCCAGACCGTCGCCAGTTGCCCATCTGCGCAGCATTACTGCGACATAAAACCCAACCAACCAACTTTGCCACTGGGTGCGAGAATATAATGTTAAGATATTTTTACGAGTGTAAATAAATGTTTTGATACAGTCCGCTGAGTTTCAATTAGTGAAAGGTGTTTTGAAGTGAATATTTAACATTTTATGACCCTCATAGCCGGAGTAAAAGTAAATAAATAAACAAGTGAACCGGTTTAATATTGTAAAGATTGTTAAGTGCTTAAAATGGAGGCAAATTTGACTTTGATGAAACGAGTAAAAGCAACAGTAAAAGGTAAAATCTCTCGTTTAGAGAATTATTGCTTAGAAGTTGTGAAACCATTTAGAGATGATATTTTGCCGGAAATTGAAGTGAAAATTGAAACGGTGAATGCGATAACGAGTTGTATCACAAAAATGAGAAATAATTACCATAGTGTGCCGGAGAAAATGGATATTTCAGAAGAGGAAAATGATCTAGAAGATATGGATATTAGTGTGGAAAAAATTGAGGTAAGATTGAAAACTTTTCTGCATAAATTGAATTTAAAAAATTGTGCAAAATATGTTGAAAATCATAATGTTAATGCAGAAGCTTTCTATAAAATTTCAAAAGATGTGAAATTACCTAAACTAAGTTTACCCTCTTCTTCTGATAATTTATACGAGTGGATAACATTCAAAGATTTGTTTAAAGCTTCAGTTCATAATAATCCCAATTTATAAGATGCTAAAATGTTACAATATCTGAAATCCGCTCTTAAAGCTGATGCTCTTAGAGTTATAAAATGTGTTTCTTCTCGGATGAGAATTATTAAGTTGCTTGGTCACTTCTACAGGAGAGATATTCTAATAATAGAGAGCAGGTTTTTGCTCTTATTAAAAGATTTATGTCAGTGCCCTATATTCAAAATGATTCCTCAAATGCGCTCTTAAATTTAGTGGATACTACCTTCGAGTGTGTAAAACCTCTAGAAGTGTTAGAAATTAAAATTGAAGGATTTTCTGATGTTTTATTTGTTTATATTTTGTTACAAAAACTTGATTCATCAACTAAGTTGTGGTTTGAACGTGAATTTGGAAAAAAAGAATGTGATTCCAAAATTAGACGAGTTAATTGATTTTTTTAAAAATTATACTGGAACTTTGGAAGCTTCTAAAATCTCTAAGAATAGTAGTCTAATGTCCCATTCAAAAAATGCTGTATTATTGACTAACGTGAAATCGTATAAGTGCAATTTTTGCTACGAGAATAACCATGTTATATATAAATGTCGTAAATTTCTAGCCATTTCTGTGGATAAAAGAATTGATTTCATTAAAAAACAAAAGTTGTGTTTTAATTGCTTTTTTAATAATAGTGTGAAAAATTGTACATCTAAATTTACTTGCGGTAAATGTGGTAAAAAACATAATAGTTTGATTCATTTTGAGAAAGCTAACAAAATTTCTTCCAATGGGTTTTATACACAGCAAACTCATTTTTTCCCAAATAGAGCTGGTGAAACAAACATTTCAAGTGAATTAAGTCCTAATGCAATGAGTTTTGAAGCGAATAGCTTTAATAAAAATCTAGAAAGTCAAATGTTTGTTGGAACAAATTGTAAATCGTTCTTGGTTCTTAGAGATAAAAACTTTTCCCGTCAAGGTAGGAAAAGTTACACACTTTTGTCAGCAGCGGTGATAAAGATTCAAATGCAAAATGGGGAAAAACTGGGAATAAAAACTCTTCTTGACGTTGGTTCTTAAGTTAGTTTCCTTAGGAAAGAAATTGCTGATATGTTAGGAATAAAACAGCAAATAATAAATGCTCCTATATCTAGAATAAATGATTCTCTTTTGATTGTTAAACGTAAATTAACTACACTACTGGAAAAATCTAATGGTGAATTTAAGAAAAAAGGTTGAATTTTTAATTGTAGGTAATATAACAGATCTTACATTGTCAAAACCACTGGATATTAAACATGTGTGTTTCTCAGAACATATTTCTTATGTTGATTCTCAGTTTTAGAAGCCTGACAAAATTGATGCCCTCCTAGGCACAGACATTTTTTATCAATTACTTAAACCAAATAAGATAAATTTAAAGAATGATTATATTGCAAGAAACATGGTTTGGATGGCTTGTAACTCGTTCTATACATTTATATGAACAAGAAAGTTACCATTGTGGTTTAGTTAACATCTTGGAATATGTACATAATGAACTAACGAAATTTTGGGAATTAGATTCTTTGGGTATTAAAGATGTAGAGTTAAATAATGAAGAAGACAAGGGTTTAGAAATTTTTAATCATACAGTATTATTCAAAAACGGTCGATACGAAGTTGAATTACCCTAGAAGAGAGATTGGAAGGAACTGAGAAATAACTATAACACTGCAAAAAAAAAAAAGATCTGAGAAACTTATAAAGCGAATGAATCGAGACAATTCCTTATATACAGAGTATTGTGAAATCTTAAAGAGTTATTTAAATAAAGGAATAATTGAAAAAGTAATACATTTAGTTAAGCCAGTTGGAATACACTTGTATTACTTACCTCATCAAATTGTTATAAGAAAAGAAAGTATTACGACTAAAGTGAGAATTGTCTTCGATGCAAGTTCCCATGAAGCAGGGCAATTATCGCTAAATGATTGTTTATCTCAAGGTGTTAATTTGAATCCAAATATATTTAACCTGTTGATCTATTTTCGGTTGAACAAAATTGCCTTTCTGGCAGACATTGAGAAGGCATTTTTGAAGGTTTCTTTATCTGAAAGAGACAGAGATGCTGTTCGATTTTTCTTTATTGATGAGATGAATCACCTACAGGTATATAGATTCAGAAAAATAATTTTTGGTGTAAACGCAAGCCCCTTTTATTGGCAGTGATTATTAAAAAGCACATAAAGAAATACCGGAAAGACTTTTCTACGACCGTGAAAGTACTTGATGAATGTTTTTATGTAGAAGATCTAATAGCAGGTAGTGATGACGTACCATCTGCTTTAAAATCTCGACAACTGCTGAGAATATAATGAAAGATGCTGGAATGTTGTTAATAAAATTGGTCTCAAATTCTGAAAAGTTGATGAAAGAATGGGAAACAGTGGATTTTAAACAGTTACGTTTGGAAGATTTAAAAAATAGATTACATCGTGTTCTTGGGTTGCAGTAGGATCCGTGCGAAGATTATTTGAATTTGGAAGTTGACAGTCTGCTACATTTTCTCCAATGTGAAAGAAGTACTGAACGATTTATAATAGTTTCTGCTGGCAGAATATTCGACCCACTTGGCCTTGTGAAACCCCGTTTCAAAGGTTTATTTCAAGAGATCTGGCAGAGGAAACTCCCGTGGGATGAAGTGTTACATCCTAATATTAAGGAAAAGTGGATGCAATGGTGTAGAAAAGCGCCACAACTAAAAGGCTTAAGAGTCTCCCGATATGTATTAGATCCATTCATAAGCGACTCTGGAGACTTGGAGATACATAGTTTTTCAGATGCTAGTACCAAAGCGTATGGAGCAGCTGTGTATATTAAATTGAAACTGACAGACAACGTCTTGATTAACTTTGTAGCTTCAAAATCGTGAGTAGCTCTTTTAAAGAAACTTTCACTTCCTAGACTTGAGCTTATGGCTGCTTTGCTTGCTGCGAGATTGGTAAAAGATGTGAGGGAAGTTATTGATAGAAAATGACGCTCTACATGCTTTTTCTGGCCTGATTCCCTGATTACTTTATATTGGATCTTGAGCTCAAGTATAAAGGTGGAAGCAGTTTGTCGCCAATCGTGTGATGGAGATCCAATCTTTAACAACCGAGTGTACATGGCGTCACTGTCCGGGTAAAAATAATCCAGCCGATTTCCTTACCCGTGTTGTAAGTGTTAAGACTCTTATAGACAATCAAGTGTGGTGAACTGGTCCTGCCTTCCTAAAGATGACAGATCCTGAGCCTGCAGGACTGATAATTGATAAGAATGACTACTCTAGTGAACTAAGAAAAAAATATTTGTTGTGAAAATGAGGACGTTTCAGTGACTTTGAACATTGCAACAAATTCTGACTTTGTAAATTATCTTCTTAATATGATTGATAGTTTTATGCATGTTTTACGAGTTATTAGTTTTCTTTTCAGGTTCATTCATAATGTAAAGCATCCAGATAAAAAGAAGTTAGGACATCTGACTTCAGAAGAATTCCATGAAGCAGAAATATATTTGATAAAACAAATACAGTTCAAAGAATTTGGTTTTGAAATAAGGTGTTTATCTAGGGGTGAAATGGTCGCTTCAAAGAGCAAGTTGAAATGTTTAGCTCCATTTCTTGATGAGAAAGGTATAATTACAGTAGGCGGTAGTCTCCAAAATTCTAACGTTAAACTTGGGAAGAAACATCCAGTATTACTCCCTCATAATAATCGTTTAACTGATCTTGTCGTAAAGTATTTTTACAAGAGAAGTTTCCATGCTGGCCCTCAAACCTTGCTGTATCACGTGGGAGAATGGTATTGGCTTTTAATGGGAGAAAAATTTCTAGGAGGATTTGTCATGAATGTGTCACTTGCTTTAAAGCAAATCCCCCGGCTTCTATTCAGTTAATGGGTAGCCTTCCCCATGAACGCGTAAATGAAAATTTTCCTTTTAACGATACTGTTGTTGATTTTTGTGGACACTTTCTTTTGAAATACAAGGATCAACGTAAAGGCATGTTTAATAAAGTGTATGTCGTTTATTTGTTTGGCAACTCATGCAATTCATTTAGAGATAGCAACTGACTTAAAGTCGGAGACATTTATTTCTTGCTTAAAAAGATTTTTTTCTCGGAGAGGAAAACCGAGAAAACTTTTTTATGGATAATGCACAGACATTTGTAGGTGAGTTGAAACAGCTGAGTTGAAAATGTTGATTGGTATGATCAAGACTCCGGACGAACTTCTTGAAGGATATTTATCATCCGAGGATGTTGACTGGAAGTTCATTCCCCCCAGGGCGCCTGATTTCGGTGGTCTTTGGGAAGCTGGCGTAAGTCATTCAAGTACCATCTGGAACGAGTCGTAGAAGATACCAAACTTACAATAGAAGAATTTTTAACTATTGTAACACAAATCGAAGGATTTTTTAATTCTGGCCCTCTTTCTCCTCTATCGTCAGATCCCAACGATTATAGAGTTTTGTCCCAAGGACACTTTTTGTTTGGTAGGGAAATAACTTCGTTACCTAAAACTAGTTTAAATGACATATCTTAAAACAAACTGTCTCGGTGGCAAAAAATTACAAAATATGTTCTACAAATTTGGGAGTTATGGCAAAGAGATTATCTTAGTAATTTACAACAAAGATCAAAGTGGGTATTTGAGAAAAATACTGTAAAAATTGGTAGCGTTGTACTCATAAAAGAAGAAAATCTTCCACCTTGTAAGTGGTTGGAAACTAGAATAGAAGAAGCCTTTCCTGGAAATAATGGTAAAATGCGCGTTGTTAAACTGAGATTACCAAATGGACATTATTTAAAAAGAAATGTTCGTAGCATATGTGTTTTACCTATTTAATGAATTATGAGTTTAATAGTTATTAGTGATTATATTGTTTTATATAGCATGTGTTTATTGAAATGATTGTGTATTTTATATGTTTTACTTATATATTTTATCTAATATATTTGAGTATTATTGAAATGTTTAATTTTAATTGGGGGGAGGATGTTGAATCTTGCCTCTCTGGTTTGCCAGAATTGTTAACTGCGTACATTGAGTTTTACCTCCATGATTTTTGTATCAATCTCGCACGAGAAAAATTACGTTGTTTCAATTTTCGCTTGCCGCTGGGTGTGAGAGTTTAATGAGAATGATGTGTTTTTAGAAGAGATGTAATGTTAAAAGACTTTAACGAGTGTAAATAAATGTTTTGATACAGTCCGCTGAATTTTAATTAGTGAAAGATGTTTTGAAGTGAATAATTAAGCTTTTTCACTTTTTGTGAAAGAGTGACGTATAGTCACTTTGTCACAAAGAGTGAGGTCATTGCAAGATCAAACTTTTGTAGAGTGAAAAATTGTTGGCGCCGTCTGTTAATCATATTTCAAATGAAACATGAAGGACAATTTCTGGACGATCTCATGCATGTACTTGTTTAACAGAACTTACTGAAGATTTTTGGTGAATAAAAAAATGAAAATAGTTATGTTAAAAAATAATTTGGTAATTTTTTTTTTCTATACGATTGAAAAATTTGAAGTAATGTATTATTAGTGAAGAATCTAAAATCACAAGAAACATATCGAAATTCGTATTAGAAAGTAAATAGTTTTATTTAGAAATATATAAAGTATAAGAGAAAATATCAGTGCAAATATTTAGTGTACAACGCCTTAATATCTATTACAATTCATATTTTTGTTATATTCACTGACAGCTAACATACGTGAAATATTTTAAAATTTGGCTATAATATTTTACTGATATTTAAAATCAACAGCAAGTTTTATACGCCTGAACAGACGACTTTTTCAGGAAACTCTGTAGATTTGTATGCGAACATTTATTTATTTTTATTTTATTTTGGTTCTTTTAAACATGTACACGTCAGTAACTTATTTTCCCCATAAGCTACTTTAAATGACTGCTTGTCTTAAGAAATTTGTTTTCAAGTATACATTTTGCTTTTAAAATAATTCTGATTTTAGCAATTTCAAAATAATTTCAATTTAAAAATTAGAATTTAGTAATTTTATATTTTTGATAAATGAAGAAAAAGTTTAAAAATATGATTGATCACGTATGAAAATGATTTAATAATGCAAATTAAGTAGCTAGTGTATGTGCTCAGTGGGTCAGTGGTAAGACACTCGCTTGCTGCGGGGAAGGCCTGGGTACGATTCCCGACAGATCCAAACTGCATTTTTTCCACTGTTGAACTGGATTCGATTCGCAAGGAGAAATGAAATGATATCGTCTAGTGTACACAATTTTTTAAGGAAAAATAAACAGTCATATTCTTTAAATTGCTCCGAATAATCTCACCCTTAATAAAGAGTGAGAAATCTCACTCTTTTGTAAAGAGACTTTTCACTCTTTAGAGGTTGGCTCCATTTTAGCATGTTCAAAGAGTGATATGCCACTCTTTTAGAGTGAGATTTCACTCTTCATATGTTAGAGAGTTTTGAATTATAATTCAGAAATACTGGATCTATTTTGCTCAATCAGTATATGCATGTACATATGTATTAATAGTAAAATAAAAAAATAAAAAAATGGGGGATTATAATTGATTGGAATTTTGATTTCTTCATTTATATTTCAATAATATTATTCTGTTTTTAGCTATAAAAGTTACCACAGAGTTCTCTTACACATTTTGACTTCTTAATTATCTTTGTCTGTTGTAATTCGTAATACTATGCAATGTGTTCGAAAAATTTCTAACTTGGCTTTTATTCTTAAAATACTTAATATTAAGCGTATAAAGTAGATTATATAAGTTGCAGAAAAAAGGGTGTATAATTTTATAAAGTCAAGTAAAATTTTCAAATTCAAGAATTACAAAATTTCAGCAATAATTCATGAAAAGCCTCCGAGATATGACACGATAAAATTGCTATTTTGACACACTTTCCGTTGAATGGATAACGTTCTCGTATAGTAGAAATCATATTGAAAGCTCACATTTCAGGGTTTGCACATAAATTATGAATGAAAAAAATAATAACGTAAATTAACAAATATATTTACCTTTTTTATTTGCAACGAATCTGTCAGCAACATTGCTTAAATCTGTGTTCCAGTTTTTTTTTTTTTTTTGACATACGAGGGTTGCTATTTATATTTCTGGCCTTGGCAACAGTAAGTGTTGCTAGGCGACCACAGACGATTTTAATCGAAAGTTTGATATTTTTAAACGTAAATTCAGCAGACGATTTACCATTATAGCTTTATTTGTGTTGTTGACAGTAAATTGAAAAGTTCTTCTCTTTCAAAAAATGGAATTGAATCGTGAAAATTTTCTTGCAATTATTTTTCATAACTTTCGACGTGGATTGTCAAGACAAGAGTGCTTCGATGAACTTAATTCTTTATACAGCGATAAAGCGCCATCCTACAGCACTGTAAAAAATTGGTATAACGAATTTAATCGTGGTCGATGTTCGATCCAGGACGAATCCCGTGCAGGTCGTCCAAAATCCGTTGTTGTGCCAGAAAAGATCGATGCTGTGCATGAACTGATAAAGCAAGATCGTCATGTGACATACCGTGAGATTGAGGCGTGTTTGGACATTAGTATGACTAGCATCAATAAAATATTGCATGAACATTTGAGCGTAAAAAAAATTTGTTCGCGTTGGATCCCGCATAATCTGACAAACGCTCAAAAAAAGGCTCGTGTCGATTGGTGCAAGGAAATGTTGGAAAAATACGTTCAACGTACATAAAAGGCTGTGTATAACATCTACACAGGTGACGAATCATGGATCTATGCATATGAGCCAGAAACAAAACAGCAATCAACTGTATGGGTCTTCCAAGGCGAGGCAAAACCAACAAAAGTTGTTCGAGGAAGAAGCACATCGAAACAAATGATTGCCTGTTTCTTCGGCATTAACGGTCATGTGGCAACAGTGGCGTTAGAGTAACGCAGGACGGTCAATTCTGAATGGTACACGACCATTTGTTTGCCAGAAGTCATCGGAGAAATTCGAAAAAAGCAGAAGAACAGGCGAATCATTCTTCATCATGACAATGCCAGCTCTAACACATCGACTCAAACAAATGCATTTCTGACTGAGCGAAAGATCGAACTGATGGGTCATCCGCCGTACAGCCCTGATTTGGCACCCAATGACTTCTTCTTATTCCCACACATCAAAAATAAATTACGTGGACAACGATTTTCGACCCCCGAAGAAGTGGTTGATGCATTCAAAACGCATGTTTTGGAGTTACCTCAATCGGACCGGAAAAAGTGCTTTGAAAATTGGTTCAAACGCATGCAAAAGTGTATTGATCATCATGGAGAATATTTTGAAAAACAATAAAACCAATTTCGATCCTACATATTTGTTTTTTCATTATTAGGCCAGAAATATAAATAGCAACCCTCGTAAAGCTGAATTTTTTTACATCACCTAATTAATTTATGTAATAAATTTTACTTATTGAAGTATTTTTTCTTCCGGGTCATAACAATTTTAAATATGTTATTCATTTAAGGACTTAATGCCAAAGTCAAATTTTTTTTAATCACTTTGTGTACTACTATTACTTCTGACAAAAACTATGGAACCAGCATCTACTTTATTCACGGGCAGTGAAAGGCAAACATTTATTGTAATAAATTCTTAAGTTTGTGAGACCTTCTTTATTATAAAATGGCTATAAATACATATAGAATACAGACTCAACGAAAAAATTCAAGATGACAACATAATTATTTCCAATAATGCTATTTCTCTAAATGCTGTTGAAAAACATGTGGACTCATGTATTCGTATCGCCAATCAGATTTTCAATCGTCAATAGATAATATTCGAAATGCTCTTGCCCCCCCCCCCCTTTTTTTTTTTTTTTTTTTCTTGACAGCTTGTCTTACCTTTACAATAGTTGTGTCTGATACCTTGGACTTCGACCACTCTATCATTCAATATTCATATTATTATGAGTTTTAGGTCTCATATTCTTGCATAATTTTAATAAAATATGCTCCTAACATGCTCATCGTGGATTGATTGTGGTCTTTCAGAACGGGAGTAATTTTTTTACGCTTTTAAAGATCATAAAACTTTTTCAAAATGTTCGACACGTGGACAAAGAACAAGAAAATATCGTCGTTACATTCTTTGACATTTTCCTTCCTTTAGCAGAATAACAATCTCCTCCCTAGATTTCAGACAAAAACTTTCTCACATGTTCATTTCATCCACTGTAATGCAACAATAAAAGAAGAAAAAAAAGAAACATGTATTTATACTTATTTCAAACTGCTTAAAATAATAACGGAAGTATCAACTGACCTTCAGGCTTCAGGTATGTAAATATGCCTGAACAAACAAGTGATTCGAAACTTTTTTCCGTAAAAATACGTGATTCCTAACGTTTTCTTTGCTTAACATTAGTAAAAAAGGATAAATACTTTTAGAATACTTTTTTAATAATTTCATTTCTCTGTGTATTTTCTGCTAACGTTCATATTTTTTTTTTTTTTTTTTTTAATATATATATACAAATAAATACTATAGCTTTTCAATTACGTTGAAACTTATAATTATCATAGATAACTGTTTTATAGAAAGTACTCATTCCGTATTTTTGCCAGAGTTATTATCTAAAAAAGGAAAAACCAGCCTTTAAAGCAGAGAAATTTTCTTTCAATGTTACATTTATATGCTTTTATATTCGTTTCTTCATTTCACCCCAATATGTATACAAACTCAGACTTAAGGATAAACTGACTTACTTACAAAAAAGTTATGTAAATGAAAAGTTAAGCACTTGACTTTATTTAAATTGAAATTTAGAAATTTTGCTTCTTTATATTTATTTTCTATCAAAATTGTCATAACTTTATAAAAGTTCCTCTCTTTTTTTTTTTTTTTTTTTTTTTAATAATTTTTTTCTCTGTCTTTTTTTTCCCCCAATTTTCTTTTCAGAAATGCTTCAACAAAAAACAATTTCTACTTTTTTTTTTTTTTACTTTAAATGAGGTTTTCTTTTACCTTCTCATATTAAAAGAACTATGAAAAAGATAATTGTTGCTTTAAAAAAGAAAATCTCTAAAGAAAACTGTTTATTCTATTTTTAAATTTTGTCTCCCAAAACAGGTTTCTATTTTTCCATTGATTTTTTGAGTTATTTGCTAATTAAAGTTTTTAAATCAAAGTTCTTTTATTTTAAAATTTAAAAAAAAGTTACGTTTCATGCAGTCTTCAATCTAATAATTTCTTTTGGTAAATTTTCTTCATCTTTCCCTTTCGTGCTTTTTTTTCTTAAGTTTGGGGGAATTTAAATAATTAAAATTGTATAGATATCGAAGAAAACATAATTTCATAATTTAGTCGATATAAAATATTTTAATTAGTGCGCATAATACATAAAAAATTGTAAATTTTATATATGAGTTTATATTTCAAACAGAAGATGTAAATATATATATATATATATACAAAATTAATCACAACATTTGAACTATATATATTATAACATTCATGATAGCTACAAAAATGCTAGCAAGGAAGTAAAATTTTCATTCGAAAGTATTTACACTGAAATGCTGTAATATCCACTCTGTTAAATTTTGGTTCTTGTTAGTAAAACAAGATTGCTTAATCTGCGCTGATAACAGTTTGTTTAAAGACATCTCTAGGACATTTTGTGATACAATTCTTAAATTTTGCGATGCGAAACATTTTAGCCATTGATTTTTTGTTGTTCTTATTGGTATTGCTAATATTGAGGCGTCATATAAAAGTATTGTTATTATTATTATTATTATTATTATTTCGAAATTGAATGCTCTGAAAATTTTGATGGATTTAGTAAATTTTCTACTTTTTTTTCTACGTCTTTGTAACTATTTTGAATGTCTAACAAGGAGCGTTCACAATAGAGAAAATTCATTTCGGAACGAAATTGCGCAGAATTGTAGTAAACTATGAAAGTAGTAGCATATTAAAGCAGTAGCGCACACTAGCCAAACAATCTTGAGAAAAAAGTCTTTAAAGTTTTAATAATTGCTTAACAGTAATGGTTCATGAACAAATTTTTCCTCAATTTCTGATACACTACCAATAGCTTCCTTAAAAGCGACATTTATCAGTTGATAATATATCACAAAACATTGTATAATAATGAAACTCGTAACAAATGGTATTCTTTTTAACTACAAATTTACAAAATTAACTAACGCTTTAAATGAGAGATTTTTTAGCTGCACCGAATACATAGTTACAGAAATGAGTTGGCAGGAATCATACAACAATTAAGAAATGGTATTTCTTTATATATTAATTAACAGACTTTTTCTTTCGGTATTTGTTCTTCTTCTTTGTTTGTTCTTTTCTGTTTCTGTGTACGAAATCAAATTTCATCTCTTCTCTAATATTTCTCTAATAGTCAAAAGCAGTTAGGTTATATATACATATTAAAATCAAAACAGAAGGCTCAAATCAAGATTTAAATAGTACATCTGCTACCTTTCTCACACTTTGGTCTATTTTTTAGTTATTTTAATTTTCATGTTTGTTTTTTATTTATTTTCTTATTTATCACTCAGGATTTTATTTATTTATTTATATACTTATTTACTTATTTAGTTTGTTATTAAAGCTGTGGACGAACAATTTAAAGGATGGATGATTGTCAAATTTGAAAGCTTAATAAATGCTAATTATTTAATTTTTTTAAATAATAATAAAAAAAAATCTGTAGGTATAATAATTAAATCTTCTATTTGTAATATTTATAGTTTTCTATAACTTAAAAACACATTTTAGCTTTCTTTTCAGTATAAAATAAAGTAAAAATAAAATAAAATATTTAGATAAATAAATAGTTTTAAAATAATAATAATAAATAAAATTTACCCTCAAGCAGCATCGAACGGAAGACCTCCAGACTGCATCCGTGGGCGTTACCAAGTACGCCACCGGCGCGTTGAACTCAAGAAATTACTAAAATTTTAAAAGCTTTTCTCAAGATTATTTTTACAAGATTGTTTGGGTCCTACCAGTGGCCGATCGGTCCTGCGCTCAAAGCTAATAGATCGGAAGTACTGGGTGCGATCCCAGATCAACCTCATTGACCTAGCTTATCGGAGTATTCCGTAGTTTTCACTCAAACAGTCGTAAATACGTGCTAGCCAAACAATCTTGAGAACAACCCTCTTAGAAAAACCGCCACGGAAGGACATGCGACCTATAGACCTAGGACCCTAGTATAGACTCAACCTCATGATTATTTGGCTAGTGAGCGTTACTGCTTTAATTGGTTGTTACCTTTATAGTGGCCTATGACTCTGCGCAAGTTCGACCCGAACTGAATTTTCCATGTCCTAACCCCTATAAGATCAATATTCAAGGAATTAAAGTAGAGATAAAAGTTCTTTTAATAAAAGAGATAATGTTCTATATAATACAGCACACAGATTTAATTCAATAATGGGTTTTAAAACAATTTTTATATGTCCTTTCATTAATTTACTAGATGGTTCTACCCCCAGCTCGCTTCGCTCCCCAATCCCCGCGGGAGCTTCGCCACAGACTGGTTCCAACAATCAAACTCTACAGGGGCTTCGTCTTCTTATTTCAGATATAATTAAAATAATTATGTAAAATTTACATTCAAATGCAATTATAGTTATATTACATATTACAACTATACTTTCTACTTGGCTATAATTAATTTAAATTTTTAATGACTAAATTGTTATATGCATATACTGTATTACAGAATAATATGAAATTCAATCAAATTTCTTTTCTCCTTCCATATTCAGAAGAAATTATTTGTTTACCGTGAGAAAAATATCAAGAACAGAGGTAATACTTTACTATAATCAAGCTATACTTCTTTACTTATAAGCAAGATGCACCGCTCGTAAACTATCAGGATTATCGTGGTCTTAAAAAAATATCCCTTATTCAACGTGTTCGACTCACTAACTATCTCCCCCTTTTTATAGACGTCAACAGTTTCTATTTTGGCACCTCTTGAATGGGAAGAAACGCCTACATTGTCTCTCGTTCTTTAAAGTTGGTGAAAGAAGAAGCAAAGCCTCCTCTTCACTTAAAAAGTAATTCAAATAAGTAGAAAAAATTAAAAACATCATATAAAATCACCCAATTAAAGTATTTTGATAAAATATGTTTCAAATTAAATAAAATATCTTTGCCTGTGTTCTAGGAAAGTTCAACGAATTACTTCAAGTACTTTTCGAGATCTATGTACTTTAAAACAAAAGAAATCTAACACAGTACACCTATGCTTAAAAATAAATAAATAAATAAATAAAAATTTGTCAAAATCCAAAAAAGTACATACTGCATACCACAACGAACTGATGTATGTACTATCAAAATATGATACGATTGTCAAGAATAGTTTTTGAATCTATAAAACTTTTATAACTTAAATGTTTTTACATAATTTATTTAACAATATAGGGTAAGTGCTCCAGTGATTGGCATGCTCCAGTAAATGAAATATATCCCGAAATAATTAATAAATAAGAAAAATAATAAAATCATATACTTTACATATAAGAATTTTAACATTTTATGTCAAACACTGAAGCATAGGGTGCTAATAACTGGTAAAATGAATAACTAGCAGTGTCAAACACTGGAACATAGGGGGCCAATTACTGATAAAATGAAAAACTGGCAGTATCAGATACTGGAACACTGAGTGGGTGTCAAATAAAAATTCATAAAAGAAAAATAATTGTTATCACATGTATATATTTTAACATATATGTGGATCTGAATGTCTTTCATACCATATGTACTAACTTAAGATTTCTAAAAATATTTTCTGATGACTAGAACATTGAAAACATCAGAGATTGCTCTAAAAGTATCAACCACTGGTGCACTTACCCTATATCACCTAAAATAATGCTTTGATATATAAACGGTTTATTTCAGCATATTGACCAAACATTTCTGCACTAAACTGCCAAATTCCATTTTTTTTATGTCAAATAGTTTTTACTACATAAGCCGAGAAAGCGAAAAAAGACGATAATTTGAAACACAACAGCGGCAGCAGTAGTAACTTTTTTTTTTTTTTTTTTTTAATAGAGAGATTTATTTTTATCACTGACCAGTTTCATTATAATTATGAGTACCATCGTCTATGAAAAATACAACAGAAAGAAAATAATGAAAAGAAAATAAGCCATAAAAATGAAAATTAACTTAGTAATTTTCCTATTACTCAAACTACAAAATAATAAACTTAATTCTGCCATTTAGTAATTTTCTCTAATGTTCCGTGTTTTTAAACTTTATTTGACAGCATTTTAAATGTAACTTTCATGAAAACCTTTTTAGTATTTTATAGTTTATAAATCATAATGTCTTTTACACAGTAGCACTTTTGGTTTCTCCCTTTTTTAATTAATATTTTGTTTAGGGAAAATAGGATAATTTTTCAACTGTATAATCAGTTCTATTTATAAATAAATTTTTCTTCATTTATCATTCAGGGATTAACATTTGTCCATAAAAAATATTTGATATTTTTGTACTTTATAAATTCATTATGAAATCTAATATTTCGAACATGGTAATTACTTCATGCTACAGAAAACTTTTTATCATTCACAAATTATCCGAATATATGCTCATTATTTTTCCACAATTTCAATTTGTACTAGTGTTGCCAATTAAAACTTCGGTAAAAACCTTAACGCCAATTAGACACTAATTTGTTAAGCCATTAGAGCTCTCTACTCAATTGAAATGAATTATTTCGCAAAGGAATGTTCTATTTCATTTCACATAAATACAAACCTCAATGAACTTCATTATATACAGCGTAATTGGCCTTTTCTTCCTTCATACTGTAATTATCACACTCGATATAAAAACTGCGTTAGTTTTTCTTATTACTGCAATTCTTTTGTCAATTATGTTTTATTTTCAGTCTTTTTGAGTTCTTCAAAATTTCTGTAAACTAATAATCTTCAGTGTGTATCTAATATACTCTTCATTAAACACAATATAAATGATTACTTTGGTGTGTTTTTACATAGTATTAAAAAATATTTTTCTTTAATGTAGAGTAGTTAAACCAGTTACATGGTGAATATAGCGAGGAATAAATAATAATAATATATTTGTGTTTATGTACTACTTAAAGACTTAAAAGAAAAAAAGAATTTATGTATTCTTTCAAGACTTAAAAAAAAAAAAAAAAAAAAAAAAAAGGGAGAAAACTTACTAAAGACATTAACATTTTATGCTCAAATGTCATTTTAAAAAATAGAAGGATTGTTTTGATTTGTGTAAGTGATGCAATGAATAAAATTTTTAAATGTGGTCTTTTTTAAAATAAGCATTAATTTTTCTTTTTCTTTCTTTTTTTTTTTTTTTTAATAGCCATTTTCACGCGTAAACAAAATATTTAATATGTCATTAAACTGCTTTATTTTGATTTGAGTAAAAGAGCGTTTTAATTTGAGATATTTATATCCACTTTCATCTGTAATTTATTCAGAAATATGCTTTAACATATATATTTATAGAAATTTATATCATGGAAAAATTAAAGCTGTATCATAAAATACATCAACAAAAGTTGTTTGAAAATAAGCTCAAATACCTTGAATTTTCTGATTTCATACTCCTTTTTATTGTAAAAGTAAAAACAAAATGTCTGGTACTATTTAACCTCACTTGAATGTGATTAAAAAATTATAATATACACGATAATATATATACCAAATATACGAATACTATATAATTGTTTTTTACAATAATTTTATGCTACAATATTAAAAATCATAAGATAGTAAAATGTTCCCCTGCGTTGCTCTCCGAAATGTCATATTAAATCATAATTTGACCTATATTGCTTTCCGATATAAATGTGATATATTTTTAATAAGTAGGACGATATGATATTTCACCATGTGGCTGTTACAGATGCTACATCCACAAATGACAGTTGAGTAGAAAGATTCATTTTATGAACATTGTTCTAGTATAAGTAATGACGTAAAGTTCAGTCAATAAGACAAGAAATCAAAACAGCAAATGTTATCCAATTAGGGGACAAATCTTCCACAAGAATGCTTTTACACATTTTGTTTATGTAAGAAAAATAAAAACTGTCACGACACTGTCACGACAGTGACTCTTTTGTAGTTAATTTTATTCAAATTGCCATAGATAATAATTATCCTCTTTATTTTCTGTTAAATATTCTTAAACAATATTTCAAATTAGATTATCATACTTGCAAATCCCGTTTTTTGAATCGTTTCTCAATTCAATTTTAAAGTGTTTACTTTTCATTAACTGTAACTTTCTACGTTTGGACTGTGTTGAATGGGTGGCATATGGCATCATGATTTTTCTTGTATGTTGTTTTAAATTTTGAATTGGTTTTTCTTGTAAAGTTTTTTCATGTTTTTTTTTTTTTTTTTTGGGGGGGGGGGATTTAATCCTTACTTTGCCTCTTTCATGTAAGTTTATTCTAAGTTTTGACACAGTATCTGGTATCCGGGAGTGTTGACCGGTCGTAAAACATGTTTAACCGGAGTGGGGTGGTCACAACTCCCCACTGCCATTTAGGTACTTATGTCTCCATTTTTCTTTCGCTCCTCTTCAGTTACATTTGTTGATGTTATTTTTTTATTCTATTTAGATTTATATATATATATATATATATATATATATATATTTAGAAAAGAGAAAAAAATTAAAAATTAAGACATTCCTAATAATTTGGCTAACACAGTAAGTTTAAATATAAACCTTTTTATTCATTACATAGATGTTTCTTTGAACTTCAGTTACAGTTTTTTTCTATGTATGTCTCTTTTACCACAGAAAAACTAATATACTGTTGCCGTCACAAAACATCTTTATACATAATTCTATATAACAACGCCACCTACTGATCAACACGGAAACAATTTACTAACAGCTTTTTATAATAAAGATTTTGCATATGCAGATTGCTGAAATATCAAACAATAGATGATGAGATTTTGCCAAGTCAAAAACCACAGAATCACAGAAGCTAATGATAGCAGAGTCACCTGTTAGACGATATAACCCCAAACTGAGTCAGCATTCATTTTCATATTGGTCGTTTCATGTATCAAGTTTTGGGCTGTTAAAGATAATAGAAAGTAAGACTATATATTACTACGAATGGAAGAAATCTCAGCATAACAGTGCCATTTGTTAGGCAATTTGCACCAAAACTTGAGAGAAAAAAATTACGTTTAAATGCAACCAAATATAAACATTTTATAAAATTCTTTACATTAAATATGGAACAAAGCATTTGTTCTACATGTTATTGTTTTTAATAGATACAACAATAAGTCTGGCAATAAAATTTTCATGTTTATGTTGATATTTGTAATGCGCTTCCATGTACTTTCAAAGTATTTGTTATTCTTTAAATTAATTTATTGAGCGCTTTCCTATTCCTTGGAAATTTTAATCAACGTTTCATAAATAGAGGAGTTATTTTTGTTATTTTATCAACTATAAATCGCTTGTATTTATTTAACATATTTTAGATAGTTCGGTAAATTCCACATTGTGGTTAAAATTTTTCGGAACTGCATTTAAAACTTTAAACATGACGTCGGAGCATACTGCTTTAATAAATCCAGTAAGTTTTATTATTTGCTGAAAATGTTTTCCATCTGTTTTTGCTGCCTCTGTTAAATTTGATAAGTATACGCCAAGTTAAAAATTTTAGGGAATTCCTGAGTTATATTAAAATGAAATTTAGAAATTTCATACATCACCCCTGAAAAAGTCACTTCTCATAATAGGAGTGGAAGGCTGATTTTTACCAACATATGTGGAAAATACCAGAGTCGAGAATCGAACCCGTGCCTTCCGCTTTACGCGCGGATGATCAAACCACTGAGCTGCCCTGGCTGATAACCAGCTCGGCACTTCTCACATAATATACGTTGTCAAGGTCACCGAGTCCGCATTAAAGCAGCTATATCAAGTGACAAATTTTGAACATGGCACAACTTCAAAAGGCCACGAAATTCTAAAAATTTGTCACTTGATATAGCTGCTTTAATGCAGACTCGGTGACCTTGCCAACGTATATTATGTAAGAAGTGCCGAGCTGGTTATCAGCCAGGGTAGCTCAGTGGTTTGAGCATCCGCGTGTTAAAGGGAAGGCCCGGGTTCAATTCCTGGCTCTAGTATTTTTCACATATGTTGGTAAATTCAGCCTTCCACACCATATTAAAGTAGTTGTTTGCTATTTATAACTTGCTCTTCTGGAAGAGACTTTCCTTATGTTAAGTATTTTTATTTTCTTTATTTTACAATTTCTTTATTTATTATTTCTTTATTTTTATTTATTATATTTTATTGAGACGCTTAGGTCTGAAAAATCTATCAGAGGTAGCATATCTTGTAATACTGACATTAAATAGCATTTATTTGACATTGTCATATAATGGTTGTATAAAGCCAAATCAAACGCGCTTCTAGTGAAGTGCCCTTCGTGAGGAAATTTCTGAGAGATCCTAACCCGTATTCAAGCGAGTCACGGGAAAAACACTAAATCTCAAAACGGCTAGGCAGGCAAGTGCGATATGGATTCGAATCCAGCACCTTCCTTTCTACCAACTTGGAAAGCACAGCCTTTTGGTCACTGGTGGAGTCTATCGGTTAATGTTATCAGATCAATATTGTCTTGAAATTAAACAATAAAGATAGTGTGTGTTCGCCATTTTTATCCGCAAAATTATGGTTCATTTATACTAATGAGAAAAAAAAAATATCGACATTTTATTCATTGATGTTTTTTTCCCTTGAGTTTTTGGAAAGTAGGATATTAAAGAAAAATAAATGACTTACTTTTACATTGGTATTAAAAATATGCAAACTAATCATTCAATAAAGATATTAAAATGCGTTGTACGTTATTATTTACAACGACATATAAAATAAATAATTAAATCTTTATGGTGAACTTCTTTTGTTTTTTTATTATTACATTAATAAATTATCCTTGACAGTGCAATAACATAAAAATGAAACTATTAAAATGTTTTTTTTTTTTAATTAATGTGTTTTTCCTGCGTGCAAACTACACCATATTAAAATTATGTATAATTGATATCGTATGACATTTGTTACTTAATCGTAATAAAAGTTTTTATAGATGGTGATTGTAATCAATAGAATTCTAATTATATACACTACAGAAAATTTCAAATATATGCATACAAATATTTCTTTATCGTAAGTCGTACGTTTGTATAATGTAAGAAGCTAAACTGCAACAATTATTAAAACAAAGATAATGGATGAAGAATTTGAATATTTCAAGATTTTAAATAGTTTTAAGGTCTCTTTTAACACCAGGTTTTTCAAATACAGCCAGATATTTTTCTCCGCAAATAATTTGAAATGTTCCTACTGAAAAAAAAATCCAGAAACTGTTCTAGGCCAAAATGTAGTAAAAGTTGTTTTCATTACCACTTGAAAATGTGTGTTTTAAATATTCAACTGACATAGATTATATTGTAATATCAATAAAAAATGAAAAATAGTGACGGTCAATAATTTTTTGGAAATTTTATTTCGACAGCAGTTCAAATTAGCTGTATAATGTTGTCGCTTTATGGTCGTGTTTTGCACATTAAAGCTCATTAAAGCTAGTTGTACACGAAATTTTCGTTTCTTCCTTAGAGATTGTGAGAAAAACGTACTTAAAAAAAAAAAAAAAAAAAAAAAAAAAAGGTATTTATTAGAGCTATTGGCACCAAATCAAGGTAAAATAATTAAAATCAATATGATCTCCGTTTGACAAATCAAAAATAATAATTTGACAGTTAAAACCCGAATAAACTACTACGTCAGAAACGCCAAAGAAAGATATTTGAGATGCATACAACTGTTTCGGTAGCCTTAAGCGTACCGTCATCGGTGCAAAAAGATATTTTTCTTTGCCGTTTCTGACGTAGCAATTTATTCGGGTTTTAATATTCCAACGCCAAGTCTCCTGTTATTATAATTTGACAGTGTTGGAAATCTCATACTTTTATATGAATCATTATATCATTATTCTTAATGATAGAATTAAATACAACAAGTTAAACGGTAAACGATTTATAAATTTCACTGCTTGTATTTGATAAAAAATTCTTCTTTGAATATGCAACTTAATCGTTATTTTTCAAGATACTTCGAGACAATTCTTTTTTTAATTACTCTAAGTATCAATAGATAAGGATAAAGAATAAGAAAAGGGAAGAATGTGATTGATGTAGCCATAAATATCTTCTTTTTAAGGAAATTTAATAAAAGGTAAACGTTGAAATCCAAATTAAGACCGATTTTTCCTGAAAGGAAAATTTAAAAAGAAAATCTAAAGATGCTTCTTTGATTTTCAAATGTTTAAAGGTAAATAAGTGTTCTCAATTTCTCTAATAAACAGCCGTGATATTTAATTTAATCCTTAAATCTTTCTTAATTTCTTACGAACTTTACTAAATTTCGTATTTTCTCTTTAATGTTATCAAAGCAGCATAATGTATCCAATCTAGACTTTCCTTCAATTAGTTTCCCAATGCCCTTATAAGAACTTATTAGCTCGTGATATGCTTCGGATGTAGAAAACGTGCTGCTTTTCGGTTACAGCTTGATCTTTTGCAGTGCTTAATGGTTATGTCTTTCATGGTATGCCACCTAACGTGCTATCGCCACATTTAAAGTAGGTTGTTCCTGTGATAGGATAACTAAAATCATGCGTTATGAATGCGCATATATTGCACTGTTAATGAAACTAATTAGGTTGAGTGTTTCACTACAAAGTTTAACTTTGTATGCACTAAATGTTTTCTTTACATTGATTTCTGTTATCATTTTATTTAATGTTAAATATTTATTTTGTACACATTATATGATAGTTTTTTTTTTCTTCTTTCTTTCTTTAATTCAAAGTAACATAATACTAAATAATTTCTAAGCAGAATTTGCATTACAATTTTTCTTGCCTTTACATAAAAAATACATTGACAATTTTAAATAATTCCTTTCCATTAGCATGATTTATAAATTTCTGTACAAGAATAAGGCTGCCGTAAATATAGGAGTTTAAAAGAAGTTTAAGTTTCGATTATTTGTTTTCAAAAGTTATTGAAATATAAATATTATTTATTATATAAATTTAGTAATTGTAATTAAATAACTTTAAATTTAAAACTTTCAGAAAAATATTAGGTTAGTGAACAAGATTAACATATGAAGCAATCGTTAATTCCCAGTATTACTGTACATTAAAATAGACTATACTCTAGTGTTAACTTAAGGAACTCATTCTATACATACAAGGTAATTCTAAATAAAATTACGATTTTAAAACTCTCTAAACTTAAAACCACCAGTTAGAATGATTTGATATGTTACCAGAACAATCCTCAGGTAATGGAATTTTGTTTGGCGAAGGAAAAAAAAAAAAGAACCTCTAAAAAATGAGCCATTAATCATCCGTAAGATGTTTGTTTGTTTTTCGTAGCTCTTCTTTTTTTCTCTTGTTACTATCACAGTTTTTGCTGTAAACACGTATTTCTGTCTTTTTGCTAACAAATTTGTCGTAAAAACTTAGAGTATACTGTTCCCTTTCAGATAAGAACATTCCTGTATTTAAAAAATCCATGTAGACATTTTACCGGACATTACCCTGATACTGACCCATATCGATATCTTTTGAAACTATTTTTCCTTCTTCAAACAAACTTCTATTGCTTCACAATTTTTCTGGTAAAATATCAAGTCATTTTGACCAGTAGTTTTTATGTTACAGTGTTTTGAAATCGCAACTTTAGTTATAATCACACTATATTTTACGGGTTTTTTTATATATATCTTAAACATATGTCTTTTCAAACTGTTTCTGATTTTCTATATATGTGTCTATAAGTAAAAAATATATATATCACTTATTATTTTAATAAATTAATTCATGTACACGAAATTTTAACCTAGCATAATCAGAACAATTTAGACTTAAATTAAAAAAACTCAAAGCAGCATTTAACATAATCAAGCAAGGCTTTGAATCTAAAAATAGAATAAGTTATTTTTAAAATGATACAGTTTCATGAGCATTGAAAACTGTAATTGTAAAACCTATAAACTGTAACAACTATAAAATGATAAATCGCTAAAAATTCGAAATCTATGCTGTACGGAGTCTAGAAAATAAAACTCTATGAAACTTCGTTTTCTTAATAGCATCAACGAGAGTAACAGCATCAACGGTATTAATAATAATAAACTTGATTTTTATGGCTATAAAACCATTAATAATACCAATAAAAGATAAACATACTGGCCTTTTAGAGGTGTTTGATTAATTATTGCTTAATTATTTAATACATAATAGGTTTTAAAAATTTGAATAATTTGTTATATTTTAAAGATATTTCCATTCGTAGTACTTGCTAAATTTGTAATTAATTTGGAAAATAATAAAGAACAAGAAAAATTTATATTTTATATTTTTAAAAAGGATTTTACTATCATCAGGTTCACTTGTTAAAGAAATTTTTATTTAATATATCCTTCATGTACCTCTGTTTTATTTTTATTTTTATTTTTATTTTAATTCTTGAAACATTTTAAATAAAATTCTTATATTTACTCTCATTATCAATTTTACTAAAGAATTTTTTTTTATTAATCAAATATAAAAAAATCTGAAATAAATTTAGAAAAATTTTCGGTTTCTTTAAAATGCCTGAAATTTATTTAAAAAAGCAATTAGATTGGTATTCCCAATTATTCCGTTCCTGCAAATATCTTCTATAACTAAACAACATTACTTATCGGAAGTTGGAACCATACTTTAACAATTTCTGAATTTTTCAGAAAAGTATTGACGATTTTCTAACAACTATAATATTTGAACTATTATTAAGAAATAGAATTCTTATTTAAATTTATACATTAAATAACAAAATTCTGGTTTAAGTCATTCATCAAAACTGAGTATTCTTGCGTATAAAAGATTGAAATTAATACCTCTCGTAGAGAAGTGTGCAAACTGTTCACTTGATAATTGGATGGGATCTAACTAAGGGGGACTCTTTCATTTTAATCTGACGTTTCAATTTAAATTTCTAATATTATGAAGACAAAAGATTCGATGCTTGTTCTTATTTCCAATAGAAAAGGCACATGCATTAGTTTACTGCAAAAATATGAACTTGATTTCAACACATAGAAAATAATTGTGATTTTGAATATCTTGTTCATAAAAATAAAATTTTTAAATAATTTTATGCAATGTTGTCCGGAAATTTTTGTTAGGCGAGAGAGGTAAAACTAGTTTCACGTTGAAATTGTTTTTTCGTTTAAGTCTTTAAAATCATTTATCTTACCATAAATTTTAAAGACAGTTTTTTTATTTGCTGTTAAAGGAAAGAAAATTAATACTATATTATTTTAAATAGTTTAAAAAATGTTTGTTTTTTACTTTAAACAGTAATGGGTATCTTGAATTTGGTTGTTGCATGTCTATATAGTCAAAATTATGTTTAGTTAAAAGTTCTCTAATAATAATTAGCACAATATACAATATTTTGTAGTAGAATATAATAGATTTTTAGATGAAAATCTAATACAGCATTCTTCTACTATTTTCATAACTTCATATTTCAACTCCTGCGTATATTTTATATATTAACCTGAGAAATTGTTACTGCAATCGGATATGAATATGATAGTTTAAAAAAAGTAATATTCTTTTTCCGATTATTATTCACAAAAATTTCAATTTCAAATTTTCAATTAAGCATATTTATCATTTATAAAGTCAACGTTTGTAATATTTTGTATGTGCAATTTTCAGAATATTATTTTGATATTCTTATATAAAGTAATTTCTTTCGCTCTAAAAATAAAAATAATAATAACTAGCAGGCTACGCCCGCTTCGCTGGTCACTATTTTTAAAAGAATCGGTATAGTTAATGAATTCTCAAAATTGCATAAATTTTTATCATGCTAAAAAAAATAAAAAAATCTGATTGGAAAAAATGTCGCATTGGGTTCCCACTGCCATCGACAGCGCAGGCCATTGTGCGCCGCACGCGTGCATTTATGATTGACACTCTTAATGAATCCCTATATTACCGCAAGGGAAAAACATAAATATAAAATGCAAAAAATAATCCTCCCCCATCGGTGGAGTAATCGATCCGGGCCCCCACTGCCTGCGCATCTACCGTTCTCGATCCTCCTAATTATTTTAGACTTCAAAAAATTCTCTCAATCGTTCTTTCGGGCTTTTAAACCTAATAATACTCATTTCTAACATTCTATCTCAATTTCTTTATTTTTACCCCTGCGCCCGCCCCCACGCCTTCCCGCCCCTTATAATAATTCGGTACTTTCGAAACTATCCGCAATCGATTTATCGGGCCTCAAAACCTAACAACACTAACTTTCAGTGCTCTAACTCTTATTTATATATTTTTGCCCCTTCACCCCGCCCGTCTATCCTAATAATTTTACAAATTCGAAAATATTCGCAATCAATTTGTCGGTATCAAAAACCTCCATGGACCAATTTTGAGCGACCTATTTTTTTTTTTTTTTTGCCCTTCCGCCCCCCTTCCCACCCCTCCTAATAAATTTACATATTCGAAAATATCCGTAATCGATTTGTCAGTATCAAAACTCCCTATGAACCAATTTTGAACGACCTAACTTTTTTTTTTATTTTTTGCCCCTCCGTCCTCCCCTTCCCGCCCTTTCTAATAACTTTGCAAATTCGAAAATATCCGTAATCGATTTGTCAGTATCAAAAACTCCTATGTACAGTCGGGGAAAAAAAAAAACGCAACACTCAACGTAACTTCGTTGCTAATAGATGTAGAAAAATGTAATAGGTATTATTCGACGGGGAATTGTAAGTAGTTTCAGAAAATGAATTGAAATTTTGAATTGGGGGTCGTCTACATATTAAAACGCGCACCAACTTTGATTTTTTCAATGGTAATGCCCCATTTTTATTTTATATTTGAATTCCTGGGATCGCGACAACGCGAAAAAGTATATTGGTTGTATATTTTACTTATTTTTTCACAGAGTTATAAGCGTTCAAAGTTTGAAGGTGCTAATGTTAAATTCATATTTCAAACTTTTATTAATATCTTCACAAAAAATAACTTGACCGATATAATTTTTTTTTTACGAGATACAGTGAAGAAACCCAAACATAATCCATCATTACTTTTGATTGTGAAAAATATTTTTAATTCTGAAAAATATTAATAAATTCATATTCATAAAAATTATGAATTATGACCTATATTAATTTTTACATAAAATGAATCCTAATGCTGAAAAATATGGGTGTGCAAATTTGCAGCTCATTCCAATTATTAGTTTTCGAGATATAAATAAATCTTTCTTTTGGAGGGGTTTAGGGGGCCGTCTCTTATAAAGTTTTGCATGAGATAACGAATCAAATCTTAAAAAATAACAACAAAAAAAAAATTAAACAAAATATTTTTATTTTTTATTGACGGGTCAAATTATATAACAACAACGTCAAACGCAAAGAAATGAAACAAAAATGATGATTTTTAGACATAGCATCAAGAATTCCTGTTTTCTAAAGAAGACAAGCCCCGCTTTCATCGTTCTTCAAAACAAAACAATATAGAAAAGAAAAGTAAATGTGACATTGAGTATTCCTGTTAAACCCCTTATTGTATGTTGACACAAATATGCACAAGTGGTATTTACTTCATCGAATAATTGGCGATAAATTTTGAATCTTTTAAACGAACACTAGAAGAAAAAAAAGTAACTAATTAGGCGGGGTTTACTGTTTTAAATAGAAAAATAGGTTTATTGTAAAATTGACAAATATAAAAGACGAATGGAATCGGCATGCAAGTAAAATCGTTTCTTAACTACCGTCAAAGTTAAAAAAGGCTTAATCATTTGCTTCATATATTGCTTTATTTTATTTTATTTATTTACTTATTTATTTATTTTGTAGGGGAGAGGGTTATTATTTTAAGGACACTTTAGTCTTTAAAATTGTATTAATATATTTTAACTTTATACTCTTTTAAAAACATATTTTAACTTTCATAAATATATTTTAACACTTTTTGCGACTGCAGGGTTTTGTCTTTTTGACAGTAAGACCCGCCTTCGGGCGTTATAATCTCAAAATAAAATATTTCAGAACAAATTTTCTGTATTCACAATTATATTACAAATTTATATACATTATAATTATATTCTTTCTAATCAATATATTTCTATCCATAGTATATTTTACTGCAAAAATATGAACACTGGGTACACACTTAAGAAATATGTAACACACAAATTACGAAAGAAACGCCCACTGACAGAGTTACAGATTTTCAAATGACGTCAGCAGTCGCGAAACGGTTAATTAAGAAATTATATTTTCGTAGAAACTATAAATCGTACAGTTCCAAAGAGTTCAACTGACCCAAAACTGGTAAGTGTGATTAAAATTGTTTAATATTTACGTCATGAACCCTTACAATAATTTATCGGAAAAGATTTAGTTTATGCGTTGTTGTATATATATATATATATATATATATATATATATATATATGTATGTATTATTTCATTTCGTATATTATGTTACCTACCTACGAAAGAAAATTTTAGTTTTATTGGTGATCAGTACAGCCATAATAGACACTTTTACTTGAAAAATATTGCACTTTTTTCAAAGGGACTAATCGCAAGTGTAATGTATTTAAATAGACCCAAAATGATCTAAACAAGTACTGAAGTATATACAAATGTAAAAATTGAATTCAAGTTGATTAAAAAAACTGGAAGAGAAGAAACGTTTTAATATTTTTATAAGTATTTTTGTCCTCAAAGATTTCCGGTGTAAAACATTAAAATTTTGCCAAATTCTTATAGGATCTTAATTTTATTTTTCTACATTTACAGATAACCCCCTAACACATTTTTGTTTATAACTCTATAAATACTAAAGATAAAGTATACAAACAGTATACTTTTCCGCACTGCCAGACTCTCAGAAATTCAAAAATGAAGTCAAAATTGGGTGTTGCTATTGAAAAAAATCAAAGTTGGCGCTCATTTCAATATGTAGATGACCCCTAATTCAAAATGTGACACCATATTCAGAAAGTGCTTTTAATTTTCTGTTGAATTATGTCTATTATATGTTCCTGCGTCAATTAATAACGAAATTACAGCGGGTGTTGCGTTTTTTTTTTTTCCCCGACTGTACCAATTTTGAACGACCTAGCTCTATTTTTATTTTTTGCCCCTCTGTCCCCCTTCCCGCCCCTCCTAATAACTTTACAAATTCGAAAATATCCGTAATCGATTTGTCAGTATCAAAAACTTCTGTGTACCAATTTTGAACGGTCTAACTCTATTTTTATTTTTTTGCCCCTCCGCACCCCCCCCCCCTTTCTGACCATCCTAATAACTTTACACTTTCGAAAATATCCTCATTCGACTTGCAGTCCTCTAAAACTTATCTGTTCCAATTTTGAACGGTCTAACTGTATTTCCATATTTTTTTTTTTTCTTTTTTTTTTTTACCCATAGCCCCCCTTTCCCGCCCCACCTGGGACGAATTTCTAAAATTAAAGCAATTAGTTTTTATGTATTTATGGGAGCTATATTTTAGAGCAAAAGTCTCACATATATCTGTTTTCCTGTTTGCGATATAAAAGACTATTTCAAATCATGTTTTGCCCCTTCTCCCTCCTCTCGGGGCTGAATTTCTAAAATTTCTGGATTTTAGGTATTTTTATTAGCTATATATTAGAGCAAAAATTTCCTGTATATCTGTTTTTTTGCTTGAGATATATAGGAGTATGCGAAACCACGTTTTGCGCATGTGAAATCAAGTTTTGCCCCCTTTCCCCCCTTGGGGACCGAATTTCTAAAATTCCAGAAATTGGTTTTTAGATATTTGTGTTAGCTATATTTTAAAGCAAAAATTTTACGGATATCTGTTTTTTTCTTTGAGATATGAAGTTTTTTGTGAAATCAGATTTTGCCCCCCTCTTCCCCTTGGGGGACGAATTTTGCAAAATCGCTTCTTAGGGGGAGCTAACACTATATGTTCTATAATCTGGCCCAGTTTCGAGTCAGTGGCTCCAGTAGATTTTGCTGTGCGTTGATGAGTCAGTGAGTGAGTGAAGTACTCTTCTATATGTATAGATAATAATATTTTAAAATTACAATATCTTGAAGTTGAAGCTCTATTGGTAGTTTTACTAACATGGATTGATAGCACACACAAATTTTTGAAATTAATTAAGTCAGGAGTGTATAATTATAAAACTCCATGTTTGTTTCTATGCTAGAAACAGTTTATGCGAAATAAAGTGCACAAACTTAAAGGATAATGAACGCATTATAAATCCTTAGAAAATCAGTGTTTGTTTCAGATAATACTATTATAAAAAAGAGAGAGAGAGAATTTTATTGTTTAAAAAATATTTGAAAAAAGTAACCAAAATTTTAACCAAAATGCAAAAACCAGAGAATTGTTAGTTAAAAGTTGATACCTACTCAGTTTGTTAGCCCTTAAAATCTTATTCATCCTTTTTTAATATTGCACTTTCAAATTGCATCATTAAAATTAGACTTTAATTGGGGTTGAATATTTAAAGAATAATTCTAGTCTTGAACCACACATTAATGATAAAATTTATGTTTTAGGAAGACAGTATCACTCAGACTAAGTGAGAAAACTTATTGTTTTGATTTTAAGTTAAGACAAACTTTGGTAATTAAATTTCAAATTAATCATTGAACAATCTATAATAATATCTCTAAACCAATCTTGCGAACATAATCAATAAGAATTTTTCTCGTTTTAGCTGAAAGTCATTAATGATAAAAGGCGATGACCACGTACACACTGTAAAATTGAAAATAAGAAGAGAAAATGTCTTTTTTTTTTTTTTTTTATGGAAAATTCTTATTTTTAGTGTTTGAGGAGAAAAATAGTAAATTTAAATTATACCCATCTTCCCACAGAATTCCTCCAAAATCTGTATGGGAAATTTCGTTTTAAACGAAAGAATGAAAGAAATTTTACCCTAACCTGTAGTGACCATTTTTTTTTTTTTACAATGTGTTTAGCGTTTTAACAAATATTCATACATACACTTTTTTTTTTAAACGTATTTGATAAACATGCTTAAAAAAAGGATTTCGATTTTTTAATTTTTTATGTAAATATAAAGGTATCATGAAATATAAAGGCACATGAATCCTATCCAAATGTTTTAAACATATTTTATTAAGTATACATTGAATGGTTTATATTAGTAAAGTCTGAAATCTATATTATTTGTTATTAAAACGAATTTCTTAATTTTCGAGAATTTATTCATTATTCTAAATTAAGAAACACATAAAACTTTCCATAAATGACTGTAAAATTACAATTTCAGACGTTTTATCAAATATCTGGTAAATTAAAAAATGAATTATCTTGAAATTTCAAGGGTATAAAAAACATGTTATACCTCATATATTTTCAGTAAACATTCGGTCCCAAACACACAAAAGTGATTTGTAAACAAAATATAAAGAATATGTTCGTGATAATCTTGTAAAAATTAATGTTTGAAACATATAAGATATAACATGTTTTTTGTACCCTTTTTGTTTCAGGATATATCGTCTAGTGCTTTTCCAGATACTTAAGGGCATACATCACACACCACTAAAGTCAGCCGAAGCCCATGTTATACTATTGGAAATACAGTTTATACACATTAACTCACTGATATTTTTAAATTAGGTTTCTACATTCTGAAAATCCACAGCCGTTAAATTGGTACTCGATTTCAAAAAATCGATTTTTTTTTTTTTTTTTTTTTAATTTCAAATTTAAAAATACGAAGAATTAAATAATTGCATTTTTTAGATGCAGAATGAACTGCTAAAAGTTTAAAAGATAATTTTTTTGGAAAGCGAATACCAATTGAACGGTTGTAAATTTTCCAAAAGTAAAAACAGAATTTAAGAAAATTCGTTAGGAAATAATTAATTTTATAATCAAATTTCTCCGTAGAGTTACATGAAACGGAAAGATAGTAAAAGGGTAAAATTATCCTTGACAAAAGGTGTTAAATCGAAAGTGTTCTATCACTTACGCGTAAAATATAGGAGAGCGTAAAATTTTCAGTGTAAAATTTATTTTATTTTCTGCATCATTTTCATAGTGTTTGATCAAAATTAAGCAATACTCATAATTCGTATAAATAAATATTTAAATTTGCATGCAATATTTTTTACATCTATTACCCGATTACCATAGGTAATGGGAGTATTGTATTCGTCTAAAAAATTAGGTATCGTGTTTTCACCTGATTTATATGTCTTAAGGTCTCTTGTTTTAAATCTCTTGAGTCCAAAAATGTGGTTTTCGGCAACTGGTTAGTATATGTGTGTATGTGTGTGGGGAATTTTCTGACTATCAAATCTCCAAAACTAATAAAGATAGAACGATGAAACTTCAGAATTAAGACAGGTCTGATATACATATGATTTTTCCAACTTTTGGTGTAAATTGGGAAAACGGAAAGGACCGTAAGTCCGCATCTCAAAAACGGCTCTAACGATTTTCTTTGAAGTTTCTATATAAACACTCTATTAGATATCCTTTCGCATGTATTAGTCCATTACTTCAGTAAAATTGAAGGCGCTCTCAATATGTAGGAAAGTGAGGTCTCGCAAGAGTGCGTTATTTTGAAAACGGCAGTACGGATTTTTTCCAAACCCTCAATAATAACTCCATTTTAGATATCCTTTCATACGTTATTTTTGTTTTCTGGTGAATAATTGAGTTTGCTAGGTTTTGGTGAAAGTCAGTATCTCAAAAACTGCTTTAACGATTTTCTTGAAAATTGCTACATAAACCCCTTTTTCAGATGTCCTTTCGTATGTATTACATGGTTATTACAGAAATATCAACAGTCATTTTGATTAGGTAGGTCAGCTTATGATCTTGGAAATGCGTGCTATAAAAAACGGCTCTACTTACACTTTTTTTTTTTTTTAACTCGCTATGCAAACTCTGTTTTATATGTCTTTACATATGTATCATTTTCTCTTGTAAAATCGTTTGATGTGTAATTTTTTAGGTCAATTTTATGTATTTTGATCACATTATATGCAAAGAGTGCATATAATATGTGTAATAGTGGGGTAATGGAGGTCGAGTGGTTGTCATACACTAGATTTTTTATTAAAAATTCCATTTTCATTACTTGTTTTACAAAAAAGAAAAAATAATAATTAGTAATGTTATCTGGAAAAGCGTCCTTTTAAATTGGTGGAACTTGTGTTGTATATTTTGTGGGTACATGACACTTTAGTCCTGAGGAAATTTTGGTCCCTGGCCACTTTGATCCCGAGACATTTTGGTTGTTTACCATGTTTCAATAAAATCCACTCAAATGCCTTAATGATATCCTGCAATAAATAAAAGTATGTAAATTTTAAATAAATTTTCAGTAATTACTTAAAACAATGTAATTTGTTTTAGTTTTATATCATATTTTACACTGTCAGCCACCGGTGCGGTGGTTGACGCTGCTTTATATCATACTAGCGAGCTTCGCCTACTATTTTTAAATGAATCACTATGATTAAAGAATTACTAATTAATATTTTTATTCTTAAGAAAAAAAAAAAAAAATCATTTCTGATCGGGGGAAAAGTCGCACCGGGTCCCCACTGCAGTGTAGACCTGTGCGCGAATAGAAAGATACGCCTGCTGCGTGCGCGTTTTCCTTTCCCCATCCTTCCTGCCCCTCATAATAATTGTACATATTCGAAAATATACGCAATCCATATATCGGTCCTTAATACCTAATAATACATATTTTCAACGCTTTAACTCTAGTTTAAAAATTTCCCAACTTTCCCCCTAATAATTTAACACTTTCGAAAATATCGTCATTCGAGTTGTACACCTAAAAAACCTATATAAACCAATTTTGAACGGTCTAACTTAATTTCTTATATTTTGCCCCCCCCTTCCCGCACCCCCCCAAATAACTTAACACGTTTGAAAATATCCTCATTCGACTTATAGACCCCAGAAACCTAAATATACCAATTTTGTACCGTCTAACTCAATTTATATTTTTTTTTCGTACTCGCACCCCTTCCTGCCCCCCCCCTAATAATTGTATACTTTCGAAAATATCCTTATTCAACTTATAGGTCCCCAAAACCTATATATACCAATTGTGAACGGTCTAACTCAATTTCTAATTTTTTGCCCTCTTGGCACTCTTCCCGCCCCCCTCCTGATAATTCGACACTTTTGAAAATATCTTCATTCAACTTGCAGGCCCCAAAAACCACTATATACCAAGTTTGAACGGTCTAACTCAATATCAAATTTCACCCCCTGCCCCCTTCTTTTCTCCCCGTAATAATTTTACACATTCAAAAGTTCCTCATTAGACTTGTAGATCCTGAAACCTATATATACCAATTTTGAACGGTCTAACTTAATTTCTAATTTTTTGCCCCCCTGCCCCTTTCTTGTTCCCCCGTAATAATTTTACACATTCGAAAATATCCTCATTAGACTTGTAGGCCCCCGAAACCTATATACACCAATTTTGAACGGTCTAACTCAATTTTTAATTATTTGCCCCTCTGCCCCCCTTCTTGCTCCCCCGTAATAATTTTACACATTCGAAAATATCCTCATTCGACTTCTAGATCCCATAAACCTCTATATACCAATTTTGAACGGTCTAACTCAATTTCTAATTTTTTGCCCCCCTGCCCCCTTTTTGCTCCCCCGTAATAATTTTACACAGTCGAAAATATCCTCATTCGACTTGTAGGTCAAAAATACCTATACACTAAGCGACAAAAAAAAAAAAAAAAAAAAAAAAAAAAGCCGCACTTGGATATTTTCCTTTTCACCTTCTACAACCGCCAATTTTATTGTTTAAAAAGCAAATTTTCGAGCAGATTTTATTATGTTGTATAGGGGACAGAATTAATTAAACAGTTTGTCCCTTTGTCAATTTTAGTGATAAGCAAATTTGGGGTGAAGTTCAATTTAGAGAAGGTAGATTTTTCAAAAGAAGATATGTCAGACTTTTGTGGACGACTATGTGTATAGTCGGCAAAGAAAAAAAAAAAAAAAAATCGCACCCCTCCCATCTAATTTCGCCATAATTTGTCGTAGAAACATGTGGTTGGTACCAATCGATTTGTAATAACGTCTAGTTTATAATGGTATAGTTAGATTTTGTTTAAGGGGTCGTCTACATATTAAAATTGGCATAAACTTCATTTTTTTCAAGGGTAACCCCCTTTTTTTATAATTTATTTGAATTCTTTAGATCAAATCATCGCGGAAAATGGTATTGTTTATATATTTTGCTCTATTTTTTATAGAGTTATAAGCTGTCAAAATATGGGGTTGCTAATGGTAAATGAATGTGACAAAGGTTAATTTATATCTTCCAAAATAATTATGATATTCAGATTCTGTTTTTTTTTTTTTTTTTTTTTAATATGATAGAATGAAGTGACCCAAGCATATTCCATGCATATTTTTGATTAAAAAAAAAAAAAAAAAAAAAACATTTTTTGAATTAAGAAAATTATACTAATTTCATATTTGAAAAAATTATGAATTATGAACTACGTTAATTTTTGCATGAATAAAACGGGCATCATCAAAAACATGGGTTTCCAAATTTACAGCTCGTTCTTAACATTATTTTTTGAGTTACAGTGATGTTTGATTTTTTACTGTTGTTAGGGGGCCGTCACTTATAATAATTTGTATCCTCTGTGAGTAAATATTTGTATATATTTTGACGAAAAACTATTTTAATTTTCCTTAATGTTATTCTAATTGTTTTCTGAGCAACGATTCGATGTTTATGATACAAATTGGATTATTTTTTATAAAATTATCGCAATGCAAGCGAGAGATTGTGAAAAAATTCCAAAACAAATGAAGCCCCGCCTCTATATTACGGACACAATATTAAAAAAACTAGTTTGTGTATTCGTATATGACTCTGTATGTGACGCTGGTATGCATAAATGTCAGTGGCATTTACGTCATCGAATGCTGAAGACAAAATTATAATGATTTAATTGGAAGTATGTAAAATAATTTTGTTTTATAATATAAAGTTTTAAAAAAATTGTGTAAAGGCGTGGCTTCCATTGCAAAGAGGAGTATACTTGATTCTGAAATGTTAAGTCTTTGTTCTTAAATATTACATAACTTTTTCTAGTTTCTCGCTGCTAAAATTCTATTTTATCTCTTTTGTATTTTGTTTTTAACTTGAATATTCTAGGATTCGTGCACCTCAAGTTAAATATCATGATTTAGAAATCGCGGTAAGACAAGGATTGTTATTTGAAAGAGCAATACGCAGTGAACAATACATTTTTCCCCTTTTTTTAAATTAATATAATTAATATTTATTAATTTTTATCAGATTTTTTAAAACAAATTTTCTTTTTTAATCTTGTTGTGACAGTTTCGCATTCGTTTACTCTACCGTTTATGCTATTTAAATTTTATCGCATAACGTAACATAATATAGTATAAAATTTTTATTAAATGTTTTTTTAATACCGAATAATATTGTGGTAATTTTTTATTTTTATTTTTTTAAGTTTTTAAAATCTATTATTGAAACAAAGCGCAATATTATTTATTTTCCATTATTCCAATCACGGCGTAAAACTGGCGTCACATTTATCATTGAAAAAGAATTTAAAACAAAGTAATAATTCTTATTACTTTTAAAGATATAGATTTTACACATTTAAAATTAAGAATTCAAGTACGGTAGACGACTGTTGAACGGGCAATATTCGTTCTAGGCAATAGGAAACCGTTTTTTCTATATCCATATTTATTTTCATATGAATATACATAATAATTATACTCTTTCTAGTGAAAGTAATTGTATTCATACTATTTTGTTTATATAAATATGAATATAAGAAATATTCTTAAGAAATATCGTAGCACACAAATTGTGAAAGAAACGCCCACTGGAGGAGTTACAGATAGAAATCCTTCAGTCCTTCCTCAAGGATTTCTAGTTACAGATTTCCAAATGACGTGAAACTACGTCAGCGGTCGCGAAAATGTTAAATATCCTTTCTCAGATTTTAGTTTAAATCTTGTTATCTATGTTTTTGTATATTATGTATTGTTGGTTTGTACGCCTAAAATTAAATGTAAAACTTTATAGTAACACTTTCATGCGGGGCTTACTGTATAAAATAAAAATATACCCAACAAGAAGTAGATAAATCTTTTTCTTAAATATTAAACACACCTTTTTAAAAATATTATTATCATTATTATCATTATTACTATTATTCTTTTACATTGGTATCTAGGTATTTGTAATTAAACATTTTAGGGTTTATATGATTCAAGCTATTTAATTTTCTTCGTATGAAATGATGTATTTAACTATTCGATGTTTAATAAATAGAAACCAATAAAAATCTTTTAATTCATAAACTAACACAGAAAGTTTTGCGAATTAGAATCGTTTTTTATTTTATAATTAACATTTTTAAACTTTATTTCTGGTGTGAAACTTAATAAATAATGTATATTGGGTGGTAGATCATGATTTTTTTTTTCTAAATGTATAGACGGACCCCTAATTCATTTTCACGTGTAACTCTATTTAAAAGTGATTTAAAGTATATAAATAGGTATGCTTTTCGAACTGCTTTGATCTCAGAGATCTGAATATGAGGTCAAAAATAGGGGTCGTCATTGAAAAGTTTATGCTTGTTTTAATATGTAGGTGACCACTTAAGCAAAATCTAACTACACCATTGAAAACTAGACGTTATTACAGAACCACAGGTACCAGCCGGCTGTTTCTACGATAGTTTACGGCGAAATTAGGTTGTGTGTGTGTGTGGGGGGGGCGTTTTTTCTTTTGCCGACTGTACAAATAATGTTAGTTAAAAGGAAATAGAGATATTCTAATTGTGCGGAAGAAATTTTACTAATTTTAAATGAATATTCAAAGGGAGCTATGAATTTAGGAATATTATATTTGGAAGCACGAGAACAATTTAAACCCAGGGGTAGAACATCACGTTGAGAAACAAGCAGAGGGTGCAAAGATATATTAATTTAGCAGTGTCTTTAACAAGCGCGGAAAGAAGTGAAGTAACAGAATTAGACTTAAAAAGAGAAGAGAATTTCTTATTCAAGTTCGTTTTATGACGATAGGATTAAAATTTGAAAATAAATTGCTGGTTACAAATATATAAAATTGGATTAATATGAAACCTTCATTATTAATTTAAAAATAATGTATTTGTTAATTTACATATTTATCAGTTACACTTCTTTATTTCTTTCAATTAGATGTGGCTGTTATAGAAGTACATCTTGATAAAGTAGCTTTTACTGTTAAAAATGGTTTCTTAAAATTGAGCTATATTGTCTCAAAATAGCTCCGAAACAATATCTACTGAAACTTGAAAACCAATGTACTCATTTTTAAGTATAGAGACATGTCAAAAATAGGGATATTGGTATTCTTATTGGTCAACCCCCTTTTTGATCATGTCAATTTACTCAAAAATGAGTACATGTGTTTTCAAATTTAAGTATTTATTGTTTCGGAGCTATCTTGAGACAATTTAGCTCATTTTTAAGAAACCATTTTTACCAGTGTTTATAGAATCAAAATTCTTAAAATTTTTCCTTTTTCTTATATTTTCTTAACAACAAAAAAAAAATAATTAACCTGATGTAGAAGCACTTATTTCTTACTGAATTCTTCATCTAAACACATTTTGCAGTAAAATATAATACTTGATTACTTTAATTTATTTTGCACTTATGCAACTTTATTACGTATACAGAGAAGACAATGTGTGAAAAAATTGTTTTTTTTTTCCCTTACATTTCGACTGAATTTTTAAAGATTTTTATGCATTATCTAAACATTCTCTGATATTTATAAACATACCGGTGCTTCAGCCTTTTTCAAATGCCAAATTACAATTAATGTTTGTTAATAAGCATCTGCTTTATTCTCAACGGCCGAGAGGTCTTGTCCTCAAAGATGGTAGAGATGAAGTGTCGGGTTCGATCCCAGGTCGCGCTTATCGGCCTAGTCTTTTGGAATTTTCCATGGTTTTCTTCGAAACTTGTGTAAGTACGGGCTAGGACCCTTTAGAAAGATCCCCATGGACAGCACTCTCCCGCAGGCCTAGGAACCTAGTGCAGTCAGTTGGCCTTAATTCTAACACCAACACATACATTCACAAAAATTCTTAAGCAATTATTTTCTTCCATTTTGTATTTTCCTACACTCGTGATACAAAATATTGAAACAGACAATTAATGTTTGCCGCAAAGAAATGCGATTAAGTTTTCCGAAAAACATTATATAAAGCTATGTTAATTCATATAATATATGCTACGCAGACTTATTTTAAATAATCATCTATAAATTAACATTTAATGCAATAAGGAATAAATCTGCTTCGTTCTTTTCTCAAAATAACATTATATATACCAGTAATAACTAGTCTTTCCATTTTCGCTTATTTGACTTCATTATCTTGATTTTTCGGTAAATCAATGAGCACACGAGATCTTAAAATGGAGGTAGTTCGTAAATCATATTTATTAGTTTTTTTCGGAGGGAAGCAGCATATTACTTCTCATGCTAGTTAATTTAAGAACCTAGAATTTTATTTAAGATTTAGTAAGAAATCAAACTTTAGTTATATTTTTAAACAAAGCGCTGACAACACTAAGTTTATTAAGATCTGAAAAAAAAAAATTGCTTTCTTTAAACCACTTACATTTCGAAATGCACAGCAATAAATTTTAAGACGAATGAGGGAATCTTTTTTTTCTTTTTTTTAACAATCAGTCAGCCAATCTTGTAATTGTTCAAATATTTGACATGCTAGCCATTTTTCAATAGTAGCACTTCCTTTTCTAACGTCTACATTGTATTTCTTATATCGGCAATGATTTTTTGATTGACTACTTTTAAACTTGAAAGATGAAATTCTTGTTTTTTCTTTATTTCTTTTAATATTTTGTTCAAGTAAGTGTAACAACATTTTTGGCATAGTTCCATTTTGACCCCATTTTTTTCAGTTACTATTATACTTACACTACTGATTTTTTTTTAATCATAAACTAAAATTAATTTATTTTAATAAAATCTGGCTTTTTAAGCCAGATTACTTAGGCCGAGGACACTGACACCACACTTTTTTTTAATTTTATATAATTAAGAGAAACTTATTTTTCAAACAAAATGATAATTATTTTTTTAAATAGTGCTGTCTATTTGTTTTTACATAAATTTGATTAATAAACACCACTTTTTTTACTACAAACATTTCTTAATTTAAGCAGAGTATTTTTTCTTAATGAATTTTCTAATATACACTCAAGAGCCAAAACATTATGACCACCTGACAATAACGAGTTGGCCCACCTTTGGCCCGCACACAACTGCAACCCGCCTTGGCATGGACGCCACAAGTCTTTGGTAGATGGTCGGAGACAGATTGTACCAGATGTTTAAGCAACGGTCACACAAATCCCAGATATTGCGACTTGGTGGTATTGGAACTCTGAGCTGTCGTTCCATGACATCCCAAATGTGTTTTATCGCATTGAAATCCGGTGTGTTAGGCGGCCAGGACATTAACTGGAATTCAGCATCATGTTCCTGGAACCACTCCAACACAATTCGAGCCTTGTGACACGTAGCGTTGTCCTGTTGAACATTCCATTTCCAGTTGGGAAGACAAACGCCACGTAAGGGAACAACTACTCCGCAATGATGTTCAGATACTACGTAGCGTTCATGGTTTGCTCTACCACAACCACGGGTCCCAGAGACGCCCAAGAGAATGTCCCCCAAAGCATAATATCGCCACCACCGGCCTGTGTATGACCTGCTGTACATTGAGGAAGTAACCATTCGCCTGGAAGACGGCGTATCCTGACATGGCCATCGGCGTGATGAATGACAAACCGTGATTCATCTGACCAGGCAACTCTCTTCCATTGATCCATGGTCCAACCGTCATTCATACACTTTGCATAAGTACTAACAACTGTAGATCACGAACAACCCACAAGTTGTGCAGTTTCGGAAAATTTATATGTATATATATATATGTATGTATATTTTACTCTCATTTATAATCGTGTTTTTCCTTTTTTCTTCTGCTTGTCTTGAATAAATAAATTTCAACTAGTTTCATTTATTCTATCAACTAATAGTATTTTTTCCTTCTTTTAATTTAACATTAAATTTTTTGGTAAATTTTTAGAGTATTTCGTAACTTTGCAAAAGTTACCGGTGTACTATTCCATTTAATCGTGTGTGATTCTGCATCTTCAATTTTATACATTTGACGACATAGGTGAAAAATAATTAAGAAATATTATTGCTCAAATTATTTTTACTTCAATAATCCTAGGTAATTGTAATTTATTTAAAAAGAAATCATAACCATTACGTGAGAAAAATGAAAGTATAACCATTTCTCTCACGGAAACTAGAATGCCTCTGAATTTATCTCTAGATGAACACCAGCAGAAAGCTACTTGCTAAAATGATTCTAGTTATTAGCGAGAAATCATGAAGATTTCTATTTTCTTTGGTTTGAAATTTTGCCAAAGGTTTAAAATTCTTCATAAAAATTGTCGTGTTAAGTTCTGCATTTTTAGAGAGCCATTACTTTCTGAGTTTACTCTTTTGATTTGTCTCTTCAGAGAAGGTACCGTTGTAGCAAGCTATCTTGTTACCTTTGATTAATTATTGTGAAACAATTTTATTTGATTTATTTAAACCAAAAAGCTCGTTCAAAATGGCTTTGTAACATTTTTTGAAAGACATTAATAGATCATATTTTTTTCCTTCTGAAAATCTGTCATTTTTTCGTCCACATCTTATATTATTGCTTATTATCTTTTATTTCATTAAAATAATTATTTCTTCAAATATATTAGAAAAAACCGAGTAAAAAATAAAACAAAAATTTATTGAAATACACTACATATTAAAGAAAAGTTCTCATTTCTGATAAATTTCGATTCTTTAATGAATATAATAAAAGGTACTGAAGCACTGTTTTACATTAATTTATATATCTAAAAAAATAATTTATAAAAATAAAAAATATTTAACATATACATTATTTTTCCCAAAAGAAGTGGGGAAAACTAACTTATATCATTGAACTATCGCTAATAAGTCAAACCATAATATCAGAAAACGCTCAGTCTGTAGAAGTTAAGAAAATATATATATATATATATATGTGTGTGTGTGTCTATATATATAAATAAAATTGGAAATTTCATACTTGTTTACGATATCGTATATTTTTAATACGTTATAATCGTCATTTTTAAGGATAGTTTTTATAAATATAACTTTTTCTTCAGCGTGATCAAGTTAAATGAATACCCCCCCCCCTTTTTTTTTTTTCGTATTACTCACATGTCAAATGCATGCAGAAATACTTTCAACGCCATAGCTTATTTAATATGTCTGTATTTAATGTGTATGTAATACTTGTTTCACTTTCTAAATGGGAAAATTTTTTGAGAAGAAATAGTAATAAGAAATGAGAAGATATATTTTTATTAAAATTCAATAACTATTTATACTTGCATAAAATGCTCCTTGAATATATTTATTCAATTGAATTTATGTAATCTATGGTAATACAATAAAATATATTAGACTGATATACATATTTATATATATATATATATCTTAGTTTGATCGCTAAATTTTATTTTCAACTTACTTTTTCATAAACAGTGTAAGACTAAGATCATGACTCGACAAATATTTACTTAAAAGAGGGGCACTCAATACTGCATTGTTAAGTAGGAATTATTGTTAATGCTTTAATAATTTTGCTGCCGACTGTGTGTATATATATATATATATATATATGTTACCGATAAAGTGCAGAAATCAGTTAATCTGCAGATTAGCTAGGTAATCTGCACATTAACTAGGGCGATCCGTTAAAGTGAGAAAAATTGTTTCATTTCGCAAATTACCTAGGTAATCTGCGAATTACCTAGATAATCTGCACATTACCTACAAGACACTCGTTAAAGTGAAAATAAGGTCTCTGGTGGTGTAATTTTACTGCGCGCTGTGCTGTATTCGTTTTTTTTCATTCGGAAAAAAAAATAGTTTCTTTTCTTTTCTTTCTTTCTTTACTTATTTTAATATGTATATGTTTTAATTTTTATGTGTTTTAAAGTTATATTTGTTTTATTTATTTCATCTTTTTTATTCTGTCAATATAAGTTTGAAGATGTTATGCATTTTTAATACGAAATATAATAACTTTAATAGCTTTCAATAAATTCTATTTTATAAATGAATGTTAGAATTGTAACACAGTAACGATTTCTTTTCAAAATAAAAAATATTTAACCATATAAATAAAAAAATATATATTTTATTAACAACTTATATTGCTATTACTATTTTTTTTTTTTTTTTTTTTTTTTAAGTTATGCACCAATTTTTAATTCTCTAAAGAAATATTTTAGATTAGACAAATCAGAAGTACTTCAAATAATTAAAACTGCTTTAATAATTTTTAGAACGCATGAAAATTAAAATGACAGTTTCCAGTGTTTTAATAAACTATATTTTGCAGCATACATATATCCGTACAAGTTTAGCAAATATATTAATATCACAAAAAAAAAAAAGAAACACTTTATTAACACATTTTATGTGATAAACTACAACGAAATTATCTGAAAAAGCGAACAAAAATAAAAGTAAAAATATAATCATGATATATAAAATATATAAAGGAAACTTGAAATTAAAAGAAACCAAAAAAAAAAAAAAAAAATTAATGAAATGCTAAAAAATACATAAAAATTTCATATTAAGTGTTTATTACATAATGCCGTAATATTGAATGCCATATTTTTCAGAGATAAAAATTAATACATCTTTTTTTTTTTTTTTTTTTTTTTCATTAATAAGATTTCATTAATAAAATGCAGACCGTTATCAAACTTATATTGACAAAATTAAAAAAGAGAAGAAATAAAATCAAAATTAAAACAATAACTTACATGTTACTTTAAATTTTGTGTTGGTCATAATAAGAAACCTAATCATGGCTTCGATGCTCCACGTTTTGCGTTTACTGTTTATCATTTATCATAGCGGAGCGGAAGGGATAAAAATTTTAGTTTGTGTTTGAAGGTCATTGGCGTACCTCTATCAATGACTGTTTGACGTCATAGTGAATGTAAAAAAACTGAGGCTCGAAACAAACATTTGAACTTTAACGACACAGAAGCCGCTAATGTGCAGATTACCTAGTTAAAATGCGGAAAACTCTTGATTCCGCACTTTAACGGGTTATTTAGTTAATCGGCAGATTAGCTAGGTAATCTGCACATTAACGGATTTGGAGCTTTAACGGTGACATATATATATATATATATATATATATATACATATATATATAATTCATTATCATAGAGTACTTTAGAAACATTTACATTTAAATGTTTGACCCCGAGGTAAAGAAAGTATTTGCAATTTGAAAGCACTTCTGAACAAATTTAAATTTGTCCACTAGAAGTAATGCTTGAAAGAAAATTTTTTGTCAGTATTTTCATAAAAAAGAAATTACAAGTGTTTAAATAATGCAATCACTGATTTTTTTGAAAAATAGTCTTAAACAAACATCGAAAATATTGCAAATAATAGTTTATTTTATTGGAAAAAAAGAAGTTTAGTTTTTCTGTAAAACACTATCATGACTTAAAACCTACATTCAAAGTTTTAATAAATATGAAAATTTAAGAAATAAAAAATTCAGTGATTAGTTATTACCGTAATCTCGGAGAAATAATCATAAGAGTTTTGGGAATTCCGTTTTTCTAAAATTAAAATTATTGTTTTAAGGTATTGTTTTCGTTATAAAGAAGGGCTTTTTTCCCCTTCTGTCTTTGATGATTAAGTCATGAATGATGTATTTCATGACATTTCTCATTTTTGTCTAAAGCGCATTTTATATTTACATTATAAAGAAACTTATGTATATATCTTTTACTTGTTTTCGCAAACTACCCAATGTAGTAATATATATATATATATATATAACATTTTAAGAAAAACACAAACGAAAAAAATATCATTTAAATGAAAATGACATTATTAATCAGATTTTAAAAATATTTTTGATGATAACAAAGAACAAGTCTATTTATTATGTAAATGTTACTTTTAATTAAGCTTCTTTGTAATAGTATTATTTTGCACAGAAGTTCACTATCACAGTATTAATCAAATAAAGCCCAGATTAACGAAATAATTATCTAAACTGATTAGTGCTTGATCAGTTCTATTGTACTATAAACTTCATTAAACAAAGGCATGTCACCTTTTATTGCAAAGTATTACTGAAATGACAATTGTAATCGCGGAGTTATTTACTAGCGTGTATTTTGTAATTTGTCAGGTGTTTTGTTATAAAGCTTGTATGTTTCCTAGATTTTTGAAAAGTTTTAAAAAATTCATTAATTTTGCTTATTTCTTTGATCTATTTTGTAAATATATTTTTTAATTTAAGCGTAAAGAAATAAGCGTTTTTTTGTTTAATTTATTTGATTTTCCGTATATTTTCTTTTATATTGGTTTAAATATATACATATATCTTTCGTAGTAAAATTTACATTTTGGAGATTTTTCGTACATTTTCCTCTGTATTGATTCTTATATATACATATATCTTTCGACATAAAATTGACATTTTGACCTTTTTTTTCTTTCATACTTCATGAGAAGATGGATTAGTGATAGAACATTTCTTTATTTATTTTAAAGAAAAAGTTATTATTAACGCATCGTTCAATAAGTCGGGACTAATCCCCATATAGCGTCGCAAATGAAATATTTCTGTGCGGGTTAAGTAAACCTAACTTTCAAAAGGTACACGTTAAAGTTTCACGATATTTCGATCGTTTTTTGCCGAGATATGAAAGTTTTAGTGACCCTACTTTTTATTCTTTCAAAATGAGGGACAAAGCTGAATTTCGTTTGTTGTTTAAACATTGTTTTTTGATGAACAAAAATACTGCTGAAACTGTTAAGCCATTGCTAAATTTCAACAATATCTTTGCCTATCTCAAAGCAATGATTAATCAACTCATGAAATCCAGCTTTGTCCCTCATTTTGAAAACATGAAAAGTAAGGTCACTAAAACTTTGATATCTCGGCAACAAACGGTCGAAATATCATGAAACTTTAACGTGTATCGTTTGAAAGTTAGGTTTACTTTACCCACGCAGAAATGTTTCATTTGCGACACTATCTGGGGATTAGTCCCGGGACTTATTGAACGATGTGTTATTATTATAACATAACGAAATGGAAGAAGAAAGGCCCATCAGTTTTTATTGCATTCTAATATTTTGTTGAATGATATTTAAAAAATGCATCGAAAATTCACATTCAAAATATTAAAATGTATATTTTCTATTGGACATCATGCAAATTTTCAACTGGAATCTTCGTATATGGGTTCAGCGTTCTATTTTATTCGCTGAATGAACCCTAATAAAGAGAAAAGGATTTTTTGTAATAGCTTGCAATATATGTCAGGTTCTACCTAAAGTTATATATTGGTAGATTTTTCTTTGAAATTAATTTTATGAAAAAATTAAATTATGGTTTTTCTGTTCAATAAATCTCGAAATTGTTCACTCTGATTGATTTCAGACAACTAATGAGAAAGTTCCTTTTCGTTTTTATTTTCTGTCTTGAGCAATTTAATATTCAGTTATTTTATATTCACAAGATTTCGGAGATTCGTGAATGATTCCCGCATTTTATGATTCAGTAGGTAAAGCCATTACAATGGAAAAGCTGTTGTTGTTGTTTCCTTATTTGTTCGCCATTTGTTTAATAAAAAAAATATAATTGAACATTTAGGCTTTAAGGACGTATTAGTTGTTAAGTAATTTGTTATTTAGCTCTTTAAATGCTTATGGAACACATACATTAGGAAAAGAATATTAAGTTATCCTGTCCTCGTTAAGAATTTTATAAAATTGTGTATATTTTTTAATAGTGTGTTTATTAAATTGGCTACTACATGAATGTCATGAATTGAAAAACTAAGCAGCTTAACTTCACAGGCTTTACAGCAAATGCGTCTACAGAGCTAGATCTTTTTTAAACTAATAATATTTAATATTTAATAATTGATATAATAATATAATATATAAATAAGTAATATAATAATAAATATAAAATGTGTATAAATGATTTAATGCGATCATTATGCAATAGTTAAACTAAGTTTAATTGAATCATTAGTTTTATACTGTAAAATGCCGCTTTAAAATAATTCCACTGTGATTCGTAATCCAGACAAAACACTAACGAACTAAAAATACCAACTAAAATATATATTAAAAAAAAGAAGAAGAAGAAGAAGAAGAAATATAAAATATATGCAACAAATTAAGATTTTTTTTTTTTTTTTTTTTTTTTTTTTTTTTTTTTTACTTTTTGAATATCTAATTTTAAAATCTTAGATTGCTATTAATAATGCTTTTAAAATTATGTAATTATGTTCAAAAATAAAATGTTGAGTTTGAATAATTTTGCTTAAATGATTTTTTTTTTTTTAAATTCTTATCAAAAAATCATGCCATGATATTTTTTCGTTGTATATGGAATTTTAATAAATGAACTCTTTCTGTTATTACAAAGAATTTCAGATATTTGGTTTTGTTGAAATATAAAGCATTTCACCTTGCAATTTCTTTGATCATAAAAGATCTAAAAATGTCGCAACTTGAAAAAATTGAGTTTATTATGTATTAAATATATTTATTCTGTAATGTGTTCTTACAAACTGTGGTATCAAAATTTATATTTCCAAGTTTATTAGCGGTCAAAGTAAGCATCCCAAGGAACACTGTGTTCATTTCTACCGAAACAGATGTTCGCGTTCTCTCTCTCTCTCTCTCTTTTTTCGTTTTATACGTTGCCGTCTTTTACAAGTGCAAAGCTGAACCAACGGGTTATGCCTTTCATAGGATATTGCTCTTGTTACTTGCTGAGCAACCCAATCTTAGAAGACTCATCTGAGGGGGAGATTGGGTCAGCATTATTTTTCGTTTTCCTCTAATTTTTCATGCACTAATGATGGTATGCTTATTGCCAACAGCAGCCTATTACATTCTCACATTTATTTTATTTATTTTCTGCGTTATAAAAGTTGCCAACTTTTCCTTTTTCGTTTATTTATCAAGCGTGAAATCTCCTTTTAATATATTATGAAAACGTTAAAAATTCTACATTTTCTTTTCTTTCTCCACTGAAATAATTTATCATAACACGCTAATTTTAACTAAAATATCATTAATTTCTATGAAAATATCTATTGAAGCGCGTATTTGAATACTCACTTTTTTCGATTACGATTTGATCACATTTTTTCTTGCGCGGGACACACAATGTATGTCTTTTCTAGAAAAGTGAATTTCTGCAGTGATTGTTTTCATTGATTCATACAAGTATTGAGGCAGATGCCATAATTAATTGTGCCAGTAATAGTATCCTAAAAATGGAATTTTCTCAATAAGTAACAAATTTAATTAGCTTAACATTTGAAGTATTTGATATAAGTTAATGTACTTCAAAGACAGATTTAAGGAAATTACTTTTCGTGCCTATTACAATGCATCCCGATAAGATTTACGTGCAAACTTTGCATGAAAACTAAAATTTTTATAGGTAATTTTTCTGAAAGTAAATGCTGAAGGGGTATCCTCTCAGAAAATCTTCAACATTGTAAAGTTGTATATTTTTGAAAAACAGCGATTTCAAAAGTCATTTAACAATTGGGTATTAAAATATTATATATATATATATATATATAGACGAAGTTCCACCATCTTTTCTTTTAAAGTAATTATGCTAACCTCAGTGAATGACGTTGAAAACTTGACTTGAAAATTAAGCAATTGTTTACTTTTGGTGTTATAAAATAGTTTTTTTTTTTTTTTTTTTTTTTTTTTTCATAAACTTACAGAGTTTTCCAATTAAAATGATACACAGCAACAAATACGGGGTTGTAGTTACTTCACTTGGTGGAAGTGTCAAAAATTAAAAACAATGTTTATTTTAAGAATAATTTTAGGTGTCCCATCCCTCCCAACTCTCCCCTATATATGTATATATATATATATATATATATTTATTTATTTATTTAAGATATGGGTAGTCTTGATTTTGAATTCCTTATAGGTTAATATGGAATCTCGAGTTGTAAAAAGGGGAAAAGTCTATTTCTTTTGGGTTTCCTTTTAATGCAGTATGCAAAGCATTTTTTCGTTCTTGATAAATTTCTTTCTTCTGTAACCTACTTCCTTTCGATCTATAACAATATGTATAAACCCAATCGATTTTCTTTAACAACTTTCTTCTTTCACGTTCCTTTGTTTAAGTTTTCATGGTTAAACTTTTAGTGTATTTTATACGAAAGGAAAAGTATACCTTCTGATTTGACATAAGCATTTCTTTCCTTCTTCCTTTTTTTTTTTTTTTTTTTTTTTTTACATGTTTCATATGAATGTTTTAAATAATTATAAAATGCATAGTTATTTCAATCAAGATTAGTTCATTTTAGACTAAGGCAGTTTTTGAAAAAGTTACATATGAATTAAATACAAGCATTAATATTAATGTGAAAGAATAAGAAGTAATCATTTGTCGAGGAAGTGAGGGAGTTTAGTGAGGAGAAAGAGAAGAAACAAGCAACAAATTACGTGTTACATAAGACTAACAATTAATATACCATCATCCTTTTTTCTTTATTGGCAAGGAAACAGTACCGATATTCTAATAAAGCGCATATATTACAATTCAATGTTATCATTCAAATTTATGCACAAAAAATTGTAAAAATGTACTTTAGGCTATTTAAAGTTCAACTGTTGTATAAAGTTCAATAAAAAAAGTTACTTTATTATTATTTTTTATTTGCTGCATATTTTAATATTGAATTTATTTTTCAAACGCACTGTATATAATACAGTTTAAAAAATTTGTAAATCTGGATATTAATTAGCTACTAATAATATTTTTAAAGTACTGAGAAAATTAGAGTTTCAATCACTTTAATAGTAATAGACAAATAAATTGGGTTTTACAAGCAAACGTTCAAAATCAAGTTAGAATTGGGTTGGCTTGTAGGGATTAATGCCTATTGGCTGCAGAAGGGTCCTAGACTAGAGGGGGAGGAGTGCCCTCCATGGTGGTCTGTCTAAGTGGTCCTAGTCCGTATTTATGCAAGTTTCGGAGCAAACCACGGAAACCTCTGAACCAAAATCTAGTTAGGAATAGAAGGAAATAGACTTTTTAAAGGCAGTGAAGCCTTTTACACAGTATGTAAAAAATAAAAAACGTTTGTAAAAAAGTTTTACTGTGGAGTTTCACGTTTATCGCATATTTCTTTTAGAAAAGTGGGCAGAGTTGATAAATTACAAATTCTTAAATTATATTGCTTAATTTAATTTCTTTTGGTTTCATTTTAATTATAGTTTATTTTATTTTTTACAAAAATTACTTATTTTGAATAAACTCACTATAAATGCATTGTATACATTTATTTAAAAACAGTGTTTTTCATATTTCATTTTAATTATTATATTTATACTATACAGTCATTTAGAGTTACAGAAGTGAAAAACTTTTGAAATTGTCTAATTGATTTCCATTATCATTATATATGAAAAGTAAAAATTTCAATTCGAAACTAGATGTGAGCTAAATTGCGTGTGAAACTTAAAATTTTTTTCTAACTCGTTTGTTTAATTATTTAGGGGAAACAAAAGTAATGTCGTTTTTACAATAAATTCAAACAGATAAATTTTTAACAAGTTTTTATTTTTAGTTAATGATGCAATCACCATTGTTATCAACATCATTTTGACAGTGGGCAAGTTTTCAATGCCGAATTGATAAAAATCAATTGGTTATTTAGCAAAATATTTGGAGAAAGTATTTTGGACATCATCCAAATTTTCAAAATTTTTACCACTTAGAAAATGTTGTAGCGATCGGGATAAATGGAAAATCGATGGTGCAATGTTGGGCGAGTGTGATGGGTGAGGTAATATTTCTCATTTCAGTTCATTAATTTTTTCCAGGATTCATCTTGCGCTGTGCGGTGTTGCATTATTGTGATGCAGAAAAACCCCTTTTCTTTTTAGAATTGCTGAGAACTTTTAAGTTAAAGATTGATTAACTCGATCCAGTTGTTCACAGTAAAGGTCTGTTTTCACAGTTTGCCGCGATTTCCGCGCTTCAAAATTAGCACCCCGTCGAATACTCCAACAGATTCACAAAAATGGCATTTTGGTGGGTACATCTGGCTTTGCTGTATTTTCTTGCGAATCATTCGGAGAGAGCCACTGCGTTTTTCATTTTGGATTATCGGAAAGGACCCACCTTTCTCTCTAGTGTCAAACAATAAAAAAAACCTTCTGTATTGTAATAAGAAACATCACAGAACTAGCGTTTTAAAGTAATAATTACAAAACTTTGAATAAACACCATAAAATGCAATAAACGTACAACAATTGTTTTGGGTTAAACGAACATACGATCCTTCGTCAGGCGAACAAAGTAAGCACGAGTGTGCCGCTTTGACTGCAGCACTCGTGCTTACTTTATTTGCCTGACGAAGGGTCATGTGTGTTTTCGACCCGAAACAATTCTTGCGAGTATTTATTGCATTTTATGATGTTTATTCAAAGTTTTGTAATTATTCCTTCTGTATTGTGCCTCTAAAGGAATAAATTGCTCGAGGTCGACCAGTTAGCTTTTTATTGTTGTGTGTGACCCAAACACCTGCTCTGCTTAATTTACCAAACACCTGCTCTGCTTAATTATCTGCGGCAAATGTTCTTAGATGGTCGACCAAGGTTGGTTAAGAGTGTCTGACAGCTTCTAAATAGTCTGACACGGATTTGTTTCCATTTTAGCCCTTAACATGTCAATTTCTAAAGTTATTGGTTTTCCTAAACGATACTGGTCGGAAAGATAAAAATTACCGGCTTGAAAATTAGACAATCGCATTTAGAATTTACGAATGTTTAAAGCACTTAGATAAACAGCATAAATATTTATGGTAGCAACTGTTGCATTACTACTCTTATGAAACTCAAAAAGCCTAAAATGCCAGAAATCTATCTATACTAGTATATATCTATTTATACTAGGCCATTTCACCATACATTGTAAAGAAGAAATTCAAGCTTTAATTATTTACGAGTAAACAGTCACTCTAAGCTTCAACAGTCTTTGGCACAAGTTCCAGAACATAATGAGCTGTTAAATAACAATCGAATATCAACATGTGGGGAAAAAATAGTACTTTCCGGTCGCGCTAATATTAAAGGAATTAAATTTTAAATTTCGAATTGTTTTCTTAAAATTGGAAAAAAAAAAAATGTCATGGTAAAAAAAAAGTCAAGAAAACGTCTACCGTAAAATTATTCCAATTCTTTACTACATTTACTATACGATTCAACTACATTTACAATACGAATAATAATGATAAAATGATAAATCTCTTATTTTTTTACACTACAAATATTTCCGTAATACAACACTGTTCACGTTTTGTTTCATTGTATTTCTTATCGCAAGTTATGATACATTTTTTTTTTATATCAAAATATACTTTTATATATAATTTTAACATATAGATGTTAACGTCAATAGAAATTAAAATTTTATATATTTTCAATGCATCTTTCGAAGGAATATTATATTAAAGCATGTGTATATTTAAAAATACTTAATTATCAGAATGAAAAACCAGAGATTAAAAGTATGTTAAACTGATTGTAATCAGACTAAATTTCAAGAATATAACATGAAATTACGATTTTTAAAAATTGAAATTCCTTTTTATATTACTTATGAAAAACTGTTTGTGTATTTGTTTAACTACGTAACGGATAAAGAGAAGTGAATGATAAATAATTTTGATCATTGTATACGTAAAAGTTACACAATATAAAAACGAATATAAATATATTTTTTTAATATATATGTCCTATCATGAGAATAATACATTTTGAACAATGAACGTGCAATCATATTTTGAAGTAAATAATATAAAATTTTCTTTTTTTGTTGATAGTGCTGTGTTTAGAATCTTCAAATTCCCACAAAAATACGTAATATCACCATTCAGCTTGTTTATATATGCATAAAAAATATGTAAACATAAAAGGTTTTAAATAAATTGTAAAGCATAATAGTGCACTATGATATTGCATATACTGTGTGTTTAAAATACCTTGAACTCTGCTATAATTACTTAAATAATATGATTTTATGTATACAGTATAAATTGAAAAATTGCGTAAAATAAAGAACAAAATTTTACAAAATCAAATAAAAATTTGAGGGTTTCAGTTTCAAAAATTATGGAATTTAAATTTTTATACGGTTCTTCAGAAAAAAAAAAAAAAAAAAAAAACTTCAAATGGTCAAGGTGTCCCATGCACTAATAAAAAGAATGTAGAAATTTTCACAGTTATATCATAAAAAGGTCCCACAGATACGAAAAGATTAAAAAAACAAAATGTATTTAAACCATATGTTAGTGCCTGGAAAAGAACCCTACCAGTGGTTGAGAGGTTTTACTCTCGAATCTGATAGACAGGAAGTTCCAGTTTCGATCCCAATGATCGTAATCGTTGCCCTGCCGTTTTCAGTTCTCAATGGTTTTCCCCGAAACTTGTCTAAATATTGACTAGGACGCCTTAAAAAGAATCCGACAGAAGGCATTCCACATAGGCCTAGGATCCATGCGCAGTCAATTAATCTTCATCCCAAAACACCCACCGACGCACGGGAATATATATATATATATATATTCAAGATTGCATTTCAGGCAGTTACGCACAAATTACAAGAAAATACATTGAAATCTTTAGTATAAGAGAGAGAAAAAATAAAAACCAAATTTCTTTTATAATTTATGCGGAGAAAAAAATTATATTCCGCCTCCATTTAGAACGAACAAGTAGTCATTTTCTGAAAACCTAAACTAGAAAAACAGATTTATGCGCTATACATATAAGGTAAATAAATAACATGGATAGACGAAATGATTGAGAATATCTATTCTATACTTTTCTAGATGGTGGAACATTATTATTATGAATATTGTGGATCATCTGTATTGCGAAAAATTCTCGCTTGATTTTCTAGAATTGGGTCATAAACCATGATCATAGTAACTAACACTCAGTCACAGAAATTTTTCTCAGTGTATGACTTCCAGAAATTTGTTCAAGCATATCTCCAGGACATTTTAGGATACAATGCTGAAATTTTCTACATAACTTTATTATGATATGGATCATATTTTACTCACTGTCAAACTTTTTAAATAAGGGCCGTATAAGCATGTAATTTTTGTATTGTTTTATTAAATTTCCAAAAACTCTTTGTCGATTTTATTGAATTCTCTTAATTTTTACGCATCTTTGTAATTTATTAAATATAGCTAAGATAAATATTTAAAAAATTAATTAATGTTTTTAGATCAGCTTGTATATCATCATTACATATACTTTTTCAAAACATGCATATAATTAACGTATAAGTTTTAAGTTATACTTATATATCAGGAGAGAATCTTAAAGTCCCTTACTATAATAAAAATCTATATTTTCAAAATTGAACTATTTTTATCAGTTTTCTATAAATAACATTTTACAACTATATATATATATATATATATATATATATATATATATCTGGCGATTTATATAATCGGATAGTCTTCTTTTAAACCTACATAAGAAATTTTAGAATTGGTTCTTGATCCATTTTGAATAAAATATATTCGTTAATATGTTTAATTATTACTTTTAATTTCCGAACACTATAGTGAGGAAAGTATTGTAATCATGTCAAAAATTCGAATTCGAGATTTTGATGTTTCTATACGTTTCGAGGTCCAACGAGTCCGTTTTCACTATTTTTACGATGATGTATGTATGTGTGTGTGTATGTATGTGTGTATGTATGCGTGTGTGTATGTCTGTGAGTGAACACGCTGGCGTCTAAACGCTTTGTTCGAATAAGCTGAAAGTTGGTACGTATATTGTAAGTCACCATAGTACGAACCCTATAGATTTTGGTGAATCTAGCACTTAAAGTTTTTTTTACAGGGACACAAAGAAAAATTCTTTATCATTATGACCAAGGGACCAAAATCTTAAAAGTGCGATAGCATCTAAACGCCTTATTCAATTGAGCAAAAACTTTATATACATATTATAGGTCACAGATACTCAATCTCTATAGATTTTGGAGAATCTAGCACTTATAGTTTTTTTACAGGGACACAAAGAAAAATTCTTTGCCAAATTTTTAAAAGTGTGATAGCGTCTAAACGCCTTATTAATCTCAGCAAAGAATTCGTACACATGTTATAGGTCACATTTGAACCAACTGTATAGATTTTGGTGAATCTAGCACTTACAGTTTTTTTACAGGGACACAAAGAAAAATTCTTTATCTTTATGGCCTATGAGACCAGCGATAGCATCGAAACGCCTTATTCAATTGAGCTGAAAATTTGTATGAATATTATAAATCACTGTTGCACTAACTATAAGCATTTTGGTGAATCTAGCATTTATAGATTTTTACAGGGACACAACGAAAAATTCTTTATCCTTATGATCTAAGGGCTCAAAGTTCAGTAGCGTTAAATAAAACCTCGTGAGATATATGGAGAAAAATACTCAAACACTCTTTTATGGTTTTCTCTTTTTTGTTTGTTTAGCAACTCCTCTTTCTTTATTTTATCTACAAAACTGTTAGTTACTCAATGTTCGGAAAGTCGAGTGGAGTCACTCCAGATTTTTGTTTTTTCAAAGATAATTAAAAGTATTTCTTCTTTTGAAACATTTTCAATCACTGTAAAGGCAACAATGTTTAGTATTTCTTTCTTAAAGATACTTCAAATTAGCTTATTTGCATGTTTTATATGGAACAGTCAAAATAAAATACAAGCAATGAAGGACTAAGCTAGTGATCGAACAGTGGATTTTGGCATACTAGTGTTCTACCAAGTGATCTGTCCAAAGTTCCAAATGCTTATAATTATTATTACTTTACATTTGAGTTCAATGATAATTTTACAAAATTTAAATTTGCATAAATAATGTAAAACTTGTTGTTGTTTTATAAATCGAAATGGTTCAATGTCTTACTATGTTTGAATTCTCCAAAATAGATTTCAACGGTAAATATTCAAAACCCATGATAAAGTAAACGCCAGACTTTCATGTATTTTGTTTCGATTTTTGTATATTTTTCAGTTTTCTGCGGAAAAAAAAAAAGAAAAAAGAAACACGGTGAAATAGGAGAGATTTTCGACATTTAAGCATTAGAACAAAGTAAGAACATGAAATTGTTTATATATATATATACAGGGTGTTTAAAAACTCATGGCAAAAATTTAAGGGGTGGTAGAAAACATAACCAAGCCATTTTCACCATGCAACGCATGGGCGTAAAGTAAGCGGTGACCGCTAGAGTGCGCTATAATGGAAAGTATAAAGTGCGCGTTTTCTTACACGTCGTCATTTCTACCGTGGATTTCATCAGGCCTGATGGCGACATACAGTAATCAGGAAAAGGCGGACATGCATTTTGTGTAGGGTCTGGCGAATGGGAATGCTCTGGAAGCCGCAAGACTGTACGGGCAGCGTTTCCCGAGAAGGCACGTGCCAGACCAAAAAATGTTCGAGCGATTGCAGCGGTGCTTGTGTGAAACGGGATCCTTCGAATCCGGCACGCACGATACAGGACGTCACAGGAGTGTGCGGATGGGACAAGTTCTAGACGCAATCGCTCGAACATTTTTCGGTCTGGCACGTGTCTTCTCGGAAACGCTGCCTGTACAGTCTTCCGGCTTCCAGAGCATTCCCATTCACCAGACCATATATAAAATGCATGTCCGACTTTTCCTGATTAATGTATATCGCCATGCCTGCTGAAATCCAGGGTAGAAATGACGATGTGTAAGAAAACGCGCGCTTTATACTTTCCATTACAGCGCCCTCTAGCGGTCACCGCTTGCTCTCCGCCCATGCATTGTATGGTGAAAATGGCTTATTTAGGTGTTTTCTACCACCTCTTAAATTTTTGCAAATGAGTTTTGAAACACCCTGTATTTATTTATATATATATATAATAAAAAGTGAGGATATATGTGAAAGTTTTATTAGTACTATTTACTTTTTAAAGAAATTATGAACTTTTCAATTAAAGATTAATCACGCTTAATATTCAACTAATTCAGTTTATTACACTGTTAAAAATGGTTTCTCAAAAATGAACAAAATTGTCTCAAAAAATATGTACTTAAATTTGAAAACCCATGTACTCATTTTTGAGTTGATTGACATGCTCAAAAATGGGGACATCGGGATTCCTAGTGGTCAACTCTATTTTTGAGCATGTCAATATACTAAAAAATGAGTAGATACATGGGATTTTCAAATTTAAGTATATATTGTTTCGGAGCTATTTTGAGACAATTTTGCTCATTTTTGAGAAACCATTTTTAACAGTAGTATGACAAACTTTAATTATAAAATTATAAAAGTTTTCAAAGAGATTATATATCAGAGATATATACTCTTTCTCAGTTATTCTACTCATACCAGATATAATGACATTCAGCGTATTTAATTTTATTATTATTATTATCATTATTATTGATACTCGTTATGATTCCGATTCGACACTGCATTTGATGGATAATTGGTCAGAGTTCATGTTTTCAATTAACAGATGCTCGGTTCTGACTCTGGTTCATTCATAAATGTTCATAACTTTTCACTTTAAGCTGTAGTTTTGGTCTAATTAGTTCTAGTATGTAAAAAAAAAATGACCATAGGGGGACAAACTAAAGCAAACTGGTGTCATACTTTAGTTAAATCCACGGCCACGCAGAGAAACTATTAAAGAATTTTTTAAAGAATTTAAAAAGTTCAAATACAGGACAAAAAAAGTTCTTTTCCCCTTTAACCCCTTTTATTTTGAAATTCAAACACGAAAACATTTCAAATTATCATCCCAGAGTAATATAAATAAAATTGATTGTTTCTTTACACATTTTCTTCAGACAGCATTTGTAACTTTAAGTTTTCATGCAGGGGTTTAATTGTCATTATACTGCTGCATTGTTGTTGGTTATAAAGTAAAAAATATTTACGCAGTTTCCTTTTATATCATTCTGAAAAATGACAAGAGATTGTTTAAAAAGCGCATTCAGGAAATTTGATACTTCTTTTTAAAACTGTATGGACAATCATCTATAAAATTGTTGTAGAACTTAATTTCATTATTTATTTTATCATCATTTATTTTCATCATGTATTAAATTATCTTTAAAATAATATTCATTAATCCATGTTAATTGAAAATCATGCTACTTCTTTTTACTGATCACAAAAATAAAATGATTTATTAATGGCAATAATAAATGCATAATAACACTACTATTGATAAATAAAAATATAATACAAAACCAAATAATTATTGCTTGTCATTATATAAATGTTAAATTATAATTTTTGGGGAAAATATTTTTATTTTTATTTTATTTTTTAAATACATATGCATATTGACGTACTGGTTTTGAATATTAAGTATTTTAATTTGAAATATTACAATAATTTTAATTTTTTAATTTTTTAATCACACATTAAAAAATATATATAATTATATAATATCGCTAATTGCAATAAAGCAATGATTTTAAACATAATACTATATATTCTCGGTAATGAGAGAAAATTATTTTAGACAGTTTTATTTTAGCTAACCGAAAATCATTTTTTTTTTTTTTTTTTTTTTTTGTAGTTCTTTTTTCCTAAATTATTTTGTATGCATTTATATATACAGTCGGTAACAAAAGTGTCCGAACACTAGCGAAGATTCCTATGTAAAAAAAGTACACTTCATACGGTTTTGTTAAATAAATCCTTGTCGAATCCTGTATTTAGTCAGTCTAAGAACATGATTCGATAAGGATTTATTTAACAAAACCGTATGAAGTGTACATTTTTTTTACGTAAGAATGTTTGCTAGTGTTCAGACACTTTTGTTACCGACTGTATATTCCTGTTGTTGCTTATTTGTTTTACGTGAGCACATTCTTATCCAGAAATCAATTTTTAGTTTTAGTTTTTTAATAACACTTCTTTTCTAAACGAGCGCTTTATTCTTTTTCTTTTAATCCATATGTATCCTTCTTCTGCCTTGCCTGATTGAATTACCTTCTTTACTCGTATATATCGGATTCAGTATATGTAATATAATAATTTTCTTTGTTTAAGGATTTTTCTGTTTCCTACTATATTGTAGCGGAGTATTCCCTTTACAAACTTTGATACTTGTTGCTTCTGATTTTAATAAATTGTTCTGAATTTTGATTTGATATGTGTTTGAGATAGAATAAACATACATTTCTACAATTGTTTTACCTGTATCTGCATTATGTATAAAATCCTTGAATATCATACTAGACACTATTTGACTGAAAGGAAATGCGTCAATTTTTAAAAGCATTTATTTTCAAGATAGTAGGTCAAATTATATAATTGTGCTTCTGAATCGCAAAATAACTTATAAGTTAAGAAATTTATATATTCTAGGGGATTTTTAGATATAAGCAAATATTAGAGTACTTTTAATCTCATAAATAATTGACTATAGTTGGTAAAAGTCAAAAATCTAAAAGAGTATATTCGAAATAATATTTTATACAACGAACGCTCTCAAAAGTTATTAGTTGGCGAGGGAGGTTTGTTTTTTTAGTGATTTGGCACTCAACATTTTGAGTAATTTTGCATTAACACAGAGCCTTCAGTACATACTTGCGAGCATATGGCTAGAATATTCAAATATACAGTGATTTATTGCATTCTAGTGGAGTAGACACAATATATTTCCAGATGAACATATATCCTTACATTTTTGTGATTTCATAAACAAAACATCATGAATATGGTTAAACGGTATTAGAATAAATGGAAAGATCGTACGTTCCATTCAAACATTTACTTACAAAAAAAAAAAAAAAAAAAAAAAGTATGAATCAATAAATTTTCTATTGAATCCAAACCAAGCTTAAATGAAAGAGCATTTTTGAAAACGTAAGGTAGAGTGCAAATTTGGGACAACAACCACCTATGAGGTGTTATATGACCCTAGAAGTTTTAGCTGTTTCTATCAATGCCAATGAAACAGGCGCAAATGGCGAGAAGAGGTGACGTAGTAGTATAATGTTTGGCTTGAGTAAGGAGTATAATGCGCTCGAGTCCAGGCAATTTTTATTTCTTCAATTTTTTATTTCAAGTGAAATATTTTTTTAAATATTTTATTAAATTAAATTATTAGTTTAAGCAAAAGTATTTATTATATTAGGAGTTTTTTTTTCTTTTTTTAATGAGTGTACCAATTAATGATATATTAACAGGGAATTAAAAAAAATGTGTTTAATTATAAAGAAGAAAGCAGTGTTTAAAATTTCAAACATAGTTTCTGATTTATAGTGACTATGATTAGCAATAGAAAATGAATGAAAGCATAAACATTTTTCATAAGGGGCACAAAAAAAAAAAAAAAAAAAAAAAAAAAAGTACAAATAATTGCATTACAACCTTGTTCACCGTCAAATATTGTTATCTTTTGGAAAATATTTGGCTTTTCATCGCGATACAAGTAATTAGGCTTGTAAAATTCATATTTGCCCAGATTTTTGAATTTTTGAGATGTAAATTGATTGATTATAAATTTGTGAAATCATTTTCAAAAAATTTTTCCATGGGCTCAATTTTGTTGTTCAAGGACACAAAACTTGACAGTTGTTCAATAAAATATTTGAAATGAAAGTTAAATGCAACGTTGAATGTTTGAGCAACATCTATTGTCCATCCAGGTTTTTCCATGGAAAAAATTAACAGAAGACGATTAACATTTGCTTTTAGTGATTAATATATATATATATATATATATACATATCTTTTTCAAAATTTACATAAATCCCTAGCACAAATCATTAACGAAAATTTATCTAAATGCAATTAAAAATTTTCCCCTTTAAATTATTTATTTTCACCCCAAAAAAAAAAATCGACCGAGCCGGGGTTAAATCTCAACAGCTTTTTTAATTAAGCCAAATAATCCACCACTGCGTCACGCCCTCTCGCTTTCTGCTCGTTGGTTTTGATAGAATCAGCTAAAATTTCTAGGGTATAACTTTTCATATGGAAGAAGGATTGCTACAAAAATTTTGCACTCTACCGTATGTTTTGGACCATACTCTTTAATGTAAGCTTGGTTTGATTTCAATAGGAATGTTACAGATTCATTCTTCCCTGGTTAGTTAAACATCATTGTTTCTGTAAAGTTATTGTATATTTTATTATATTTAACACTAGAAGATCCAAAGCCGTCTTTTTGACGGTTTTCGTTCCCTAAAATTTAGTTTAGACCGCCTCATCCGTTTACGTAGTGAAAGCGAACTAATTCGCCAAAGCTTGCAGACTGGAGTGAAGTTTATTGTATTGTTAAATTGATTTATTGAGTAGGTTTCAATGTGACGTTAATATTATGCCATGGGCGATTGGCGACGATATGGAACTTACGTTTACCGGTGGTCTGGAGATATGCTATCACATTTGATCATTCCTGAAAGTATATTTAATGAATGGAAAAATAGTGTATATGATTTGAAAGTATTAAAAACGTATTTTGGATATGATGGCCAAACGTCCCAGTTTTCTTCTGACAATCTTCGTTTTTGGATTCTTGTGCCCAGAAAAAATATTATTTCTTGGAACATTATTTTTCATGCTTTGTTTTTATTTGTACCCACTTATAAATTCGCTATATAAAAACATGTTTTTTAAATCTAGTCATACGTTTGATCTTATTTATTTATTTTTATTTTTTTTCGCAGAATATGCTTATTGTGACGAACAATTTCTAGTGGTGGAAAGATCTTCGCGAAAGATTAAAATTTTACTGTGACTGCTGCAGTTTGAGGCTGAGTGGGTGTTACGTCACAGTAGTGGTACGCTAGGGATAAATGACGACGGTTTGGGAGTCATCCCAAAGAGTAGTCCAGCAGTCATCGTAATTTTGATACTCCGTCGATATGATGGCTCCTTCGCCTCGGTGAACTCCCAGATATATTATTTTGGAGGAGATCGCTATTTAAACTACCTTATCCAATAATACTATCAAAGCCACACGATATAAAACATTGAAAGCTATGAGATTTCTTGTGAATTGAAAATGAGGAGAGTAGCAGATTGTTTTAGTGCATCTAGCGTTAAAGAAAATCTTTTTGCGTAAATTCCTTTAATAAATAATATTTTCGTAGGTGAGTATGAATGTATAGGTAAATATTGGATGTATAACGGAAAGAATTATTATTATTATTATTGTAATGGTTGAGTTGTTGGTTGGGTTTTACGTCACACTAATGCTGTGTTTATATTATAATGGAATTTCGTAGTACCTGTTTCGACAAACCTATTTACAGATAATGGATGCATACGCAAATTACTTTAGAGGTCTTTATATATATATATATATATATATATATATATATATATATATATATATATATATATATATATATACAGACCTATTATATTTAATATTTTAATGAATGAAATAAATTTTAGGTGTATACTAGTAAGATATATTGTGATTTTGCGTTTGTTATCTAAGTTTTAAACTTGGAAGATTACACAAAGTTTGAAAAAAAAATTAAAAAATGAATATTTTTAATTTTAAGAATTATGTTTCTTTTTTTTTTCTTTTTTCTTTTTTTTTTTTTTTTTTAACGCCGCACGAGAGCTACGTAGGGGATGATGGCTTGGGATCAGCTTCCAGGGTTAATCCGGAGACAGACTATCATAATTTTGATCTTCCACGGAGGGGAGGAGGGGATGAATCCCCCTTTTTTGTGAACGTTTATATTAAAATTGTTACTTTCATTGAGTTTTTAAAATTTATGTAGAATTTTATTTACACTCATGTCGATAAATTAAGGATAATTCAGATTCACACTGAAGTCAAACTTTAATGCAAAAATTTCACCTGTAGAAATACCACACACATCTTTAAGAATAATATGCAAATTGAAGGAAGCCATCAGATGACGCCAATATCATGTTACAGTGACCAAAGTGTAAGAAGGGGGTAGATAAGGAATGGGAGCAAATAAGGGAAATTCTTCACAAGCGTTCTGTGTGCCGCTCAGTGCCACAACCGAATGTTTATGACACAGAGGACACATGCAGATAATTTTTTACGTGGTAGAATTATCGGCTGACTAGAATGTGGGCGTACTCAGATAGAAGTATCGGGAGAACTTAGAATCGCCCAAAGTGCTATATCTAGTCTTTGGCACCGATTACATGGAAATGCCAGTCGACGTTACAGTACTGGTCGGCCCCGACTTACAATCGCGAATAAGCACCGGTATTTGTCAGTAACTGCCAAAATAAGCATATAAAGCTCCGAATCAGACCTGTCTCGTCAGCTGTCTGGAGCCACGAGTGCCACAGTTTCAAGACAAACCGTGTATAGACGTTTGGGAGATATTGGTCTATATGCTCGAAGGCATGTTAGATGTGTTCCACTCACGGCAATGCACTGTACCATTAGTTAACTTGGAGTAGAGAACTTGCAATGTGGACAGCGGCACAGTGAGCTTGTGTGATGTTTTCCGATGAGTCCAGGTTTAGCTTTCAGTGTGATTCACGCCAGACTTTCATATGTAGAACGTCAGGTATCCGTTACCACCAAAACAACATCATTTAATGGCACCGTTACGGGCAGGAGTGCTCGTTTGGGGGGGGGGTGATTCATATTGAGCACCAGAATAGATTTACATGTTCAAATCGGAAGAATGATAAGCCTAATTTATCGGGACATCATTCGAGAACAACATGTACATTTATTTAGGGGTGCCGTGAGCCCAGAATTTGTGTTTATGGATGACAATGCGCGTCCTCACCGTGCAGACGTTGTACACGGATGCCTGCAATCTGAAATTATCACGCACATGGAATGGCTAGCATTCTAACCTGACTAGAATCCGATAGAGCATGTGTAGGACATGCTTTTCCGACGAATTGTAGTCTGTCAACCACCTCCTACATGTGTACCGGAACTTCGGAGAGCATTGCTTACTGAATAGAGTAATCTTTCCCAAGATCACATCCATAATTTAAAACTCAGCATTCCTAGGCGTTGTAAGGACTGTATTTCATCATCTGAGAGACATACAATGTATTAACCATCATACCAAACATGTAATGTTAAGTTTTTGTAAAGGAGATATTTTTTGTAATTGCTTCAGGGAGCAAAAATCGTAGTTTTTATAAATAGTATCCTACATAAACCACCATTTTTTGTTCTTGATCTTTTGTTTTATAAATGGACTTTATGAATAAGTCATGTTTGTTTGGCTTCTGAACCTCTATTTGCCTCCGCTAACATTATCCTTAATTTATGGACATGAGTGTATTTTGATGTATGTTTCTAAAACTCTGTCTTTTTGTATCTATATATACATTAAATTGTTTTCTTGTGTACATATTTAGCGTTTTGTTTTATTCGCCGGAAAACACGAACTCTTACGTAGACATCAAAAGGTTGCAATTCCGTACGCGATACTGAACGTCATCATGTTGGCGATTTCTGAAGAAATACGCCAAGTGGCACCTTATACTGAATTCTTTCCCAAGCGAGAAATCTCGGCGCTTCTAGTGTTAAACATTATTTGAAGCAAAATGAGAATAACTTGTATATCTTTTATTCCTATTCAGAAATATCTGAAATATTTTCTTTTTTTACTCTCATCACAAATGAAAAAGGCATACTTTAGAAAGTTGTATGAAGATAATATTGTTAATATTGTCTTCATAATATTTTAAGCAGTTTTTATTCCAAAAATATCAGCTATTTCTATTTAAATTTCTATAATCCTGTTTATTTATTATTAGCAAAAAGTACATTTAATGTTACGCAACATTTTCAGAACTGCTCTTCTAAGTTTATATTTCAGATAAGTACAACCCTTTTATAAAACTTAAATAGAAGCCTGTAACGCACTAAATTCAAACTCCTGTGAATATGTAAAATAGCCAATCGATATTGAGCCATCTTCCCTATCTTTAAAAAATATATAGACTGTGCTGTCGCCATTCTTGGCAAAATATCTAATGATATTTTGCCAATCCATAAAGTGAAGTGAAAACATTTTAATTTCAGAAGTCAGTCCGAAGTTCTTGCTAAAAGATGTAGCTGTTTTTCGTATTAATTCCCGGTGGTCGTCTTATGTAACCTATATTCAACTATTCTGTTTACTGCACGCGATGTATATATTTAAATAAATACTCTTATATCTGTATGTAGTATAATGAATTGTTATTAAAGTGTTTGTATCGAGCCAGGTGTAATTATTTCATCTAGCTGTGTCCTGGTTCCTTATTAATATCTATATATATATACTACCCATACTATCATTGTGTAAACCAAGCATTAAATCAATACCCTTCAGTAAATCTAAGGAAGAAGATCCTCTGAATAATTATAGATGTAAATTATTGGTACGAAAAATTAGATAACTATTAAACTGAACCTTATATTTTTTGAAAAATATTCTTACAATTTATTAAAATCAATAATAAGAAAAATAGTTCTTCACTTTGCTAAACTTATAAATACTTTTTGAAAGTGAATGGATCACACATCACTTTTTACAGCGGAATTTTTTTAGTAGTTGGACTAATTAATGGCTTACATTTAAACAAGATTTTTAATTCTTAGTTGGAGGATATATTGTATATTCTTTAAAACATAACGTAGAAGAACAAAACATGTTTCAAACATAATTTTTTTTACTAAACATTCCAATGTCTCATTGTACACACTACCCACTTTTAACATGTAGAATAGGTAAATTCTGAAACAACACACATAAAAAGTTAAAAATACGTCTATTTGCAATTGCAAAAGTGTGCGGTTGTAAAGAAACAAAATGAAATTCCTAAACCGTGATCACTTTATTCTATGAATATGAATATAAACATGAATAAATTACTCTAAATGTCAGTAATTATTTACAAAAAGTATGATTGATTTATTTCAAAATAAAATTTAAAGTAGAGTCTTTATATATTTAGTAAGCTTAAGCGTAAAAAAAAAAAAAAAAATCTTGATATATTTGAAAATTTTTTTACATTTTCTAAACTCTTTTTTTAAATAACTAGGGGGCTCTGCTCCCTGCTCGCTCCGCTCACCAACTCCTCCCCGACTCACTTTACTTATTGACACATGCAGAACTCTGCCCGCCTATTCGCTGCTTTCTTTCACTAAAAAGGAATATTAATAGTGCATATTACAAGACAAAGCAGAAAATTACTATGGAAATCCTCATATTCAATGTCAAATTGAAATATATAATATTTATATATATATAAAATAGAGAGAAAATCATAATATCTAGACCCTTTTGCATTACAGCTTTAGTATATAACCCTTTTTATTTTTTTTTTACAACCTTAAATCTGGACCGTCCTATCCCAGTCGGTAGAGCGCCGAGCTCGTAATTGGAAGATTATGGGTTCGGTTCTCGAGCCGACCAAAGACCATCGTGTACACTAATAATGGCTGGTGCACGTAAAATATGTCGTGGCGAAAATATCCTCCATGTTCCCATCAAAATTATACCTCTGGGGCCACCGAAGCTGGGGAGTCATCGCCTTCGTGTAGGACCAAAACTGTGGTGGCATGTCTCCGGAACATCCGTAGGGGTGCGTCCCAGACCGACGCCAATTATCCATAGCGCAGTAATGGTGCGACGTCAATCACAACCTACCTAATTATCTACCTATCTTCAACCATGGATCATATTTTAGATTTCCCGTGTAAGAAGATTAATTTTCTAGAAGTAGAGAAAAAAAGTTGATATTTATTTTCTTTTTTTACATCCATGGTTTCGGGCCGCGGTACCCCAGTCGGTAAAGCGCTGAGCACGTAATTGGAAGACTGCCGATTCGATACTTGAACCGGCCAAAGACCGTCGTGTACACTAACGGTGGCTGGTGCACATAAAATCTGTCGTGGTTGCAAAGTCCTCCATGTTCACATCCACACTATACCTCTGGGGATCCCTAAAGCGGAGGGGGATCCTCTCCGTGAAGGTTCAAAATTGTGATGACATGTCTCTGAAACATCTCTAGGGATGCGTCCCAGACCGTCGCCAATTACCCAAAGCGCAGTATTGGTGCGACGTTAAATCCAACCAACCTACCTACCAACATACAACCATGGATCATATTTTAATTTTCTCGTGTAAAATGACTTCATGACAGAAGAACAACGTCAGTGGGAGAAACTTTTTTCAAAATGGCAAACAGAGTACCTTCATAAACTTGTCGTTTTTAGTTAATAACTTCTTTAATTAAAATGATAAAATTTCTAAGCGGCTGAAATGTCTCCGTTGGAGTACTCGTAACACATTGATACTTCTCATGACGCGAAGGACCCTGCCCTCCGTTAGAAGATGCTGTCGCAGACAAAAAAAATTGACGCAAGTTACAGTAACTTTTTTTTAATATATAGAGACTATGTGACTTTCTTCTGGAATAATGCTCATTTTTTTATACAAATTGTTCACTCTACATGTGATTTTTATCTAAGACAAAGCATGTAAATCAATGAATGATATTTTGCTGTTATTTGTAAACAACTCAGAAAATTGAGTGAGACAATAATCCGTGAGTATCGACGACAGGGGCAAAATCTCACATTCAATGTCACCCCGCCTTCCTTTTCAGTGACACAACGAGCCATCTATCATCTATGTTTTGAAGCCAGAGTGAACAGTGTTTTCAAAATTTCGATTTAAAAAGTAAAACTAAAACATGATTTTCTATAAAGTTTCAACATTAATAGTAGTATTCTGAGTTTAAGGTCTATTTTTCTATTAGAATCGCTATTTTTAACAAATTGTCAAGGAAAAACAAATCTAATATAATATGCCAAGTTTTGCATAAAAAGTTTGGGTTTACACAGAGGTAATACAAAAAAAATCATTAAAATAAAATAATTTAGAGAGCATCCGTGGTTCTCTTATTCAAATGAAATCAATAGGAATCTGTGGCATCCGTGGTTTATCGTACCTTTCTTATCAATTTTCATATAGATATTTAGAAATATTTTCTTAAAAACAAGCATTATTTAATCCGTAAGAGATAATTAATAAAATAGAACAAGTGAAACAGTAAGTAGAACAGTAAAAATGTTAGTATGTTTTTAAAACTCATCTAAATTAAATAAATGAAATATATATCATTTTATCAGAAAAAAATGTTACGTATAAAGATGAATTGACACCCAATATTTGTCAGTATTTCACTTTTCATCGTTAATAGTGACGCCATCAGTGTCAGAGTGGTCATTCCCTTTCAGCTATCTCAGCTGGTTTATCGGAATTTACAGGTTCGAATCTAGGTCGTGCCAGCAACTTAACACATTCGCTGCCGGTTGCACGTGACTAAAATTTGAAATGACGTTTTTTTCCTTTAACCCGCCGAATATGTTTGACGTGTTGCACAAGAGCGCTACATCGCCAGATGTTATAGGCTTTGTGTTTACCTTTGCTTGTTTGCGTCATGTGATACGTCAATACGCTGTATTACGTCAAACGTGTAAAAATTCATCTGCTCGTTACAAGCAAACTCTGAAGTTAATGAGTAATAAGTTAAATTTCCATAGCAAATAGTTTCGTTTGTACTGAGCAGATAAAATATCTCGCTGACGCCATCACTTCGGTTGCATATTGATGATACGTGTTTTATTAGAGAGAAAGAATGTATTTTGAAATACCCTTCCATGGAGGATCAAATTTTTGATCGCATGTTTCCGGACCACTTCTAGGGCTGAGTCCCCGACCGTTGCCAATCGCCCATTGCGCAGCACTAGTGTGAAGTAAAACCCAACCAATCATCTATTTTGAAATATGAATATTTGTGATGTTTGCGTTAGTACTGTTTGGCTGGTTGAATAGAGTTGGAATTTAAGAGGTACTTTTGAATTTAAGAGGTTGGTTTGTTGATTGTGTTTTACGTCACACTAGTGCTGCGCAATGGACAATTGGCGATGGTCTGGGTCTCACCCCTAGAGTTGTCCAGGGACATGCCATCACAATTTTGATCCTCCACGGAAGGGATGACTCTCTCGCTTCGTAGACACCCAGAGGTATAATTAATATGGGAACATGGAAAACATTGCGGGCACGACAAATTTTATGAGCACCAGCCACCATTAGTATACACAATAGTTTTTGGCAAGCTCGAGTACCGAACCCGCAGTCTTCCAGTTACGAGCCCGGTGCCCTACCGACTGGGCAACTACGGTCCTGAATTTTAGAGGCATATTTTTTAATTTTATGCCAATATTGGTTGCTACAGTACAAAATTTTGTATACTTTTTAATTTCATGCATTTTGAGATAGGGGTATAGTGAACAGATCAGAGTACCATTATAATAGAGAATCGTTAAAATTTGCTATAATTATCCAGTTGCAGATTTATTTTTTCATTCCTAATGAATGAGGACTATAAATAAAATATTAATGATAAATAATTTACTTTATACAACTTTTGAAAACTTTTAAATTTAAAATTCCTAAGTAAAAAAGTATACTTCATACATTTTTGTTAAATAAATCCTTGTCGAATCCTGTTCTTAGTCAGTGTAAGAACAAGATTCGATAAGGATTTATTTAACAAAACCTTATGAAGTGTACTTTTTTTACATAGGAATTTTTGCTAGTGTTCGGACACTTTTGTTACCGACTGTACTTATAGCTGTTAAATTATTGGAAATAAAAAAACTATCATCTAAACACTTATCATCAATTACTAAAGCAACACACTTTTCAGGGACATTTAGTGTGATTGTATAATCTAAGTTTTATTTTTGTATTTGTGATTAGTTATAAATTCGTAATTATTTTTTTTTTCTTTTAATTCTATTTTATGAAAATTTTCCTTTTGTCCTATGTATTATTATTATTCGGATTTTTTTTTTCAAGACGCGTTTTCTTTTTAGGTTAGATCGCCGAAAAGCTCACTTTCGTATGCCGCCGGTGTAAGGTTGCTATTCGGAACACGATGCGAAATGACGCCGTCTTGGCGATTTTCGAAATTTCGCCAAGCGGCAGCCTAAAGTAAACTTTCACCTGTAAAGTGATACGTCACATCCCGCGCTGGCGCGGGATCGGCAGCGAACGTGTTAACCATTCAGAGTTTTTAGGCCTTCTTAGAAAAACATGCACACGAAGAGAAGCATACTTTTTTTTTTAGAGGAACTAAAATGCTGTCCAATCTCTAATTCATAACTTTTGAATTTACAAGATATTTTTTTTTGGTGTTTTCATATAAGTAGCTCAATACTTTTGTCTATTAAATGATGCAAATGAAGTTTTTTAAAAGCTTACGCATGCTTAGTTAAAATTATATAATGAAAATGCTCATATTTCGTAAGATATTTAGAATTTTTGCATTCTAATTGCAGTATGCTGTGTTTAATATAGTATGCCAAGTTTCCTAAAAATTGCTTTGCGCTGAGTCTAATACCCTATGTGTGGTAGCTTCATAAAAATTTATACAGATAATTGGAAAAATCCTCATAATCATTCAGCAAAAACGCATTTCAAGCGTTACTTTTTACAGAATGATACAAAACTTTTTGATTTTTGCTTAATTTTTTACTGGTCCTTTTTTACTTTCTTCTATATGTAATATAGAGAAAGTATTGGATTCGCGAAAATTTTCGACCTCCGTTTTTTGACGGATCTACACGTTTTGGGATGTCCTGAACACGAATTGATAGTTTTTAAAAAATGTCTGTCTGTGCGTCTGTCTGTCTGTCTGTGTGTCTGTCTGTCTGTATCATTTTTTGTTGACGCTGTATCTTCCGAACCAATGAATGAAATTTAACCAAACTTGGTATTTAGTTGCACCCTGACATGAACTGGTGCCCATTAGATTTGGGGATCAATAGCTCAACAGGTGTCGCTGTGATCGCATTTTATGCAAATTTTTAACATGGCAGCATAGGACAAAATTCCGTATAAATGGGCATAATGAGAGTTATTTTAAACTTGTGATTGTAAAATTAATATGAATTATTGATAATAGTAGTAGTTAACTAGGAAAAAAAAATTGTGCATGGGGGGGCATCGGTTCCCCTCCTGGGGGGGAAGTACCACCCCGGGGGGGTTAAATTTTGAAGATGGGTATCATTCGAAAGATCTCGTCAATACCTTTAAAACGAATGGTTGAACCATAAATCTGTGATAATTTAAAACAAAGTTATCGAAAAAAATCGTATTTTTTTTTTTTAAACGAAATTTTACCAAACTTGGTATTTAGTTGGTCCCCGACATAAACTGGCGCTGATTATATTTGGGGATCAATAGCTCAACAGGAGGCGCTGTGATAGCATTTTATCTAAATTTTTAACATGGCAGAATAGGACAAAAATTCGTATAAATGTGCATAATAAGAGTTATTTTACACTTGTGATTGTAAAATTAATATGAATTATTGATAATAGTAGTACGTAACTAAGAAAAAATTTTTATGCATGGGGGGGCATCGCTTCCCCCCCTGGGGGGAAGTACCCCCCGGGGGGGTTAAATTTTGAAGATGGGTATCATTCGAAAGATCTCGTCAATACCTTTAAAACGAATGGTTGAACTATAAATCTGTGATAATTTAAAACAAAGTTATCGATTTTTTTTTACTTTTAACCAAAAAAAAAAAAAAAAAAAAAAAAACTTTTTTTTTTTTTTTTAAATATTGTTAGTGATTGAATATATATTACTCTTTACAAAAAAAAAATCGTTTTTTTTTTTTTTTTTTTTTTTTTTTTTTTTTTAAATATTGTTACTGATTGAATATGTATAGGAAAATATAGAAGAAAGTCTTGTGGTGGCCACAACATACTAGTTCCCTTTCAGGTTACAACTGTTGCTGAAACATATGAGGTATAACATGTTCTTTATAGTCCCAAAGTTTCAAGATAATTCCTCAAGAATTTTTCTAGACCATTGACAAAACGTCTAAATTCGAAAGTGTCGAAATACTTATTGGTAGATTGTGCAGAAAAGCAGCAAATTTGAGAATATTAAGTTGTAGTTAAAAAGAAAAGTGTTACGTCGATTTGACTTATTTTTATTTCCAAAAAAATATATTTTATGTAGTAATCAGCTTCTCCAACGGAAAGAACGTTATGGAAATCCAAATGCAAATCATTGAAACATTTGACGATATATCCCTTCAATAGCTAACAAAATCGCTCTTTATAATAACATAAGCTGTAGTCTTGTGACATTGAATTTAAATCTACTGTCTTAGACCAACATTTATTATTATTAACACTATTATTAATAATATTTCTAGCATAAACTTACTTAAAATGTTCATCTTATTTAAATATATTTGATAAATTTGAATTTAAAATTAGTAAACTCTTAAAAAACATACAAAATATTGATCATTGTATTGTAATACTTTATTAACCTGTCTTATTTTTGCTCGAATGAATATTAATGTGTAATTAAAATTTATTTCAATAATATTTTCATAAAGTTAATTATCATATTCCATATCTCTAAAAATAACATATTTCTATGTATATATTTAATTAAATGTTATTCAAGTTAATTATTCATCAGAACATATCGAGCAGCATTTGAAACTTACTTTATTAGTAAATTATGATATGAACGTATTTTTTGCAAATTGAATAGGAATCTAGGTCATTGTTATTGTTAAAATTTTCAAGATTTAGAGAGTTAACTCACACTTTCATTTTTTGAATATTAATAAATGAATTAAAATGAATGGAATTTTTATCTAAAAATACATTTTTAAGATATGTATTTTTAAAGATATGTAATCCTGAAAAATAAATTACTTCATGATTTCTTAGTAAGTAAATAAATATTGAACAGCAATTATAAACTCATTCAGTTATATTTCGCGATGTCTTCTGTAATTTATGATATATAACTATATATATATATTATTTATTTATTTTTATTTTTATTTATTTTTTTGAAATTTTAACTTTTATTTTCATACGAATGGATTGATAAATCAATTGATTAAAACTCATAAAATTCTTCATAAAATCTTCTACTGTAAAATTGGTAAAATCTTCTTATTATTTTGCAATTTCGTATTAGTAAAATAATTATGTAATAGTATTACCATTAATTGCAAACGTTATAAGATTAATAAATCCACAAGTTACATTTTATACATTATGATCGCAAAAGAATATAAAATTTGATATTTTAAAATCTAAAGAGTAGCTTTCAAACAGTTAGTAACAACTTAAAACTAATTTTAAATGAAAAACTAGAACGAAAAATCATTCAGTACGCATTGATTATTAACACTTTCCAACAGTACGTACTTGTTGTATTATACAACTTTTAATATTCCTTGCCTACGTAATCACACAACAGACAGACAGAAGGACTGAAAAGTATACAGATTAACTAACTTAATTTAAAACCACTATTAGACATTGTTGGAAAGTGTTAATAAGACTTAACGTAAAAGAATATCCAGCCGTTAGATTATAATTGCAACCCTCAATGTATCTGAACTACAATTAGTTCCTATATGACAGGAACCTGTCATATATTCTATACAAAACATTATTTTAGAAAATTAGCAATACATGTCAAGTTCTTTATGATTATTACAATAAAAAGTAATTTAAATGTGATTTTTTTTTAATCTCTGTCCTAAAACACAATGCATTTTATTATTATTATTTTCTTTTGTTGCTGTTCTCCCTGTACACAAACTAGTTGAACAGAACTTATTAATGTCATTTTAAATAGGGAACATTCCATAGTGAAATTCATTAATATATAATATTTTTTTAAAATTCTGAAAATATTTACGGACGCAGGAGACAGACAGATAGAAAGATAGAGAATCGGACAGACAGATAAACAAATTAAAATCACACTCACACTTAAAAATTGTTAGCAAGTGTTAAAAACGCTTAATTTAAACGAAAATGCAATTCCAGCAAATTTTTATTAATAGCTCTTAATTTAACTGAATATTTTCGTACGACCTTGTAAAACTAATACTAATCATACTCTATTTTATAGAAAGCATTTTTTTGTGTGTATATGAATAACATATTTCAATTTTATTAAGCTTTGTCTAAAATAAAGTTAATAAAATTTGGTTTGTAGAAATACTTATCCTAGAACGCAATGCTGTAGAATATTTTCGAGTGTCCCAAGTACATAAACTAGTGATAGTATATACTCCGTTTTACGTAGGAAACATCCGATAGGGAACTTCAATAACATATTTCAATTTCATTAAGATTTGCGTATAATAAAAGTATTAAAATGTGGTTTAGAGAGATACCTGTTTCAGAGCACAATGCTTCTAAATACTTTCAGGTGACCGTGTACACAAACCAGTAAAAGTATGAACTCTGTTTTCAATAGGGTAGATTCGATAGTTAACGTGAATAACATAAATCAGTTTCAAGATATTCCATAAATATTTACGGTAGTTAAAGTACTGACAGACAGACAGATGGCCAGACGAACAGACAGACAGCTACACAAATTGAAATTATATTCACACTTAAAAATGGTTATAAAGTGTTAGAAATGCTTAATGTAAACCGACGTGCAATTCCAGCAAATTTTTATTAATAGCTCTTATCGTAACTGAATATTTTAGTGTGGCCCTGTAAATCTAATGCTGATCATACTGTATTCTATAGAAAGCATTATTTTGTGCATATGAATAACATATTTCATTTTCATTAAGCTTTATGCAAAGCAAAGTTATTAAAATTTGGTTTATAAAAATACCTCTCATAGAACGCAATGCTTTGGAATATTTTCGAGTGTCCCTTTACAGAAACCAGCGATGGTATTAACTCCATTTTTAACTGGAAACATTAGATAATGATGTTGAATAACATATATCAGTTTCAAGAAATTCCATACATATTTTCGGGAGTTAAAGCGCGAAAAGACAAACAGACAGACAGACAAACCGAAGCCATTAACACTTTTCAAAATTGTTTGAAAGTGTTAATAAAAATCACATCGTACTCAAAGACTTATAAATAAATAAATGATTATGTTTATGAACACACTGAAATTTTCATTGGCAGTCAATAATTTTGTTATATTATATTCAAACAATCATTTATGTGCAAAATTTCAAGAATGCAATGTACATATTTCCTTATTAGTTTCTGAATCCAAATTTTCTGTCTTGCTTTGTGATATATAACCCCTTTCTTAAGAATATCGATGTAAATAAGAATAACAATCTTAGAATATTACTAAAAACTCTAATGGCTGGATCTTTTTCTTTTAAATTCTAATGTGCATTTATTAGCGAAAAAGGCGTCTTTCTATCGGGAAATTCATTATATTTATAATGACTGTATATTAAACGTATTGTAAGTCATTCTAAATCGGAATGTTTAAACTTTTGTCTATATTTTGTATTTTAAGTGCGTCCTGATATATATTATGTATTAGACAAAATGTTTTGCATGCATTCATATGATAATTGCTAAAACGTCAGTGGAGGCCTCTGCGTAGAGACTCAAAAAGATTTTGGGTTTTTCTGTCAATTCGTCTGTGTATAACGTGATAGCGGCCGCAAAAATTACACGACCGACTTGCAAAATATGCACACATGTTCACAAACCACACAGAATCAGCTGTATAGTTTTTGGTATATATTCTATTTGCGGCTCGTGTACATGGAAACGCCAAAGTTTTTTTTTTTTAATCATTACAGCCTACGAATAAAATATCTCTGTTATGTCAGATTTGGTTCACATATAAGAGTTGCAATGGTTTAGTTGTATACTTTTTATTGGTTCATACAAAAATTTTGGCTCGTGTACAAGGACAAACAAAAGAATTTCCTACCATTTATGTTTATGGACGCTTTGAACATGGTTACACTCCATTGAACGTAATGAAATAAACTTATGTTATTAGAATGTTTAAAGGCACGGTCTATATATAAAATTGTAGGCATAGAATTGATAATTATTTTACAAGGTTACAGAAAATATTTCTGATATGGTATGAAATCTTTTGGCATCAAATTTGGTACAAGTACTTATGACTTACAAGGTTACATGTTATGAGCTCACTATACTATGAGTTACAATGAAATATATTAATTGATTAATTTCGAAACTTCCACATTAAATTATTTATTAAATCATGGATAGATTTTTTAATGTATAAATAACATCTTTAAGTCAAACAACGTGTTTATTTTTTCTTTATTTAATATTTATGAATATTGTTTATATTTAAAATTTGAATTTTTACCATATGAAAAATTGTGATATCTTTTATGTTACACATTATTTTACATGTACTTTAAAACTGGATTATATGAGAATTATTTTCAAACAATTGATCTTAACGCTATATATCCAATTGTAAAGCCTAATATTTCTGTTATAAATGCATTTGGCCATCATTCAAATACCTTTATCATAAATCTTTACAACAATACATATTGAAACTGAAAAAATTGTGAAAAAAAATCTCCTTATCGCCTTAGAAGGTGAGGGTAATATTTTTAGGATTTCTTACGTTCTATTTATCAACATTCTCTCGAAAGGGGAGATTGTGAAATCTGTACTAGAATAGTTTTGGCTAGCAGATGTCCTGGAGAAGGAGACTGTAAAATCTCAGCATTCTGGCTAGACTTCCGCTTGTCAAACGCAGGCAAAAGCCTTCTGGTATTCTTCTCCAACGACGACATTTAAAAAAAAAAAAAAAAAAGCACTTCGATGGAGATGTACCGGCTGTTTTTCTGAATATTTTCTGGAGTGTAAGATGTTTACTTTGATGTCTATTGTAAAAGCAAATAAGATCATCTCACCCCTCTCCCAAAAGAACTGGGAAGGCGTGAGATTCAATTCATGTCGTGGGATGACATTTAAAAATGCTTGCATGCGTATTTTGGGTATTTCCGTTTCTACTTCCACAAGATATTTCCATCCTTGTTTTTATTTATCTTTCTTTTTTTTTTCTCCCGGTAATATTTGAATAACGTAAACAACGCTTACATCAATCTGTTATGTATTTTTATTAGACATTGTGAGCTTTACTCTACGGATATATAACATGATAAGTGCGCAAAAAAAAGCAAGAATTTTCTATTTACGTTTCTTTCAAAATAAAATTAAACCATTCTTCAGCTAAAATGTTGTATATAAATGAGAGATGTAAAATATTATAGTTACATGTAGTTTAAGTATTTTACACAATAGAAATAAATCCTAATGATAATCTAACACTTTTTTTTTTTCTGTTAAATATTTTATGTTTATTTCCTTGCTGATATTTAAGTAGTAGTCATTAAATCATATCATTATTAGTTGATATTTTAGAGCTTTGCTATAACTCATCCGGATAATCTCAAATCCATCAACATATTTCTCATTTTATGTTTCCTACTCATTTTTATACATTGAGATCTATTCTGTTACTTCTTTTTTCTTCTTCTTTTCGCATGTGAATAACTTTTTAAAAAATATGCATACAAACATGAAAATTGGATAAGATGTTCATTATACAATTATTTTTCGACATCATTATTATTCTAGTGCTGAGTATAGTTTACAAATTAGTAATTATATATTTTTAAAAAGTTCATTATAAAAGTAAAAGAAAAGTTAATACAAAAAGAAAAATCGAGATTTAGTTTAACATTTCAAGGCATGAGCGTCTTTACCTATCTCTAATGCATCCTTAAAACCACTTTTCATTATGTGTTCTTTCCTAAATTTGTTGAAATTTTTCATTTTTTCCAAAGCTTACTTTTGCGAGAAAAATGAATATTTATTAGCTTAAAAATTATTCTTATGCTAAAATTACATAAGATTCGGTTAATAAAATGATAATGAACAAACCATCCAAATTTTATGTTCATATGTTTATTTGTTTAAAAATTATGTGCAAAAGAAGAGAAAGAGAATACGGGCTGTTCCTTAAATTTTTTTGACCAGTGTATTTTTTAATCTGCTTATGTTTTCACCTATGATATCAGTTCAAAGTTTTCATTAGTACATACTTTTATGCATGCGTTTCTCATTCCTGAAAATCCGTATATCCACTTTAGCAGCATAAGTTAGGCTAACTTATAATTCTTGATTTACAAAACTACAATATACATAATAAGAAAATAGAAAATAGAAAAGTTTGTACATACAACTGTTAGTTAAATAGTAAAAGAATTACTCATATTTTTTATCACGCATCTATTAGTTAACTGTTGGAAATGGATAATATTTAAAAATAATAATAATAATAATAATAATAATAATAAAGTATATGCACATTAGTAATAACTTCAAGTCATATAGTAAAGATATTTAAGAAATATTTCTTGTTTATGATGCTTATTTCTGTTTCATAATAATTCCTCAGAATTGTTGCCTATACATAATTAGTTTCTCCTACTTAAAAATTTTCCCAGAACAACCTGCACTTTTATAGTTATTAAATTTATTACACTGACAAAGGAAAAAAAAACTTCTTATTCAAAGTACTTTTGAAATCTATATACAAATTTAAAAATTAAATATCAAAGTATAAATAATATAAAAAAGTGTACTTTTTTTATAGTTTGTTTTGTTTAGTTTGTTAAATATAGTTATCCAAAAATGCATTATCTACAAATTTTTCTGGAATAGGACCCAGATTTCTACTTTGAAAGAAAAACAAGTTCCTTTAATTTTTCTGAAGAATAACAAAAATGAAAAAAAAATAAATAAATAAATGAAAAAAAAGAAAAAAAAAGGAATTTTTTTATGCATTGTATGATGTTTAATTATAGTTTTTATTTTTCCTCAGTCAATACCAATATTTTAAATGCGTTTTATTGTGACCTAAAATTTTCTACCCTTTCATTTTTGTCATAAACTACGAGCCAAAGATTCAAAAGAAAAAAAAAACGGAGGATTTAAAGTTTTGCTTATTTTATATTAGAGCAGAAATGGATGATTACTACTTACATGAAAGTTTTGACCTCCAATTTTCGTTGGTTTCATGAGTTCTGGTACGTGATGAACAAGAACTTCATTTGACAATTTTTTGAAAATATCTATTTGTATGTCTGTGTTTGTTACCAAACATTTTTTAGTACTGCATCTCACGAAACAAGGGACGAAATAATACAAGATATTATATTTGAATAGAACTCGGCAAAAACTTATGATGGTTAGGTTTTTGAAAATTCGCTTAACTCTTTCATGCACATATTTTCATTCTACGCACAAACACAAAATTATTTATAAACAGACGAATGTCATTAAAATTGAAAACAGTAATTTTTTAGATATAGTATACAATTTTTAAATAGAAGTATTTGAACTAAAATAACAAATAATAGAAAAAACAAACCCAGCTTGAATATGTGGTATGTTTTCCATACCACTATGTTTTAAAGAGTTAAGAAGTACAATTTAATATTTTCGTCTACCTAAATTTCGTAGATATAAAACATATTATTTTCCATTTTTTTAACTCCATGTCATTATGCTCTTTTAATATGTACTGACATGATAAATAAAAAACCAATGTTAAAAGAAAATAAATACATGATTTTTCACTGCTTAGTTTTAAAAGCAAAATTTTGTAAAGAGATTCCCAGATGAATCTTATAAAAAATAAGTGGTATATAATATATGACACCGTGGTTTAAGGTGTTAACTGATTGGCTTTGCTATGATCTGAATTCTTTTATATGAAGGAAGACCGTATTTCAGGATTCTACAGTGCATAAATATACAAAACATCTTATGGTAAAAAAGTTATAAAAAGTTGTGCTGGTTCAGTTTGTGCACATACCGACCGACTCATAATGCTAAAGGCTATATTCTCAACTATATTTGAGATTACCATTACGAAGATCTATATTGGTTTAATTTAGGTGCATATCAATCGAAAAGGGTCGTTGTTATGATACAACATTATCTGTTTACTTACGATTAGGCTATATTTTAGCTTCCATTATGTACAAATGCACTTGACTTCATATATGAGATGTATCATATGTAATGTGATGAAATACAAAAAATATTTACCAAACTATTTCTGAGTACTCATTATTTTTAGTAACATTCACATTTATTGAGTTGTCTATTAATAATTTTTTTACACTAAATATGCATCCAAATATAACAAAACTTCGCAATTACCAACATATACTAGATAATTATGTGTTTGCTATTCAAGTATTAAAAGTTATGTTTGTATGGTATAATTCTTTTCTGCGTGTTCAAATATTTGGGAGGGATTAGATACTCGAATTCGATTTAGAGTCGCATAGTACTGTAGTGTCACAATGTCTTTTTCACGCTCTAGCATTGAAGGAAGCAAAAAAGACGCATGTAACATAAAGTACGTTAATCACGAGTTTTACATTTGCAAACGCACAGATGTTACAGAATGTGTCCATGGCACATTAGACTACAAGCACTCACACAAACTTCACATCAACAACGTGTGGAATCCCTTGTATTCAGTAAAATCTGGCGATCTAGCAGACCAGGGAATCGGACTACCACGACCAATTTAATGATGGTCAAATGTAACATTTAAGTGTTACATGATTTCACTGGCATGATGGGGACTGAGCACTATCGTGGTGGAACCGTACTCAGTGAGTAATAACTATTTTGTTTGTTTAAATCATTGTGAAATCGAGCTCTACCGTGTAAAGAAAGCATTTCTGTCCTTACAACGCTAAATTATTTCAAAACGCCCCTGTGTGCATATATGCATATATATGTGTGTGTAATTACACATACTTAATGGACATACAAAGCATATATGGATATACAGTGTGGTTATACTTTTATTTCTGCTACAAATGGCATCCTGTTGTCAAATGAAAACTGGTGGTTGAATTGCCTTGAAAATTGGTATGTACACGTTTCAGGATATGTGATCAAAATATTGCAAGGGAAAAAAGTAAAAAATGTCTAGTAGTAGCTTCTAGTAGTTCCCGCTTTACGTGAAACAAACTGATATTATAACAAATAAAATAACTCACACGATATGTATAAATATATTGAAATTTTTTTTAATAGTTACGATTGATTATTGTCCTGTTAAATTTCTCATTTTTCCATGTAAAGTGCATATATTGCATGGAAAATGTGCATGGACATTTTTCGAACTTTATTTATTTATTTATTGCATTGGTGACAACTCTTCAGTTTTTTAAGGGAGACATAATACCAGAATATTTTTAATATCGTTTTCATGCAGTTTAATGGTCGAAAATATATATGACATATTCCTTTAAAAAAATAGTGCTGACAAATTTGATTTAATTATTTGAAACGTTCGAAGCTATATTATTGTTAAATTGAGCATATCTAATGAATTGTTTGCATATCCGTTTTTGTGACAATCTGTTTCCTCCTTTTTTTCTACAGGAGGATATTTATTGCGGACGTTTAAATTCCACCAGTTTGCATATAGATCCTGCTAGACAAAATAAAACCTATATATATTTACGGTATTTGCAAAGAATTTTCTGAAAATCAAAGCAATATTTTATTAATTTTTCACATTTTTTTCCCTACAATAATTGGAACACAACTATTGACTCAGTTTTAATTTTGTTTATTTATTCCCTGACGTACTTCTCTATCTAATGCCTCACTTAATGCAATTCAATGAGTTGTTTCTACATCTCTCTGAATATTCGGTTAGAACAAAACAGAAACTATCATTAATGTTATTTAAAGGTTCAAAAACATCTACAAAAGGACAAACAAACGTGCTGAATGAATTGATGCAGCATATTTTTCTTTGTTAGAAAGCCTTCAGAAATTAAATGTGTTAAAAATGAATTAAATAAAAATGTATACGTTATATTAACCCTATAAGCGTTAAGGCCGTTTTTTTTCCGGTATACATAGTCAAAATAAAAGGCTGGTGTAGCTAAATTTTGAAATATATTTTACTTTTTTCAAGAAAATAAGATTAATAAACATGTATCTAGTATATAGTATTAAATTCTCATACGTATACTGTGCATAGTATTCATTTTATGAATCATTAAACAGATATACCGAAAAACGGCTAACGCTGAAAGGGAGTTTCACTACCAGACTGAATGCTGCAATAATGTCTCCTTCGTATAAAAATAGTTTATGGCTTCTTTTCAATGAATGTTTTGAAATCATCATATTAAAAAGGGGCGATCCGTAATTTCGTAAATAGTTTAAACTTTCATAAAATTTGAAAGACTTGGTACATATTATTGGGGTTTACAAAAAATTTACTCTCAGGAAAGGGAATTATTTTAAGTAAAAAAAAAAAGTTCTTTTCAGCTAAATGTTGTAACTAAAGGGCGCTAGACGAAACACTGAAATTATGCAATTCAGGATCTTATAATTTAAAGGATGTGACATAAAAACTTGTTTCATGTTGAGAATTCATAGAAATTGTTTTTTTAATGCGTGATATACGTGTAGCATTTATGTATATGAGAATAATCGTAATTTTTCAAAAATGTTTGTGCTTTCATAAAAAAAACAATGTTATTTATTATTTTTTTATTTAAATTCTCTAATTTAAAATAACTTTTTCACAGATCACATTACCATTTTTTCTAATTTTTATGAATTTAAGTACGTATATGAGTTTTACATCACCTGCTATATCTATGATATATATTTTCATTCACTTAATTTAAGTTAAATGTACTTAGCTAAAATGCACGATTTTTCGTTCGTACTAAGTTAATCCTCGAAGTTATGTGCACATACAGAAATAATATCTCTTAAATAAATAATAATAATAATAATAAAGATAAAATGTAATATTCGTTAGTGACGTCCTGAATCGTATTTATTATATTTATTATTACATGATTTAGATATCTATTTGCAGTTTACATTTACAGGAATATTTTTGACTATACGTATAATGAAAAATAATTAAATTATATTGAAAAAACATATTCTGACTGAATATTCCTAAAAATCATAGAATTTTACTATTTCACAATACGAAAATTATTTACAAGGAAAATTCATTCTTATTTTGAAAAGGATCAAGACAAGTTACTTACAGAAGAATGATCAACGATAGATTTTAAAAGCAACCTTATTGCTTACGACCTTTTTTTTAAACAAAAATCCATTAGCTACTAGAATGTAGATCATTCAGTTAACTTCAAAGCAGAGTAAACTAAGCCCTATAAAGAATTAATGATTAATCGATGAACTCGAGAACAATGACACTCCTATCGATTTATGTAGTATATAAAAAAGTTGTTTTGATTGAAACAGTTTCTATAGCTAGAATTTCTTTTCAATTAAATACGAATGTCTTTCCGAAAAATTGCATTTTTCAGTTTATGTTACCCTTTTCAATAACGATTTTCTTTCAACGACTACGATCTGAATACACGCGGAGAAGTTTATTTAACGAACTACACATAGTAACACACTGAATAACATAATCTCAGAAAATTTAATAATTAATTAAAAATTAGAGTAGAATTTATTTAAACTTTGAACATAAATTTCCTTTTTCTCTTACTGTTTCTTATTAAGAGATAAAAAATATCTTTTTTCCGTATTTATGATATGGTGTAACTATTTAACAATTTATATTATCAAAATAGCCACGTTGTTACCAATTACAAACACTTGTCATTAACAGAAGAGAATTATTTGAAAATAATACTACTAATAATAGTGGAATAAGGAAAAAATATCCCTCATATTTTGGCACTTATGTGTTTTTGCTAAATTACTAAGTTAAAATTGAACTTAATATTCACTGGAAGAAATATGCCATTTATCATTGTGTGTGACGAATACATTTTGTGTTTTCATTGTTTTCCCTGAATACAATTTAGAAAGTTTTTATTAATTTGCTAATTTCTGTCTGAAATTAACGGATCATTATACTGAAATCATTTTATGCTAAAGCCATTCAACGACACATTGTACTATTCTTGTGGTCGGTTCACAATCTTAAATAGGGTGCAGCTTTTCAAGATATGATATCAAGGTGTATTTTGACAGCTTCCGTCTTTATCATAAAAAACAGTAATGAAAAGACATCTCATTTCATACTAAACGCAGAAACAAGAGACTATTTCGCCTCGATATATAATAAACTTTATTGTTTTCTCCCAACAGAAAAATCAGTTTTCATTTTTTTTTTTTCTTTCTTTAACGAAAAAGTCTAAACATATATTGTTTATAACAGATAATTTTGAGAAACTCTCATCGTTTTCGTTTGAAACATCTAACGTCCAAATTGGGTACATTTGTTCGCCTATAACAGATTAAATAAAACCATATAAATGTTCTTAACGAATAAAAAAAAAATGTACGTTTCGTTGGTGGTTTCTTAAAAGAGAGAAAAATATTCGTTTAAAAAATGATACACACTTTCTCGCTTGCATGTAAACGGATAAGTCTCCAATTTCTGTGCTCCTAAGGTTTGGTATTCGTTCTCTTTCTTGTACTTGTACAAATGTGCATACGTATATTTGCTAATTTATTAAGTACTATGTACAGTCGGCAGAAAAATTATTGAAGATTTTTTTTTGTTCGATCGCTAATTTTTATCATCAACTTACTTTTTTATAAACAGCATAAAGACTAAGATCATGACTCGACAAATATTTACTTGACAAAATAGTATTAGGTCCACATCTTTTACATACGAGTTATCGCTAGCGCTTCAATAATTTTGCTGCCGAGTATAACTTCCATTTCTCAAGTATAGATGATAAAGTTATGTATAAATTTAACCTTTAGTAAAGAACTGTTTTTAGTCAAGTACCTGGACTGTGGCGCGACAAATCTCCACTTTAACGTATATCTATATAAATAAAGAGAAGTGTCTGTGTGTGTGTCTGTCTGCGCTCTGGTGCTCACACTACTGATCGCAGAGCTTCCAAATTTGGCATATAGGTACCTGGGACCCTGCAGGTGTGCACCTCATCGAGATTTTTTCGAATTTCGAATTTCAGTTTTTTCAATTAATGTTTTTCCGATTTTAAATATTGGCTTCTTTGTTTCATTTTTCATAGATTTATTCTTTTGCTTCAATCGTCTGCGCGTCTTAGCAAAGGCTATTAGGCAACTTATTTTTATTTAATGCATTCATTTGAAGGAATTTTTTTTTTTTTTTTTTTTTTTTTTTTTTTTAATTTGTTATGTTTATTGAAAACAAAATCGTAATGCAGTAGAAAAAATTAAGTATAATTAGTTTTAAATTTAAAAACGTATTTACAACAGTTATGTTTAATTTTTTACAGTAAAACAACTTCTTATTTCTCATTTTTTAATTAATTCCTTTAAAAGAAAAAAACTTTTATTTATTATTATTATTTTTTTTTACAGTATTTATCGGGAAAAATGGTAGTATATACATAGTAAAAAGGATTAAATTGATTAAAATTGATTTGTTTATATTTATTTATTTATTTATTTATTTATTAATCTACTTTTTATTTTATTTTATTTTATTACATTGGTCGGAATCAAATCGTAATATAGTGTAAATAGCATGGGCTATAAAATACATAGTTGAAAACTAAAATATTTAATAGATGCTGAGATACAGTCATCTTTAAAATCGTATTTCTTTAATAGTAGCAGATCCCCCCTGTCGTCGATAAATATCCAGATTGAAGTGCTTTCTGCAGGCATGGGAAACCTAGACCTGATGCAGTGCGGGCGGGAAAAGAGCTGCGTAGACAGTACCAGAAGCGGGTACCAGAGTGGGTACCAGAAGCGAGGTTTGGGGCAATTTCAGTTTCTTTCCTTCCTTCTTTCTTTTTTTTTTTTTTTTTTTTTAGTTTTTGTCTATAATGTGATATAAAAAAATAAATATTAATTCAATTCTTTCGAAAATTCATTTAAATATAGTGACCAGCGAAGCGGGCATAGCCTGCGAGTTAATACTAAAATGCCATCTTGTTATTTTACCTTTTGTATGAGGACCGCGTTAACCCAATCGTACCCAATCTACATTTACAGAAATTTAAAGGAACTATTTCGATTCCTGACTTTGTCATTTTTTCGTTCAAATTATTCAACCTTCTGGGAAAAAAAAAAAGTTTTTATGCAAATTTAAGTCGAGAAATATTTACACTTGTAATTTATTAAATCTGTTATAATTTGTTATATTTCTGTTATCGCAATTTTCATTGTATAAGACGCATGTCATGTACATCATAAGAGATATTTTACTTAATAATTTTACGGTTTACTACCCTTTATTTATTTAATTATATTTGTTAAACAAATTACGGTAGTTTTGTTGAAATCCAGGAGGCAATTAATTAAGCTAAAAAAATCATTTAAATAGCAATTTTAATTAAAAATAATAAAACATTACCGCGCATTTTTTTTTTCCTTTCGAGTACAGATTAATAATTTACGGATATTTTTAGTTGTATTTTACAATATGAATTAAAAATAAGTATAACAGATGAGACACCTTCAATGGATTGAATTTTTCACTCACTAAATCTACAGGGGGAAGACACCACCGTGGTGTAAAAATAAAAAGAATCCGCATTTTTGAAGATCATTTAAATAAAGATTTGCCAGGGTATTTTCACCAAGAAAGTATTATCTCCTTTTCCTGTCATTTTGGGAGAACATAATTTAAGAAAACAATTTTCACGAAGAAGGGTTGATCGTAGCTGCAGTATGAATTGTGTTGCATCAGCAAATTTATTGATGCATTTATAGAAACAACGTGAAAAGAAGTAGTTTGGAAATACTTTGAGTAACTAGTAAGAATTAAGGCATTAAATAAAAGTTAAATTTTTAAGATTAGATGCTACAAGGACATCCAAAATGAATCAGTAAAGAGGGTGAAACTTAGTTTTTCTAACCTTTAAAATCGTTAAAAAAAGAAGCAAATGATAGTTAAATTAAAAATATATATGTATATGTACGGATATATATATATATATATATATATGTATTAACTAAAGTTTAAAAGGACCATATGGTAATGTGAAAGAAACTTAATTATGTGCTATTTAAATCTGAAAAAAAAAAATTCGTTACGTGTATACTGACTTTTATATACATATATATATATATATATATATATATTCCATATTTATCTCACGCAATGAAGAAAAATGTCTAAATTATTAGAAACCTTGTAAAACTTTTTAAGACAAAAAGTAAAATAAATTAAAATTAGATAACTATGCATAAGCCTCTTATGATATCTTATACCTTGATACACCTTAAGAAGCAAACTTAGAAACTAACAGAACAAAATATGTTTTCTTTGATACACATGGTTTGAAAGAAGAAATCTTTATAAAGATTTTTTTTTCTTATGTCTTTTTCAAAATTGCAATTTTTTTTCTACATTATTTTATTCCTTGTTTAAACAATGTTAATCCATCATTCACATAAATATTGACTAACATGAATACATTGATATATTTGTATTAATTATATTATTATTATTCTTCACTAGGAATATGAGGTATAACAAAAATAGAAATTAAATCAAGTTAGAAAAAAATGTAAAATTAAAATATGTGGTTTAAAATTGTATCATCTATGAATAACATCACCAAAAGACCCTAAGTATATAAATGGAAGGACAGACAGATAGAATGTTATGAAACAAGATTATTAAAAAAGAAAAAACAGTTTACAAAACAGAGCACTGTTAAATTCTCATTATTCTTATGCATACATGTATGTGGAAGGGAGGGGGGGGGGTGAGCGTAATACAATTGTGATGACTCAAACTTTTGTACTATGAGCAGAAATAATGAAAACACCCCTTGTCAACGCCTTACGTGTAAATTGACGCCTGGAAGCCGTCTGGGTTGCACGGAAACAGGAATGAATATAGAATTGAAATCAATTCCATTAAAGCTTGGCACTCAGTTTCCAGACAATGAGTTGTAGATCCTAAAAGTAAATAACTTCAACATATAATGGCTTAGCAGCTTGAAATAGCTTTAAATTTCTAGATTCTTTCCAATGTTTAGAAAAAGTATAACTATGTCGAGAATATTGGAAACCCAATGAAGTCATAATAGAAAAATAGTTTCACCAGACGGGGGATTTTATTACTAGTTAAAAAAAGTTAAATTAATCATTATATTATTATCCTAAATAAATATTCAAACCATTATTAAATTTTTTATCATATATAGACATTATTGAAATATTAAAAGCATTGCTTTTTTTCAAAATTTAGAAATTTTAGAATATTTAATTATTTATTAATACGTTTAATTGCTAATATTATTGTTATTAATTTGATTAATTTGTTTATTTTATAATTGCAAGTGGGACTCAAAGATAGGTATTTGTTATTCAAATTACGGTAGAAATTAAAAGTTGAAGTTAAGATTTGAATTAGAAACATGCAAAAAATAAATAAATATATAAATAAATAAATAAAAATCGATAATATTAAATAAAATACATTTTTTTAAATGCCAGTGTTGTCCAGCTACATTGTACTATGGAAGTATGTAACGATTACATCAAAAATGCACTTTTCTATGTATGTGTCGAGAAAAATAAATAAATAAATAAATAAAAAAGAATTAACCAGCTTATGTTATACTGATAATTTCTAGGTCGAATTTTATATAAATATGAAATTTAAGGAATAAAAAAGCAAACATCATTGTCAAATGTTTAGTTTTAATATAAATATTTAGAAATGTCCACGGGAATATACTTATCAGGTTTACTATATGAAGATCTATACTTTTCAAATCTCCTATTTAATTCACAAAATTTAGAATCCCCCCTTTACGCCCCCCCCCCACTTTTTTTTCCTCGTTGCTATTGTTGTTGTTGCATGTTTGATTAAATAATTTCTTTCACTTTTTGACTAAATACATTGCATCCTATATCATTTATTCGAAGAATCAATTAACAGATTCCTGTTATCAGTTATCTAAAAAATTGTGCCCTTTTTGCTTTCGTTTAGCACAAAAGTGTTTGTCCCAATTAAACAATGTTTGTGTATGTGTTTGGAGTGTCTTTATTACCTTACTGCCATTAAAAAAAAATTATTTATCTTTTTTATGGTAAAATAGCAAAAAAAATAAGTAAAGTAAAAAAAAAGCGTACTTTTAACAACATTTTATTTTAATTTTATTTTTAAGATTTTCAAACTGATTCCTATAAATTGTTTTTGACATAGTGCAGAGTTACTACAAACTAAAAATATTTTTCATACCACGATTTATGAGGAGTGAAAATTATCTATTTGACGGATGATAAGTGTTAGAAACGAATACAATTAAAAACTTGTATGTTGTGGCCACCACAAGACTTTCTTCTATATTTTCCTATATACATATTCAATCAGTAACAATATTAAAAAAAAAAAAAAAAAAAAAGTTTTTTTTCTTAGGGTTTTTTTTTTTTTTTGTTTGTTTGTTTGTTAAAAGTAATACATATTCAATCAGTAACAATATTTAAAAAAAAAAAAAAAAAAAAAATACGATTTTTTTTCGAAGGTTTTTTTTTTTTTTTTGTTAAAAGTAAAAAAAATCGATAACTTTGTTTTAAATTATCACAGATTTATAGTTCAACCATTCGTTTTAAAGGTATTGACGAGATATTTCGAAAGATACCCATCTTGAAATTTTACCCCCCCCCAGGGGGGGGGGGAAGCGATGCCCCCACATGCACAGAAATTTTTTCCAAGTTGACTATTACTATTATCAATAACTCATATTAATTTTACAATCACAAGTTAAAAATGACTCTCATTATGTACATTTATACGAAATTTTGTCCTATACTGCCATGTAAAAAATTTAGAAAAAATGCGATCACAGCGCCACCTGTTAAGCTATTGATCTCCAAATGTAATCATCCCCAGTTTATGTCGGGGACCAACTAAATACCAAGTTTGGTTAAATTTCGTTAAAAAAAATACGATATTTTTCTGTTTTTTTTTTTTTTTTTTTTTTTTTGTTAAAAATAAAAAAAAATCGATAACTTTGTTTTAAGTTATCACAGATTTACGGTTCAACCATTCGTTTTAAAGGTATTGACGAGATCTTTCGAAAGATACCCATCTTGAAATTTTGCCCCTCCCCCCGATGCCCCAACATGCACAAAATTTTTTTCCTAGTTAACTATTACTATTATCAACGAGACCTTTCGAAAGATACCCATCTTGAAAATTTACTTCCCCGGGGGGGGGGGGGACCGGTGCCCCCCCCATGCGCAATTTTTTTTTCCTAGTTAACTACTACTATTATCAATAATTCATATCAATTTTACAATCACAAGTTAAAAACTTGTATGTTGTGGCCACCACAATATTTTCTTCTATATATTCCTATATACATATTCAATCAGTGACAATATTAAAAAAAAAAAAAAAAAAAGAAAAAAAAAATTTTTTTTTTTCGAAGTTTTTTTTTTTTTTTTTTTGTTAAAAGTAAAAAAAAATCGATAACTTTGTTTTAAATTATCACAGATTTATAGTTCAACCATTCGTTTTAAAGTTATTGACGAGATCTTTCGAAAGATACCCATCTTGAAAATTTACCCCACACATGCACAGAAATTTTTTCCTAGTTGACTATTACTATTATCAATAACTCATGTTAATTTTACAATCACAAGTTAAAAATAACTCTCATTATGTACATTTATACGGAATTTTGTCCTATACTGCCATGTTAAAAATTTAGAAAAAATGCGATCACAGCGCCACCTGTTGAGCTATTGATCCCCAAATGTAATCACCACCAGTTTATGTCGGGAACCAACTAAATACCAAGTTTGGTTAAATTTCGTTAAAAAAAAAAAAAAAAAAAAAAAAAAAAGATTTTTTTTCTGTTTTTTTTTTTTTTTTTTTGTTAAAAGTAAAAAAATCGACAACTTTGTTTTAAATTATCGCAGATTTATAGTTCAACCATTCGTTTTAAAGGTATCGACGAGATCTTTAAAAAAGATACCCATCTTGAAAATTTAACCCCCTCCCCCGGGGAGGTACTTTCCCCCCAGGGGGGAAACCGGTGCCCCCACATGCACAAAATTTTTTTCCTAGTTAACTACTACTATTATCAATAATTCATTTTAATTTTACAATCACAAGTTTAAAATAACGCTCATTATGTATATTTATACGAAATTTTGTCCAATACTGCCATGTTAAAAGTTTACATAAAATGCGATCACAGCGCCATCTGCTGGGCGATTGATCCCAAAAATCTAATCAGCACCATTCCATGTCAGGATCCAACTATATACCAAGTTTGGTTCAATTTCATTCATCGGTTCGTGAGATACGGTTAAAAATAAGAATTTTTGCGATCACAGCGACACCTGCCGGACGATTGATCCCCAAATCTAATCAGCACCATGCCCCGTCAGGTTCCAACTATATACCAAGTTTGGTTGAATTTCATTCATTGCTTCGTGAGATACGGTGAAAATTACGAAAATTTGTCCTATACTGCCATGTTAAAAATTTACATAAAATGCGATCACAGCGCGACCTGCTGGGCTATTGATCCCCAAATCTAATCAGCACAATGCCCCACCAGGGTCCAACTATATACCAAGTTTGGTTGAATTTCATTCATTCGTTCGTGAGATACGGTGAAAACACTAAACCACAGACACACACACAGACAGACAGACAGACATTTTTTAAAAACTATCAATTCGTGTTCAGGGTACCCCAAAACGTGTAGATCCATCAAAAAACGAAGGTCGAAAATTTTCGCAAATCCAATACTTTTTCTATATTACATATAGAAGAAAGTAGAAATATATATATATATGTGAAGTTTACAGACAATCTATAATAATTTGGTACGGTTTTTGTCTATAAAGTAAGTTCGGTACAGTTGGGGGGGGGGGACTCAACACTGGACGTTGCTAACTGATGCAGAAAAGTGTAATAGGTATCATTCGACTGCGAATTGTGTATATTTTTAGAAAATGAAGCGAAATTTTTGATTTGGTACCTCTACATATTAAAACGTGCACCAACTTTGACTACTAGATCGCAGCAATGCAAAAAAGTGTATTGGTTTACTATTTTACTTATTGGTTTTACTATTTTACTTATATTTTTATAGAGTTATAAGCATTCAAAATCTGAAGATGCTAATATTAAACTCATATCTCAAACTTTTATTTACATGTTGGCAAATAACATATTCCAAAAAAAAAAAAAAAAAAAAAAAAAAGGAATTATGATCGGCATTAATTTTTCCATATCATTAATCCCAGTGTTTAAACGTATGAGTATGCAAATTTGCAGCTCATTCCTAGTATAATTTTTCGAGATATAATTAATTTATCCTCTCGATCCGGCTTAGGGAGCTGTCTCTTGAAATCTTTTGCTTGAAATTACGAAGAAGATTTTAAAAATTAACGAGAAAATTAAGCATAATATGTTAAACATTTTAACTACAAGTAAAATTACATCGAACAACAACGTCAAATGAAAAAAAAAAAAAAAAAAAAAAAAAAACTAGTATGTTGTGGCCACCACAAAACTTATTTCTTGTATATATCACCATATGAAAATTTACGCAGTACAAATTATTTTTTGAATTATTATTTATTAAAACTATTTTCCATAATGAATACTGACGATTTATTTCTAACCTTTTTTTCATTAAAAATGAAAAAATCGATAACATTGTTTTAAATTATCACATATCTATGGTTCAACCATTAGTTTTAAAAGTATTGACGAGTTCTTTTGAAAAATACCCATATTAAAAATCCCCCCCCCCCTGGGGAAAGCATTTACCATGTGGGGAATCGATGTTCCTACACACACACTATTTTTTTTTATCTAATACAATCAGGCGTTAACTCTCATTATGTACATTTTTTTTGTCCTATACTGTCCCTATACTTACCCTGTTAAGAATTTAGAAATAATGGCATCGCCGCACCATTTGTTGAGTCGTTGATCCCCAAATGTAAACACGATCAATTTAGGTAACGTCCAACTAAATACCAAGTTTCGTTAAATTTCCTTCATTTGTTAGTAAGATACAGCGGCCACAAAACTTGTGATACACACACAAACATTTTCTAAAAACACTCAAATCGTATTCAAAACATCTCAAAACGTGTAAATCCGTCGAAAACTGGAGTTGAAAATTTTTCACGAATCCAATGCTTTCTTCTTACATAAATAAAATAAAGCAGAAAGGAAAAAAAAAAAAAAAAAAAAAAAGTCGATTTTTAAACATTGATGATAGCAAACTAAAATTCTTGTTTAATAGAGAAAACAAGCCCAGCATTTCCGCGCCTTCTTAAACAGCACAATAAAGAAACACAAAAGGAAATTTTACTACTTTGTGTATTCGTTTTCAACCCCTTAATTTTCTCTGGAAATAGTATACGCGAGTATCATTTGCTGCGTCGATTGCTGGTGATAAAATTTTAACTATTCAAACACAAGAGAGTTGAATCAACCAAAAATTCGAAGTTAAAATAGGAAAAAGGTGGACCTAAAGTGTTAACTGAAAAAAAATATATATATTCACAACCACTGGAATGCAACCTTGTTAAGCTGCTTCTGGACGACAGCCATGGTTCAAAGGATTAATAAAACATTACATTAATATGGGTATTTCACCCTTTTTTATTGTTATCTTAAGCTTTTTTTAGAATTAAAAAAATTAATTTCATAAAAATATTTTAGTTAAAAAACTAAATCTTTTGCAAAATTATAAAACAAATCCTACAGTTTCACATGCTTAAACTAACTACAATTAAAAATGTTTAAGAAATATTAAATTGATTCATGTAAATTTTAAATTGATACCCCTTACATAGGCAATTCTCCGTTACAAACGGAGAATTCATACATGAAAATTTTTATAAATAATTTCAAATTATTTAATTTTATTTATTAGTTGAAAATACAGGATGGTTATAGTTAAATTGACCCTATTCAGAACCCTCTAGAACACGTTCTGCCTATCGGATTTTGATGAAATTTGGTATATTCGTTATATGGACCACGTTTTCTGCAAAAAAAAAAAAAAAAAATAGTTCAATTTTTGTTCACCAGATGGCACTTTTCAAAGATTCATTATGTAACTTAGGCAAACCTATAAAGACAGATGCAGTCAGAACTAGAAAATTATTCTGAGTGCCTATGTCATCATTAATCATTCCCTTATAGAAGAAAACTAGAGCGTTACTTGTAAAGCTGTTTTATTAGCATGTCATCAATAGATTAGCTGCACTGCATGAATATCGTCGTTTAAAGGGATAGTGAAAACGGCCCATGAAGAAAAATGGCTTGAGGAAACTTGGGTGTGCTGCCAGGAAGAGGGTAGAACCCAGTTGCGAATGAAACTGTCGAAGTTACTATACTGCTGTGGTTGAAAGAGCCTACAGTTCTTGCTATTCTTCAACAAGTGCTCGATTGGCGGTGATTTCTTCGTCGACAGTAAGATAAAATCTAAAATCCATTTTAAAATGGTATCCGTATAAGATCCACATGTTACAAATGCTGCAAACTGAAAACCACCAAACAAACTCAGAATTTGTTTGCCGATTTTTGGCGAGAATGGATGTTGATGACACATGGCCTTGGAAAATACTACGGTCAGATGTGGCGCACTTTTCTTTAGATGGAGCTGTGAATAATGAAATTTGCCGCATAATAAGTGCTTCACCTCCTAATATCCGGCATCTTCAACCACTGAATTCTTATTACATGACTGCATGGTGTGGATTTACTGCGGATTTTATTCTCGGACAGTTTTTCTTTGAAACTTTCACTCTTTAAGGTCCTAAAAGGTGCTCTGTCATGAGTGCACGGTACAGAAAACTTTTCGACAGCACGTCATTCTTGCTTTACAGAAACGGCAATGTTTGTAGACCACTGTCTTCATGCAAGATGGAGCAACTCCTTACATTGGGCGCAAATTTAAAGAAATGCTTCGTGCTAACTTTGCCAAAAATTGTGTAATATCCAGAGGTTTTCCGGATGCCTGGTCTCCTCGTTCTCCCGATATAAATCCCAGTGATTTCTGGTTGTGGGGCCTCCTAAAAGACCGTTTTTATAGAAGAGGAATTGGGACTTTACCGAGTTGAAAGCCAGTATTACACGCCACGTTGCTGAAATTCCTCGAGAGTTTCTTCGTGCTGCCATTAAATAGGCTATAATGCGTTTTCAACGCGTAATTGGTGTCAATAGAGCGCACCTTGAGTACATTCTGTAATTGAATAAATTTTAATTATTCTGACAGATTTTTTGTCCTTCTTTAAGCGTCACAATTCTCCCTTGTGGTCAAAAATTGAACTATTTTTTATTCCAGAACTCGTTTTCCCATGGTTCATGTAACGTATACACCAAATTTCATCAAAATCAGATAGGTAGAACGGGTTCTACAGGGGTCGGAATAGGGTAACTTTAATTATAACAACCCTGTATATGTAACAGATTTCTTTTTAAAAATATTGGTAATAAATCTGAGTTAAAAATTTGGTATGTTGGCTGCTATGCCGTTACTTGAATTCATATAAATATGTAAATTGTGCATTGCTGTTGTAAATTATATTGTTTGCTCACAAACTTCATTTTCAACATAGTGCAACACCAGTATTAATATCAATTTTTTCAAACATTAGTGCATATACGAGGGTTGTAAATTAAATAGTGGCAACTTAACCTTGAAACTCGCAGAAGGGTGGGCATGCACAAATAGGATATGGGAGCAGTGAGGAGCCACTGTTGTCGATGTGTAGAGTGCAAAAAACAGTCGATCTGTTAAAAAGGGTAGTTGTTGTGTGGCGTTAAAGTGAAGAGTTTCGTTTCCATCGCTCTAAAGCATGTTTTCAAAAGGTGATCAGCGGTCGTGGCTTAAAATCGAAGTTGCCCGTGGCAAAAATGCAGCAGAATGTTATCGAAGATTAGTGGAAGTCTGTGGCACAAATGCTTTACCGTATAGGACAGTCGCATGATGGGGTCGCACGAATACTTCGATTTTAAGCCACGACCGCTGATCACCTTTTGAAAACATGTTTTAGAGCGATGGAAACAAAACTCCTCACTTTAACGCCACACAACAACTACCCTTCTTAACAGATCGACTGTTTTTTGCACTCTACACATCGACAACAGCGCCACCTCACCGCTCCCATATCCTATTTGCGCATGCTCACCCTTCTGCGAGTTTCAAGGTTAAGTTGCCACTATTTAATTTACAACCCTCGTATATATATATTATTGCTGTTCGTTTATTACGTCCCGCCTACAACATAAAAAAATACAGATTTCTATTAAATTGAAAGAAAAGTTAATTTAAGTTTTTATTCCTGATCAGTATTACTGGGTTACACACTTTTCGATTGAAATAAATCGCAAAATTTCCAAACAGCGTTGTCTGACTAATCAAAGGTGTAATATATTTAAATATATCTAATATGTATTGATTCATATATGTATAATATTTTACATTGTCTAATAATATATTTAAATATATCTGGCATTTTTTTTTCATGAAACCTTTTCGGGGAGAAACGGTATCATATTTTTCTACTTCCTGTATGATCTTAATTTTATTTTTCTAGATTTTCGGATAACCCCTAACGCATTTTTATTTAGAACTCTCTAATTATTGGGTAAGTGCGAAAGTTCTACCCGTTTTTGGATATACATATTTCCAATGGAATTCTCGTCACGCATGGCATTGTAATGACGCAAATTGTTGGCCAATCAAACGTGTGGATGCCTCAGATATAAATACATCGTGTCTCACAAAGTTAATCATCTAAAAAATATACATATATATCAGAGGGTTTTACATGGAAAGCAAGAAGGAGCATATTAGACATTCTTTTCTATACGAGTTCGATACAAAGAGTACGGCAGCCGCAGCAATGTCGTCTATCTTTTCGTAAATTTAGGAAAGGAAACAGAAGCTGCCAAGATCAGGCTAGGAGTGGACGGCCATTATACGTTGGAGACAAAGATATTGACCAAGCCATAAGGAACAACCCGAACCCAACCGTACAAGATTTAGCGGAGACCTTCAGCGTACACCGGACAACGGTCGAGAGACGTCTGGTTAAGTTGGGTTTTACGAGAAAATTGGATCGTTGGGTTCCACATAACCTGACAGCTAATCAACAGGATGACCGAATCGCCACCTGTGTTTTCTTGCTTTCCCGGTACAAAAATGACCCATCATTGACACGAATTGTGACAGGAGATGAGAAGTGGGTTATGTACTGTAACGTAAAGCGTCGTAGCCCTGTGTGACGCCCTTCTGAACTGCCTCCATCGACTTTGAAAGCTGAACTTCATCCCAAGAAAGCGTTATTGAGTGTATGGTGAGATGTGCAGGGAATAGTTCACTGGGAGGTCCTGCCATTCTACCAAACGATCAATTCTGCCTTATACTGTCTACAGTTAGACAGGCTGCATTCAAATTTGGTAGCAAAGCAGCCAGGTCTCATGAATCGTCGCGGTGTTATTCTTTATCACGATAACGCCAGGAAACATGCTGCTGTCATCACTCGCCAAAAGTTACTGGTCTTTCGTTGGGAGGTTTTACCCCACCCTCCCTATTCTAATGACTTGGCACCAACTGGCTATCACCTATTTCGTGCGTTGAAAAATTTCTTTGGTTAGAAAATCTTTGATGATCTTGACGCCGTGAAAACTGCCATCCAAGACTTTTATTTCACTTGAAACCGTCGGAATTTTCCGCCGTGGAATTCATCTCCTACGAGAAAGATGGCAAGAGTTCATAGGTAGAAATGTGGATTATGCACAATAGAAGGTACTGTTCATTTTGCGTTTATTTTCTCTTCTTTATGGGTAATAAAAACGGGTAGAACTTTTGCACTCACCCAATACTAAAGAAAAAATACACAAACTGTAAACTTTTCCGCACTGCCAGGCTCACAGAAATTTAAATTTTAAGTTGAAATAGAGTGTTGTCATTGAAAAAAATCAAAGTGGTCATTCATTTTAATATGCAGATGATCCTTAATTCAAAAATTACGTTATTTTTGGAAATTACACTAAATTTCATGTTTAATGATATCAAGTACTTATTCCTGCGGGAATTTATCTCGAAATAACATCGAGTATGCTGCTTCTTTTTTGTTTTTTTCTCTTCGACTGTACATAAACTAAAAACATAACTTATTAAAATATAAAGTATATGTTTGATTTTTTTGTTAAAAGTTCGACAATACAAATGCTCTCTGCTTTAAACTAATATATTATTTGTCTGCTTCTTCCTTAATATGAATAAGACTTTTTTTTTCTTATTGCTTAAATAACTTCTTTTTTTTTACTATTTTATTAACTTTTTACTTTCTTCTATATGTAATATAGAGAAAGTATTGGATTCGCGAAAATTTTCGACCTCCGTTTTTTGACGGATCTACACGTTTTGGGATGTCCTGAACACGAATTGATAGTTTTTAGAAAATGTCTGTCTGTGTGTCTGTCTGTCTGTCTGTCTGTCTGTGTGTCTGTCTGTCTGTCTGTATCATTTTTTTGTGGACGCTGTATCTCACGAACATATGAATGAAATTTAACCAAACTTGGTATTTAGTTGCACCCTGACATGAACTGGTGCCCATTAGATTTGGGGATCAATAGCTCAACAGGTGGCGCTGTAATCGCATTTTATGCAAATTTTTAACATGGCAGCATAGGACAAAATTCCGTATAAATGGGCATAATGAGAGTTATTTTAAACTTGTGATTGTAAAATGAATTTGAATTATTGATGATAGTAGTAGTTAACTAGGAAAAAAAAATTGTGCATGGGGGGGCATCGGTTCCCCCCCTGGGGGGGAAGTACCCCCCCGGGGGGGTTAAATTTTGAAGATGGGTATCATTCGAAAGATCTCGTCAATACCTTTAAAACGAATGGTTGAACCATAAATCTGTGATAATTTAAAACAAAGTTATCGATTTTTTTTACTTTTAACAAAAAAAAAACTTAGAAAAATAATCGTTTTTTTTTTTTTTTTTTTTTTTTTTTTTTAACGAAATTTTACCAAACTTGGTATTTAGTTGGTCCCCGACATAAACTGTTGCTGATTATATTTGGGGATCAATAGCTCAACAGGTGGCGCTGTGATAGCATTTTATCTAAATTTTTAACATGGCAGCATAGGACAAAAATTCGTATAAATGTGCATAATAAGAGTTATTTTACACTTGTGTTTGTAAAATTAATATGAATTATTGATAATAGTAGTACGTAACTAGGAAAAAAATTTTGTGCATGGGGGGCATCGCTTCCCCCCCGGGGGGGGTAAATTTTGAAGATGGGTATCATTCGAAAGGTCTCGTCAATACCTTTAAAACGAATGGTTGAACTATAAATCTGTGATAATTTAAAACAAAGTTATCGATTTTTTTTACTTTTAACCAAAAAAAAAAAAAAAAAAAAAAAAAAAAAAAAAAAAACAGAAAAAAATTCTATTTTTTTTTTTTTTTTTTTTTTTTTTTTTTTTTTTAAATATTGTTAGTGATTGAATATGTATTAATTTTCACAAAAAAAAAAAAAAAAAAAAAAAAAAGGAAAAAAAATCTTTTTTTTTTTTTAAATATTGTTACTGATTGAATATGTATAGGAAAATATAGAAGAAAGTCTTGTGGTGGCCACAACATACTAGTTTCTATTTGATTTTAAATTATGTGTGATTCAAACATTTTTAAATAAGTATAAAACCTCAGCATCAGACATTGTGTGAAAACCCTTAAGATTTTTCTCATTACTAGTAGACATTTGCTGTCAACTATTTCGAACGAAATTTTATATTTCTTACAGTACACATACTTCATCCCCGTAGAAAAAAAAAAAAGGTTTGTAAAATGAATAAATAAATAAATAAATGCTTGTTACGACATTTGTACTGAAATTACTCTTGAAATTAAATATATATAAATTTTAACTTAAAATAATTTCAATGATAGTGGTGTTTTCTGAATCATTAATTTTAATTTTTACTCTACTACTTCAAAGAACTGTATCTTTTTAGAACAGATAGTAATTAATTTGTAAATAAAGTAGTTATTGCAAATAATATTTTTTATTTAACAACTTGCGATGTTTGAATGTAAGCCGCTAATGAATATCCATTACTTGATTTTTTTTTTTTTTTTTTTAATAATCGAAAGTACATATAAATTTCTCTTTCAATAATGATACTTTTCACTTTAATGATTTCGTCTCTTAAAAATAATTAGAGCCATTAATTATTTTTCACAAACTTATTTCGACTGTAAACTGTTATTTATTTTTAAATGTTGTCTAAATTATTTTATGCGGGCATTGATTGTTTAATGTTAAGGATTATGTAGGCGAGTTTATATTTCTAATATAATAACTATTTTATGAAAATTCGTATGTTTAATCTGTGTGATTTCCTAAATGATTCAATAATTTTTGTTAAACTTTTAATTTAAATAGTTTATTACAAATTGCAATCTTAATTACTGAAATCATACTTCATTTCTATTGCTTTCATCATTATTTTTTAGTTCTTTATAAATAAATAAATGTTTTTATATACACATATTTATTTATATATTTTTTTTCTCGCAATTTTACTTATTCTGTTACTCTTGGTATAAAGGTCTTTAACTATAATTCTGTGTCAGAGTCAACTTCATCTACTAATAATATATCTTGTAAACGCAATAATCATTCTTTTGTAAAATGTGTGGACAGGGACCATAAACATAGAATAAATGGGAATCTTAATAGAGTCAATGATAGTAATTTAAAGAAATTTATGGGTTATGAAACTTCTTCCTAAAATTAATATTCCACAGCTTATTGGAGAATTTTCTTGTATTGATTTGTTTATATCTATAATATTTTTATTTCGTTTAATAAGCCCATAGAGTATTTTCCTTAATGGAAATATTTAGTGATTTCAAAACTTACAAATGAATTATATATTAATTATTTGTATATATCATATATATCAATTAAATCCATAAAAAAACTTCAAAACGACTTGTTAAATATATATCATGGTAAATTTTTAAATAATTATGCCATTATAAGTAAACAATATTACCTTTCTCTATTAAACAATTCACAGTCTAACAACAATAATTTTAATTTATCTAATATTATTAATAATATGAATAAACTAGTTCGTGTAGGGCTTTTCAAGTACTGTCAGACCACTCCACAAGCTGATGGAAGCTATATACATGAAAGTATCTGTGGAGAGAAGATTGTGAAAAAGCATTTAAGATTCCTAAACAGGATTTAATATCTTCGCCTATTTTGATGTATTTACAGCCCGTCAAACAACTCATATTAAAAATGATGCAAGCCACTTAAGTGTCGGGTCTACTCCGTCGCAGGAATTTGAAGGCAAAGAACAAGTCGTTGCCTACTGGAGTAAATGTTCGTCTAAGTTAGAGCGAATGTACTATTACACAAGGAAAGAAACACTCGCCTTTGTTAAGCCATTGAACAGATTCATCACTATCTCTATGGCAGGAGATTTTAGCCCCGGACTGATCAGACATCATTAAAGTAGCTGATAATTTTCAAGAATCCAGAACGTCAGATTGCCATGTGAATACAACGCCTTCAGGTATATGACTTCGGAATACGATATAGTAAACATCTACATGAAAATGTAGATGTCTTGTCACGGAAGACCTGCTCTGAAATTTTCAAGTACTTCTCTAGGGCTGAAAAGAAATTCAAGCTAACAAAGCCAGTTTTTTCCAATCTATGGTTTCAATGCCAACGAACATAACAGGGGGTGCGATAAGGAAGTTAGGCAAGCCCAGCTAGAAGGTCCTGTCGTAAAGCCAATATTACAATTCAAGGAGACGTACAGCAATAGACCTAGCAGGCTGGACTTCACCACAATGAACCCCATCAAGAAATGTTACTGGGCACTCTGGGACTCACATATTAGAAACGGCGTATTCTACAGAAAATGGGAGTCTGACGATGAAAGGAATTTCAAGTGGCAGATTTTACAACCAAGATCGAAGATTCCAGACGTTCGTGAACAGCTGCATAGTTGCCCTGTGGAAGGCTATTTTTGGAGTTATGAAGACTTTCCAGAAATTTCAAGAACGCTTCTACTGGTGCAAGGCAATTGAGTAAGTGGAAAAATGGTGCATATTTTGTGATGCTTGTGCGGCACGTAAAGGCCGAAAAAACAAAGCTGAGGAAGATTGCATCGGTATACTGTGGGAACAGCATATAAATGAATTTTACTCAACATCTTGTGTCCTTTTCCCCTAACTTCTGGAGGCAATAAATACATTCTTGTTGTGATGGTCTATTTCAGCAAGTTGCCTAAGACGTATCCCAATCCGGATCAAGAGGTTTACGCATTTTCGGAGGTAATAGTGCAGCAAGTGTCAAGGTATGTTACACACCTACAGTTTCATATCAATTACACTGTAAAAAAAGCTGCAGTAAAATTACGGACAAAGCCCGTAAAAAAAAAAAAAAAAAAAAAACATTTAGACGATGAATGATGTATCGCCTGTAATTTTACGTTTAGATGAAACATACAACCAACTTGTAAAAAAAGTAGTATTGACCATAAAATTAAAAGTTAGAGTTTCTCGAATATTTTTAATATCACTGTAAAAAAATTCTGTAGTAGATTACAGCACAGTGTGCTGGCAAAAGTATTGCCTAGTCATTGTGCTGTATTTTTACAATGCAGTAAAACAAATTTGCTGCGATTTTTACTCACGTGTGCTGTAATTTTCACAGTGTGCTTTAAAAATATTTCCTGCAATTATTACACATGTGCGCAGGGAGAAATTCCAACAATAAATAACTTATTTATTTTTTTACACATATAATTTAATTTATTTACTTTTTCATGCAGAACAAACGGTCTTGGGTAGCCCGGGATTCGAATTCACAATCTCCTGTTCTAGAGGCCAGCCCTCTGCCAATCGCGCCGTTGGGCTCACAATGACTATTCTTTACAGAAATAGATAAGGTCCACATCAGCACTGATTGGTTGATAAATCATGTCATACGCACCAAAAGACTTCTGGAAAAGTTTTGATACCGATTTACAGCAAAATGCGAAGTAACCAATTTTTACAGAACTAGCTGTAAAAATATGCAGCAACCGCTATGCTGTATTTATGTTAAAAAAGTGCTTTATTTTTTACAGGAATTTTTTAGTGATTGAATATTGTTAACGTTCAAATTTTGCATAAAAATTATTTTCTTTTAAGAATATTTTAAAATCAATTTTTTTTTTTTTTTTTTTTTTTTTTACAAAATTAAGAAGCCAGTCAATTCTCATATTGGACAGACAAAAGCCTTTTTTAATTAACAGTTCCCAACAAGGTTGAAAAGTGTTAATGAATTCGATTTCTCTGTCTGCCTGTCCGTCTGTCTGTCCGCGCTCTAACTCCCGTAAATATTCATGGAATTCCTTGAAACTGATATATGTTATTCAAGTTCCCTATCGGACGTTCTCTATTGAAAATGCAGTTTATACCTCTACTGGTTTGTGTACAGGGACCCCCGAAAATATTTCAAAGCATTGTGTTCTACGAGATGCATTTCTATAAATCATATTTTCATACCCTTACTGTACAAAAATCTCAATGAAATCGAAATATGTTATAGAAGATCACTATCGAATTTCCCTGTTGAAAATGGAGTTTATACCTTTACTGGTTTGTGTACAGGGACCCCGAAAATATTTCAAAGCATTGTATTCTACGAGAGGCATTTCTATAAACCATATTTTCATACCATTACTGTACAAAAATTTCAATGAAATTTAAATATGTTATTCAAGTTCACAATCGGATGTTTCCTGTATAAAATGGAGTAAATACCACCACTGATTTATGTACAGGGACACACAAAAGTATTCCAAAGCATTGCGTTTTATGAGAGATAGTTCTGTAAATTAAATTTTAATAACTTTACTTTGCACGAAGATTTATGAAATTGAAATATATTATAGAAGTTCACTATCGGATGTTCCCTGTTGAAAATGGAGTTACTACCTCTACTGGTTTGTGTACAGGGACCCCCGAAAATATTACAAAGCATTGTGTTCTATTAGAGGCATTTCTATAAATCATATTTTCATAACCTATACTGTATACAAATCTTAATGAAATTGAAATACGTTATTCAAGTTCCCTATCGGATATTTCCTGTATAAAATAAAGTAAATACCACCACTGATTTGTGTACAGGGACACACAAAATTATTTCAAAGCATTGTGTTCTATGAGAAGAATTTCTATAAACCATATTTCCCTACCCTTACTGTACAAAAATCCTTATGAAATTGAAATATGTTATACAAGTTCACTATCGGATGTTCCTTGTTGAAAATGAAGTTTATACCTCTACTGTTTTGTGTACAGAGACCCCCGAAAATGTTTCAATGCCTTGCCTTCTATGAGAGGCATTTCTATAAACCATATTTTCATACCCTTACTGTACAAAAATCTTAATAAAATTTAAATATGTTCACTATTGGATGTTTCCTGTATAAAATGGAGTAAATACCACCACTGATTTATGTACAGGGACACACAAAAGTATTCCAAAGCATTGCGTTTTATGAGAGATATTTCTGTAAACTAAATTTTAATAACTTTACTTTGCACTAAGATTTATGAAATTGAAATATATTATTTATAAGCACAAAAGAAAATGCTTTGCATAGAATACAGCATGATTAGCATTAGATTTACAGGGTGACACAAAAATATTAAGTTATATAAAGCGCTATTAATAAATATTTGCTAAAATTGTACTTTCGTTTACATTAAGCGTTTTTAACACTTTCTAACATTTTTAACACTTTCCAACAAGGTTGAAAAGTGTTAATGACTTCTGTTTGTCTGTCTGTCTGTCCGCGCTCTAACTCCCGTAAATATCTGTGGAATATCTTGAAACTGATATATGTTATTCAAGTTCACTATTTGATGTTCTCTATTGAAAATGGAGTTTATACCTTTACTAGATTGTATACAAGGACACCCGAAAGTATTTCAAAGCATTGTGTTCTATGAGGGGTATTTCTATAAATCATATTTTCATACCTTAATGTACACATATCATAATGAAATTGAAATATGTTATTCCAGTTCACTATGGGATGTTTGATCTATAAAATGGATTGAATAATATCACTGTTTTATATACAATGACACTCAAAAGTATTCTAAAGAATTGCATTCTATGAGAGGTATTTCTATAAGTCAGATTTTAAAAACTTAATTTCCACGAAGTTTTAGGGAATTGAAATATGTTATTTATATGCACAAAAGAATGCCTTGCATAGAATATAGCATGATTAGCATTAGATTTACAGGGTGACACAAAAATATTGTCTTATATTAAGAGCTATTAATAAAAATTTGCTAGAATTTTACTTTCGTTTACATTAAGTGTTTTTAACATTTTCTAACATTTTTTTAAATATGAATATGATATAAATTTGTGTATCTGTCTGTCTGTCCGTCTGTCTGTCTGTCTGTCTGTCTGCCCGTGTTTTAACTCCCGTAAATATTTATAGAATTTTTTGAAGCTGATATATATTATTAAAGTTCACTATCGGATGTTCCCTATTGAAAATGGAGTTTTTACCTGTACCGCTTTGTGTACAGGGAACCCGAAATTATTTCAAAGAACTGTGTTCTATGAGAGGTATTTCTACAAACCATATTTTCATACCTTTACTGTACAATATCTTCATGAAATTGAAATATGTTATTCAAGTTCACTATTGGATGTTTCCTATATAAAATAGATTACATACCACCACTATTTTATGTACAGGGACACTCAAAAGTACTTTAAAGCATTGCGTTCTATGAGAAATATTTCTATAAATCAAATTTTAATAACTTTACTTTCCACGAAGTTTTAGGAAATTGAAATATGTTACTTTTATGCTCAAAAGAATGCTTTGCATAGAATATAGCATGGTTATTATTAGATTTACAGGTTGACACAAAAATATTCAGTTATATTAAAAGCTATTATTAAAAAATTGCTAGAATTTTACTTTCGTTTACATTACGCGTTTTTGACACTTTCTATCATCTTTTTAGTGTGAATATAATTTCAGTTTGTGTATCTGTCTGACTGTTCTTCTGTCCGTCTGTCTGTCTCTCTGTTTTTCTGCGCTTTAATTCCCGTAAATAGAATTGCATTCTATGAGAGATGTTTCTATAAATCAGATTTTAAAAACTTTACTTTCCACGAAGTTTTAGGAAATTGAAATATGTTACTTATGTGCTCAAAAGAATGCTTTGCATAGAATCTAGCATGGTTATTATTAGATTTACAGGGTGACACATAAGTATTCAGTTTTATTAAAATCTATTAATAAAAAATTGCTAGAATTGTACTTTCGTATACATTACGCGTTTTTGACACTTTCTATCATTTTTTTAGTGTGAATATAATTTCAATTTCTGTATCTGTCTGACTGTTCTTCTGTCCGTCTGTCTGTCTCTCTGTTTTTCTGCGCTCTAATTCCCGTAAATATTTATGAAATTTCTTTAAACCGATATATTTTATTCAAGTTCACTATCGGATGTTCCCTATTGAAAATGCAGTGAATACCTTTTCTGGTTTGTGTACAAGAACACCCAAAAGTATTCGAAAGCATTGTGTTCTATGAGAGGAGTTTTTATCTACCATATTTTAATACCTTTAATGTATAGAAACTTTAATGAAATTTTAAAATGTTATTCAATTCCCTATCGGATGTTTCCTATGTAAAATCGAGTACATTTCAAACTGGTTTGTGTACAGGGGCACTTGATAGTATTCCAAAGCATTGTGTTGCATGAGAGTTATTTTTATAAACCAAATTTTAATAATTTTATTTTCCACAAAGCTTAATGCAATTGCAATATATTATTCGTATGCACAAAAGAGTGCCTTCACTGTAATATAGTATGGTTTGTATTAGATTTACAGGGCCTCACAAAAATAATCTGTTACATTATGAGCTATTAATAAAAATTTGCTGGAATTGCACTTTTGTTTACATGACGTTTTAACACTTCCTTATAATTTCAATTTGTGCATCTGTCTGTCCGATTATTTACCTTTCTATCTGTTTGTCTCTGGCTCCTACCATCCGTGAATATTTTGAGAATTTTTAAAAAATGATACACTCAAGTTCCTCATGGAATGTTCCCTATTTAAAATGTCATTAATATGTCCTGTGCAACTAGTTTGTTTAGAGGGACAACAATAAAAAAAGGCCAATATATTACGTTTTCGGGCAGAATTTCTTTAGAAGTTATATGTAAAAAAAACTATCTACTATAAAAATCATTAAAACATTGATATGTATTATTAATATTCTAAAATATTGTTTTCTATAGAATATGATATGATTAACTTTCAGATGTACAGGGCTATAGTAAAATATTCAGGGAGAATAAAAGCTGTAATTATAATCTAATGGCTGCATTTTCTTTTGCGTTAAGCCTTTTTAACACATTCCAAAATGCCTAAAAATAATTTTAAAATCAATTAGTTTGTTTTTCAGTCCGTTACGAAGGCAAAGAATTTTAAAAGTTATTCGATACAACAATTACGTACAGTTGGAAAGCGTTACTAATCAATGCGTACAGCATGATTTTTTTTTCTTGTTATTATTTTTTTTTTCATATACAGACTATCATACTGATTTTTGAGAAAGAAAATGTATTATATTTTTCGAAATCATTTTTATTCGTAAACACTAGCACTAAAGAGGTAGTCTTATTTCAGGGTTCTCATTAGAGAAAAAAATGGGTCAGAATTTCTCACCCTTCTTCAAAAAGAAAATGAAACTTTTGAAAACTATGTGAGATCTCTGAAAATAAATCGAGACCCCAAATAAACTTTGAATAATAATAATAATAAACCTTTTACATGGACACAGAGAATTTATGTCTCCAATTAATACGATTTTTTTCATGGTTTTCGGTATTTGTGGTTTCTGTAGTGGGTGCAAAGCAGAGTCTGATTCTTACTCATCCTAACATGTTTTCACTATAGGACCGATTTCAAACTATGTTTATGAAGTGTTAGGTGTAATTGCACTCTTTAGAATAGATTTTTTTTCTTTTTCTTTTTTTTAAGCTTTATTTCATTGAATGGAGGAAGGACTGAAGTTTTTCGAGAGCAGAACCTGTTATATTATTTGATGTACATATCTCCCATATACATATCTGATGGTCATATTCAGATTTTAACATTGAAGTTTATACATAATAATCATAAGACTTATCTTCAAATGACTAATTACATATTCATCTCATATTGAAATAAACTTTACTGTTTACTTTAGCATATTGTAAAAATTGCATTGTGAAACAACATTAAATTTTTCCGTTTTCTAAAGCTTAACTAAAGGGCTAAGAGCAATTAAAATGCTGTATGTTAAAAAAGAAAAAATGCGTTTAGTGGATAAAACAACTATTAGGTTGTAGTTTGTGTTTTACAAATCTGGTATCAAATCAAGAAATAATTTTAGCTTTCTTTTTTAATGTTTTTGTGTCAATACACAAAGAAAATTAATTTCATCAATATCAATTATTCAGTTTCAGTCAGATGGAAATTCTTTGAATTAAATTAAGGAAACAATAGCTTATTAAAACGAATTGATGTTTATATGCCTATTGCGTTCATAATTAAACACATTCAATCAGCATAAATAACAATCATAGTTTCAGTTTGAAAATAGAAGCGTTCTCTCATGACGTCACTGAAATTATTGCATTTGAAGGGATTTTCCCGTAAGAAAATGGTTTGGTGGAAGATAAGGGCAATTTGCGTAGATTAACGGCTTTTTCTCGTAAAAATTAAAAAAATTATACTTTCAAAACATCAGTTTATGGGCTACGACCGTTTAGCTAGCAAAACGGTCATTTCCCGTAAAATTATACGGCCAACTCCTAAATTATGCTTTCAAAACATTAATTTACAGATTAGGACCGTTTAGGTAGCAAAACCGTGATTTCCCCTAAATTTATACGGTCAAATATCGTGATGTTACATTTTTTTTTACAGTGTAAGGTATGAACTTAACCACTGTTTATTCAAAATTCTGTGTCATTTACTCGGCATAAATAAAACTCAGCAAAACCTGCATCAGCAGTTAGATGGCATGGTTAAGAGTTTTAACCGAACCATCCTCATGATCTTGTCTCTTCTTTTATCAAGGAATGAACAAGATTGGGACTTGAAGCTGCCTTTGGTCTTGCTGGCGTATCGAAGTGCTGTCCGCGAAACCACTGGCTACACTCGAACATAGATGCTTTTTCGAAGTGAACTTCGTCTTGCGTGTGAAATCCTGTTTGGTTGTCCGACAGATGCGTCTTCATCGCCAGAGGAATACATCCGAGACGTCCAAGCCCGATATAAAGACATGCACACGCACAACTTTGTCGGGAGCAGATTCACATGGTGACTTAGAGTATGAAGACGAGGTTTGCATAATGTCTGCCCATCACGTATTCAAAGACAAGTTTGGTTGCGGAACCTAGCTGTCTCCTAAGCTAGAATGTAATTGTAACGGTCCCTATACAGTCCTAAAAAGAATGAATGACTTCATCGTTCGTACTATTAAAACAAATAGGGCCAATATGTTAATATTTTTAAGATAATTAATAGGAATGATGTTAATTGATAAAAGAAAGTTTTTCACAGCGTACACAGTATTCTAAGAATATTTTGTTAGTTTTTATTATTATTATTATTATTATTATTATTATTAATTAAACTTTTTATATCCGAGGGGATCCTCTGTTTCTGCCATCTGTTGAGATGATCTGTTCGATAAATGTCTGATAAAAAAATGTAGTTCTTGAATAATAGCAGCTCCCCTTATCGTCTAGTTATCACCCAATATGAAATGTCCGGTTAAGAGACATATGCAAACATTGGGAACCCGGAACCGATAAAATACAGGCTGGAAAGACTCTACCAAAAGCAGCGGGGACCTGAAGTGAGGTTTTAAGCGATTTTAATGGATTTTTTTTTTTTCTTTTTTAAGTAGCTTAAACCCTTTCATGAACGTGTATACACGGTCAGAGTTTTTTACTTCTGAATCATTTATTCATTGCTACGGATTTGCTAAATAGAAAACAATCAGTTTCTCAGTATTCGTGATAAATTTGTAATATTATTAGTACTTAATGACTTAAAAATATATAAAACACATCCCACTAAAATGGCTTTGAAACGAAAAAAATAAAAAAGGCGTTACCATGAATGGGTTAATATATAGCATTTATTGTTTTTTGAAAAAAAACTTTAAATACTATGGGCTAGCAATGCAGGCAAAGACTTCTAGTAATAAAAATAAAACATACAATAAAAGTGGAGTATGTGTGTGCAGATGTTTGATTATGGAGGTTGGGTGTTATTGTACGCTGGTTGACTGTGAGGGTCGATGGTGTATATTAAAAATGTGTATTACTGTTTTTGATTTTTTATTTTATTTACATTCTACTTTTTTTTCATGTATAATATTAGAATTTAGAATACATTCAATTTTATTACTGATGTATATCTTAATTTTGTATGCTTAGTTTAATTTTAATTCATTGACTTTAGTATGTACTACGTTTGGTTTCCTAAGGTTCAAAATTTTTTAAAAATAAGCAAAAATATTCGATTTTTAGAGGATTAATACGATGTTTTCGGCTATGGATTAATATACAATTCTAAATCCTTTTGATGTTCTTTATCTCCCATCCAAGTTTGTCACATTAACGTAGAATCCCACTGTACATATTTAAATATGGTAACGAAGTAGTACAATATAGAAAATCAGATGATGAAATGTCATGCACCGAAATCCTCAAGAACCAAAATGAATTAACAAATAAATAAATTAAATAAACGGTGACATATTTAATAAAGATATAAAAAAAATAATCAGTAATATTTTTAATAAATATATGAAAACATTCATTAAACTTTTCAGGAAAGGATCCTTAGAAACATGTCGTATATGAGAACTGACAGATATGAGTCAGATATTAAATAAGATGTCTGACGCTAACGTGGTAAACAAGGAGGTTCTTATTATTAAACTAGCGAGCTTCGCCCGCTAGCGGGTCAGTATTTTCAAATGAATCACTTACAGTAACTTTTAGTCTTAAGAAAAGAAATTGAAAAAAAAAATCATTTATGAATGGGTAAAAAGTCGGCCCGTGTCCCCACTGCCTGCGGCAGCGCAGTCCCGTGCGGGCTACGCGCGCACAACTTAAAGGATACACACGCTGCGCGCGCGTATTCCTTCCCTGACCCTTCGTGCCTCAAAAAAAAAAAAAAAAATCTGATCGGGTAAAAAATTCCCACCGTGTCCCCACTGCCTCCGGCAGCGCAGACCGGCAGTGAAGGTATACGTGCGCTGCGCGCACATATTCCTTGCTGCGCGCTGCGCGCGCATAACTTAAGGGGTACGGATACATGCACTCCGCCCGCGTATTCTTTCCCTGACCCTTCGTGCCTGAAAAAAAAATTCTGATCGGGTGAAAAATCCCAACGGGTCCCCACTGCCTTCGGCAGCGCAGACCCATGCGCGCTGCGCGCGCACGTGTTAAAGTATACGCGCCCTGCGCGCACATATTCCTTCACAAATAAAATTTTGATTCTTAAGAAAAGAAAAGAAAAAAAAAATCATTTGTCATCGGTTAAAAAGTTGCACCGGCTCCCCACTGCCTTCGGCAGCGCAGTCCCGTGCGCGCTGCACGCGCACAAGTTAGGGGATACGCGCGCGATGCACGCTTATTTCTTCTCCACCCTTTCAGGCTCTCTTAATTAACCTACGTATACCAATTTTGAACGATCTAACTCATTTGGCTGAGATGCAAAAGAAAACGTAATCACGCCTCCTCAAAACGTGTAAATATTGTGAAAACTTTCGATTATTTAAAAGAACTTTAAAATATCTTTCGAATGATGTATTAAAAATAATTTAATCATAATTAGAAATTGAAATATTGAAATTTTAAAATATTACAGTGCCATCTGGCGGTAGAAATTTCTGTATTCCTTTGTTCGATTCCAATTCAAAAAAGCTTTCTAATGATGTATTACTTATGAAATTATTTTAATTAGTAGCTGAGATACAAAAGAAAACTAATTCAGGACACCTCAAAACGTGCAAATCTCGTGAAAACTTTCGATAATGTAAACGAACTTTAAAATATCTTTCGAATGATGTATTAAAAATAATTTAATCCTAATTAGAAAATGAAATATTGAAATTTGAAAATATTACAGCGCCATCTGGCGGTACGAATTTCTGTATTCCACTGATCGATTCCAAATGTAAAAAGCGTTCTAATGATGTATTACATATGAAATTATTTTAATTAGTAGCTGAGATACAAAAGAAAACCTAATCAGGACCCCTCAAAACGTATAAATCGAGTGAAATCTCGCGCGCATCGTGCGCGGTATACACCTATTTCTTCCCCACCCTTTCAGCTCCTCCTAATTAACCTATGTATACGAATTTTGAATGGTCTAACTCAATTAGTAGAGATGCAAAGGAAAACCTAATCAGGAGACCTCAAAACGTGTAAATCAGGTGAAAACTTTTGATAATATATAAAAAAAAAAAACATTAAAACATCTTTCAAATGATGTATTAAAAATAATTTAATTATAATTAGAAATTGAAATTTTAAAATATTAAAGTGCCATGGATCGAACCGGCAGCGCAGTCCCGTGCGCTCTGCGCGCGCACAAGTTAAAGGATACGCGCGTGGTGCACGCCTATTTCTTCTCCACCCTTTAAGGCCTTCTTAATTAACCTACGTATACCAATTTTGAACGATCTAACTCATTTGGCTGAGATGCAAAAGAAAACGAAATCAGGACACCTCAAAACGTGAAATCTGGTGAAAACTTTCGATAATTTAAAAGAACTTTAAAATATCTTTCGAATGATGTATTAAAAACAATTTAATCATAATTAGAAATTGAAATATTGAAATTTGAAAATATTACAGCGCCATAAAAGAAAATTGATTCAGGAGACCTCAAAACGTATAAATCTGGTGAAAATTTTCGATAATTTAAAAGAACTTTAAAAAATCTTTCGAATGATGTATTAAAAATAATTTAATCATAATTAGAAATTGAAATATTGAAATTTTAAAATATTACAGTGCCATCTGGCGGTAGAAATTTCTGTATTCCTTTGTTCGATTCCAATTCAAAAAAGCTTTCTAATGATGTATTACTTATGAAATTATTTTAATTAGTAGCTGAGATACAAAAGAAAACTAATTCAGGACACCTCAAAACGTGTAAATCTCGTGAAAACTTTCGATAATGTAAACGAACTTTAAAATATCTTTCGAATGATGTATTAAAAATAATTTAATCCTAATTAGAAATTGAAATATTGAAATTTGAAAATATTACAGCGCCATCTGGCGGTACGAATTTCTGTATTCCACTGATCGATTCCAAATGTAAAAAGCGTTCTAATGATGTATTACATATGAAATTATTTTAATTAGTAGCTGAGATACAAAAGAAAACCTAATCAGGACCCCTCAAAACGTATAAATCGAGTGAAATCTCGCGCGCATCGCGCGCGGTATACACCTATTTCTTCCCCACCCTTTCAGCTCCTCCTAATTAACCTATGTATACGAATTTTGAATGGTCTAACTCAATTAGTAGAGATGCAAAGGAAAACCTAATCAGGAGACCTCAAAACGTGTAAATCAGGTGAAAACTTTTGATAATATATAAAAAAAAAAAAAAAAACATTAAAACATCTTTCAAATGATGTATTAAAAATAATTTAATTATAATTAGAAATTGAAATTTTAAAATATTAAAGTGCCATGGATCGAACCGGCAGCGCAGTCCCGTGCGCTCTGCGCGCGCACAAGTTAAAGGATACGCGCGTGGTGCACGCCTATTTCTTCTCCACCCTTTAAGGCCTTCTTAATTAACCTACGTATACCAATTTTGAACGATCTAACTCATTTGGCTGAGATGCAAAAGAAAACGAAATCAGGACACCTCAAAACGTGAAATCTGGTGAAAACTTTCGATAATTTAAAAGAACTTTAAAATATCTTTCGAATGATGTATTAAAAACAATTTAATCATAATTAGAAATTGAAATATTAAAATTTGAAAATATTACAGCGCCATAAAAGAAAATTGATTCAGGAGACCTCAAAACGTATAAATCTGGTGAAAATTTTCGATAATTTAAAAGAACTTTAAAAAATCTTTCGAATGATGTATTAAAAATAATTTAATCATAATTAGAAATTGAAATATTGAAATTTGAAAGTATTACAGCACCATCTGGCGGTACAAATTTCTGTATTCCACTGTTCGATCCCAAATCAACGAAGCTTTCCAATGATGTATGACTTATGAAATTATTTTAATTAGTAGCTGAGATACTTTAAAATTTGTATCGAATGACGTATTAAAAAATTTTTTTAAACATAATTAGAATCTGAAATAGTGAAATTTTAAATTATTACAGCGCCATGAGACCTCAAAACGTGTAAGTCAGGTGAAATTTCGAATTCCATTATCTACGGTAGTCGGTTAATGGAAGTAAATAGAAAAAGAAATATTTTTACCTTAAGTGTATTTGTGTCGTTTTGAAACTGGCATCCTCTTTCGACAGTTAAAATGTGAGGCGTGTAAAGATAAAATTTAATTTGCAATTAAAATGTAAATCTTTTGTTTATTGACCAAAATCGATTAAATTTGAACTGTAAGTTTGTTTTGTGGTGTTAAGATTGTATACTAAGTAAAATGTGTAAAATTTGAAAAATTTAAGAAAATAGAAAATTGCAATTTTTAATCGCAGTACGAAACACGTGATCTCATTAAATACCAGATGTGTTTCTTTCCGTTGAAGACTGCTGTAGATTATCGTCTGCAAAGCTAAGATTCTTGTGATTTGTTGCCAATATTTTTTTCTAGTTTAGTTAATTTTAAAAAATCTAATTGTCCGTTCGATAAGCCGTTTAAACCACCGGATTAAGAAAAAAAAAGCCCTTTCCAATGTTATCTTGTTTGTAACAATACGACTGATATTTCTAATTTATTTTCCACATTTTCCGTAAAAATGTCGCTTTTTAAGCATTTAATCATGAATTCTGGGTCATTTTTCGTTAGACAATGGTCGACATTTTAATTAATATCTCCGCTAATTAGGGTCGCATCGTTTAGCAAATTAGATAACCCAGATCTGCGATAAATTCTCTGTCCGACGGTACCTGTTCGAAGTCCGTGCGACCGTTAGCGGCGGAGTTTTTACTGTTTCAAGCCGTTTCTCACAGACAGACACACAGACACACGCGTACAGATTTTAATAATATAAGGAGATAGAGAGTGAAATTATTATGAAAAAGTCTGTATCCAGATTATGCTAAAACATAAAGTATAACTCAAAACTTATAGAATATATATATGCATGTATAAATTTATGATATTCAGAAAGTTTATTTTTAATAGAAAATAATAATTAATGCAGAGGCAATAACCTTGTGAGACTGAAAAGAACAGGTTTACAATGAAATGCAGCGTGACGTTTAATTCCCACCGAAGCAAATATTTTACAGAGATACCCAATTTCGAAATCCATGAGATCTTAGAGAATGAAGTCGAATGTTAAAAAATTATAAAGTAGTGGGGAAAAAAAGAAAAAGAAAGAAGAGCAAATATAAGGATAGCAAAACACAATAAATTAAAAATTGTCAGAAGTCTTCTTCCATCACAAGAGACCAGCCATTACATTCCTATATACAGAAAAAAGTTGCAAAAAGGAAAGAGTATGTTTTTTATTAACGATCATTTTGCAGTATAAAATCATTCTAACATCCGTTTTAAAAATTTTAACTTTATACAGTAAACTCTGATTATTTGCAGTTGGATTATTCATTTTAAGATTATCCATGATCTTCCTTTTTCCTTTGAGACAATAAATTACGATCTACTGAAAATATATATATATATATATTATAATAATAATAATAATCATTATTGTATATTTGTTGTATAGAGACACTAACTAGACTATCAATTAGGACGGAAAGTCTTTCTTTCATTTTTACACACTTTTTAATGAAAGACCAATACACCTAACACAGACATATAACACATATGATTAAAGTATAAAGATGGACTCTATTATAGATTGAACCAACGTTTAAGGGGATTACACAGATCTTACATTGATTCTTACAGTTCAGTTGTACCTGTATTTTGTGTAACGTTATTATATCAATAGCCAATAGAGGCTAACACTCAGGATACGTTGATGTAGAAACACCATAATAATCATGTAATTTTAAAGCATTAAAGTGATGGCAATTTGGTTACCAAAAATGTCTTGAAAATTAAAATTGCTATTTTTTTTTCTTTTTGTGCATATATGATCGTCTGTGTTTCTCAAAGCCATTTTTTAAATTAATTTATCAAATTTCAAAAGAAATTAGTAGTTAACGATAAAGGGCTCAGAAGCTTACGTTAGTAAAGTCCGGGAGAAAAATTTTACCAAACGTGAAAAATACTTCATAAAAATTCACTGGCGTAGCTACAAATATTTCTACTATTTTGTATATTCAATAAAATAAAGTATGTATTCGTAAAGGTTTCCGATGTTCGATGGATTTACACGTTTAGACAGGTCCAGAACTGAATTTAACCATTTTTAGAAAATGTGTGTCTGTGATGCGTGTGATAAAATTTTTTATGGCAACAGTATTTCAGGAACTATTGCACAGAATTTCATTTAAATTCATCTGTAGGTTCAACATGGCATAAATTAGAGCTGATAAACTTTTGGTGCAGATCACTCAGCAGGTGGCGCTGCTAGACTGCGATTTGTTCTATTTAAGGGAAGGCTATATCTCAAGTTCTATTGTGTATATAACTGAACAAAACACAGAATATCAGAAGATATTTATGAAACATTATACTAATGAATTTGGGTGAAAATCGGTTGATAAATGGCGCTACTGTGCTGCAATTTTCCCCGTTAATGGGAAGGCTGTATCTCAGACTTTATTGCATATAATTGCACAAAACTTGGAATATAAGAAACCCATTATGAAACAGGTTGCTGATTGTAATTGGGTGCATATCGGCCGTCTGATGGCACTGATGGGCTGCAAATTACACTCTTGAATAGGAAGGCTAAATTAAAACTTCAATTGCATATAAATGCATCAAACTTGATATGCGTGATAACGATTATGTAAACTATCCTGACTTAATTTGGGTGCATATCCCCTGATAGGTTGCAGTGCTATTACTGACTTTCTATGATTTTCCACATCTCAACATCTGTTGATTAAAAATGCGTAAACCTGCATACTTAAAATAGTTATTGTGAAAAGCTATGCTTAAACTTGTATGCATGTCAAAGTGGTAAAAATTTATTAAGTGGCGCTCTTATACAAAAAGATATAGAATAAAGTTTTGTGATGACTACAATATACTAATTTTTAAAGAAATACCGTTTTAGAGAGATAATTTAAGTTTCATTATTTATATTTACAGCTCAAGGATAGAGGATGCTGCTTTAATTAAGAACATAATAAAACAGAATTGGCAATTTTTTGACACCAGAAATTTGGTCAACATTTTAAAAAATTTTAAATAGTAATGAAAATAAAAATCTAAATATCATCTAACGAATAAAAAAAATCTATATGAAAAATAGAATTTGATATAGGTATAAATATTAAACTGAATATTAAACAACAACATAATTCTCAAAAACTGTTGTAGGTTGCAATTTTCATATTGCATTCGTACACCTACTTTACTTCTCCTGATGAACAGGTATGTCCAATTATTTTGATTTGAAACAGTTGTTGTGAGTTTTTGCGATTTATAGCATTGCTTACAAAATTCGCATTCATTACCTTTCCGTTTTCATACACGTTCCTCATTATAGAAATTTTACTGTATGCATGCACATGAAATAAAAAATTAGTATGTTGTGGCCATGACTTTCTTCTATGTATTATCTTATAAAGATTCAAGCAGCACCAAAATATTTATTAAATTATTATTTATTAAAATTATTTTCCTTGATAAATGCAGACGATTTTTATATCGGAGACGTAAAACACTAAATTCCGAATGAAAGTCAACTTGTGCTGACATTAAAAAAAAAGGATTTTTTTTTCTCCCATTAAAAATGAAAAATACGACAATTTTGTATCAAATTATCCTAAATCTATAGTGCAATTGTTTGTTTTAAAGGTGTTGCCAATTTCTTTTGAATGTTACCCATATTAAAAATGTACAATCCCTTGGGGGGGGGGGGGGGAGAGGGAATTCCTTCCAGAAGGAAAACGATGTTCCTACACGCATACAAACTTTTATCTAGTTTACTACTATTACACATTTATGGGAAATTTTGTCCTATACTGCCATCTTACAAATTATAAGAAAATGAAATCATAATGTCACCTGTTAAGCGATCGATTCCCAAATGTAATCTCAACCAGGTTAGGTCAGGGTACAACTAAATAATCCAAGAATTTTTTTTATATACACACAGGTAGAAATTTATAAAAACAGTAAAACGTCTTTAGGACATCTTACAACATGTACATGTGTCGTAAACTGGAGTTCAAATATTTTCCAGAATCCAATATTGTTTTCTTATACCGATAGAAGAAAGTAATGCAAGAAAAGTAAAAAAAAAAAAAAAAAAAAAAAAAAATCATGTTCGCTTACTTGTTGTAACCAAAATATGTTGAAGATTGTCGCTACAGACATTGCAGGAGTCACTCTCTTATATAACTGAGGATAGATTTATTTATTTATTTATTTTACCAACCATCGATCCATCGTCGTTTTCTATGTAAAAAAAGTTTCAATGAAAATTAACAACAGAATTTAGCGGCATTCCTGTATTATCATTCAACTAAAGAGTCGTTTCAAAGAGTTGTAATTTACTTTTCAATCGGTAGTAATATTACCAACCTCAAAACTCAAAATAAAATCTTTTTGTAAAAAAAAAAAATAGAACCGACTACAAAAAGCAACTTTTATTCAAACAACTAAAAATGAAAGAAAATTGGCAGAAAATGGAACTGTAAATTGCGCCTAAAAGTATAAAATAATTTCCTTCGCCAAAAAATCTGAATACTACAATTAAACATAACTTTTGAAGTCGGTGCAAAATTAAATAAAATCTAATTCTTTTTTAAAGGTTTATTTTTAGACCGGTAGCTACAAATGCTGTTGTCTCGAATAATCCATTTTCATGTTTCCTTTAATATTTTATCACTGTGTACAATTGGTCCATTAGTAACATCTACATACCGAAGTGAACATTTTTGCAATTCGGTATTTATGTTTCTACGAAGTAACTAAAGTTTTCTTTGTAAACTTGATATAACTTTGATAACTATCATCATTGGCGGCTTTTAGATTTGGCGATCAAAACGTAATGCAAAAATATACACGCGAGATGTATATTTTTATAATATATATTGTACGAAGTATTGTTTCATATTCTTGATTGTTATCTTAATATACCTTATTAAAATAAGCATGATTTCTCAAAGGAATTAAATATGTTTACCGATTTGATTTGGCGATTTTTTTTTTCACCAAGGATGCCAGATACCAGCAGCTCCGACAACTTTTGCAGTTTACGAAATCTTATTTGTTTATTTGAATCAAAGTAGTTTTCGGCTGTGTTTTGCAGATATTAAAGTGAGATGTATATTTTGAATAGAATTTGATTTTTGTATTGAATAAAGGTATAAATTTTTATTTAATTTTCAAAAGGGGGAATTCTTTCTCCCATTGTTTAATGGTGTTTTCCTTTAATCTGGGGTTCTACTCCCGGTCCAGGCATTGTTTTCACTCAGTCGGAAAATAAAAAATCAATAAATATGATTTTCTTCCCAATCAGTTGATTGTGTGATTTTAATATATTGTATTTATACTGCATTCAGCTTCTGGTATTTGAATACGGGTGAAAGAGGAGCGACCTTTTTGAAATTCTGAGGAAGAAATTATTTCGTATTCAAGAATAACGGAAGTTGTGGTTTGCGTTTCAGCTGGCGACCGTCGAAACGCAGCTTGGTGAGGCTGGATTTTTCTTAAAGTAACTAAGACTTGTGACTTTAAATCCTATCAGAGACTTTTATAATTTGTTTTCGCGTTAATCTCACATTTTAACGATATTAGCGATTTCCGAAGCTTTTTCTTGGCGTTTATCTTTTAGTGTGTATATATACACTAAGCAACAACAACAACAACAACAACAACAACAAAAAAAAAAGCCGCATTTGGATATTTTTCTTTTTACCTTCTACAAACCGCCAATTTCATTGTTTAAAAAGCATATTTTCGAACAGATATTATGTTGTCCTCCACATACACTTTAGCATTGAATACAGTGTTAAAAACAAAATGCAATTGTCATGAAAATTGTAATTTTGAAATTATTTCAAAAAGGGTAAGAATAAGGCAGTTAATGATACCACAAAAAATAATAATTTTTGAATGAAAATCCAAAAATATTTTATGTCTCCGGACCACCTCTAGGGGTGTGTCCCAGACCGTCGCCAATTGCCCATCTGCGCAGCACTGGTGCGACGTAAAACCCAACCATCCATCCAAAAATACTTTAATACGTGAGGTGGCAAAATAATTAAATGTTGACGGAATATTGGTAAAATGGTTTTTAGCAAGCTATAAAACTTTTTGGTCGTTTAAACTGGAAATGCGGCTTTAGGCGGCCATGTTGCTCATCCAAGCGAGATGACCATTAGTTAAAAAGCCATTGCTTATAAAACTGGTTTTTATTACATTTAGAACATAAAAGATATTCAGAAAAAGCGTTTAGCAGCATAATTTCTTTAACTACAGTGTAGCAACTATTAAACAAAGCAGGTCTAAATGACAGAAAATTAAAAAAAAATCCACTTTTAGTGAAGAGAATTACGAAAGCAAGACCTCAGATGGCTAAAAAAATAAATAAAATGATTAGTTAGTTATTGGGCTTAACTGGTTCTCTCCGATGAGTTAGGTTTAACTTATTTCGAGCTAAAGAAAACAAGCAGATCTGACAACGAAAATATGACATAAAGTAAAACATTTCGTAGCTATTTTTTCTTAAATATTTTGAAAATGAAGAATAATAATAATTCATACAATTTGTCTGCAAAAATTTCTGCATTACGTCTTGTGAAATTTAGAAAAAAAAAAAAAAAAAAAAGAAAGAAAGGAAAGGAAAAAAAAGTATGAGAACATTTGGGAGTGGTCTCACTCGTTAATTTATTATATTACGAAGATAAATATTCTTTTTTATACTGTGAATAATAATTAAATTCCCGTGCAATGAACGAGAATAAAAGAAAGTGGCTTTATATTTTCGTCCAGGACTGTATGTATGTGTCTGTATTTTTACGACGACTATTCACTTTAATGAAATAAAATTCAAGAGTTTATAAACACAATGTTTGTAATTAATTTTTTTCTAAAACATCATACTAATACTTTTGCTAAAACATATTCTAAATTTGGTGACAATCTGCTCTCATATTTCAGCAGCAAATTCTGTTTATAGCAAAATTTTAATTATAGTTATTCTGTATTTACGGGATTATATGCAAAAGCATTTGGAGATATAAACCAGGCTTTTCTGGAGAGAACAAATTTTGATTTCGTGTGTTAGTAAATGAAATAAAAATAAATTAAATCACGATTTATGATTGTTTTTAAGATAAAAAACTAAAAATATGTCAAGATTCCATTTAAGGCTGAGTCTGTACCAACTCACTTATTCTACTCATGAATGCATTTAACTACATATTCTATTTAATAATAAGAAAATTATTTTTATACCATTTTTATTATTCTAAATTCTGTCACAAATAAAATATTTAATTACTTCTGTATGAAATGTCAGAAAATGTTATTGAAAATGATCTGTGTTTGAAGTTATTTGAATTTGATATCAGTTCATGGAATGTTCCATACTTCTGCATTTAACAGATTTTTAAAATAATTTTCACCAAAACAATAATAATAATAATAATAATAATTTCTTTATACTTTTTAGGTATACAAACATTTCTACATACGCGTTGAGTTTTAACAGTTTGAAAACGTTTAAAATAGCTTTTAAAAGTTTGAATCACTAATAGGTTAACGACTTTCCTTATGAAGTATAAATCTTTATAATTTTGTGATTCAATATGTATGCCTGATAATGTGCTAGAGAGTTCATGTGTAAGCATAAAGAAATACGATTTATTGATGTTGTTGTAAATAAACAAAGTAATCGTTGAAATAAAATACATCGTTGAAAAATAAAAATTATTTAAGAAATCCCCGCTTTTTCCTTTAATTTGATACATTTAATTTACGTGTCAAAGTTCTCCATAACGCATGCAATCTTTTCTGAAAACGGAAAAGAGAACGTGAAAAAGAATCGCTTACCAACTATAATGATGGTTTACACAAGATCGTGTATGGAAATAAATATTCATTCACTACTTCAAAATCCAGCTTAAATGCTCCGAAGTATAAATTTGTAACTGCTAATGATATACTTTTCTCTCTTTATGGGTGTTCTGGGGAAACTAATTAGCGCTGCTAGATAATTATCATTTTGAAATGAGAATTTTTTACACATTTTTTAATCAGCTTAATATTTACGTTTGTAAGCGCGATGGTCATCATATGTTATGTTAATGTAATACTGAGATAAATGACATATATTTTAATATTTACCAAGTTTAAAAGAGTATTAAAATTTCAACACGTTCACTTTTTACTTTTATTTATTCATTTATTTATTAGATAACGATATTTAAATCACCAATTTTTACTGTAGTTTCAGAGATGTTAAAATTAATTTATTCCATGTTGTGGAAATTTTTTTTAATGCGTCTCTGCTTAAATATATATATATGTTACCGCTAAAGTGCAGAAATCAGTTAATCTGCAGATTAGCTAGGTAATCTGCACATTAACTAAGGTGATCCGTTAAAGTGGGAAAAATTGTTTTATTTCTCAAATTACCTAGGTAATCTGCGAATTACCTAGATAATCTGCACATTACCTACTAGGCACTAGTTAAAGTGAAAATAAGATATCTGGTGTTGTAATTTTACAGCACGTTGTGTTGTATTTGTTTTTTCATTCGGAAAAAAAATAGTTTTCTTTTCTTTTTTATTTCTTTCTTTACTTATTTTAATCTGTATGTGTTTTAATTTTTATATCTTTTAAAGTTATATTTGTTTTATTTTTTATTTATTTCATCTTTTTTATTCTGTCAATATAAGTTTGAAGATGTTATGCATTTTTAATATGAAATATAATAGCTTTAATAGCTTTCAATAAATTCTATTTTATAAATGAATGTTAGAATTGTAATACAGTAACGATTTCTTTTCAAAATAAAAATATTCAACAATTTAAAATTAAATTAAAAAAAAAAGTTTTATTAACAACTTATATTGCTATTACTATTTAAATACTAGAAGTATTAAATTATATAAAATATTACTAGAAATATTAAATTAGACAAATCAGAAGCATTATTTAAGAAGTACTTCAAATAATTAAAACTGCTTTAACATTTTTTAGAATGCATGAAAATTAAAATGACAGTTTTCAATGCTTTATTAAACTATATTTTGCAGCATACATATATCTGTACAAGTTTAGCAAATATATTAATTTTACAAAAAAAAAAAAAAAAAAAACCTTTATTAACACTTTTTATGTGATAAACTACAACGAAATTATCTGAAAAAGCGAACAACAACAAAAAAAAAAATAAATAAATAAATAAATAAAATAAAATAAAAATAAATAAAAATATAATCATGATATATAAAATATGTACAGGAAACTTGAAACTGAAAGAAAAAAAAATGTAATGAAATGCTAAAAAATGTACAAAAATTTCATATTAAGTATTTATTAAATGCCATAATATTTTTCAAAATTAATAATTAATATATCTTTTTTTTTTTTTTTTCAGTAAGTAATAGTAATTTAAATCAATTTTAAAATAAATTAGTTTTAAAAAGTTATGGTTTAATAGTTTAAGTTCGGAAGGAAATAATTACTGTAATGTAAATCTAATATTCCAAATGGAGTTTCACGAGAGACAGCTTTTAATTAAGATTACACTTCATTAATAAAATGCAGACCCTTATCAAACTTATATTGACAGAATTATAAAAGATATAAATACAATCCAAATTAAAGCAATTATAACTTACTTGTTACTTTAAATTTTGTGTTAGTCATAATAATAACCTAATCATAGCTTCCATCCTCCACATTTTGCGTTTTGCGTTTGTCGGTTTATCATCATAGCGTAGCGGAAGTGCGGAAGGGAAGGGGTAAAAGTTTTAGTTATGTTTGAAGGTCATTCGCGTATCTGTATCACATGGCTGTTTGACGTCATAGTGAATGTAAAAAAAACTAAGGCTCGAAACAAACACTTGAACTTTAACGATACTGAAACCGTTAATCTGCAGATTACCTAGTTAAAATTCGGAAAACTCTTTATTCCGCACTTTAACGGGTCATTTTAGTTAATCTGCAGATTTGCTAGGTAATCTGCAGATTAACGAATTTCGCGTTTTAACGGTAACATATATATATATATATATATATATATATATAGTAAACTTTGACAGCTTAGCTAATTGCTATATTTAAATGAGATTCCCAAAAGGAAAAAAAATAATCACTGTTTTTGTTATAAAATTTTATAAATTTTATAACAAAAATATAAAAAATTAAAAAATTTCTATTGAAACTATTCAAAATTTTCTTCAAGCTGTATAAATTTGGGCTTTATGATTTTTTCTTTAAACTTTTCCGCTACCACCGATTCATTTTGCCTCTAAACCTCTTCAGGCATTTGACGCTATTGTAGGCGGACATATTTTAGTAGCACACTGTGCCCATTATCCTGTATATGCTTTTGGTTTTAAGTTAATATCAACTAAATGGAATAATTCAATTTCAATGGTCAACTCAGAATCCCTTCCTTCTTTTGCACCTTTTGATGCTTTTTTTGCGTCTAGTGGTTCGTGAGAAGGCAGTCGTGCATGCATAAAATATGGTATTAATAGTATGATAGAAATAACAACCTCTTATTTCACATTAATTTATGTCAATCATTTTAATTATTTTCTCTTTGAAAATGTTCATTTTTACTTTAAAAACCGCAGCTGTCTGAATTCCAAGCATACACTTAATAATATTTAAAAAATTATTTATAAAATTAAAAATTTTGTATCAGGATATATGTATGTCGTTCCCTGTCTAGCACAGGCATTTTTAATTGTAAGATACTGCGTACAAAGATATTATATTCATAATCATTTAAATGCTTTAATTTAAAATATGTAATTGTATTAAAATTGTCTGTATCCTAAATAGGGTGTTTTGGAATAAAAACAATGAAAATTTCATATATAATAATGAAGATCAAAATTTATTTTGTTTGTATCTATATATATATATATAACCAAAAAAAAAGATTCTTTTTAAAAATTTTCTAAATAAATTAAAAAGTGATATTTTCCAAACAAATTAAAAAAATAAATAATTTCATTCTATATTAATACATGAATTACCCAAGAGTTACTTGAATACTGAATTGTTTTTAAAATCTCTCTTTCTTTTCTTTTTCTTTCTTTTTTCTATTTATTTAATTAGTGAAGTAGAAAACATATAAATCATTTTATATGTTGCACTTTAAATAACTTTAGGCGTAGGAACCCTACAATATTCAAATACAAAAAATAAAATAAAAATGAAATATGTAAAGGATAACAAGATTTAAAAAAAAAAAAAAAATTTAGTGGTAAAAAACTAGAAAAAATATTTAATATTTAAAAAAATATTTCTGTTACGACATGTCTATTTTAAGTAGTTAATCCCGCCTTAATGCATTTCCTTAATACTCTATATCAACTTGAGGCGTACGAATCCTATAATATTGAAATAAAAAATATGTATAGCAAGATTAACGCAAAGAATTAGCGGTGGAAAATTGGAAAAGTTTTTTAACATTTTTTAAAATAAGGAGAGGTATTCCTTTTTTGAACAGTAAGCCTCGCCTTTACCCGTGTCTCTAAAACACTATGTTATTTAGCAAAATGATTTCTCATATCCGTGATTAAGTAATTGAAATTTTGTTCTCAACAATAGATGGGGTAATTGCCTTTGGCGTTTTCATATACTGGTGTCACATAATGAGTCAAACACGAATGCACTAAATAACTTTCCTTAAAAGTATTGTTTCAGAGAAAATTAGTAGGAGGGGCTAATTTGATTTGGAAAATCCTCATATCATAATGTCCTGCCTGCAATGCTTTAGTTTTACAAAAATAAGTTAATTTGTGTAGTAAATGTCGAAATGTTACTTAGAAAATCATCAGAAACACAAAGAGAAAAAAAAAAGGAAAGTGTAAAACTTTTCCTATGAATTTTTAATTTTCTGTTTTCGATGATACAAATAACAGGTGACGGTCCCTTAACGGTGATAAAAAAAAAAAAAAAAAAAAGAAATTTTACTATAACTCGAAAATTAGTGCTAGAAATGAGCTGTAAATTTGAAAATCCATGTTTCTGATGATATTTATTCCATTCAAACAAAAATTAATGTATGTCATATTTCATAATTTTTTGAAATGTCAGGGATGGAACACGGGCGCAGAATTCATACCGGAATCCGTTTAAGAAATTTCTCTACCTATAATATCGTCGATTTAAGAAGTAGAAAATTTTCGTACATTGATAGTGGTATGAATTCTGCGCCCGTGTTCCATCCCTGAAATGTTGATTTATTAATAATTTTCATAGTTAAAATTATGTTTCTTAATCGAAAATATCCATGAAAGATGTTTGGGTAATTTCATTCTACGCATAAAAAAAAAAAAAAAAAAAAAAAAAAAAAATTGAATTAATTAAGTTTTTAAAAAATGTGAAATAAAATCTATCAGATTCATTTAACATTAGCATAGCTGCTAACTTGTACTTTTATTCACACCACTTTTTCTAAGTAAAAATTTTGACCTTATTTAATCCTTGAAAAGTTCCAGAAAATGTATAAAAAGTTCTTATTAAAAATATACGGTAGCAAAAAAAAAAAAAAAAAAGTTGGCAGCGATGCATTAGCATCCTCGAAATTTTACAGATTATAACTCAACGAAAACTTGAGAGAAATATATAAACTATACCATTTTCCGGGATGATTTGATCCAAATAACTCAAAAATTAGGCTCGTTATTGAAAAGAATGACATTAATGTCATTTTTAATATCTAGACGGCCTTGTAAGCAAAATCTAAGTATACCATTATAAAAACTGGGCATTATTACTAATCGATTGGTATCATCCTCATTTTATATGACAGTCTTCGGCGATATTAGTCAGGGGGTGGCAATTCATTTTTTCTTGATAATCGTATATAATAATAAAAAGATTCCACCGGTGTCTCTTATCGATATGAACGCGGACTTATACAAATATAATTAATTAACGTAACTGTCGAGTCTATTTGCTAAATCTTTTATCCTGGATTTTATTATCTCCAACGTCTCACTACCACGCCTTTTGCTCCCACCCAAAGCGAATGTTGTTTTTTATTCTAGCATTTCTTTTTTATGGTTTACAGTAAGCTCTTTCTTTTTTTCACTGCCGAAAACAGTACAATAAAATCTTTAAATTGGGTTTCTTTGTTGTAAGAACATTAAGACCCTTTTATTTGCAGTGCTGGTACAGTCGGGGAAAAAAAAACGCAACACTCAACGTAACTTCGTTGCTAATCTATGTAGAAAAATGTAATAGGTATCATTCGACGGGGAATTGGGAGTAGTTTCAGAAAATGAAGTGAAATTTTGAATTGGGGGTCGTTTACATATTAAAACGCGCACCAACTTTGATTTTTTTTAATGGTAATGCCCCATTTTTATTTTATATTTGAATTCCTGGGATCACGACAACGCGAAAAGGTACATTGGTTGTATATTTTACTTATTTTTTCACAGAGTTATAAACGTTCAAAGTTTGAAGGTGCTAATGTTAAATTCATATTTCAAACTTTTATTAATATCTTCACAAAAAATAACTTGATCGATATATATATTTTTTTTTACGAGATACAGTGAAGAAACCCAAACATAATCCAACATTATTTTTGATTCTGAAAAATATTTTTAATTCTGAAAAATATTAATAAATTCATATTTATAAAAATTATGAATTATGACCTATATTAATTTTTACATAAAATGAATCCTAATGCTGAAAAATATGGGTGTGCAAATTTGCAGTTCTTTCCAGTTATTAGTTTTCGAGATATAAATAAATCTTTCTTTTCGAGTGGTTTAGGGGGTTGTATAAAGTTAACATAACTCTTATAAAGTTTTGCATGAGATAACGAATCAAATCTTAAAAAATAACAAAAGAAAATTAAACAAAATATATTTTTTTTTTTTACTTACGGGTTAAATTATATAACAAGAACGGCAAACGCAATGAAATGAAACAAAAATGATGATTTTTAGTCATTAGTCTTCAAGAATTTCTGTTTTCTAAAGAAGACAAGCCCCACCTTCTTCGTTCTTTAAAACAAAACAGTGCAGAAAAGAAAAGAAAAGTAAATGTGACATCCAGTACTCGTGTTAAACCGCTTATTTTATGTTGACAAAAATATGCACAAGTGGTATTTACTTCATAGATTACTGGTGATAAATTTTGAATCTTTTAAACGCACACCAGAAGAAAAAAATTAACTAAATAGGCGGGGTTTACCGTTTTAAATAGAAAAATTGGATTAATATTTCCGAACAAATTTTCTGCATTCACAATTATATTACAAATAGATATACATTATAATTATGTTCTTTCTAATCAATATATTTCTATCCATAGTAAATTTTATTGAAAAATATGAACACTGGGTACACATCTAAGAAATACGTAACACACAAATTACGAAAGAAACGCCCACTGACAGAGTTATAGATTTTCAAATGACGTGAATCTACCCTAACAGCACGACTTCTCTAAATGACATCCTCAAGATGTCCTATGGATGAAAAGGACTTCTATGTACATCCTATGGACACCTTTAGGATGTATTACGGACAAGCGTGCTGTTAGGGTATGTCAGCAGTCGCGAAAGGATTAATTAAGAAATTATATTTTCATAGAAATTATAAAACGAATCGTGCAGTTCCAAAGAGTTCAACTGACCCAAAACTGGTAAGTGCGATTAAAATTGTTTAATATTTACTTCGTGAACCCTTACAAGAATTTATCCGAAAATATTTAGTTTCTGCGCTGTTGTATATATATCTATATCTATATTATTTCATTTCGTATATAATGTTACACCTACAAAGGAAAATTTAACCTTTATTGGTGATCAGTACACCCATAATAGGCACTTTTACTTGAAAAATATTGCACTTTTTTCAAAGAGTACTGTCTGGACCAGTCGCAAGTGTAATGTGTTTAAATAGACCTAAAATTATCTAAAATAGTACTGAAGTATATACAAATCTAAAAAACTGAAGTCTGGTTAATAAAGAAATTGAAAATTGTTTTTTTTTTTTTTTTTTTTTTTTGATTAATTTATATAATTATTTTATTTCTGAAAGATTTCCAGTGTGAAAGATTAAAATTTTGTATATTTCTTATAAGATCTTAATTTTATTTTTCTACATTTAGAGATAACCCCCTAACAAATTTTTATTATAACTCTATAAATACTAAAGATAAAGTGTACAAACACTTTTCCGCACTGCCAGACTCTCAGAAATTCGAATATGAAGTCAAAATTGGGTGTTGCTATTGAAAAATTCAAAGTTGGCGTTAATTACAATATGTAGATGACCCCTAATTCAAATTTCGATGACATTTTCAGAAAGTGCATTTAATTTTCTGTTGAATTATGTCTATTAGATGTTCCTGCTATGATAAATAACGAAATCACAGCGGGTGTTGCGTTTTTTTCCCCGACTGTACATATGTATTACTCTTATGATATATATAAAAAACTTTATTTACACTGTTAAAAAAGCTGCAGTAAAATTACGAGCAAAGCCCGGCAGTAGAGACTCCAGACAAAGCCCGTAAGAAAAAAAAAAAAAACATTTAGACGATGAATGCTGTATCGCCTGTAATTTTACGTTGAGATGAAACATACAACCAACTTGTAAAAAAAGCAGTATTGACCATAAAATTAAAAGTTAAAGTTTGAGTTCCTCGAATATTTTGAATATCTCTGTAAAAAATTCTATAGTAGATTACAGCACAGTGTGCTGGCAAAAGTATTGTCTACTCATTGTGCTGTATTTTTACAATGTGCCGTAAAATAAATTTGCTGCGATTTTTACTCACATGTGCTGTAATTTTCACAGTATGCTTTAAAAATATTTCCTGCAATCATTACACATGCGCGCAGGGAAAAATCCACAACACTAAGTAACTTATTTATTTTTTTACACATATAATTTACTTTATTTACTTTTTCATGCGGAGCAAACGGTCTTGGGTAGCCCGCGATACGAGCTCACAATCTCCTGTTCTAGAGACCAGCACTCTGCCAATCGCGCCTTTGGGCTCACAATTACTTTTCTTTACAGAAACAGATATGGTCAACATCAGCACTGATCGGTTGATAAATCATGTCATACGCACCAAAAGACTTCTGGAAAATTTTTGATACCGATTTACAGCAAAATGCGAAGTAACCAATTTTTACAGAACTAGCTGTAAAAAAATGCAGCAACGTATGCTGTATTTATGTTAAAAAGGGCTTTATTTTTTACAGGAATTTTTTACAGTGATTGAATATTATTAACGTTCAAATTATGCATAAAAATTATTTTCTTTTAAGACTATTTTAAAATCTAAATTTGCTATTTTTGACAAAATTAAGAAGTCAGTGAATTTTCATACTGGAAAAACAAAAGCCTTTTTATTCTTTCTATAAAGACTGTGATACTGATTTTTGAGAAAGAAAATCCATTATATTTTTCTAAATCATTTTTATTCGTAAACACTGGCACTTATTTCAAGGTTCTCATTAGAGAAAATAATGGGTGAGAATTCCTCACCCTTCTTCAAAAACAAAGTCAAACTTTTGAAAACTATGTGAGATTTCTGAAAATTAATCGCGACCCCAAATAAACTTTGAATAATAATAAATCTTTTACATGGACACAGAGAATTTGTATCTTCAATTAATATGATTTTTTTCATGGTTTTCGATTTTATGGTTTCTGTACTGGGCGCAAAGCAGAAATAACTAGAGCCTAATTCTTACTCATCCGAACAGGTTTTCACTATAGGACTGATTTCAAACTGTGTTTGTGAAGTGTTAGGCGTATACTTGCACTTTTTAGAATAGCAGAAGTTTTTTTTTTTTTTTTTTTTTTTTAGTTGATTATATTTAATAACAGATAAGTCTACACAATGGTAAGTTTTTACCAAGAACTTAATATTTTCTTCGCTAACGGTTATAAATATGCACCAGTTTCGCATGTGGCATTGTAACTGATTTATATTTAAAAAGTTTTATTGAAAAAAATTATTAAATATATAAACCCTTTTGTTTGATTGCAAAAGTCATTTGTTATTTTCATTTTATCAATATATATAGACCAACAAACACTCTCTTTAAAAATACAAAGATGTTGATAGGTGCCATGTTAAGATTTAGTGTGAAATCATCAACAATTTTATTAAGGTAAATTTAAGAACTGCTCATCAGAAATTTTTTGAAAGTTTACGTATTTAAACTATTATGCTTACATAATAGTGCTCTTTTTTCTTAAGTTTCCTGTGAATAGGAAACATTAAAGTCTTTTAACAACGATACATACAAGTGAAGGAAAAACATAAGTCGCTTTATGTTTTACCTGTATCAGTGTTGCCAGATTTGGGGACTTTTTTATTCAACATCCACCAATAAATTTTTACAGCAACAGTTGCCTAATCACATCGAAGATTAATCCTCTATTATGTATGTCAAATTTTACTTCTCAAAATTATTGGTGGTAGTTGAATAAAAAAGTCCCCAAGTCTGGCAACACTGACCTGTATATATAAAGCATAATTCATATATTTATTTAAATTATGCTTTATTTTAAATTTGTGAAATTTATTTTTATTTTTAAAAAACATATTATACCTTAGTTTTCAGTTTTATAATTTCGCTAGTAATAGAGCTTATTAATAAAAAGATTCTTCTGTAAATGAATCATAAAAAGATTTTAGCATGAAAAAAATAGAAACACTTAATATATAATAATGGTGTATTACGATGTTATACGATGTTAATATGTTAATACCATTACGATGTTAATATGTGAATTTAAAAAAAAAAGGGCTTTCGAAATTTATTTATTAAGAATAATAATAACAAGTTTAATAAAGCAAAGAATGGTTAAATGCATTATTGTTAATAATATGATGCTTCAATTCAATAATTTTAGTAAATTATAAAATATAGATATTTTAATAGTACAATTATGGAACTTTAAAACCAATTTTTTCAGTTTTTTTTTTCACTTTTTAAGAAAAATTATAATTACAAAGATAATTACACCTAACATTAATGCCCATTTTATACAGGAAAATATGCTTTCACTTAAATTAATAAAAGTGCTAATTAAAGTGTATACATTATTCCGTTTTGTATGAAGCAATGTTTTTATTTAGAAATTATCCTTAATGATATTTAGCTAAAATTGAAATGAATAATTAAAAGCGTTACACATTTCGAAGGTTAAATTAATCCAGCTGCTTAATTATTTCGCAACAAGGAAAACAAAAGTTAAAAACAGCTCTCTAATTAGTTTCATTCATAATTAAAATTATAATATGAAATGTGTACTTCAAAAAATGCATGCACATAATTGCTGTTTCGTTATACAACCTACACAAAACATTTTTTTTTCTCTGTTTAATGAAAGTAATAGGTTAATACTTATAATTTTTTTTCTTTATCTTTTAGTTGCCTTAAAATGTAACATTTCAATTATGAGTCTTTTTTTTTTTAGAAAATTCGATGATTTAATACATATATAGTCTAAATTATACATAGGTGTTATTAAAAAAAAATAATAATAATAAACGCAAAAAAAAAAAAAAAAAAAAAAAAAAAAAAAAAAACCTAACAATTTAATTTTTTGAGCATAAAATTTTTTGGTGAATCCATTTTAATGATTTCTTATCAATTAAATATTCATTTACTAATTTCAAAATGAGAAACTATAGTAATTAAGTAGTGTATTGAAGCATCGAATATGTCATTAATAGCTTAGAAGTGATTTGTCTTTCTAGATGTTTCCTTAATTATTTTGCATATGTAAAGCTCTGCCTTTTTCATTATCTTTTGATTTATAATGGATGTTATTCCAAAATAATTAGATAAATATAGTTTTGATACGGAGAAATGAAGAAATCTGAAATCATGCGCTTCAATTGCATATGAATACGTATGCTATGGTCCTAATTAAAAAAAAAAAAAAAAAAAAAAAAAAAAAACTGTTGCATGATTAGAAAACATCATTACATATGCAGATGAAAGGACGTTTGGAAATAATGTTTCATTTATTATGAAGTATTGTTCTACAATTGCATTATGTAATAAAAATATTTAAACTTTTTTAAAAGCTTCACTAATATGTACAGTCTGTCAAAAAATTAAATGAACACTAAACCTTTCTCAGAATTCATAAAGAATAATTCTAATTTTTTGACAGACAAAAAAGGAAACATTAAAAATATTATTTTTACGTTAAAATCAAGGATATTGTTTGTTCAGTTAATTATTTGACTGACTGTATAATCTTAGATATCGGAATTACTCCTTAATATACGTATTTTAAAATAATATTAAAAATATTAGAATTTAAATTGCAGCATTTTTAAAAATGTCATAATGAAATTATTTACAGACGAATTCTCTGTAAATTATTATTATTTTTATAGAGATATACTTGTTACAGCATTATAAACAAAAGTCTGTTGAACTATCATGACTCTGACAAGGAAATATTGTAAAAATGGCAAGAGAGTTACAAGATCATTTTTAAAACATCCTATGAGAAATTATTTTTTATAAGAGTATTCTTTGGTACTATACAGTAAGTTATTAAATTCTTGATCTTTCTTTAAATCAGATATTATTTTGATAACTATGGTGCAGTTTTTTTTTTTCGTTATTTCTAAGAACACAAACTGCAGTCCAAAAGTGACCGTTTTGAACTCTGATCTTAAGAATTTGAAATGAATTTTTCATCGTATTCTTCTTAAATTATTACAATAACTTGTGTTTTTCTTTTTTTTTTTTTTTTTTTTTTTTTTTAGATAAAAAAAAAAAAAAAAAAAAAAAAAAAAAAATCCCGTAATATGATCAAAACTATGGAACGTAGATAGAATGCTTTTAATTTTTCCAGACTAAATATATCAGCGTAAAATTCAGTTAAAAATATGATTTTGTGTTTCCTGTTTAAATTACTTTTTTCTTTTCCACAAAACTTTTTGGGAAAAATCTGTAAGTCATTTTTTGTTAAAAGTCTTAAATAATTAATTTTTATTTTCGATAACTAATAATCTACTAAATAATTTTATGCTTTTACTATTTAAATTTCTCGAAATTGCATAGTTTGAGTGCAACTACCACTGCAAAACAAAAAATTTTAATGGGATTCAGAAAATGTTTCCTTCGTGTCTAGACAAAGTTTATGCTTGTAGACAATTCGTTCATTGGACAGCTTCCTAAAATACGATGCTTGACATACTGAATGACAAGCAGCTGACAAATAACTGGTTACTGCGATCGGTTGTGCACTATTTAGAAGTTCGAATAATCTTATAAAGAAAGTTATTTTGGGATTTTCAGAAGAGTGCAGTTCACTTCAAAGTACGCTGAAGAAGCAAAATAAATCGTTTACAGAAGAGGCTCTTTGTTCAGTGCACACATGGCTGACATTTTTAGATTAAAGCAGTTTCCTTTTAACGTTGCCAAATTTTAGTAACTAATTTTAAATTTAGTATTCTGCAACACGTTGAATATTTCATTAATATTTCACTTATTAAATATTTATAACTTTTTATTTTTTTCACGTTCACTTTTTTTACTACTTGTTATTAATTTTTTTATTTCTTTGGTCTGAAGTCATTATGACCTTTTTAAACATTAATTATAATACTTAATTTAAGTAAGATTTTAAGAAAGCAGTTAACAGTTAAGATGTCGAAAACAACTCGTTGCCATTCCATATACATATCTAGCTCATTTACACCTTCAACATTTTCTTAAATAAAAATAGGGAAAATAAATTAATGTGAAGCTTAGACATAAAAACAAAACTATTTTAAAACTCATTGAAGTCGTAGAAATGCAACTAATGTAATAAGCATTTTCTGTTTAACAAGCCTTATAATTAATAACTTTTAGAAAGAGTAGTATTTCGATAAGAAATCATAAACGGTTTTCTTTGTAAGAGTTGTTTTCTATGTTCAATAATTATAAACAACTAACCTATGATCTTTTATTAAGTTATAACTTTATCTTATATATATATATATATATAACTGATTTTTTTTTTCCTTGCTAAAGTAAGTTTTATTTTTTTATTTTAATATACTATTAATTTATTTTATTTTATTTATTTACTGAACTGCAAAATATTGAATATTTGTCAATAATTTTATTTTTCTAAAATACATTTGCTTTTTTAAATAAATGTTAAAATAATAAAACAATTGAATAAGAGACATATATTAAATAAAAACGTGACAAAATACAAGTAATAATCACGTACAAATATAAATATTTCGTTCTATTGTCCTAGAACTTCATCAGTTTATACTACATCTAACACCCCGCAACTTACAACTATATAAACAAGGAACTATAAATAAACAGAAAATAAATAAATAAATAGAATTGCGGATTCAGATGTCATTGCGCATATGTCATTAATTGGAGCGGGTCGAATTTTCGTGAACTATCTTTCCAAGAAAATACAGAAATAATAATTCTGTATTTTCTTGGAATATAATTTTGTATACAGCAGGGATGGAACACGGGCGCAGAATTCATACCACTCTCAATGTAAGAAAATTTTCTACTTCTTAAATCAACGATATTATAGGTAGAGAAATTTCTTAAACGGATTCCGGTATGAATTCTGCGCCCGTGTTCCATCCCTGATACAGCCTGAAATAAGATTTTAATATTTTCGAAGTCAGCCATATAGTTTGTTTCAGCTACATGGTTAACCATTTTTTATCGAAAATAACCATTTAGATGCGTTTGTGTTCTTTATTACAGATATCAGCAAAGCATCTCTCCATCATAGGTTAATATATTATTTTTTTCCAATGCAATAATTTCTCTGTCACTCAATTACTCAACAACTCTAAAGTATGATCAACGCACAACAGAAACAAAATCGTAGCATATTACAATCAAGGCGAAATGAAATATATATTAGGTTGAGTCAAAAGTTTTGTCCGGTTTCTAATCATTATTAAAAGTTAAAAAAATATAACAATTATAGCATATTTTCATTAACACATTCACCAGTACTTTCAACAACCATTTTCCAACCTGACTGCAACATTAAAATTCCATGGTTGTAAAAAGCCGCTGGTTTTTGAGCGAAGAAGTCGACAATGCCTTGTCGGAGGTCATATTCGTTGTTGAAGCGCTGTCCACAAATAAAGTGCTCTAGCGACCTAAACAAATGATAATTCAATGTCGGGGCAATGAGCGAGAAGTTCCCAGCCCAACTCATTCAGCTTCTCACTCGTCTGGTTTGAAACGTGTGGTCTTGCGTTGCCTTGTTGGAAGAATACTCGAGCTGGATTAAAGCCTTTTTTGATGAGTTTCTGTTGAACGTGGTTAAGTTGAGTGCAATAGACATATGAGTTCATTGTTTGTCCTTGAGGAAGAAGATACCAATGCACAACTATTGTCGACATCCAAAAAACACAAAAATGCGTTTTTTGAATGCATCCCAGGTTGAACCGTCCTAACTCCTAGCTGATGTGGGCTGAGTCATTGTCATCCGGGTTTTTGTTGTCGTATAGTGCCAAAGCTTCCTAGATCTACTATCAAGCCTGAAGGTATCACTGCGGACAGCGTGTGACGTCACAACCCGGGTCCCTTATCTGTAAGAAACTGATGTCCATCGGGTCCGTTTATTATGTTTTACTATCTTACCTTCTGCTTGGAATGCATGTAGCAAACAATGTTCGTCTTCACCTCACACTTCACATACATTTAAATTACATTTTTCATGAATGAATTTTTAGATTCCATCATTTAATATACTTCAATTGAGTTAATTGTCATTTACATTGTATTGCGGCAGAATATGAGGAAAATTTTTGAAATCTGAAAATCAATGTTTTCTATTATGTGGATTGTCTAAAGAAAAACTAATGGATGACGGATTAGAATTTGAAGGAATTTGTAATTGTGGTAAATCACTAACTCGTTAATTAATGAATGTATAAAAACAATGTGTAAAATTCTTTTGAATAATTATACGAAGACAAGAAATGATTAATTTCATAGTAGATCCTCTAGAAATTAGCAACTGTAAATAATAGATTTAAAAAAAAGGGTCAAACAGAGATTTTTAAAAGCGTAAATTAATTTCTTTTAAATTTTTGTAATATTTCTAAAAAAATTAAATATTTTTTTTAGAAATGATAGAAATTACGTAAAAATTCTTTAAAAATAACGAAAGTCTCTCACCAGTGGTCAAAAAATTCTGCTCTCGAAGACATTAGGTGCCGGGTTCGATCCTAGGTGACACATGTCAACCTATCCTTTCGGAGTTCTCCTTGATTTCCCCCGAAACGTTTAAATATAGGGCTAGAACACCGTAAAATGACCCCCAGGGAGGACACTTTCTCCAAATGAAAAAAAAAAAAAAAAAAAAAACCCTTTGTTTTAATTATTACAGATCGTTGCTCAATCATTCGTTTTAAAGGTATTGACGAGTTCTTTTAAAAGATATCCATATTGAAAATTTACACACTCACCCACGCAAGGTTGACTGTTATCCTGATTGACTGTTACTGTTATGAATAATTCTTTCTTAATTTTACATCAATTCATTAAAAATTATTCTCATTTATACGAAACTTTGTCCAAAACGGGCACATTAATAATTATGAAAAGCGGAATGGCAACACCACTCGTTAAACGGTTTTAATTTTCAAATTTTTGTTTCATTTTTATTTATTTTTCTCTGTCTTCTGAATTCAATAGAAAAACGTCTTGGATTCGTAAAGATTTTCTATTTCTGGTTTTCGATGGATTTACACGTTTTGAAAGGGACAAACACGATCTGATCAGTTTTAGAAAATGTCAATATATGTGTGTGTGACAAAATATTGTGGTATCTGTATCTCAGGAACTAATGAACAGAATTGCATAAAAGTTTAAGTTGCTTCTTGATTTATAAATGTCCTTCAACTTTTGGTGAAAATCGCCAACAGGTGGAGATACCACGACGTTTGATGATAATTATTAATATGGCAGTATAGGAGAAAATTTTGTATAAATGAGCACAATTACGATTATTTTTAACGAATCATCGTGAAATACAAAGAAATACTTATAGGTTGGGTTGGGTTGGGTTGTGAGGACTACACTAGGGTCTGAAGCCTGAGAAGAATGTCCTCCGTGGGGGTTTTTCTAAGGGTTCCTATCCCGTATTTACACAATTTTGGAGAAAACCACGTAAAATTCCGAACGGCTAGGCCGACGAGTGCGACCTGGGATTGAACCCGGCACTTCACGTCTACCAGCTTCGAGCGCGAAATACTTATAAGAAACATTTGTATATATAGGTGCATCTTTGCATCCTTGGAGGAAAATCCTCCCGAATGTTGTAAACTTTCAATATAAATATTTTTTAAAAGAAATACTAAATACCTTTAAAACTAACAGTTGAGCCATGTATCTTCGATAATTTCAAACAAAGTTATCGATTAAAAAAAAAAAAAAAAAAGAAGACGAAAGAAAGAAAGAAACACTTCCTACAATCTCGAATGTAGAGCATAAAATTATTTTTTTCGAAATTTAGTATTGTATTTCTCTGATATGAAAGTTGTCTCTATTCATTGTGGAAATTAATTTTTATAAGTAGTGTGTACTGCGTGAATTTATTTAGGAATTATAAATTTATCTGAAACAGATTTTTTAAATATTGTTTTAATTTTTTTTCGGCCCATGCAATTTTAAATTGAATGATCCAAAAATTTCTTATATATTAATTTGAAATATTTTTTAAACATCTTATATTTATGACTTCAAATTGTTTACTTTAAATGTTTGCAAAACAATTATAGTAACTGAAATGATATATTTATACTTTAGGAAGTAATCTTCGAAAGCCATCAATAAAAATTTCGCAAAATATGTATGTAAAACATTTTCAATTATTGTGCTTTGCAAATAGGGGATAATTTTAAATATAAATTTTTAGTGTTCTTTAAATATAAATTTAACATTCAAATTTCGATCTTCATATGTTAAAAATTGGAAATTTAAAAGTACTGAATGTATCTATGCATGTTAAAAATCCGTTATTCCTTTGGCAGACATCATTTCAAATTTATTCGATATTACCTATAAACTGAATGATTTTAATTTTGCCTAATACAGACTAATTTGAAATAGTAATTCAAACATCTCATATTTATTATAACTCGAATTTTTTTTCAAAATTTACAAATCAGCATTTACTAAAGAGTTGTTGTATCTACATTTCAGAAAATAAACTTTCAAATTCATGTATAAAAATGATGAAAAATGTGCATACTTAATATTTTCAAATATGTTACATAGCCAAAAATAGAGGATTTAAAAACTAATTTTTTGTACTTTTAAAGATTGAATATTCATATTTCAATTTTTATAAGTCACAGTTTGGAAATTTAAAAAGAGTGAATGCATGTGTATCTAAAAATTTTTAATACTTATTTTTTAAGTATTAATTTAATACTCTTTGTACAAAACTTCGAAGTTGAATGATCTTAATGAAATTAACATACTTTTTTAAATAATGTAAAAATATACAAAGCTTGATTTATTGCATTATATATTTAATTTTAAAATACACTTCTGTATGTGAATATAATTAAAAATAAAATAAATATTTGGTAAAATATGTATAATAAAAATTTTCATTTATATTAATTTTCAAATGAGCACTATTAAATATCCTTTTTGTTGTTTTAACTCAAATTTAAATCTTTATATGCTAAAATTTGGAAATTTAAAATTAAAGAACGTGTGTCAAGATTTATTATTATTATTATTATTTAAATATTTTAAATTCCTTGGTGTAATAGTTATAAAATAAATTATTCCAATGGAATTCGGTGTATTTCTCTCGTTTATTAAAATAACATGTACAATCTTAGTTCTGTAACATCAAATATTTGATTTTAAAAAGTACTTAATGATGTAAACACGTATAAACATAAATGAAAGGGAAAATATATCTATTTTAGCTGACACTATGGGGGGGGGGGAATATACATATACATATAATAAAAATGGTAGATAAATGCCAAATAATATTTTTTAACGGAATATTAATGAGAAATCTGTTTTTATGAAGAAGAAATGAAGCTTTAAGAAAAGATCTTAAGAGGTTTCAGGCGAAAGTAAACGATGCGGAGGGACCCCTGTTGTGACGTCACGAAGAGGACCTTTAGGCTTGATAGTAGATCGAGGAAGCTTTGATAGTGCCCACATCTCATCGCGGGTAAGAATTCGACATCATCCATCTCGGCTAAACTCTCGCAGCAACGATTGACAGACTGATTTTCACGGATTCTTTTGCATTTTGTTGAGCTCATGCGCTATCATTTGACCACGCCTAATCTTTTTGCCGATTTTCTGATGGTGTCGATTGACAGTTGACTGAAAAGGGCCAAAATCTTGCCCTAATTTTCGGGCGGTTTGAGTCGGAATCGGCTTCAATCGCAGAAAGTAAAGCTCTTTCATCGGTTGTCGATGGTTGCCCAGAGTGTTTCTTATCTCCATGGTGCGTATCGCCGGAACGGAACTTTGCATACCAACGTCTGCATGTTCTTTTCTTTACAGACTTCCTACCAAATGTTTCACAATAGTTACGACTTGCTTCAATTGCATTGTGGCCTTGTTTCAACTCGTTGAAGGTTAGGCTGCGGATTTTTTCACAATTTTTTGATATACTTGATCTTTTTTAAAGAGTAATAAATCTGTAAAAATTAAATATAACATAACAATTAAATACATAATTTTGATCAGCAGAAAATGAGCTTTCAAAATATATATGACATTTACATTACAGCTTTAATGTAACATATTTATTGATACACAAATAAAAAACGGACAAAACTTTTAACTCAACCTAATATATACGGTGGGTGTTTAATAGTTTTTTTTTTTTTTTTTTTTTTTTTTTTTTTTTCATTTTTAAAATTTTCTTAAAAAATAGTGGTCAAAATAACCTGAAACTTCATACATGTAAAGAATATTTAAAAACTCATATTTTCTGCTATAGGTTTAGACAAGGGTGCAATTAGGGAACCAACCACTAATTGAAGAAGAGCGAAAATACTTTGGATCAGCCTGTATCAGAAAGTGCTATGAATTACTTGACTTTAATACATTGTTGCGCATACTATGTACAATATTTGTATGTTTTGGTGCGAGAATTGCGCAATTATTTAGGTGGATTATTATTATTATTATTATTATTATTTATTTATTTATTTATTTATTTATTTTCAAAAATTACTTTTTGACAAGTTTTTTCTTATAAAAAAAACGAAGTCTCATGAAACTTTACAAAACTTGCTGAAAAGTTGACAAAACATTAGAGAAAAATTATTCTGAAAGATAAAATTCACATGTATAATATTCGTTGAGATATGAGCATTAACAGTAAATATTTTTTTAAAGCGTATGCACGAAAGTAGAAAATTTTTTATTGCATAGATTGAAAGTTAGTACATTGAGCATTTTTTGTCAAAAGCTCATTTGAATAGATAAAGAATGAATCAAATTGTCGACAAAAGAACAAACTAGATTTAAGTATTTTCCAGAGTTCAAATATCATAAGGGATTTTTCACATGCTGCGTATTTAATTTGAAGATCCAATTATTTCAACCACATTGCACAAGTTCTTTATGTGAAACACTCCTTATAGAATAACATTATTCATTTACTAAGATTTGTGACTTCATAAGGGGTTTTTCACAAAAAAGAACTTTTCCAAGGTGGTTGAAATAACTGAATATTCAAATTAAATACGCAGCATGTGAAAAAACCCCTTATGAAACTCTGGAAAATACCTAAAATCTAGCTCGTTCTTTTGCCGGGAATTTACTTAAAATTTACTCTATTCAATTGAACTTTTGACAAAAGTTGCTCAATATATCTGGCTGTCAACCTATGTAATGAATTTTTTTCTTTCGTGCACGCGCAATAAAATAATATTTACTAAAAATGCTCATGTCTCAACGAATTTTACACGTGTGAATTTTATGTTTCAGAATAATGTTTCCATAAAGTTTTTTCAATTTTTCTGCAATTTTTGTAAAATTTTATGGAAATTCGTTGTAGTTATAAGCAAATACCTTGTCAAAAAAATTGCTAATTTTTGAAAAAAAAAATATATCTGTCTAAATAATTGCGAAATTCCCACACCCAAACATAGTACATAGTATGCTCAATAATCTATTAAAGTTACAAGTCGATTGTAGCTTTTTTTTTTTTTTTTTTTTTTTGATTCCGAGAGACCAAAAGTGCTTTCGCTTTTCTTTAATTTGTGGTGGTCCTTTAATTGCAGTGGACTAAATCGATAGTGGAAAGAATGTGTTTTTAAATTTTCTTTCCGTGTGTGAAGTTTCAGACCTTCGTCTAGTATTTTTTTAGAAAATTGAAAAAATGTCAAAATAAAAATAATTTTAATAGTTTGATCACCCACTGTACATTATCATATTTTCATTAGTCATTATTATTATTATTATTTTATTTAACTATTTATTTATTTATTTATTTTAAGGAATTTAACAATTCAAAAATTTATCGCTGAGGAACATATTTTGTGTTAGAATGCTTAAAAAATGCATGTTAGCCATTTTATTAAAATATGTAGATTTTTAATACTCATAGTAATCATCATCTTTTGGCGTTTATTTTACATTCATTAATTTTCGATCAAACAATTACGAATCAAGCTAAATGAGATAAGATTTAATATCTTTATATCGATACAAAAGTCTTTACTGATCGAGATATTCCTGAATTGGAGAAAGAATAATTTTTGCGCCTACATGTTTAACCTTTTCTTCCGATCAATAAGGTACAGTAAAATAATAGCCACTGCACAAGACGTATTTATTTCGAACCAATTGATATGTCATGACTGGTGAAACGAATATAGTCGAATAGTCGACAATCCTTAGAGAAAATATTTTACGTTTTACGTTCTTTTTCTCCAAAGGTTAACAATAAATTCGCTTGGAACAAATATCAGTACAAAAATAAAACTATCGTTATTAAATCTAAATGACTGGATTAAATTTTTCAAGGACAGAAATGAAATTTTATCTAAGCTTGTTCTAATTCTTATTATCTATATCGACGAGAAATTATTGTTTAGTTTTAATATTTTATCGTAAAACAGCGCAATTTATAGCATTCAAAATGTCTTTTGTTTTGCTTTATAAATGTAGGATCATGCATTTTGTCTTTAAATCAAAGGCATTTCAATTTCGAAAGTTTTTAATAAGATTATCTTTTATATTATACTTAAAGTAAATTTGTGATTTAATACTCTTTGTTATAGAAAGATATGCGGTATTATTTTATAATAAATTTTGGTACAGACGCAAACACACACACACACACACACACACATATATATATATATATATATATATATATATATATATATAGTTTAGAATAAATTTAGACAAAAATTATTTTGAGTTTGCTTTTTTAAATCTTCGTGAATCGCACACATATTTATTAGATAAATTTAAAATAAAAAATTTCAAAAAATTTTATTACTAATCTTCCTTTAAAGCCTTTGTCTGATATATGAATGTCAGATGACATAATATTTTTTCCCTCGTTTTATTTATTTATTATATTTTTCAATTTTCATTATATGTAATTTCATTAATTTTTATTTTGTTTTATTACTTTTCCTCCATTTCTATGAAAAGCTTCAAGCTAGTTTTCTATTGGACATTTTTTTACGTTATTTTGCCGCTTTTGTGTTGCTGCTTTTATGGTGAACTAGGGTCCACACTTGTTTTGCATGATAAAGTGCTGTGATTAATTACTTGCAAATAATCAAATAAAATTCTTTTTAAAATTTCCGATGTTTTCTCAATTGCTCATTGTTTATCGTCTCACTGGGCATTTCAATGTAATAAGGACGGCTACACTGCAAGACTAAACTTTCCTGATCGAAACTTTATAGTGCATTCTGTCAAAAGTTATTCGTATACAAAAATAAAATGAAACAAAATAAAAGACTTTAAATTTTGCAAATTTAAAAATCTGAAAAGCATTCTCGAACAGACTCTTTATACATGTCGACGTCAGCTGAATCCATGTTATTTTACAGAAAAATTTGATGTGAGCATTACTCATTACCTAACACATTTATTGAATTCTATTTGCAGATTAAAAAAATTCACAACCGTTAAATTTGTGCTTATTTTCAAAAACCTCATTTATTTTTTATTTTTGTTTTTATTTTTATTTATATCTTTTATTTTGAGAAGTTACAGTGTCTGATTGGTTGACAGCTATGAGAATTGTAAAAGAGGAAAATAGTCTTAACGCTATCTTTCGTTTATTTTTTTAAGTACTTTATTTTTTTTTTCTTTCCATGAAAAACGTATTTTTAAGGGGGAAAAATGACTTAATACTATGTTGCATATTATTCCCAATATCAAAATATTGTTATTTTCAACTAATTATTTAATAATAACCATTTCATATAACTTTCAAGTTTATAGTGTTTATTAATGAGTTATATGTAAAAAAAAAAAAAAAAAAAAAAAAAAAAAAAGGTTTTTGCATAAATTTTAAAATATAGTGCATTTAGTATAGCTCTGACTTAATGATAATGTTAATAATGATAATGTTAATAATGTTAATAATGTTAATAATGATAATGTTACATATTCAATCAGTAACAATATTTAAAAAAAAAAAAAAAAAAAAAAAAAAAGTACGAAAATTTTTTTTTTGTTAAAAGTAAAAAAAATCGATAACTTTGTTTTAAATTATCACAGATTTATAGTTCAACCATTCGTTTTAAAGGTATTGACGAGACCTTTCGAAAGATACCCATCTTGAAAATTTATCCCCCCCGGGGGGGTACTTCCCCCCAGGGGGGAAGCGATCCCCCCCCATGCAGAAAATTTTTTTCCTAGTTACATACTACTATTATCAATAATTCATATTAATTTTACAATCACAAGTTTAAAACAACTCTTATTATGCACATTTATACGAATTTTTGTCCTATGCTGCCATTTTAAAAATTTAGATAAAATGCTATCACAGTGCCACCTGTTGAGCTATTGATCCCCAAACATAATCAGCAACAGTTAATGTCGGGCACAAACTAAATACCAAGTTTGGTTAAATTTCGTTAAAAAAAAAAAAAAAAAATTGCGATTTTTTTTCTAAGTTTTGTTTTGTTAAAACTAAAAAAAATCGATAACTTTGGTTTAAATTATCACAGATTTATCGTTCAACCATTCGTTTTAAAGGTATTAACGAGATCTTTCGAAAGATACCTATCTTGAAACTTTGCCCCCCCGGTGTGGGGGGGGAACCGATGCCCCCACATGCACAAAAATTTTTTCCTAGTTAACTACTACTATTATCAACCTGATCTTTCGAAAGATACCCATTGTGAAAATTTACCCCCCCCTGGGGGGGGGGGTATTTCCCCCTAGGGGGGAAAGCGATGCCCCCCCCATGCAGAAAATTTTTTTCCTAGTTACATACTACTATTATCAATAATTCATATTAATTTTATAATCACAAGTTTAAAACAACTCTAATTATGCACATTTATACGAATTTTTGTCCTATGCTGCCATGTTAAAAATTTAGATAAAATGCTATCACAGCGCCACCTGTTGAGCTATTGATCCCCAAACATAATCAGCACCAGTTTATGTCGGGGACCAACTAAATACCAAGTTTGGTTAAATTTCATTAAAAAAAAAAAAAAAAAAAAAAAAAAAAAATGCGATTTTTTTTCGAAGTTTTGTTTTGTTAAAAGTAAAAAAAATCGATAACTTTGTTTTAATTTATCACAGATTTATGGTTCAACCATTCGTTTTAAAGGTATTGACGAGACCTTTCGAAAGATACCCGTCTTGAAATTTTGCCCCCCCGGGTGGGTACTTCCCCCCCCCCCCGGTTGGGGGGGAACCGATGCCCCTAAATGCACAAAAATTTTTTCCCATTTAACTATTACTATTATCAACGAGACCTTTTGAAAGATACCCATCTTGAAAATTTACTTTCCCGGGGGGGTACTTCCCCCCCCAGGTGGGGAACCGATGCCCCCACATGCACAAAATTTTTTTTCTAGCTAACTACTACTGTTATCAATAAGTCATATTAATTTTACAATCACAAGTGTAAAATAACTCTTTTTATGCCCATTTATACGGAATTTTGTCCTATGCTGCCATGTTAAAAATTTGCATAAAATGCGATCACAACGCCACCTATTGAGCGATTGATCCCAAAATCTAATCAGCCACAATTTATGTCAGGGTGCATCTAAATACCAAGTTTGGTTAAATTTCATTCATTGGTTCGTGAGATACAGCGTCCACAAAAAAATGATACAGACAGACAGACAGACAGACAGACATTTTCTAAAAACTATTAATTCGTGTTCTCCACATCCCAAAACATGTAAATCCATCAAAAAGTGGACTTCGAAAATTTTCGCGAATCCAATACTTTCTCTATATTACATATAGAAGAAAGTAAAAATAGCAAATACATGGTTACAGCTTTCTTATGTCTAAATATATAAAATGTATAAACACAAATTTGAGAAAAAAGCTTACTATAAATGGAGGGCAAATATAAGAGGAATTTTGTTTTTAATAGTCGTGGTTCAGACAAAGATTCTGGACAACGGGATAACATTTTAATTTAATTAAGTGATTGAAAGGTTGCTGTATTTTAAATTATGGAAATTTATGCTATCTATAAATTGCCTGAACTGAGATATCTAATAAAATTTGGGTCCTAAAAAGGGAAATTTGGATATCAAAATTTTTATATAGTATTTTGTAAAACAAATATTCAACGGATATCACTGATTAGTCAATTGTAAAATTACTATATAAAAAAAGTGGTATTCAAATTTCCCTTTACGAGAATCCTGATTACTACATACACACATATATATATATATATATAGATATAGATAAATTTGGATTAGTATTTTCAAAATATACATACATGCATACATATATATATATATATATATATATATATATATATATATATATATATATATATATATATAGATAGATAGATATATATTCATACATATAAATTCGGATTAGTATTTTCAAAATATGTGCAATATTTTCAGACATATATAGTTTTTCATGCTTTTTTATTTCTTATTTTGATACACTTCGGTACTGGTTTTATTTAAAATAAAACATTAATTAACAAGCAAGTTTTAGTTGCTGGTTTCTTTCAATGCAAACTTTAAATTGCATTGCGCTGTGCTTATTCATATAACTTTTAAAATAAATCTGTTTGTTGCATTCAATCTGCAAGTTGTTCTATGGCAGGTATAATTCGAAATTCTGCTTCATTTAGAAAAGCTATTTATTTTCCCATCTCGCTAAATTAAATTTGAAATAAATTGATTTATTTCATTGAATTATAGTATGTAATGAATAACATATCCATAGTATATTGTATTATATCTAATGAAGCAGCTTAGTTATCTTATTTGCATTACCGTGGATAAAGTATCTTTAGTCATATACACAATCTAAATTTTACCTTTAGCGCTTCAGTAGCAAATCGTAGCAATCAATGTATTCAATTCAACAATTTAATTTTTGTATTTAGAAATGGTAATATTGAATAACATTTTTACTTAAAATTCAAATTAAATTTCAATAAAAATAAATGAACCATATACATAAGTATTTTAAAATGAACTGTATGTATATTTCAAACACAATAGCTTAAAATATGTTATTATAAAAATTTATGAAACTAGATTTATGAATGATTGGTTTTAATCCTATATCATTAAGTTAATTAAACATATAAAACTAAAAACATTAATGAATTCAATAGGATTTTCTACATGTATGAAATACTTAAATCGCCTTTTTTTTTTAACTTTTTTATGGGCAATATTTTTTTATTCATAATTTTGTGGCTGAATTAATATCTATCTATCTATCTATCTATATATATATATATATATCGGGTATCCCCTAAGTTTGTAGACATTTTAAAAATTCATAAAAATTGAAGGAATTGGTAGAACTGAACGCAGTTTGCGAAAAAGTTATTCTCGTGAAGGGGGACTTTATTTTCGGTAAAAACAATAATAGTTAAAATTTGCGTGGTTAGAGGAAGCTGTACATGCGAAAATCACACATATCCGTGAAAAACTATATTTATTTTTACGCAAATGTATACCGTCATAACTATGTATCCGTCTTCACCACAAATTATAGTTTGCAAACTAGATAGAACATTTTTTTGATAGAATGGAGTAGAAGGCTGATTTTTACCAACTATGGGAAAAATACCAGAGCCGGGAATCGAACCCCGGGCCTTCCGCTTAACGCGCGGATGCTCTAACCACTGAGCTACCCTGGCTGATAACCAGCCCGGCACTTCTCACATAATTTACGTTGGCAAGGTCACCGAGTCTGCATTAAAGCAGCTATATCAAGTGACAAATTTGAATATGGCATAACTCCAAACGGCCACGAAATTTCAATTCAGAAATTTAATTCATCAACCTGGAAATTATTTTTTTTTTTTTTTGATAGAATGGAGTAGAAGGCTGATTTTTACCAACTATGTGAAAAATAACAGAGCCGGGAATCGAACCCCGGGCCTTCCGCTTAACGCGCGGATGCTCTAACCACTCGATTCCCGGCTCTGGTATTTTTCACATAGTTGGTAAAAATCAGCCTTCTACTCCATTCTATCAAAAAAAAAAAAAAAAATTAATTTTCAGGTTGATGAATTAAATTTCTGAATAGATACAACATCGTTAACTGCAGCTTCAGACGGTGGTTCTTACTTTAGGGAAAACAGCTTGACTAATAATGCTTTATCCCCGAAGTCAGCATCGCAATTACAACTTCATGTATTCGCAAGTAGGAGGCAAAATAAGAAATAAGCCTTGTTAATTGTAAAACTGTGCAATTTGTAGGACTCTTATTTGCAGATTTCTCGTTGCGCATCAGTGCAGTGCTCTCTATCGGTGATATATCTGTACTGATAAGTATAAAGGATTTAAGTCCAAAAATGTCGATTTTGAGTTAAGTACATAGTCAGACTCAGAAAAAAATTCTCTATCGATTGGTATAAAGGATTTAATTCCATGTCATTTAGTCTTTGAGAAAATCCATTGGTAAAAAAAGGACCAATTTAGAAATTTACCATTCATGTATGGTATAAAATATTTAATTCAATTTTTCCCGTTATTAAATGAAGGTTGACAACCACTGAATGGTATAAAGGTTAAAAATCAACGAAATACCTTTTCCCTAATCCATTCTTCTGATTTGTTTTTAGCTAGTTAAACTTTATTTTTCGTCTCCTGAAAAATCAAGAATATGGACTTAAATCCTTTATACTTATCACTACAGATATACATATATTATGAATACACAGTCTTAAATGTCTCAGATTTGGTTTGGAAGCAAGAAATTGTAAAAAACAAATAAAAATTAACTGATAATGGTTTTCTGATTTAAAGATAATTCTAAGCGTTTTTAGCCTATTGGAATGAAACCCTAAAATATAGAAACTAATCGCATAATAAAAAAAAATATAAAATATGAAATTCGAATGCAATTATATGTAATTATAAGTTTTATAAACTTATTTGGTCAACTTAAGTGTATCGGATTCCAGTGATGTAGGCCACCACATTAACACTCCATGCCAGAAGTCTGCATATATATTATAATGCATCTGGCAAGACTTTTATTTTAAATCCTTAATCAAAATAATAATTATTATTATAATTGTAGATTATTTTTTCATAGATTTTAAGTGGTTATAAAAAAATTAATACAAAAAGCCGTTTGTAATAATTTGATAATTGTTTTTTTTTTCCTATTTAAGTCGAATAGTTCGTTTTTCACATATAATAATCGCCAACGACATTTTCAATATTAAAAAATGCTACAGAAATAAATTCTTGAATATTAAAAATAATTACAAAATAAAATAACTGCTCCAAAAGGAATAAATAAACATATAAATACTTCATACGTTGCTTCTATGCTTCAATTTGTTTATTAAATAACGGTTGTAAAATTTATAAATGACTGTGTTATTTATTAATTACTTTTAAATGTTAATCTTGATTATTACAGATTACGAGTGAATATTGATTCGCATTGTCGTTAATTTTCTTGCAGAACAGATCTCTATATTGATCTCTTATAGCTGCAACAACGATAGTAATAGTGTGTATATGCAAGTAAAATATAGTGCGCATATGTATCAACTATTGGCTCATTAATATCAATGCTCTAAAAGATATGACATAAACTCACATAGAGCACATACATTTGTCTATATGAATATACATATATATATTTATATATATATGTATATATATATATTTATTTCAAAATAATTTCTATAGAAAAACTGTAAATCATCGTCATCTAAAAACAGGTGTGTAGAAAAACAAGGGAGAATTTAGATCTTGATTGATCAAAATTTCGAAATATAATTTTTCGCTTAAAGTTGACTATTGTCACTTTCTATTTTAACAGTATCAATATCTCCGATAAAAATATATATAGTTTATTATTAAAAACATTTTTTGAGATAGCAAGCGTTTTCTAAGTTAATTTAATAAAAGATATATTTTAGGTGTTTGATGAATCTGTTCATGTTTAAAGGGTGGTGATATCGTACTGTATATACACTATGTCTGAAAAAATATTACAGTAACTAATTCGTTAGTCCACTAGAGCTTAATATTAAATTAATTAAACAGTAAAAATTACGAATACATGCAGTCTTGTTCTATGTTTTACAATAACACTTTTTATTACTATATCAGCTATTTAAATATTTATGGAAACGGAGTTCATAATCTGGATTTCTATGAAATAGAAAGAAATCAGAGGAAATTCTAGTAGTCCACACAGTAATACCATGACAGCTTAATGCTTAACTCTTGGTTATCACACTGTAAGCGCAAACATCTTAAATTCAGTTAAAATGTATCTTAAATGGATGCATTTACATTTTATTTTTAATTACATTTTAAGCGTTCGTATTTACATTTTAAGCGAAAAAAAAAAAAAAAAAAAAAGAATACCTTATCTATTAAGAGACCTTGTTACATCTAAAATTAAGACATTGGAAATGTCTTAAAAATCGCATCTTTTCAGTTATAAAAACATAGCCATTTTTTAGACATTTTCATAAATAAGTACATGAATGAAGGTGGTGAATAAATCTACTTTCTGTTAAAAAATAGATTTTAGAAATTCCTAGAGTACAAATAAAATATAAGAAAATTTAAAAGAAAAGTATCCATGTCCCGGCCCTAGAAATGAACTGACTAACGACGGATTTGAAGTCGAGCGTCATAATAATCATGCCACCACGGTACATAGCAAAATTTGTTTGTATAGTAGTATATACTGTAGTATATTCGAAAAAGAAATTACAGTTCTATACTTTAATTAGGTTTTTTTGGCATAAAACTATCGATAATATATCTAAAGTCTAATATATATTATTATCTTAAATTGTATGTGTAGGGGTTTAGAATTTTTGCAAAATCCATAAGCAATATATAAAAATCGCATCTCACTTTTTCTTTTTTTCTTTTAACTGATATTTAAAAGAAAACAAACTATAAGCATAAAAACCAGATTTCTTTCTTTTTTTTTTATTTATTTTTTATTTATTTTATTTATTTTTTTACTTTTAGGTTCAGATAAACATGTGGAACAAAAGAGTTTCAAATCTAAAGGGAATAAAATGCAGTTATGCACAAATTATTGAAGATTGTTTGATTATAAATTCACTTTTTAGGTGCGAGTTACTTGCACCTTTCATCTTTATATTTTTCTTTTATGATTGAGCTTTAAATAAAACGTAACTTTATTTTATTTTTATTTTAAACAAATCAATTTCGCATCTAAATATGTTGTTTTACCATTTATTTCACACAATTCCATGCAAATAAGATGCATATCTGTTATCATTTGCGCCCATCTTTTATGCTCAATCTAAATTTTTGATATTCAGTTTCTTTTAAATTTCGTCATAAATAAACGTTTCAAAATAATGCAATTTTGTAATTTATTTCATTATTTTAAGCATTACTTCTACATAAATGTAGACAGTATATTTAATTAAATATTAGTAATTAAAAAATTTGCATGGGCTGTTTATCAAAATTTGACATATTTAAATTATTTTGGTTAATGAAGTTCAATAAGCATCAAATTAGAAGTAAAAATATACGTGCTAACAGAAGACTGAATGTCTGGTTTTGGAAAAAAAAAGTCTTATTTTATGAGATATCACTATATAAGACACTTTATATTAGATATACTGATCAAACGACCCCATTTTCTGGGGAGAAATGCAGACGACTTTTTTTTTTTTTTTTTTTTTTTTTGAAGGTATTTTTCTAAGTTTTAAAAAACTATAAAAACTAAATTATTAATCAATAACACTTTATTTTTAGTCCTTATTTATTAGGAATGAAAAAATGCATCCATAATTTGATAATTGTAGCAGTTTTTAATGCTTCTCTATTATAAAGGTACTTTGATGTGGTCAGCCTAATATTAGATCATTTACACCACCAGTCCATTAAGACACACATATGTCTTAAATTAAGATATCTATTATGTCTAAACTCCAGATTAATACATTAACGTGTCTTAAATTCCTTTTCAGTCATTTTCTTTACATATATATTACTTTAAGACGCCTTTATTTGCAGTGCACCAATCTGATTTTGGTTAGTTTTTAAACAGTAATATCGAAATAAGTGAAATTTTTGCAATTTAGTTTGAAAAGTGTGAAATGCATATTTTATGTCAATTTGGCAAAAAAGACCACCTATACAAGGATATAGAAAATATAATTTGATTATTCCCATTTTGAAATTAAATGAAAGCACATACAGTGTGTTTCAAACACTTTTACACTGTTAGAAATAAAGTTCAGCGTTTGATCAAAAACATGGTGCCAGTTAAGATCAATCTCTGAAACAAATATTTTCAGAAATTTGGCAATAAGTTTCTCCAATTTAGTAGCAAACTTTGATATTTAGGAGGAAGTTAGCATCAAATTTCTAAAAATAATGGTTACAGTTAAAACAGAGTACGTTAGCTTTTTTTTTTTTTTTTTTTTTTTTTTTTATCAAAACGTTGAACTTTATTTTGAGCCGTGTAAACAACAGTCTTTCTACATCTTTCACTCAAAGGGAGGAAGGTAGGAATGTTTAGAATTATTTCAGAATTTTATTATCAGTTTAGACGGAATGAATCGAAATATTTATTTGATTGTAAAGTACAATATTCTATATTTTAGACTGAATAAATTCCAAAACTACATTTCTCGCGCAAAGATCTCTTGTCGTTATCTATCGGGCAAACATGTGTAGTTAATAATCGAATTTAGAAATCTCTGAATAGCCCAAAGTATAACTGTGATTTACATCATGAGTAAAAGACACAAATAGAAAATAATTCGATATTCTATGTTGTTATGCAACTTATGTTTATTAGTATAACACATGCTATTAATAATATCTACTAATTTATCAGAATTATGCAAACATTTTGACTGCTAGTACCTGTCGAACAAAGGTTCAAAAGTTATATAAGTTACAATTTTTTTTTTCATATTTTTAATTTAACTAAAAATGAAACTTACAGAAACATGTTTCTTTAAAAAAATATATATAGAAATTATTTACCAACGTTTAAGATTTTATAAAGTTTCATTTCTTCAAATGTGTTATCATATATATGAAAAAAAGTTTTTTATCCTTTTAATTCATTATATATTTGTTAATATATAATTAAAATTAGTTGCCTATACAATTTAGTTTTTTTAGAAGAATCTATTTTATGTCGAAAATAGGAGACAAACTTTGAAAATACAAGTTAAGCATACTGTTTGTTCAAAAATGTACATTAAATTAATTTCAAATCATGTAAGAAAATAAAGAAAAAAATATATAATTTCAAAATTGTATTTAGAATTTCCCCGTATATAATGGATTGAACACAAATCTGTTCAGATAATACATATATATATATATATATATACAGTCGGTAAAAAAAGTGTCCGAACACTAGCAAAAATTCCTATGTAAAAAAAGTACACTTCATACGGTTCTGTTAAATAAATCCTTATCGAATCATGTTCTTAGACTGACTAAGAAGAGGATTCGACAATGATTTATTTAACAAAACCGTATGAAGTGTACTTTTTTTACACAGGAATTTTTTCTAGTGTTCGGACACTTTTGTTACCGACTGTATATATATATTAACAATAAACGTAAAATAAATATATGTATAATAAAATAAATGTATATATAATATATGTATGTTTCGAATATAAATGCTCAAAAAAGAAAAGAAAAACATTTAGAGTTTTAAAAATTCACTTTTGTATTTATATGTATTTATTTGTATTTTTACTGCCGTGACAAATGTACTTATAAACATACATGTCCTAGTTTTGTATAATAATAAGATAAATATATAATATATGTACATATATGTATGTATTAGATAATCCTGAAAGAAGTTCTTAAAATTTCAATTAAAAGTGTAATTTTTTAATGTATCTTCTTTTCCAAGAGAAAAAAAAATGTCTTAAAAAATAATTTAATCTAATAGAATGCGAAAAATCGAGACGCTAAGTCTTATCACTTTTAGCTTTTGTAATCTTAACACGAAATTTGACGCCTTATTGTGTTCTTTGCATAAAAACAATCTTCTACCCCTACATGGCATTTTTAATTTACCTTTTCTTGCGAAAACATGATTCTCGTAGTAACTTTTCTCCACGTGTTCTATTTTGCCCCAACTTTTTAATGTTGTTTCAAATAATTAAATAATTAGCTTGAATTACGAAAGAACATAAAAGAATTCTTAAGAAACACTTTTTTACATCCCAAGTGGTGCTTAATATCGCATTTTGGCACAAATTACTTGATTGAATTAATGCAGTCCGTTTTTTACTGCTTGATCTTCATTAATGTTTGGTGAGCAATCATTCAGTAATTCGCTTTAGGTAGTGTTGAAGATTGGAAGCTCTTTTTGGGCTTTTTTTTTTATTATTATTTGCAGCTCTCATAATTTTTTCGGGGTTGAATAAATCTAAGCCGTGTATCGCAGTTTTTTTTTTTCTTATTTTTTTCATTTTTCATTTTTCTTTTTCTTTTTTTTAATTATTATTGACACGAAGAGTACATGTTTTCTAATAATGAAAGTTTTAATCATTTTCCCCTGTTATCTGTTTGACAAGAGGCACTTCAAAGTAGATTGGTAACATCTTAATTGTGCTTTATTTTTAATATGTGCCTATCTTAAAATTTTAAACAACGTGAAAAAACAGTAATTTAATGATTTTTTTTCTATTTTCTTGCAGTATATTACATTATTAAATATGACTAGAATGGTTTTTTACCTGAATCTAATACTTTTTTAGACACTAAAAAAGTTTAAGTTAAAAAAAAAAAAAAAAAAAAAAAAAAACCTTAAGAGTTCACTCTTGAGTTAATTATGCTTCATGTTTTCTAAAAATCTGTTCTGAAATTTCCTAACATAATTTTCCTTTGATAATCTTTATGCATAGCTGGCTTTGAATATTACTTAAGCCCTTTTTGTTATTTATAATTATTATTTTTTTTTCTTCGCATTTGCATTCAGTATAGTTAAAAAGAAGGGAAATTATTAAAAAAAAATTGGCGGCGCTTTTACTTTTCTTTATCTCTATATATTAAAAAAAAGTTACTGTTGCTGGTATCAATTTTTTTTTTTGTCTGCGACTGCATCTTCTCGCAGAGGCAGTGGCGTATCGTGAGTGACGTTTTGGGTATGCTCCATACTGGTGGCTAGGAACAGCTCGTTTGATTGGCTGTTTAAATATCGTAATATCTACGTTGTTTCTCGAAACAAGCGAATTAGCCAGTAAGATGCTTAAATATCAGTTTTAATGCAGTGTTTCTAACTACTCATGTGGAGCATGCCCTAAACGTCATTCTCGATACGCCACTGCGCGGAGGGCAAAGTTCTCCGCATCATGAGAGGTACTAATATGTGCCGTATATTCCAAGGAAAAATTTTAGTTAATTAGAAATTTCTATCTTTTGAATTAAGGAAGTTAAAATAAAAACTTCGGGTTTATAAAGATACTCTATTTGCCACCTTGGAAAAAATTTCTCTTGTGACTTTTTTTTTTTCTGTGATGATGTCATTCTCCACGGTAAAATTAAAATGTGATCCATGGTGTCAAAAGTTGGTTGGTTTGATTTAACGATACACTAGTGCTGCGAAATGGGTAATTGGTGACGGTCTGGGTCTACTATGGTGTAGAAAAAAAAAAAAAAAAGATTTTCAAAGTAAAAATAAATACAGGATTGTAATTTGTTGTCAGCAAATAAAAAGTTTTTTTTTTTTTTTTTTTTTTTTTTTAAATAATGAAATAATATCGTATCTGTATATCTGACTGCATTTCTTTTTATATTTAAAGTGTATTTATCTTTTTTACTTAAAAACTTTTTTTTTAAATACGTCGAATATATTTTGGCATAAAATATTCAAAATATTTTAAATTTATGGCCAAGAAGAAAATCATCACCTAAAACATTTATAGAGAACCGAGTACGTTTTATCTTTCGTTGTTTTAAAAAGTATGTACCAGAGAATTAACAATTGAAGCTGCAGTTCATTTTTCCAAATTAAAATAACAATAATAATAATAAACTTTTCAAATATTTTCAAATGTGTAAAATTATTAACTAAATGTACATTAGAAATATATAGAGAATATTATATACTGCCCTAAATTAACTAAAAATTACAATAGTAAAAAATGTAGGCTTTAGAAAAAATAGGAGAACCGAGTTGATATCTGCCGTCCTTGGCGATTAAAAAAAAAGCCAAGTTATGTGGCGAACATATTTAATTCCTTTCAAAAATCATAGTTATTTTATTAACGTATATTAAGAAAGCAAAGAATAATATGAATCAATATTTTGTATAATATATATTGCGAAAATATACATCTGGCCTATATATTTTCGTATGATGTTTTTGATCGCCAAGTGCAAAAATCGCCAAGGATGACAGATATCGGATGACAGCCAAGAATGAGAGATATCGCCAAAATGGTACTATATACATATTTTTTTTTTTCCTTCAACAAGCAGTTATACCAAAGAGATTCATCGCGAAATAGTGACAAAAAATTAAAAGGGGTCATATAATAAAACTGTAACGCTAAATGGTCTAGATAATACGAATTTCTATTCTGAAAAATTTACTGATTTTTAGCAGATTTCATATATAAATAAATAAATAAAAATAAAAAAGTATTAAATATTATGTGTTTGAATTTAACATTGAATACGGAGATTTCTATAAAATTTTTCTACTTTTGTCTTGCGTTATGCACTATTAATATTCCTATTCAATGAAATGCAAAGTAGCGAATAAGCGTACAGAGCCCCGCAGGGACCGATAAGTGAACTGAATCTGGGGGAGGCGAAGTTTCCTTCGGGGTTTGGTGAGAAGAGCTAGCAGGGGACAGAGCCCCCTAGTTTTCTAAAAAATTATAATTATAGGATTTTCCTACAGATAACCAAACAATGTAAATAGTTCATGTATTTCAATGTAAAGGTCAATTATAAGTGATCATTCTTTAAAAAATGAATTTATTGTCTAAGTTATATTTTTAAATACTTACTAATATTCTTTATAACCTTTTACGTTTTCGATGATTTTCTATTTATTTCAGATTTTAATCTAGAATTTTCTGCATGAAGATTTCCTTAAAATATCATTGAGATTAACAAATGATGTATTTTTAAGTACAAAATAATAACTATGCAATAAATGCTGGAAGGCATAAAATATATCCAGTCATTTGCAAAAGTTTAAGACCAGTAGCCGATTTTCAGTATTTTAACACATTGCACCATTTGCGCAGATTATTGCGTTAACTCATTGTGCTGATTCTACTGTTGTAAATAAAGGTGCCTGGCACGTTTATCGCCAGTTGTTTATAGGATTTTGTCGTAGACAGTACTGTTGTGTAATTACTGTAATGGGTAAGAAACTTCAGTTACTATTACAAAAAAGTCAGAAATATTGACTCTGTACAAAATTGGATTTTATGGACGTCAAATAAGTGCGAGGGTAAATGTCAGTAAGACAGCTGTGCATCAAGCTATTAGTAAATTTAAAATTTCCGTAAAATTTGTGAACCTTAAAAGAAACGGTCGCCCTAGAAAAAGGAGTACACGTGATGATCACGTGATGAGAAGGATAGTTGTACGAGAACCAAGAAACTCCTGCAATACGATTAGACATTCTTTGGCTGCAAAAGACACCAACGTCAGTTTGAGTATTTTTTCAAAATGTTTGGCCAAAGATTTGGGTTTATTATCCCATAAACCTGCAAGGAATCCTCGACCTACACCAAGTATGAAAAAGAAACGACTCTTAAGGTCCACAAATTTTCCTGAAATTTTAAATTTACTAATAGTTCCATGCACAGCTGTTTTGTTCACTTTTACCATCGAACTTATTTGACTTTCAGAATATCCAATTTTATGCAGGGTAAGTATTTCTGACATTTTTGTAACAGTAAGGGAAGGTTTCTTATCCATTACAATAATTACACAACAGCACTGTCTACGACAAAATACAATAAACAACTGACAATAAACATGCCGGAGATCTTTATTTATAGCAGTAGAATACGTCTGATGCAATAAGCACATGAGATGACGCAATAATCTGCGCAAATTATGCAATGTGTTAAAATACTTTAAATCGGCTACTGGTCTTAAGCTTTTGCAAATTACTGTCTGTACGTATTGTCTATTTAAATCAGAATTGTAAAGCTATACAGAGCGCCTTAACTCTCAGAAAATTAAGTTTCATTTTGAATTTTAAACCTATATTAATGTCTTAAACTTTTGTATTAGAAACGTATTTTATAGCAAAAATTCATTTGTGTTTAAAACATTTTCTACAATAGTCACATCTGTTTACAACCAATGAAACCGAAATCCAAACACATTATTTTAAAACAACCTCTCTCTTTGTAATTATTAGATATATTCCTTAAAAACTAATGTATCTAAACGACCCACATTGCTTTGTGTTTTAATTATCTGATGTTTTATATCGGATGGAGAATGTAGAAAATGTTTCGATATTTTAATTTTTGGCAGTCATTTTTTTGCGGTCAAAAACTTATCTTTGTTGACAATATGCCGTATTTTTTAACAAAATTACACTGCCACAGTTCAGTAATTTTGATGTATTTTGCCATGAATCAATGAATTCACTCTTCTTTTAAAACTTCCTAACGAACACTTACAGCAAAGTGTTTTTTTTTTTTTTTTTTTTTTTTTTTTTTTTTTTTTACTGCCCCTTAATTTATGAGCCCAAAATGCAATACCATATAAATAATTTTCTGTTAATATATATATATATATATATATATATATATATATATATATATATATATATATACATATATATATATATATATATATATATATATATATATTAAATTACTGTAAAAAAGGAATGTTAATTTCGCTATGTTTGGTTTCTTTTTTATGCAATAAAAAATATTTAAACGTCGACTTTTTTACTGACTGTCCTATTAGTTCTGTGCTTCACTTTGAATGATATTTCACATTAAAGAAACATTCATTTTCGGTATAATATTATAATTGGGCGGGAAAAAATAAAATACTCTAATTAGAAATTGAAAAATATTTTGCTTCAGAAAAATATTTTTATGAATGTCACTCAAATTTTTGCATTAAAAGAAGGTCCGCACACATATTTTTTTTCCAGAATGAAGCTGATAATGTGTGCATAAAGTTCTTTTTGAAAACGTGAAATCGAAATTCCACCATGACATTTCTTTATTATGTATCTGGTGGGTTAAAAAAAATGATTTGTAATGAGTTATATGTATGTGTATGTATATAAATAAATAAATAAATATATATATATATATATATATATATATATATACATACATAGGAATAATTTAACAAATTAAATGAAATAAAACCCCAAAACACACAGAAGTCTTCATCAGGGAGGCCCTTCCGTGTAGGAGTTAAAGAGAAGTTTCTGAAAGTATAGTAGCATTTAGCCAATAACCATCCTTAGCCCCCAACTTCTCACCAAACAGAAAACCACCTTTAACAGAATAGAAATCTAACAGATCTGAAATAGATCGCAAGAGGAAAGCCCTGAAATACTCGGTTATAAGTTACGACGTGACAGTTATTTTGCAAGGATTTTAAGAGCTATTTTTAATTCACAATCATTATTGCATAAAATGCGAATTCATTTAAACTGTGTGAACATATGAAAGGTACAAAATATTTGTCAAGAAATCCTACAGTCAAGGTCGTTAACTAAAAGGTTTAAAGCCATTTAAAAAAAGGGAGAAACAAATTTAAAATTTATTATAATAATACGTAAAACAGAGAAAACTAGCGCTAAAAGCTGCTTAGCCAAACAATGTTTTTTAAATAAGAAATTTTTAAAAGCGAATATGCGTACGATATAAAATGATATAAAATTAAAGATTATTATAATATAACGTAAAACAGAGAAAGATAGCGCTAAAAGCTGCTTAGCTAAACAATGTTTTTATTAAATAAGAAACTTTTAAAACAAGTATTTATATATATGAAATATAAATAAAAATTTGAAGATTACAAAAACAAACAGGAGATTTACAAACCATTGCGCAAAATTGCTGCAAAACGAAATGTAAAACTTGAATATAGGAATAATTTAACAAATGAAATGAAATAAACTCCCAAAACACACATAAGTCTTCACCAGGGTTTAAAAGTTTCTTATTTAATAAAAACATTGTTTAGCTAAGCAGCTTTTAGCGCTAGCTTTCCCTGTTTTACGTTATATTATAATAATCTTTAATTTTATATCATTTTATATCGTACATATATTCGCTTTTAAAAATTTATTATTTAAAAAACATTGTTTGGCTAAGCAGCTTTTAGCGCTAGCTTTCTCTGTTTTACGAATTATATAATAAATTTTAAATTTGTCCCCCCCCCCACCTTTTTTTTTTTTAATGGCTTTAAACCTTTTAGTTAACGACCTTGACTGTAATATTTCTTTACAAATATTTTGTACCTTTCATATGTTCACACAGTTTAAACGAATTCGCATTTTATGCAATAATGATTGTGATTTAAAAATAGATCTTAAAATCCTTGCAAATTAACTGTCACGTCTTAACTTATAACCGAATGTTTCTGTGTTTTCCTCTTTCGATCTATTTCAGATCTGTTAGATTTCTATTCTGTTAAAGGTGGTTTTCATTTTGGTGAGAAGTTGGGGGCTAAGGACGGTTATTGGCTAAATGCTACTATCCTTTCAGAAACTTCTCTTTAACTCCTAGACGGAAGGGCCTCCCTGATGAAGACTTCTGCGTGTTTTGGGGTTTTATTTCATTTCATTTGTTAAACTATTCCTATATTCAAGTTTTACATTTCCTTTTGCAGCAATTTTGCGCATTGGTTTGTAAATCTCCTGTTGGTTTTTCTAATCTTCAAATTTTTATTTGTATTTCATACATACTTGTTTTAAAAGTTTCTTATATATATACACTACCGCTCAAAAGTATTTGCCCACCTTGTTTTTTTTTAATATTTTTACCATATTATTTTTTAGACATATAATTTTTATTAATTAATAAAATACACATCTAATCATTACTAAATATTATAAATTAATTAAGATATAATTATTTTTCAAGAAGTAAATTGATTTTATTAAAAACACCAATGAAAATGAAAATTTCATAGACGTTGTTTTTGGCTTATATTTTTAATTTGGAGATCTTAATTAACTATTTTATTATTTAATAATGATAATAATATACTATGTGTCTGACATATATATTTTGTTTTATAGGTTATCGCCATATTTGTGCTTTAATCCATTAATAATTGAGTAAATTGACAGTGTTCAATTAATACAAGTAGAAATTGAAATTATGCCAAAAAGAAAGGAACTTTCTACTCAGAAACGAGCTATGATTATTGGTCTACATCAGAGTGGTAAATCTAATCGCCAAATTGCGAAAGATTTACGAATTCCACGCCGAACTGTAGATTATAATGTAAAAAAATTTCAAGTATCAAATAGTTTTGCTAATAAAAAACGCAGTGGAAGGCCCCGCAATACAACTTCTACTGATGATAGATATTTAGTTACAACATCTAAACGTAACCGTAGACTCACGGCACCTGAAATCACTGCCCACGTAAATTTAAATAGAGATGTACCCATTAGCGTTTCTACAGTTAAACGAAGACTTCAAGCTGCTGGTCTTCATGGTCGTATTGCTGTAAGGAAACCTTTGTTACGAGCTGTAAATAAGAAAAAGAGACTCCAATGGGCCAAAATACATAAAGACTGGACAACCAAAGAATGGGAAAAAGTATTATGGAGTGATGAATCTAAATTCGAGATTTTCGGATCTAAGAGAAGAATATTTGTTCGCAGATCAGCTGGAGAAAAAATATTAGATCAATGCGTAGTACCTTCAGTAAAGTTCGGCGGTGGTTCCGTAATGGTATGGGGATGTTTTGGAGGTGGTTCTGTTGGAGATCTGGTTAAAATAGATGGAATATTGAAGAAAGAGGGGTACAAGAGAATTCTTCAAAAGAATGCTATTCCATCAGGGAAAAAATTAATTGGAAAGGAATTCATTTTTATGCATGACAATGACCCAAAACATTCTTCAAAGCTATGCAAAGCGTATTTGGAAACACAAGAACGAAAGAATGTCTTAAAAGTAATGCAGTGGCCTCCACAGTCTCCCGATCTAAATCCGATCGAATTGATGTGGGATGAATTAGACAGAAAAGTCAGAAAATCATGCCCGACATCAATTACCCATTTGTGGAGCCTTTTGCAAACAGAATGGAAGAAAATCGGCAAGGAATGCTTGGAAAAACTAATCAAGAGAATGCCAAGAATATGTGCTGCATTAATAAGAAATAAAGGAAACCATATTGATGAATCAAAAATATGATTTAAATATTTATTTTGTTTATCTTTCAGTTTACTTACATCTGTATTTTTGAATAAAATATAAATTATTATGAATTGTCACAATAAATTATTATTAAATCGTCTTACAGCATTATTTGGATGGTGGGCAAATACTTTTGAGCGGTAGTGTATATATATATATATATGTATAGTAAAGATTTTTCAAAACGTAGTAAAATAAAGTATAACAGGAGATTAAATGCTACCGAAAACTACAATAACCACTAAAAGTTTATTTTTAACTAAATTGAATAATCTGTGAAGACTATAGTACTGATATGAAAAAAATGCTGCGTCTGCTCATATATTTTGAATGTATCTTTATTTTTGATTATAATAGCACTTCATTAATTAATTTCCCTTTTCACTTCTCAATGTATTATGTCTTTTCCCAGTTTTAAAAATGTAGGAATTTAATAGAATTGTATTCGCCAAGTTTAGACCTAATCGGTACATATGTATGTATAATCGATTATATGCATATATATAATCGAATTTTTTGCAGCTAAAATAAACTTGTGATGGGAAATATTAAGGTTCAGTTGAAAGAAGCATGCAATATATAGGCTATTTCCATAGTTCAGGTTTGAAAGAATTCAATTTTTTCTGCCATGAGTAATACTACACAGGAAATTTTTACCATTCTCTTACAGTTTTTTTCTTTATTTCTTTGTGTGTGTGTGTGTGTGTGATTTTTTAGGTTAAAAGTTTTTGTAGAACAGTACTTGTGGCAAAAAAAGCGTAAATCTTTCATCTCTGAAAGTTTGCATTTATTGTACCACATTTTCGTCTAATATGGCTGCACATCAATAAGATTCCCTCTTTCTTCCTTCGCATGTTATCCTATGGGATTTTTGTTGCTTTTTGCATAAGCATATCTGGTTGGAAAATGAATTCTGCTTTTTAAATATTACTCTTTGAACATGTCGTCTTTCAGTTTAGTAGGCAATTATTTAATTAATTTTTAAAATTTCTTTTAAATGTTAAAAATAAGAATCCTAAGTTATTTATTGGAATTATATATATATATACACCGAAGAGCCATTAAATTATGACCATCCCCCATCTATAACAATGGACTCGCCCAGGAACAAAACCACTGCGCGTGCGCGGCTGACGTTGGATTATATAAAGAGGCTATGCATTGCCTTTCTAAACATAGCGCGATTAGCGGCATAATGGCAAAAACAGCTGATTTATCAGACTTCGATAAAAGTCAAATCGTTATGGCTCGGCAACTGGGAACATCAATATCAGAAACGGCGCGTTTAGTGGGCTGTTCACGTTCAGTTGTGAGCAGATATCGAAAGTAGTGTACGGATGGTGAAACGACAAGTCACCGTCCAGCAGTGTGTCGCCCACGGCGCATTGATTCCAGAGGAGAGCGGATTGTTCGCCGTGACCGGGGAGCTACAACAGCCGAAATCACCACCAGCTACAATAGTGGCGACCAAGACAGTGTTTCTCAACACACTGTATAACGTACATTGCTGAATATAGGCCTACGCAGCCGGAGGCCAAAGCATGTCCCTGCACTAACGGAATGTCATCGCCAGCTGCGTCTGCAATGGGCCAAGAAACATCGGAATTGGACATTAGAAGAAAGGAAGAAAGTTGCATGATCCGACGAATCACGTTTTCTGGTCCATCTCATCGACGGGCGTGTGCGAAAACGCCGATTACCAAAGGAAACCCTCGCTCCCGGATGCACAGTTGGACGGATGGATGGATGGTTGGTTGGGTTTTACGTCGCACTAGTGCTGCGCAGATGGGCAATTGGCGACGGTCTGGGACACACCCCTAGAGGTGGTCCGGAAACATGCCATCACAATTTTGATCCTCCACGGAAGGGATGGCTCTCCCGCTTCGGTGACCCCCAGAGGTATAATTTTTGATGGGAACATGGAGAAAATTGCGGCCACGACAGATTTTACGTGCGCCAACCACCATTAGTGTACGCGACGGTCTTTGGCCGGCTCGAGTACCAAACCCGCAATCTTCCAATTACGAGACCGGCGCTCTACCGACTGTGCTACCGCGGCCCGCACAGTTGGACGGAGACAAGCCGATGGCGGTGGTATAATGGTGTGGGCAATGTTTCCATGGAGCACATTAGGACCCATAACCACCATAGAACAATCCCTGATGTCTGTGCACTACGTGAACATCGTTACAGGTCAGCTTCACACATTCATGACAACAGTATTTCCGGCGGGGGATGGTATTTACCAACAAGATAATGCACCATGTCATAAGGTCGAATCATCATGAAGTGGTTTGAGGAACATTCCAGTGACTTTCAATTCATGTCTTGGCCTCAAAATTCACCTGACATTAATCCAATAGAGCATTTGTGGTCCCACCTGGAAAACCAAATTCGTGCTACCCCCTCGCAATGTGCACGAATTGCAGGATCAGTTGTTGCACGCTTGGTACCAGATACCTCAGACTTCCAATCAGCATCTTGTGGAATCAATGCCAAGCCGGGTGCTGGCAGTTTTGAGGGCTAATGGTAGTCCTACATGTCATTAACAGGGTGGTCATAATGTAATGGCTCTTGGGTGTATATAAATTGCTTACTAAACTAAAAAGCGACATGGTTTAAAAGTAATATTCGAAAATCGAAAGACTTCATTTTTGAATATGATATAATATATATCTTTAACGAAGCGACAAAAATCTCTTAGGATAACATGGGAAGGGAAATAAAGGGTGAATCTGTGTGATGTGCAACATTAACGAATATATATATTTTTTAAATTTATGTGCCTCCATTTTTTATTACTGGTTGAAAAGAATTTTCTCCATACATATAGTTTTAAAAAGCAATATCAAAAAGTACTCATAATTTTTGTATACATGTATAACGTTATAGAAATATATATTTATTTCCTTTATTGACACTATAAAACAACATTTCGAAGAAAGTTATAGGGAAGTGTTATTTATTGATGAAACTTCTAGCACGCACGCCCATTCGTCGAAAAAAAAAAAAACATCCATTTCAAGATTTCAAATTTACATAAAAAGGGCATAAATAATATCTGTATCTTTTCTTTGAAGATTTTTTAGCTGAAAATTCATTGTTTTTATTTTATAAAATTCCACATTAAAAACATTTTTAACTGAAAAAAATCTTTTCAATTACAGAATTTTTTTGCATTTTATTGCATTGGTTAGGCCATTTTTTAATCTTTGTATCATGAACATAAAACACAGGAAATGTATATATTTTCTGAAACAGAAAGTGTAAAGTTTTACACCTCCCCCCTCCCCCCCCCCCCAACGCACACAGAAAAAAAAAATTGCTAAATAAATGTACTAAAAGAAAATAACTGAAGAAATCATTTTTAGCTTCAGGTATAGAAATATTTTTTATGTCAGAGTAGTAAATATACAATATTTATTAACTAGCAAGCTTTGCCCGCTTCGCTGGTCAGTGTATTTAAATGGAGAGTTTATAAAAATAAGTCTCAAGTTTTTAATTCCTATCTTTATAAATAAGTCCCTAAAATCTGAACAGTTATCGTTTTCTATAAATAAATAATTTTTTAGACATTTTATTTGTAAAGTATAACCTTTATTAGAAACACTCTTAAAAAAAGAAAAGTTGTTATTCTAAGACATGAGCTTAATCATATTAAATCGTAGCAGTTTTTCCTATGTAAATGCGCGTCTATCATTGAAGTACCCTATGTAAATGCACGCCCCCACTTCTAAAAAATGAAATCATGCCCAAAGACGATATTATTCCTTTTGGGAGATTTCCTGAAAGTGACGTCATTCTAACACTTTTAAAGAATTATATTGATTTAAATTATTGGGTGTAGTAATGAGTTTTAAAGCGTTTTTCAGAGAAATGAATATATAATTGAGAGCAAAGAATAGTAACTTTATTCAGCAAAATAGTATCCATCATTATCTAAAACTTTCTGCCATAAGTTGGGAAATTGATGGATGCCAGGATTATAGAACGATTCGTGTTTTAACGTGAAGAATAATTGTACCCGTTTTTGTACTTTGTTTTCTGACCGGAAGTGTACAGAAGAAGAAGTACTACTGATCGACTGACACAAATAGTAGTTTGAAGGGTCTGTATTGGGGCTATACGCCGAGTGTTCCAAAATCGACTAGTCAAACATTCCTAAAGAGAACTTAACAGGTTTCACAGCATAAAAGCCTTGCATCATCAAAGAGCAATTTGATGGGGCGCAAACTTTTACTAGTGAATACACGTTTTTGCCCGATTTCTTGTTTCAGTCACAGGTATTGTTGCTTGTAGTGTTCAGCATTTACACTTACATCAAGAGTCGACAGTTCATAATGGAGCATATCTATCATATCCCACCAGAGGCACGCTGTGTTCTCGATCAGTAACATTAAAATCTTGATCTTTAAAACGTCAAAAACAAAATTCGCGTGAAGTATTCGGTACCATACCTTTTCCATAAAAAGAACAGAGTGATAAACATACTTTTGCGGCATTTTATATTTGGGGAAATTCGTAATCAATGTAGTGCTTAATAAATGGCTTATGCTAACGCATCTTTCTCCTTCGGAACGTTTAATTTATTTTCTTTTTTCTTTTAATTTCTGCGTCGGTTTAATAATTATGAACAATTTCCTATCTCAAGATGCAAACGCGATGTACTGATAGGTATATTATTTCACAGTAAAAGTCACACGAAACTCGCTTTACAACTGCTAACTACACCCAATATATTAAAGCACTACGTCTTTTTGACGCATTCACAGTAAAATGTTTGAATAACATGCATAAAATTTTAAAGAATGTATATATATATATATGTATATATATATATTACACATTTCAGCGCTTTTTTTTTTTTTTTTTTTTTTTTTTTTTTTTTAATCGATACTTAACGAGTCTCCTGCATATGAAATTCAATGTTTCTAGCTGCATTATTACTATATAAGCTATTCAAAAATATGATTTTTGAGAGGGATTATCCTCACCCCCTCCCATTGCGCGAGCACTATAAATATCAAACACCCACACCACTTTAACCCTGGTACAAGCAGTAACTGTGTCAAGTTTGGTTAAAATTAATTCAGTGGTTTGGGAGGAGATGTAAGATATGCCTATATACTCACATACAATGACTGTTAAAATGACTGTTAAAGTTCTTCATAGTAAAAATTAAAAAATACGTATCAAAAAGTACTCTAAAATTTAATCAATGTTTTAAGCTTCACTTCGAAAGATATATGTCTTTATTAAATATATATATATATATATATATATTATTTATTTATTGCAACCAAATTAAAGCAAAATTTTAAGAAAGTTAATAAAAGTTTGCTTCATTTTAATAGGATAAATTGTGAAATGCAAAAATCAAAACTTCACATCATGTTGACGTTTCTATCAAATAAAAACAGCGAATTAGATTCGGTATATAACTTGAAATAACGGAGCTTAATGTTGATGTCACATGACATTAAATGCTTGCGACGTTTTATTTTTTCATTTTAATTTGTCAAATATTTACACTATTTTCATGTAAATTAATTTAAAAATAGTGTTTGATCTACGATTTTTGCATAGAAATTACTATGAAAAAATCAAAACAATCACTATTTCTGAATTTTAAAAAAATGATTTTATTATTATTATTAGTATTGGTTTTCAAAGCCAAATATTTCTCTATTCAGAAATTTTAGCTTTTGTATTTTTTGTAAGACGCTGAAATTTTAAATATTATACTTTAACTTTCCTGCACCGTATTTCCCACTAAAAATATTTTGAGGGAATAAGTTTAAAGAAAATTTTCTAATGGAATATTCGTATAGGCACTGTTAATACACTTCATTAAATTAACAATTTATTGACCAATATGATACACTTACTTTAGCATTTTTTTTAAAATTAAATCAACATTACTTTAGAGTGTTAAGCTTAATAAGTGATAAGAAAACAGTATTAAGAGGTTTCTCTTGAATAGGGTAATGTATCTATGAAGTTATCTCTACATTATGAGAATCAAGAGTCTATTTCTAGGCCGGATAATTAAACACAGATATAGGGTAACCTGAAATTTATCTATACGATAAGCTACACATGAAGAATCGGGACTAAATGCTTCTCCGTAATACCTGTATTTCTTTCAGACCAGAGACATTTCATTTTTATTTTAAATTAATTTTTATTTCATATATAACCTTTAATCTTACTGGCATGTCTTCAAAGAAACATTCTGGTGTGTACCAGCCATTTAACTTCCATTAATCATTACTTCACGTAATTTAAACTCTTTTTAGAGATAGTCTGGTCAAAAGACATACCACAGATTTAACTATTCAGGAAGTTCACAAATTGTTCTATAGTAATCAACTAATGCAGGAGTCATAAGAACATTTAATAAGGAGTTTGTATATCGAGTTTAAAGAAAATATAAGGAGCCATTTTCTCTATAAACCAACTTTAGAAACTTAAAATTGGCCTACCTGATCAGCACGTCTTAAAGTTTTCCTGTGATAATGATTTATTAGCCAAAGGGTTAGAGCCACTCTTATAAAAATCACATAAAAATAGCGCAAATTTTCAGAAACAGGTATTCAAAAAATTACACAACAAAGAAAAAGAAAAGAAACAATTCCTTCCGGCTCATTCGGAAAGGTAGGTTGATTTCTTTCTTCTTATCAAGTAACCGCCCTTTTATTTCAAAACGGCGACTACAAATTTTCAATGGACTTGGTAGAAATATTCGTGTAGGGTATGTACATATGGAGTTTTAAGCAAATCGGTTCATAAATACCTTTTTATATGAATTTGAAATTTTCAAGTGGCTGGCACTTCGAAACAAGATGGCGAGCCAATAAGGCAAATAAATATAACAACTGCATTTGTGAGATAAGTATACTGTTCCAATTTACTTCGAATTAATTTAGAATTTCAAAAGTTATCGAGCTGACAAATTAAGTGGTAGCCACTTGGATAAAAAGAGGTGGATCAAGTTGCTCAGTTAACTAATCGAAGTTATTTGCAAGATAAGTCAACTATCCAACACTGGTTCGAATAAATTCAGTATTTCAAAAGTTATCGCTATAACAAATTTTCAAGTGGCTGCGTTTAATTGACCGTAACTTGGAAACAAAGTTGCTGGAAAACTTGACCACCGAAATCATAGATAAATAAATGACAAATCCCTTTTCCAACTTTGGTTCGAATTAATGAAGTATTTCAAAAGTTATTGTAATAACAAATTTTCAGGTGGCCGCCGCTTGGAAAGAATATGACGGAGCAAACTCATCAAAGATATTTCAAGCATAAATCCATTGTTCAACTTTGGTACGAACCAATGCAGTATTTCAAAAGTTATTGCTATGACAAATTTTCAAGTGATAATCTAAGTAGCTGCAACTTGGAAACAAAATTTCGAAATCGTCTATTGTATTTGTATAGTTCACTGTCCAACTTTGGTTCAACTAATTCAGCAGTTTAAAAACTATCTTGATAAGAAATTTTCAAATGGTACTTAGAAACAAAAAAGCGGAGTGAGATGCCCAGCGAATTTATCTGAGATATTTGATTGATAAATTCACTTTAGAAATTTTTTAACAACCTTGAAAATTCAATTTTTATAGAATGGAGTAGAAGACTTATTTTTCACCTACTACGTGAAAAATACCTTAGCCGGGAATCGAACCCGGCCATTCCGCTTAACGCGCGGATGTTCTTTTCACATAGTTGGTGAAAAATCAGCCTTCTACTTCATTCTATCAAAATTGATAAATTCACTACCCAAATTTCATACGAATAGATTCAGTATTACAAAAGTAATCATAATGACAAATTTTGGCCGCCACTTGGAAATAAAATGCCGGAACAAGTTACCATGCGAACTTATCCAAGATATTTAAACCGTAAGTTCACTATCCAACTTTGGTTTGAATCAGTTTAGTATTTTAAAAGTTATCGTGATGGCACATTTTCAAATGGCAGACTGATTTCAAGTGGCCGCAACTTAGAAACAAAATGTCGAAACAAGTTTCCCTGTAAACTTATCCAAGATATTTATATGATAAGTTCAGCGTCCAACTTTGTTTCGAATTGAATTAGAATTTAAAAATTTATCATGATTATAAACTTTTAAGTGGTAGCCTAATTTCAAGTTGTCCTGCTTAGTTTATAACGTCTGCACTTTGTTAAAAATGGCGGATAAAACTCATTAATAAATTTGGATGAGGCCCTTATATGGTCTATGTATACATCAAAATTCAAGGAAATCTGGTCTTAAATACGCTTTTTATAATGTGGATTTGAAATTTTCGAGTGGCTTCCGCTTGATAAAAACTTCCTTCAAGATATTTATAAGATAAATTCGCTGTTCAAATTTGGTTCAATTTGGAGTGTTATTTCGGAAGTTATCGTGATTAAAATTTCCAAGTGGTAGCCTGATTTCAAGTGGCTCCGCTTAATTTAAGATATCCGCCACTTCGTTAAAAATAGCGGATAAGTTCATTAATAAACTTGGTTGAAACAATTATATGGTCTCTGAATACATCAAAATTCAAACTAATTCGTAATTCACTTTTTTATAATATGAAATTTAAAATTTCATGTGGCCGCCACTTGAAAATAAAAAAGCGGAGGAACTTTGTCAACGAACTCATGCAAAATATCTATAAGATAAGTTCGCTGTCCAAATTTGGTTCGACTTGAAGTATTATTTCGGGAGTTATCGTGATGATAAATTTTCATTTTATAGATAGATAGATAGATAGATAAACAAAGTAAGTGTAATAGGTTAATTTCTAAAGAAATCAATCTAAAAAATGAATTATTCCTTTCTAACCACCTTAATTTACGTTGGCAGAAATACACGTTAGTAGTATTTTCTTCATTGGTTGGTCATGATAAAATTGTAATCATTTAAACACTAATGCGTAAAATCAACCGGATAGGCGGACTTAATGTTTAAAATAGGAAAAGAAACTGTTAATTGAAAACAAATAGTCTGTTAACAACCACTAGAATGCAAGGCAGACTTGTTAAAACACTTCTTGATGACAGTCGTAGTTAAAGGTTTAATTATACATTAAATTAGTTTAAGTATTTCTCATAATCTATAATATTAAAACACAAAGCACTTTCTGTAAGACCAAAATCGTAAATCTGGGTATGCGCGGGAAATTTTTGAACCAATTCGGAACGGGAAAATGCCTTTCACTTTATGCAGTGCAATACGAATACGGATGATAGAGATCGAGCAGACGACATTAATTTTTCACATGTCTATGGCAGACGTCTAATTAAAGCTCAATCATAAAAATAATTCTCAGGATTAATTCATTGAATCATACTTTCCAAGGCAGTATATTAAAATAAACCAATTCGCGAATTCTTATCGGTTACTACCATGTGCATTTTCACCGAAAATTTCCTTACAGTATTTCAGGATTTTATACTGTGTGGCGCCATCTTTTACCATATAAAACATATATATTCCTAAAATTATTGTTTTCCATTCCTTAAAAGAAAAAAAAATCTTTTAAAATTAACAAATTCTCAGACCTTATTGTTATTTGTTGTTCTGTTATAACTTGAAAACTTCACTTAGAAAAGAATGGGAAAAAAATATATATTTTTTAAATCTAATTATTATAATTTCTGATATTTCATTTCCTTAATATATTATCGAAAAAATAATTTAGGAAGAATAATCTTAAAATATTGATATTTTATACACGTAAAAATTTACATAGTATATTTTATTATAAGAAATTTACTGAGCAAATTAACTTGTTAAAATATTAGATTCATTTTTATTATTTATTTATTTATTTAACAGTATACTTTTCTTGAAATATACTATTTTGATAGAATAAAGTGTTATAAGGTTGTTCATTTATTTTTAAGTATCATAGTCTATTTCTAAGTGTAAATAAAATACAAAACATTAATAAAATTTATTTTAAAATAAATTATTTTCCCTTATAAATTTATGTGATTAAAAAAATATTTTTACAAATTAAAAAAAAAAAAAAAAAAAACTCTGAGATTTTTTTTTCTTTTACATCGATAGATTATAGATGGCGCCACTGCCATATTGTAATTTAAATGGAATATTATTGTTACTGAAGCTTGATAGATTTTATTTTGATGCTATGTACAGTTGGCAGCAAAATTATTGAAGCGCTAGCAATAATTAGTATTCAAAAGATTTGCGCTTAATACCGTTTTGCTAAATAAATATTTGTCGAGTCATGATCTTTGTCTTATGCTGTTTCTAGAAAAGTATGTTGAAGATAAAAATTAGCGATCAAATTAAAAAAATTGAGGAGAGGAGGGTATTATGGAATAGTCGGGAAATATGGAATACCGAGATTTCGGCTCTGATTTGTGCTGCTATCTCTTCAAAATACTATGAATTACTCAAGAAGGATTCCCACGAAGCAGTACAGTAAGAAACAACCGTTGTTGCTGTCGTACCATTCTCTATAGAATAAAGTATGTTTTGTGATTTTTAAAAGTTTTTGCAGGTAATTTTTCAAACATTTAAACTTACTAGTACACATGTGATTTGAACACTGATGTTAAGCATAATCCATGCTCAAAGAATTGTATTTTGTAATACATTGGTCGTTTTTTAGCTGAAAATATTTTGTCCATCAAATTAAAAGTTCATTTTTAAAGATGGCGTGTCGGGTATTATGAAATACTAGGTATTTTATAGCATCATCTCAAATTGACTTCATGAGTTTAACTAAAGAAACAAAAAATAAAGATGCCAAATGTATCTTCTGCAACAGAAAATTCTCCGAAGATGATTTTATGAACTGTGATTAGTTTTTCTATGGTTTAAACAGTTTAAACCACCTATCACATATAACCCGACTATTTCATAACCTCCATTTGTAACTTTTTTTTTAAGTAAACTTTTTATAACAACAACAAAAAAAAATTTTTTGGATTTTTTTTTATTGACAATTCATTATAAATAATTACACTATGTACTCATCATGATTTTGGGGATTTTTATTAAAAACAAGTAAAGTTATTTGAAGAAATGTAAATGGTATTACATAATACCCTCCTCTCATCTATGTATGGAAAATATTCATGTGTGCTTTCTATCTCCATTCTTACCATAGTCTATAAATTCTTTCTTTTAATTATTCCTCACATTCTTTTGATCATATTTAGAGTAAAATTAAGAAAAATCTTGGAATTTAATTTTTATTATATGGAGGATGCTTAAAATTTTTATATTGAATTTTCATGAAATTTATCCCCCCTTACCCTCCAAATAAAAAATAATTGATTACAGCAGGGGGGTTTAAACTGGTTAAGTGTAATGCGAAATATTAAAACAGGAATGTTTAGAACTTTATACCGTGAAAAGATTTAAGTTGCACATGATCCGTGAAATTTTGATGGGTATTAACTAGTTTACTGTCATTTTAAGCATATTTTAGTCTAAAAAATTAATTTTATAAAAAATACTTTAATTAAAACACTATATTTTCTGTAAAATTATAAAAGAAATCGTACAGTTTCGTAGAGTTAAACTAAGTACTATTAAAAATATTTAAGGTATATTTCATATAAGAAAAAGTCGAAAACAATTAAAACAAAAAGAAATTAAAACGACATTAGCTTACAGTAATTTATCTGAAAATAGGTAAGATATGCCTTGTTATTGTTTATATTTATATTGTTTGTTCACAAAGTTGTTATTCGTCATCATAAAACATTAGTATAACTTAAATTTTGTTAAATATTTTGGTATTTAATCTATTTTTATGTGTGTTATGGTAGTCAGTGTTGCCAAATTTGGGGACTTTTTTTATTTAATAACAACCAATAATTTTGAGGAGTGATATCTGATATACAAAATAGACGATTAATTTTCGAAATAATTAGGCAACCATTACAATATAAATTTTGTAATAGGTATTGAATAAAAAATTTCCTAAATTTTTCAACACTGATAGCATAATAGCCAACATTTTCATTTAATCCGGAGAATTTTTAGCGCTGCCTTTATTTCGCACCACTTTATATATAGGTTTTTTTTTTTTTTTTCGAATGTATAACTACGTTAAAACAAAAAAGAATTACACTTTTTAAAAAAAGTGGTGTGAAATAAAGGCGGGGCTAAAAATGCTCCGGAATAAATTAAAATGTTGTCAGCTCTGCTGATAGTAATGCGTTGATTCTGTCACGCCTACAATATAAATAAATATATATATATATATACATAAACATTTCTGGAAAAATATATCTTAAAGAATTAATTTTAAATCGTACAGATACTGATAAAATTTCTTTCTTACATTTAAATACACAGAGAAATGAAGAAAATTGGCTCATTGGATTATACGATAAAAGGAAGGATTTTAGTTTTAAAGTGAATAGTCTTACTAATTGGTTTTCAAATATCAGTAGAAAAGTTTTTAAAAATATTATGTTTTTTTTTTCATTTTATACTTTCTTGTTTACCTTCAGTAATTCTTTATTGTATTGTATATTTTTTAAATGAATTGATGTAACTTTGTAACTTTTGCAATTCTGTAATTTTATAACTTTTTTAGTATTTTTATACATTATATATATATGTTTGATTTCTCTTCAGTTATTGGTGTTTTCTGTTTGGTGAGAAGTTGGCGGATAAGGATAGTTATTAGTTAATCGCTACTGTCCTTTCAGAAACTTCTCTTTCACCCCTACACTGAGGGGCCTCCCTGATGAGGATCTCAGTGTATTTTGGGGTTTAATTTCATTCATTTCTTTATATATTCCAACATTTATATATTCCTACATTTAAGTTTTGCATTTCCTTTCGCTGCAATTTTGCGCATTGGTTTGTAATTCTCCTTTTGGTTTTTCTAACCTTTAAACATATATATAATTATTATTAAATAGGAAAAGTCTTTATTGCTGATCAATAGTGCCATGTTAGGAAGACTTTTCTATTGAAATATATCGTGCAATTTCCAAATAGCATTCTCTGACCAATCTTAGGTATAATATATTTAAATATACCTAATATTTATTATACTAAAATATTTTCTTTTTATTTAATATTACTAATATGCATTAAAGCACAATCTGATAAATCTAAATCAAGCAAAGCAAAAGTGCTATAAAGATAATAAAATGTCTTGAAATACTTCGGAACTCGGAAGCACCTGTGGCCAATGTGACACTTTTTTCCGCACTGCCAGGATCAGAGAAATTCAAATATGAAGTCAAAATAGGGTGATGCCATTGAAAAAAATTAGTTGCTGCTCATTTTAACATATAGATGATCCCTAATTTAAATTTCCACTCTATTTTCTCAAAGAACATTTAATGTCCCTTTGAAAAATATTCATTGGATTTTCCCGTTTCAATTAGTAAAGAAATAATATGGAGTGTTGCGTTTTTTTTTTCCGACAGTACAAATAGTCTTCAATGTTTTTAGAAAAAAATTATACCTTCATGAGTTTTCTCATAGAAATGTAGGAAAATAAAATAAGCACAATAAGCATATGCTACTGCTACACAGATCACATGCTTACTTCTTTTTCAGCGTGGTAAGAAATATTATCTTACTTTTCTTTAATTCATATTTTTATTAATTAATTTAATTTTCCTTATTTTTTTTTTTCTTTAACTTGCCACATTTTTTGCCTTTGTAACAAAGATTTTTCCTAAATATATGAAAAACAACATGTTCTTTATACTTCAGAAAATATAAGTGAACCAATGAAGTATTCCTTTAGATATCTGACGTGTCAAGCATCCAAATATTAAGGATTGAAATATTTGACGTGTAAAAATTCCAAAACCAAAGCCCATTCAAAGTGTCCACCAGTGGACAAAAGGTTCTTCTCTCAAACTGGTAGACGTGAGGAACCGGATTTAATCTCAATTCGCGATCGGCGGCGTAGCTGTTCGGAGTTTTCGAAGTTTTCTCCGAAACTTTCGTAAATACGTGCTAGGACTCCTTAAAAAGAAACACACACGCAGGGCACGGCCCCTAAGGCCTAGGACCCTAGCACAGTCTATCGGCCTTTCTCCCAAAACACAAACACTCCAAAGGGTCCAAATAATTTTATCCAAAGAGAGTTTATATATGTATATATACATCAAGGAAATTTATAATGGCCTTTAGCAACAAAGTATATAAATATTAAAAAAAAAAAAAAAAAAAACTCAGCAATATTGCCTATATGACATAGTATTTTTTATTAAGGTTTATTTCAAATTTACAGTGTCTGGGCTGTTAAAACGTATATGTTAAATTTAATAAATTTATGCCTTTCGTTTTATAAATTTAATTGTTTAAAATATTTGACATATGACTGAGGCTCTTTTTGATACTTAACAAAAAATTCATTCTCAGTTCAATCCTTTTCCATCTAAAAAGTATTTATAACACAGACAATAGCGCATATTAATGAACGTCAAAGTTTCTAATATGCATTATTCTTTAATTTACATATTATAGAGAATTTACATTCTAAATAATATTCTATGATATTGTTGTAAGTATTTATGGTACCACATACATATATAAGATATAATGAATGAGAATTTATGTTAAAAGTGACCCTTTTAGCGTAAATTCTGATTTATAATTACGTTCTTTTTACGTGGTTTGCAGGCTTTTACGTTTTCTGTATTTTTGTATACGAATACAACGTTTGGCTTATTTAATCGCAAAAAAATATTTTTAAAAGAGATATAGTGCTAATAATCTATTATGTTTTCAGTCAAAGCTTGCAAACCATGTAAATCGTGTCGACAAAGCTAATTAGTAAGACTATATATTTTTTAATGCACACATTAATTTTGAAAGATATTCATTTATTTATTTATTTATTTCATAGATTGATTGCTCTTTAAATAAGATTAAGCAAGAAATCGTTTAAAGATTTTTGCTAATATTTTTTTAGGTGTATTTATAGATTATCTGTAACTTAGTGTAACATTTATTACCTATTTCGTTTTAAATAAAATAGATATATAAATAAACAGGCAAAAATAGCACAAATTTTCTCGTAGATAAGTAATTTTCATACATAACTTTCGAAAGAAATTTAAAGCCCCCATATAGGTAAAATTTAGGGGTGATATTTTCCCTCTACAAGATTAATAGGCACAAATGACCGTTAGATTTGGGAGGTTCAATACTTCTTGAACCAATTTTACGGACAGGCGTCTACAATTAATGTCAAAACAGCGGCGTAACTAAATCCTTTCACGGCACAAAAATCTCTAGAGTACAAAAAATGATCAAAATAAATAAAGATGGGATAACAGTAACGATTATTTTTTTTTTCCTTTTTTTCCATCCCGAAATCTTTAGGGCTTCGTGAGCAGATTTTTGTAGAGTCTCAGCTATAAATAGTACTATCACGTACGCGATGCACATAAGTTCTGTGCTCCAAGAAGACGTTCCACTATTCTAAACCATTCTTTTGTTATTATTATTATTATTTTATTTATTTATTTTTTCGCAAGGAAAGGAGCTTGTGGGTTCAAATTGCGGAGTTATTAAGGCTATATTCTACTATTTACACGTCGCTGGCTCGAAATTTTACTCAGCCTAGCGGGCTTAAATAAAATACTTTAGATCAATATTTTCTCTTTTTAAAGCAATTTAATGGAGCAATTGTATCCTTGTTTTACCAATATCCTTAAATGAAACTGGCTGTTATATATTTAGATATATATGTTCCTCATGCATCAAATTTCTTAATAAAATTATTTTATCATACTTCCTTATTTAATGAGAAAAAAATTAAGAAATTTTTTGACATACACCAATTAAGTTTAATTTTCTCTGAAAATTGTTAACATTAATCAATGCACCTTTATAAAGTTATGACCTCTGCAACATTTTATAATTATAGGCATAATTATTTTATTAACTTCGTTTTTATTAACTTCGATCCTTGTTTGTTTGTTTGTCCTGTACAAATTTCACAATCAATTTTTAACTAACTTTTAGTCAATTTTTAATACTTTTAGTCAACTGTTTAAGGTTAATACTGCCTTCGACAGCGTTACCAGTACAAAGCTTGCAATCGATTTTTAACTAACTTCCCGACTAGCTAGATATTTGAAACTTTCAGGATAGTTCAGAACACGGTGACAATACATTTTTTAATACTTTTAGTCAACTGTTTCAGGTCCCTACTGCCTTCGGCAGCGTTTATATGATTCAACAGAAAATTTATTTAACTAACTTCCCGACTAGCTAGACATTTGAAACTTTTAGAATAGTTCAGAACATGGTGAAAATGCATTTTTTAAATACTTTTAGCCAACTGTTTCGGGTTCCTGCTGCCTTCGGCATCGTTACCAGTACAAAGTTTGTAATCGAATTTTCACTTACTTCCCGACTAGCTAGGCATTTGAAACTTTCAAGATAGCTCAGAACACGGTGACAATACATTTTTTTTAACATCTTCAATCAACTGTTTCTGGCTACTACTGCCTTCGTCAGCGATTATATGATTCGACAGAAAATTTATTTAACTAACGTCCCGACAAGCTAGATGTTTGAAACTTTCAGAATAGTTCAGAACACGGTGGAAATACATTTTTTAAATACATCTTTTAGACAACTGTTCCGGGTTCCATCTGCCTTCGGCAGAGTTATCACTACAAAGCTTTCATTCGATTTTTAACTAACTTCCCGGCTAGCTAGCTAGCCATTTGAAACTTTTATAATAGCTCAAAACACGATAACAATGTTTTTTTTTAACACTTTTAGCCAATTGTTCCGGGTTCCCGCTGCCTTCGGTAGCGTTTATATGATTCAACAGAAAATTTAAAAACATGGTATATAAAAAGTTCTTTTTATTTTGTAATTATTTATTTGTTTATAATGATCTACAGAAATTAGCATTTTATAAGGATAATTTATTTAATCTAAATTCAGATTAAAATGTCTTTTCTCTTACGGAAGTTTGAATTAAAAAAAAAAAAAAAAATCTACAAGTGAAAAGAAATAAAATTTAGGCGTTAAATACTGAACATATTTTTTTGGTATGGCGCGTATTTTTATTGCTATTGCCTGAATTACCAGAAAGTAATTAAATAAGTGTTGAAGATTTTGCAAAAGGTGTTAATTAACATTTGAACAATTATAGGGACATTCGAAGGGACAGTTATTTTATTTATTTATTTATTTTGTGTATACTGAATTTTGATTCCTTTTTCCTGTAATGTCCACAAAACAATAGTAAAAATAATTTTATTTTCGTGATTTGCTGTTTTAAATAAGTAATATTCGTATAAAATTTAGGGTTTAAGCAAACATGGCGATATAGAGGCATATGTCGCCAAAATCAAATCCAGCGAGGATATAGGAGGATATGGAATAGTCAGTGGAATAGTCAGGTAAAATGGAATATCTTTATATCTCACCTATACGGTTCTTGAACCTACCAAAAGCGTGTAAAATATCTTCACTTGGCCTCAAACATAAACAGTAGTTCAACTTGTGTCAGTGAAATGAGCAGTTTTATTATCATACAAATTCTTTGGTTTATCAATATTAAGACATTTTTGGACGTAAGTATTGCTATCTTTGTAATCTATCTACGAAGCAATGAAATGAGTGAAAACCTAGTGTAATTTCCGGTAGAGGAGTTCGGTTAGTAGTCTTACTCCCATGACCTTATTTCAGCCAGTAGGTGTTTAGGGTTGGTTTATTGTCCAAGATGACGATTCAAACATTCTGGAATACCAACTATTCCATATTATCCTACATAGTATTGGGTATTATATATTTCCAGATATTTTTCATTTCTGAAAATGTAATAAAATGATGGATATCTATAGATACAAAAACAAAAATTACTAATATTAAATTAATTGGAACATCAAAACGTAATAAATAAACTTAAGTTTGATAAATAAACGTAATTAAACATAAATGAGGACGAACCTTGATTAAATTGTTTCTTTAATAACAATCTCCTTAGTTTAAAAGTTTAATTTCCATTAAAATAAGTTAACTATCGCCACAATCCTCACACATGCTCCACCCGTTAGACAAAACGTTTATGGATCCTTTGAAAACATATTTCAATGAAAAATTGCGTAATTTCCTGAGGCACAGCTCACATCCTTTGAGTGTGTTTAATATCGAAGACCTTTTTGGAGATGCTTATCTTAAGGTTCATTGGAGAGATATTGTGGTCAAAGGCTTCAGAGGGCTTCTGATATCTACCTCATATATATAAACATTATCGCTAAAGATTTCCTTCCTGCTTCTCCTGCACTTACTAAAACTGCAAGATTCGAATCAGAAGAGGAAGTTGAAGATGAAAATAATCCCCTTTTTTGTTACAAATCCACGTGAAATCTTCTCTAAACCATGTTTTTCAAGAACTTGTGATTGAAATGTGGCTCTTTCTGCTTGAACCTTTACAATCGTTCGACCATCTGAAATATCACCTCCTCCAACCAAAAAACAAACCTCGAATAGAGGATGAAAACGCGGGACTTCATTTTTATTGACAGCATCTGCTTATAAGACTAAATTATAGAAAGACAAGAAGAAGAAGAAAGTGGAAAAAATAAAAACTTTTTCGAAGAGAATGGCTATAGAGGGGACAAGAGAAACTGAAAAGAGATAGAAAATAAAAAACAAAAACCAAAAGAAAAGATCCAAAACATTTCCAGAAAGTGAGGCTAGTTGTGATGCGGTTTACTTACATTCTGATCTATTCTCCGGGATGAGCTTCTTATCACAAACCATACCACGTAATAACAATACTAAATGCATCTTTTCTGATGGAAAATTTTTCGAGGACTCAACAGGGAAGGTGGATATTCAAAGTAGCTCATGTAAATTATGGGCAGACCTAGATTGTACTGGAGTTGAAACACTCGAATACATTTGCGATTTTTTAAAAACTTGAATTTGTATAATTTTTCACTACTATTATGTTCAATAATAGTAAAATATTTATGTTGGAATTATTTTTCATTTTCTGTAAAAATAGCACCATATTCCATATTATCCCTCAATTAAAATGTTATTTCATATTTCCTTTCATAACTTTTCCATATTTCTCATCATAACTACTCTACATTACCGGAAAATAACTTTTTTTTTCTTTTTACTAAAAATTTTGCATGTAAACTTTCATTTTTGTAACATAAAACCATCAAAGCATGTTAATAACACTTAGAAGTTTGCATTCGTAGAATGCACAATGATCCAAAATAAGTGGAACCTGTCTAAAGTGACCACCCTAGGGACCGGCTAAAATGGTCACTAGACACAGGTGTTCACTTTATAAAGTCCCTTTAAAATTGGAAAATGGTCATTTTAGTCAGGAAAATGGTCACTTTAGTCAGGTGGTCACTTTTACAGGTTCCACTGTACTTCAATTTATTGTGAATTCAAATAGAAATTGTATTCCATATTCACCTATTTCCTCTTATTTGTGGCCAAAAACCAATCCATGGACGATACATTCATCGTCTAAAATGTTTATTTGATTTTTTATTTAGAGTGAAAAAAATAAAATAAAATAATAATAATAATATTTCGATAGCTAGAGAGGTTTTAGCAAAAATAATTTTTTTTAGAAATCGAAATCCAAGTATTTTAAAGAAACTTCTAATATTAATTTTCGTTGTTTGTTTATAAACATCACTAATAAATCGATAGTAAATTAAAAGTTACTGTAGCATTGTTCCTTTCAAAGTGCTATTCTTCGACCACACTTGATGAAACCATGGAAGCATCTGCGCAAGCGCTAACTCAACGAGTCCAATGCTGAAATAGGGATGACAGTCAAATGACTCGGAGAAAACGAGCAATAGCAGAACACGGAATTGCTGGATGTTTTCCAAATTTTAAGCTGGAATTTGTATAATTTGTTTATCTCCAACATTTTGGACGCGTCCTCACTACTAGTTTTAGGATATGTGGCTGCACTGTACAGTGCGCTGTTGCTTTCATACTGCTCTCGTGTCTACTTTTTTTTAACCGGATGAACGTTACAGTTGAACTATTTTTAGTATTAAACAAACATAAATATGTTATATATATGTAATTTGTGATTAGACTATCTAAAAAATAAGGTCTCCTTTGCGCCATACGCAAAATAAATTGAAAAAATTACAGAATACTCTCACCGTAAAATTACGTATATTTATTTTATTAAAAAAAAAAAAAAAAAAAAATCCAGCTGAAGCTCTATTCCGGCTGACGCGCTGACGGCTGAAAATCTGGCTAAAATTCCGGCTAAATTCCGACTGACGCGAAAAAAAAAAAAAAAAAAAAAAAATACGTGTGGCACTCGGGGACTGCCGCGGTAAAGCTATTGCATAGCATTTTTTCTCAACTTATGCAATTATAATTATTTATTTATTTTATTTATGCAGTATATTTTTTTCTTTGATATTAACTCAAGTTCTGGGGGGGGGGGGGGGACTCATGTCAAAGATGTGGCTTGGGGGGGGGACTCATGTCAAAGCTGTGCCTTGGGGGGGAACTCATGTCAAAGTTGTGCCTTGGGGGGGAACTCATGTCAAAATTGTGCCTTGGGGGGACTCATGTCAAAGTTGTGCCTTGGAGGGGACTCATGTCAAAGTTGTGCCTTGGAGGGGACTCATGTGCCTTCGGGGGGACTCATGTCGAAGTTGTGCCTTGGGGAGGGGACTCATGTCAAAGCTGTGCCTCGGGGGGGACTCATGTCAAAGTTGTGCCTTGGGGGGACTCATGACAAATTTGTGCCTTGGGGGGACTCATGACAAATTTGTGCCTTGGGGGGGACTCATGTCAAACTTGTGCCTTGGGGGGGACTCATGTCAAACTTGTGCCTTGGGGAGGGGACTCATGTCAAACTTGTGCCTTGGGGAGGGGACTCATGTCAAACTTGTGCCTTGGTGGGGACTCATGTCAAAGTTGTGCCTTGGGGGGGACTTCTGTCAAAGTTGTGCCTTGGGGAGGGAACTCATGTCAAAGTTGTGCCTTGGGGGGAGCCTCATGTCAAAGTTGTGCCTTGGGGGGATTTTAATAAATGCACTTTGTTTATTCATATTTAAAACACTTTATACACAAATTTTACGCGTACAGCTATTCACTGTTGTACATAGATGATATATACCCATACACCTATATACTTTCTCACAAACAGCTGCTTACGTATTCGTCCGATTTCGGAGCAGCTCGTCTCGATCCGTGCGAGCTTCGTACAGCCGAAGTCTGCCGAACTGACTGTCTGCCGAAGTCTGCCGAACTGTGTTAGGTTTATTTTCGTTACGGAATTTCTTGATTCGGTCGCCGCGCTCAAAGCCCGCGATAAAAGCTATGCAATAGCTTAAAATATATATGTATATATATATATATATATATATATTATAGTTTTAAAAAATTAAAGAACACGCTTTTATAGAAATGTGAACTAAAAAGCACAAAATATCTATCTTAGTATTAAGATTCAGTGTAAGAGAAAATCGTGTGAGTGATACACCGTAATATTTACATGCATTTAAATCTTTAATTAAAATAACTTAGAATTAACAAAAACCATTTTTAAAAAATTTCCCCTGACGGGGATCGAACACTGCACCTTTAGGTTCGTAGCGCGGCGCCTTACCTCTACGCCATATCGTTCACGAAGGGGAAGTATTTTTTTTTAACCAACTTCAAAAAATTGTATGAAATGAAACTAAATTGCGCCAAAAAGTATAAAATAATTTCCTTCGCCAAACAACCTATAACACTACAATTAATCATAACTTTTGAAGTCGGCGCAAAATTAAATAAAAATTGATACCTTTATTCAATACAAAAATCGAATCCTATTCAAACTACACATCTCACATTGTCACCTGCAAAACGCAGCCGAAAACTATTTTGATTCAAGAAAACAAATAAGATTTTGTAAGCAGCAAAAGTTGGCGAAGATGCTGGTATCTGACGTCCTTGGTGAAAGAAAAATCGCAAAATTATCTGGCAAACATATTTAATTTCTTTGGGATATCATGATTAATTTGATAAGGTATATTAAGAGAGTAATCAAGAATATGAAACAATACTTCGTACAAAATGTATTATGAAAATATACATCTTCCGTGTATATTTTTGCAATACGTTTCCAACGCCAAATCCAAAATCCACCAAGGATGATAGTTATCAAAGTTATACCAAATTTGCAAAGAAAACTCTAACTTCGTAGAAACATAAATTCTGCATTGTGAAAAATGTCCACTGTTCTGTGTAGATGCTACCAATGGACCAATTGTATACAGTGAATACAATAATAAAGGAAACATGAAAATGGATCATTCAAGACGACAGCATTTGTTGCTACCGATCTAAAAACAAACCTTTAAAAACTAATTAAATTTTATTTAATTTTGCGCCGACTTCAAAAGTTATGATTAATTGTAGTGTTATAGGTTGTTCGGCGAAGGAAATTATTTTATACTTTTTGGCGCAATTTAGTTTCATTTCATACAATTTTTTTTTAATAGTAGTTGCTTTTTGGAGTCGGTTCTATTTTTTTACAAAAAGATTTTATTTCACAATATAATTTTTTTGTTTGCTCCCAGAGAAGTTACAAACAAACAAACAAACAAACAAACAAACATACATACATACATACATACAGGTGAAGCTAATAAAAGCGTGTTAAAAAATACTGCATTTGTGATAATAATAAAATGTATGTATATAGAGTACTCACTCATTTTCTTTCACTATTTTTTCATCACTTTCTTCATTAATAAATGCACTTTGTTTATTCATATTAAAAACACTTTATACACAAATAAATGCACTTTGTTTATTCATATTAAAGACACTTTATACACAAATTGTACGCGTACAGCTATTCACTGTTGCACATAAATGATAGATACCTATACACCTATATACTTTTTACAAACAGCTGCTAACGTATTCGTCCGATTTCGGAGCAGCTCGTCTCGATTCGTGCGAGCTTCGTACAGCCGAAGTCTGCCGAACTGTGTTAGGTTTTTTTTTCGTTACGGAATTTTCTGATTCGGTCGCCGCGCTCAAAGCCCGCGATAAAAGCTATACAATAGCTTAAAAAAGTCTCTTCTTGACCACTATTTGGCGACGCCGTGAAATCTCAAGCAAAACAGTTTTTTACTAAATACTCTTTAAAAGAAAACGTGTTCGATATCTGTAAATTAATTTTATTTTATGATGCTCTTTTATAATTACAGTTTTGTGGTATGTATTTTTAAATACCGCAGACTCACGGGGTACTTTAACACAGCAATTGGAAAAAGATGTGTTATTTATTTATTTATTTATTTATTTGTGAATCAAAGTATTAAGAAGGAGGGGGGGGGGGGTATTTTGCGATTTTAAATTATGAAACTTTAATTAATATAAATTTTACGTTTTGGGGAAGTTATATGCTGTTGTACGGGCTGCACAGGAAAATTTGTAAAGATTGTAACAACACAGGATTTAACTCTGCAAAATGTTAACTATACTTTTTTTTTTTCTTTTTTTTTTTAAGAAAAAAAATCATGGAAGTGGGAAAACGATATTAGTAGTCATTTGATTAAATTATGTCAACAACTATAATAATAAAAATTAGTGCACTAAATTTCTAAAAAAAATTTTTGCAGAGAAATTGGAACTATTTCTCTAAGAAACATGTGATTTTTTTTTTTTTTTTTTTTTAAGCCGATATTTCATATTGCGTACTTTTAACTATTGTAAATTAAGTGCTATATTTTGATGACATCTTTTTTTTTTTTAAACTTTTTTATTGTAATGCGAATGTGATACATGAAATAAAATTTAACAGTAATAATTACCTTACCTTTATAAATCTTTGTAATTTTCCATATAAAGGTATTATTCGCTCGAGGTTGATTTTGATCTATTATATATATCTATAGATTTTGAATTCGGATAAGATTGCCTTAAAAAAATTACTTCGCAATTACTAATTTCTAATTAAAATAGTGTTAATAAAATGTTTCTAAATTAAATTATTATTCTGCATAAATAAAAACAAATAAAAAATTAATTATTAACGTTTTATCTGAAAATTTATATTTCTCGTTATTCGCTAAGAGTAAAGCCTAAACAATATTTTACGTAAAAAATAGTGCAAACAAATTATAAATAAGCTGTTGATGTAAGAATTATACGTTAATTTACGACAGCATTGGCAAGAAAAAGAAGAAAATTCTTAGGAATAAACGTAGCTTTCAAGAAAAGAATGTATATCAGCAGTTTCCATTGAAAACAAAATATGATCAGGTATAGAATTACTAGAATTATTATCAATAATTTTACCTAGAGTTATTGTAAGATAAATGATTTATATTACCTTGCGTTAAAAAAATTTTTTTAGCATTTTTAGGGCTATTAAGCATATTTTTTTTTCCTTATCTCTCTTACCCTTTATAACTGAAAGTGCTCTCACATGCAGTTATTTAATTAAATTCGACTAGAAGCTGCCAAAAGTATATTTTTTTTTTAAATATTTTTATTAAAAAAAAAAAAATCACATATATTCGTTTAACTGAATTCATATTCATAATTTAGAAATTTTATTTTTTCACGTTAAAAGTTTTATGGTACTTAATATGATTAGAAAATAAAATTTTAATATTTTGCATTATATTGAAAAGTTCATATTAATTATTTATTTGAGTTTTTATCCATAAATTTACAAATTTTTAACGCCAACGTCTTGAATTTTTCTTTATTTAATAAAGTAAAAATGACATTGAGTTTTTTTTAACGTCTCATATTGGAGTGATGAAATTAGTTGATAGAATAATATTTAACAGCCAGATTGATTGCTTATTAGAATTCTGTAAGCATGATAACGTAAATATTGTCATTTTGGTTTGTTAACTGTTGCTATAAATTTTTTGTTATAACATATTTTCTTTAACAGTATGTTATAACATATTTTTCTTAATGATGGTCAATATAACAATATCTTTCGAAACGTTCTTAAGCCAAGTTGAAAGAAAATGGGATATGTGCTTTCAAACAATTTTTACTGATATTCTTTCGCGTGAAATAAAATTATTTGTGCCTAATGTATAAAATAATAAAGTCTAGCAGAAATCAAATAGAAAATTAATCATAAAGATATTACAAGTTATAAATTCATGCGCTCTGCTTTTCAATAACGTGATTAATTTTTCGTGGTATCTATCTTTCATGTATCTAATTCCTCCCTGTTTCTTCTAATACAAATAGTGAACGCTAATTAATATAAATTTTTAATTATATCATGATCTGATGTAGATGTTTGAAATGATTTAAATTAAGTAATATAAAATTATAATTCAGATACATTAATGAATGAATTAGCTTGGACGACGATTAGCTTTCTAATATGAGCGAGAGTGAATCCTCTTAAATTCAGCATTCATTCATTATTCATATGTTACCTGCAGTGGAAAACATTACTCTTCCGCTTTTGTAAATGAATACGCCAATCTAATGCATTAATTCAATCTTAGGCGAATAAAGCTGTCACTTCAGACGGCTGAATTGATTCTCTTTCAGCCTTGTTCGGGAACAGTAGTGGTTTAAAAAAATCTCGCCTTTTTGGTTTAAATTTGAAACCGGAAAAAGGGCTATTTTTAGAATCTTCCCAATTTTCATTCTTTTCTTCTTTTTTATTTTCGACAAACCGATTGATTCCATTTAGGCATTAAGTTTTTTATTTTTTTCCCTGATAGAAAAAGAGATATCTTATATAATATGAAAGAGTCCTAAGAATATCATTGCGGAAGTAGAAAATCGACACGAAAATTAGTGAAATACTAAGAGAAGAGAATAAGTGAAAAGAGAAAGAAAAATGGTTACAATTCCATGACGAGGTATCTAATTTCTAACATATACAAATATCTGCATGATTTGATTGATGTCAAGCATTTATTTTATTCGTCTACTAGGGTAAAACGTTTAGACACATAATTTACATTTGGAAAAAAAAAAAAAAATCTTTTTAAAATTATGAAATTAACGATGACACTATTGGATTTGAACATGAAAAATAATACATAATTCTGCTTACTTTAATTAAAATATTTAGATATTTATTTTACTAGTTATGAACGTGTTCAACTAAAATTTTACTTTATTATGTAAGATATTGTAAATTATTAAGTAATATATTTCATATAATTTTTACCATATTTTTTTACCATATTGTTTAAAGGTTGAAATAATTCAAATCAGTGATTTTAAAAGAATTCCATCTATTATTGCCGAAACGTCAGTGGAGGCTTCCCTGTAGAGAGTCAAAATGATTTTGGGTTCCGACTGCGCGTCTGTTTGTCTGTATCACGATAGAGGCCGCAAAAATCACGCTATTGGATTGCATTTTGGTACATGTTCATGAGTTCGACGGAATTAGCTGTATAGTTTTGGGTATGCATTCCATTTGTAGTTCGAGTACAGAAAGACGCCAAAGTTTTTCTTATCATTACGGCCTACGGGAAGAATTTGTAAGTACCACGATAGCAGCCGCAAAAATCATGCTATTGACTTCCAGTTTGATACACATGATTATGAGCCACACGGTATTAGCTGTATAGTTTTGGGTGTGTATTCCATCTGTAGTTCGTGTACAGGGACACACCAAAAACGTATGCTTTGTACAGAAAATATGTGCTCTTAGGCTTCCTAATGAATGTACAGGACCTTACAAAAGTGTCTGACAATGTCATGCAATCATCCAAATTGTTTCAAATTTCGAACAATTATTCATGAAAAATGTAGAATAAGCTGAATAGTTTTTATTGGTGTATACAATGTTTATGGTTCGTTTGCAGAAACACACAAAAGAATATCGTGGCATAAAGTCCCATGGACAAATTTTTATTTAAGCGCACTTTAATGCGTTTATGCTGGCTGCATTGAACATAATGGAATTAACACACATTATAAAGATGCTTAAAAGCATGTTTACTCTAAAGAAAGGATATCGATAGACTAAAAAAAATTATTTATGGGACCACACAAGACTTCCGATGACGTACTGAAATTATCCAACTGTATTGTTTTTTACTGTATATAATTACCGTGGCTCCTTTTCCAGGATACATAAAATAATTTCGCCTGTTTGTCTCGCACACATTGGTACACATGTTCACTAACCATACAGAATTAGCTGTATAATTTTGAGTGTGCATTCCATTAGTAGTTCATGTACAGGGACACGCCAAACTTTTTTTTTTATCATTATAGCCTATGGACATAATTTGCATGTACCGCAATATCGTCCGTAAAAATTCTCTGATTGACTGGTAAATTGGTACACATGTTTAGGCGCAATATATAAATAGTTGTATAATTTTTGGTGTCTATATTTTTAGGGTTCATGTAGAGGGACACACTAAAGTTTTTCTTATCATTACGACCAATAGGCAGAATTTCGGTTAAACGCATTTCAACCTGGTTGCTTTGCATTAAAGAAAATGAAATGAATAAACGTTATTGATAGGCTTAAAATCATGTTTTTTTAAGAAAATGTGTGGTTAGACTTACTAATGAATATACAGGACCTTACAAAAGTGTCCCGAAAATGTCACGTAGTCATCCAAATTATGTCATATTACAAATAATTACTCATCAGGTACATAGAATAAGTTATATAGTTTTAACTGGTGTATATAATCTTTATGGCTCATTTACAGGGACACAGAAAAAGTTCGTGACATCAGAGTCCATGGATTGATTTTTATTTAAACGCATTTTAAAAGTTTATGTTGCGTTCAAAATAATGGGATTAACATACATTATTAAGATGTTTAAAAGCATGTTTTTTCTAGAAAAAAGGTATATAAGACTAAAAAATTAATTAACAGGGCCACATGAATATATTCCGATGACATTTTGTAATCATCCAAATGATGTCAAATTTGGTTCAGATATTAATCTGTTGAAAAGAATCAGCTGCATAGTTTTTGTTTATGTATATAATTATTCTGACTAATATATAGAGACATACAAAAAAGTTTCGTACCGTTATGATCTATAGAAGGTATTTCTTATAAGTGCATTTTAAAATGATTACACTGTAAATACAAGTGTCTGAAATTCAAACAAAATTGTGTCTGAAACGGGTGTTCAATTTTAAGATGCTAAAAAGTGTCTTAAAAGGCACATCGTTTCACACTCGAAACGTCTGAAATTCCGCCATCTTTGATCCTGTCTGAAGTGAATATTTTTCATAAATAAAAAGATGCGTTTTATACTGTTTACCTGTGAGAAATAGATTTTAGAATCTCCTAGAGCATAGAATATATACATTAATAATTTTTACAATAATAGTCCCCGTTGCCCCCGGCGGGAATCGAACTGACAACCAATGGATTCAAAGTCGAGTGTCTTCCCAATCAAGCCATCGGTGCTCACGCTCTATTCTGCTTGTATAACGAAATATATTCTAGTATCCGTAAAACAAATTGAAGTTTTATGTCTTTGCAATAAAACTGTTCATAAGAAGTAAAGCTTAATACATATCTGAAATTTCATGTATAGAGGTTTAGAGTTTTTTTTTTTTTTTTTTTTCTTTTTTTGCAAAATGCGTAATAAATATGAAAAAATAGTAGCCTATGGATTTTAAACGATTTTTTTTTTAAACTGGTATTTGCAAGAAAACAAACTATATACATGAAACCAAAAAAAAAAAAAAAATGCTCTTTTACATTTTGAAGTGTAGGGAAACATAAAATAATTTTTAAAACGCGAAAAAAAAATCAATTATGCACAAATTGTTTAAGATTGTTTAGCTACGAATTCGCTTTCTTAGCTACAAGTTACATGCTTCGTTTATCTTAATATTTTTTTTATTTATTACATGTGAGAATTTTAAATAAAAATTAACTTTGTTTTTTAATTTTTAACAGAATAAGATCCGTGTCTAAATATTTTTAATAAGTTAACTACTTATATTACATAAAATAATGTCAAATTTATTTGTTTAAAAAAATGTTAAAACAGGATATGCATGCTACTTAAAGTAGATTCCATATGAAAATTTGTTAAGTAATACAAATGTCTGAATTTCTAAGTGTCTAAAACTTGTAATGTCTGAATTTTTAAGTGCATAAATTGTAAAATGTCTGAAATTTTATGTGTCTGAAAATGTTATATGTCTTAATTTCAGACATATCGACCTTATTCAGACACTTATCTGAGCTCATTTATAAAAAAGACACTTACGTGTCTTAATTTAAGACAGCACATGCGTCTGAAATTTTGCATGCGTAAGTGTTTCAGACATTTATGTGTCTGAATTGACATTTCAGACACACTTCTGTCGGAATTTAAGACGCTTCTATTTACAGTGTAAACTCCATTAAGCATAATGAGATAAACATATGTTATTTGAATGTTTAAAAGCATGTATTCTGTGGAAAATAGTAGGCAGAAAAAAAATAGTAGAACTATTAATAAGTTTACAGTGTTACACAAAATATTTCCGATATATTAAGCAATCATTTGGCATGAAATTTGGTACAGCTATTTATGTGTAACAAGGAGTTAACATAGGGTTGTGAGTTACAAGGGAATATATACATGCACATATATATATTAACATAAGCAGACAGATACAACGTGGGGCGGAACAAAAATATCTGGTTACATAGCGAGTTAATCGCATATATGTATATGTATATATATATATATATAGGTAACTATTGTAACGAATTTATGAGTTTAAAGATAAGAAAAACATAAAATATATTTTATTCATTGATATCTATTAAGTATATTTTATTCATTCATAACCTATTCCTATATATATATATATATATATATATATATAATTATTTTAAATAATATGGTATAAAAAAAAATATTTGCTGAGTAATGATTGATGCAAATAAGACTCTGAGGCTCCTGATCTACAGACACTAGTTAGATTTGTTAAACATATTTTTACATACTTGGCAAGATTTTCCAAATTTTATGAAGACTTCAGACCAGAAGTTTATTATACTGAACCTCAAGGTTTTAAATTGCCAAAAATTAATATCGTGTCACACCCGGGCAAAAAATGTCAAGCAACTTAAAAATAAAGAAAGAAAGAAATATTTGAGAATAACCAATTTGAAGATAAAGATAAAGTTTTGACTAGCATTGACATAAAACTAATACAACTGCCTCTCAGGTGGATAATTTTCTAGATAGATATGTGACACTCTTTGGGTACGTAGAGGCACTTCATATATATTTTTCAATGATATAAACGCAAAATATTGTGTCACTTTTGTTATCAGGGTGCGATATGTTTCTTTAAAAAAAATAGTGGTAATATACCTTATTTTAAAAATGTAAATGTTGACATCTATGTCTTTATTTTCTACATTTCTTAAAGAATAATTTATAACTTTATATATAGAATGTTTGTATTACTTTTTAATAAATAAGTTAGAAATCAATTTTTACTTTAAATCAATGAAAATGTTTATATATTCAGACACCAACTATCACGTTAATTATAGTTGTCAACATTTGTTTGAGTAAAAAAGTATGATTTTCTATATTGATAGTTTTTTACTATAGTTTTTAACAAGCAAATTAGAAGTCATTTGTTACTTCAAATCTGTAAAGATACTGTTATTTCATTTTTGAGATTTATTTTCCACATACACTTTTTCAAGGAAGTTGAATTTCTTAGATTCTAGAAAATTGAATGAAATTTAATTTCGTTTGTTTTCCTCATGTAACAAAGCTGCATAAAGTAAATAGAATTTTTTTTTTTTTAAGTATATTCTTAAAAGATTTACTTACTATTTATTCTACGTACACCAAACATTTTATCTCTATATGTCATAAGAAACAGTGTCTAAAAATTACTTTTTCCATTTACTTTAAAGCAATTTGATAGTAAACTGATCGTGTAAAGTTGGCACTGAAACTGATCTCAGCTGTTAAAACAAAAAAGTCATATTCACTTGTCTCAGGAAATTCCTGTAATTAATGATACTGTTTGAGATAATTTTCTTATAACGGTCAAAACAAAATGTAAAATGTTCCACAAGCCTCCTATAAATTTCAAAGTGACGAGTATTTATGGCGTACTCTGTTTGTTGAATGTGGTGAAAATTCGCAAAGTAAAAAAGAAAAAAAAAAAAAAAAAAAAAAAAAAAAAGAGAATCCTAACACATACTTTCGACATAAATTGAAAAAGTGTTCCTAATCTTTAGCTTTCGATAACACGAGAACTTTTTGTAACATTTTGTAATATAAATTGTAGAAAGGAATATATGTGGACGTAAGCCAAGAATGCATGATACATGCTGTATGACCATCCAAAATACATGCTGCATGACCAATATTGTAATTATGCAGATGTGATCTTTAATAACAGTGTAGTAGTTTGAAAGTGCATAATATCATCAAAATGCACTTCCTAAAATTACCCTTTAAAGACTGTTCTTTATAAAGTTATTTTGTGTATCATTGAAGATGAACGATATATTCAACGCATAATTTAATTTTTAGGTGCCATGTTACAGAGTATGTAGATAGGTAATATAATTTTTATTATTTTGGAAACGATAAAGCGCTTTAGAAATTTACTTCATAAATTAACAGGGGTCGTATATTTCCCATTTACAGAACATTTCAGGGATGAAAAATTCCGCCTCTTTTCTTACCGCTTTCTTTCATTCATAAATTTGTAGCTTATTTTTATATGCCGTGATTAAATAGTATAGAAATTATTATATAAAAATAGTGGTAGGAAAAAAAGGTGGAAATTTCTTATCCCTGAAAGTGTCTTAAGAAGGGGCGGGATATACGATCGTTGCATTTATTACAAATAAACTGTAAAATATACGACTCATTTTCTGCGCTCTTATTAACAAATTACAAAAGCTAAACATGTCATTTTAAAAAAAGATGACGTTGGAAAAAAGAGGAGAGGCGTATAAGGATCTAAGTGAACCAAAGTTATGAAAAATGGTAAATAAATAAATATATATATATCAAAAATACATATCCACTTTACATACATACTTCTCACCACCCACAATTCAGAAAGATATACAAATTCATTACAGTTATTTAAAAAAGAACTTTGTGAAATAAGTTCATTCTAATTACTCAATGCTTGCGGGTCCTGTAAAAGTACGAATAAAAAACAAAAAAGCAACATCGCCTTTAGCCGTTCTTCTATTTATATAAGTAATTTGCGTATTCGTGTTCAACAATTTATGTGTTGCCGTCATATATATACACGCCAATAGCATTTATGCTTCGATTGCTGAAAAAAAAAAAAAAAGAATTTAATCACGAATACGTGAAATCATTTTCTTAAAAAATATAACGTATTAGAGAAAAGTGAAAAGGTGGTGCTTACTGTCCAAAACAAGGATATACCAAATGACAACGTGTTAAAACTTAGATATTTTTACCAAACTGCGATGAATTATTTTTTGAATAAGGTTTGTTGAAATGAAAGTGGACAACGAAAAAAAAATTGTAATTATAGACAATATTATTTACATACGTACAAATAAATAAACCTATCCATAAATGACCGGTCACTTTCACTTTCAGAAGTTTTGTAAAATATCTGGAAACTTTTTGATGAATTATCCTGAAATTTTGGGAACAAGTTATACCTTATATAGACCTGCTAACTATGCTAGTTTATCCGTAATGGTATGAAGCCCCGCCTTTTTTTCACACCAGAATAGTTGTAGAGCAATAGTCTTCTTATTTAATCATGAGAACATATTGCTGAATATTACTCTACAGCTATTCTGGTGTGAAAAAAAGGCGGGTCTTAATACCATTACGGATAAACTGGAATAGTTAGCAGGTCTACTTATATATTGCAGCAAAAGTTTAACCAAGAAAGCAAAAAAAGGACCGGTAAAAGTTAAAGAAAAATCAAAATGTTTGGGATAACCCTGTAAAATTTAATACTTGGAATGCTTTTTGACTGTGGTGTGTGATTATAAAGACTTTTTTTATTGTCTCCACTAATTTATATGACACTGAAGCGTATATTTATGGAGATATAAAAGTTTCTTAAGAAACTGAAAAAAAAACTACCCATTTTTATATTTTATTATGGAGGATATTAAGCCATGTTCAGAAAGCTTGACATACAACATTAAACCCAACATATTGCAATCACAATATAAAAATATTAAATACCTAATAAACTATGAAGATTTCTGTTAAATAATTTTTAACTTCATTTGTGCAAGATTTAATGAAATTTTTATTTTATAAAACAAATGTATTGAGCTACTTATGTGAAAACCTCAAGCAAATATCCTGAAAATTCAAAACGTTCTCTAAAATAAACTGAATTTCAATTTATCTTAATAAAAAAAAGTATATACAGTTTTATCCACATTGTTATTTTGATTCAATCAATAATAATACAGTGTTTGTTGACTGTAAATAAATACTGATAAAACACCTTATCTTTTTCTCATTTTTTGAGAGAAACTGAAATTCCGTTCATTCTAACAACAATAACTTTCTGAATTTTGAAGATATTTGCTTGGGGTTCCCATATACGTAGTTCAAGGCATTTCTCTAACAAATTATGCAAATGAAACTTCGTTAAAGCTTGCGCATGAGCAGTTAAAAGGTATAACACTGTTCATATTTTATTATGTATTTAATATTTTTATCTTCTGATAGTAGTATGTCGTGTCCAGTGTAGTGAGCCAAATTTTCTAAAAATGGCATGGCATTGGATTTAATTACCTGCATGTTATATTAAGTAACGTAGTATTTTTTGTAGTTTTTTAAAGGACATTTACATTTCCAGGAACATATGTAGCAGTCTCATATTCAAATGATCGTGAATGCACATAATAAGTAGAAAACGCATAACTACAGTCTACAGCCAGAACGCATTTCAAACATTGCTTTTTACATGGTGATCGCAAACATTTTGTTTTTTCTCTTATTTCTGCTGGCCCCCTTTTAACTTTTGGAGCTAAACTTTTGCTGAAATAGATGAGGTATAACATGTTTTTTTTTTTTTTATAACTGCGGAGTTTCAGGATAATTCAGCAAGATTTTTCCAGGTATTTGAGAAAACGTCTGAAATCAAAAGTATCCAGACATTTATGAAAATTCAGTGCATATTAATGCGCATTTATTAATTTTATAACATGTATTTTTATTTAAAAAACTTTTATGTATCTCAAGTCTCTACCGATAACTGAGCATCAGTTTTTCATCATGAGATGAAGGTATGCGTATTCTGTTGAAGATCTCTACATGTGAATCTTATAATTCTTTCTCCAACCTTTGTTTTAAATTTTTTTAATGCTGCTTTACTTTTTTAATGAAGTATAATTTACAGCATTTTATTATTTTATTGATTTTGACAAAAACTTACAACATTTTTTTTCATAAACCTTTCAGCAATTTTGGACCTATTACAAACCTAATAACTATTTTTAATAATACCGTATGAATCATTTGTCGTGTATTATGTGTAATTTAATGAAAAATATCCGATTGTGTTATGAAAAAAAAACATGCATGTGTTTTCTTTAACCGAATATTGAGGAACGTTTGCAGCAAAATATTTTTTTTTTTTTTTTTTTTTTTTAATTTTCCTTGAGGTTTCTTTTTTTTTTTTTTTTTTTTTTTTTTTTTCTTTTTAAGAGCCTTTTTAAAAATTCAATTACAGTATGCTTATTTTTTTGCAAAGTTTTTTTTTTTTTAGTATCATTTTTTTTAAACGTGTAGTTTCAAATTTTAAAACCTTTTAATGCAATACAATATATTTAGATACAATTTTCTGCTAAACAAATTCTAAAATTTAACATTATCTATATTTCTGAGCATTTTTTAACACTTTATTGAAGAGAAACTCTTTAAATTGAAAGTCGACGCTAGAAAGTCAGCGATGTTCATAAACTCCGTTCTGATGGGACTGCTTACTTCATTAAGTAACACTACTAATCGAATATTTCCTGAAGGGTTGACGACTTAATGAGCTGCCAATCAAATGACATCGCTACACACATCCCATGAAGATTTGTGTCAGCGATTTAAAAACAAATTGAAAAATCGATTGCTGGGAAAGTAAAACGCGTAAACGGAAAAAGATTATATCTTTCTGAGTTGCTTATATCTTAATTTAAGTATGATAAATCATAACTGTGGTTGAGTTGTAAATTGCGGGACATAAGAGATAAATATTTTGTTTCCAATTCACTGGCATTGATTTATTTTTAATACATAATATATATTTCTTTAGAACAATATTTACGGCGCATAGACAACCATGTGTTTGAACGTGATCACTCTTTAAAAAACTCAGTAAATGCTATAGCAAAGATTTGCAGTTTTACGCCTATGTTAGTCAAAATGGATTTTAAAATATTGATTGTAATTATTGCAATGATCATTATGTTGTAATAATGGTAATTAACAATATCTTGTGATGGTAAATTATAACATTTTAATTGAATTGAATAGTAAAAATTTTTGATAACTTTGTAAATATTTTTATACTATTCTTATGGGAAGTCAGAAACTTTTTAGTTATATTTTACTAAGAAAGATAATCTTCGTTGTAATTAGGAATTTTAAATTTCTATAAAATTATTATTTTGTACTCTAAATTAGGATAAAAACTGTTTTCAAATTAGAATTGCCTTGTTTTCGGCTTAAAATAAAACGGTAATTTAAAATTTAGTAGCGACAGTTGTGCTACAATATTCCTTTTAGCCATTAGGTCAATCGTAGTTATTTTAATTTATTGTTTCTGTTATAACATTTTAGTATCGCAATAAACTTCTTTCACTACTTAAAAATATATATATATATATATATATATTTCTCTTCCACATTTCTTATCTTCTTAGTTACTAGTGGATCTACCGATCAGGAGCCTCAATGCCCTATTTGCATCACACATTATTGAGCAGATCTTTTTTATTTATTCCTTATATAATATATGTATTGACTCGATTGACTTGCTACATAAATAGATACGTTTCTGAGGAGGGCTTCCGTCGCCTCAACTCCCCGCTGTATCTCTCTTTCTATACCTATATATATATATATATATATATATATGAATTTCTAATAACTGATAGTCTTGTACTGATTCCCTGTAATTCATAAATACTTGTACCAAATTTCATGCAAAATGATTGCATAAGATATCGGAATCATTTTGCGTAACCCTGTAAAATAATTACCAATTCTATGCCCACAATTTTCCACAGAAATACATGCTTTTAAAATTCTAATGAAATTTCATCATAATTTAATGGGGTGTAACCATTTTAAAATACATTTTTCATACCTATGGCATATAGACTGTTATTGTACAAAATTATTTTGTGTGTCCCCGAAAAGGAGCCACAGTTATCATACACACAAATAAAAAGAATACACTTAATTATTTATAACTCACTTATACGGGAAAGGACATTGGGGTTGAGGGAGGGCGAACCCCCCCCCCCACACACACACACACACACGCACAGAATTATTTGTTAAATTTAAGCTGTTCCGAAGCCTAATTTCAATTGTTTTAGCATAAGTTTATAGCAGTACTCATTATCTTAACCCTTAGTCTGCAATCTGTATTTATATTATTAAATTTCAGGGTAAGAGAAAGTCGTGACAGTGACACACCAGATTATTTGTAAAGTAAGCATGCTTTTAAGTATCTTTCTAATGTATGTTAATTCCTTTATTTTGAATGCAGCATTAACGTGTTAATATCCGCTTAAATAAAAATCTAAAGTCACGAAATTCTTTTATGTGCCTCTGTAAACGAATCATAAACATTGTATACAACAGTAAAAACTATTTAACTTATTCTACGTTTATCATGAATGGATGTTCGAAATTTGACATAAGTTGGATGATTACATGATATTGTCAGAACACTTTTGTAAGGTCCTGTATATTAATTAGGAAGCCTAAGCGAACATATTTTCAGCAGAAAACATGAATTTAAGTATCTCAGTAATCTTTGTTAAATTCTATCTGGTGCATGCAGTATGACCATGTTAAAATGCGTTTATATGATGTTCTGCCTGTCGGCCATAATGATGAGAAAAACTTTGTCGTGTCCCTGTACACGAATCTTGAACAATATACACAACACAAATTATACAGTTATTTCTGTATAGTGCTTGAACATAAGTAACAATTTACAAGACAGCTGGAAGTCTTTTGCGGGCAATATTGCAATACATACAAATTCTGTCCATAGACCGTAATGATAAGAAAAACTTTGGCGCGTCCCTGTACATGAACTACAATTGGAATACACGTCCAAAACTATACAGCTAATACTGTGTAGATCATGAACATGTGTACCAAATTGCAAGTCAATAGTGAGATTTTTGCGGCCGTTATCACGAGACAAGCAGACAGAACCTAAAATCTTTTCGAGTCTCCACATGGAGGCTTCCACTGCAACAAATTAAGTAAAACAGCAGAACAGTTCATTTCTGAAGGTGTGAACTTGTGCAAGACGCATCGAATTAAAAAATCTATCATATATGTAGAAATATTATTATTATTATTATTATTATTATTAGTAGTAGTAGTATTTAATTACGTTGCTTTTTTCTACTTCAAACGTGAGAAACCATAGTGTAAGAGACTTACAAATGAAATGAAATTTTAACGAATGATAGGTTCTTAAGCACACTATGTTATCGTATTTTCAGGTACTGAAGAAGGAAAGAGAATCCATATTTTAACATATATTAAGTATCTAAAAATGCGCGAGAATCAAGCTTTTTTTTTTTTTTTTTTTTTTTTTTTATATATATATTCATCAATCTCCCTCATTCTCTTTATGAAGCGGAAACTTACATCAGACTCTACTAAGGCTTTATAGAAGAAATTGCATAAAATTCCGAATATCAGTAAACATTTGTAGAATATGAGTAAATATTATATAAATTTGATACCTTGAAACTCTCCTCAATTGAGCGAGCGTAATATTATGTTCATAATCTGTCAAAGCTTTATTATGAACAAAGTTTTAAAAAGTAGCGAAATTTAAAACACTTATTCAGTACGTGTGATTTTTGTTTATGCTTATCATATTGCCTCTAGAAAAAGGTAAAACGGTAGTTCAGAATCTGGTTTTATTTTATTTTATTTCATTTTATCTTATTTTATTTTTTGAAGTATCATTTTGAGCGTCACTCGTTATTTACTTTCAGTATTTAAAAAGCTGTAAAATATTAATAGTTGATCGATTCTAACAGGCTTTAAAGGATATTGATTAATAGATCAGTATGAATCATATTGGTCGATTATTTCAAAATAATCTAGATCTTTAATATTATAAGGGTTTATTAATCATTATTCACCGAAAATAACATATATTACGTTCAAAATTCTTTTAAATTTGTTAGAAGTTCTAACATATTTTAAAATTCAAAAAACACTTTAGAAGGCGTTAATAACTGAAAGACATTTTTAATGAAAAATTTAGGTAGTCATGTTTTAAATTTAAGGGAACTTACTTCAGATTTCAGTGTTTTAATAGGAGAGGAATAAAAACAACAACTGGGGATATTTTTTAAGAAATATATTGCTGACCTATATTCATATTACATTTCTCATCGTGTATAATTTTATTTTTTTAAATTGTGTCTTTTTTTTAAATCACAGAATTGTAATATAATATAGACCTATATATTCATAAATATAATTTTCTCAATTTTCTCATAATTATACGTAAATGTTGACTTTATTTTCTACTTTTATTTAAATGCGACACTGGATATACTTTATCACAAGATTCTATTAAAATTATTTCATACAATTTGTAAATATTTTTTCGTATAATCGATAACTTTTATTTATCTTTTCCATTTATTTTTATTCTTTATGGTGGATACCAATATTGTATCTGAACTTTTTAGAATAATTTTTAATATACACTACTGTCCGTTAAAACTGCAACACCAAGAAAGAATGCGAATATCATATTGATATTTATTGGGCACATATATTATAGTATGAAAAATAATTGATTAAAATTTCAGCGAATTTGGAGTAATATGTACGAAGAAACAGTACATAAAGCAGCGACCTCTGTGAGCAATAACAGCATTTTTCTGCATAGGCATTGAATCAAACAGCGATTGGATGACATGTACTAGTAGAGCACTTCATGAAGCTTCAACACGATGCCACAATTCATCGATCGTAGTTACTGGTGAGTGGTTGGTGGCCAGTCGCTTTTCAACAATGAAACAGTCATTTTCATTTTGTGAGAGATCAGGAGAACACGCTGGCCGGAGCATCAGTCGAACACATTTTGCATCAAGGAAAGTCCGGACATTACGGACATCTTGCGGTCGTGCATTGTCCTGCTTAAGTATTGCGCTTCGAAAGCCTTGAATATAGGGAAAAGCGACGGGCCTTAAATCGTCAGAAATATAATTGCTGGTAATTAGAGTGGCAGGTTTGAAAATAAGAGGTGTTCGTGACGTGTATTCAATGGTACCGCATACCATTACTCCAGGTGGTGACCCAGTATGCAGCTACAAAAATTTCGATAACAGTCAAAACTGCATCGCTGATATGGGCGCCTTTAATGTGTGATCAACGACGAACCTGGATGCAGGAATGGCGTGAAGTCGCCTTTCAGACAAATCACAATCCTGTTTACAGTATCAGAATTGTCTTATCCGTATTTAACAACATTGGGAGTAAGGAACATTGCCAGCTGGGATTCGACATGGTCACACTGTCCATCACTTGCAGTGATGGTATGGGGTCCCATTGGGTACCCGTCTCGATTACTTCTTGTTCGCATTCCCGGCACTCTGAATAGCGGTCTTTAAACTTCGGGTGAGCTAAGGCCCGCCCCTCTCCCATATATTTAAGGCCTCTGTAGCGCAACGTTTAAGAAGGATAATGCACGACCGCAAGTTTTTTGTATTATACGGAACTTCTTGATACAGAGTGTGTTGAACCGCTTCGGTCAGCGCGTTCTCCTGATCTCACACCAATGAAAATGATCGTTTAATCGTTGAAAAGCAAGTGGCCCGCCACCATTCACCAGTAACTACAGTTTATGAAATGTGGCAACCTTTTGAAGCTTCATGAAGTGCTGGACCCGAATATGTCGACCAAGCGCTCTTCGATTCAAAGCCTAGGCAGATAACTGTAGTTATTGCTCCCAGAGGTCGCTATTTTATGTACTGTTTTCTCAGGATATATTATTCAAAACTTCCTGAAAATTTAATCGATTGTTCTTCCTACTATAATGTATGTGCTCAATAAATATCATTCTAATATTCGCATTCATTCTTGGTGTTGCAATTTTAATGTATTGTAGTGTATGGTATCTTGACTAAAATTTAGAAGAATAAAATTACTTAAATGTTTTATAGATTCGTTGTTATGTTTATATTCGACGATAACTTTAATTTGAATGACTTTTCATGTAATAAATCTAATTATACCTTTTAATATGCAAGCAATTTGAAATGATGACTAAAATTTTCAAATACATTTTCTTCGATTTTTAAAGGTAAACTGTCTTCCATTTTCAAGATTTTTAAATTTTATGTAATATTACTGAGTTTGTGTATGTGTTTGTTAATGAAAAAAGCACAGTAATATTACTAATTTTTTTTAAGTAAATTTATTCGAATAATCATGTGTAATAAGATACTTGCATTATTTTATTGATAAAAAAAATCTCTTTTTGTTTGTAATAAGGCTATTTTTACATTTCTCTTTGAGTAGATGTGTTGTTTTCATATTGTAATATAAAATATGTTTGCTCTCAGTAAATTCAAATCTAACTATATAAATCGCGAAAGCAAAACACTTCCATTTAGCAATATACAATGCAGAGAAGAATAGTATGCAATCGATCGTAATCATGTATGTGTGAAATGAGAAATGCATCAGAGTACTATAATTCGTTAAACTGTCTTTCATACAATATTACGACTCATATTCCGTAATCTAAGACATAAGACTGGTCGATAGAGTCGTATAATATAAACTGAATGTCTTTATTAAGGATAGAATATCGGACATTGATAGAAATGAATCATCAACTAACTGCTTATGGTACCGGATATGGGATATACACAATGGATGGGAACGAACACCACAACCACGGCATTAAATCTTAGTTGCCTCGTATAATAGGTTATGCGACGGTAGTTTAAACGGATTTTATTTATGACACATATTGCACTATTTTGTATTAAATGTTAAATATGTGAAATTCCTTTTTTGTTGGGTATCTGATAACAAGATGCTTAATTTTATGAAATTAGTTTAGTGAATTAAATTTATTAGTTACAATCAAGAAATTATCTGAAAATTCGCTCAGCGGAAATTAGTCGTTTTTAATTCAAAACCCTCGGGGAAAAAAAAAAAAAAAAGACTGGCGGGAAGGACACTATGAATTAGTATATGGTAAAACGATTAATATAAAAAATTTTCAAACGATAATCAAAGAAAGTCTTGATACCCAAAATATATCAAGTCTATAAAGTATTACTAGAATAATAAAACAAACTTTTCGCATGAAAATATCGTAGAAAAGTTAAGTATTAATACAGGGTGGTCCGAAAAACATGATAGAAAGTATTTTAAGTTTCTGATTTCAAATGCATTGATGCAAATATCATTCTTCCATATTACAATAGCACATATAGTGACATTTCAGTTGAATGCTTAATGACCGGAAATAAAGAATAAGCAATATAGAATCACAAACCTTTTAAGATCGATTATATATCGTAAGAAAATTTTATGAGAATAACCGATGTAATGTCCCCGTTCGACGGGCATGTCGTTCAGAGTTCAAAAAGAAAAGGACGCTTAGTAAAGAGATAATCGCGCAGTAAGTTATAGCACTCTAAAGTCGCAGTGATTTTTAAGCCATCAGATGACTGATGTAATAGTCCTAATATGCCACTGATTTTCATTGTTTACAGGTTGATGGACAGGTATGAATCTACAGGGAGTGTTTAGGATGCAAAAAGAAAGGCGTCGGGACGAAAATCAGCAGTCGTTACTGACGACATCAGGCAGCCTGAACGCGCATACTTTGAGGATCAGCCAACCACTTCCACTCGACAGGCGGCCCAACAATTAAGCATATCCAAAACATCATTACAAAGGCTAATGAAAGCAGTAGGATTGTGTCCATACAAGATCCAAATGTGACAGCCGCTAAAAGGGGGGGGGAATACTGTGCAGCGGAGAGATTTCGCAAACCACATAATTGAGGAAATTAAAAATGGTTCCATCAGTGAATACAAGATCTGGTTCAGTGATGAGACCCATTTTCAGTTGAATGGTTTCGTGAACAAACAAAACTGGCGCCACTGAGGTACGGAAACTCCTCATCTCAGCGCCATCTCTTCACTGCATCCACAAAGGGTCATGGTGTGGTGTGCCATATCGTCGAAGCATATAATTGGTCCGATATTTATTGATGGTGTGGTCACAGGAGTGAAGTATCGAGAGTTGCTGGAGCGTCACTTTGGCCCTGATACTGGCCATCTCAACAGGACACGCCGGTACTGGTTCAAGCCAGATGGGGCTCGTCCCCAAAAAACTTCTGACATCTTCACGTGGCTTGAAACGACGTTTGGTGAGCGTTTGATTGCATTGGATGCAGAGAAACTCACGGGGCACGGGATAGAGCGGAACCCATACAGTCCGGACCCAAATCCATGCGACTTATTCTTATGGGGTTACATCAAGGTTAGAATCTATACGAATAGCCCTGATTCACTGGAGGACCTAAAATTGGCTATCAGAAGTAAGATTGATGCACTTGATTACGACACACTCCAGCGCATTATGACAGAGTTTCGGAACCGTCTTTATAACACTATAGTTGGGGACGGTAGACATTTTAAGCATCTTGTATATTAAATGCCATTCATATCTTTGTTCAATAAAATATGTTTCATGTTCTTGCATGTTGTCATTTTTCCACAATGATCGCTTACTTTCTATCATGTTTTTCGGACCACCACGTATTTGATTGTAATAAAAGCGTTTTTGTAGAATTCAAATATATGTATACATATCTCTATTAACAAAAAAAAAAAAAAAAAAAAAAAAAAAAAAATACAATCAGGAAACTCACTTTCAAAGATAAACAATAAACATTAATAATAAATAAACGATCTAATTTAAGAAGCAGAGTACTCATAATTTGTGAACAGTGAGTTGTGATTGATTATGATCAGCGAGATTGATTGATAAAACGTTTATATAAAAATAATCATACCTGAACCAGTATATTATAATTACCAAAACTAAATGAAAAACTGGTGTACAAACGATAAAAAGACAATAAGACTTCTTCACACACCATAAATTTTAAGCCAGCACAACCGGTTTCGGAAGGACGTAGCCTTCCTTCATCAGGTGCAAAAAAACACGTGCTATTGCCTTGGAGGCAAAAGCAAGACTGAAAGCAGGGCAAAATACAGAGGGGGGGGGGAGCAACACAAACAACCAATAGGAAGCATCATGCAGGACCAATCAGAGAGGAACACACATGCACACACAAAAACAAAAGGAGGGAGGGAAGGAATAAACATTTTTTTTTTATTATTATTATTTTTTTTTTTCGCTTTTTATTTATTTATTTATTTATTGTTTTAATTAATATTATACTAATAAGTAAGTTTAATAAAGTTTATTATTATTAATATTATTTATTTTTTATTTAATTATTTAGAATTATTTGATTTATAACTATTATTGTGTTTTAAACATAATGAAGGAAATTATTTATTAATATTGAATTATTAATATTGAATTTAATAATAATAAATTTTATTAAATCTACTTATTAGTTTAATATTAATTAAAAAATAAAATAAAATAAAATAAAAAAACGGATAATAATGATAATAATAATAATAATAATAATAATAATAATTAAAAAAAAAAAAAAAAAAAAACTTCGCTGGTCAATACTTTTAAATGAATCAATGTAATTAATGAATTGTCAAAATTGCATTAATTTTTATCAGGTGAAAAAAAAGTGAAAAAAAAAATATGACCGGGAAAAATTTCGCACCGAGACCCCACTGTCTTCGGCAGCGCAGGTCATTGTGAGCTGCGCGCGCGCATTTATGTTCGACACTCTTAATGAATCACTGTATTATCGTAATGGAAAAACGTACCTATAAAATACAAAAATATTCTTCTTTCATCGATGGAATAATCGGTCCGGACCCCAACTACCTGAGGCAGCGTATACACGCGCGCACGTCGCACAGTGTGACGGATTGCAAATCTAGCGGGACAAATTTATATATAGGAATTATTGTTATTATTAATTATAATTTTCATTATTATTATTTATTATCATTTAATATTTATTATTACTATTATTATTGTTATTTTATTATATATATATATATATATATACATATATTATTATATACTATTAATTATAAATAATTAGTTAGATTTGTTGCAGTTATCAACACTACAGCTTCTTCGGGTGTATACTTAGGTACTTCTTTCTCTTCCTTTTTGAAGCCTTTTTTTTTTTTTTTTTTTTTTTTAACCTTGGTTGCTCTTTTGGGACTTGAAACCAATTTCAATAACATTGTAGCAGCATTCCTTTTACCACTTTGTCTCAATTTAATACTGGAAGGATGGGTCAACTTGTTTACTGTACTTTCCGTAGCAAGTGATTTTCCTTTCCTTGTTTTAGACTTAATTACACTCGATTTAAAATCTTTTTTTGGGTGTCCAGGTTTCTTTACACTCGATAATTCACTTGTACTGCGTAAATCAAAATTTTCTAAAGATATAGTAGTATTCAACCGAACATTGTGTTTTTTTTAAAAGAGATTTTTTTTTTTTTTTTTTTTTACATCAATGGCACGTTTTCAATCTTTGATTGAATCCAATCCTAAAAGAATGTACAAATCTTATCAATTCTTTTAACATCACATTTTCAAGCTTACATCTTGCCCTTCCCGAGTTATTAGATTGAATTCTCGATACAGCTAGCAGTCTCCCTGTAAAAAAATAAATACCTTCTTAATATGAAAAAGATTGCAGATAAAATTTACCTATATAAAAACTACAAGAAATGAGGAATAAAATGGAAACTAGAATCAACGGGTACAAAGATGTACAAAAGTTTTGGCATCCTAAAAATATCACAACTTTGAATAAATATAAAACAATTTCTAACACAAATTTGATAAAATGTTATAAAATAAATATGAAGAAGAAAATTTATTAACGTATGAAAATATAAAGTACATATCTTGATGCAAAATATCCATGCACGAAAATATATATATATATATATATATATATATATATATATATATATATATATCAGGAAGCACGTATCTTCAGAACACGACCTGTAAAATGAAGCGCAGGGATATCACTGACGACGGTTTTCATGAAAAACTGATGGAAACTTGTTTTCGTTGAAAGATTCCCAAAGAAAAAATTGCAGAAATTGGTTTTTAGGTATTTGTATTAGCTGTATTTTAGGGCAAAAATTTCATGTATATCTGTTTTTTTTTTTTTTTTTTAGATATATAGTATTATGTGACATCACGTTTTGCTCCCCCCACCAACCCACTTGGTGACCGAATTTCTAAAATTCTAGAAATTGGTTTTTAGATATTTGTGTTAGCTCTATTTTAAAGTAAAAATTTTACGGATATCTGTTTTTTTTTTTGTTTGAGATATGAAGGATTTTGTGAAATCCCGTTTTGACGTCCCTCTCCCGCCCCTTTTGGGGGGTGGGGTGGCGAATTGTGTAAAATCGCTTAGTGGATGTCTACGTAACAGATGGAACATTTTCACAAAATTTTATACTTCTAGGTCCAGAGGTTTGGGTTGGGCGATGAGGAACCACTCACTCACTCAATACAAACAATTTTATATATATAGATTAAAATTCACAGGATTTATGGAAAAGCCCTAAAAACTGATTTTTTTTTTTTTTTTTTTTTTTTTTTTTTTTAATAAACTGATTGTTTCCTTAAATGGGGCTTAAGAAAGTCGCTTTTGTGTGTTCGAAATTGTATTTCCCGAATGTTAACATCATCAATGATAACATTTCTTTTATTATTTATTCACAGTTATAATAAACTTTTGAAATTTTACCGGAAGAAAATAGAATCGCTCTACGTGAGATTGTTAGACTACGCCAAAAACTACCAATTTCTCGGAATATTTTTTCATCAATTTTCTTAAACGAATGTAGTTGAGTTAAATGATCTGGTATAATGTCTTCATTATGAAAATGAATACCTGCTTATCATACAAGCTCGATGACAAGAATGCTTTTCCAGAGTTAGATTTCACACAGGACTAAGATAGTACAATGTTCATATAACGTCCCTTCTCTCTTTCCGACAATTGATGTTCTTTTATATTAATTTCATTCTTCTGATTCAAATATCTTTGCATTTTACGCGCTCCAGTGTATAGAGTCCTTTTAGTTTAAATAGTACAGATCGCAAATAGAACTTATCACTATACAGAAGACATCTGGACTAAAATTTCGGAAATATCAAAAAGATTTATATATATATATATATATATATATATATTAGCTCTAAAAATTCTGCACATAGTTCAGACCATTCGCTTTTCAAGTCGCTTAATTTTGATGGAAAGATATTTAATGAAATTCAAACATGCAGGTCAGTGTCGCATATTTTAATGTAATAAAAAAAGGAATGTTCTTCTGTCTTCTTGACAATCCCCGGAAATTTTTCTTACAAAAGGAACTACAGTGAAACCTCTCAAGTTGGACACCCCTATAAGTTGGACACCCCTCTAAGTTGGACGCTTTTTCTCGGAACGGAATGTATGCATTAACATTATGTCTAACCCCTATAAGTTGGACACCTCTCTAAGTTGGACACTTTTTCTTGGAACCGTAGGTATCCAACTTAGAGAGGTTTTACTGTATTATGAAATTTAGACATATATTTTAGGTACAATATGTTACTTTATATTATGAGAACAAATATTATATTGCATACACAGTTGATATTTTACAGAAAGGACATTTTCTGTAAGATATTACACCTCGAAGAAAGCGAGAAAGTAAAAAAAAAAATGGCAATTTAGAGTTTGTGTAATTACAAAATGTGTATGAAGTGCCTCAACGTGCACTAAAATCTTCACATATCTATCTCGCAATTTATCCACTTGAGAAGCACTTGTGTCAGTTTTATTGTAGGCTAGTCAATGCTTTATTGCTATTATTTATTTAAGGTGATTTTTCTCAAATACTGAATTTTTAAATTATGTCACCATTCGCCAAACTGAGGTATCACAAAATTTTCTCTTTCAAAAATATTTTCCCTATGAATAAATGATTATTTACAGAGACTGGGAAACAATTCAAATATATTAATTATTGATTTGTGAACTTTTTAACTAATGAAGCATTTTAATCTTATGTATGTAAATCATATTTATTCAATGATTATTGGTTTCGAAAATTCCTTATTACTCCAAACAATATATAAACTAGATTTTCACATATCATGTTATCTGTATTAATATGAATCATTCTTCTTTTTACAAGGCTAGAAAGTTTTAAATCTTTTTTCCAACTGGCATATCTTGACAAATTTTAATGTTATTTAATGTTGCATATTTGTGTGATATTAAAAGTTACATTTTATGGTTTATTATTCTAAATACATTGTTTTAAAATCTAAAATTTTTACATAATTCATATTTTGGCATCGCATACATATAAAATAAAATAATTGGAATTCAGTATATGTGCATATATAATTGAAATGTTTAGAAATATTATTTGGTATCTTTAATTGAAATATATACAGGCCTCGCATTGTTCCTAAAATTTTACGCTCATTTTATTTTATTGTCACCGCTATTTTAAAGCAATTTCTCTTTACACAATGTTTTAGCATTAAGCAATTCAAAAATATTTAAGAAAAACTTCTTATTGACGATAGTGGTGACAATATAATTAAATGCGAGTAAAATTTTAGGAAAGCTGCCTTGCCTGTTATAAGAACTATATGTTAGTTAAAAATAATATCCCCCCCCCCCAAAAAAAAAAAAAAAAAAAAAAAAAAAAAAAAATCTCAGGAAAATAAACACATGCTCTTTTATCTACACAAAACATTTTTAAACAAATGTTATATTCCAAAATATTTGTGAAAATTTGGAGGCTGAAACGTGAACCATTTTGTTAAGTTTAATTAAATTTTTCTTATTTTCAGTAATTATAATGTCTAGACATAATAAGTCACTTCTAAAAGTTGCGAGTTTAAAAATAATTATCTTTAAGTATTTTTATTTGAAACTATCATTCTTAGAATATAAGCAATTAATTTCTTTATTCGTTTACTTATTTATTTATTGGTATGCATACCATCAGTGCTTTAAGTATTTTCTTTTCTTTCTTCCTTTTTTTTTTTTTTTTTTTTTTTTTTTTTGAGATGTTCAAAAGATTTCGCAAACAAATTTGTGGAAAAAATTTATTTTAGCGCAATTAAATTGTCAGAATATTTTCTGAATAGTGCAATATTTTCTGATTCTGGCACAAATACATTCTATCAAATTTATGTTTTATAATGAATGAATTTTATATTGAATTTATAAAATATACAAAACAAATTTTTTAATTACATTATATGTTGAAATGACAAATTATTCGGAATTAAGACACTACTATAAATGAATTTCGTTAAATTAATCGTCTACATTCAGAAATATTTAAGAAATCGAATTTAGATTTTATAGTATTGAATTATAGGAAAGAAGTTATTGTATACTTTTATCTTATATACAACCCAGATTCAAAATAATAGAATAACAGTATTTTCTAAACAAAACTTGGCAATGCATCGTGTAAAACGAATGTATGTAAATTAAAAATGTGACGTATGTTACTCAGGAATTGGCAAAACAATTTTCAACAACTATACAGATATTATTTTAATAATTTAAGGATCTTTAATACATTTAAAAATTATGTTGACTTTTTGTATGGGTCATAAAATTAGAATAATCAACTAATTCAATAGATAAATTTAAAAAGCAGAGGAAAATTTGCATATTTGTAAACCGATAGGTTGAGACAAGTATAAAGCTTGGCGTTTGGGAGATCTTAAGTTAGTCTTTCGCTTAAAATGGGTCGTCAACGTGATATTTCGGAAACAACGAAAACGTGTATCGTATTACTGTTTAAAGCAGGAAAAAAGCAACAGTTGATCTCGGATCAAGTGAAGGTTTCACAGTCTACGGTTTCGAAGGTTTTAAAAGAATATAGAAGAACCGGCCAACTAAAAAGTAAACGAAGTAAATGTGGTAGAAAGCTTTTAAAGATTACCAGAGATGAACGCAAATTAAAACGAATCGTCCAAAACAATCGTTTTAAAAGTGTTTCTTATTACAATAATTGTTGGAAAGAATCTAGAGTTGTCGTGTCAAAGTCAACCACGCTTAGGCAATTACATAAATTGGAGTTTCAATCTCGGTTCTCCAAAGTAAAGCCAAAGCTGAACATAAAACAGAGACGGTCAAGATCCTCTGGTGCAAAGAGAAGCTCTTCTGGAGGCAGAACGACCGAGAAAGTGTTTTATTCAGTGATGAATCGTTATTTCAAATATCTGTTGACGAAGGAGGTGTTCGGGTTTGGCGTTTAAAAGGTGAAACTTTTGAAAAATATTGTATAAGGCGTTCCGTCAAATTTGCAACATCCGTCATGATATGGGGATGCATGAGTGCTTCTGGAAAAGGACAATTATATATTTTAAAACAATGTGTAAATTCCGCAGTGTATCAAGATATACTGGACAACTACATGATACCCTCCTCTGAGGATTTATGCAAAGACGCGTTAATCTTTCAACAAGATTCCGTTTCGTGTCATACTTCGAAATCGACTCGTAAATGGCTAACAGAAAGAGGAATTTCGGTATTAAACTGGCCAAGTAACTCTCCGGATCTAAATCCGATCGAGAATTTGTGGCATCGTCTAAAGAAAAAGTTCAGGACCTAGTTCCCACCAATAAATTTGAACTCATTACTGCACTAAAGAGTGCATGGAACAGTATCAGTAAAGATGAATATAAACAGCTGGTGGAATCCATGCCTGAAAGGATCAGAGCTGTGATTCTAGCAAAAGGTAACGCGACAAAGTGTAAAAATAAATTTTTTTGAAATTTTATTTATTTATTTTTGCTTTAATATTCTAATATTTTGACTCTATATAAACCATCATCACTGTAAGCTTTTTGATAATTCAGTTTAGTATTAATTTGAATTAAGTGTATATCAAATGCTATGTATGCTTTAAAGCCTAAGAAAGGTTACACGTTCATTTAAATGTCTATTTTGTACTTATTTTTTGCTAGATTAAACTTAATTTTGAAAAGTGACAAGTATTCTATTTTTTTTATTTGGGTTGTATTTGCTTAAAAAAAGAAACAGTTTGTTATTGGACTGAATCTAAAAAATGTTCAACGTTTAAATTGCTTTAATTCCATACTGTTTCATGTTCATTCATTTTATTTGTCGCCTTTTTCAGATTAAATAAAGACATTTGTTTAGGGCATTTCTATGGATTTATATTCAATTTGTAAGGTATGAGAAGTGTCGAGTCCGGAGAGTGAATGTTGCCAGTCAGATTTAGTGTAAGCGGTGGTTTCAGGTTGAACTTAGAAGCGTCAAGTACAATTAAAAGAAGATTAGCGTAGCGTGTCTCTAGCTTTTGGGAATTAGTTTGTCAAAATAAGAACAAGATTTAACCCATTATCTGTCAAAACAGGAAATAATGATTTTTTTTTTCTAAATACAAACAGTAACACTTATTATTTTAATCATATATAACAATAATTTAAAATAAAATTATGAAAATTATGAAAAAAACCTTACTGAAAATAAAGTGTTGTATTAGCGGAATAAGAGTATAAAATGAATACAAATAAATGTTTACAGAAATTTCCTTGAGGGAGCATAAAACAGCAAAAACTACAGATGGCTTTAAAAGTAATTATTTTATTATGAATCTTTTTTTTTTTTTTTTTTTTATAAGTTATGTAAACTCATTCAAAAATGAAAATTTTCAAAAATTTTGGTTTCAAAAGTGCTTCAAGTTTGAAATTCATTTTTAAACGTAAAATTATTTTTCAGATCAAATATTTTGTAATAAAATAAACATCTATTTCGTTACTTACTTAATATAAAATACCTTTACAATACTTAATATAAAATACCTTTTTTAGTTAATTGTTAAACGCAATTATTTCTGGTGTTGCGTGAACACAACACTAGCGGGTAATGGGTTAAAGGAGATTGTGAAAGTAGATATTAAGTGAATATAGGTAATTTTAGAATGAGTAATTGGTGAAAGTGAATCATTTAAAAAAAAAAAATACTTTAAATTGACTTCCGAGCTATGAAAATGTGTGCTTTTGCTTGTGGTTTTTTATTGTGTTTCATGACGGAAGTTTTATAATACTAGAGCCTTATGATGAAGTTTTAACGTTTGGTGTATACTTAAGCTTTCCACAAGTGCTACAGTTTGATGACAACGAACGTTGTCAAGTGGTGAGATATCTTTTTGATATAGTCTAAATTGATAAGTTATATTACTATTCAATCTAGTTCATTATAGATGCCTTCCACATCTTAGTACAGCCTTTCCTTTACAAGATTAAAATAAATTTTTGGTGTCTTTAAAATAGAGTACTACACTGTTAAATATGATTTCTTAAAAATGAGCTAAATTGTGTCAAAATAGCTCCGAATCAATATATACTTAAATTTGAAAACCCATGTACTTATTTTTGCGTATATTGGCATGTGAAACATGGGGATATTTGAATTCTTTTTGGTCAACCTCATTTTTGAGCATGTCAGTATACGCAAAAATGAAAACATGTTTTCTCAAATTTAAGTATATATTGTTTCGGAGCTATTTTGAGGAAATTTAGCTCATTTTTAAGAAACCATTTTTAACAGTGTACTTACATCATATACCATATGCCTAATATCATGTTCGCAGATGACTTTCTAGTTGAGGCTGCAACGCAGTCTCCATTAATTTCTCAATCTATCTCTTAGTCTCATATTCCTAAATCAAAAAACAAAGTTCCACCCTTTAATTACGAAGAAATGTTTCACCCCTTTCATATGTAATTAATCATTTTTTTAAATTATTGATTTTTTTTTAATTATTTACAATTATTCAATATTCATTCTTGAATTTCTAACTTTTTCACAGTTGATAATTCATTTTAAAAGTAACGTGTTAATCTTATTTTAAAAGGTAAATGAAAAAAGCTTTACCTGAAATTTATTATAAATTTAGTGTAATTATTTTTTTCGTTCACTGTTTTTACAATCAACTGTCTCATGAAATATGTGAGCAAATTGTGCTTGCTCAAAAACAGATGTAATATTTTTAGCCATAATTTGAATGGAAAACTCGTAATACATTAATTTCGAGTAGAAACAGTCTTTTTCATTTTCCAACAAAATGAAAATTCTACAATGAACTCAATTCTAAATGAATTCCATTTTTATTTGCTGAAACAAAATTGCCTGATTTAATCGACATTTATTAAATTTACAACCATTCTTAAAATTACAACCTCAACAACACTTAACAAAGAAGCATAAATTAGCTTGCTTAGAATTTACTAAAAAATATGTTTTGCTTGGAGATAAATAGAAAGATATAATTTTTTCGGAGGAGAAAAATTTAATTTTGATGAACCAGACAGCTTTAATAAACACTAGCATGATATTAAAAAAAAATAATAATAACGCCTTACTTTTCCAAACAGCAATATGGAGTGGGATCAATAATGGTATAGGGAGCGTTTGCTGCTAATGGCACGTTACCAATTGCGATAATTTATACCAAAATGAATGCAAAAGTGTATCAAGATACGCTGGACGATAGTTTGTTTCCCAATACCACTCTAGTTACATCAGGAGGTTGGACATTTCAGACTGCATGACTGACTGTATAAAAAAAGGAATCGTGTAGTTAATTGTTGAAAATTTATTTAAAAAATATATAATATAAATAAATCTGATTTAATTAAACTCTCTAATACAAACTGGAAGCACTTAAAATTACAATGTTTTTATAGTGTAAAATTATCAGTAAACAGTCAATCACGTGTAATAGCAATCTTTGCCAGAATTCTCGTATGGCAATGCTCTACTAAAACTAAAAGATTTAGTTGGCACAGATTTATTCCAGTAACATTTTGTTTATGATATTTTCCTGTAATGATAAAATACAGCTCATAATACTTCAAAATAACAAATAACTGAATGATGCATGCATAATCTTTTCATTTAAAATTTATTGCAATCTATGTTGACAGAAGAGCAAACTGAAAATGTACAGCTAAATGAAAAAGTGTCTAGAGAATGAAATTAACCTGAAAACATTTGGCTTTAATAAAAGTGTTGAAATATTAACTTATCCAAGCTTATTAATTGGCCTGGACATATATTTACTCAATTGAAAGTTTTCAACTGAATTTCTCCCCTGGTTTTTAGATTTCTCTTTTGTAAAATAATTTGTATTCAACATCTATTTAATTGTTACTAAAAAAAAAAAAAAGAAAAAGAAAAAGAAAGAAAGAAAAAGGAAGGGAATAAAAGCATTTTATTTACTTTAAGGGGGAACAACACAGTAGAAGCTTTGTAAAATACATTTTTTTAAAATGAATTTTGCAATGATTGAGATAAATAAAACATTATATATTTTTTTTGTCTTATTCTACTTACCTTAATCTTCATTTTAAAATGTAAAAATTACAAAAATCAAAAAAGATATTTATAATATAACACAATCTTTGAAACTGTGTTTTGCAATTATCGATAATTGGCTGTATGCATAACTTGAGTAAAAAGAATGCGAAACTGAATCTGTTTAGATTTTTTTAAACTATATAAATATAGTTTTCGTTGCACGTAGGTTTTTTTGAAAATTTGAATTTTTCACAAAATGGCGAAGTGTTTAAAAAAAACTCAAAAAATATTCAAAAAAAGGATTACATATTCTTGGATTACTGAAAAACTATAAATCAAATCAAAAAACCCCTACGTGCAACGAAAACTAAACATACTGTGAACACGGTGTCAAAATTTGAAGCAAATCGGTAAAAAATTACAGTAGTTAGAGCGACAGCCGTTTTGAAAAACTTGGTTTCGAGTAAAACACGTTTAAAGTTTTATGAAAAATCATTCGTTTATAATTTATAAAATGCTTAATTTATTATTCGGTATCCAATGGAATTATCAACTTTAACATTGCAATCAGATGCTTTTATCTTTTTTGCTGAAGTACTTGTATAATCTTTTTTTTTTAGTTTCATGGCGATTAAAAGGTCGTTTCCGTTTCTTCCCATCTCTATTTCGTCTTTTATAATCATGTTTTGTTGATTTTCTATCCATATGTGTGATTAATTATATTTTTTGTATATATTTTTTTATATATTTAGTTATATACAAACTACTTATATAAAAAATCCTTTTTTAAAAATCAGAACTGTCAAATGAACACATCACTATGTATTAAAACACATCAACACTTTATTGTTTAAATAATTAACGAATTAATTTAGTTAAAACGTAAAACAGTTAAAATGATGTTACTCTACTATAACGTTTCGATAAAAGTGAGCAAATGTAACAATTAATCGCGCGAACAAGTTCACTCGCTCGTACATGTTGAAGCGCGTCACGAGTCGCATGACGCGCTTTACGTATTACGCTGTAACTTCTACATTTTAACGAAAATCAATTTAATATTTTGGCATTATAATCTTAAAAGTATAAGCTATCAAAAAATACAATAAAATTTTTTTTTCATTTTTCGAAAATTTTACTGTGTTGTTCCCCCTTAAAGTGTAACATCGCAATGCACTCGAAACTTGTTACCGTGAATCTCAAAAGGAGTAAAAATTTTTTTCACGTTATCAGTAGTTTATGCTACCAGTAACTCAGAAATTAATCTTCATTTTCACGGGGATTGCGGGAACATTTCATGTTAACATAATTCACGTTAAGCGTGTTCACGTTAACGAGGTTCGAGTATGTATATGATATTCAGAAACTATCATCATTCAATAAAAATGCAATATTAATCATTAACTTTTTTGTTTTGCAATAATAAAAACAACTATAAATTGATATTAAATTACAAGTGAATACTTTTTTGAAAAAAAAAAAAAATATATATATATATATATATATATATATATATATATATATAAAGAGCACAAATTTAAATAATATGGCAACACTCGTCAATTAGGTGAAAAAAATAAGCACAAGTGTCACAAGAGCAACAACTTTGAAAGTGTAATCAAATGGCTAGACCCCCCAAACATTGTTACAAGTTTGTACTTTTTATAGTTTTTAAGAAAATAATTGTTAGTTTTTTTTTTTTTTCTATATTTGAATTTACTTTATACATTATATAAATGTTTCACAGAATTAGAGATATTCCAACTTATAAAATTGCTCAATTTGTAATTTGTGCTAAATAATTATGGAGAAAGTTTTTGTTATATTTATACATTAAGTTATCCGAAAAAAAAAAGTAAATAGAAAGTTTTTTTTTTTTTTTTTTAATTTATTTAGGGCTGGTGACACCTCATACAAGACGTGCGAAAATTTTTTATGTGAAAATATAAACTTTAAAAGAAATAAACCATTACTTTACTCAGTGTCCTGTAATATTTACTTTACTCGGGGTCCCCTAATTCTGTTCTTCAGTAAAATTAAAAATTAAGCTTAGAAATATTAAAATACACACAAATATATATATAAAAAAGAAAAACATTGAATAACATGTACATTGCACCAAATTCTTGGTCACATGTAGCAGGTGATTAGATGAGAATTGTTTTTGGAGCTTTTTCCTTTTCATAAAAAAATTCTGCAGCAAGCTTAAGAAAGCCCAAGAATTGGCCATAGGCTGCAGAGAAGTTCAAATGAAGTATATAATACAGTCCTAAAAGTAGTGGTTGCACATTCCAGGGAACAATCTTCTTTCAAATGGAGCACTTTGTCCTCACTAATCAATACTTTAGTACCCCCCCCCCCCCAAAAAAAAAAAAAAAAAAATCTGTCCTGGTCGTCTTTGCTCTGAGTTATATTCACACTAGATAGAAATTTATAAGAAAATTTGTTTTAAAAATATTAATAAAATTAAAAAAAAAAAAAAAAAAAAAAAAAATCAGGAGTTAGAAAATATTTGCAAAATTTAGAAAAATATCCTCTTAAAAATGTTGTAAAATTGGAATGACTAAAAGAAAACTTCTATTTACGCAAAGTATGTAACTAACTTACATTTTTTTAATTTCAATTATTCTTCTCTTATTTTGAAACATATTTCTAGTTGAAAATAATAGAATAGCTATATATACAATGAAACTTCTCTAAAAGTCCACCTCTATAAAGGCTAGTTTTTACCAGTCCAGTACTTCCTTTAATAGTCCAGGCAACGAAGGCCAAAATTTGACGAATAGAAAAAAAAAAAATCGTGTAGTTTTGAAATTTTGCATACTCATAGCCGAGAGGGTCCTGAACAACATACTAAAAGTCCCCGCCCGTGGTGGGTGAGCGGAGGGCAGGGGGACATTTAAGGGGGGCACTTTTCAGTTTTCATTAAATATCTTACAAAATATCGCATTTAGAGAACAAATGTCAATTACACAATTACTTTACGTAAAATTTCCTACAAAAATGTATATTACATTTTGTTTGTATGATCAATAGTTTAGAAGATATAGGGGGATGAAGTATTACATTTCCTTGAAAAATTCTTTTTTGCAATAGTAAAATCAACTAAAGTGTGCAATTAAAAGATTTCTTGTGAAATATTTTCTAATGTACAAAACAAATATATACATAGGGAATATGCAAGGATAATACAGCATGGTTTGTAAGTTTTAAGTAATTTTAAGGCTAGTAGGCGCAAGTGGCGGTTTGAGTAAAAATCCAGATAAAGAACACCCAAAACCGATCAACATTAGAAAAAAATCGTGTAGTTTTAAAATTTTGCATACTTATAGAGAAGAGGGTCCTGAAAAACATACTAAAAGTCCCCGCCTGTGGTGGGTGAGTGGGGGACAGGGGGGCATTTAAGGGGGACACTTTTTAGTTTTCATTAAATATCTTAAAAACTATCGCACTTAAAAGAAAAAAAATGTCAAATACAAAATTAATCTACATGAAATCTCCTACAAAAATGAACATTACATTTTGTTTGTATGATCAATAGTTTAGAAGATATAGGGGAACGAAATAAAACATTTTCTTGAAAAATTCTTTTTTGCAATAGTAAAATCAACTAAAATGTGTAATTAAAAGGGTTTTCTGGTTAAATATTTTCTAATGCACAAAACAAATATATATGCATAGGGTATGTGTAAGCATAATACAGCATGTTTTGTACATTTTAAATAATTTTAAGGTTAGTAGGCTCAAGTTGTGGTTTAGGTAAAACTGCTTTTTAATTCCTGACTTAAAAGAGGCGTGTTATAAATTTGAAGCCTTTGTTTGTCTTTATACTTGTAGTCCATTTTTATATTTTTTTTTCCTTGGGAGTCATTTCAGGCAGTGCAAGAAAAATGCTTTCGATTCATACAAAAACTTTTTTATTATTAAAAATAATTATTTTTCAGAAATTTAAAACACTGCAAAGGAAATATTCTAAAACTATGTCAATATGTAAAAATAAAAAATTATCTTATAAAATCAGTCTTTGAGATCATAACTACTCGTTTTATAGGCAAATCTATTCTGTGTTTTTTTTTTTTTTTTATTATGTTATTTATAATAGTAACATAAACTGTAGTTCGTAATTGAAAGGATTCAAGTTAAATATTGTCTACTCATACAAATAAATATCTATATGTGCATGTGTGAGTGCAATGCGCCATATTTAAAGAGTGGAAGTCAAAATATCGAAAAACTTCACTTTTCTGTAAGATATCAGTAAGATACAAAGCAACCTTTATATTTTCTTAACTATTGTACTTAGCCTATAACAAATGTAATAGGCATTTTCATGGGAAATTTTTATTTAGTTTAATTTTGTATTTGACATTTTTTATCTAAATGTGATAGTTTTCAAGATACACCTATTAATAAAAACTAAAAATTGCTTCCTTTAAATGCCCTCTGCGCCCCCCCTCCGCTCTCCCCCCACGTTTGGGAACTTTTAGTATGTTGTTCAGGACAGGACACTTAACCTTATAATTGTGCTCAATTTCAAAGCTATACGATTTTTTTTTTTTTTTTTTTTTTTTATGTTGATCGGTTTTGGGTCTTCGTTATCTGGAATTTTACCTAAACCACCACTTGCGCCTACTAACCTTAAAATTATTTAAAATGTACAAAACATGCTGTATTATCCTTACATATTCCCTATGCATATATTTGTTTTGTACATTAGAAAATATTTGACCAGGACCCATTTAATTACACACTTTAGCTGATTTTATTATTGCAAAAAAGAATTTTTCAAGAAAATGTGTTATTTCGTTCTCCTATACATTTTAAACTATTGATCATACAAACAAAATGTAATAAACATTTTTGTAGGAAATTTTACGTAGATTAATTTTGTAATTGACATTTTTTTCTCTGAATGCGATAGTTTTTAATATATTTAATAAAAACTGAAAAGTGCCCCCCTTAAATGTCCCCCTGCCCCCCGCTCTCCCACCACGGGTGGGGTCTTTTAGTATGTTGTTCAGGACCCTCCTGTATATGTGTATGCAAAATTTCAAAACTACACGATTTTTTTTTTTTTTTTTAATGCTGATCGGTTTTGGGTCTTCGCTATCTGGATTTTTACTCAAACCGCCACTTGCGCCTACTAGCCTTAAAATTACTTAAAACTTACAAAACATGCTGTATTATCCTTGCATATTCCCTATGTATATATTTGTTTTGTACATTAGAAAATATTTGACAAGAACTCTTTTAATTCCACACTTTAGTTGATTTTACTATTGCAAAAAAGAAGTTTTCAAGAAAATGTGTAATTTCCCCTACATCTTCTAAACTACTGATCATACAAACAAAATGTAATATACATTTTTGTAGGAAAGTTTACGTAGATTAATTTTGTAACTGACATTTTATCTCTAAATGCGATAGTTTTTAAGATATTTAATACAAACTGAAAAGTGCCCCCCTTAAATGCCCCCTGCCCCCCCGCTCACTCACCACGTGCGGGGACTTTTAGTATGTTGTTCAAGATCTTCTCGGCTATGAGTATGCAAAATTTCAAAACTACACGATTTTTTTTTTCTATTTCTCCTATTTTGACTGGACTATAAAGACTTGATGCTAATTTACTTCCATTAAAAGCCCATTTACATTTATATATTTCTCTTAGAGGGGTCATATTTTAACCGAGGCTAATCTTCATGTTTGTAATAGGAATCTGTAGGTAGAAAAAACAAAAGATAGGATTTCATATTTCGGAATACAGATGACGTTTGGAAAGGAAAGTTAAAATTTGGAAAGGAAAGTTTGTATCATGCCATTATTTGATAATACATTTAAAAGAGAAATATTTTTTAAATTATTTCCTTTAAAGAGTGCACAATAAAAGTATTAAACCCAACTAATTATCAAAATTAATTTTTTTTTTTTTTTTTTTTTTTTTTTTTTTTTTTTAATGAGTTTAGAAATTTATATAAATAAATATGTGGATTAGTGTATGCATGTATGTTCTCGCTTAGAAATTATGTTAACTGATACATATACGTATAGTAAATCCCTTTGCTCAAAAGCTTTCTTATCTAAGGAAATGATAAACAGAAAGCAAGTAAACATGATTAATTAAAATAATTTAATTTATAGAATTTATTGCCTGAATTAAACTCTTTCCTAAATAACCTCTATTAAAGGGCTACCTCTAATCTCTGTGGCATAATGGGTGGCCTTAGAGAAGTTTCACTCTCATAACGTAAACCAGAACAATTTTCAACATGGTGATATACGGCAAAAATTTTCAAGATGGGTATCGTTCGAAAGGTCTCGTCAGTACCTTTAAAACGAATGGTTGAACTATAAATCTGTGATAATTTAAAACAAAGATATCGATTTTTTTTTTACTTTTTACGAAAAAAAAACTTAGAAAAAAAATCTTAATTTATTTTTTTAAACAAAATTATCAAAACTTGGTATTTAGTTAGCTCCTGACATAAACTGGTGCTGATTAGATTTGGGGATCAATCGCACAAGAGGAGGCGCTGTGGTCGTATTTCTTCTAAATTTTTAACATGGTAGTATAGGACAAAATTTCGTATAAATGTACATAATGAGAGTTGTTCTTAACCTGTGATTGTAAAATAATTATGAATTATTGCTAATAGTAGTAGTTAATTAGGAAAAAAAAATTGTGCATGTGGGGGCATCGCTTCCCCCCCTGGGGGGAAGTACCCTCTGGGGTGGGGTAAATTTTCAAGATGGGTATCTTTCGAAAGGTCTCGTCAATACCTTTAAAACGAATGGTTGAACTATAAATATGTGGTAATTTAAAACAAAGTTATCGATTTTTTTTACTTTTAACGAAAAAAAAAAAAAAAAAAAAAAAAAACTTGGATTTTTTTTTTTTTTTTTTTTTTAATTATGTTACTGAGTGAATTTGTATAGGAAAATATAGAAAAAATTCTCGTGGTGGCCACAACATACTAGTTATCAATAGATTTTTCCCCAAGAGAGGAGGGGGTTATTTAATAAATTAAATTAAACATTTAAAATTTTGATTTCATAGTCTGATTTTAATAATTTTATACGCGAGTTCATTAAAATATCAACATTGCATATTATACATTAGGGAGAGAAGGTACTAGATTTCTGATCAGATTCCAGATCCTAAAAAGTTTCAAATAAAAAAAAAATCTGATATACAGTAAATCCCATATGGGTCCATATCTGATAGGAAGATATGGAAAATAACGAGGGAATTCACCCTTGTTAATTTAGGTTAAAATTTTTGATAGTAATCAATGGCATTCATTAATCGCTCTTATATAAATTATACATACATACAGTGCATCTTTTTAACCTTCATACATACGCATTCACTGAATACATTAAAAATAATTAATTTAATACACATACTTGCTTCAGATTAATTCAGAAGCTCGTGTTCAACAGGTGGATGATTGCAGTATTGGCACCAGCCGTTTGTCATGCTTCCCTTATTTATTAAAAGGAATTCATCACAATTCCCACAGCCGCATTTTCCGCGGCTGTAACCACGTAAATCCATATTGAACATTGTTATGATCATGACGTAAATGATAAAAATTTGCTCAAGAAGAAAGTTGAAAGTATAAATTATTACGGCTTTTTCCTTTTAAACCACGCATCCAACTTGATGCATCATAGTTAAATTATTAATGCACTGGCGCGTTTTCGGCATGTCACTTTGAAACTGCCAAAGATATCTTTTAAAAGGCACAATTCAGGCTTTGTGCCTCTGAAAGATTTCGCTGTGTTGTCGATGTCTTATATTTCGTTGCAGCGTAAAGTTTCCTTCTTTTATCGAAGGCACATAGTCTTTGTGCCTTTCATATTATAGCTGTAGAAGGCACAATGCGCTTGTGCCTTATATATAAGAGGCACAGTTTTAAGAGTGTACTTCCCATACAAGATCCACCATACCCTAGAGCTGCTTGATAGGGAGAAGCCACAATGTCTCTCATTCGCTGTCAGTTTTCTCAACAGAATGACTGTTGATCTGTCATGGCCTTCGAATATTCTGTAAACCGACAAAGCTCATTTCTACCTCAATGGGACAGTCAACACACAAAATTGCCGCATTTGGACTAAGGAAAATCCGCGGATGTACACTGAAGTTCTCCTACATTCTCCAAAGGTGACTTCTCTGGTGTGGATTCATGGCAACATTCATCCTTGGATCATTCTTCTTTGAGGAAATAACTGCACGTGGTCCTGTCACATGTTCCGTTACGAGCCGTCGGTACATTACATGCTGCAAACGTTTGTTATGCCGAACTACAGCAAAGGCGAGTTCCTACATCGACCATTTTCATGCAGGATGGTACACCCCCACATATCCTTGAGTCCGTGAAGGGGCTATTGCTCCAACACTTAACAGACGAACGTGTTATTAGTTGCATCTTTCGGAATCCATAGCCACTACGTTCGCCGGATCTAAATCCGTGCGATTTCTGGTTATGGGACCACTTAAAATGTATGGTGTATCGTGGAGGTGTTGCAACGTTGAATGACTTAAAGAACAACTCCATAACGCTTCATGTGCGAATCATTACAACTGATTAGTTAAGATCTGCTGTTGAACCATAGATATAGTAATAAGACATTAGATTGATCAGCGAGGGCGAAAAAGTGATGCCTTTTTACTCGGGGAAAGACGGCCATTTTACTCTCTTATGGATGTCTTTCCCCGAGTGAATATACACGGGAATACATCAGATAATTTAGCAAATAAAATTTATGAATAATTTATGTACTGAAGATGAATGAAAAAACTCCAGATACTCATTTTTCTTTCTCTCTTTTCTTCTTCTTCTTCTTTTTTTTTTTTTTTTTTTTTTTTTTTTTATGGAATAACGACATTTAGAGAACTAAAACGCTTAGACATATCCTCATCTTCAGGAAAATTTGCGTTAACCCTTTAACTGACAATCGTAACATATAATAGAAATTGGTTTTACTCGAAAGTGGATATAACGATTTTTATAAAAGTTCGGAGTTAAGTGTTCTTTAGAGAGCTAAAACGAACCCTAACAGCACAGTTAGGCTTAACTTATCCACAGTACATCTTAGGGACGTTTCTGGGATGGATTTTCATCCAGAAGGCATCTTGAAGATATCCTGGGGAGGCGATGTGCTGTCTGGGAATGGATATATCCCCATCTTCAGTAAAATTCGCGTTAACCCTTTAACGGCCAGTCGCAACATATAATAGAATAGGATTAGGTTTATTCGGAAATGGCTATAACGATCTTTATAAAAGTTTGGGATTAAGTGTTCTTTAGAGAGCTAAAACGAATGGACATATCCTCATCTTCAGTAAAATTCGCGTTAACCCTTTAACGGCCAGTCGCAACATATAATAGAAATTAGGTTTACTCTGAAATGGATATAACGATTTTTATAAATGTTTGGGGCTAAATGTTCTTTAGAGAGCTAAAACGAATGCACATATCATCATCTTCAGAAAAAATGGCGTTAACCCTTTAACGGCCAGTCGCAATTTATAGCATAAAATGGGTTTACTCGGAAGTGAATGTGAGGATTATGATTAAATTTCGGGGTTAAGTGTTTTTTTTTTTTTTTTTTTTTTTTTTTTTTTTTTTTAAGAGAGCTAAAACAATTGCACATATTCTCATTTTCAGGAAATTTTGCTTTAACCCTTTAACTGCCAATCGCAACATATAATAGAAAATAGGTTTACTCGGAAACAAATGTAATGATTTTTATTAAATTTTGGGGTTAAGTGTTTTTTTTAGAGAGCTAAAACGATTGGACATATGTTCATCTTCAAGAAAATTTGCGTTAACCCTTTAACGGCCAGTCACAACATATAGCAGAAATTGGGTTTACTCGGAAATGGTGCGCGGACAGGTGGGCAAGCAGACAGGCAGAAAAACTAATTAATGTCATATTATTTTCTTAAACCTTGTTCTAAATTGTAAGAAACGCTTAACACAACTAAAAATGCAATTCTAGCAATTTCGAATTATAGCCCCTATTATGAACGAAATTCGACCAAACTTGTATTCAGTTGGACCTTGACCTAAACTGGTGCTGATTAGATTTGGAAATCAATTGCTCAACAGATGGTGCTGCCCTCCTATTTTTTTTTACTAAGTACTTAACATGATAGTATAGGACAAAAATTCATATAAATGTACATAATGTGAGTTATTTTTAACGCATGAATGTAAAATTTATATGAATTATTGGTAATAGTAATAAACTTGAAAAAAAAGAGTGTGCATGTAGGAGCATTGTTTTTCTCCTGGGAGGGAAGTGCCCTTCCTCCCGGGGCTTGTGTAAATTTTCAATGTGGATATTTTATAAAGAACTCGTCAATATTTCTAAAACGAATGGTTGAACCATAGATCTGTATTAATTTAAAACGAAGCTACCGATATCTTTTATTTTTAATGTTAATATATGTATATATATATATATATATATATATATATACAGTCGAACCTCGTTAACGTGAACACTGCTAACGTGAATTACTTTTAACATGAACTGTGACCGCAATTCCCGTCAAAATAAAGATTACTTTAGTTATATGACGATCAGTTACTGATAGCATGAACTACTGATAACACTAACATATTTTTGATCCCCCCTTAAGATTCACGTTAACGACGTTCGACTGTATAGCTTTTCATGTCCGCATAAAAATGATTTTTTTCAGCATTTATTATTATACTACCTTAAGAAAAAAATCGTCTACATTCATCATGAAAAATATCTTTAATAAATTATAACTTAATAAATAATTTGTATTGCGTAAATTTGTATAGGATTATATATAGAAGAAAGCCTTGTGGTAATACTAGTTATAATATATCAAAACAAGCGGGCTTTACCTCTGCTGCTTCTAACTACATTTAAAAGAATTTTGAAAATTCGATATTACTTACTAATATAAAAACTTAAAAAGTATTAAAATTTAAAAAAAAGTATTCCATTAAAAATCAAAACAGTATTTAAACCATAATAATAACAAAGCAATTGATTATAAAAAATCATATTTTTCATAGTATAGTTAAATTTAACTTACTTATGAAAACTTATTCCACTTCCTTTCATAAATGTATTTGTACAATTAAAAGCCGCGCAGTATTTCGGCATTTTCAATATATATCAACATTCTATTCCATTATTGTTTCTGAGTTTTATACTCTCTTATGGCTGATGCCAAAAAAATTTTTCGGCATCAAAAATCTTTGCACGTTAACATGGGGATGATAGATCTATATATATTACTATATCTATGTGTTGAACACACTGTCCATCAACTTGAAATTTTGCAGGTGAATGTGGGTGGTCACACGGAGCACCTTTCCCTACATCGTCCTGGACACGATTAACAACTGCTTCTCTTGTGTAATTTCTTTCTAATCTGTTCTTGTTTCTGCAAGCTGAATATTTTTTTTTATTATTATTCTTTCAAATAGCGTACTATTATTTTTTCCTTGCCTTTACTTAATGTGGCTAGAGGACAAGGTGATCAAAAACTAGTCAATAAATGTTAATATTGTTTCTGTATTCTAGTTTGGTCGTTTATTTTTTTTTTTATTTTATGTTTTTCAGAAAAAGAAGCCCTCTGATGGACATTTTGGAGCTAGATTTTTTTTTTTTTTTCGAAATTCCGTGAGCGCATCTCGTGTATAATCTATATACCAAATTCCATTGCATTCCGTTCACACGTTTGCGCTGTAGGATGCTGTTTATAGGGAAGTTTAATTATAACCACCCTGTATAAAACATTTTAGAAAGAAATGACAAAATAACAGATTTCTCAAAACAAGCGCTAGTAATGAAAAACTAAAAATAAGTAGCGGTCTTTTTAAAAATAGATTTTTTTTTTTTTTTTTTTTTTTTTTTTTAAATCTATAAAATATTAAGTGAAAGAACAATGCATTTATTTAACGTATAAATTTATTTAAATCTAAAGATATCATATTTTTATTATAGTTATTAAAACGAATTTATTAAAACACATGTAAATTCTTCAAAAACTGAGTTATAATATTTTATTTATTAAAATAAGCATCGGAAATAATACCCTAGATTAACAAATTACATATTGTTTTTTAAGATTATTTGAAAAATTCTGCACCTCTGCTTGGAAGAACTTAATTATTTTTTCCAAACGTGTTAATCTACACAGAATTAATTTATAATGCACTACAGTCTCTGCTTGTCATATAGGATCTGTTTAAAAAAAAAATGTTTCCTAATTTTAAATAAACCAGGGGGTTCTGCCCCCTGCTCGCTCCGCTCACCAACCCCCGAGAGAGGCTTCGCCTCCCCCCGGCTCACTTTACTTATTAATAAAAGCAGAGTTCTTCTCGCCTATTCGCTGCTTTCTTTCACTGAAAAGGAATATTAATAGTGCATGTTACAAGACAAAAGCAGAAAATTATTATGGAAATCCTCATATTCAATGTCAAATTTAAATATACAATACATATATATATATATATATATTTAATAGAAAAAAATTAATCTAGACCGTTTTACATTACAGCTTTAGTATATGACCTTTTTTTTTTTTTTTTTTTACAACCTTAGATCTGGACCGCGCTACCCCAGTTGGTAGAGTCAAGAGCTCGTAATTGGAAGATTGCGGGTTTGATTCTCGAGCCGGCCACTGACCGCCGTGTACACTGGTGGTGGCTGGTGCATGTAAAATATGTCGTAGCAGCAATATACTCCATGTTCCCATCAACATTATACCTCTGGGGGCCACCTCCTTCGTGTAGGACCAAAACTATGGTGAAATGTCTCCGGAACATCCACAGGGGTGCCGTCACCACCATCCGACCGTCACCAATTATCCATAGTGCAGTAATGGTACGACGTGAAACACAACCTACCTAAGTACCTACCTACCTACAACCATGGATCTTATTTTAATTTTCCCGTTTATTAATAACATATACATCAGATTTCTATGCTTGACTTGTAGTCCGCTTCTAAATCTTCGTCAGATAATTACAGATAGCACATGACAGAATTACAATACTACAGCGTCTAGAATAAACAGTGTGGAAAGCGGCGAATATAATTGTACTAAAAAAATTAAGCCTGTCACCAGATGTCATTGTAATCGAAGCTAGTGTCACGAAAACAAAACCGAGACTCCCTATTGGTTAATTATATGCTTAGATCACGCGATTAACCTGACGAAACTGGGAAAAGCCAATCAGGTCTTCGATTTAAGCAATAGCTTCGATCACAGCGACATCTGGGTAAGCTTATTTTTTGTAGCATCATTTTAACATCACGGTTATAGGCGATTGCCACACTGTTTATTCTAGACGCTGTAACAATACGAAGAAATGGAAAAACTTACAGGGCCAGCGCGGGAATCGAACCTGCACTCTTACGCTCGAAGGTGATTAGCAGTGTGGTGATATAACCACTCGGCCACGAATTTTCCAGCGTAAGAAAATTATTTTTCTAAAAGTAGAGAAAAAAAGTTGCTATTTATTTTCTTTCTTTTTTACATCCATGGTTTCGGTCCGCGGTACCCTAGTCTGTAAAGCGCCGAGCCCGTAATTGGAAGATTGCCAATTCGATACTTGAGTTGGCCAAAGACCGTCGTGTACACTAATGGTGGCTGGTGCATATAAAATCTGTCGTGGCTGCAAAGTCGTCCATGTTCCCATCCACACTATACCTCTGGGGATCACCAAAGCGGGGAGGGGATCCCCTCCGTTAAGGATCAAAATTGTGATGACATGTCTCCGGAACATCTCTAGGAGTGTGTCCCAGACCGTCGCCAATTATCCATAGCGCAGTATTGGTGCGACGTTAAATTCAACCACCCTTCCTACCTACGTACAACTATGGATCATATTTTAATTTTCTCGTGTAAAATGACTTCATGACAGAAGAACAACGTCACTGGGAGAAATTTTTTTCAAAATGGCAAATAGAGTACCTTCATAAACTTGTCGTTTTTAGTTAATAACTTCTATAATTGAAATGATAGAAACTTCTAAGCAGCTGAAATGTCTCCCTTGGAGTATTCGGAACACACTGAAACCTCTCCCTCCGCTAGAAGATGCTGTGGCAGACAAAAAAAATTGACGCCAGTGACAGTAACTTTTTTCTTTAATATATAGAGCTACTGATAATTTAAATTAGTCCATTCGTGTTTGGTGATTGGAAGTACGAGGTCTGCCCAATAAATACGCGAACTAAGGCCATAAAAAGTTAATTTTGCGAAATTTTGTCTACATCGATTTTGTCCCCTTCAAAGTACTCTCCATTCGTTGTCATGCACTTATTCCATCTTTTTTTTCCACTGTTCAAAGCACCCTTTTAAGTCCTCGGCAGTCAGGCCTTTTAGTTTTTTCGCCGTTTCTTGCTTTATTGTGTCCACATCTTCCCAGTGATGTCCCCTCATCACATTTTTGCATTTTAGGAATAAAAAAAAAGTCGGGGCGAGATCTGGTGAATAAGGAGGACGATCAAGGATGGTGATTGAATTTTTTGCCAGAAACTGGCAAACAATCAATGCTAAATGTTCAGGTGCATTGTTATGGTGAAGGATCCATCTATTGCCTTGAGTCAAATTTCGTCGCACACGACGCACACGATCTTTCAAACGCTTCAGAACTGTAAGAAAAATAATTTATTATTTTCGTCAATTTCCATTTTCGACACACAGTAAAAACAAGGACAACAGAAACTAACACAACTGGCACAATACGCACAGCTCGACGATCCGCCATGCACTGATGGTTCATTGGGCATCAGGCAACTAGCACCGCTAGTGAGCGAGTCTATAGTCCGCGTCATGGCCGACAGATGGCACCAGTTCACGTATTTATTGGACAGAGCTCGTAAAGCTGATTGACTAGGCATGGGTCCTAGGCTTATGGTAGTGTGCCCCTGTGGGGTCTTTCAAAGGGTAATTAGCCTCTATTTACGTGAGTTTCGGAGAAAAACACGGAAAACTCCGAACGGCTAGGATGGCAAGAGAGACCTGGATTCGAACCCGGCTAACACAGACGGGTACATACAGGCGCGCGCACACATACAGACGCATGAGCATACATGCGCACGAGCATACAGGCGCACACACATAAACTTGAAAAATCAAGTCCATAGCAATATAGTTTAACATTCATTACAATCTGTACATGCCTGTGTAACAGGCTGTAATTATAGTGACAAGGCATTTGGTTTTTCGGAAAATCGTAGATTGAGTAAGGATATCAATTTTTTCTAAAGAAAATGTGAGGATAAATCGGCGGAATGTCTCCAATTTTTAAATAGGATATGGGAACAAACCTGTCCTTAAAAAAAGTGCTCAATCATTAATTTTAAATTACATATTGCGACAAAAGCTTTGAAAACTAGTTCATGCGGGTGGCAAAAACAAGCTACCAGAAGTGGGGACTGTTTCCATAAAACAGGGATTTTTGATTGCCTTAACGTCGAGTATACTTTTTAACAAAAATAGCGTTGCAAATTTTATTTCCCTTTATTCTTTTAATATGCGTCATATACTGTGAAGCTACATCTTAAGCTAATGTTATATTAAACAATAATTAGCAGAATTGTACAGCGGTATATAAAAAAACAGACGCCAATGACTATGATAACATTGCAACACTTTTAAATTATGGTTTCTTGAAAATGAAAAAATATCCTTCAAAAGAATCGTTTCAGTATTTGTGCTTCTTGTAAAATGTTAAATTTGCTTTTTTCGAGAATTAAAAAAATGTGTTTTTGTTGATAAGTTTTGTTTATATATATTATATATGTGTGTGTGTGTGTGTGTATACTTACTTTTTCTACTACGGTAAATTTGGCCTTGACAGCTCATCAAAATATGTACTATAGCAAATCATACCTTTTTTCAGCTTCACTGTATTTTTTTAAGTTTGAAAAGAATTGAACTTATTGTAGTTTTGATATAACTCTAGAAAAAACTTCATTTTTCTTTTGCAAAATAATAGATGCTTTTTCTTAACTTCGCCACTTATCCAATTTTGAAAAAAAAAAATATTTTTCATGTTGTTTCTTCCTTTTCTCATATTCTTATAATCCAAAACAATCATAGACTTATTTTTAAATTTTCTCTGTTCAGAAAGTAAACTTCCTTCTGTTGTGAGGAAGTGGGTAGGGGTAAATTCATTCTCTCCACATCCAATGTACTGTGAATTTCTATAGTTTCACACTGAATCTTGTATCGAAGGATACAAGCAAAATCTGACAATTCTCAGACAGCTTACAGAGAAAACAACTTTAAGTTTTTTTTTTTTTTTTTTTTTGGTAAGAAAGTTCAAATAGGTATGAAATAATTAATATAAAAAAATACTTTTTCCGCCTAGGATATTACAGTTAGAAAAAATTATTTGACGAGCAAGGAAAAAAATTATAGAGAGAAATGTCGTCTATAAATTGTTACAATCGAAAACAATCAAACAATTTTCCTTTTGTTCTTTTAACTTCTTCAAAACAGATCCCGAATTAAATTACTGTTGTTGATTTTTTTTTAAAGTAATTTATTGCTTATGTCAATTAACAAAAGTTCGCTTTTACTAAATTAAAGGTTTATTTTAATCTCATGACTGTTCTGTGCTTATTTTTTCTTTTTCTTTCTTTCTTTTCTCTTCTCTTTTTTTATTTTAGGACGGAGGACTATTAGTCTGAATCTACAGATTTTTACGATACCAGTTTTACGATAGTTGGACATTTATGGAAATTGAAAATTTATCGAAAATATAATTGAGTAATTTGAAAGCGATGTTATAATTTGAAAAAAAAAAAAAAAAAAAAAAAACTAATAGTCCTCCGTACCAAACTAAATTCTGCTTTTGCCAGAATTTCATTAAAATCGTTTTTTCTATTTCTTTCTTTTCTTAGAAAAAAATAGAAAAGGAAATTAAATATAATAATAATAATAATAATTTTAATAAATAATTTGTATTGCGTAAATTTGTATCGGGAATTGTAAAAAACAGTTTTGTGGTGGCCACACATTACTAGCTTGAAAATGTTTCCAGAATGAGTAATAACTTTTTTCGAAGTATTATGGTATCAGAACCGTCAAGTATCAACTGTTAATATATAATAAACACATTATTATTTTCGAATACGTTCAATTTTTTTGGAATCTGAATTAAAATTTCTGAAAATTTCATTTTTTATCAGGATATGAAAATGCAGTTTATCATTGCCTAAAATAAATAAATAAAAATAAAAACTGCAAGCAAAAGATATCACAACAACTGTTACGAGTCGAAATGAGCAGGGCTCTTCTTCAGACATTAAAAGTAGAAAAAGTAGCATCTGCATGAATCGACAACATGGTGTTGCTTACAGTTTTTATTCATGGGGAATAGTACGTGACTCATTTATTGTATTATTTTCTAACCGCAAATTACTCCTTTCTCTTGGAATCTTATAAAGGATAAATCCCGGTCTAATGTGAAAAAATAAATAAATAAATAAATAAATAAAAAGTTAATCTCATTGGACTAATGTCGTCATTTTTTCTTATTATATCATTGAACTGAATCCACGAGCTTAAATATTGTCCATTTATAAACCTTATTTTATTTTTTATTTTTTGAGATTTTAATGATTAAAATTAAATATTGTGCTTTATAGCTTTATAGCTATATACGAATAAAAATTCAGAAATACCTGTAGGTATTCCTAAATCATCACAATAATAGTTTAATTTTACATCGTCTTTTTATAATATAAAACCATAATTTTTAAAATTTTGATTTAACTAATTTCAGTAACTCTATTTATTTTTTTCACTATTTCTTCATTCACACACATGAAGTCATATTATGTCAGTATCTTCATTTAAATACCAAATATCTTCTCTAATGCAGACGCTTTTCGTCGAACAAATCGGATATAACAAAATACTGCTTATTATATATATCGATTTTTTTTTTTTTTTTTTTTTTTTACAAACTTTTAGAAAATACTTTCTTTTAATTTAAATTTACTTTAAATTTTTACATTCTTTAAACAGACCTGTAATTTCTAATGATATAGTACCAACTATATTCGTTAAAAGTTTTATAATGTATATTTCGTTAAAACAGTAAGTCATTTTTTTAAAAAAATATATGAGTTAAAAGTTTCTAACTGCAAAACAACAAATAAAAATGAATAATATGATTTTTAAACGAGAATTCTCATTTTGAATATATTAATTCTTATCCACGTGCTCTCTACATTTCGGAGAATAATATTACGTTTTCTCTATATGTGTTTTCATTTTTTTTTTAACGCTTTTATTTCAATGGTGTGACTTTAGATCATTCGTTACATTTTTTTTTTTTAATGATTACTTTAGACACAGTTATTGCTGCGTCGAAAGTAAGCGATTTAGTTTTCTGTTTATATACAATTAATGAATAATAGAGCAATCTGCCAAATTTAATTAAACTTAAATTAAATTAGCCTCTGAATAAATGAGCATCTGAACTATGAATATATGATTTAATTAATAAATAGTTAAATAGTTAATCATAGAATAAATAGTTAACTGAAGCAGCTGTTTATTTTAATAAATAATTATTTCAACCACCCTTTTTAATTAATTAATTTTTAATTAAACTAATAATATACACTGCTACAAATTTCTTGCTGAGTAACTGCAACCATTTATTTTACATTTACTTAATATTTTGTTTAACACCAAAGTGCGAGTTCTAGTCAAATATTTCACCATGTTATGAATTCAGTTGCAGCATTAACGGAACTTTGTTTTTTAAAGATGGAAATTTAAAATAATATAGATGAATTATTTGTCGGTAAACAGTAGTTTATTAGTATAAATGATCAACTTAATCAACTATTTATAAGAATAATCTGAACTTTATATATATATATATATATATATATATATATATATATATAATATTATGAAAACGTAATTCAGAGTTCACCAAATTTCTCCTTGAGTTAAACATATTAATTATGTCTATTCTATAAAACATTTTCTTTCATCACCAAAGTATTTTAATTTTTTTTAATGTGTTTTTTACTTTAAAACTTTGTAATTACTTTTGTGTATAAAATTGTGTGTCGATAAGAGAAATATCATTACATCTCTTTTAATTTTAATTGGTTATATGGCTTTATCATTTCTTATTTTTCAGTGTTGTTTATTTTTAATTGCAGATGCATCATCCAATACAGATGAAACCTGCAGACAGTGAAAACAGAAATGGTAAGTTTTGTACATGTAAAATAGAAGTAAATTAATAAAGGCTATTTAAGTAAAAAAAAAAAAATTAAAACTTTTTTTCTTTTTTATAATATTTTAAATGAAAGGCAACTGAATAAGAAATTGCATAAATGTCAAATTACATTAAAATAACGTTAAGAGTTTTTAAAAATCGCAATTTTATTCTTTTGCCCAAAAAAAAAAAAAAAAAAAAAAAAAAAAAATCTATAAACATTACAAGTCGAGAAATATTACTTCACTAATGTACGATATGTCTAATTTCGAAAAGATGTCTCCATTTTAAATTTCAGAATTTTTCCTTACCGTTTTAATTTTTATTGTTTTATTTAATTATAATTATAATTACAATATATTATAAATATAAATATATCCTCCTTATATATATTTTTTCTAATATTATATATCTGTTGCTTTATTATGCACTGCTGCCCACCTAAAGCACGGGGGAATCTTTCAAAAGGCAAGAAAATGGTAGCGTATGTATAAATGTTCTCACAAAAGGAAATTTGAATGCAATACAGGGTGTCTACTAGACCATTAAAGTCGTGAAAAGATCATGAAATTCAGCAATAGGTCATTAAAGTCAAGAACAGGTTATGAAATTCGACCGTCCGTTTGAGTCACGTATTGGTTAAGGTAACCAAATTTCACCTGTCGGGTTGAGCAATTTTTATCTCTTGCTGTTTGGGTTGAGTTGATTGAATTTTTTCTTTTTTCCTACGAGTCGGGTCGACTTGAGAATATCTTTCAAAATAATTTCTTTAACGGGAAGAAACATAATTCAGCAATGGATCCTTTGGTGCATTGTCGCTTTGCTTGTAGCACTCGTGCCCACTTTGTAATCTCCACTTTGTCGTGCTCACTTCGCTATATGAATGGTCATGTTTTTTCAACCCGAAACAATTGTTGCGAGTTTATTGCATTTTATGGTGTTTATTCAAAGTTTTGTACTTATTACTAAACATGAAGCACATTTTGTACACTTGAAGTACACAACACACCTAAATGGTTAAAAATTATTATTTATCCATTTTTCAGATTTCAAAACTTTTAACTTGGAGCATTAGTAATTACATTTTAAATTATTTTTAAATTATTTACCAGTTGTATAGCAATAAAAAGTTACTTTATAACTTAAATTGCAAGTTTTTTAGATGAATTATTAATTTCCATTTTAGGTTTTGAGTCGGGTATGAGTCATAAAAATTCTCTATTGTAAGTTCAGGTCGATTTTCAGGTTACTATTATTTAGTAGTGTAAATATATAGGCAAGATTATAAACCTAGTATAGTCATTTATATCTTTAAAAGACAAAATTTTCTTCTATGAAAATCTATAGGCCTCCTAACTTGTGTTGCCCCCCCCCCCAAAAAAAAAAAATAATAATAATAAAATAAAATAATAAATAATAAAATAAAATAATAAATAATAATAATAATAATAATAAATAAATAAACAAAATTAAATTAAATAATCTTCGATTTTTTTTTTTACTTAACATTTCAATTTTCTAAAATATATGTAAGCTCAAAATAATTTGTTAATCAAAACAGTATTAATGTATAACTGAATAAACTACTTTTTTATAATTCAGAATGTATTCTATTTTGAAGTATATAAAGACATCGAAATGCAAAGTTTGAGATGTATAGTTATTTACTTTAATTTAATAATTCTATTCTTCTATTCTTAGTCTTTTCGTGTAAAAAAAAAAAAAAAAAAAAAAAAAAATGTAGATTTGAAAAAAAATTAATACATATATACTCTCCTTAATGCAAGAAAAGCAAATGACAATTTTCAAATCCCCCAAAAAACTAATAGTTACAACATTATTACATTACACAAATAGTGTACATATGTATGTAGTTATATGTGTCTGTTTTAGATTGATTTCCATTACTATTTACTTATATTGTTAATTAAAAAAAAAGGTTTTCAGTTTCGTTTTTTTTTTTTTTTTTTTTTTTAAACAGCTAATGCTGTTGTTAAACAATAATTTAAAAAATAAAGCAAGCTGATATATAGGTAGAAAAAAAAAGAAAAGAAAAGGAATATGTTAATTTAAAAGGAAAGGTTGTATATGTCGATAAAAAAGGTCATGAAAACATTTTTGAGGTCAGGATTTTTTTTTTCTGTCAAGTCAGTACACACCCTGATGATTTTTAAATAGTAATTTTTTGATAGATATCAACTGATATCAGGGATTAGTCAAGTCTAAAATTACTATGTAAAAATAGTGGTATCCAAGTTTTCCTTTGTGAGATTCCTGATGCATACAACCCGGTTGTTTATGCAAATGATTCATATTTCAGCGCAAACGCACATTACGAGTGTCTGTAGAGCCGTCTATAAGTACTACATAAGGGTTTCATTAAAGACTGTTTTCTGCTCTGAAACTGTCTTTTCGTGCTTTTTTTTTCATACAAGTTTTAGTATGCCTCTTAGAAAAATAAGTGTGTCAATCAAGCACATTTCTGCGAAAGGCAGAGGAAAATCTGTAACTTACAGATACTACGGATAATCCTTTTAAGATATTGATACTCGTGTTGGACTTAATCAATCCACAAAGTAACAATACAACATGATTTGAAAAGAAAAACCGCTGTACACACTGTCTGCCCCACATGCTGTGTTGCATTTTCTTGTTGAAATGTGTTTGCAGGCAAGCCTTGAAGTCATTGTAAGAAAACCCCAAACCCTAAAAAATATAACAGAAGCTTACCAGTGTACAGTTAAATTTTTTAAGGGAATGCAAAAGTAAATTCTATTACATCACCAAACATTAATGCCTAGCAATGGACAGTTATTGTGATGCATAATACAAATATTGTGCAGCGTCTCACCATTGTGCGGTCAAACTCAGATACGACAATTTTAGAGGTGTAGCCAGAAACGCGATCCGTTTGAAAAGGTAACGTACGCTATTAGTTTCTCAGTTTTCCAGTTTTATCGAATTATTGTTTTAACCCAATATAACCCAATTAACCCAGTTTAACCCGTTATAACCCAATTTCCTGTTGTCTAGAGTAAACAGAAATCACAGTTACTCCCTTTTCAATAAGCGCCTTTCTGAAATGTCCATCGGCCAATCTGTCCCTCTTTCTACCCTGTATTACATAGTCACATCACTGTAGCTTTCTTATGTTTGAGACCAGTATATTGTTCCGAAAAAAACCGCAGTCTCTATTAATTAAAATCCTTCTTCTGGTTACACACAGACGAGTACTTAATTGACGCCTGTATTTTTCTGCGAGGCATTCTGAAATTCCCGATGCAAAAATACTGCAGTAACGGCGTCCATGATGTACATCTTCGTTGAAATTTTTTTTAATAATTTGCATATCCTACCGTGGTATACACGTTTTCCCGACTTATGGGTAATTCCTTCATGGTGTTGCATTTTGGATGACTAGCAGTGTATATATAACATAATAATTTAAAACATGTAAAACAGAATTTGACCTCTGTCAGTATACTGTAGAATAAGAAAAGAAAAAAAAAGCAAATTCAAAATTTATTCTACTTAAATATATAGCCACAATGTTTATATTGGATATCAAAAGAAAATAAAATTTTAGCTTTTTCTTATAAATCTTACATAAGTGCCCGCACGTATATTTTACATATTATTATTTAAGATATTACTATTTTTAACATACACCACTATGCATCTTATGTATAGCTCTACAAATAGAGTAAAGAGCACATTTATAGTATCTGAGCAAATTGGTTTGTTTAAATTTTGTGAAATTTTGCGATACTTTTTCATAATTGTACAATAATCATTAATAATTTTTTTATAACTGGAAATCAAATATAGGCGCTTACCTGCTATATAAACAAAACAATGAAATAAACATTTTCTATTAAATCAAATCTGAACTTAATATCTTTTGTAACGTTAAAAATAATAAACTGTACTTCATGCAGAATCGACTTCTGTTAGTGCCAAAGGATAAAAATCTTATTTAAAGTTCTATATTTGCTACTGCAGAAAACTTTTTATAGTAGACTAAAAATCTGGGATGAAATTACCGTATTTACTATATCCGAATTCGCTAAAACTTCCGTAGTTCTCAGCAACAGAAATAAAATTGAAGTGATAAAAAAACAATGCGCTAATTGTATCTAACATTTAAATATAATTTGTAACTGTTTTAGTTACGTAGGATTTTAAAAAATTTCAAATCCACTTTTCAAATAGTCTTCATTTTCTTTCTTCTTTTTTTCTTTTTTTTTTTTTTTTTTCGTTTTTGTAAGTTAAAATGATTCAGTACATTACAGTTATTATTATTATTTTTTTTTAAGTAGCGTCAATAATAAAGAAAAATAACAGTTTATTGCCAGTTACTTGAAAAAGCATGAAACATTTTTCTTGAAATCCGTATGTGTGCTTATCAAACAAATAATTATTTAGATCAAGGAACGGTATTATTATGTATACATTGTAAGAAGAAAACGTTTTATAGCTGAGTGCTTGAGTTAAAAATGCTTAAACGTGCAGATTAATTAGAAAATTATCTGAAGAGATTATATGCACGTAAAAGTACAAATACATTTTACGCAAACTTTGAGTGACTATGAGACAGATAATGTGAGTTTCTTTTTACAGTATTATGGTACAAATTATGGATTTCAATACATATTTTCTAAAATAGATAATTACACTAATAATACAATATTAATGTTCTAATTGAGTTGTTGCTAATATAATGTAATTCTATATTTGATACTACAGAAATTTTTTTAAAGTAAACTAAAAATCTGAAATGAAATTACCGTATTTACTATTTCCGAATTCACTAAAATCTTCATTTATTTCAATACGTATTTTGTAAAACAGAAAATTACACTAACAATACAATATTAATGTATTCTAAAATTAGAACATATTTGATTCTTTGATCTTACTTTATGAAACAATTCTAATATTATTTTTGTTTTGGGAAAAATATCTTTTACTTCCATTAGAAGTAATATGAACCAGTTTGTGTAATTTGATTGTTCTGGCTTCTGTTTATTTGAAAACTCTTTTAGCATATTTTAAAAAGAAAATTTCTGCCAGTTAAAGCATCCACAAATCATTTCAAGAATATTTCACAATAAGTCGTAATATATTCATGATTTCATTCTTATACGAAAAACTCATAATGATATGAATTTTATTTCACATGAAATAAATTCATAATAATCGAAAATGTAATTACTTCAATTGTTACATGTATATGCATAACAGCACACTTATTCATAGTATGTCCAGAGGTTGCTCTTGGATGTTCTGTCATCGAGAGGATATCCTGGGGACATCATGTGGAGAAGATGTGGTGTTATGCATGCTCGAATACATTTGTATAGACTTACGTACTATTTAAAATGTGTTTTACTCATCATATGATAGTGCGAAATATAAATTAGTTAATACGCATAAATCATTTCAAAATGTCCCTCTATTAGTTACTATTGATAAACTATAAATTTTTGAAATTCCTTTGCATATCCACGTCAATGAAAAGTTAGTATTACAAACATAATTTTAAAGGAAAACTAGTTTCGGTGCTTATAAAAAAGTTTTAATAGTATTCTACGATTATCCAGTGTAAATATTATTAATCGTTAATATCATTGCTAGAGAAATAGTCCATAATAATCTTTTCCTATGCAACTTTTACATTTGTGATTAAATGTAAAGCCCATTTGCTTTTAATTATTAGAATAATTTTATTTATATCCGTAACTGAACGATTAGTTTTTCATTTAACATTTTAAAGGAAAAAATTACTGTAGTAAACTTCTATAAAACATACACTTCTATTACACACACATACACATTACAAAACATACACATTAATGGGACACCTTTTAAAAGACTTTGTGTAGAATAATTTTTATTTAACGGAATATGTAGATGAATGAATGCTGATTATAGTAAATTTTAAAGGTCAGAGGCAAAAATATTAACGCTTTCCTCGACATCGGATATAGACTTTTGGTTTACTCTTGGGTTAGAAATAATATATCCTTCTACAACTTTACGATATAAGCTCGTCCCATGAAGAACTGTTGTGTTTTAAAAGCTAACAGAGGAAGAAATTTGTATTTAATTAAGAATATAATTTAGTCTAATATATACTTTAGAATTATAAAGTCTTCAGTTTCTTTAAAAACAAGAAAAATCTGTCTGCTAAATAATAAGTCGGTTAAATCTTATCATGACCAGAAAATAACGTGCCCTCATGCTGTGCTATGAAAGTCATTAGCGATGGCACGGAAAAAATAATTAGTGGTAATACTATGGCAAAAACGTGTAAACGTCTACTGTCAGTTAAATTATATTGTTACGAAAATGTCCCTTTTTTTGTATGGAGGAAGTAATTTGCTATTAAACACGTAGCTTTTAACCAATGTATACATTTTACGCAACGCATGTTCTAAAACAGTCTAACAAAACTCTCAATTCCATGAATATTTTTAAAAAAGTCCAATAAAATATTTGCTCGTATCATAACAGTCACAATTCAACGAATACTATAAAACAACTCAATAAATCTATCACTCGTATCACAAAAGTCAATATTCAACGAATTTCCGGAAACTATTCAATAAAACAGTCACTTGTACCTCAAAGGAAAGTTAACACTGCTAAAGACACACCAGAACTGAAATTTCAATGATTTAAGAGTAATGGTCAATCGCTTGAAACACAATATGTATCAGACGATCGTTCAGAATAACTTTTTAAACATAATTGAAATCCTGAACAACGATTGGTTGTTGTTGCTGGTTAGCACCTATACTCAAGGCACGCATCTGCTCCCGAAATTTGAAGCTGAGAGAACTAAGTGAAGTGGGGTTCAGATAAAGTGTTTCAAAAAAAAAAAAAAAAAAAGAACGAAAAGAAAAGGCAGAAAGGAATATCTAAGAGGGATGTGGGTGAAATAGTCACGCACAGCCTGCATGCACAGGCACACGGCTTGTCTAAGACAATTTGCCTTGAAAAACGCACTTTTTGAAAGAAATTCTGAACTATATGTTATCCAAAACAAATTTAACAGTTAAATACGACAAAAAGAAAAGAGTTTAAGTATAGTAGTAAAATATAATAGAATAGAATAACTAAAAAATATAAGTAGAGACATTAAATTTAAATTCATTTAAAAATAATCTACTGTAAACCTACTGTAAATGAATCTGTGATGAAATGAAAACCTGTAAATGACTGTAAACCTACTTTCACTGCAGTAGCACATTTGACAGAAGTAGGAGGTTTAATCCTGCACAAAACTATATCGATACTTTTTCAAAAGTTATAACAAATACACAGTTTCTATTATTGAAATATGTACTGTTTTCAGAACTACATTTTATTAAATTAACTAAAGCGATATCTTTTTTAATCGTTACATATATATATATATTTATCTTTAAGTCCCTCATGAAAACTACTGTGTAAAATACTCTGGGCATATTATACAACGTATGCTAAATTCCGATGTTCAGCATTTAAGAAAATAAAGCTGAGGTCAGGTTTTCTAAACTCACTGTATATAAACGAAGAATATATTTAAAAATAAAGAATGCTTTCTGCCGTCATGCCCTAACTTATTTATTATTCTGTTTTATTTTTAAGTATTAATATTATATAGTAAAAAAAAATCACTTTGGCAAATTTATCAAAAATATTGTATAATATACTATATACTCTAGTACCATTTAATTGTCACCACAAATAGCTAAAATACTATCTGAATTGTTCTTTAAACTTGTTAATCGATAAAAATGATTTTACGCCATTTCTGTCAAATTTAATTCAGTAGTTCAAATTAAACACGTCTTTTAATTCAGTAAAATATGAAATACTCCACACATTCCTAAATATTGAAATATTATTATAAAAAAAAAAAAAAATCATTGTCAAATAATATTAGTTTTTATTATTATTATTTTTCACAGAGAAGGTAAAATATGAAAAGTGAATAGAAAAAAAAAGTGGAAATAATTTTATAGTTAAATTGTTTAACCAATCATTACAAAATAGCACAATACAACATATTTTAAGTATTCCCAAGATTAATTTCATTTATGTTCTTTTAAATACATAAAGCCCTCCAATTAACACGTTTCATTTTTTCTTACTAACATAAAATAAAATGCTTTGTTTGCTTAAGAATAACGCCGTTAATGACCATTTCATTATTTTGCAATATATTCCATTTTAATTGCCATCATTCATTCATCTGTAGAGAGTTTTTTATCATTATTAACTACTTTTGAAACGATTGTAATATATTTTGTTAACAGGATACTTTAATAGATAAAAAGAATGATTAAGAAAAGAAAAGTTCGTTTGCGTTAAGTTTCACATATTGTATTATATAAACATCAAATAAATCGTGTAAATTAATTGTTTTAATTTCTTTTTTATTCTCAATTATTCTTTTTGAATAATCTCCATTTTTTAAATTAAATGTAAGTAATTATTTTTTAACATTTCTTTTTTAAACATTTAAAAAATAATATTCATGTAAGTAAAAAAGTCATCCGCATAGATTATAAAACGCTTTCCAACTGTACACACTCATTACACTTTTCAAAATTCACTGTTACTTATCTCCGTGATGACGCCTGTAAGAAGATAATGTTTTAACTTATTTAGGAAGTAATCCCATTCTAAAAACTATGTTTGTAACTTTGATTTTTTAAAAAGAAAGTATAAAATAAATTGAAAATTGTATTTTTGTACATATGTATATTGTGTAAAAATTGCTTATGCACCACATAGTGTGCTAAAAAATACTCATAATATAACTAAAAATTCTCTTTGCACATTTTCCAATTATAGTATAAAATGTAACTATATATTTTCTGTTGCCCTTTAAAATAGTCATTAAAATTATTTGTATCGTATTTTACAAGATAAACTCTTTTGAAAATCACAATACTTTAGGCAAATTTCGTTATGTTTTGTTTAGTATAAAGGTATTAAAGATGCTTAAAAGTAATACTTATGATATATAGTAATGTACCTGAATTCTTTTGTCAGTACTTGAATAAATTCTAGTACTATTATGTACATTAATTTCAGTGTGAAACATGCCATAAGGAAATTCGGTGTCCATTTTATGCGATTCTAAACGTATTTAAGAAAATGAGAAATCACATAGACGTATGAACCAAATGATATAATGAGAGATAGGTACCCCAAAGTCATAAATATTTTTCAATTTTTTTGGAAAGTACTAAAAACACAGAGCACAGCTGAAAATCTACCTCCAGTAATTTTCTGTAATGCGATTTCTGGATTTTTGGTGTTGCCTTGTAAACGAATAATTAATGTTAATCATAAAAATTCTATGGGATTAATTTATTACATCTACAAAATGTACCTTAATTTTTATTTCACAGTACAAAATACGTTAAAATATACATAAAAAAGACACGTATTAAATCGTAAATTAATTGAATTATTCTGTGTATGTTTGCAGTATGTGTATTTCAGTAGATAACATTTCAAATTAAAGATGGAAAAATAAATAAGAGATACCAGTTTCAGGTAAGAGTATTCAATGTATTCTAAAATTATTAATGGTAAAAAAGGCGTAGAACGATAGAAGGCGAAAAACAGATAGATAAACCAAACTCATAAACAATTTTTATTTTTAATGGAAAGTGTTAAAATTTCATAACACAAATCGGAGGGAACTTTGAGCAACTTTCTTTTTTTCGATATATCTAAATATTTTGAGTAACACTTTAAACTAATCACTAATATTAATCATATATACATATACAATATTATAAAAGTATGCTTTTGTGTTTCTGGATAATGTAAGTGTATTTCGTTGTATTATGTTAAAAAAAATATATATATAACAATGTGTGCTTCAAAATGATGCATCTCATATGCCATAATACTATATCTACAGTATGTTGCAAGTCCCTGTTCATGAAATAATAATGCTATAATTCCTAGTGTTCCTATTTCAATGAGGAACATGCTATAATGAACGTCAATAGCGTATATGAGTTCCAAGGTATTCTAAAGTACTTACGGATATTAGAGCGCTGACGGACGACCATAAAGACGGACATACAGACTGCTTACGGACAGACGGGTGGACAGAGAGACAAACATAGATATAGACATAAGGACAGATCGATGGACGGACAGACAGACGAATATACAAAAAAAAAAAAAAAAAAAAAAAAAGTCCCGACAAACTGAAGACACAAATACCTTTCAAATTTGTTTAAAAGGGTTAAAATTTGTTGTAGACACCACCTGACTTCCTTCTATGCCCATTAATCTATACATATTTATAATAATTAAATGTAAAGCATTATTTACTAAATTTATAACAGGGAGCGTCAAAATTAGCGATTTCTTATATAACTATCGCTGTTATAACTGCCGCGAATCTTTCCTCTCAACCGTTTTTGAGTTATCGTGAATATCTCGAAAACGAAAGATCATGTAATGACTATAGATCATGAATTATTGTTTATACCCAAAACAAGAGGATATGTAGCACATAAAAAGAAAGATCGTATAAAGACCATACATTTTGAGTTATTGTTTATCCTCAAAACAAGAGGATATGTAGTACAAAAAAAAAAAAAAAAAGATGTGCTGCACGAACTTATAGCAGTTCTAAATACAGAATTTCAACGGTCTGTGACTAATAGTTTTTTAATTATCAGAGATATGCACACGTACACACACATGCATCTATGCGCACATACATATATGGATATATACATATATATATATAGACACATATACTTATTTGCGCACTTACATACGTACGTACATACGTAAAAAAAAAATTAGTTTTGAAAAATTTTTAAAAGAGAAATCAAATTGTAACTGAAAATGCAAATGCCTTATTAGACATTACAATAGTCCAAAATAGAAAATTTCAGTATTTTACGCCTAACCTATTTTGAATTATATTGTAGGGTACTGCTAGCTGAGCAACTTTACATTTCTTTATATTATTGAGTTCAATTAATTACTAATAGGCGGACACAAAGACTCAAATTTAAATAACACAATTTCAGCATAAATTATGACGGATGAAGATGGAGCTACTCGCATCTGGTATTAATTAATGTGGGTGCGTAAATTAAGTGTTGTCGCCAGTACCTAAGGGCGGCGTACAATTAAGAAAAGTTACCAACTTAAAAATTGACAGCTGTGTTAACGAGATACTTCAGTTCACTCTAACTGCTCCTAACTCCCACTAAATCTAACTTCGTCGTTTCTTATACACTACAACTGGAGAAACAATTTAGCATTACCATTTCACCTAAATATTGAAAATTATGCTTAGTCAAACGAGTATACAAAACTTTGTTAAAAACTATATCTTCATTTAAAATACGTAGAATACATTTGTGACATACTGAGTAAGATCATATGACTTAAACGAACTAGTTCTTCATTCAACGATTTTTTCCAAGATACTTTAACTTATGCTTTCTAATCCAATCATATAATCTAAATTAAATGCCAAAAACCTCCAACATCCGCTACGAATTCTCGGGTGAGGCCTCACAATGTGAGATACTGCATATCTTTCATTTTTGTGATCACAATATTTTACTTTACTTCATACAAGTAAATGACAAACAGAAGACCCTATATCTGTCTTCAAGGTGGATCTGAAAATATGTGGGTTTTTGTTTAATCGACACTTTCAAATGAGAATTTCTCTTGCAATGAAGGCAGCTTATTCATATCATAGTACAGTCGACAGCAAAATTATTAAAGCGCTGTCAATAACTCATATTTAAAAGATACTATTACTGTTATATATATAAATATATATATATATATATATATATATATTAATCATGATCTTAGTCTTTATACTGCTTATAAAAAAATAAGTTGATGAGAAAAATTAGCGATCAAACTAAAAAAAATATATATATATGAAAAATGTGGATGTGTGCTTCAATAATTTTGTTGCCGATCGTGATGAGCATTCTCCAACCCGCCCAATGCTCAGTTAGTGTATACTTCCTAAATTAAAAAAAAAAAAATCAAATCGTATTTTAGGCCTTAATTGCCAGTGGTAATAACATCTCTTATTACAGAAATGATTAAAAATTAAGGAAACGGGATAATGCTAAGAATTTAGTATTTACATTTTTTTATTGGTTTAAAAATTGGTATTTTAGTTTTAAAAATTTCAGAACCACAGGATGCTCTAATAACAGAAATACAAGACCTAATCTACAACTCAAATAAAAGCATTTACTTTGACTGGGTGAGAGATCATACCGGTGTGCTAGAAAATGAGAAAGCAGATGAGGAGCAACCCAAGACGTAGCGCAAATGCTGTATTTTGTTTCAACCCAATAATCACATCTAAAATATGAATTACAAAAAGATTTAATTAAGAGCTAGCAAATTAATTAGAAAACCTCAGAAAAAGGTATATACACATTTTAACTATAGTATCAAAAATCGATCAGAATTATAATATAACCAAAAAAGCACTTTCTCGTTTCTTTTACAAACCATGGTCCATTTCAGTAATATTTATATAAAATAGGAAAAAGAAATTTACCCCAATGTATATATGAACAACTGTCCACCTCCCTACACAATGACTTAGTGTTCTCTGACAAGTAATTATAACCTTAAAAAGAATCCACAAGTAAGCTTAAGTAACTGGATAAAATTGATAATGCGATAGAGCAGAGATAGAGGATAGTAAATTGTGTGAATTATATGGGAAAAAAATGAATTTCAATTTCAGTTCTTTAACTAAAATCAATTATCTGAACTAAAGTTCAGTAACTAAAAACTATAATCTCTACGGATTGTACAAATCTGGTCGTTGTACCAATTATAATAATAATAATAATAATAAACAATAAATAAATAAGTTAAAATAAACAATAAATAAATTAAATTAAATAAATAAAAGTGCAGTATGAGGCAATTAAACTCAAGAGGTTCTTAGATTTAACAAAAGTTCGTTTTGTGTTAGAAGATGAACATACCTACAAAATTGACTTTAAAAAAAACAAGAAAACAATAATGACATCAATAATGGGATTGTAAATATTATAACAATAAATACCATTAGACAATCTAATGGGTTCGCTAGTACATGGATTTTCAACGACGGACCATGGAATACAAGACATTCAGCTTCGGCTATGGCCTTTTGTTCTGTCCTGTCTTGTCCTGGTTTAGAATTGAGCTACTTTAAGAGTGATTATGCTTTATATGAAATGCACTTGGGAGAAAATGTAAAATACAATTTCATACAAAATTACATGCAAAAATTTATATGTAAATTACTTAAAATATGTTTTTTAATTTCAGTCCTTAAAATTGTTATAGTTATAATATTTAAAATGGATTTCTCTTATTAGGTGATGAATTGATACTTAAATTCTATAGCTTTAAAATGTGCTTTTTATTGCTAACGAAATAAACCACTCAAATGATTGAAAAATTTATAATAACCGTATTTTAAAGTGATTTCTGCATCATGAGCAATATCTGTATTCTTTTTAGCTGACTTAAACTCTCAATATGAAAGAGCGTAAATTTTCGTTGGTCTCATTCCAGAAATGCATACACGGGGTGTTGTGCATGATCATGTAATGATTAATTTCCAAACCATTAACCTCACATACACTAGAATAATTGACCAACAGTTAATTTTTAAACTATTGTTTTTACAGATATAAGGAAAGTCAGATTATTTAACTAATTAAATCAAAATAATTAATCTGTGCGTGTTAATGAGAAATAAACTCTTATATTGTAGCTAGGTCCTATAAATTATATTAAAATATTTCTGATATTCTAAGAATAACACCTTTTCGAAGATGTCCATCACAATAATATCCCAACATCTTGGTACATAAATTTCAATTATATAACTTTTTTTTTTCTTTTCATTCATTTTTTTCAACAAGCACAATTTAATGAGTTACAATAGCTAATCAAAGATGGAGCATCTTAAGGAGATTCTCCATAAGATGACGTATTCCACTTCAAATAAAGAGAGAGCAGATTCACACTTTATTCTAGACGTCTTAATGTAGCTTTTTCCTTATTATGTTTCTCTGACTAAAAATGGTATATAAATCGTAAGTATTACAATATAAGCTTGTTATCCATCTTTATAAGTAACGTTTTTGTCTTACTAATGAGTTACAGAAAAAGAATCATTCTTAGAAAGTATGTGATTTTGGCTGGTTTAAAATATTCTAAACTAAAGCTTTATGTAAACTGGAGAGGGACAAAAGTGAAAAATTCGCTGCGTAGCTCTTAAGATGAATTAAAACAATTTTTTCAGCTGTTTTCACAAGGGAATGCAAAGAAACTGAGTTTCAACGTGCATTACGTAATTAATAGATTATGTCTATTTACTTACAAACCTTTGAATATTGTAAGCACTGAAAATATCTAAAAAATTGAAATATCTTGTCTAGACAAGTTTTATTCATAAAGGAATGTAATTTTTTAAATAGCTTTTGAGTGTGTTGCATGTTTTTATATAAAATTTAGAGAACTAGGGTTATTTAATCATTTAAATATTATTGTGTATTAGGAAGTACAAATCAAGACAGTATATTCAAACCTACATTATTATTTTTATTAAATAAAAAATTTCCTAATTTTTCTCTCGTTAACTGTACTTTTTCCACATTTTGGTGATGTACTAAATAGTTAAAAAAAATCTTAAAATAGAAGTAAGCGATTTCATAGATCTCTAGGGTAACTTATAAGCTTGCACTTCTGCGCTTTATTATTATTTTTTTTTTCAATATTCTCGAGTAGCTATGATTCAAAATTACACTATTTGGTAAACTATTGAATTTTTCCTTCAAAAATATTGATTTATGCATACGTATTCATTTCACAAAGTATAAACACATATACTTTATTCAAATTAAACAGCTGCTATTGATATATGTTTTAATTATATGTTTTGCTCTCGCAATAATTTTTAAATTTTCACGCGAATACGAGGCATTTTACTCATTCTTTAGAATCAGGAAAAACAAAATTAATGAAGACTAATTTTGCTGTTTTATTGCCAGAAAATTTATCCAGTTTCCGATTTAAAGACTTGTATGGACTACTTGTATTTTATTATTTAATATATATATATATATATATATATATATGTTTTACAGAAAATTAAAAGTCTTATGTATCGTTGAATTTCCATTCTTCATAAAAAGCTTGTTTTAATATAACAAATATTCAATATCACTGACTTACATTTAGCTAGATATAATATTAGTTATCAAACATTACCATTTTATCTTAAAACTTAGTAATAATTACACAGGACTGCAAAATAGCACGTTTTAATTTCATTTATTTTCATTTGCGCAGCTTTGGGTATCTTTCAGTATTTTGTAACGGTGAATTCAGAAATGCTTGTCTTTTCTTCCTATCACGTAAGAGTCTTTCACAAAGTAAGGAAGAAAATCGGAAGAATTCACACAGAAGTTTATAACAGAATTCAAACTATTTATGTATGAAAGACATTAAAATAGGCTATTATTTAGACATTTTCTTTACCTGTAATTTCAGGCGTATAATTTGCAGGTCAAATAAATCCGGTTTACACTAAAAAACGTAATTAACCTACGAACTTATATTTGTACGTGATATTTCTTCCTAGAAATATAGCTTTTACTGTTAATTAAAATTTTTGGTGCAAATGTGATTTATTTTACTTGCGGATTATATGCCGAAAATCACAGTAAACTCTCTGTTCCTTTACACCGAAGCTCCCTGTAGAGTTTTTTCTTTTGTGCATTGCTTGAGAGCACTTTCTTGCAGCATTCAAAAATGAAAAATAATCTGCTTATATATTGACATTACATCGGCCCCGATACCTCTTTTACATTTCTTTGATTTTTCGGGAAATGACTGAGATGGGATTAGAAAAATGGAACTTTAAACACATTTGTTATTTGTTCTTCAAACATGCTGATAACAGCAAAAAAAAAAAAAAAAAAAATTGAACAGTTTGGCTAATTAGCGCACACTAAAGTAGAAAAATAAACATTGAATTAAATAATTGCAGATTAATTTTTTTTATTGATATGTGGGGTCTTAAAATGTTATTTTTGTCATTTTCTGACATTTTGGGGGGGGGGCTATAAACTGTAAAGGGTTAAAAAAAACACACACAACTCCAATTAAATGTTCTCATTAGTATGATTTCAGAGATTAATTTATGCAATACTTTATTTTATGGTTGTGTCCCCTGGAAGAGTTATTAACAGTAGAAATTAATAAAAATTTTACATTTGACCTTGAACTTTGACCAATTATAATTACAGTAGAGCACCGATTATCCGGACGCCGATTAACCGGATCGATCAAAGGAGCACATTTTTTTCTTTTCCAGTCTTCTCCCTTCCCCCTTAAAAAAATAAAATAAAATCCCACGAAAATAAGTTTTCGTGACCGAAGACGTCTCTGAAGACGGTCGAAATCGCTCCTTTTGCCCCCCGCCTCCTCCACTCGCTTTCTTCCGCCCAGTTTCAATGAGAGGAGAGAGTGGAAAGGGCTGAATGCAAGGATTGGGATTCTTTTTTTCCCCAAGAATTAGTGATGGTAGGAATGCGTTTCCTGATTCATTTTCTTTTGACTGGCTTCTTCACAGATCTCACATTTTACAATCACAATAAATTGTTTTTCAAATATGTAATACTATACTATAATACTATGTAATACTATAATTTCTATGTGAGCTTTTATGTAAAAATTTGTACCATTTTTATAGAAAATAAAATTTTAAAATGTTAAAAACTTAACTTCTAAACACCATTTGTAATATGAAAAATAGGCACTACTACAATTGTCAGTCCTAAGCCTGGAAAAAGTGTGAAGGGAAATTACCTAAAAAACATTGACCTGGCCGTTTTATAAGTTGTCCAATTATCCGTATTTTTCGTTAACCGAATCGGCGTCGGTCCCGACCGATCCGAATAATCGGCGCTCTAATGTATTTTAATTGCCGAAACGTCAGTGGAGGCCCTGTGTTGAGACTCAAAACGGTTTTGGGTTCTGTCTGTCGCGCGATAGTGGCCGTAAAAACAACACTTTTAACTTGCAATTTTGTGCACATGTTCATGAGCCCCACGGAATCAGCTGTATAGTTTTGAGTATGTATTCCATTTGTAGTTCGTATACAGGGACACGCCAAAGTTTTTCTTATCATTACGGCCTATGGAAAGAATTTGTATGTACAGCGATAGCGGCCGCAAAAATCACGCTATTGACTTGCAATTTTGTACACATGTTCATGCGCCCAACAGAATCAGCTGTATAGTTTTAGGTATGTATTCCATTTGTAATTCGTGTACAGGGACACGCCAAAGTTTTTCTTATCATTACGGCCTATGGGAAGAATTTGTATGTACCGTGATAGCGGCCGCAAAAATCACGCTATTGACTTGCAATTTGGTACACATATTCATGAGACCAACGGAATTAGCTGTATTGTTTTAGGTATGTATTCCATTTGTAGTTCGTGTACAGGGACACGCTAAAGTTTTTCTATCATTACGGCCTATGGTAAGAATTTGTATGTACCGCGGTAGCCATCGCAAAAATCAAGCTATTGACTTCCAATTTTTGCCGAAACGTCAGTGAAGGCCCTTTGTTGAGACTCAAAAGGATTTTGTGTTCCGTCTGTCTGTCTGTCGTGCGATAGCGTCCGCAAAAATCACGCTATTGACTTGAAATTTGGTACACATGTTCATGATCCCCACGAAATCAGCTGTATAGTTTTGGGTGTGGATTCCATTTGTAGTTCGTGTACAGGGACACGCCAAATTTTTTTTTATCATTACGGCCTATGGGAAGAATTTGCATGTACCGCAATAGCGGCCCCGAAAATCGCACTATTCACTGGAAATTTGGTACACATGTTCATGAGCTCAACAGAGATAACTGTATAGTTGCAAAAATTCAGTGATTTATTCACAGAAAATTCCAGAAAATTCCAGGTCTATAAACTAAGTATCAGCTTCAATTTAACCAGTAAACACAGCTTAAACAACAGTCGTTAACAGCAAAACAACAGTGCAAACTGTTTAGCAATAACACATAAAGCAAGTCTCATTCAAAGAGGATTAAAGCAAAACAAGCATTTGACGAAACTGACACAGATCTGAGACTGACCGCCTTGGCGAAAAAAATGCTCCTTTTATACTTTTCTATCGAACCCAGACTGTTCTGGAAAATTCTCGTATCTCATCAGCCAATGTGATTAGAGCATCCATTTTTGTATATCCCTAATAAGGATTTTCTCGCCAAGGTCGCCAAAAAAATCGCCAAGGAAGGAAACAGTCGCCAAATTTGGCGCCAAATTCATTTCTTCCCTTATTGGAGCTTTTTAATGTGTTTTTAAGGAAAAATTAGGCTATTTTAACGCTAAAACGACTAGAAATGCACAAAATTAGCCTTTTATCAATTTACTAAGCCTCATTGAAAGGACTTATACAAAAATAAATAAAATTATTTATTTTTGTAAGCCCCCCTCAGGAATGCATCTGATTATGGTAACAAGTCGATCGAATCAATATATACTATTAAATATTAAGGAATAAATAAAAATGACTTATTGAACAATGTCTTATGCAAATAGGACGTTGAGGCTCCTGATCTGCAGATCCACTAGTTATTAAGTTATAGCAATATAACTAAGCATGTGACACCTTTTGCTTATATAGTTCAATACTAATATTTAAAATCAGCACTCATAAATTTAATTCAAAAAGTTTTGTGCCAAATATAAAGGTCAAATAATCACATTTTTAATCACTTGAATGACATTTGGTGATCTCTATGAAATCGAATATCAATAGTAGAGAACAAATAAAAATTGTTTTAAACATTTCTCATATGTGCTTTTAAGGGGCACAAGTATCAAAGGAAATAAAAACAGTCGAGAACACGAACAGCCGCGTGAATCTGTATGGATGGACCTGCTTTTTCAAGTTTTAATAAAAACGATTTTTTAACTTCGATATAGTGAAAATATTTTTATTTTCATCTGTATAGATAAGATAAATTATAGAATTCATGAAAATTATTTACCTCCAATTTTTTTCTTTAAATGTTCTTTTTTTTTCTTTAGGCATATCTTTAGGGGTCTTGAACATGATTCGACCATTTATAGAAATCGTCTGTTTGTCTGCGTACCTGAATAAAATTTTGTGGACGCTGTATCTCACGAACCAATGGTTTGACTTCAAAGGGAACTTTGTATTTAGTTAGGTCTAGATAAAATTTAATGGTGATTAGGTTTCTGGACACACTGCTAAGAGGTGGAGCAGCAATGCTGCAATTTCACCCTCATTTTAGGAAAAGCTATATATCAAATCTTATTAAGTATAATTGCAAGAAACATGATATGTAAAAGGGCCATAATGAAAGATTATGCTTATTCATTTTGGGGGAATATCGGCCAACAGATAGCACTGTAATGCTGCAATTTTACCCCATTTACGGTAAAGCATTATCTCATCTTCTATGATATATAAATACATCGTATGTGAGATCGATATTATGACATAAAATATTAATTTAATTTGGGTCCATACTGGACGACAGGTAGAACTACTGTATTGCAACATTGTCTTTTCACGAAAAGAGTGCGTCTTTGCTTCTAATATATATAAATACTACAAATTAGGTATGTGAGACAAATATTATGTAAATTTATGTTCATTCAGATCGCGTGTATATTGAATGACAAGTAACGCTTCTGTTATTAACTTTTTGCAATTTTTAAGATGGCTATATCTCAACATCTATTAGTTGAAATTGTACCAAACTGCATATTCAAAAATATTATTGTGAAAGGCTATGTTTGTATAATTGTATGTATATTAACCGATAGGTGGCGTGGTTACTTACAATATTAAAAGAGACAACTTTGTGATAGCCACAGCATAGTAGTTCATTTTCATGCAGCATACATTTTTTTTTTTTTTTTTAATCATCATCACCGTAAAATAATACATTCAGGAAAAAACATCAATGTGCACAAAAGAGAGAAAATTATTTAAATAAGTATTTATAAATATCGAAAAAAATCACACGGAGAATTCCTGTTGTAGTATTATTTTCCTCTTTTTAATGAAGCATGCTGACTATCCGTTCATTAGCTCAAAAGTTACATTTTACTATAGCTTTAATTGTTTCAGCCAAATTTCGACAACTTCCACGAGAGATGCAATTAAAATTTTTGTCGATAACTGATAAAAATACATGTTTCCTGATAACTTTTACAGCTTAGTAATAACCTCGCATCAAAAAGAAAAAAGTTAATAATAAAATCCTGAAAAACCAACAGTCAGTGAATGTTTTAGCAAATCATCATTTAGTGAAAGTATGAATAAATCTGCGTTTTCCTTATGATTAATATAATCACCTATTGAATTTTGAATGTCGTTGCTTATCTCTTCGTTTTTGCTCTCGAGCTTTCCGTTTTGTACATTTATTCTTTTCATTCATTTACTAACAGTTAATATTCCATTTTTTAATCCTATGTGTCATTTAAAAAATGTCAATAACTTAAACATAAAAAAAATTTCTTATCTTTAAAAAAGTGCAAAAAAAAGTTTTATGGGAAAAAAAATAACTCTTTTTTCTAATCAAATGTCCAAACTAATTTTATAGCAAAAATCATCTTGATTTTCGGTCAATTCTCTCTTACACTAACGTCAACAAATGGGAAATTCTCGGGTTCTTTTACTATTCTCGCATCTGTAGGAATATGACGATTTCATACCATTCGTCGAAAGTCATTTTCGGTTTCCTCCACGTTCAAGCTTATCAGTTACTTAATAGCTCGGCTGCAATAACTGTGCCGTTATTATTATGAGTGTAATAAATAGCGGAATGTTCATCAATTTTCAACAAAATACGTGTCTATTTTATCGGAATATGCAACTTGTGACTCTCTGTAACAACAGTTATCTTTCCAAGAGTGTACTGCCAGAATAAATGTTTCAGACATAAAAGTTGTAAACTGTTTTGCTTGTGTATTTCCGATGCAATTGCAATTGAATGAGTGTTCCTATATTTTTTTATTTTTTTATTTTCTTTCTTTCTTTCTTTCTTTCTTTCTCTTTTTTTTTTTTTTTTTCGTTTGTTATATTGGAGATCAGATGATTGAAAAACGTTGTTGTAGGATGAAAGTTTTATGCCTCTGATCTCGCAAGAATATTTTATACATGTTTACCTTAGATAAGCAATAACGACAGTATAGTATTCAAATTTATCCTTTTTAATAAACACTACTTTCAAATTACACGAGATGGTCTATAATTTCAATATCCTTATTTTTGCTATGTATTTATAATAACTAAAAATAAACATTTAGAAATATCTTATTATATGTCTGGTATCATTTACTAAATGTTCAGCTTTTTTAAATATCTTTCTGATAAAAATGATTTTATCTGTTTTTACTCTTACAAATTTTCATAGCATGTATTCTAAAACTAACAGGCTTTCATCCTATTTGCTATAAAATTAATTAATAAATTATAGCATATTCAATAACATTTTATGTAAAAGCTAAAGAAAAAAAAATCGTATATAAGAAACACACGATTTTTATTATCCAATAATACTAAATATATACTGGGTGTCCCATAAATAGCGCCCAAACTATGCACAGACAGATTCCTCATTGGGAGTACTTAAAAAAGGCCCAAAGAACTGTTACTGTACGATCCATAGTTTATGAGAAAAATACGAAAAACAATGCATGACGTCACAGTCGGTGCATAGGAAAAACACTTTATTTAACTCATCAACAGCAGTATTTGCAAATATTTATAAAGGCAGATGTTCAAAGTGTCCGCCGTGCATAGATATGCAAATACTGCTGTTGATGTGTCCAATACGGTGTTTTTTCCTTGCACCGGCTGTGACGTCATACTTCATTTTACGTATTTTTCTCGCAAACTGTAGATCGTACAGGTACAGTTCTTTAGGCATTTTTTATGCACGCCCAACGAGGAATCTAGCTGTCAGAGTTTTGGCGCTATCTATGGGGCACCCTGTTTACTCTTTTTGAAATAGTATGGCGTGAAAACATGAAATTTATCGAACAAATTCGACACCTAACAGTTTTCCTGTAATAGCAAAATACGTCGTGAAGACATATAAAAGAAAATTTACATACCGAGGTTTCCTTTTTTTTTTTTTTTTTTTTTTTTTTTTTTTTAAAGAAAAAAAGAAGAAAAATGTTAAACCCGTTCTTTGAAACGCCCCTTTCTGAAATCTATAACTGATCTACCTAATCAGTAGACCGATCATTTTTCCTGTAGTAACCACATAATACATGCTTAAGAACATATAAAAAGGCGTTTATGTATCAGATTTCAAGAAAATAATTATAGCCGTTTTTGAAATACCGACTTTCAGTCCCACTGCCGGTTTTCACCAAAACTTGGCAAACTCATTTGTTCACCGTAAACTAAAAATTATGTACAAAAGGACATCTATAAAGGAGTTAATATAGCAAGTTTGAAGAAAATTCGTTCAGTGATTTTTAAGAAACGCGCTTGAAAGACCTAAAATTGACCTATTTAATACAGAATATATACCAATATTCCTGAACTAACCAACTAATACATGCGAAAAGTATCTAAAATGGTGCTAATAGAGCAACTTTGAAGAAAATCAGTAAAGCCGTTTTTGAGATACCGACTTACGGTCCCACGTATGTTTTTCTAATTTTAACTAAAAGTTAGAGAAAAATAATCTGTACACCAGACTTCTCTTAATTCTGAAGTTTCATTGTTCTACCTTTATTAGTTTTGGAGATATGATATTCACAAGATTCCACACACACACATACACAGTGTCCAATTGCAAAAAAAACACTTTTTCGGATTCAGGATACCTTAAAACATTTAAATCGGGTGAAAATTCGATTTCAAAATTTTTGAATAAATACTATACTTACATTATCTACGGTAGTCGGCAATAGATATAAAAACAGAAAAGACATACATGCTTAAATTTTTCTTTAAAAACTGCCATTCTAAAAACACCTATGACTTTCAGAATTTGATTAATTCTCAAAAATTATTCAATAAAAGCGTGGATACAAGAACAATGCAAGAATAACTACAAAAGAAAATCTCGCATGAAAATGAGGCATCACTTTACTAACAATATATTATTCTGTAATTTTTTATTGTTATCCGTGATGTATCTAACAGTAAAACAAAACTATTTTCTTTGACATACTATAGAAAGACATTATGAGACATTTTTCTTGGAGCAACATTTTCTCTATAAATTCTTAAATTGCAACGAACAATACACGATGTAACGAGCATATATATACAATTTAGAGCTTCCAGTCCTCCGGAATTTTTTCATTCCACGTATTCTAAAAAAATATCTTCCTCTTATTTAATCGCAGATGATAATTTCGATGATAAGTAAAGAGAATATATCTGGAGGACTGGCAACTCTGACAATTTGCCATCGTAAAATTAATGATACGATTTAGCATTACTTTATTTGGACACACTTGCGGTATCCCCCATAAATCATTTTCACGATAAGTTATTTTACTGTAGAACGTTGATTCAATCGAAAGCACCTCCGCTGTTTTCCACCTAGTAATAATATCGATGCTTCACAGTTGGTTATTCTGTGTCCCATAAACACATGTAAAGATATACGAGCTGTGATTAAGTCGTTTATGTGTTAAAAAATATTCAAATAAATAATATATTATATTTTGCAATACTGACAGTATAATATACTACAGTTAATGAAGTGCTCTTTGTAGAGAATCCATGGAGTGACTAATTGAATTCGTAAGATAGATTCCTAGAAAGTATATGTATCAGAAAAAATTGATACTAACTTAAATGAAGTCTCATTGTCACCTCAGCAGATCAATAATACCGGTCAATATCGGAGTTCGTCGGACCGGTCAATATTCTAGGTCATGCATTTCACATTATCGGCAGATATTGGAATACATCGCACCGAAAGAATTGAATACATATACCGGTTTAATGTATTGGGCGTAGTAAGAAGTTTTAAATCGAATTTTGTGGGGCGTTTACTACGAAATAGTATACCAATCAGTACATTGCGATTGTTCCATGAGATAGGTATTAGATAATAGTTATAAAACCAATGCAGAAACTAAAAGAAAAATGAAAGCAAAGTTGACGTGTCGAAGGTTAAAGATGACATTTATTCGTCATTTATTCGTCACTGCATTCGTTACGATTTTCATCAAAGAAAATGACCTGCAAAAACATGTTTATCAATCTACTCTGCTCTCGGGAAAGATCTAGCATTTGTTTTCGTCGATAAGTAATAAATCGTCTTCTGTATTATTCCGAACAGCAGACAAAGGACGAAAATGGATCGACGAATTCATCGCGTTAAAACACGAAACGTTCTATACTCCTGGCATCCGTCAATTGCCTGATAGATGGCAGAAAGTTTTAGATATTGATGGATAATATTTTGATAAAAAAAGGTATTGGTCTTGCTCTCAACTGCATATTCCTTTCTTTGAAACATGCTTTAAAACTTATTATTTCACCCAATATTTATAATGTTGCTAAAAAGTTTTCTGACCCCTATTTTACAAAAAATAAAGATGAAATTTAAATTTAAAACCAAATATTGAATTTTTAGAAAATTTAAGATTATATCTACAGCATCGCGCAATATAGGGCAAGATTGAACAAGATTGGGAAAAAAAAAAAAAAAAAAAAAAAAAAAAAACTTCTCCTATGCTCGTCGATTTTGAGTGATACTAGGCGGTATTTGGACAATATTGCTGTGCTATTAGGGCATCCATAATGAAGAATATACTCCAAGTACGCCATGAAAGTATTCCAAAACTATAACGATAACTTTGCCAGATTTTACCTATCCATCCATAAATTAATATAAGTTTTTTGTTTCCACATGCACTAACGTCCAATAGTTTGATGGATAAAAATATATGGATCATCCGTGAAGAGAATATTCTTTTTATTAATCAGTAGATCTATGGTATGCCATGCAAATACCACCAACTTTCGCCGGAATACAATCATTAGTTATAAACTGTCATTATTCGTCTGCTGCAGAACCCGATATGCAACAATGTTTGCTAAGTTCTTGTTTAGCACAACTGCGTATTTCTCTAGTTGATTCTGAGCAATGAGTTATTTCGCTGAAGTAGGTTGATTCGACAGAAAGCTCTGCTTCATTTGCTATTTTTCTTTTTTAATTATGATTCATGAAAAATGAAAATTAGTGGTTGTTTATTTTCCATAGTATTATTTTGCTATGCACAATACATTTGTACCACTGCAGCACATGAATATATCATAAACACGGAAAATTCTGAAAGGATAGCTGAGGCGTTCTGCTAATCTTGGCCTTTAGAGCAATCATAGTTTCTTTGGCTTGCCTCGTATAACTTTTCAAACAGTGAATATATAAATGTAAATTCAATCAAAAGCCTGTTATGTTTGCTTAATTGCCAAGTTGCCTGTATGTAGGATGCATTTTATATGCACATGAAGAAAAGTAAGGCTTATTATTAAATATGTAATAGATTCGAGTACATTTTTAAACAAGAAGAGTTTTCGAATCCACTTTAAGAAGTAGGTCCCGGGATAATTTACTTCATCGTGCAAAAATCACCGTAGTGCGACAAACAAAATCCAAGCCCTGTTCTTTAAAAATTTTAATACATAGTTTTTTGGAAATATTGATTATTGAATTGTACTTGGAAATATTAGCGAGAAACTGTTTCCGTTGCACTTAATTTTTTTAATTCTTCGGTGTTTCTTTCTTTCTTTCTTTTCTTTTTTTTTTTTTTTTTTTTTTTTTTTTTTTTTTTTTCAAATGCAATATCATTTTATTATTCTTGAGCTCGTAGTACAAAAAATTTTGCAGTTTCACTTATTTATCTTAGCTCACATTCCAAAAGAAAACATTAACTGCATTTATACTTGTAGAATTAGTCATTTGCTTGTAGGTTTAGGAGGTATTAATATTTAATACGATTTGAATATATATAAAATATTTTCTGTTTTTTGTAAGTTTGTTTTATATTCCTTTATCATATTTTTTTATATACCTTTGTTATATTAAACGAATTAATCACGTGACTTTTTATGTATACATTGATGTATGTCTTGGGTTTCTTTTCTCGGAAACGGCTTTGGCGATTTCGATGAAAATTTGAGTTATAAGTTTTCTGAGGTGAAAACTCGACTGAGACTCCTCTTCAAGAAAGTTTGCGTTCGATGTTAGCCCTTACTCCGCCCATTGCAAAATATGACTGAATTTGGGTTTACACAAAAATAAATCTAACTGTTTTAATAAAAATTTACGATTAAAGGATTTTGCGAAGACAAATCTACATGACATATCCTCATCTTCAGGAAAATTAGCGCTCATTTTTAACTCTCACTCCACTCTCTGCAAAATATAGCAAGAATTGGGTCAACTCAGAAATTAATATTACGATTTTCTTGATATGACAATCTTATTTGCTTTATCTTTAGGAAAATTAGAGTTCATTCTCAACCCTCACTACGCCCGTTGGAAAACATGCAGAAACTCGGTTTTCTCGAAATGTTTCAAACGATTTTGAGAAAAACTTACTGTTATGTGATTTTCAGATAACAAATCCATTTAACGTATCCTGATCTTCAAAAAATTTAGCGTTCACTACTAACCCCCCCCCCCCCCCCCCGTTCTTTGCAAAATGTGACAGAAACTTAGTCTTCTCGGAAATGTATCGATCAGTTTTTATAAAATATCTTAGGTTTTATTTTATTCTATTTTATGTTTTGAAATGAGAAACCTATCCCACTTAATCTCATCTTCAGGAAAATGGAAAATTAGCTTCCATTGGTGTATTAATTCCCACCCTGCCCGTGGAAAAATTTGGCAGAAACTTGGCTTCCATGAAAAGTGGTCGAACGATTTTAATAAATATTTAAGGTTTGAGTTATTTCAGATGGTAATTCAATGTTAATTATCCTCATCTTCAGGAAAATTTGCGAACACAGTTTCTTACTCCGACCGTGCAGTCTATCATAAATTTTGGTTGTCTCGATAACTGATCTAATGATATATAATAAAAACTTACGATTAACGATTTTCAGAAGGAAAACCTATCTGACTTATCCTCATCTTCACAAATATTAGCGTTCACTGTTCAGCCTCACTCCGCCCGTGGCAATATATGACTGAGAATCGATAGTCTATAAACTACCTAAAGTCTTTTTTTGTAATTTAGAGTTAGGAGGTTTTGGATTTTACAAACCAATCTGAATTTCTATCATCTTTAGGGAAATTAGCGTTCACCAATAACCCACGCTTCTCCAATGAAAAAAGGAGAAATTTCGTTTTCTTCGAAAGAACTCGAATAATTTTGATAAAAAAAGCAACAAAAAAAAAATGTTTTTTGGAAATGGCAGTTTTTGGTCTGAATCGTTCCCATTTTAAACTTAATTAGCATTTACTGGTAACCCGCACTCTACCCAGGAAAAATACGAAGTTTGGATTTTTTAGAAATCGATCGCTGGAGTGATTTGGAAAAAAAAAAATGTTAATAAATACGTTTTCAGGTTTTTGTGAGGAAAAACTGATCTCTCTTATCTTTTACTCCAGGAAAATTAGCAGACGCTGATAACCCGTGATTTACCAGAAACAAAATATAGCAAAAACCTGGTCTTCTAATAATCTGCTTCATTAAATTTGATAAATAATTAAGGTTTGGGGTTTTTGAGATGGCGACTGAATCTCAATTATCTGTATCTTCAAGAAAATTTGCGTGCACAGTTAACCCTCCGTAAAATTTGCGTGCATAGTTTTTGTGAGGAAAAATTGATCTCGCTTATCTTTTATTCCAGGAAAATTAGCAGTCGCTGATAACCCGTGATTTACCTGAAACAAAATGTAGCAGAAACCTGAAATTCTAGTAAACTGTTTCATTAGATATGATAAATAATTAAGGTTTCGGGGTTTTGAGATGGCGACTGAATCTCAGTTATCCGTTTCTTCAAGAAAATTGGCATGCACAGTTAACCATCACTTTGACCGTGCAATTTATGTAGAATTGTAGTTTTCTCGATAATCGATGTAATGATTTTAAAGAAAACTTAGCGTTAATGTATTTCGGATCACAAACCTATCTGACTTATCCTCATCTTCACGAGAGTTAGTGTTCACTGTTAACCTGCATTCCGCTCGAAGCAATATATGAGAGAGACGTGGTCTTCTAGAAACTACTTGAACTTTAATGACAATTTTGAATTAGGGGCTTTTTAAACTTATAATGCAATCTGAATCGCCTTCATCTTCAGGTAAATTAGTGTTCAACGATAACTCACCTTATCAGGAATAAAAAAATTAAAAAAGCAGAAATTTTGTTTTTCAAAAATTAGGGTTAGTATGGTTTTGATATGATTGTTTGATCTAACTATACGATAGACACTTCGTTATCTCGGAAAACGCTGAAACGATTTTCGACACACACACACACACACATATATATATATAACTTATTTTCTTCTTCATGAATATTGGTTAGCGCTGGTAACCTGTGCTTCGCCTGGAACAAAATATAGCCGAAACCTGGTTTTCTAAGAAACGGCTCGAATGATTTAAATAAAAATTTAAAATTTACGATTTGAAAGGATTATTCGATTTGAATTTTCCATATCTCCAGAAAAATTAGCTTTCACTGTTAATCCATCCCGGGAAAACAAATAAGAAATATATTTTTGAAAGCAAATTACTGTATTTACACTACGAATGATTTTTACAATGAGATAGAATGAACCCAGTCATTCAGCAAATCTGTCACTACATACATACACACACACACATATATATATATAGTTCAATACCATGTTATTTGATTAAAAATATCGAGATCACAATCGTTGTTATTTTGGATATAAATATAAGTTTATCATGCATTCTTCCCGATTGGGAAAATATAAACTTACTGGACATATAGCGCTTTCCAATTTTATATGGACTTCAAAAAATATATTTGAAACCAACCTTTGTTAATAAAGCACTAAACCAGCGTTTCAAATCTTTTCATAGCGATTTTCCCGATATTCCCTTAAAGTGCAGTTAACAGCCTTGTGTTATATTTCCAATAAAATAATTCATACATTCCTTTAAAATAAATATATCGGAAATTTAAAGTTATTGAACAAGTTGTAATATATTTCCTGCTGCCTCGGTGGATGTGTTCCATTATTGCGCATTTCCTCTCTTTCCGAAATTTGATTTAGTTAACTTTAATCCTTTTCCTTCACACAGCCACATCGTACTTGAATAATTCATCACTTGTGATAGGAAATAAGGTAGGAGCAGCTTTGATCATAAGACCTTAGAAGAAACATTTCAAGAGTTTGAAATGGATGATGAATATAACTTGGAATAAAATTTTTCATACATTTAATTTAAAAGGTCTTCGTCATGAATGTTCTTAGTAGTAGCTTCCACATAACAGTTTAAAATGTTACATAGTACTTAATTAAATATTTTCAAGCTATACGATTCGAGAAATTATAAGGAATTCTAATGACGTTATATTATTGAGGTCAAAGTTTTCATACATACTTCAGACAGATTAGAATTTAAATTTTTATAAAATTTAAAAAAATAGTGTATTGTAGCGGTTGACAAATTTTTTGTAGGTAGAGTTTTTATTATTCATAATAAATGGTGATTTCAAATAAATAAATAAACAAAAACTGAGAAAGTATAATTTAAAATCATATTACAGAAAAATATAAAAAAACAAATAAATTGATAATAATAATAATAATATTGATAATAATATAAACTATGTTTATATTATTCGATTGTCAAAAACTATAAAAAATGAAATAACTTATAATAAATATGATTTTTGTCTATTAGCAAAAACGAATGTTTTAGTACCTAAATTTATTTTGATGTTTAACCCTTTATTTGGCACAAATGCTCAGGTGCAACTGTCTTTTCATTTAATCTTATAAGATATTTATAACTGCGTTTTTCTATGGCATATTTATTTGCCATTGGCATTGTTACTGTCGCTCATGATCAAGTTATAAAGCAACGAACAGATGTCTTATTTTGATCCGCTATCGCTAGACGGAAATGCGCAAACGTACAAGACAACTTTTCACCCCTTGCCATTTCAAGGATTAATTACAACATTGTGGCTTCGAATAAGAATACTGCTTCCTGTTTTAGCCGATAAATTGTGGAAAGTGTTACACGGATTCCATTAAATCTGTTTAAAAATGTTTTCATATGAATCTTTAAAGAGAAATTTTTGCTGGGCGTTAAAAATAAAGTTCAACGATTCATCAAAATAATGGTACCAATTTAGTATAATTTAACTTCAAGTAGGATTTTTTTTTTTTTAATTTAGTGTCAAATTTTAACCCTTTTAATAGTGCTTATTATTAGAAAGCTTCGACTAAAATTGTAAAATTTGCCAAAAAATAAAAAATGGGCATTAACTGCAGTTAAATTGACCTTTTTGGAAAATTTCTTTGGGAAAATATTTAATTTTTCTTTTAGTAATGCGGTGTTATTGCTGAAAATTTATGGGTCCGACTTTTTAATGATGCAATTAGTCGAATAATGACAAAATAGATCCACTTTTATGTGTTTGCGACCAGCTACTATTATTAAAGTAAATAATATCGGGACAATATTTGTCTTGCGTAGAAAGATATAAGTGAAATTAATGCTTATACAAAATATAGAAAATAGTTTGTTAAATAATCATAAAACATTTTATAAAACAACAGCCCTTCTTTATTTCATACTTTATAATTCCTCAATAAAAAATTATGTAAATTAATATCCTGATTATGTTTAAATAGGGTATTTATTAACACTTATCTTAACCGTCAAAAATTATTTACGAGGTTTGCTTCAAAGTTATTTTTTAAGATAGCATGATTAAAAATATCATAACTTCTGCCTACTGTAGTACGTTTCATTTTCTCTGGGGATTTCTAACTTAAATATTCTTACCGAAGTAAAGATGAAAAAATATCATCATACATAACTTTAAATTTAAAGTCAAAACATAGAAATTTTCTAAAATTAAAATATAGTATATAAAGGCATTTTCTTTATCCCGTTTTCTCTTTGCTAAATTACATCCATAAATTCGTAGCTCATATATTTTAAATTATGCATATTAAAAACTCTCCTCCAATAAAAAGAAAAGTAGTCTTATGCGTTAACTTCTAGTTCTCTCCTCGTCTTACTCCCAGAGGCTCTAAATTTATATTATAGATGTTTCAAACTTAAAAGGCTTTGGAAATTGAAGTGAAATCAATCATCTTTAAATAATGATTACCGCATTTGCGAAATATGGAGACTAGCTGTTAAGACCCCTTTTCGACATCCTCAGAATCCCTTTTATGAGTCCCCACGGTCTTTTCCTTTCGAACAACCTAACTCTTTTCATAAGCAGCTGATTTTAATTTCAGCCACAACTCTATACAAGTGGATTTTAGACTCACCTTTACAGTTCTTTTTTATTAGTAAATCATTCCTTATTTTTTTCTGGATAAACATTTTCTACCAAAAGCAATAATCCATTCCTTTTAATGCGAATATAATTCATAAAATAAATACAAATTTTGTTTAATTGCCGATTGTTTCGAAGAAACAGCCATTTTTATTTCTTTCCTGTTTTTTTTTTTTTTTTTTTTTTTTTCTAAATCTCCTCAGTTGCTGCCACGATTCATTTTTGAGTGTTTTTAAGACGAATTTCCCGATTGAATTTATTTTTCATGTATTGACTGAGGCAACATTAATATGCACCCATTGTGAAATCCAATTTCCTTTGTTGCTTCTTTTCAGCAAAGCATATATAAATCATTCGTTCTTGTTCTATCTATTACAAAATTACTATAACTTTTACGCGAAGTACCTTTATTACTTTCTCAATTCTTTGTTTTAAAAGATAAAGTGTAAATCTGAAATGATATGTTCAATAACTGAATATTAAGATTTTGATGCATTTCTTGATTTTGTAAGACGTTACGTAGGTAGGATTTTTTTCTCCTTACTAATATTATAAATTAAAATTTTCTTTATACAAAACATTAAATATTGATATTTTTCTGTGTCATTTACTATTTTAAAATAATCAACAATAATTTATAATATACTATTCACCATCATTTCAATTTTGCTGTCAACGTTGTCAGAAACTGTATTACACAAACATTTATTGGTTTTCATTAATGAAAATCATATATGATTTGAAATGCTGGATTAAAACCACATATTTTACTGTACTTTTAAATACATTGCATTTTGAATAAACAATGTTGGAAGTTATGCTTAGCTATATTATTATTAGAATATATTATATCATGTAAGAATATTTAAAGATTTTTATTATTATTATTATTATTCATTATTTGTTTAGATAACCTGGTCAATCAAAGGGAATTTACAAAAACTTCCAAATCCGAAATTTAAAAATATATGTTGCAGGACATTTAAAATATTTTAGAAACTAAATATATAAGTGTATTTATATATATAAATCAACATAGCAGATATTTTATATGTTTCATATGAATAAATATTCTTATAAAATAGAAACAAAAAAGGAGAAGAGTTATAAAAGTCATATTTAAAAAAAATTCTTTTAAACATTTTTCCGGGATTTATCATTTCGTAATATCTATGTCATCAATTATTATAATATATACATACTTATATATGATATAAAATTTTAAGTGGTTCATTACACTTTCATATTAAATTTTAATGCTATATTAAAGCAGAAAGATCTTATTATTTTATATAACATTTACTAAAACAGCTATAGCAGGAAAGGACCATAGAAAATCAAATAATGCCTATCATCTAAATATACTAACAAAAATTCTCGTAATTTCTGCTAAAAATTTTATTGTCTAACTACATAGTAACCAATTAGCTTCGAACATTTTTTTTTTTTTTTTTTTTTTTTTGAATGACAGACTCCCCTTGTTAGGCATTGACTTTTTACTTATAGCTTTCAAACCTGTAACTTTTATAAAAATTCAAAGTCTCTTGTGAAAAATATTTCATGCAACTAGAAGTATGCAAAAAACAACCGATTGCTTGATGTCAGTATTTCTGAACTGTGATGAATAGCTATTTCTTTTATAGCTAATCGTGTTAATGTTCCTAGTTAATAATTAAAAATAAACCATAAAAAATTATTTTTCACTTGACATGATTTTTTTTTTTTTTTTTTGTTATTTAATAACTACATTTCATAATAATAATATACACAAGCGATGAATAACTATTTCTTTTACAACTAATCGTATTAATATTCCCAGTTAATAAATGAAAATAAACAATAAAAAATTATTTTACAATTGATATGATTTTTTTGTTATTTAATAACTATATTTCATAATAATAATTTATACAAGCGATGAATAGCCATTTTTTTAGAACTAATCGTATTAACGTTCCCAGTTAATAATTAAAAATAAACCATAAAAAATTATTTTTCACTTGATATCGATTTTTTTGTTATTTAATAACTCTATTTCATTATAATAATATATACAAGCGATGAATAGCTATTTCTTTTACAGCTAATCGTATTAATATTCCTAGTTAATAATTGAAAATAAACCATAAAAAATTATTTTTAACTCGACATGATTTTTTTGTTATTTAATAACTACATTTCATAATAATAATATATACAAGCGATGAATAGCTATTTCTTTTACAGCTAATCGTATTCATATTCCTAGTTAATAATTGAAAATAAACCATAAAAAATTATTTTTAACTCGACATGATTTTTTTGTTATTTAATAACTACATTTCATAATAATAATATATACAAACGATGAATAGTTATTTCTTTTACAGCTAATCGTATTAATATTTCCAGTTAATAATTGAAAATAAACCATAAAAAAAAAAAAAAATTTCACTTGATATTATTTTTTTGTTATTGATATTATTATTATTATTATTATTATTATTATTATTTTGTTATTTAATAACTGTATTTCATAATAATAATAATATATACAAGCGATGAATAGCTATTTCTTTTACAATTAATCGTATTAATATTCCCAGTTAATAATTGAAAATAAGGCATAAAAAACTAATTTTCACTTGATATGATTTGTTTGTTATTTAATAACTATATTTCATAATAATAATATATACAAGCGTTGAATTGCCAACAGTGTGTTAGAGATTTAATTTTTCTTTAAATCATTCTTGTAATCAATTGCAATTAAACACTGTGAACTAAATTTTGAGAACGTAGATAATTATTTAAGCAGACAAAAATTGCTTTTTAAATACCTCTTAATATAATAAATTGCGAAAAAAAAAAGAGAAAGAGAAATTTATATAATTAAGCATAATATGAAGTGGGCATTTATATAGACATAGTTCTTTATTTTGAAGTAGTTCAGGGGGGGGGGGGAGGGGGGGAGGGATAAATAAAATAAAGAGCATGAGATCTAGATAGGATTAAGTTCCACTTCAACAAAAATTCACTGCATTTTAATATTTTAATTGTAAACGATTTATTAGGATGCATGGGACAGCTTTCTTACAATTAATAAATCGTTTTGGAGTTGATATTGTTGCTTCGCCGAGATTCATCTAATGTTTTCTGAGTTTCGATTTGCCATAACTTATCCTTTTTCCATCTCCCTTCACGGTTTTCTACAAGAAAGATTTTCTGTGTTGCCAGATTAGCAGATTCGTGCTTCACAAGACACGCTTATAATTGTTTCTTTGGCTCAATTCTGTATCACCAATCTTTCTGCTTTCTAAATCTTTCATACTGCACGAAAACGATTAAAAATATTTTTTGTTGAACATCTAATTGTTCAGAGAATTTTATTTATTTATTTAATGGGGGAGGGGGGCTGTTTGAGATGCATCTTCATCGAATAGTACTTGCAGATCCTCATGTTTGACGTTCAGTCTAGAGCTGCTTTGTTCTTGACCAGTAACATGAAAATCGTCACCTTTAAAACGCCAAAATTAAAACTAATGTGAAGTTCTCGGTACTATATCTTCTCCGAAAACAAGACAGATTAAAAAATATGATTATGCAACATTTTTTCTTTATTGAAATTAGTAATAAATACAGTGCCGAATAAATGGTTTATGGTGTGACATCTTTCACATTCGAAACGCCAATTTTACTTTCACTTTTCTTTCAGTTTCTGCATTGGTTTTAAAACTAGGAACTAGTTCCTATCTCATGACACAAATGCTATACACTTTTTGGTATACTATTTCGGTTTACACAAAACTCAGTTTAGAAATTCTTACTACACCTATTTACTGGTTGTGAATTTTCTGAATGTGAATACGAAAATAAAAGATGAGTAATTTTATAAATTTCGTCATAGACTTACATGGGATTTAGTAACTAGAGACATAAATCACAAGAAAGAATAAGCAGCCTTAATGTTTTATATGAATTATGCAAATAATTCAATATACAATAACATACACATAAATGTATCGCAATTCAATTAGTTTTCAATACTTGTTAAACTATATGTAATAAGTTTCCTCCGAAACTAGACAAATGATCCATACTATGTAATTCAACTGAAATAATACTTTAATTCCATATGTATGTTCGGAAAGTGTATTATACGTAAGATGTAAGATTACAGAAAAAAGAAAACGCCGCGCCGATGTTAAAAAATATCTATTTTATATGGACATTTTAATATATAATATTATTTTAATTAATTATCGGTGGGTGTACTTATTCATTAATATAAGTTTTTTTATGTAAAATTGTTACGTTTTTTCCTTATGAAATAAAACAATTAATAAAAGTATAAAATAAATATTGATAATCTCTAATATTTATTTTCAGCTCATAACTATTGTAAATTTACAGAAATTCTAAATAAGAATTTCAGTAAATTTTCAGAAACTTTTTACTGCGCATGTTAATTCGTATGTCTCGGTATGGGACATACGAATTGTTTTGGGCGAAAAAAAGAAATGCAAAGCAACAAACCAAATTGAAACTTTTACCATGTGCTAAATAATCACACAAAGTGGTTAAATTTGTCATAAATAATCACTTTTGTAAACATATTTGTTTACTGCGTACTGAATTTTGCAGTAAATCTGCATACTGTATAACTACCTGTCTTACACTGTAAGTGAATTTCCTGTTCAATAAGCTTTTCAACATTAAAGTAGTATATAGGAAATGGTCAATAATCGTGATTTATCTGTGTAATTTTCTAATAACTTTTAAAAAATGAATAAATATTTGAATTTACTTTTTTTTTTTTTTTTTTTTTTTTTTTTTAACAAACAGCGTAAACTATTTAACTAAAATGAACTTTTCAAAATATTGCAAAATTGCTTTCTCTTCCAACAAGGTGCATTATTTAACTAAAATGAATTTAAAATATTTAAACTGTATTCGCACTCTAATTAGATAGTGCTTGAAAATAGCACAAGAAATAAAGTGACTAATTAATAAAAGAGAGCACATTCAAAATGAAATGACAAACTCTTTCAAAGGAGTTGCATTTTGTTAAAAAGTTGTACACTTATTGATAAGTAAAAATATCTCTAAATAACTTTAGATAATGAATAACAATAAATGGTAAAGTTTAATTGGTTGATTTAACCAAGTTTTAATTGGTTAATTTTTAAAATTTTATTTATAATTTTTTCCATATTTTTACAATTTTTTCGAATGTTTTAGAGACTTAATAAAAAGGACAATAATGACAAATCCTTTGTTGTATGTGAATATTAATATAGCAAAATACACCCCAGAAGTTTTGAATCTTTGTAAAAAGTTATGAAAAAAATATTTCTAGGCTTTCCATTATAATTAAGCTGTTGTTAACTTACTATTTAAAATCTGTCGAAATTCCTTTATGTATATTCTCCTATTTTAATCAAAATTATGAGTCTGTGAGCATCCTGTGCGTATGCTGCAACTAACCTCTAGCCAAATCAGTTTTTTTTTTTTTTTTCCCAAACATTTTTATGTCTTATTTAGCAGAAGGCAAAAGGTTTTACATTTCAGTTTAGTTTGAAACAAAAAAAAAAAAATAAAACAAAATAAAATAAAATAAAATAAATAAATATATAAATAAATAAAAGCTAACTGTATATTATTGATTTGTCATGGCTAGCTTTATAGGTTAAAAACCCTAAAAGTAAGATATTTGTTCAATACTCTCATTTAAAATATTCGAAATAATGATATTTAATGAAAATATCCAACTAAAGTAAACAAGTGGTTTTTTATTTGAAAATTTAGGCATGCCATCATCCTGCGTTGACACAAGCGCTTTTCGAAACTTGAATATCTGTGTGAATTTCAGCAACAAGCTCTCGGTTTCAATGTATAGACACTGAAAACTGTTTGTTATGGCTCTGAAAGATCGTTTGGGAGTTGTTTTGTAAAATATCGTAAAAAATCAATGATATACATAAATTATTTTTTGAGCTATGCGTAAATAACTGACTATGGAATTTTAAATATAAAGCAATAAATGCGATAATGATTAGTTCATATTTAAATATTTTAAATTTCAAATTATTCGTTGAAAATAAATGAATGTTTCTGACATTATTTTACATGCAAAATTGAAATAGTCAACACATGAGAAAATGTATAAAACCATAACCATAAGGTTATACCTAAATACAATCTAAAGGAGATAAGTTTGTGTCTATATAGAACGGGAAAAGAAATTCATATGTAAAAAGGATATAATATTTATATTTTGGGAAAATGGTTATGACTATCTGATTTCTTTTCGTGGTGTTTGGCTCGATTTTCCGACACTCAGTTTCTCAACACCACTTTCCTCATAGCTCAGTTTACCGACAGGTAAGTTTGCCCATCAGCTAACTTTCCAAGCAGGTACGTTTTTTCTGATAGCTCATTTTTCCTACAGGTACGCTTTTCTGACAGTTCATTTTCCCGACAAGTACGTTTGCCCGACAGATCAATTTCCCGATAGGTACGTTTGCCCGACAACTCAGATATTCTTAATACGAAAGAAGAATTATTTAAAAAAGAATAATAATACTGTATGCACATAATTCTACTTAACTAATGTCAAAAATTGAAAAATTTTAATAAATCATTACCATTCAGTAAATAAATATTTGTAAAAAAAGAATATATCTAATTTCTTTTTTTTTTTTACATAGAATTTGTGTTCTTCAACATTCTTGACATGTGGAAATGTATTTTTATTAGATATTATTTATTAGTTTTCATTAGTAATAATTTATATTTATTTCAACATTTTATTTTAATTCAAATTGGTTACTTTTGTAGCACATTACTGAACCTGTATTTATTCGCTAATGCATTGTGTAACTTGAGGTATAAGTAGCTTAATACGTTTGGCTAATAAATTGTGAAAAAAAAAATCTAGTATAGTTAGCGCATACGCAGTTAAAAAGTATTTAGAAAAATGCTCATAATTTATCAGATATTTAAATTTTTTATATTCTAAATGCAATGAGTTTTTTCTATTGGAGTATGTAAACTTTTCAAAAAAGGACGTCGCATTTTTTCGAAAACCTCGAGTTTTATACAGAAAAACGTACGAAAAAAATCACAAATTTATAGAAAAATCTTATATCTCCATGGATATGTATGCTACGAATACTCGCATAGACATGAATACAAATAATTAAACAATTAATCATAGACAAAAGACACCGCTACAACTTAATTCAAGCAGTACATTTTACATTATGATCCTAAATATTTAAAACTTTCCTTAACTCTTTATGAGTTCCTTTTTTACTTTCAGATCACAGTTTTCGTGAAAATATATAAGGCATAACAGTATTTTTTCTTTACACTATTAGTGTTTCACGTTTATTCTAAAATACAAGCTACGTCTAAAATTTAAAATGTCCCGTTTTTGATGGAAAGGTAGTGTGTTAAAGCATGCCGACTGTCTAAACTTTGACCGATTCAGAATTCCTGACTCAGAGGCAGTATAGTTCAATCACTTTACTCCAAATTTCGATTTTCTCAAGCTGCATTTTTCAGAATTTGTGGTGCCTGTTTATCAAATGAATATCTGTTGCTAGGCTAGGTGTTTAGAGGGTAGCCTGTTTAGTCCTATTTTGAACTTTTATTTTATATTTGTTTGACTTCACACCCTTAATTTTATTTGCAAAAGTATCTATCTTTGAAATGAACTGTATTGAGATTTTTTTTTTTTTTTTTTTTTTTTTTTTGTCGCCGAGATTTTAGTGTCAACTACACTGCAAAAAATATGTCCTATTTGCTGCCAGAAATTTTCTGTAATTACAAAAAATATGTTCTGACAACGTATTTTTTTTTTTTTCTAAATTACGCGTATTTTCTCAGATTACAGAGAATTTCTGGCAGCAAATAGGATACATTTTTTACAGTGTAGTTATAAATTTCTGTCGTAGTCCATTGGTGGCCTTACCCCGTGCGACATTTAAAATACCGTACTTTTAGAATCGATTGAGGAATTGGGAAGTTGCATACCTAACCGCTTTAACTGATTAAGCTATATATTTTTATGTTTAATTTTATTGTAGTCTTTAGAAAATTTCGAAGATAAATTTTTTTTGTAAAAGGAAGACATTGTGATATTTACTTAGGGCGTTCACACATTTTTGTAATGATTTGCAAACATATATATATATATATATGTATATATATTCAAACAAATATTTTTTTTTCTAATATGTAAAATCTGATAGTCATCTTGTTACATTACTGTTATGTTTTTTTTTTTTTTTTTTTTTTTTTTTTACGTTAACTATTACTTGTTACATTAACTATTATGTTATATCTTGATTTCCAAGATAACAGAGCATTTCTTAAAACGTCAAAGCTGATATTGTTCCTTTCCTCCTTCACAAATTTCCAGAGTCCATCCAATGTTTTGGAATGCTTATAAAAAGCTTGTTTTAAAAGTATAAATGTACAGTAATCCACAAGAAACGTGTCAAACGATTTGGTTCAGAAGAAATATCTTCAATTCTGGTTTCGTTTCTTTTTTTTTTCCAAAAAAACAACAACAACAATAACAAAAAAAAAAAAAAAAAAAAAAAAAAAACAGAGCAGTGGATTTGGAGGTATGAGTTTTAGTCTTATCCTGATGAAACTTGACACGGTGAGGATTGTTTGTCTAAAGAGATGGAACTGATTCTTTGAAAACAGGGGTTAAAACATATTTCTGTTAATACTCTGAGTTATCTTTGACCTATTTTTTTTTATACTTTCCTTATTTTGAGTTTTCCGTTACAAGAGATTCAAGAAATAACCGTACAACAGTTAGCCCAGCTTTCATTGTTTTCTCTGAGCCAACCTTTTAAGTCTTTTTCTTCTCTTTTTCGGTAGTAAATCGATCTTTTTCTATTGCAATCAGATAAGTATATCCAATCCTCATCTATTGTAATTATATATTTCCATTTTTCCTTTGCGAAATAATTTTCATACAACAATCTGCATATAGTCTTAGCCTGAGAAACATGTTTCAGTGTTAGGCGATAAACATCATGTTTTTTTCTTTTGATTGACTTTAAATCAAATTTTATAATTTTGTTCACAGTTTCTACAGAGATATTTAAAGATTTTGCGATAGCTCTTTGGGAGGTTGGATTTTCTTCAAAAACAGCATATGCGACTGTAAATTTAATAAGAGGTGTACTTACATTATTGGGTATGCATTTATTTACCTTTCCTATTTTATTATTTATGTTACTTATTTTACATGTAAACATATTAAAACCATACTTTTCACATCTTTTAACACTTTACAACAATGTTGAAAAGTGTTAATGACTTTAGTCTGTCTGTTTGTCGGTCTGTTCGCACTCAAACTCCCATAAATATTCATGGAACTTCTTGAAACTAATGAATGATATTCAAGTTCACTATCGATTGTTCCCTATTGAAAATGGAGTGAATGCCTTGACTGTTTTGTGTACAAGGACATCCGAAATTATTCCAAAGCATTGTGTTCTAGATAGTTATTTCTATAAACCATATTTTAATACCGTTACTTTACACAAATCTTAATGAAATCGAAATATTCAAGTCCACTATCGGATGTTCCCCATTGAAAATGGAGTAAATACCATCACTGGTTTGTATACAGGGACAACCGAAAGTATTCCAAATCACTGCGTTCTATGAAAGGTATTTCTATTAACCAAGTTTTAAGACCTTTACTTTGCACAAATCGTAATAAAATTTAAATATATTATTCATAGGCACAAAAGAATGATTTCCATAGAGTACAATATGGTTAGCATTAGATTTACAGGATAACACAAAAATATTCAGTTAAATTAAAGGGTATTATTGGAAATTTCCTGGAATTGCATTTTCGTCTATATTTATCGTTTTTATCACTTTCTAAATGTTTTTAATACTTCCCAATAAGGTTGAAAAGCGTTAATGACCTCGGTTTGTCTGTCTGCCTAATTGCACTCTAACTCCCGTAAATATTCATTGAATTTCTTGAAATTGATATAGGATATTCAAGTTTACTATCGGATGTTCCCTATTGAAAATGCAGTGACTATCTCTAATGGTTTGTGTACAGGGACACCCAAAGTTATTCCAAAGCATTGTGTTCTATGAGAGGTATTTTTATAAACTATATTTTAATTCCTTTATTTTGCACAAATTTCAATGAAATTGAAATATGTTATTCAAGTTCACTATCGGATGTTTGCTACAGAAAATGGAGTAAATACCATACCACTGGTTTGTGTACAGGGAATACGAAAGTATTCCAAAGCATTCGTTCTATGAGAGGTATTTCTATAAGCCAAATTTTAATAACTTTACTTTGAACAAATCTTAATAAAATTGCAATATATTATTCATATTAAAAAAATAATGCTTTCTACAGAATATAGTATGTTTAGCATTAGATTTACAGGGCCACACAAGCAAATTCAGTTACATTGAACGCTTTGATTGGAAATTGGCTGGAATTGCATTTTCGTTTAAATTAAGCGATTTAACACTTATGTAACACTTTTTAATTGTGAATACGATTTAGACCGTTTCTGTCCGTTGTGTGATTTTATAGGCAAAAATCATTGAAAGTTATACGATACAACAATTGCGCACATTTGGAAACTGCTAATAATCAATGCGTACTGCATGATTTTTTGTTCTTGTTTAAATAATAAAATAAGAATTTTTCTATTCGGAAAGCGCAAAAATAAAGTTTTCAATCAATTATTTATTTTTGGACAACATTTTAAAGCAAAAAATATTTTTATACATAATCCTGTAGATAATATATAAACCCTATTCCCTTTTGATGCCAGTCGTGTTTTTATTTTAAAACTTAAATTTTAATTCATGAAGAAATTCAAAATCCTCACAAAAATGTATGCATACCCTCTGTTAAATCAAATAAAAAAAAATAAAAAAAAAAAAAAAAAAAAAACTTGATTAATTACACAATTTATGAATTAGGAAGATGAGGATTTAAAAAAAAAAAAAAAAAAAGAGAGAGACAGAGAGATCTTCCGCAAAACTCGATTTAGCTTTTTATGTTATTCTTTACCATATTTAACATCATGGGAGTTAGTTTGCATATTAAGATTTCTATTACAATTAGAATTACAAATGTTTTATTTTATGCTAATTATGCATAGGAAAACTTCCACAATATCATCAAAAACATGTAATTTCATAACTTTTGACACTGTAAATATTAAATTTATTTCTATCGATAGACTTTTAAAACAATTTTTTTTTTTTTTTTAGAAAAATATTTTTTATTTAATTTTATCTTCATAAACATGCTTTTCTCGTACTTTAATTATAATTTGCGTTTTTAAATATATTTTAGAGCCAACTATGTTAAAACATTAGTTTAACAAAAACATTTCAGAGATAAACGTCGTGTTAAGTAGTATAAATTATTAAATTAAAATTCTTTACATGTATATTTCATTTAGAGTGTAACCGAAGTAATGAAAAGTATCTTATTTCAAAGGATGTCAAAAAATGAAGAGTATGCTACTTAAGACATTTTAACAATACATTTGGTTATTTTTTGTTAAGTATCTATTTAAAGTAATATATACATCTTATCAGTAAGATAAAAGAACGTAAAAAATTAAAATAACTTGAAGAGCATATAATTAATGCACTTTGTATTATTCATAAAAATCAACAGAACAAAAGGATCAAAGGCGGCATAATATTCGCCTTCAAAAAGACAGTTCATTTAAATTTATAATCTACTTAATTTCCTTTGATTTATTTTTACATTTTGCATTATTTTCTTAGAAATACAACATAGTAATTAAATCTTAGAAAATACTTTGAACACATCATATTCGTAAACATAGGGTATGTTGTCACTTTTATATCGGAGAATTAAAAAATTTATTTTAAAAATGAATATAGAACGTTTTCTGAATATAAAATCTTTCAAAAGATAATGAAAACCACAATCATACAGTCGGTAACAAAAGCCTCCGAACACTAGCAAAAATTCCTATATAAAAAATGTACACTTAATATAGTTTTGTTAAATAAATCCTTGTCGAATCCTGTTTTAAGACTTACTAAGAACAGTATTCGACAAGGATTTATGTAACAAAACTGTATTAAGTGTACTTTTTTTATATAGGAATTTTTCTAGTGTTCGGAGACTTTTGTTACCGACTGTACATACTTGTGTATTTTCGTACTGAACAAAGAAAAGATTAATGTATATGTTTTGAAGTAAATGTTAAATAAAGTCACATGACAGAAGATAAATCTATAGATATTTCAGACACTATAAAAACATGTTTATTCTGTTCATGGTATAAGTTTATGTTAATAACGAACATAATAAAAAAAAAGAATTACTGCCAAAATGAAGACCTATTATGCTAAATACTTTAAGAAAGGTTAACATGTGTTTCGCAGTGTGTTAATACGACTGTTATTGCTCAAACTAAAACGTTCTGAACACTGTCAAAAACCATATTTAAGACTTTTTCAACTAAATATAAAAAAACCCAGACAAATATTTATATATATATAGTACCCGCCGCTTATTAAAATCACATTCGTTCTGAGACAAAGTGATTTTATAAAGCGGTTGATATTTATATCCATCGAACGTTCCTGCTCTCAAGAAAAAGGTATTACTTCTCTGAATTTAGAAAGAAATTTCAAAAGGTACCAATAATAGAATTAATGAACAATATTAATGAACTTTTGACAGACGATTAATTAATTGTTCCTTCAAAATAAGTAAATTAAAGTCATCCCAAGTTCGATATGCTTCCTTCAAGAAAAGTCATCATACTTCGCCAAAAGTTCACGCTTTTCCTTTAAATTTAAAATATTTCTGTTTAAACCTGTTACTTTTTAGTTATTTAAGAATATAACAACTATAAATTGTTGTCTTTTAATAATTGAATATATATATGTATGACTTGCGAACCAAATCAAATTTATAATTTATTACCGAGCTTCGAAAAATACAGTCAGAAACAAAAGTGTCCGAACATTAGCAAAAATTCCTATGTAAAAAAAGTACACTTCATACGGTTTTGTTAAATAAACCCTTGTCGAATCCTGTTCTTAGTCAGTGTAAGAACAGATTCGATAAGGATTTATTTAACAAAACCGTATGAAGTGTACTTTTTTTACATAGTAATTTTTGCTAGTGTTTGGACACTTTTGTTACCGACTGTACATTGCTTGAAATTGTTGCTAAAACAAGTGATGTGGCGTGTTTAATTTGTAAATATGCTTTAAATGTAAAATTTTCGACAAAGGTAGATAACGGGGGGATTTCTGAATTTTACTTTCTTTTTTATTTCACAAATAAAAAGTCACAGTCTAAATAAAGTTTTCTTTTAGCGTACATAAATGACATTTTTGCTGCTAAAGAGAATTTTTTTTTTTTTTTTTAGCTTATTAACCGGTGATGTTGATTTTATTAAGCGGCTGGTTTTATTATCCAGTGAATTTATTAAGCGGCAGTTACTGTAATTCATTTTTCATGCTTCTTTTTAATTTTCCGATACTGTGCATATGGTATAGTAAAAAATGCACAAGAATTCTTTAACTTACATAGATTTTATGTTAAATTATGTATATGTACATAAAGCGACAAAACTGTAGAATGCAAGAAAAAAGCTCAAAGAAATATATAAAATAATCCACAATAATCACGTTATAATAAACAGTATCTACCCGTATTCGCTAATAAGGAAAACATTAAAATTAACAAATTGACAATAAATAAAAATGTCAATCCTAACCAAATTCTTTAACATCAAAGAAGGAACAAGGATAAATTTTAAGAAAAGTTGAAAAACGCTATAAACTGAATAATGAACTCCTCAGTGACCTTAAAATTCTCCAGGAAAAAAAAAAAAAAGAAAAGGCTACAGCAGCTATATTATGCTAAACAGTCTCGTACGTCCGATCTTGTGATGAAATTTTAAAAATTGAAAGATATAAAGTAAAAATGAATAAATAATGACTAAAAGAAATTATGATATATTTGTAACAAGTATAAATCCCAAGTCACATGTAAAAAGAGATTTCAGCATACTGTAAGATTTGGGGTGCAGCTAGCAATTCACGAAGTTTAGCAGAACAGAAAAATCTATAAAGAATTAATCTGCCTTTACTATATATAGTCTTAAAGTAAACCAAAATAGAATACAATACAAAATAAAGTAGGCTATCTAAAAAATCAATATTTAAATATAATTAAAATATTTTTCTATAATTTTAATAAAGAAGAAGAAAATTAAAACGCTATTAAAAATTAATAATTGGAATATTCTTCCCATCTTGGTATTTAAAATATATTTATATCGTATTACAAGTTCAGTTGAACAAAAAAAAAGTTTTAAATTACAAAAAATATTACTTATTTTAAATTATATTACAAATTTAATTGATTAGTAAAATAAGATTTTATTAAAGAGAAAGTTAATTTATTTTAAATTATTATCATACATAAATAATGTAATTTTATAAAGATATAATTTAATATATATCACTTAGATAAACAAATTTTAATTTCACAAATGTAGTGTATAATAATTTTTTATTGCAATATTAAGATATTGTTATATGTTTCTACACGAAAATGGCAATATTCCAGATATTAAATCCATCTCCATCTTAATCATATGATCGTAATAAACTTAAACTGTATTGAAATTAATCAATGATTTTACTATTAAAATTATTAAAATAGTTTTATACAAGAGGAATAAGAGTTGGTTATGAAGCTTGGAAAATTTTAGAAGTTTCCTAATTATAGAAATTTCTTATTAAATGAAATTTTATTTCCATAATATGAAACTAAGCATATCATATACATAAGCTATTATATTCATTTAAAGTGATGACTATTATATTTTGTAAACTTTATAAATTGGATTTTAATTATAATATAATACTGAACGTAGTTCATACAATAGCTAGAAAAGAAACTGAGCATTCTAAATTATAATACATATATATAAATAATAAAATAATATTTAATCGTATTAAATGCAACAATAACTCTTTATATATATACATACAGAGAGAGAGAGAGAGAATGGTTCAAAAGATCACGTCCTAACGACACGTGTGGGTGTATCAGGTCATGAGGATATAGGAACTGAGGATCGGAAACACGATCGTGACGGGCAAATTGCATCGTAACCGCACGCAAAGAAAATATAATAAACGATGTAAAAAGACAAAAACATAACATTTTACAAAACATTTTACAAAAACATAAGAACTACAAAATACAAATGAAAAATGTTACAACTCATAAGAAATGTTCAAAATGTGCCCCTTAGCCGTGATGCATGCTTCATATCGTCATTCATGTCTCTTTGCGTGCGTACAAATTCACCAGAGCTTATCGCCTTCTAGCGGCTTACAATCGTCTTTATCGACCCCCAGTTCGTATGTAACACGTACTCCTCATGACCTGGCACACCAACAAGTGCCGTTTTGGCATGAACTTTTAAGGCCGGTTTCCACCAAGGTTGGAACTTCGAGGTTCAAAAAACCATTAATTACGCTTCCGACACAAAGAGCCAAATGTCTTGTCATCAGTTGTAGCCCTCTTTTATCAGATTGCGCAGTTACTTAAAAGGAAAGCATGCAAAATAGACAAAGATATCTGCCTCTGGCCCCTCAATTACCTCAGCAGGGTGCTAAGTCTCGAGACTTCCAACCACGCTTAACCGTTTACTGCCCATTTGACCACATCAAAAGATTCTGAGTAGCACCACTCCAACAAACCGCTATGGAAACCGGCCTTTAAACCATCCTGTATATATACATCAACAACTCTTCCAGCCTACAAAACCATACGACCTCGTATTTAAAAAAATCTACGCACCCACGCTCCCCCTTTTCTATTGTGTTTTATTTATTTTTTTAATGGTACACACATACATAGGCACACACACACACACATATATATATATATATATATATATATACACATATACTGGACACAGACGATATTATTGACATATTAATGAAAAAAGTGTATTTAAGAAAACTGTTTTAGTCGTAGCATTTATTTATTGTTATTTTTGTTTTTATACCTTCATAAGCATAAATTTCATAGATGAATTAATGAAAAAACAAAGTTTTTAAGGAAACCTAGTTTTGTTGTAGCATTTATTAATTTATCGATATTTTTGTTTTTGTACCTAGATGGGCATACATTTTTTATTCGAAAAAAGTATCTGATAATGATATTTCTATGCACAGAGAGATGGAGAAAGAGTAAAAATGTGGAAACAGATAGAATTAAAACAAAAATCTTGTAGTCTATCATAAATATCAGCATTTTTATACTAACTTTTTTTTTCTAAAATAAAATTTTAGATCTAGAAAGCTAAAGGATTGATTGTTAAGAATATTTTTAGTTAAAATTAATTAAATTGATAATCTAATATGAATGAAGTAAGAGATCTATTATTAATAAAAAAAAAAAAAAAAAAAAAGTTTTGTCATCAATGTAAAGGTATATCCCTTTTGTAGAATTCCAAGATTTTGAATATAAATATGATTGTTATTTAAAATATATTATGAACAAAAAATCATTAAGGGTTTAAAAACATTCAGCATCAAGATTATTTGGAAGATTAATTTGACTTTTAAGTTTATTGAAAATATTACAAATGATTTGATAACTGCCAGACAAAATAATATTATTAAATAAGTCTTTAAAATCATAAGTCATAATATTTTTAACATTTTTGAGATCTTAATGCGATCTATGAATTGACAGCTATATTTTAGGCAGTGAAAATTATCAGATTTACTACGCAAGTTATAAATTTGTTCCAAGATTTATTAGCATTATTATTGTATGTATTACAACCTACAGTAAGAATTTTCAAATTTAATAGAAAATTTGTGAAACTTAGGAATAAGTTCTATAAAAGGGTAATTGAAAATAATAAAATGATGTTTAAGTAATTAAAAAAATATAACTATGAATTTTTCAATCATTTATAATACTATTGTTAGAAATTAAATTTAAATTTAAATTATTAATTATTAAAGTATTCAATAGAGAATAATAAATTGTTTATATATAAAAGTGTAATTAATTGGAGATCAAAATAAGCAATCACAAACTCGTTTAGGAACTCATAATCGAGTTTGGAATCCTCTTTAGATTAAAAAAAAAAAAAAAAAAAAAGATTTCTTATAAAAGGGAATATAAGAATATTTAATACGTATTTTATAAGTTTTAAATTTGTTAACATTTCCATTTGTTAAAGTATTCTACGGAATTTTTTTTTTTAATGATATGAAAATTTTACATATAAACAAATAAATACCTTAAGAAATTTGGTTAATAATTTGTGTAGTATTAATTTTAGAGGAAATTATATATTTCATGCCATACCCATATAAGTATTTATTTATTTAACAACTATCATTAACAATATTAAAATTATCAGTAATTACATATCCATGGTCCCTGTCCACAAATTTTATCAAGGAAGGATCATTGCATTTACAAGGAATATATTGTAAGAAGTTGGCTTAGAAACAGAAGTACAGTTAAATACCATCCTGTCTATAGACGAATAGGATATTTAAAAGAGCAGGAAATATATAAACCTTTGATAGGAAACATGCATGTTTTATCATTTATAATTGACGTAATATTAATTTTGTAAATAGATGTGATTTGGAAAAATGACAATAATTAGAGTGTTAGATTGAATTTTGCTTAGTTTTTTGTTAAATTTTAAATCAAATTGTTTATTTTCAAAATTAATGTATCATAAAAAATATTAGAAATGTTGATTATAGCATTGAATTGTAAGAATAATTAAATGATTCACCAAAGACTTTTTTTATTGGCAAAAATAAATTTACGTATAATAAGCCAGTGGTAATTAAGAAGAAAATTTCATCATAGCAGTAAAACACTTTTAAGAATAGCATTTTTATATATTACACAATCACAATTCTTTACGTTTATATGTAGATGTTTTATGGCTAATTATGTGATATATCCGAATAATCTTGAATAGTGTTAATAGCGTACAATACCAAACCTCGCCGACAGCCAAAGCCTATATTATTCTATCGATAATTTTGTTTCTATAATTACTCATTATTTATTTATTTATTTATTTATTTTGTTTTCACATTAATATATATATATATATATATATATTTATATATAACCTTTGGACTCGTTTTCAAAACAGTCAATTTTCACATGTTTCATATTTTGTTTTCTAGCTACAAAATGCGAAAAAATACAATTAGTTGATTTTTCACTTTTTTTAAACTAAAAAATAAATTATATATATAGATTTATATATAAACATAATGAATAAAATTTTTAAAAACGAGTATTAATTTAACGGTTGTGAATTTTCCGAATGTGAAAACAGAATTAAAACAATATTAAACAAAGAGTGATTGTAGAAACAAATTTCCCATAGAATAGCATGGGCTTTGGCTGTCGACGAGGTTAGGAATTATACACACTTACTGTTAGAATATACTTTAATAATTTTATAAAAATATTCAGTATTGAACCTATAAGAATAAATTGCATTATAATATTTCATACAATGTTATTCTAAAGAGAGGAGCTCACTTTTACTTCTAAGAAATTTAATTAGCTCTATAGTACATGAATAAAAATTATATATTTTAAAGTGCTGCAGTTCAACCACTGTTTTAAGTGGAGGATCACAAAAAGACGCTTTTTTTAGAATCATAACGATGCTTACAAAACTGAAGATGCAGTGGGATAAGTATTTCACCTATATTTTTCATACTGCACAAACCACAAATGGCATTGAAAGCCTAGCAAAAAAGGGTTAAATTACGATCATAAAAAATGTGGGACTGTTATTCATAAGGGTAAGTTGTACATCGAAAATAATCACATGTACGAAATTTAGGATTGGAAGATGGGAAATATAGAAAGTATGATGGTGTTAAAAGAATATCCCTTTACATATTATTGCACCTGGCATGCAAAGTATTTCATAGCAGAAACAAGAAACTGACTTTGAAAGTTTATATGTATATTTCAGAGAGAGCATATAAACGATAAATTAGAATTAAAAAGACATTGAAATGACACATTAAAATAATAATAAATAAAAAAAATGTATTAAAAGTAATAAATTAAAAATAAAATAAATAAAATAATAAAAACATAAAAACATAAAAAAAATTCGCACTTGATTGGTGATAATATTTTTATAGACCTGATAGAATAAAAAGTTTTTTAAAGTTTTTGAATATAGAGAAACATTAATTTTAACTACGTAATTTATTAAACAACCCAAACATTAAATAAATAATAATACTTATAATTTATAATATTAATCAAACTAGATAGATAATCTCTAGAATAAAGGGAAATTTAATTGTTATATTCATTATTTACTAAATTTCTAAACTTTAAAAATAAGAAACTTCCCATATTTTAAAAGAAATATCCATACAAAATATCCACACTGAATTATCATTTGACAGCAAAATACCAAAAGAAAACGAATATTGAACTGCATCATAAATGTCAGGCAGAGAATATTCATCCATAAAAGCAGAGTATAATAATGCAGTAAAGAAATTAATTAAGCACTCCAGATAGTTACATAAAATCAAAATTGACAAATTATTGCTATAAGTTATTGAACATCTATTTTTAAAATTAACTACAGTATAGTAGGCAATATATTTGGTGCTAAGCAAACTTCTAGCACAAATAGTATAATCTTGTGATAACATCGCTACAGATCTATATAAAATTCAACACCTAAAATGTAATTTTCATATAATTAATATACTAACTCATTTATTTGTTGAATTATATTTGAAAGAGGTATAAGAAAACTGTGCCTGTGATTTATTAAGTTAAACAATATTAATGCCTGTGATTTATTAATTTAAACAATGTTAATGCCTGTGATTTAATAAGTTAAACAATAAATCTAATGTTAATAATGAACTAGCTGGCTTCAACAGCTAGCTGGCCAGAGGCCCATGAAAATTTTTACCAAAAAACATGCTCTCGGGCGCATGCGGCGCCAATCGTAATTTTTTCTCTCTAAAAGTAGCATAATATTAAAATATTAAAAATTCAAATAAACCAATCAAATATCTCGTAGTTCCTCATAGCGTACAGTCGGTAATAAAAGTGTCCGAACACTAGCAAAAATTCCTATGTAAAAAAATTACACTTCATACGGTTTTGTTAGATAAATCCTTATCGAATCATGCTCTTACACTGACTAAGAACAGGATTCGACAAGGATTTATTTAACAAAACCGTATGAAGTGTACTTTATTTACATAGGAATTTTTGCTAGTGTTCGGACACGAACACTAGTGCTAGTGTTCGGACACGAATTGGTTAACGACTGTAGCTCTAGTTTAACGTAAAATACACTCAAATCAATGAAAATAAAATAAACCAATCAAATCTCTCGTAATTCCTCATAACTTAGCTCTAGTTCAACGTAAAATACACTCAATTCAATGAAAATCAAATAAACCAATCAAATCTCTCGTACTTCCTCATAATGTAGCTCTAGTTTCACGTAAAATACGCTGAAACCAATGAAAACAAATAAACAAATCAAATCTCTTTTAATTCCTCATAAAGTAGCTCTAGTTCAACGTAAAATACAATCAAATAAACCATTGAAATTTTGTGTACATTCGGTAACAAAAGTGTCCGAACACTAGCAAAAATTCCTATGCAAAAAAAGTACACTTCATGCGGTTCTATTAAATAAATCCTTGTCGAATCCTGTTCTTAGTGAGTGTAAGAACATGATTTGATAAGGATTTATTTAACAAAACTGTATGAAGTGTACTTTTTTCACATAGGAATTTTTGCTAGTGTTCGGACACTTTTGTTACCGACTGTAATTCCTCATAACGTAGCTGTAGTTCAATGTAAGATACACTCAAATCAATGAAAATCAAATAAACCAATCAAATCTGGCCTAAGATTTTCCATTCTGCGTCATTATAAAAATGGAAAGTTTTATTTTCATATTTTTATTATTTAAAAGAAAACTAATTAAAAATTCGAAAATCTGACTTCGATGTGCACAATGACCCAATGGAGGGCACCTTTGTGTTAAATCACGTGACTGTCCGAGCTACCATTTTCGAGAACAGTGAAATACATATATATATACAAATGTTGCTCACTTAATAGTATAAGATATGAAATTTTTAATTATCCATTTTCGAGAATTAAATTAAGTTTAAGTTAACAGAATGTTAAACTAGCCCACAATATTACCCAACAAACACACAAGAGTCGGGCCTATTACGGAAGGCGTACGGCATGCCGAACAGTGATTATGGCCCACATACCACCTTCAGTATCGGTTCCATAAAGTTTTTGTCCTCTCTGTCGCAACGTCACCAAATGGCATCGGCCCATATTTGGATCAGTATCGGCGAAATATATATTATCGGCGTAACGATAGTCTATGTGTTTAAAACGTTAAGTAAGGTGTTTTGGCCCACAAGCGTATTTCCGATCACAAAACAGTCATCGGTTTGCCGACACTGTTACGATTCCGGACAGAGTTCAATTTAACGAATAGATCGGCATGCCGTAATTGCCGATGCTGGACCATACAGCTACCGACAATTCTGTGTTTGTTGGGTACGAAATATCTTATGTGTTTTAAAATAAACCTTCTTAGAAAGAATAAGTTATTCCTTTAAAGTGTTATCACTTGCAGTGGATTGATTGGAAATAACAACAACGTACGGACGACATACCTCAGTGTATCAATGAATAAAAAGTAAAATACCAAAGTCTATTTAGTATAAAAATATTCATTTAATCTAAGTTATCTATTTACAATATTTTAAAAATAACTTTTCCTTCTGAAATTTAAATATTTTCTTTTTCTGTACGCCTTCATAATTAATGAAACTATAATCAGCTGATACAAAAAAAGTTTTACTTGAAGATTCTGTTTAAACTTAGGCAATCTATATGGATCGTATAATTAAATTGCATTGATTTCGTTATAAATTGCATATGAATTTTAACAGAAAAACAATTCTTTATATACTTCAGATAAGTGCTTACAAAGATTGTAGAAATGGAAATAAAAATAATTAATCGAAGTGTTTCAGACTTTTGGCATCGATTTCCAATCTAAATGTTAAGATGTGGACCTTGAAGATAAACTTTAATTTTTTTTATGTTTAAAGGATGCATGTATACATGTATATTAGTACATAGTACATTCATCATGATTGAAACATACGGTATTTACGATTATTTAGATAATAAATATATTAATTATCAGAAAAGAAAACAAATTATAGCATTAAATTTTCAGTAAAAGAGCAACACAGAAAGTATTCGTACATAAAACATTGTTTTCATACAGCACACTCTAAAAAAAACTCGTATTCGTTAAAATTATCCTGCGCTTAAAGTTATAGGTTCGAACCAGCGTCCAATGCGTAGCAGGCAACGACTTTATACAGAATATATATATATATATATATATATATATATATGCACCTACCAAAAAAGTTCTGTAACCATTGATACAGATTGTATCCAGTTAAAAAAAAAAAAAAGACTGACTTTTGACAGATTGTTATGTAATTTTGTAGTAATTTTTTGTAGTCTTCGAAAACAGAAATTTTATACAGGAATGTTATAGGACTTTTCTATATTTGACAGAATTCTTTCACAGAGTAAACAATTTACCCTATTATATATATATATATATATATATATATATATTCTATTTATAATGATAATTAACTGTTAGGTCCTTTCTTAGACAGGAATTTAATTATTATAAATATATTATTATAAATATATATATATATATATATATATATATATATATATACTCATGTTTGTGGAAATTGCAACTCCAAGAAGGAATGCGAATATAAGAATGATATTTATTGGGCACATACATTATAGTAGGAAGAAAGAATTGATTAAAATTTCAGGAAATTTTTAGTAATGTGTACTGAGAAAACAGTATATAAAGCAACGACTTCAAAGGCAATGATACCACTTATCTACCTAGGCATTCAAACAGCGATTGGATGACAATGCACGGGTAAAGCACTTCATGGACCTTAAACACAATGCCACGGTTCATCGATCGTAGTTATTGGTGAGTGTTTTGGTGGCCAGTCGCTCTTCAACGATTAAACAGTCATTTTCATCGGTGCGAGATCAGGAGAACACGCTGGCCAGTCTAACACATTTTGCATCAAGGAAGATCCAGACAATACCGAGATCTTACGGTCATGCATTGTCCTGCTTAAGAATTGCTCTTCGGAGGCTTTGAATATAGGGCAGAGCGACGGGCCTTAAATTTTCAGAAATGTAATTGCTCGTATTCAGAGTGGCGGGAATGAAAACAAGAGATGATCGAGACGTGTATACAATGGCATCGCATACCATGACTAAAGGTGGGCAGCATGCGGCTATCAAATTTTGGATTACCCTCAAAACTGCATCACTGATATAGGGACCTTTAATGTGTGATCAACGACAAACCTGAACACAGGAATGCCTTTCAGACAAATCACAATTCTGTTTGCAGCATCAGAAATGCCTTATCCGTATTTTACGGCATTGTTAACAATGCACATTGCCAGCTGGGATTCGCCATCGGCACACTGTCCAACAGCTGCAGTGATGATATGGGGTCCCATTGGATACACATCTGGATTATTTCTTGTTCGCATTCCCGGCATTCTGGATAGCGATCATTAAATTTCTGGTGAGTTAAGGCCTGCCCATCTACTCTGTATTGAAGGCCTCCATAGCCCAACATTTAAGCAGGATAATGCACGGCCGCAAGTTGTCTGTATTGTCTGGATCTTCCTTGATACATAATATGTGTTCAGCCGTTGCTCCGGACAGCGTGTTCTCCTGATCTCGCACTAATTAAAATGACAGTTTAGTAGTTGAAAAGCGAGTGACCAGCCACCACTCACCAGCAACTATAATCGATAAATTGTGGCATCGTATTAAAGCTTCATGAAGTGCTCTACCCGAATATGTCATCCAGTTGCTGTTCGATTCAATTCCTAGGTAGATAACTACAGTTATTGCTCCTAGAGGTAGCTGCATTATGTACTGCTTTCTCAGGATATATTACTCAAAACTTCCTGAAAATTTAATCAATTGTTCTTCCTACTATAGTGTATGTGCCCAATAAATATCATTTTTATATTCGCATTCCTTCTTAGTGTTGCAATTTTCACAAACTTGAGTGTATATGTATTTATCTTAGTTAAAGCTTACTATGTTAAGGATGGTAGAGAATGGATTATTATTGTTAATAAGTACAATGTGTAAATTTTCTCTCCTATTTATATGTGTATATAAATAAGTATATATATATATATATATATATATATATATATATATATTTTAATACACATAAATGTTTGTGCACTGATTTGAACGTAAATTTCCTCAACGTCCAATGAACATAATTTCTATTGCTATTTGTGTCCCGAAAGATGGGTACAAAAGCTAGAATATATATATATAAATATAAAGTATATATATATTCTAATGTAAAGTAGTATATATATTTAAATGTAAAGTATATATATATATATTGATGTAAAGTATATATATATAAATGTTAAGTGTAAATTGAAAAAAATATCTTTCATAATTACAGAAAATTAAGGTAAGTAACAGAAATTTCTTCTATATTCGTAGATTTTTTTTTTTTTTTTTTTTTTTTAAATTTTTAAATAAAAAGGTTTGATTAAAAATACACATGTTTAGATTAAATGCGTTATTGGAGGAGTTTTAGTTGCCCTGTGGGGTTTGCGTGGTTGCAGACTCCATCTTAATTAATTAATTATATAACTAAATAGATAATTGAAGAGCACGAGTCTTGAATATAAATTATAAATAAGGCTTTTATTTTAACTTAAATCAGGGGGATAACTTGTACGAACTCAATGAAATAATTAAATAAATGAACAATTTAGAGAAATATAGAACTTAAATACTCCCCAGCAGAAATAGTGGAAACTCGGTGAAAACTGCTCTCAGTTGGCTCGCTGAACTATGCTCGCTTAAGGGTTGATGGCAGGATTCCCTTGTCCGGCAATTCCTTTCATGCAAATTTCACTCTATCTACACCGTAATACTCGCCAAATTAGAAAACTCCACTATCGAATAACTTCGCACTAGCATAAGGATCTAACCTCATCAACACCACACTCTCTACAAAAATACCTTGATATTTATTCTTAACCCAACCGCCTCCATTCACTTCACTTAGCAAAACTTCAAAACCTGTTCATATCCACTTCACACTCCGCAAGTGATTTTCTCCGTCGCAGATGTATGCCGACGCAAAATCATCCCGACATTATCTGAAACTTCGCCGACCGTTTGCATCGACCTTCCTAATCTCCCATCTATTGCGTCACCGGGAGTCGCTGAATCCAGCTCAATTTTAAAACTGTGGTGTCCTTCCATTGTCTCAACCATACAGCCCCACTTGGCGACATTTGAAATTAGGCACCGAGGACTCGTCAAGGTCTTTTCTAACGTAACTACGATAACCACTTTAATTCATCGCCAAAATGGGACAATAATTAAAATGTCAGTAAGAAGGTATTGCACTAAAGCTATACCCAAATCATGTGAAAGAACACAGTTTTTTGTGATAAATTAATATTTCTTTACTTACAATTTAATTTAAAATTAGCAAAAGTACAAAAAAATTTTGTTTAGAATTTGGAAACTAACGTATAATAATTCATTAATTTTTATCCGTAGACCTATTGTTACAATGGACGGAGCACTGCTTTATTACGGGAATATAAGAAAGTGTTGCAAAGATGAGTTAGCTGATTGCAAGTAAATGTTAACTTTTTGGGCAGTTATCGCGTCATTGGCGATTATTTGTATTGATTTCTTTCTTTTTTTTTTTTTTTTTTTTCATTAAAAGATAAAGCAAGCAAAATTTGCGTAAAACATTACATTTTCAGCTTTTCAGCTCTATTTTATTTATTCATTTAGTACACTCATCAAGAGATAAGTATAATTCCCATAAATTATTATAAAAACAATACTGGCCTTTTTTTTTTTTTTTTTAGATAATTCCTGCAGCTGTTACTTTTTTAATTTTAAGAACTAAATATAGCAGTTATAAGCATTTTACAGAAATATTAAAAAAGTAAGAAATAAAAAAGTATTAAAAAAATCTTACCTGAGAAGTGTAAGAGGTCCTCCTTTTATATAATTTTCCTTAAGGCTTTTTACAGAATATCTAATCACCATTGCCTGCGATAAAATATCATAGCTGCAACTCTTCCAATTTTTTAGAGAGACTTAATACCGGAAAAATTTTATAACTGTTTTCCTCTTATTTAATCGTCAAAAAATGATAAGACATTTTCCTTAAAAGAAATACTGGCGAAAAATCTGGTTAAAAATTTAAAATGCTGGCAGGTATGAAATGTGTTACATATTCAATACAATCTAACTTTTAAAGTGATGTGTAAATTTTAAAAATAACTTTCAAGAGTTAAGAAAGACATCGACTGCGTCAGAAAACTCAGACTGTACAGGAACAAACAAAACAATAACAAATAAAAAGTCGAGTGTTTTTTGTCAAACATAGTCATTTTAATGTAACTAAATACTTCGACATACTTTTAATTGTTTACAGAAGCGTTTTTTGCTCATGTCTGTAAATCTAATTAAAATTTTAAATTGCTCGATGGATATAAGTTTGAGTTCCGAACAGATCTAAACCTCTGCCAAGTGTTATTGAATTCCGACTAGCTGTTTTCACGTGATACCTGATTAAATGAGAAACTTTCTATATACCACCCCTCCCTTGCGCACAGAGAAGATATTCTGAAATCATTATGGGGTTTCCTGATGTCTAAAAGTTAAAGATAAAGCTATTTTTTTTAATCCATTGAAAGAATTTACTGACAAAAACCTTGTGGCACATGCGCTGTTTTTTTTTTTTTTACCCATATCTCTAAATCTAATCAATGTTTCCAATGTTCGATAGATATAATTTTAAGTTGGGTACAGTCCTAAATCCCTGCCAAGTGTCGTTGGATTCCGTTTAGCCATTTTCACTTCATATCCCGAGAAAAATAACGTTACAGACATACAGACACAACGACCCACACTCAAACACAGAGACAGAAATTTTTCTGAACTCACTTCTTATGTGTGAAACTTGAAGATATCTCAAAATTGTTTGATTTTGTTTATAGTCAAAAGTCTCATTTTTTCACACAGATTTCCGTTTTTAATCATTTTGGAAAAAAAAAATATATATGTATATATATGTTAGTATAAATTATATAAATAAATAAAAAAAAAACCTACCACTAAACATGTGTTATTAGAATATAATTATTAATGTAGTATTATTTGGTTCTTCAGCAAACCATCTTTTTAAGCATTTAATGACATGTGTACAGTATATTTAATTTAAGGCAGTACTCAAAAAATATTTTTACCCCTGCTCAATAAATCGAAACTTTCAGATACTCCAAATTAATTTGTTGATAAAAATACACGAAATTTGCCGGAATTACTATTCATAGGATAAGGAACCGAATGGTGTTTTTCTTTTACTTTCTTTTTTGCTTTCTTTTTTGCTTCCTTTTTTTTTTTTTTTTTTTTTTTCCATTAAAATAAAGTGCACCACTGCCTGTATTAGGTAAAAGTTCTCACTTTGATCCTGTTTTCTGAGCATTCTTTTGTCTTTATGAAAAAAGTGGAAGACGTATTCAGTTTTAAAGTGTCTGGGTTAAAATGCAAATTTCATATGCTCATGAAGGCAAAATCATTCAGAAATGTGATAACAAGTAGGCAGCTTCTATTTAAAAACTGCCTTAAAAATTCTCTATTGAACAGTTGAAAAATACATAGAACAATGTACCATATTTTCATGAGAATTCAGTATGTGTCCGTCCATTTCACTAACAACTGGAATTTTAAATCAGTTGTACATAAAAAATTATGCTTAAACTCAAATAGTTAGAAAAGCTTCAATCGCGCATAAGTATTAGTGACAGCATTAATTTTAATTGACAAAATATTATAGGAGGGAACAAAAGGATGCTCAATTCTAAGCTTACTTAAAGTAGAAGGTAGTGGAATTTTATAAAAATGTTTGTCTAATACCCCATGTGTTTTAATCAAACCCTAATTCTTGACCTCTCATGAGAAAAAGTCCTGGGTGCGTTCTAGCGAAGGAACTAAGCTATCTGACCAAATTTTGCCTTGCTCTTGTTTGAAATTATTCGATCTTTTTCTCGAAAAATGCTTAAGTAATATGAATATGGTTGACACAAAACTATACGCCAGTTCGGCTCACTAAATCATGCGTTCGATTGAAAATTATCTATACAGAATTCTTGTTTTTTTACAAAGATTTTTTTTTTAATTACACTATCTATGAATAATAGATTTTAAGTACATTTAATAACTTTATATTAAACAAGGTATGTTATAAAGAGCTTAATATGCATTATTTAAGTTCACCTCAAAATATTTAATAAAGACAATTTGAACCGCACTTTATTACGCTAGAATATGGTTTATTGGCAGTAAGCGTGTATACGTCTACTTAGTTCTATTGTGCAAAATTTAACAGAAGAAAATTTTATTGTGCTACTCGGGTTATGTAAAAATTATAAATTTTATACAAGACTGCTTAGTACAGTTTTATTGCGTTCCAAGCTATTTAATTTCTAAAAGTAGGTTTTCAATTATTTTATGTGCTTGTTAGTGTGCTATTAGATGCATTTATAATCAGAAAAATAGCTACTCATAACGTTTCACATTCTCTATGAAAATCATTGAGTAGAATCCACTGCCTTTTTTTTCTTCCAAATACTTTTTAACCTTTTCAACTGAATATTTTTGTGTGCGTGTTAAATGAAAACCTTGGGTGAACTTTGCATATTCTTTTACAAGCATTTCTTATTCGTATTCACCAACTTATTGTAGTAAAATTACTCTCTGCACTCCACTTGTATGTATCTTGTAAATTTTTTATATAAAATTCTGTTATTATTATTATTATTATTATTATTACTTTTTTTAAATAGAAATGTTCTAAAAGTTTTAATAACGTTCCTTGCATAACATAACTTTCTTCCTTTTGCATAATGTATTTTAAAACATTACACCGCTTGCAAAAAGTTATCGATATATTAATAATCGAAGCATTTTCTAACAGTATATAAACTTTTGAGTAAAAATCTATTAATTACAATAAATAAATAAATAACCATCCATTTATGTGCTGTTTTCAGTATCAAATGTAAGTTTAACATTTTTTCTGTGTTTTTTTTTTTTTATGTAATAATAATTATTGTTATTATTAATTTCAATTTATCTAATAGAATAACGCAAATGGAAATAAAAGTTTATTCAATTAAAGCATTGAGAATATTAAATTATCAACCTTTAGTGATATGAGAGAGGAAACTTTAATATTTTTTACTATTCAGGTTCATAAAATAGACCCGAATTAAAGAAATAATACTTTTTTTTTTTTTTTTTTTTAATGTATATATATAAGCTTAAAATTCTAAAGTGCAAATATCAAAATTCAGTGGGATGTAAAATATGTTTTGCACGGATAATTGAACTTCATTTTACATTTTTTAAAAATTTTTATCCTTCACAAAAAATATTTAAGTTTTGTACACTTCCAATAAATGACTATGAACGCTGCAGTTTATTTCAATATATATATATAAAATTTTGATTTCATAACGAAGCTGAAATTCTTATAATTTAATCTGTTTCTGACACTTTTTTCCCCACCTGAAAAGCAGCTTTCAAATAAACTTGAACTTTGTTCATCCAACTTAATCCTTGTAAGTCGAGAAGAAAGAAAAAGAAAGGGGAGAAAAAGAAAAAAACAGATTCCAAGATTAAAAGCTATTGCAAGAGGAGAAAAACACTCTATTTTCCTGAAAGAGATTATCTGATTTAATTTTACAGGTGCAATAGAAACCGTGTAAGAAACGCCAAACAAACTGCATGTATTGCCATACAAAAAAGACTGTAACTAAATTCTTTTAAAAAAACAGCATTTTTTTTTTTTTTTTTTTTTTTTTTTTTTTTTAAACTTAGCTCTTTTTGCTTAACTCTTGTTACAGCGAATTAAGGTTCTAAAAATATTTTACATTTAAATTTATATCATATAAATCCATCAAAGTAACTCAAACAAAAATGCCTATTATGAATCATGAGTATAGAAGAGAATTAGTGTTTATTTCTTAATTACTCATAAATAACATGATGGTTAGCTAATATGAAAAACTAAATCTAAACCTTTATTTTTTCTTTTTGGCTTTGTGCAATCTTGTTTATTCAAAATACAATTTTCAAAGGATTTTCATTCTCTGATGCGACATTAATTTCCGTGTTTAAAAATTCTCAAATCAAAATATGACACCAACAAATGTGCAGTTTTCAAAACAGTCAAACAATTAATACCATCCTTGTACTACGTCATTTGTTTATTTTTATCTTATAGAGTAAAGGAAAAATATTTGTCTTTTTGTTTTTGAAAGCATATTTTTTAAAAACCATTGTATACGCCATTGCTTCTTGTTCGCCAAATAAACGCCCTGTCTCGCATAAAGTATTTATTTCGTGAGTAATATTCACCCATACAGTTCGGACTACCAGTTTAGCTAAACTCTGTAAGAATTAAACGTAAAGAAAAGGCACTTTTAAATCTAGCACAAAATTTTATATTACATGTGTGGAATTTAAAACTTCCATAGTTTTCCATGTATTGAACTTGGCCATCACAAATTTTACATCACATTTAATATATATATATATACATTATTAAAATTATAAAACATCAAAATTATACAAAATTATTGAAAATTAATAGGGTAAGTTGGAAGGTAATATGCCGCGCTACACAAGATGCAATGTCACGGTGTTATCTTTTACACATTAGGGATGTGCCGGATCGACAAAAATTGTGACCAGCGGATACGGATATCACATTTTCTGTACCCGCGGATACGAATACGGATAAGGATCTTTTAAAAATATATTATCTTTATACATGTAGCAATTTTTTATAACATTGTTCGTGTCTCGTAACAAGACATTATATGACCCAACTACAAAATTACTTTCGGGTGGAATAATGCATCGGATCGATGTGGGGATAGTTCTTTAAAAACTTCTACATTTAAACTTATGAAATACTAATTTTTATAATTTATCTTTATTTCTTTTTTCTTAAAAATTATAGCCTCATAGTTTATGCATGATCAATCTTATAAAAATCTGAGCTTCAATTTTTTTATCAAGATTTTAATTTTACAGCTCAATTTTTTTTTTAAAGATATTTATACCTTTTATCTATCTTTTCAATATTCATTTCCAAAAATAGACATTTTCAAAATAAAAATTCCGTTTATGCTCCACTTTTTGTTTCGGTAAACAGTTTCATTTTCTCCTGTATACATAAAAAAAAATGTATTGCGTTTTTGAAAATTTTCGACTTCCGATTTTCGATGGGTTTGAACTTTTTAAAATGCCCTTAATACGATTTGACTATTTTTAGAAAATGTTTGCATGTCTATGTATGTGTATTAGCAAAATTTTGTGAACATTCACAAAAAATTTGCGGAATTTCACGGAACTTTATGTGGTTGGATATCGATAAAATTTTGGCGTATATTGCCTTACAGGTAGTACTGTTATATTGCTATAACTGGCATTTGTTTAAAGGTATATTTCTGTTTCTATAGTGTATGTGTGCATTAAACTTCATGTGTGAGATGTTTATTATAACAAATAAAAAAACTATACTGAGTTCATTGGTTTATAGTTGGCATTATTAAACTGCAATTTTCCCTATTTAAGGAAGTCAATATCTTACTTTCTACAGCGTACAAGCTCATCAATATGAGAGAGCTAATATTAGCTACGGTGAATAAATTTAAATGCTTATCGACTGATAAGTGACGTTGTTATACAACCCTTTCCATGTTTTAAGTTTTAGGCAGTTTTCCGACCAGTAATTACATTATAACTATGCAATAGGAAGTTTTGTGGTGACCACAAAATACTAGTTACTTTTTCTTGGAAATAAATTGGTAGAGAAAGTATTCGAATTTAAGATTTTGGTGTGATTGTACATTTTAGCTCTTCTGAATCTGCTATTCCAATAAGTGATTGTGTTTTATATTAGACAACTAATTAATCTTGAATAGAAGTATTGAGAAGTAACCATTTGTGTCTCACTGCTCAACAGTTAAAAAAATAAATAAAAATAAAGATGCAAATACATTACCATAAAACATGCGTACACAAATATTATCATTATTTTATCTTTTTTTTTTTTTTTTTTTTTTCAGTTAAATAATCTATAATCGTTTTCTGCTTTATTTATTTATTTATTTATTTTTATTATTATAGATGACTTGTTTTTTTATTTCCTACAACTTATAAATCAACGAGAATTTAACACATGGTATAATTTTCAGGTAAACATCTGCTTTCACACGGTCACTTTAATTATATATCGACAAATCAGCTTCCTCCAGTTGCAATGATGAATCGTTTATTTATTCTAGAAGAAACGATAAAGAATATTATTTGCCTTAATATAATCAGTCTTAAAGATGTTTTAATTTTATATTAGTTTTATTAATTAAATCACAACAAGTACTTCCTTCATATTTGCTGTATATATAAGTATAAATGGAGGAAAATTCAAAATTTCGCTAACATAAAAGCGAGAATTGAAATTCATTGCAAGTATAGAAAAAATGACGGTATTTAAAAAAATTGTAAATTTCGAGAAAACATAAATCGCGAGAACTCAAATGCGAGGTTATGATATAATTCTTTTATTTGTGCATTAAAGATAGTCAATAAAGATTTATAGAAGTTTCTTTATAATTTTTATACAATTTCTACAGAAGTTCCGTATTAGATCCGTTGAAGAAAATAAACGGATCCGGATCCGAATATTTTTTCCACGATTATACGGATCCGGATCCGGATACGAATTATTTCTGGCGAATATCCACGGATACGGATACGGAGCTCCGGCACATGTCTAATACGCATGAACCGTAGGCAGTTGCGGGCTACTCATACAAGAAATAGATCAGAAACAAGACATATTTTACATTTTTACGAATTTTTAGGAATCTTTTAGATTAGTTTTGAATGATAATTCATCCCGCTAAATATGTTGAGTGTTAAAAAATTTGATTTTTCCTTGTTTAGTTAGTTATGCAAACTGTAGTATAAACAGGAAAAAATAAGTTGGAATTTTTTTTAAAGTATGGTGTGTGGTCTTCCCAACAAACCTACAAAGGGGCCGTTTCTCCTTTGTAAATTAATAAGCGAACTTATGTCTTGGGTGGTTCTAGGAAAAAAGTTCCACTCAAAAACTTCCCTGCAAGAAACATCTCTTGAAAAAAAAGTCCCCGGTAAAACGTCCCTGTGGAAAAAAAGTCCCTCCGGAAAAATAGTCCCCGAAAATTAATTACGAGATTTTTGAAATTTCACAGTTATACTTTGTTTAAAATTTGACTTATACTTTGCAGGTCAAATTGCTAATGAAGGTTAATTGTTATTCAAAATTGAAAACAAAATTATATATTTTTAAATATATATATATATATATATATATATATATATATATATACATATATATATATACATATATATATATATATATATATATATATATATATACATATATATATATACATATATATATATATATATATATATATATATATACATAGTTTCGGCCATCACAATACTTTCTTTTGTAACATTTTTTATAACAGCGGTTAACGTGAATAAACTTCTCAAAACTTCATTGGGGGTTCAATCGATCTTTCCCTTTTTTTTAAAAGGCTATGATTTGCCTAAACCCCTCCTCCTTCTTTGTTTTACAATCAAATTTTTCTAGTTTCAAATGTAATGCCTTTCCTTTCCGTTCTTTTTCTTTTTTTTCTTTTTTTTTTTAATAAAACTTTATGTCAGAGATAAGGAGTAACTTTTTTTGTTCCGGGCGTTCTGCTATGTTCTTTAAGTCAAAGACAAAGGAAAGATTGTTACCACTTAAAAGAAAAAGGCTTGATTGGAATCTATTTCAAAACAATAATTTTATTTTGTGCTCCAAAATTTAAGACTGGAAATTAATAATACAATGCAGAGTACAAAAATTCAAATATCTAAAAGTTTAATACCTAAATTTCCACACAATCTATTAGCTCTAGCATTAATTTGTAAAATCTACTTAAAATAATTTAATATGCAACCCTTGGTTACTGAATAGATTTGCTATGCTCCAGCAGGAAAAAAATGTGAATAGTATGCATTTAGTATGCGATAAAAATTTTAAATACAAAACATCATTTATAATCGCCCAAAACACTTAATTTTTGTTGTTCATATTGTGCTGGAATCCCTTTATATGATTGTCTTAAACACATACGTAATAGTGCGTACACTTTTTCCACACATAATAATATATTGTAGCACGTTTCAATTACATGTAATAATTTCTTTCTATATGTAACAATTTTAGTTTATTAAAGTGCAATTCAAAGAGTCACTGACTGTAGATCGTTATGTAAATCATTTTTTTTTTTTTTTTTTTATATAGCCCCACTACAAAGAATTGTAAATTATATATATTATTTTTCAATGGGAAAGTTCTGTATCAGTGGCGGCGCTAACAACTTTGCGGCTCTTCCATAGAATATTTGAAGGAATCTCCTGCTCAATAATAATAATAATAATAATAGAAATACATTAAGTTTTCCAAGAATTCACTTTCAACGGGACTGCACTGTATGTTAGTGCAAGTTTTCCCTTGCAGTCTGGCGCCACGCAATCCGATAAGAGAGCGGCATTTATTGATTTATTTTTTAAACTTGCGACTCCAGATTTTGTTTTTAAATTTTTCATTCTCTTATAGTGTACGAATTCTGGTAATATACAGATTTTATTGATGCCCAAGTGTTATTTTGAAATGTTGTAATGATTTTGTTTACTTTTAAATTGTGTGTAAATAAATCTGTTTTATGTCTGTAGTTTACACAAAAATGAAAGTACAGTTACTATAAACACGGATTTATTCTTTTGTTATATAAATAAACGAGTTACTTAAGCTCTTGTTGAATAGACATCTTTGAAAGGGGCCACATTAATTAATTATTTGTATGTGTGCTTTTGTCTTAAGAAATGAATAAAAGAATAGAATATTAAGAATAGAATAAAAGAACTATAAATAACAAACACCGCAAAAATGCAAAAACATGTGACATATTTTCGAGTCTAAAAAATTAAGTACGATCCATCATCAGGTAATAAAAAGTTGTTACGAGTGCAAATTGAATGTTGAAATGGACAAGGGCATAATTTAATACTTTGAAAATTCTGATTTCAGCTTTTCGCAAGAGTACAATATTTTTATAATAATTTGATTTACATAGCGATCTACAGTCAGTAAGTCTTTGAACTATATTTTTATAAACTGTAACTGTTACAAATAGAAAGAAATTTATACATGCAATTGAAACCTTCTACAATTTAAAATACGTGGAAAAAGTGTCCTAATCATCATGCTCATATTTAACAGAATCATAAAAAGAAATTCCAGCATAATATGGACTGTGAACATTAAGGGATTTTTAGTTTTGTAAATGATGTTTTGGATCGAAAGTTTTTATAAATGAATACTATTCTTTTTTTTTCTTCTGGAGCAATTATGAATCTATTCGATAACCAAGCGCTGGGTATTAAATTATGGTAAGTAAATTTCGCAAGTTGAAGTTAGAGCTAATTGATTGTACACAAATTTAGGGATTAAACTTTAAGATTTGGGATTTCTTGTATTCTTCTTTGTATTATTAATTTCCAGTCATAGGTTTTAAGATAGAAAATAAAATTATTGTTCTGAAATACTTTACAATAAAGCCATTTTCTTTTAAGGTGCCTGCCTACCTTTAAAACGCAATTTTTGGTCAAAACTCCGATTTTCTATTTTTGGGTTAGTATTAAAGACTGAGATTTTAGATTTCTAAAGCAGTTTGGATTTTGTTTCTATCTTGCTTAGAACTTGAGTTACAGGCATTTTAATATTAGCTACTGGCCAGTTTTTGAAACCGGAAGTGACCGGAAATAACCCGTAAACGTTTGTTTACATAAATGTTTTATTCAATAAAAGCATTAAAATTTGTAACTGAATATAAAATAAATTTTAAAAATAAAATAAAAAGCTTTGAAATAAATCAGGAACTTATTAAAATTATTTTTTGCTTAATAGGTAAAATCTTGTTTTTAAATTTGTTTTCTGCTTTTTCTCAAAATCAGATTTTTAGCATTTTGCTTTAAACCAAAACATCATAACTCCAAAAGTTATAATTGAAACGTTATGAAACTTTGACAAAATACTCTAGAGGAGTTGTTTTAAGGTTTGAACTACGACAATGAATCTAGCTAATTTTTTTTTTTTTTTTTTTTTTTTTTTGTCGATAGAAGTTATGAACTGCCATGTATATTCATGATTTTTTCAGCATGTAAAAATGTTATCTTCTCTAAAATATTAAATGACATAGTTATAGTTTTGAGAGCAGTTTACTCCCTTAAAGACCTTTGAATAATCTAAATAAAGTTTTCAGAATAAAAATATCTTTATTTAAATTTGACTTATGATGTTTTGTAAAAGTGTTTTTTTTTTCGCAAATTCTATGCATATTTTGAGCCTAAATATCAAAATATTTTAAAATTTCCATATTTTTTTCAGGTTATTCACTGTTTTTTACTATATTCTATCATATAATGCACATAAATAGGCGTTTTTTTAATTATTGAAAAAATCACCTCCGACGGTAGGTAGGCACCTTAAGTGCTAACAAAGTTTCACTTGACATTAACCTAAAGAACGCAGCAGGATGCCAGGAACAGAAAATATTACTCATCATATTTGATATAAATTATTATTTTAAAAAAAAATTAAATTTGAATCAAGAAAAACTTTACTGTAAAAGAAAGTTAGAACGAGAGGGGTGGCGCAAAACACTGAAAGAAAAAAGAAAAGATCGATTGTTCTCCTAATGAAATTTTCAAATTTTGGCTCCTGTGTTTGCGCATGCACTGCAAATACAGCAGTCTTAAAGTAAGACAACAAAATGTCTGAAAGAGTGTTTAAGATATGTAAATATCTTAAAAAACAGATTAGACATAATAGATATCTTTATTTAAGACACTTTGTGTAACTTGATAAACTGGTGGTGGAAATGAACTAATGTACAGTCCGAGAAAAAAGAAAAAAAAAAAAAAAAAAGCACAGCATTCGCTGTAATTTCGTTATTCATTGACGCAGAAAAAATTTAATAGACACCATTGAACAGGAAATTAAATGCACTTTCAGAAAACGTTATCGAATTTTGAATTAGGGGTTATCTACATATTGAAATGAGCGCCAACTTTGAATTTTTCAATAGCAACACCCAATTTTGACTTCATATTCGAATTTCTGAGAGTCTGGCAGTGCGGAAAAGTGTACTATTTGTATACTTTATGTTTAGTATTCACAGAGTTATAATCAAAAATGTGTTAGGGGGTTATCTGTAAAAGTGGAAAACTAAAATTAAGATCCTGCAAGAAGTAATCAAAATTTTACTGTTTCACACCGGAAATATTTCAAGAAAAAAATATTTATAGAAAATAATGTTCCGTACCATTCTTTTCATAACTTCTATGAAAATGTAATTTCTTGATTAACGCACTGCTAACGTGGATTCACGTCATTTGAAAATCTGTAACTCTGTCAATGGGAGTTTCTTTCGAATTTGTGTGTTACTTATTTCTTAAGCGTGTACCCAGTGTTCATATTTTTGCAATAAAATATACTGTGGATAGAAATATATTGATTAGAAAGAATATAATTATAATGTATATCCATTTTTAATAAAATTGTGAATACAGAAAATTTGCTCTGAAATATTTTATTTTGAGAGAATAACGCTTGTAGGCAGACTTCACTGTCAAAAAGACAAAATCCTGCGGTCGGAAAAGTGCTAATATATATTTATGAAAGTTAAAGTATATTTTAAAAAATATATAAAGTTAAAATATATTTATAAAATTTTAAAGACAAAAGCATCCTTAAAATAACAATCCTCCCCACTACAAAAAAATAAATAAATAAAAAATAAAATAAAGCAATATATGAAGTAAAAGATTAAGCCTTTAACTATGTTAAGAAACGATTTTGCATTCCAATTCCATCCGTTTATTTTTATTTTTATTGACAATTTTTACATTCAACCTATTTTTCTATTTTAAACAGTAAACCCCGCCAATTTAGGTAATTTTTTTCTTCTAGTGCATACTTGCCAACATCCTAATTAATATTCCGTAGTATCATTAGCCACGCCTTTTTTTTTTTTTTTTTTTTTTTTTACATCAGTATTATTTTAGTGTACTTTTTGTCTTATTTCATCGTAATTGCATTTGGAGAATATTACTCTACAAATTTATTGGTGTGAGAAAAAGGGCGGGACTAGCAACACTATGGAATATTAATGAGAATATTGGCAAGTATGCTAGTTTTCGTTTAAAGGATTCAAAATTTAGCACCAGATGAAGTAAATACCACTTGTGTATGTTTTCGTCAACGTAAAATAAGGTGTTTAATACGAATACTCAAAGTCACCTTTACTTTTCTTTTTTGTATTTTTTTCTTTTGAAGAACGATAAAAGGCGGGGCTTTAGAAAACAGGAATTCTTGATGCTGGCACTAATGTCTAAAAAATCATCATTTTTGTTTCATTTCTTTGTTTTTGACGTTGTTGTTATATAATCTCACCCGTAAATAAAAAATAAAAATGTTTTGCTCAATTTTCTGCATAGTTTTTAAAATTTGCTTCGTTATCACATGCAAAACTTTATAAGAGACGGCCCCCTAAACCACTCCAAAAGAAAGCTCGAAAACTAATAACTGGGATGAGCTGCAAATTTGCATACCCATATTTTTCAGCATTAGGATTCATTTTATGTAAAAATTAATATAGATCATAATTCATAATTTTTATGAATATGAATTTATTAATATTTTTCAGAACTAAAAATATTTTTCAGAATCAAACGTAATGATGGATTATGTTTGGGTTTCTTCACTGTATCTCGTAAAAAATAAATCATATCGATCCAGTTATTTTTTGTGAAGATATTAATAAAAGTTCGAAATATGAATTTAACATTAGCACCTCTAAACTTTGAACGCATATAACTCTATAAAAAAATAAGTAAAATATACAACCAATATAGTTTTTCAAATCGTCGCGACCTCAGGAATTCAAATATAAAATAAAAATAGGGTGTTATCATTGAAAAAATCAAAGTTGGTGCGCGTTTTAACCTGTTAGTAATCGCTAGTTGGTCGATTTGCCGCCCATCCTTCAGTGTTGCCAGATTTGTTTATTCAATAGCCACCAAAAGTTTTTAGAAGTAGCATTTGATATACGTAAAACGCGAATAAAATCGAAGGAACGTCGATCACATCACTTCTTAAAATTATTGGTGAATTAGAGAGGTATTTAAATAAAAGTCCACAATCTGTAATAGGTGGCGCTGTCTATAGCGACTACTAACGGGTTAATATATAAACGACCCCCAATTCAAAATTTCACTTCATTTTCTGAAAGTACTAACATTTCCCAGTCGAATGATACCCATAGCTGCCAATATTTTAATTTATTCCGGAGTATTTTTAGCCCCGCCTTTATTACGTACCACTTATTTTTTAAAAGTAATTTTGTCTTATTTTATCGAAGTTATATATTGAAGAAAATTTTTCTATAAATAAAGTGGTGCGAAATGAAGGCGGGGCTAAAAGTACTCCGAAATAAATTAAAATATTGGCAGCTATGGATACCTATTGCATTTTTGTGTATTGATTAGCAACGGAGTTACATCGAGTGCTGCGTTTTTTTTTTTTTTTTTTTTTTTTCCGACAGTACAATGTCTTGATACAAAAATATGTCTGAGATTTAGACATTCTCAATAAAAGATTTCGCATGGCATTAAAAAGAAAGAGTAGTGGCACCCTCTATTGATCATTATATTAAGATGAAGTTAAAAAGAAAATAACACGAATAATAACTATTTTATTTAAATAAAAGAATTTTTAACTTTGCAGCGAAAAAAAATATTTTCTAAAATTGAAATTATAATGAAACTATCAAAGATTTAAATCTATTTTATAGGGGAAAGAAAAAAAAATTGAGAACTTTTGTTAATATGAGATTTTTCTGATAATCATATTATCCAAAAATCGAGGGCTGGAATTTTCACATATTTTTGACATTTAGAAATTTAATTCTATTATGTTTATTCAATAAAATATATATTAAGGCAAAGTTTCTGTTATATATATGTGTGTGTGTGTGTGTGTGTGTGTGTGTGTGTGTGTGTGTGTGTGTGAAATCTGTAAATAGCGTTTTCTCCGTTTGCATTTTTCCTGAATTCGTGATTTTTCAAAATGCTAAAACGTCAAATAATATTTAAGAAAAGATTTAAAAGACTTGGGAGAAACTTTTTCCTTTAAGTAGGTACTTTGAAATATCCAAAAAAAACTAAGATTTGTATTAATTATCTGTAGATGTTTTATCATTTTGAAAGTCACAAATTCATATAAAAGAGCGGACTGAGAAAACGCGATTTAAAGATTTTAAATATGTAAAAAAAAAAAATAATAAAACTCGTAAGAATTATTGCCTAAATATATATTTTATTGAATAAAAATACCTAGTTATAGTTCAGATTATAAATATTGAATGGAAATATTAGCTATTCTATGAAATCTTTGATAGTGCGAAGTCAAAGATGTCAAGTCCCCTTCAAATATAGAACTGCATTATATTTTATCGAATTCTGTTGTGTTGTGCGATTGCATGATTGGTAAAGACGCTAACTTCCGACACCAGCTTTCCGACTGGAAGACCGGCGTCGGTTCGAGTACATTCTCGGTTTATGGGGATTATTATTATTATTATTATTAAATGATATTTTATTTATGCTCTAGAAAAATCTAAAATCTATTTTTAACAGGAAAACAGGATCATAAGCCACCTTTATTTATTTATTTGTTAAAAAGCCTTGAAAATAGCGGTGTTTTTAAGCCTGAAAAAACGGCGGTGTTTTAAGACATCTGTAATGTCTTAATTTCATGTGAAAAACGGTGTCTCATAAAATAGTACTTTTTTTCGCTTAAAAAATGACCACCCATTTAGGGCACTTTTTTAACTGAATTTAAGACGTTTACGTTTACAGTGTGTTAACTGATGTTATATGAAATGGTATAGAAGAAAGTTTTATGATGGTCAAAGCATACTATGTTCTTTCTTATATAATTTCGTTTTCAATTTTGAATAATAAATGACTACGTCAGTGATTTAAACTGCAAAGATATAAGTGTAAAATTTCGAAAAATTCATAATTTATTTCCGGGAACATTTTTTTACGGGGATATTCTTTTCAGGGAATGTTATTTTCGGGGGACTTTTTATCTAGAGGACGTGTATTCCTGAGGACGTTCGATGGGGGACAAAATTTTCTTTCGGGACGTTTTTTCCTGAAACATATATCTTGTTCAAAGCATTCGGGTTCACAAGATAAGATGCCTGTTGTTTTTTTCTTCGTTGTGGAAAAATGAGTGGTTGTGTTCTTTGTTGTTTTAAGTTACACGTGGGCATTGATTTTAGCAAAATAATAAATAAGATAATAAATAATACTTTATTTAAGTTTTGTCTATGCCAATCTTTTGCTTTAAAACAAATATATATTGTTTCATAAAATTGTGTACTTTACATTAGAATTCCATAAGCCATCTTACCCCCAAGATTGCAGTAAGATGCCGAAACGAAAGCTTCAAGGAAAAATTCTTATTTCAAAGATTTTATAATACTTTTGAAGTTAAATATATTTTTTAAATGTATTCAAAAATATTTCTTTTTCACAAGAGACTAATAAATAACAAAATATTAGCAACAAGGGATTTTACAGAATTATTAAACAAAATCTACTGCGTCTTCCTGAAATTTACCCCACATTTTTAGGAAAGTTTAAGTTTATTTTGAAGTAAATATGTAAACATTATCTTCAAAAATAAAAATAAAATAAATAAAAAGTGAAAGAAAGAAAGAAAAACATTATTTTAATGTTTTATTATGTAACGAATATTAAATTTTTATTTTTATTATGTAGAAGAATGTGTTTAATTTTTATTACTAAATATTATTTTTTTAAATAATGCAGCATTACTTATTTAAAAGTTTTTATTCTAAAAATATTTGTTTTATTATATATTGAAATACTAAAAGTTTTTCAGAAAAGTTTTAAACTCGTCAACATGTACTTAAATAGATGTTTGGTTTCTGTCAAAAAGATCTCACGCTGAAATTTTATTTTATCAATTACAACAGTTTTTCAATAACAAGCGCAAAGTATGAATTCTCGCACTAAAATACATAAATAAATTAGAAAATTTACATAATACCAATAGAATTTGCATAAAATAACCTTTGTTTGAAACATTAGCAGTGCAAAGCAAAATTCTATTCATGAGGGAATGATATGGAAATTCAAAATAATAGAACATAGAGTTTCCCGATTCAAAATTATGTTTTGCTTTAATATGAAAAAATGCAGAGTAGGAAGCATTTTCCATAATATAGTGATGATTTTGCAAATTTTTAAATTGTTTTGTTTACCTGGATAAAAAAGAGAGAATATTAATATTTTGACCACCAGAAAAAAACAACAACACTAATTTGAAGATGTTTGAAAAAAGAAATATAAGAAAAAAACACATGAGTTACTTTGGCATTTTTCAAATATTTTTCCTTTCTAAACTTAGTAACTAAATAAAAATAATCTTTTGTATATATAGTACATGAATTCAATCTTAGAAACTGAGGAAAATCATTAGGAAAGCTATTTGAATAGGCTGAAACTTGAATGTTGTTAAAATAAAAGGTCACTATATTTCTGCAGTACTTCTTGTAATTTATGTAAGTCTTGAAGTTTCTAACCTTTAAATAAAATGTCTTGTAGCCAAAAATCGCATAGAAACTTGTATACATACTGGAAATAACTTTAAAAAATAAATATGCTAATTTAAACAGAAGCTAAATTTTAAACAAAAGAAAAAATAAACTCAAAATACTAACGTTCTTGTTCCATTTATTTTTCAATACCTCATCATTCCTCAAATTCAATGCTTTATAATACTTTATACTGTAAAACATCATTCCTTTTTATCTGTAACTTTTGCTATTTTAAAAGCAGTGGATTTCTTCAAAATATGTGAGTTAAATAAATAAATAAATAAATAAACTGGTTCTATAGAAAACTCATTTGGAATAATACCTTCAAATCTAATTAATTATTTCATATTTTTAATAAATAATTTTACACTTTATTTGCCATTAAGTTTTCGACAAATCTGAATACCTTTTATGGAAATATATAGAAATGTAGTTGTGACAGCGTATAATTTTGAATCTACATGTTAAATTTTCTATTTCAAACATATATGCAGTTTTTAAAATGAACGGACAATTTTACTATTCTTATGATTTAATCGTAACATTTCACATTATGCTTAACTTTAAGGTTAAAGCAGTTGAGGTTATTTTTATTTTGAAGATGATCTTGCATCTCATTTGATGCTATTGTATCTTATCATAGGCAATTAAAGTTTTATATTAAGAATTCTAACTCAGAAAGAACGTTTTTATGTTTAGTAATTTAATAAAATTAAACATAATTTATACGTCTCATTAATATATTAAAACCAATGTAACACTTAAAAATGAGATAAAAGATACAAAAATTTTAAAACTTCAAAAATACATTTTAATTAAAAAACATTTAAAACACAAGACAGACGTTTCGGCTAGAACACTAGCCCTCCTCAGTGTCAAACATACAAACACAACATTTACAAAAATTCTAAATACATCATATCAAGATTAAATATTCAGGAGGAATAGCTTTAGCCTCGTTCAAGGAAGAATGTTGCATTTTAGTGAAAGCGCCCTCTAGAAAAATACGGGATTCATAAATATTTATATTGGAAGCTAAAATTTTAAAGTTTTCAAAATCTGGTATATGATCACTATTGAGAGAATGGATTACAAGTTTAGATCTTAATCTACTAGTTTTAAACCTCAACTCCGTATTAGTAACTTTTTCTCAAACTTTAAACCCGCTGTCCCCCCTCTTAAACGTCTTGGTGTAATCTATAGTATTCCTTGTAAAAATTGTGATTCTACATATATCGGTGAAACTGGCAGAACAGGTGAAATTAGATTAAAGGAACATAAACGCTCTTATAAAATAGGAGATTTAAGATCTAAACTTGTAATCCATTCTCTCAATAGTGATCATATACCAGATTTTGAAAACTTTAAAATTTTAGCTTCCAATATAAATATTTATGAATCCCGTATTTCTCTAGAGGGCGCTTTCACTAAAATTCAACATTCTTCCTTGAACGAGGCTAAAGCTATTCCTCCTGAATATTTAATCTTGATATGATGTATTTAGAATTTTTGTAAATGTTGTGTTTGTATGTTTGACACTGAGGAGGGCTAGTGTTCTAGCCGAAACGTCTGTCTTGTGTTTTAAATGTTTTTTAATTAAAATGTATTTTTGAAGTTTTAAAATTTTTGTATTTTTTATCTCATTTTTAAGTGTTACATATGTTTAGTAATTGTTTGAAGATCACTGTCTTTAGTTTATATCGTTTAATGTTGCTTAAATTAGTGACTATAATTTATAATAATTTGAAAATTAGTAAAATAAGATAATAGTAGGGAAAAAATTATGACATTGAGAAAATAAAGGATATTAAAATTCTAAAGATAAAAAACACTATTCTAAAATGTAAGTAATATTAAGATTTTTATTAGTTTTCTTTCCAGAAAACTTCTATGTAAGAATATATGTCCTTTACTTAAAAGTTTTTTCAAGCGAAATATTTTCGTATTTTTAAGATTTTTTCTATAGTATTCCCAAGTTATTATCTAAACTCCTCATATTTCATTTAGTGAGTGTATTAGATTACATTCAAGAAAACAAAAGAAATAAAGAATAAAAATAAACAAAATTAATTTTAAATATTCAAAAAATTACTATTTTTGAGATTCGCTACTTTCTTTTGTTATGCAAAAATTTATTTAAAATTTCAAAGTGCACTTTTGTTCTTAAGTACTTTATTATACGTGATATTCCTAAGTTAATCATAATTTTTACTCAACTTTCTGTTTAATTTTTCTTCAAAATATTATCTTCCTTCTCTAACGAAAGCATTTTAGTTTTTTTCGTCGATGTTTAACGTCTCACTTAAATAAGGTAGTTATTTTTTTTCTACTTGAGCTTTTGTTTTGTGCAATAAAAAGTCTTTCTCAAAAAATAAAACCAAGATTAACTTTCATAAGAATTACTATTGTTCATAATCATAATAGAACTACTGAAAAATCTAGCCGCATTATAAATATTTAGCCAATAAATATTAATAAAGCTTCCCTCTCTGGTTTCTTTAATCCTTCCTCCGTCTTTTGTAACAATAAATTAACTAAACTGATCAAATATTTAAAGAAAATCTACGATTTCTCTTCTAAAAACATTCTATTCACCGACAACAGAGATTAGTATTCATAAATTTTTCAAACATTTACTAAGGAAACGTTGAATTTTTAATCAAAGTCTGGAGCAGTATTATATATCCTTCTCAAACAACACTATTTGGACGTTTAAATTGAGAGAGCTTTATAAATAAAAGAGAAATCATTATGTAGTAAATTTGTAAATACAATACAGATTCACATTGGCGATGAAACTATATGAACGATGATAATTATGAACAACCATTGACAAACACAAAACAAAAAGGTATTGATTGAAAAAATTAAGGAAGAAAGGAAATACATAATAATTAAAATAAAAGAATATATAAGAGTTTTAAAATATTTTAGAATGCATAAAGAAAGCACACCTTTTATAAATCTTAGCTATCACATATTTGTTATTCACCCCTTTTCTCCTTTGACTGTCAAGAGGAAAAAAAAATCCCAAAATGCGGAATAATCAAAATCTTGTTCTTATCAACAGATGTTCATTTAATTGAAATTTTCATATATAATTAGGGAGAGAAAGTGAATGTAAGACGCTCACGTCAAAGTCAATAAAGAGAATACCAGGGAAGGAACTACTATTCACATATTTTATTGTTAATAAGCAAATTTTAATTAAATTTTCCGACCTTTAAGCAATTGCTTCTCTTTTTGAAAATTCTGGTTGAAAGAGGTCGAAGGAATGCCAGACTAATGAAATGTAAATTTTGTATCTCGGACTCTTCATCACCTCAAGATATCTAGAGATGGAATTCCAAGAATTACAACAATTAACTTCTAGGAAAATTCCTAGAAAAGTCCGAAAAATTTCAGCCATCAAAGACAATATGCTAAGGAAGCTTTTGTCACAAGCTATTACTTTTGGCTATTTGAAATCCTAAAAATGTAAAAGATAAAATGGAGGCAAAATGTTAAAAGAATCACTTTACCTGAGGGAAATATACTTAGTTTAGATTATTACGAAAGAATACTTAGAGTTATCTCTTTCTGTACAGTTGTTAATCCTTTGTAACATTAATTAATAAAAGTATTGCGTTACTTTCATCTAAACCACGAGCATTTAATAATTTAATAGTTGTGTTCGACGTTTTATACTAAAAGATATCATTACAGAAAACTATTTAAGATAAATTATGTAATTCATTATCACCTTGCATTGCTTTTTGAAGAAAGGGGGTGAATTATTATGCACGATAGTATTATTTACAAAATGAGAATAAAATTATCGCGTGCTTGTAGTGTGTGTAGCCGGATTTCTTCCTTCGAAGCATATATTCTGTAGCATGTCAGAAACTCAAATGTTTATGACATAATTAAGAAATAACTTTTAAATATGATTTGGTTGTAAATGATTTCAATTGCCAAATCTGTTTTGATTAAAAAAAAAAAAAACTATATATATATATATATATATATATATATATATATATTGCTCTTAAATATAATCAAGCGTTATAAATAACCATCAATTTGATTTCTGTTTACTTGTTTGTACATTCAGTCGTGTAATATAAAAAAGATATAGACCAAAAAAAAAAAAAAAAAACTGTAATTCTTCTTTTTATTATTATTTTAAAAATTTGGTAGAAGACTGTAAATTTGAAATTAAATAGAATAAAAATATTATAAAAGGGTTAGTACAATAGGAGGCAGAACCTCAGTCTAGAGTTAGAATCCTGGTTTATGTTTAAACATTTTATTTTCGTATCACATAACTTCTATGATCTCTTTTCGCACTTCTGTTATTCCTCTTCTGCTATTTCCTCATGATCCAATAAACGCAGAAAGACACAAAGGTACAAGAAGATAGGAAATAATTAAGCAGCGGGGAGGGAGGGGACCCTAAACGAGATTTTAAGCGCTTTCAAGTTTCATGATACTATATACAAAGAAAAAAATAGTTTTTTTTTTTTTATTATTATTTATGTATATGTTACCAGCTAAGCAGTAAAATATTGTTAGTAAGGTTTTAAAGATTAAAAAGGGACCATAAATATAAAAAATATAAATTCAATAAAATTTCAATACTATAAACAGTATGTATAATTATTAATAATCATTGAACTTATTTTTAAAAACAATACATATATTATTTTGTGCAGCAAATATTTGTACGATCTATGCAAAGTTTTAAATACTATTTTTCTCGTAAGATGTGAACAGGAGTTAGAATTTTAATTCCATTTGGGGAGAATTTTGAGGAAAATCTTAACATACCATAGTTGTAAAAATGCCCTATCACATTTCATTAAACAATATAGAAAGAAATATTATTTGTATTTTTTCATAGTTTAATATTAAAATTAAATGGCCAAGTGAACGAAGAGAGGTGGTAATATATCTATGTAACAAATACAATGGGCCCGATTCCCAAAAGTAAACACAAAACTATAAATAAAAAAATAAATGTATTTTCAATTTTAAAACCAAGCCTAATAATTGTTGATTCAGTTAAAAGGTTCTATCTCAGTTTTTAGCCTTTCGTACGAAAATGATCACACGACCATTTTGCCTTGTCACGATTCATTCCTTCATTTTTATTTTTTTTTTCTTCTCCAATATTTTTATATTCAAGGACAATAATTTTATTAAAGACATTTCATCTCTTTTAAAGAACTCTCTCTCTGGGTGTATATGATGCGGAAAATATGTGCCAAACTTTTTTTGCACTATGACCTGTTTGACTTAGCAATTACAGACATTCACTCCCGCGCTTATTCAATGCATATGTATCACTTTAACATGTAACTTCCGACAATGTAGTCAATTAAAAATTAGCTCCGTTAATTGCTCCTGCATTATAAAATGTTTTATATACCTATAAAATACACCACCTATGTAATTTATATGACCAAGAAGAATATTAAAACAGTAATCAAGAAAAAAAATGAGAGTATTCATCTGCACACATACATAACACAATCTTAGTAAATTTTCAGATATAGCTTCCAGTAAATATACTTCCAGGATCATTTCCCGATAATGGATATACGATGCTGTGGACTGACATAGAAGGTGAGTACAAATCTTACCTTCCTTAATAACTGACGATATTTACTATAAAAATAATCTATTATATTTAACCAACTCTCTAATTATATTTACTATATATATGTGTGTGTATATATATATATATATATATATATATATATATACAATTTATTCGAACATATGATTGCATTGCGCTATGCGCTACCTTCATAAATAATAATTAAATAATTATAAAATCTTAAAAGGGCCATTTTTTTGTGACAAAACTAGTCTTTAAAATCGCGTTCTCTCGTAAATTGAACAAATTTAAAGCCCCTTCAAACATCCTTATGCATTAAACATTTGACATTATTTCTTAAAATAAACATAATATATATGAAATAGGTTATAAGTATATTATTTTTACGTCTTATTTTCTATCGCCATTCACTCAGAGAAGTATCTTTTATTCACATCTGAAAAAGTTATCGTGTATTTTTAAGATCAAATTTCTTTGCAACGAATGGTAGGCTTCAATTTAACAACAAACTTATAAAAACGTTGTTCTGCTATTTAAAGCCTTTTCTGTCGTTCTCTCCTTCAGAAAAGAAACAGTTTTTTTTTTTTTTTTCTTTTTGTTTGTTTGTTTGTTTGTTTTTAATTATGGTACACAAATTTTCATTGAAATTTAGTGGAGAAAATATTAGTTGGTAAATAAAAAAATAAATAATGTGAAAACATTTTCGGAAATTAGAAAAATTAAACTTTTAATGGTGAGATGATGATTGTTAGTCTTCATTATTATACTGATTGTAATATAATTTTAATAAAAACATTCATTAACATTTTAAAACATTAATAAATTGTATCTAAACACAAAACTAGTCACAAGTAATTGTATAACTATCTTTTTTTATTATCTGAAAAGAAGAATCCGAAAAGAAAAATTTAAAACCTTAAAAAGCATCACTTCACTTATATCACGCAATATACATACATATATATATATATATATATATATATTATATATAAGATATTAAAATTATTAAACAAAAATAACTTATAACAAACTTACATACAAACCAATAATTGTAGAACTGACACTGAAGTAAAACTTATTCGAAAAACATAGAAAAAATGAATTAAACTGTCAAAAATGCTTTGTGTGGTGTAACACACGTGCAGGGTTACATCATGCTTTTATAAGATCTAAACTCTTGCCTTTAGTTACACGATTATTATTTATACTGCAGTAGGCTAATTAAACTTTTTAACCTGCGTTCACGCTATGTTTGACATTATAACGAAAAGAAAAAGAATATCCACATAACATTCCTGTTTACTAACTATACATAATCATAATAAGAAATCACAACAGAACTGGCGTTTGAAAGTAATAAGTACAATACTTTGAATAAACACCATAAAATGCAATAAATTCTTAACAATTGTTTCAGGTCGAAAAAAACACACGACCCTTTGTCAGGCGAAAAAAAGTAGGCACGAGTGCTGCAATCAAAGCGGCAACGCACCTATGCCGCGTTGAGTTGCGTTGCGCTTTGATTACAGCACTCATGCCTATTTTGTTCGCCTGGTAAAGGGTCGTGTGTGTTTTCAACCCGAAACAATTGTTGCGAGTTTATTGTATTTTATGGTGTTTATTAAAAGTTTTGTACTTATTATTATACATGATCATCCAGACTATTTGAGTTTTTTTTTTTTTTCCCTGTCAGTGAATTGAAAGAAGATAATTTTTTTATAATTTCATCCGTAAAACTAAACCGCTCACTGAAATAAGCCCAATATCACTATAAAATCTGCCATTCACTTGAATAAAGTATTTAGCTGGTGAAAAACCTTGTCATATTTGTATATAATTTATATATTTAACTACTTTCTTATATTTTGAATATCTGTAGAGATTAATTTAAATTAAATATGTGTTTAATATTTTTTATTTTATAAATTTTACTATGAAACTTTTGCTTTATTTTCTTAGAACGTCTATTGAAATTCTACTATGAAAGAATTATTTCACATTTTCATTATTTCACAAGACACAATAAAGTTAAACAAAGTTAATTACATTCTTTGTTAAACTTTTTGAAAGTTTTAATATTTTAAAAGTTAAAAGAATGAATGGTGTTTAGAGAACAACGGTTTAATGCAATTAGAGCTCTTTATGTTAGATAGATCACTTACAAACAGTACTTTCAGAAATTTTTCAGTGAAAATTAAATCTGTCTAAACATAGTTCAAGTTATCATAAAAATTACTGCGTGGATTCTTAAAATGAAAACCATAGTGTAATGTTTCATACAAAATGCACTTCAACAAAATTGCGCTTGATATGCTTTCACATTGCAAATGAATGCGACACATTTCTAAAGTTCTTTTGTAAGATTATGTCAAAAATTCAGATAGTGTCATTTTAGAAGAAGAAATTAAGTTTTTTCTTTTAGCTTAAATAGTTTAGAAAATTCCTAAACACAAGTAATTTAACTTTTTGCAGAAAGGAACCTTTATTTAAGTTACTCTGATAGTCGTTATATAATTATAATTTTGGTATGTTAGATAAAGCTGTGTTAAAATTATTTCATACTATACTATTTTAGTATTTTATGTCAAAATTTCTTTTTTATTTATTATACTTATCACATAATATGTTTCAATGAATATCGCAAAAATACATTTTGTTTTTGAAAGTTGCCTTATTGTTTTATATATTGATAATAAATTTCATATTTTTTTCTTTGAGAACTACATTTGTTTTAATTCATATAAAAACTATTGTTTAAAACTCATGTAACTTAGAATTTTATACATTTTTTTTGAATTTCTAATAGGATGTACATATAATTATAAGAGAACACATTTAATAAAGAAAAATTATATATGCTTAAGTGCATCACAGAAAACCTGCCATGTAACAAAAAAACTCTCTGTTCCCTTTAAATATGGTCTATAGAAAAAATTTTCCACTCAAAGAATTCAGTTTAAGCTACCCTAGGGAAAAACGGCAAAACACGCTATGTCTAAAACGTTCGGTCTGTTGTGTTATATTTACAACATGGTTTTGCTAATGCATACCACTCGTAAAGATTTGGAAAAGAATAATTTTTTAAGTTTTGTCTTGAAAGAAATAACTTCTTTTCGAATATTTTCATGATTTCAAAATGCAAAATTATAAACCAATAAATAATAATACCCTACTGAAGTCAAATAGGGAAATTTTTCTATTTTTTAAAACGAATAATTCGTATCTTAATTTATGAACAAGGTTTAATTCGTATGCTACTGTTTTTTTTTTTTTTTTTTTTTTTTTTACATTGAGCCATATTTTTGTATACATAAAAGTACATCGAAATTTTTAATTTTACCACCTTAAATATTTCCTAGTTTTCAATTTTTTTTTTTTTTTTTCATTAAAAAGTTGCTAAATTGTTTTAAAAAAATCTGGAGTGACTCCACTCGACTTTCCGAACATTGAGTAATTAACAGTTTTGTAGATAAAGTAAAGAAAGAGGAGTTGTTAAACAAACAAAAGAGAGAAAACCATAATGGAGTGTTTGAGTATTTTTCTCCATCTATTACACGATGTTTTATTTAACGCTACTGAACTTTGAGCCCATAGATCATAATGATAAAGAATTTTTCGTTGTGTCCCTGTAAAAACCTATAAATGCTAGATTCACCAAAATGCTTATAGTTAGTGCAACAGTGATTTATAATACTCATATAAATTTTCAGCTCAATTGAATAAGGCGTTTAGATGCTATCGTACTTTTAAAAATTTAGTCCCATAGGCCATAATGATAAAGAATTCTTCTTTGTGTCCCTGTAAAAAAAACTGTAAGTGCTAGATTCACCAAAATCTATACAGTTAGTTCAACTGTGATCTATAACATGTGTACAAATTTTTTGCTCAGATTAATAAGGCGTTTAGACGCTATCACACTTTTAAAAATTTGGCTCCATAGGCATAATGATAAAGAATTTTTCTTTGTGTCCCTGTAAAAAAACTATAAGTGCTAGATTCTCCAAAATCTATACAGATTGAGTAGTTGTGACCTATAATATGTGTATAAATTTTTTGCTCAGTTGAATAAGGCGTTTAGATGCTATCGCACTTTTAAGATTTTGCTCCCATAGGCCATAATGATAAAGAATTTTTCTTTGTGTCCCTGTAAAAAAACTATAAGTGCTAGATTCACCAAAATCTATAGGGTTCGTACTATGGTGACTTACAATATGCGTACCAACTTTCAGGTTAATCGAACAAAGCGTTTAGACGCTAGCGTGTTCACTCACAGACATACACACATACACACATACATACACACATACACACACATATACATACATCATCGTAAAAATAGTGAAAACGGACTCAGGGGACCTCAAAACGTATAGAAACATCAAAATCTCGAATTCGAATTTTTGACATGATTACAATACTTTCCTTACTATAGTGTTCGGAAAGTAAAAATTTATCATTACCAAATTCATTTTAAATTTAAATTTTAGATTTTTTTTCTATTTTATTCCTTCATCTTAAAAAAAAAAAAAGGTTGTATTGCATGGGTATATAATTAAAACGTTAATAACAATCAAAAAGCACGCTGTACACCTTATCACTTGATGACCTATGGAAATGATAAAGAGTAAGCCTAAAAGTCGTATCTATCTTAAATTGCATTATACCGGGTAGTTATAATTAAAGTTATTCTGTAGACGTACGTAAGGCCCGTTCTATTTGACGTATCTTGTTGAAATTTGTATATACTTTATATATGGACCTTGGGGAAAGAAATCTACAATAAGATTTAAAGGGCAAATTTTATCAGATAAATGGCATTTTTTATGCAATGTAGAAAAGACGTTATGGAATTTTTGAGCGTTTAAAAAAAAAAAAAATAGTCGTTGTCGTAAATTCCTTTTTCAATATGCCTTTAAGGGAGAAAAATCAGCCCTTTTGGTATATATATATATATATATATATATATATATATATTTAATCAAGTTGTTTTATTAGAACAGTAGCTCATTTCTTATTTTAGAGTTGTTCTTAATAGTAAACTATACTGGAGCGTTTACTATGACAACAAATATAGCTAACTTTTTAATATTATCTAATGGTAATTCAGTACTTACATGAAATCTCAAAATTATATTCTTTGTTGTCACCCATCTAGTATGAAACAGTTTACTCAGACACTGTAAAAAATAACGGTTGTTTTTAGAGCAGAATGTGCTGGTACCGATATTGTCAACACATTCTGCTGTTAAATAAGGCAATTTACAGCGGAAACATCTGTGAAGAGGGACTCTTTTACAGTTGTTTCTGCTGTAAATTACTTGTTCTTAACAGAAGAATGTGCTAGCACTCTTATTGACAGCACATTCTGCTGTAAAACACTACCGTTATTTTTTACAGTGGCCTTTTGTTTGCCAAATCATTTGAACATTTTCCGCTGAAAACAGACGTACAAATATCACAGAGGAATTGTTGTTTTGTATTTAAGTAACTCTTATTTTAAGGAATACTGTCATCCATCTTGAACTCAATAGGTTAAAATCTTACAGGATTTATTGTATGACAAGAAGTCAAATGTCTGCTAACAAAACGAATGAGCCCATTTTGTGCACGTGCTTTTCCGTTTAGTTTCTTCAACAGATGTCTTAATAGAAGTTCATTGGTGTACAGTTGGCAAATAACACATTTCAAGTTTTGCCTCAGTCTTTTTTCTATAATACAATTGCAAGTTACGCCCTTTCATTCTCCTGTATTCTTAGGGGAATCCAGCGCAACCGATGCAAATGCTCCTCTAATGTAATATTTCTCTCGATGGTGTATTCAAAATTAGAATTTGCAATATCCGAAGATTTTCCATAATGAGTTGAAATACGGCGAATGGATTTTGAATCTAGCTCTTATATAAATGTAAGATGGTCTTTTTGCATTTTCATTCGATGAATTTTCCCATGTTTCTTTCCATATGTAATGTCCCATCAATTCTGCTATCAAATTTCAGAGCCTGCAAATAATATTCTTCACCATGAAGTTTCTTTTCAATTTCTTTTGGTGTTTAGATTTTTTACCTGATCTTTTCGACAGAGACTCAATATCTATCACATGGCTCTAGTAGATGTAAAAATACTTAAAGAACTATAAAAATATTTAAGGAAATGTTACAGAAGGTCGGGTACATAAAAAATAGTAGAAACATTCTCTAAAATTTATTAGTTGCTAGTGTTTTTAATTTCTTATTTTAGAATCATGACCAAAGCTACTTTTCATTTCCAATTTTCACTTTTAGATGGAAGGATACGAAAAATATTTTTACCGAACGTAGAACTACATAATTTAGAAATCTGTAACTTCATGTATGAGCTCAGCATTTACTTTATGTTTTTAAATATCAAAAACATCCATAATTTTTAAGAATATTCATATAAATTTAACCGACGCATAAAATAATTTTACATTAAACATTTGCTTTATTGTACGTATTCATTAACATGGACAGGGAAGAAAGCAATATATATATTTGTATATTTTAAAATGATATATTATGGATGTTCTAAGCTACAAGTGAATTACTTAGCTAAAATGTGGAATAAGTGACCACGAAAGTGTTTAATGAAAATGTCGTAACGAGGAATAATTGTATGCATTATTTTTGAAAACTGCAAAACACGGAAAAGTTTCTCGTAATAATACTTTTAATTCACACTTGGATATTTTGAATTTGGTCTTAATATCTCTCTAAAATTATTTTAAATGAGTAAAACTGCAATGAATAATTATTATTTAATAAAGTCTCTTAAAAAATTAAACTTTATTTTCAGAAGAAAATTGTTTTAATAACTAAATATTTAGAACGACATTAGTGACGTACTAAAATGTCTTATAATTTTCATTTAAAACACATATTCATGCATCAACAACATGGTAGCACATAATTGTTTAAATTTGTCATGAATTTTTAAATTAACTATTATGGCTACTTTTCTCTGAGTAGCAATTTATCTGACGTATAATTTACCTAATAAAGTAATTATGATCACTTAACTCATTAAACTAAAATAACTAAGAACGACAAATTCATAAGTTCTAAGTGAAAGTAATTATCTTCTAAACTATTACGCATATAAAATATTTTATTTATCCTGATTAAATTATAACGTATTTAGCTTAGAAAATATCTGCTGTATTGCAGGCGTGATAAACGTTGCTGAATAAAAATAATTATGATTAACTTAAAATCACGTAAAAATTTTTGTGCATGCCGTAGGTCGGTAGATATGCTAAAGCTTAGAGCATAAAAAAATATTAGAAAATATTGCTTAAAAGTATTTTTATTTTTCGAAAATGATTCGAAACGCCTTTTGCTGATGTTATTGTTGTAACTAATGCCCCCTCTGCCTGGCTGCCAATATTATCCAACCAGCTCCCATACGCGCTGTTGGATGGCGGTGCAGTTCTTGTTTTAACCGAAACACCTAAATTGTTAAATCTGACTTGGTATCATAGTCCTCTCAAATTTGATAATCCACATAGGGGTTGGTTTCACCTGTTTGGGTAGTCTGGTTATGCACGAAGTCCAGCATTGCAGGTACATAGCATATTAACGAGAACCAAGCGCCTCGGTCCCTTAGTAAATAAACTGAGAGGACAGAACACATGAGACTCCCAAACACTGACTGCTCACAGTGAGTCCTCCTTTTCAGGGTTCTATGAGAAACTGATCTTAAGCAACTAGTTCTCTGGAGTAATGAGCTGCATTATGAATGCTCTCCATCATATTGGGTTGGCTAGAAAGTACCTTCCGCTGCAAAAAAAAGTTAGCATTGTGTTTGTTTTGTTATTTTTCTGTCAATGTTACAATTTTTCTTACAGGAGATTACAAAAAACTTAAATGTAATATACGCAATAACTGAAAATCGCATGAGATGCCAAGGACTAGTTAAGAAGCTCGATTTTTTGCTTCCGCGTAAATTGAAAGAAATTCGCTGAACACACTGTTAAAAATGCTGCAGTAAAATTACGAGCAAAGCTCGGCAGCAGAGATTCCAGACAAAGCCCGTAAAAAACATTTAGACGATGAGTCATGAATCGCCAGTAATTTTACGTTGTGATGAAACATACAACCAACCTGTAAAAAATGTAGTATTGACCGTAAAATTAAAAGTTAAAGTTTGAGTTTCTCGAATACTTTTAATATTGAATATTGTTAACGTTCAAATTATGCATAAAAATATTTTCTTTTAAGACTGTTTCAAATGTAAATTTTGCCAAATTAAGAAGTCAGTCATTTCTCATAATGAAAAAAATGGAAGCCTTTTTTTTTTTCCTATAAAGACTATACTGATTTTTGAGAAAGAAAACCTAATGTATTTTTCGAAATCAATTTTATTCCTAAACATTAGAACTAAAGAGTTAAACAGGAGAATATGTTACCTATGATGTACATGCGCATATCTAATACTCATATTCAGACAAAACAGTTTTGTTTTTTAACAGTAACGATCATACATAATAATCATAAAACTTATCTTTAAATGGCTAATTTCATATTCATCTCATATTGAAATAAACTTTATTTTAGCATATTGTAAAAATAGCATTGTGGAAACAACATAATAATATTCCGTTTTCTAAAGGGTTAAGAGCAGTTAGAATGCTGTATGTTAAAAAAAAAAAAAAAAATGCGTTTAGTGGATAAAATAACCATTAGGTTGTAGTTCGTGTTTTACAAATCTAGATTCAAATCAAGAAACAATTTTAGCATTCTTTTTTAATTTTTTCGTGTCAATACACAAAGAAAATCAATTTCATTAATATCAGTTATTCAGTTTTAGTCAGATGGAAATTTTTGAATTAAATTAAGGAAACAATAGCTTATTAAAACCATTTAATGTTTCTATGCGTCATGCGTGCATAATTAAACACATTCAAGCAGTATAAATAACAATCATAGTTTCAGTTTGAAAATAGAAGCGTTCTCTTATGACGTCACTGAAATGATAGCATTTGAAGGGATTTTCCCGTAAGAAAATTATTTGGTGGGAGATAAAAGCAATTTCCATAGATTAACGGCTTTTTCTCGTAAAAATTCCAAAATTATACTTTCAAAACATTAATTTACGGATTATGACCGTTTAGGTAGCAAAATGGTCATTTTCCCTAAAATTATACCGTCAAATACCGTGATTTTACATTTTTTTTTTTTTTCAGTGCACAATGAATCAAAATTTGTAATGTGCTTTTGAAACATAATGCAATCGACCCTCTTCTGAAACGAATTATTACTATTGAGGAAAAATGTATGTTTACACTAACATTAAATGAAAAAGCTCTTAGTCTAAGCGTGATGGTTCAGCATGTACCATATTGAAATTGAATGCCATCAAAAAAGTTTATGTTTTCAATTTCGTGAGATTGCAAAGATGTACATTTTACTAAACATTTTCAAACAAGCAATGGTAAACTTAAATGTTTACTGCTAACAACTTATAAAATTCGAGGAAGCAATAAAAAAAAATTACGCGAATTGGCAAATCGCAAATAAATCATGTGTAACCACGACAAAACGACATCTTTATCAACACGTAAAAAGTTAATGGAGCTTAGTTGGGAAGTTGTGATCCATGTATGGTCGAGGGTATACTCAATATACCCACGACTTTGCTCCATCGAATTACACAGGCCAGAGATGAATTTATTTTCTTTATATAAATATTTCTAATATTTCGATGTTATGTGACTGTTAAATTTCTGGAAAATTTTGTGCTGTAAGGGATGTTAGTAGATTATTTTTGGATGCTGCCTAGAGAATCCCCCTCCTAAAGGCCCTCTAGCCTGCACAAGAGAAAAAGCTCTATAGGGAGCTTTGATGCAAAGAAACACATTTAAAAGGTATTGTATAAATAATAGCTTATTTAAATTTATTTTATACATATATAGTTTCGAATTAGTTATAGCCACTGTATGATTTCTCCCAATGTTCATCCTCCCTTTGTGAAAAAGCCTTACGTGGTAGGAAGAAAAGACAAACATTTCTGAATTCAGCACTTCAAAAAAATTATGGAAACGAAACGCAGTGCAAAGAAAAGTTAAAAAGTATGATTTCTCAGTGTTATTATTTCAATGTTTACAAAACTTTTTAAACGGTGAAAAATTCGGTGATAACGATGACCTCAAATTGGACTTAGTTCACTTGTTTGGATATAAGAATCAGACATTGTATGAGCGCGGACTCGTGAAATTACTAGAATGATTGCAAAATGTCATCGAACAGAAAGGAAGACATTTGACTGATTATAGTTTATTTTGGGGTAGAAAAAATTAATTTTTATTTTATATTAAAAAACAGAAATTACTTTCTTGCCGACAAAATATTATGATTATGAGAAACTTAAATAATCATGAAAATTTTCGACCTTTCTTTTTTGACGTTTTTACAGGTTTTGAAGTTTGCGCAATCCGAATTGGTTGGGTGTCCGTTTCTATGTTAATCAGTTTGTTAGCACGTTTGTTAATTAGTTTCTTAGCCTGTCTACACATTATACCTAGAACAAGCAATTGTAAAGAGGTCGGACTATTTTTACAATATTGCTTACGATACTAACAAGAACCCTATTGATTTACATAACTCTAACATTAAAACTTCGTAAGTTATTCTAAATTTACGATTTCTTTAACATGAGAGAATTAAGCAAAATTTCTCTTAAACGTACTTATATATATATATATGTATATATATATTATCAAAACAACTTTAAATTATCATCTATGAACATAGTTTACTTTAAACATTCGTGAGTTTCTCAAAATTTACGATTTTCTTAACATGACAGAATAGAGCAAAATTTCGCAATAACGTTCATTATGAGGAATATTTTCATGGTAAAGATGTCGGACCGCTTTTAAAATACCATTTATGAAACTGTCATAAACATCATTGACTGTGAATATTTTTATTTCAAAACTTCGTAAATTATTCTAAATTTACTTTTTTCTTAATATGGGAGATTATGGTAAATTTCGGTTAAACGTGCAATATGAAGAATATTTTCATCAGTCATTCTTTGAAATGTCATATATGATGCTGACATTAGCATCATTGACTGTGACTATTTTAATTTATAAACTTCGCAAGTTATTAAAAATTTAAGATTTTTAAGATAGGGTAAAATAGTGCAGTATTTCACATAAACTTGTATGAAGAGGATCATTGCATTAGAAATAATATGGAGTTGCGTTAAAATTATCAAACAAAAGTAATTCTTATAAAATTAGCCACCAAATTAAGATAATATAGATGCGTCGAATCGAATGCAAGATAGCGTACTATATGAGGCCTTTCTGAGTCAAACGCATTTCTTTTATTCTGAATATAGTATGATGTCTTGTAATAGAAATTTATGAGAACATATATGTAATGGGGTACTGAGCCGATTCTACCTATTCCAACTACTTATTTTGTTTGTCAAACATTCGGTTCCAAGATTCTATAATCATTTTTAATGTGCATTATTTTTTTTCCATATCCTTCATTAAATTCAATTAAACTTATATACTATTTTAATGGCTATGTTATCGAATTTATTATACCGTTCATAATAATAGTAGATAGTATGTAGATTAAGTAGATTTATGATTTGTTTTAAAGTGAGAGAATTAATTTCAATTTTTTTTGGATATATTAGAAATTAAAAAAAATAGCGTAAATATGTCCCAATCCACAGAAAGTTAAGATCTATTTATGTAGTTTTTTGTTTAACCTTTTAAAACTTTAGCATTATTATCTTTCACTATTTTTCACTTTGGGTAAAGTGAAAAAGATATATTTCACTTTGGGTAAAGTGGGGTAAGTGTAAGAACAATCGAATTTAACTACGTATTACTCAGTATCCATTATACTTACAATTCTACAAATATTTACGCATAAACTAAAATTAAATGGCTTTTTAAATATATATATATATTAACAATCTTAATAACTTCTCTTAATATTTTAAATATTTTGACTCGTTGCAGAGTTGCGGCTTTTTCCGCATGCCTCACATTAACTTTTCATATTTATATACGTATCTTTTTATTACCCCCAAAAAATTGTAAAAAATCAGACCTTTAGGTTTTGTTAAAAATTCTAAATCATAACTGAAAAAGCAAAAAAGTACAAGCAATGCAGTTTAAGTATATGATACGAGTGTAAAACCTCGTTTCTTATTTCATTTGGTTTTCTAAGGCTAACTATAACAATAAACGGTTCAAACAAGCAGATATAATGACTATTGGGGCCAAATTCAGCTTACCAATAGAGTTATAAAATTACATTTATCCCACTTTACCCTACACTCCGAGACCACAAAAGCAAAAACTTAGATACATAAAAAATTAATAGTTTCAAATAACACCGCTCGGCATGAAAATTGCCTCTGACACAATTTCAGCATATTATTATGTAAAATAACATCCTGAATCCGAATAGGACGCCCATTTTGCCCTCTCACACACCGTTTTTTAGGAATGGCTCCCTATTTTTATCATTTTTTGGTGATTTTATGGCTATAAATTTGATTTTTAGGAGGAGGAGGATTATTTTAACCCGTTAAATATCTTCAAATCAAATTCACTCTTCAAATTCATTCTTCAAATTCATTCTTCAATTAATTCTTCAAATCAAATTCATGGTCATGGAATTATCGAACAGGAAAAGAAATTGAGAGAAGGGTTGGTGTTTCTAGAAAACGGTGGGTGACTGGACAAAATGGGAGTCATATTCGGATTCAGGAGGTCATTTTACATAAAAATTAGCAAGAATGGTATCAGACCTCAATTTTTTTTTTCTTTCAGAGCAGTGTAATTTAAGGAAATTGTTGAGGGGAAAAAAAAAACCTTTCTTTGTTGCTAATTTTTTATAATGATAAACATAAGTAACTGATGCTGAAGACTTCCATAAAAATTAAATATTTTTGTCTATTCATATTTGTTTAAGTTGCTTAATATTTTCCGATTCATCTTAATCACTTTGAAAATGTTAAAGGACATGCTTGCTTTAATGCCAATTTTTTTTTTTTTTTAGTTAATTGTGTTCAATTAGCCAAAATCTTCTTTTACCGTTGTTCACGATGAATTGCTAGAAATGTTGAATATGCTTTGATTGTCACTGTCAAAGTTGGCTGCATCGCTCGAGTGTTTTCTCCTTGCCAATTCTTGTTAAATTAGTGGCTAAATCCCTCACTAAAAATACAATGATGCGATATGTCAAAGTTTTTTCTGGTGTACTTCTTTTTTTATCACTCTCTTTTTTAATCTCATCACTATGACATCAACTGTCGACAAGTAAGAAAACAAAGAATCTACCGCTTTTTATTATTTATTTATTTATTCTTATTTTTTAAGGCAATTCTTTTGTAACAGCTATGGGAATGTAATTTGAAAAGATGTTAGCTTTTACTAGTTACAATAGATTGCGTATGAAATTTAAACACATGCAGCAACGTTTTTCTTATAAAACATATTTTAATCTAATTCTCTTTAGCACGTTTTACACAGAATTTTTATTCTTATTGACTAGCATGTTCTATTTGTTCTTATAATCTACTATCTAGCTGTCAACATATTTGGAACTTTCTTTTTTTTATTCATAAATCTAAACCCTTTGGTTTTTCAGTGATGTTATTGGTGATCATAATTATAGGAACAAGGAGAAAATCACCAAATCTTGGGGACAGTTGGCCAGAAAATTATACAAATTTTATGTCTGGAAAGAAATAATGAATGAAGTAATTTTTAAATAATTTTTATAGAAATACATGGGAAATTCATGGTCATAAAATGTATTTTGGATTTAGATATCCATGTGATACGGATAAAATTATAAGAACAACTGCATTTGCATGTTCTATCAGCAAAATTTTCGTATTGTTTGTTCTGCACACGACACATCCTGACAATATAGATGCTTAGTAAGTGATAGAGAAAGTCGTATTCTATTTTTGCAGTCACGTCTCTAGGTATAAAAATTTCGGAATTTGAAAAAGGGAAAGTGGTTGCTTTTAAAAGTTCAAAACTTACTGCACGTCAAAATACGACAAAGCGGAAGATATCGAGTACGGACATTTATAATTTTCTTTAAAATCCTGACAAATGTGGACGGAAAAGATATACAGGTCAGCCATCTTATGTTTCTGTGTGTGAGAAAAGAATATTAATAAGGCAAGCTTGCTCCAAAAAACAAATATCAACAGAAAGTAAATGGAATTAAACTTATGATGCATTACTCGAATTGTTCGGCCTGTTTTACAAAAAGAAGAAAAGTTTCCCATTAGTTGCGAAATCTGCCTAGACCATTACTGAACCCCTCAAACTGTAGGCTTTGAGAAAATTTCTTTCTCTTTACGAAGATCATACCAGAAGTACTGCGGTGGTCAAAATTATAAGGACAAGGGAAAAATCGCCAAATCTTGGCTATCGTTTGCTGGAAAATAATGCAAATTTTATAGCAGGGAACCAATGATAAATGACAATTTTCATTAGTTTTTATGGAAATATATGTTAAGTTTGTATTCATAAAATTTATTTTGAATTTAGACAGCTCTGTAACTTGAACAAAATTATAAGGGCAACTAGATTTCTGTCTTCTAAAAAATCGCAATTTTCATGATTTTTGTTCTCCACTAAGCACTATCAGACGACATAAATGCTTAGAGAGCAATTGGGAGTGTTATATTCCATTTTTGGAGTTATGCCGCTGGAACTAAACTTTCAGAGTTTGAAAAACGGAAAGTGGTTCTTTTAAAATTTTCATGACTTATTGCACGTCAAATTACGACAAAACTAAATAGCTAGAGAACGGTCATTTATAATTTTCTAAAAAATACTGGCAAATATGAAGAACAAAGACATACAAGTAGACCGTTTTATGTTTATGTGGGTAAGAAAAGGCTGATAATTAAGCGAGATTGCTCATAAAGAAAAAAAAAATTATCGACGGAAACTCAACGGAATTATACTTATAATGCAGTGCTCGAACTGTTTGGCGTGTTTTACAAAAAGAAATAAAGGTTCTTTATGGATTGCACTTGTCACCACCGCCTCTTACAAAAGTTCATAAGAGAGTGAGGGGGGGGGGAGTTTGCTAAAAATTCCTAACTATGAAAAAAAAAAAACTGTTATTATGTTATCTTTTCCGATGACAAAAACTTTTATTTGGATGAACCAGATACATAATTCCTCTTTTGTCCCATAGTAATGCATTTTTTGGCAAACTCCCTCAGTCGAAAATGAAATTTTGTAAGAGGCGGTCGTAACAAGAGTTTTCCAGAAAGAACCTTTATTTCTTTTTGTAAAACGCATCGAACAATTCGAGCACATTATAAGTTTAATTCCCGTTTAATTTTCGTCGATGATTGTTTTTTATGAGCAGTCTCGCCTTATTACCATTCTTCTCTTACGCATAAAAACATAGAATGGTCTACTTGTACGTCTTTGTTGTCCATATTTGACAATATTTTTAAGAAAATTATAAATGACCTTTCTCTAGTTATTTAGTTTTGTCGCAATTTGACGTGCAATAAGTCATGAAAATTTTAAAAGAACTACTTTCCATTTCACAAACTCCGAAAGTTTAGTTCCAGCGGCGTGACACCAAATATGGAATACAACGCTCCTAATTGCTCTCTAAGTATTTATGTCGTCTCAGAGTGCCGAGTGGAGAAGAAAAATCATGGAAATTGTGTTTTTTAGAACACAAAAATACAGTTGTCTTTATAATTTTGTCCAAGTCACAAGGCTGTCTAAATCCAAAATAAATTTTATGAATACCAATTTCCCACATATTTCCATAAAAACTAATGAAAATTGCTTCATTTATCATTGGTTCCCTGCTTTAAATTTTGCATAATTATCCAACGAACGGTAACCAAGATTTGGCGATATTTTCCTTGTCGAATTTTGACTACCACTGTATGGAAAACCATCTGTCCATCCAAATTAAACTTTTTCTCATCGAAAAAGATAACATAATCCTTCTTTTTACTCCCACTAACGTATTTTTGGGGAAACTCTCCCCTCAGTCTCACAGAAACTTTTGTAAGAAGCGGTCGTGACGCAAGTTTCCCATAACGAACCTTTTTACCTTTTTGTAAAATAAGTTGATCAATTCGAGCACTGCATCATAAGTTTATTTCCCAATAAATTTCTGTCGATATTTTTTCTTTTTGAGCAAGCTTGTCTTATTATCATTCTTTTCTCACGCTCTGAAACAGAAGATGGCCTACCTTTACTATCCATATTTGCCGAGATTTTTAAGAAAATTGTAAAAATCTTTTCTCGATCTATTCAGCTTTATCTCAATTTGACGGGCAGTAAATCTTGAACTTTTAAAAGCAACCACTTTATTTTTCTCATACTCCGAAAGTTTAATACTTACCGGCATGACTGCAAAAATAGAATACAACGTTCCCAATTGCTTACTAAGGACTTATATAGTCTAGGAATGCTATGTGCAGAACAAAAAAAATGTACATTTTGCTCTTTGGAGCACACATATACAGTTGTCCTTATAATAAATTCCATATCACATGGCTATCTAAATCCAAAATACATTTTATAAATATGCCTGTTTTCAGCCATAAAATTGTATAATTTTCGGACAACTTTAGCCATGATTTAGCGATTTTTCCCCTGTTTTTATAATTTTTACAACCAGTGTAGAAAAATACCAGTATATGGCACTGTAATACTAAGTCTTTGAAATATAAAGTTGTTTTACCTGCTTTCACGAAATGGCTTCAAAACAGTGTGGCCGTAAGAGTAAGCAATTTTCATAACTAGTTGTAAAACTTAGACGTTTCACTGCATAAAAATTAACATTATAGATTATTAGGTTGATGTCTTTAGAAATCGACCTATTGCAATCATTTTGTTTATCTATATATATTTAATGAAAATATAGTTATCACAATAACTTCCGAAGTAATGCTCTAAATTGAACCAAATTTGGACAGCGAACTGATCTTATAAATATTTTCGATGAAATCGTTAAGCAAGTTACTCCGCTATTTTGTTTTTAAGTGACAGCTACGAAAAAATTTAAATCCACATTGTAAAAAGCGTATTTAAGATCGGATTTTCTTGAATTTTGATGTATATATACGTAGACCATATAAGGGTCTCAACTAAGTTTATTAGTGAACTTTATCCGTCATCTTTTACAAAGTAGCGAATATCTTAAATTAAGTGGGGCTGCTTGAAATCAGGCTACCACTTCAAAATTTATCGTCACGATAACTTTCAAAATAATACTCTAAATCGAACCAAATTTCGATAGTGAACTTATCTCATAAATATCTTGGATGTGTTCGTTAATCACGTTGCTCCGCTATTTCGCTTCCAGTTGGCAGCCACTTGAAATTTTCAAATGCACATTGAAAACGCGCATATAACACCGGATTTACACTGTAAAAAATTAACATGCTAGATTACATTACAATGTGCGGGTAAAAAAAACTCCAGCACCATGTGCGGTAAATTTCAAGTGTGTTGTAAATAAATACGTGCTTGAATTTTCAAAGGAGGGTGTTGTAATTTTAGAACACGCTGTATTGTGTTGTGTTTGTTTTTTTCATTCGAAAAAAAAGGGAATTATTAGTTTTTATTATTATTATTATTTATTTATTTTAAGCTTTATGTGTTTTAATTTGTTTTATTTATATCATATTTTTTATTCTGTCAATATAAGTTTGAAAATGTTATGCATTTTTAATAGGAAATATAGTGTAAGTAATAGTTTTCAATGAATTCTATTTTATAAAGGAATATTAGAATTGTAATATAGTAACGATTTATTTTCAACATAAAAAATATTTAACTATTTAAATAAATAACAAAAAAAAAAAAATCTTACATTGCTGATTCTATTTTAAAAATAATTATGTATCAATTTTTAATCCGCTAAAAAATATTAAATCAGAAGCATTATTTAATAAGTACTTCAAATAATTATAACTACTTTAATATTTTTTAGAGCGTATGAAAATTACAATGACAGTTTTCAATGCTTTATTAAACTATATTTTGCAGAATACATATATTTATACAATTTTAGAAAACATATTAATTTTACAAAATGAACAAGTTAAAAAAAAAAAAAGTATCAATACATTCTGCGTAATATACTTCATCGAAATTATCTAAAAAAGCGAACAAAATTTAAAAAATAAAAATGTAATCATGATGCATAAAATAAAGGAAACTTGAAATTTAAAGAAAGAGAAAAATATTGTAACGGAATGCTAAAAATTGCACAAAAGTTTCATATTAAGTATTTATCAAATAATGTTCTTATCTTGAATGTCATAATATTTTTCAGAGTTAAAAACTAATACATCACTTTTTTTCTCCAGTAATAGTAATTTAAATCATTTTTAAAATAAATTAGTTTAGAAAAGTTGTTGTTTAATAGCATTATTTCGGGATGAAATAAATACTGTGTTGTAACTTTTACTACTTATAATTCAAAATGGAATTTCATGAGAGAGAGCTTTTAACTAAGATTAGATTTCATTAATAAAACGTAGACCCTTATGAAACTTATACTGAAAGAATTAAAAAAAGAGAAGAAATAAAATAAAAATTAAAACAATTATAACTTACTTGTTCGTCGTTGGACATAATGGGAATTCCAATAACAGCTTCGATCCTCTATTTTTTCGTTTACCGTTTATCATAGCGGAAGTCGTAGTAAATACTTTAAATTTTTAGTTTGTGTTCGAAGTTCATTCGCGTATCTGTGTCAAATGACTGTTGGATGTCATAGAGAATGTAAGAAAATAGCACGTTCTGCTTGAACATTTTTTACAACTCAAATGCTTGATTTTATCACATCACAAGATGAGTTGTAATTTTTTTTTTTTTTTTTTTTTTACAGTGTGTTTTAATTTTTATGTATACATAGACCATATAAGGACCTCAACCAATTTTATTAATGAACTTTATCCGCCATTTTTAACAAAGTGGCAGATATCAAATTAAACAGGGCCACTTAAAATCAGGCTCCTAATTGAAAATTTATCACTTTGATAACTTTTGAAATATTGAATCAATTCGAACCAAAGTTGGACAGTGAACTTACCATATAAATATCTTGAATGTGTCCATTGGGCAGTTTGTTCCGACATTTTGTTTCCAAGTTCCAGCCACTTCAAACCAGGCCGTCACTTGAAAATGTGCCATCACGATATCTTTTGAAATACTAAACTGATTCAAACCAAAGGTCAATAGCGAGCTTACGGTTCAAATAGCTTGGATAAGTTTGCTACGCAACTTGCCTCACTATTTTATTTTCAAGTGGAGGCCACTTAAAAATTTGTCATTATGATAAATTTTGTAATACTGAATCAATTTGAATCAAATTTGCGCAGTGGACTTGTCATTCAAATATTTTAGATAAGCTCACTGGGTATTTCATTCCGCCCTTTTGTTCACAAGTGGTGGTCACTTGAAATCACGGTGCCACTTGAAAATTTCTTATCACGTTAACTTTTGAAATACTGATTTAATTCAAACCAAATTTTGACAATGGACTTTCCATACAAATATCTTGGATGATTTTGCTGGGCAAGTTGCTCCGCCATTTTGTTTCCAAGTTGCAGCCACTTAAAATCTGATTGCCCCTTGAAAATTTGTCATAACTATAACTTTTGAAATATTGAACTAATTCGAACCAAAGTTGGACAGTGATCTTATGCTTCAAATATCGGGGATGAGTTTGCTAGGGAACATGCTCTGCCATGTTGTTTCCAAGTGGCGACCACTTGAAAACATGTTATCACGATAACTTTTGAAATACTAAACCAATTCGAACCAAAGTCGGAAAATAGACTCATTATTCAAATATCTTAAATGATTTCGGTGGGAAGTTGCCCCACAGTTTTGTGTCCAAGTTGCGGCAACCTGAACACTACAACTTGAGAATTTCTTAGCACGATAACTTTTGAAATATTGAATTTAATCGAACCAAATTTGGGAAGTTGACTTATCTTACAAATATCATGGAATAGTTCATTGAGCAATCTGCTCCGCTTTTTTTATTGAAGTGGCAGCCATTTAATTAGTCAGCATGATAACTTTTGAAATACTGAATTGTTTCGAATTAAATTTGTAGAGTAGACATACCTCATAAATGCATTTCATATGTTTGTTTGTTAACTTGTTTCTAAGTGCCGGCCACTTGAAAATTTCAAATTAACTAAAATAAGGTATTTATGAACCGATTTGTTTAAATTAATTTTTCATTAGCGCTGAGGAAGGAACTTTAGAAGTTTAAAAACAGCCGTATTCTACGTAACAAATTTTCCTTAATTTGTGTTCTTTTAATTCTTTCTTTTAAAATACAAATCCTGTAATTTCGTAATTCAATATAAAACTGTCAAAATTATGAAACACAATTTTAAAAATTAAACCAAAGCACTGTTTCAATTACCGCAAAAATATTTAACACCTTTTTTTTTTTTTTTTAATCAGGAATTAGTTTATTTATTTACACTGTTTAAAATATAATCCTACATTTCACCAAAAAAAAATGGTTCCAATTAGTTTCAACCAATATTTTGGTGCAATGTTTCCCCATTTTAGTTGTGCTATTTCAGTAGTAAGCACATTAAATTGGTGAAACCTATCACAAAGATATTGGTTGCAGCTAGAAATACCTATTTATCACCATTCTTTCGATTAAACGTTGAACTATTATTTTTTACACTATAGATATCCAATAAAACTTACTTTAATGATGCTGCTTTTCAGTATTTGTGTAAAATGCGGCAATCAAGTTTTAAAACGGAAATAACAGTTTTATGACTTATTTATTTTATTAATAGCATTTATTTATTTATATATGCAATTTATTTATTTGTATATGCATATACGATAGTTCATAAACAATACAAGTTTTGTTATTGTATTACATTAAACTTCTAAAATAACGTATGCACGATTATAATTATATTTTTATAAATACTTCACGGCATTGTTTTCGTATATATTCCTTTCGTAAAAGAATACAACATATACGTTTTGATAAATTTTCACAATTTTCTTAAACTAGTAAAATATTTTCTAAATTAACCTTTACATATAATAAAAATTGTATGTGTGTGTGTGTGTGTGTGTGTGTGTGTGTGTGTATGCCCTTCACTTTGTAGAGAAACGACTGATATCAAAGCTACAGAATTTTTCATGGAGGTCTGTTTTTACCTCTTCTGTTGCACATCTAAGATCGATTTCAGAATTTTTTATTAGATTTTCTTAATTAATTCAAAATATATAAATTTCTGAAATGTTCTACTCTCAGGATAGAAACGTAAATGTAAAAAGTCTTTCCGTGGCTCATTAGCTCAGTTGTCTACAACGTCATAGTAATAATGCGAAAATCGTTGGTTTGTTCTTCCAAGGGCCAAGGTATTACTTTTTCTGATACTTAATAGAAAAGGTATCAACTAAAAAAAGAAAATCTTTTATTTATTTCACAATACCTTAAAGCGTGTGGATGACAAGAAATAGACAAAAAACATAGTTAAACTTAGAGGTGTGTTGGTGCCTTTGTGACAATAGGCTGGTCTCAGAGCATAGCATACAGGTATTTTGCATAGATGTCCGTTTCGACCTCTACTGATGCATCTCGAAGCCCCATTTTCAATTTTTTTTATTTTTCTGTAATTAATTTTTTTGCAGCTAGAAAGATTGTATGGTTCTGCCATCTGTTGTATTAGAGTGAAGATGACGGTCTGTCAATGAAATGTCTGTTCGAAAACCGTAGTTCTTTAATAATAGCAGCGACAATTATCGTCCAACTAACACCTAAATTAAAATGTCCGGTTGAGGCGAAAATGCAAGCAGTGGGGACCCGAATGGAGGTTTAAGCAACTTCGATGAAATTATTTTTTTCTTCTTTATTTATAAAGTGATTTAAAATATAGTGATTCATATGTATATATATATATATTTTTTTTTTCAAAATTCTTTTAAATACCGTGACTAGCGAATCAAGTGAAGCCTTCTAGTGCTATTGATAAATTATATTGCATACTTCTCTTAAAATGTTACTACTACACAAATTTTCTTTTTTTTTTTTTATGTTAAACTTATATATGTATATATATATATATATATATATCTTTTCTATAAAAAAAACAATGCTTTTAAATTAAATTTTTAGATATAAACAGATGATTTTTTGGAAAAGCCTAAATAATTCTTATACATAAGCATGTAGTTATTTAATCACACGTAAGTCTATAATTTTTATTTGAAATTCCAATAAAAAAGGTAACTAATATAGCTCTTCATGTTTTTTAAAACTTAAGAATAACTGGTCATGAGAAAAAATATATAATTAATCTCTAGAAATAAAAGACAGATTAGAAAAATTCTTATCAACAGCTACATTTTGCTTCAGTAGATTTTGCATAAATTTCATTTAAAATGTCTGACATCATGTTCGTCCTGGAGAAGGTCATACATATGAAATTTCTTCAAGTCTCTTCATTTTAAGCAGTTCGTTTTAAAATTAAATAATTTTAGATTATTAGTCTATTCATCGTCTACATCAATTCATTCATTCTGTATCAAAAAGTCTACACAAACATGCAAAAAGGGAAAAGGCAGAACTAAATTTAGTAATAACGAGAAGTTAATATTTTTCGCAATTATGAATTTATTTGTATTTCTATAACATTCAAGCATTTTAATACTGCTTTAAGTATAGGATTATACCGCCGATATTACGTCTCAAAATAGTTATTTTAGCAATACTTTATTGAAAAAAATTTCGTTGTTAATTAAATAAAACTATTAAATTGGATGTACTTGAAAACCTATAATTAGAAATAACTTAGTATATATTTAAAGATAAGATGAAATAAAGAGTTCCAAACTTTTGAAAGGAAATTCCACTCTCTTGACATTTTAAGGGGGGAAAAACTGTAAAAAGACTTATGGTAGATTTAATCTTAATGAAAATGTTGCTTGATGCAACAAAAATAATGTGAATAAAATCATATCAAATTATATATGTGTGTGTGTGTGTAAACACAGATTTGTTTAAAAACAAATCTGTGTTACGAATTTATAACGTCACTAAACATCCTGAAACGTTTTACGAGAAGTACTTTAAATTTTAAATATTTTTTCATCGAGAACTTCGAGTAATAAAAGATTTTAGAATTTATTTTTCAGGAGTTTCGATGAAATAGTATTACACGATTGTACTAAAATAATAATAAAAAAAAAAAAAAAAAAAAAAAAAAAAAAAAGGGTGATATAAAGTTTAATTTTAGTATTTACAATTTCAGATAATTACGGTTTAATTCAATTTCTAAGATTTATTATGAAGAGAAATACCATAAAGAACACTTCTACTACATATATAATTAATGAATGTGTATGAAATATGCTTCAAAACTTTGCATAATATGAAAATTAAATCACCATTAGCAATAAGTGTTAATGCGATTCAAGAAATTTTGATATAAAAAGTAATTATATGAAAAACGTCTTTTGAGTTATTACAAAACTAGGAGAAAAAAAAGTTGTCAATCGAATATATTTTCGCAAATTTTGACAGAATATTCGATTGATTTTAAAAAGAATTCATGCCCTTTCCTAACTATTACGCAGACGTTTAATCAATGACTGTAAATTTTTTTATTCAAATAAAATTGAAAGATCTTTCAAATATAAAAAGAAACTGAATTCTTAATAGAAGATGTTTTCATAAAATTTTGAGCAGAAATATTCATTAACATTTTTTTTTTTTTTTTTTTTTTTTTTTTAATAAAGGAATATGTCTTTTGCATTTAAACCTTTAAAAGTATTCAAAAAATAGTTTTATTTTATTTGATATACAGAAAATATATCATGGTTTTAAACTCTTTCTATTAAGCAGCTTATTTAAATCTCTACTTACAATAAAGCAAAGAGTTTGTTGGCAAACCAGAGGGGCAGTTCCAGATATTGCCATTCTTGAATCAAAATATTTTTTTTTCCGTTATATAGATTTAATAACTCTCTATACTGTTGTTATTATTTCTAGTAATAGTAGAAATTTTATGTATTTATTTATTTATTTATTTTGTGACCGCGGTATGCATTAAATTATCAGTTTTATAGATATTACCTTACAAATTTTCTTAACTGAGGAAAATTACAGATTTTATCTTGATATAGCAAGCCTAATATTAAACAAAAAGAAAAAAATAGATTACAGAATAATAAATAACTACAAAATTCCTGCTTTCTGTTCGAGATGTCTTCGGTTTTATTATCACTTTTTCTTTTAACATGCAAATTAAATGTTTCATTTTTCAGAATTAATTGTATGAGTAAAATTAAAAGGTAATGCATTTACTAAAACAAAATCTCTGTTTCAAGAAACTTGAAATAAGTTTATATTGATATTTAAGAAAACTCTTTTGGAAAATCTTATGGTTAAGAGTCAATATATATTTACCTGTGAAAAAAGTCGTTAAATTGTTGCGATATTTAAAACACACACACACAAACACACACTCATATATATATATATATATATATGCGTTTATTTATTTTTAATTGGTATACAGCATTGAAATACCAGTATAAACGGAACTTGATGCTTTGGTCAAGACGAAATATACAGTCACAAAAGAAAGTGAAAAATTACAATGTGATGATTAGATAAATGTTTAAGTGGATGTACAGAGAACATTTCTATGCTTTCAAATATGCTATGTCCATGATGCTTAAAACTAATTCAACAACACGTGTAGATGTACAAATAAATATTAGTAATATTTTAAATGTTCAATCATTTTCATGAAAGTTTCTACTTTCGCAGGCAATTAACAAAATATCCAATGCATAAAAATATTTTTCCCTTTACTTTTTTAGGCTTTAATTAGCAGATAGGTTGTGTATAATTTTCATTATCATCGATTAAAAGTTTACTCAATTTATCGCTAGTGATTAATAAAATGCTACAGATTTATGTAGAATATTTATTCTTTTGTGAATAATTATTTGTTTTTATACTGTTAATACCACTAATAAAACTAACTATTGCTTTTTGTAGGACAATGTCCACTGTTTGCATAATTTGCAAGCTTGATGGTTAATTTAGTAGATATTTTGAAAATACCTAGTGAAACAGAATGGGTACTGAGAGTAATATCTTAAGATAATCTAACATTTAAAAAATGCCGTAACAACTAACATTTATTAAAAATGAATATTTTATAAATCTTTCATGTATGATACTGTGACATATTGAATAGTCAATATTTAAACTAAATTTTAACTCTGCAAAATCTTTCACTTGCATTTTTACTACAAACAGACATATGTTCAACTTGCAACCAAAAATTTATCTAAAAGGGAACCTACTTGAATAACAAAAACTCCAACATATTTGGGCTTCAATTTGGACACAGAGATTAATTGTGGCAAGCATATTGCCAAACTTGTTGAAAAGGGAAAGAAGCGTCTTCAACTATTAAAGTTCATTTCTGGCAGAGATTGTGGTGCCAATTCTGGAACTCTTAGAATGACTGACACTACGCTTATTCGGCCTGTTCTGGAGTATGGCTATCAAATCTATCAAGTGGCCTCTCAAACCAAATCTTAACAAATTGGAAAGAGTACAACTTAGTGCAGCTCAAATAATTACGGGTCTCCGTAGCTGCTGTCTCAAAGCTATTTACTGTTTGAGACCGACCTACGGCCTTTGTCATTGAGAAGCCAAATTAATTCTGCAAATTATATTGCCAAACTAAAAAGTCTTGGGTCATTTAATAGAACTTCAAAATTTATTCTGCAATGAGCAAGCAACCAGAGACTGAAGAGGACAGCCCAGTTGGTGTTATGTGAAAGCCAGATTTTTTTGGATTTTGACATTGAACTGTGTATTCCTTTTAGCTGCTTGACGTCAACTACTTTTTTGAGTAATGTTAGTCTTAATGACCATTTATTGACTAGTACCTCTAAGCACACTCAACACCCAGAAATGATGAGACAATTATCACTGGAAGTAATCAACAAGATCCCTTCTCCGGCCCTGGTACTCTATACTAACGGGAGTAAATCGGATTCTGGCAGGACTGGTAGAGGCGTCTATGCTAAGGCTGAGGATGGTTTGGTTTTTCGTTGCAGATTTCGCAACTCACGTAACTGTTCGGTTTTTTCTTCGGAACTTCTTGCAATCAGAGAGGCCTTAAAAATTTAGCCCTCCGTTTTGAAAATAGCGACATTTGTATTTTGACCGACAGCAAAAGTTCAGTCCAATACTTATATAAATACAAGAATATGGTACATAAAAAGAACTTTTATATACCATGTTTTTAAATTTTCTGTTGAATCATATAAACGCTACTGAAGGCAGCGGGAACCCGGAGCAATTGGATAAAAGTATTAAAAAAATTCCTTGCTATCGTGTTTTGAGCTATTATAAAAGTTTCAAATGGCTATCTAGCCGGGAAGTTAGTTAAAAGTTGATTGCAAGCTTCGTACTGGTAACGCTGCCGAAGGCAACAGGGTCCCAAAGCAATTGGTTAAAAATATTTTTAAATGCCTTTTCACCGTATTCTGAACTATTCTGAAAGTTTCAAATGTCTAGCTATTCGGGAAGTTGGTTAAATAAATATTTTGTTGAATCATATAAACGCTGCCGAATACAGTAGGGACCTGAATCACTTGACTAAAAGTATTTAAAAAAATGTATTGTCACCGTGTTCTGAGCTATCCTGAAAGTTTCAAATATCTATCTAGTCTTGAAGTTAGTGAAAAATCGATTGCAAGCCTTCTGCAGGTAACGCTGCCGAAGGCAGCAGGAACCCGGAGCAGTTGGTTAAAAATATTTTAAAAATGCATTTTCACCGTGTTCTGAACTATTCTGAAAGTTTCAAATGTCTAGCTAATCGGGAAGTTAGTCAAAAAATTTTCTGTTGAATCATATAAACGCAGCCGAATGCAGTAGGGACCTTAAACAGTTGACTAAAAGTATTAAAAAAATGTATTGCCACCGTGTTCTAAGCTATCCTGAAGGTTTCAAATGTCTAGATAGTCGGGAAGTTAGGGAAAAATCGATTGCAAACTTTGTACTGGTAACACTGCCGAAGGCAGCAGGAACACGAAACAGTTGGCTAAAAGTATTAAAAAATGCATTTTCACCGTGTTCTGAACTATTCTGAAAGTTTCAAATGTTTAGCTAATCGGGAAGTTAGTTAAATAAATTTACTATCGAATCGTATCAGCGCTGCCGAAGGCAGCGGGACCTGAAATAGTTGACTAAAATTATTAGAAAAATGTATTGCCACCGTGTTGTGAGCTGTCCTGAAAATTTCAAATATCCAGCTAGTCGAGAAGTTAGTTAAAAATCGATTGCAAGATTTGTACTGAACAAACAAACATACAAACAAGAATCGAAGTTAATAAAAACATGGTAAAAATTGGCCGAAAATTCTAGAAAAAACCTATCAAGTAGTTATTTCCAAAACTGCTACACTTTGACAGAAAAGTGGAGTTTGCATCAAATGGATTCCATCCCATGTTGGAGTCTTTGCCAATGAGGTGGCTGACTTGCTTGCAAAAGAGGGAAATGATGTTAGTAGGTAGAAAACGCCGCGTTTTCTACCTACTGATGTTCCTCCTGCTGCCTCTAGTGAACTTTTCACGTCTAACATTTTTTTTCTGTTTACAAGGCTAAAGCAAATTCTACTTGGAGAATCCCTTCCGCTCACGATTGGTATGCTGTTAACTGTCCTGGTCTGTTTCTTGAGTCCGGAGACACAAGATCTGCACAGACTGCATTGGCCAGACTGCATACTGGCCACATCAAAAGCTTAGAATTCGTCGATAAAGTAAAGACTTATTCTTCTTGCCCTTGTTCCTGTCCTGCATCTCCTGCTCATGTAATTGACTGTATTGGCGCTTTTGCGAAGCAGCTATGGAGTGAGGAGGGTAATGGACTTGTGGTTCGACTTGTAGACATAGTATCATGGACCTGGACTAGGATTTTTGGTCCAGCGGGACTTGAAACAACAAAAAAATCAACATAGCTAATATTAAAATCCATAGCATGTAATAAGGTGTTAAAAAAATATAAATTACTTTTCCGTTTATGGACCACCATGCTGTTTACCCCATTTTGGAGAAGCCATTTCAATTTTTCTTCTCTCGCGCAATTCACAAATTAAAAGTGTGTCCTTAATAGACTTTAATTACGGACGCAAGGTCTATCATTATTATATTTTTTAACTGGATGTTGCCGGACAGAATGCTTTATTCAAGTGGTTTACTGCAAAATAGTAACGAAGTTTTTTCTTTTTCTACTATTATGTTTTTAGAATAGCTCTTTTTTTTATTTTCATTCAGTATTTAAAATGCATCTGAGGAAAAAATTAAAATGAAACTCATGAGCCAATTAAATGCCACACCTTTTCTCTTTAATTAACTTTCCTTAAATATATATATATATATATATATATTTTTTTTTTTTTTTTTTTTTTTTTTTCACAATGCATAACCGTTGTGGCGACTGTGACGTTAGATATCCTGCTAATTTATATATATATTTATTTATTTTTTCTGTTTCTGAATATATTGTTGTACTTATAACATCACAATATTCACTTTTTCAAAGCCTTTGCATATTCCAAAATTATCAGTATCTTACTTTTTAAACAAAGGTTAATAAAAAAAAATTACTTATTAAAAAATCAATAATTCTTAACATTCTGTCATAAAGCAAATTTAATTTTTGCATTAATGTTGTAGAACGCACGCGTAAACTTTTTTTTTTTTTTTTTTTGTCAGTTATAATTTTTTTATTTCAAGTTTATGCTAAAGGATTTTTTTTCTGGTCTATTTCGTCTGGAAAGAAGAGGTCTTTGTCCTAAAAAACATTTTATTAATTTTAATATATTAAGTTCTCCTTTGGGGGAAAAAAAAAGTTATTTCCATCGATACTGCTTGTTTATTAGACTCCACTTTTCCAACCGTCGTTTGCTGCTTAACTGGACTGTTGATAAAATTATATTTGTTCAAACTTTGGATTTCCTAATACAACAAAGGATTGCGGTAGCCTGATCAGTACAGCACCAAGCTCGTAATCAGAAGGAGGTTCCAGGTTTAATATTCGAGACGGTTGAAGATCATCGTGTACATTAATAGTGGCTGGTGCACGTAAAATGCATCGTTGCCGCAATGGCCTTCATATTCCCAAAAATTTCTCTGGGGTTACCAAAGCGGGGGAAACATCTCCTTCGCAAAGCTCGAAATTGTGATGGCATGCCTTCGGAATACACCTTGGGGTGAATCTCAGGATATAGATTATTGCCCAATGCCTAGGTGTATTGTGATGTTAAAATTCACTCACTCAACCTAATACAACATACATTTTTTTTCCCTATCATTTAACTGTAAATACATTTTTTTTTTCTTTTTGTTAACTTAAACTCGCAATATATATATTTTTTTATTATTTTTCCTTTATTTATTTATTTATTTATTTATTATAATCTGCATGTAATTTTGTATTTCTCTAACTTAAAATGAAAAAAAAAAAAAATATTACTTATTCTTAAAATTGTATTTTGGTATTTGTCTCAACATCAAGGAATAAAACTTTGAAAATTTAACGAAGATTTTAACATAACTGTTAACATTTAAAATATAAATCCATATTTTTAGCAACTTATTTTCTGATAGTTTGCAAACAATTTAGCAAAATGAACTTTTAAACGGTAGCGTGGTGTCAATTTTATAACAGTAACTTACAAAAATCTTTATAAAGATTTTCGTAAGTTGCAGTTATATAAAATTGAAAAATTCCGCATACATGTGTACATTGAAATATAATATTATCTATATAAATAAAGAGAAGTCTCCCTCTATGTGTGTGTTTCTGCGCTCTGGTGCTCACATTACTGATTGCAGAGCTACAAAACATGGCAGATAGGTAGCTGGGACCCTGCTCCGTCACTTTGTTTCCAAGTGGCGACCACTTAATTTATCAACGCGATTTATTTATTTACTTATTTATTATTATTATTATTATTTTATTTTTATTTTTATTTTTTATTTTTATTTTTATTTTTAGTTTATTTTTATTTATTTATTTATTTATTTTTATTTTTTTTTTTTTGGGGGGGGGGGGGAGAACGATGAAAGGCGGGGTTTTAGAAAACCAGAATTCTTGTTGCTAACACTAATGTCTGAAAATCATCATTTTTGTTTCATTTCTTGGCGTTTCACGTTGTTGTTATATAATTTAACCCGTAAATAAAAAATAAAAATATTTTGTTCAATTTTCTCTGTTATTTTTTAAGATTTGCTCCGCTATCTCACGCGAAACTTTATATGAGACGGCCCCCTAAACTACTCCAAAAGAAAGATGTATTTATATCTCGAAAACTAATAAGTGGAATGAGCTGTAAATTTTTACACCATATTTTTCAGCATTAGGATTCATTTTATGTAAAAATTAATATAGGTCATAATTCAAAATTTTTCTGAATATGAATTTATTAATATTTTTCAGAATTAAAAATATTTTTCAGAATCAAAAGTAATGATGGATTATGTTTTATGTCGATCAAATTATTTTTTGTAAAGATATTAATAAAAGTTTGAAATATGAATTTAACATTAGCACCTTCAAACTTTGAACGCTTATAACTCTGTGAAAAAATAAGTAAAATATACAACCAATATACTTTTCGCTTTGTCGCGATCCCAGAAATTCAAATATAAAATAAAAATAGTGTATTACCATTGAAAAAATTAAAGTTGGTGCGCGTTTTAATATGTAGACGACCCCCAATTCAAAATTTCACTTCATTTTCTAAAAGTACTCTTAATTCCCAGCCGAATGATACCTATTACATTTTTGTTCATTGGTTAGCGACGGAGTTAATCGAGTACTGCGTTTTTTTTTTTTTTTTTCCGACTGTACACAGCCACATCAATATTTCCACCAAGTCCATTAATAAATTATAGCCGCCATTTTGAAGGAAAATGGTGGCTACTTGATAAGAAAAAAAATCAACATGCCCTTCCGAATGATCCGGAAAGACTTTTATTATTATTATTATTATTATTATTATATGTTCAATTTATTCATTTGAAAGCGAAATCTTATTACTATTTTTATATTTAATTCACTTAAAAGCGAATTTTTTTCTTTTCTTTCTTTCTTTTTTTTTTTTTTTTTAGCAGCGCTATAAATTGGTTATTTTTTATTTATTTAATTCATTCATCCATGTGAAGGCAAATTTTTATTTATTTATTTATTATAGTTATAGAAATTAAATGTTAATAAGTAGAAAAAAAAGTAAACATATTAAACCTTAAATTAGTATATATATATATATATATATATATATATATAATAGTCACGTTTATGTATAATTTTTATAATATAATTAATTGCGCGAAAATTATAAGTTTATTCCACTTAAAATTTTATTATTACAGAGTGAGGGTTAAAAAACGGTGTGGTTGGGTCTTGCTAATACATAGTACCAAAATGAAAACGTCTAATCAATGCTGAGATGTATCCATATATGAAATATCGTAATTCTTGAATAGTAGCAGCTCCATCTGTCGTCCAACAAATAACCAAATTGAAATGCCGGGAAAAGGTGTGGCGGCAGGTTGTATAGACTTCAGCCGGCATAGCACGGGTGTATTCGAACTAATTGTTTAAAACGATTTCAGAATTTCTTTTTTTTTCTTTTTTTTTTTTTTTTTTTTTGTAATATACATAGTTTTATAATAGTTTTTAGTATTTTAGTTTTAAATATAGTATTTTTAGTTTTAAATATAGTGACCAGTGATACAGGCAAAGATAAATTCTCTTCAAAATTATTTTAATTAAAAAGGTAAAATTAAAGTATTTTTTCTTGGATTTCTTTTTTTTTAATGCTCGAGACTTGGTAATTTTTAATTTAACGCTTCAATTTCATATAAATACTATCCAAATATATATTCTGAAAATATTTTGGCAATACTTTTTGGATCTGTTTCAAGTTAATTTACGCATAAAAAAGTTTAAATGCTAAAGGTTTTATACAGGTTTTATACAAGTTTAAATTTCAGGCGAATTACAGGTTTTTCAAAATTTTAAATTGTGGTTTAAAGCCAGGAAGTTAAAGAGGTTACACATATATATTTGAATATCTACGAGATATCTTCACTATAAGTTTTTATTAGATTTCAACTAAATAGTGAGGCAGAGCATGTTAAAAATTCCCCCCCCGCCCCCCACACACACACGAAAAAAAAAAAAGAAAGAAAGAAAGAAAGAAGGAAAAAGAAAAGAAAAGAATATTAAATTTTACTTTTTTAATTTAAATTGATTTGACGCGTATGCAAAATTTCCTAATTTTAAGACGAAAGTTTAAAAATAGCTTTATAATGCGTCCCGTTTTTTTTTAATGAAAGAAAAAAAAACACATTTTCTGTTTTAAATTGATATACTTGCTGGTAGTTAAATCTAATGATTGCAATTCATTGAAAATTTGTTCTACTGATATTACAACGATGCTGATTATAATGTTAATCAAAGCAAAATATATATCTATATTGCTACTATTATTATTGTTATTATTATTTATTAATAATTCATATTTTAAAATCAATTTATCAAAATTATTTACCCGTGTTATGATTCAGTTTTAGATTTATCATAGAAAATATAAAACAATTTAATGGAAAAATTATTTGTCCAGCTTATCTGATTAATTCATTTTTTTTTACAATGACGGGTTCAATTTTAACTTTTAAATATATTAACTATTTAATCAAAATTAATTATATTGATTTTCCATATTTCTTTCTGATTCTGAATTAAAATATGCAACATTGTTTCTATTAAATTTTAAAAAGTTACGTTTGATTCCAATCTGTAAATGATTATTTGAAAAATAAGTCGTGAGGCTAATTTTAAATAACAACATACAGATAAATATAAATTTAATGTTATAAACATGAATCTTAGTATATATTGAAGAAAAAGTCAATATTTAAACATAATTTCATTCTAGCAGTGATAACATGTAAAATACCTCTATTGCTACACATTACATTGTTAAGCAAAATAATTCAAAACTATTCATCGGACGAAATATTTCATTGGGTGTTTATAGAAACGATATCCTTTCTAAAAGTAACAGTTCAAATACTTCCGTCAAACAGTTATTGAAATTTTATTCATCTTTAAGTTTGGCACTTTACACAAAATGTCATACGTAACATACAGCTCTTGCTTTCTTCTCCCCTACTAATAAAACGAGCGTTGGAGGATGATTGGCACGTTTATGGCAAAATGAATATAATTAATAACCTCTCAATGGTTTCCTATACGTTGGGGTCCCAAAGCAATTCCAAGAATTAATAACCCATATCGTTGACAAATCAATGAAATACAAATTTATCTTCCCCAACTGGGTAAATGCAAGCAGACTATGACGCCAGAATGTAATCACTACCCATTTCTTCGAAATATTTTACTTTAATTTATTTCTTCATAAAGGTATTATTTGAACAAATTCTTAGCTTAATGACTGAAGACTTATTGAGTTACTTTTGTAATTTAAAAATATAAAAAAATAAAAATCATACGTTTTACTGTATCGTATTATACTTGTTATTCCTTTATGATAAGTTCACAAGTTTTTGCTTACAGGACACAATGAGTTCAAAATATGAAATGCATTTATGTATAATATAATACATTAAAGTTTTAAGGTATTCTTTGTAATTCCACCTTATCCCTTAAATTTTAATGGCTATATTTTAGTGAGCAGAACAAAAAATGCTTCAATATATAAAAATTAGGCTTATTTGACTTCGTCTTGAATTTCATGCCTGTAATAGTAACTATAATTTAGTAATTAAATTTCATATAAAATTCATACTAACTGATCTAAGCGTTGCCTAAATAGTTTATAACTTTTAACTTAATCTTCATTTTTATATTTTTCGTTTTGATAATTAAAGATTTATGAGCAGTTGTACGCAATTTAGCTAATTACTTTTAGAAAGAGTTTTTAAAAGAGTTTTAATTTATAACTCATAGAGGAATTATTGCTACTTAAAAGTCATGTTATATTGCAGTTATTTATTGCATTTATAAGCCTCCAATCGTGATTATCATTTTGTAATTCAATTTGATATAAAACTCATACTAACTAACCTGAATGTTACCAATTATTTTAAAAGTTATTAACTTTTAACTTAATCTTCATTTTTATACTTTTCGTTTCGGTAATTTAGAGATTTGTAAGTAGGAGTATAATACTATTTAGCAACTAATTAGAGTTTTTTTAATCCAACTCAAAAAGGAATTTTTCATACTTTAAAATCATGTTTAATGTAGTTTTTTAATGAAACGTTTTCGCTTCTTTTATAAAATCGTGTGAAAAATTAAGAACTAAGAAAATCACCGCACACTTTTCTAATTTACCCAAATAAACATTAAATACTATTGAAGTAAGAGATATAACTCTTTAATGAAAACAAGCTATGTTTCTGTTCCGTAGGAACTTCATACTTAAATACAAGGTAAAAACTTATAATTATGTAACTTTGAATTATTTACAAGCTACGTGAAAAACAGCAGCTTATTGGACGGATATACTATTTGGTCTTGGCGTTCAGAAACTTAAAGTAGAATTGGATATCAGAACTACCAATCAGCGGATACTAATCAAAGGATCAGCGGCCGGCACAGTAGAGCCTGCTCATGTATAACGCATAACATAAGGGGACGTGTGACGAAAGAGCGTAAACCACACGAATGGATAACAATTTGATAAAGACTATTTGTACAATGTACATAAATAACTATGTAATCGAATTGCAATTAGCGTGTATTAGGAATAAAGACAATTCAGGAGAAATCACCAAAATGATTTTACCTACATTTGCATCATAGGAGATATAGAAGTTCAATGTAAAAGTATTGTTATGGATAAATTCGGCATAAAAAGACTTATGCACATTATCATAGTTTCACTAGCCTTCAAACAAGATGAACGAGTAACCCATTGTCCGCAAGTGGTCATTCACAGCAATAGATGACGATGATCAGTACATTATCGTACACTCATTGAGATACAGGTAGACATAGGGAAAAATCGCAAGGTACACTCACACATACAAAAAAAATACTTTGTCCGATATCATGTCAGGAAAGTACAAATGTATTTTTAAGTATGACAACTAATAGGTTTTGAGTGATTAATGCTCGATCAGTGTAAACGCCAGTTTCTGCGATACCAAGAATACAAGAAGTCGGAACCATGAGAAAGGAGTCAAGGAGAAAACATATAAAACACAGGGCAAGCTATGGATTTTATCCGCGTTACGTAATTAACCCCTGACACGTGTATAATTTGTATCTTTCCTGTATCTTTCCTGTAATCCTATTACAGGAAAAACACAGGATTATAATGTTTACATTTATTCTTTATGGGGAAATGTTTGCATTGTGTAGGGAGATATTTGTATCTAGAGGAAAATTCATAGAGAAATCGAGAATCAGAAGTGACATGTTGTGTATGACTTAGCCTCGAACCCAAGAAAATGGATATTGTCCATTAAAGTGCATTTATTTTGTGAACATGTATGATAATGTATAATTGTATACTGTTTCGACGAAGTTGAAGCTATAAAGGGCAGATTTACTGAAATATTGTAGTGAATTTCATTAAAAAAAATAAAAAATCTTTGTTAATTACATGGTATTTGCTATTTATTTGACAGTTTTAGACCTCATTTGCAATGACCTTTCTCTTAAATTATCCTTATTACATATATTTCAGAATAACAGTGCACAATTTCTTTATTTTATACACATATAAAGAGGCCACAAATGTCCATGTTTAAACCGCGATTTGAACCTGGTACCTGGAGTTTAAGAAATTAGCTTAGTACCAACCAGACAAGCAGGCCAGCTTGTAAATTACTTGCCTTGTGTTTTTTATCATTAGAGAAGAGATCATTAGATCACCTCTAGAGGTGACTCAGTGACGCGTTTTTGATATTTTTTCTTCTGTTGTATGGTATAGTGCCATCTACGAGCAAAATTTGGAATTAACCTTTTACCTTTTATTAAACAAAACTTTTCATCGTAAGATGCATTTTAGTTCAAACCGCACTCTTGTACCTCAAAATTTGATTTTATATTTAAGTATTAAATTGTAAAAAGCGTTATTTTAGTATTCTGTATCAATATTTTTGTAATTGTACTAATTTATCGTACTGGCCAGTGTAACAGTATTTTTTGATATTATTATTATTATTTTACTTACGAAACTTTCACAATATACATTCAGTTTCAGTACAAATAGAATAAATTCAGGAAACAGAACTCGATCTTAAAAGAGCATGCATGAACGAAAATTAATGTAGCATATAGAGTGGCTAGATTCTAACTTTATGTCCGAAGAAGTATGTGTAGGGCCCTCTCGGTAGACACGAGGTACCAACCAGACAAGCAGGCTAGCTTGTAAATTACTTGCCTTGTGTTTTTTATCATTAGAGAAGAGATCATTAGATCACCTCTAGAGGTGACTCAGTGACGCGTTTTTGATATTTTTTCTTCTGTTGTATGGTACAGTGCCATCTACGAGCAAAATTTGGAATTAACCTTTTACCTTTTATTAAACAAAACTTTTCATCGTAAGATGCATTTTAGATCAAACCGCACTCTTGTACCTCAAAATTTGATTTTATATTTAAGTATTAAATTGTAAAAAGCGTTATTTTAGTATTCTGTATCAATATTTTTGTAATTGTACTAATTTATCGTACTGGCCAGTGTAACAGTATTTTTTGATATTATTATTATTATTTTACTTACGAAACTTTCACAATATACATTCAGTTTCAGTACAAATAGAATAAATTCAGAAAACAGAACTCGATCTTAAAAGAGCATGCATGAACGAAAATTAATGTAGCATATAGAGTGGCTAGATTCTAACTTTATGTCCGAAGAAGTATGTGTAGGGCCCTCTCGGTAGACACGAGGTGCCAACGTTATATGTCCGAGAGTTGGACCATGTTTTTCATGAAAAAGTAAGACAAATTTTCCACAAGTGTCATTAAACACTTCATAGCATCCATGAAAACTGATATTCACTTGCCTATTCTATTGTTCATAATTAAACACACATCATAATAAATATCCTCATTTCTTTCTTTCTTTCTTTTTTTTTTTTTTTTTGTGCAGAAATCTTTATTTTATTTATTTATTCTTTATTTATTTTCTTTCTTTCTTTCTTTCTTTTTTTTTTTTTTTTTTTTTTTTATATTACTCGGAAAGTCTTTTCATGTTCATAGCATCGTTTAAAAAAAAATTCAATTATTATACACTATATGGATCGCGATGTTTTTTTCTAAATGTTACATTTAAATATATTTCGCAAGTTTTATGCAAGCTAGGAAATTTAAAATTTTTTTAAACTTTTATTTATGCTTCCTTAATATTTTCAATAAATATAAATATTTGGTATGAATTTTTTCAAGCATAACTGGCGTATAAATTATTTTTAAAATGGTAGTTCAAAGATTAAACAATTTAATTAACATATGTTATTTAAATTCGGGTTTAGGTTTTATTGCTCTGCTGTTCTTTTAAAGAAACATTTTTTTTCTTTCTTTCAAATGACGCTTAATCATTAAGTTGTAAAATGTCAAATAAATTTATATAAAGTCTTTTTTTAATTCACATATTTCAATTAATATAGTTGTAGCTATTTTTTTTCTTTTTTTTTTTAAGTGTAACTTTTCAAATAAATTTTTAACAGAAGTTTTCGTGAATTTTTTGGTGTTCGTGAAATAAAACGTAGTAAGGATGCAATTTTAAATTTTCTCAAAAAAAAAAAAAAAAAAAAAAAAGTGAAGATTAGAAAATCTTTCTTACTGACTTTGGTCGTTGAATAAAATTCTTTTTTAAGTTAGAAAGATTCCATTGAAGGGCATTTTAGTTAAAATCAATCATAAAAGAATATCTGAAAAATCAATTAACTCGATCAAATAATGTTTAAAATAATAAATGATGCTACTAAATTGAAAAATAATAAATGATACTACTGAAATTAAACAAATTGAATCCCTAGATAAATCAAAAATCACTTGGGGATTAATTTATAAATTTCGTTTTCCATTTTAACTTAGACGTTCATAGATATTTTGGTTCATGTATTCCATAGCGCATCTTTCAGTTTTCCCTAGCTTTTAAAAAGAAACCGATTTTTCCTTTTTTGTTCAGTTTCACGAGCTAAATTTTAAAATAAATGTACTTTTTTTACAAGATATGTTAAATATATAGTTACATATGTGTTGTTTCATTAATTTTAAAATAAAGGAATTTAGGAAAAACTATTAATACAGTTTAGCAACATGCATCGCAAACTACGAGAAACCATTAAAAGAATGCTTAAAATTCTTGAAAACCCATTAAATCACGTTTCCAAAGTTTTACTATTTCACACTAAAAGTCACGCATATTTTAAATTTCTGTCAGAAAACAAAACGAATTAAAAATTACATTTTTTATACGATATTTCTTACATCCCTCAGTTTATTAATATATAAATGAATAATTGATAAAATTGCAGTTTGCAGCAATATAGTTATTAAATTAATATAATTTCTGCATAAAAATGTATCAACGGAAAATATTGCTCGGTAATTTATTAGAAATCATTGACTTTTGAATTATAACCCTTATAAGTAATTTAAGGAAAAGCAAAATATATTAAATAACTGAAGAAAAATTTTTAATTTAAATTTTTATTTTAAAAATTACCATATTGATGAAACAAGAAAAAATTATTTTTATAAGTGAAGTATTAGCCTCTGTTTTCACAAGTAAAGTGCACCATTTTCAAAGATATCTGATAATGATATTAAAAGTAACCCACATCCACAATACCATTTACAAAATTTTTCTTTAAACCATTATCGAAGATATAAATAAAAAATATTGGATGAGCTATGAAATTTTATTGGGAAAAAGAAAAAAGTCACAAATAAAATTCTGATTCAATTCTTTTTCTCAAAAAATATATTGGTCAGAAGAAAAAATTAAATTCGGAGATTAATAGTAGTAAAAATTGAATAAATGACAAGCACTTTCAATGTAGAATCTTCGGGGAAAAAAAATAAAAATAAAACTAGTTAAAAACTAGGTTAGAACTCTAGTTACTTCTAAATGATAAACGTCTGCAATGTTTTCTGAAAGGTAATATATTAAATGTTTCTAAACATGTATATATTTACTTTTATATTAAATATATTTGTCGAACACAAATTCATTGTTATCATAACATAATTCTCTTTGTAATATTTACTGAAATCCAAAGTTAATCCTACCTTTCCTCCACTAAACATCAAAAATCTCGTATTCTGGAAGAGCTTTTTTCTTCATATTATCAGATTCTTTATGGATAGTGTTTGCTTTGTGATTTTATCAGCGCTAATCTTAAAATCCCAAACATAAGAAGTAATGTTCAGATTGATGTCGTCTTATATGTAGATCAATATTTGATATTAACTCCTATACATAAATCAGTCTTCATAAAAATGGTGTAATGTAAAAAAGCTGTTAGAAACAAATCACTTAAACGGATACGAAAAGATTGAAAAGTTATATAATAGTTTAATATCATTTTGTGATAAAAATAATAGTCTTTATACGATTTGTTGTCCATGTGTTTTGCAATAAAAATTAATATTTTTTGTTCTTCTCATATAAAATATATTTTATGATAAATAATTGTTATAGCTTATATATCTTTATTAATATTTATTTCTCTTTCTCTTTCTTTATATAATGGATATATATAATTGATATTAATTTTGAAACTAAGTCGAAACTGAAACTACTCTGTAAATGTACATTTATAAAATGACAAAAAGAAAAAAAAAAAAAAAAAACTGTAAGGTGTTTATTTTGAAATAAAGAGTCGATTGACTAGAGGCCAATTTAACATATCACAATCTCTATACATGAATGACAGTTGTGACAAATGGGTTTCTGTTTCATTATATAAATGAGAGGATTTTGTCAGCAGTTAATCACAGTTGAGAATAGAATACCTCCTATTACACGTGAACTGAGTTGAACTGAGTTTAGCTAATTCAGCGAAAGTGTCAAAACTCATTTAGAACCACTATAAATGCTTTTAGCGATTTTCTATTCTTATGACGCTCTCCATAAAGGAAAAATAGAAGAAATAACTACAAGTGTTGTATAATTCATCCTTCGATCAGAATTAGATGAAATAAAATCCGCTACGCGTTATTTTAATTAATTTTTTTGAAAATATGTTTCAAAACATTTTATCATTTGCTAAATAATTGGATTTTTTATCCAAAATCCTCCTGTCACGTTAATGTGTTAAATTATGTTATTTTAAAAAGTTTTTATATCCTTTTTAAATCAAAATTCAAACCTTTACAAATTATAGAGCCTAAATCAATTGACGAAATTAAAATAAAATGTTTATTTAGAAGAAAATCATTTTAAAAATTGTTTGAATTTTTGAAATTCAATAAAATGTACTTTACATAATTATGTTTAATTTATCAAAATTTTGCATGCTTTTCAAAAGAATAAAAATAAGAAGAGATTAATACATTAAAAATTTGTAGAAATTAACACAAAGAGAATACATTTTTTTTTTTTTCTTTTAACGGGAAGAGCAGATCCAACTCTTTATTCATTCTTGTTTCTCGACAAAATGATAAAAATAAAATGTAATTCTTTTATAAAAGCAGTTATAGGTAATTTAGATTATTTTGTATAAAATTTAAGAGTAACTTTGAAAAAAAGAATGATTAGGGAAATCCAAATGATACTAAAAGAAAAATATTTATATAAAAATATTTTTACATAAAATTGAATAATTGACTAAGAAATAAAACGGCTCTAACATAAAAAAGCAGGAAATATGAAACAATTTTACAAATTATGATTTAAATGATATCCAGAAATTTCTGTCATTTAATTATAAAATTTCTATTTTTTTTTTTTTTTTTTCAGTTGGGCATCGTGTGAAAGAGATAGCGAATGCTTCCCCGCAAGATTACTTGCCGTACACCTCCCAGATGATTAGTTAGATCTTCTCAATCCAATTACGATCGTAAATAATTGCTCAATGTCCAAACGTACATTATTGGGGGAATATTTGGTGATGACACCAATGAGAGATGTGTTGGAGAAACACGAAAACAGTATCTTGAAAGAAGTAAAGCGTGTAACTGAATATTATTCTGTTGAAATGTAAATACAGGGGTTAGTAAAATAAGACAACACAACGAGGCATAAAATCTCGTCGACGTATGATTATGCTGTAATTGTGTCATAAATAACAACCGAAGGTATCCAGCTATAAAGGGAATTGGCACCCCATACCATAACTTTTGGTTATCGGGCAGTATGATGGTTAGGTGAATTTTCCACCTCTGTCCCAGACGTCTCTAGATACATCTTCTCAAATCATCGTAGCTCATTTTTAACCGGACTCATCTCAGAAAATAATTCTACTGTAAAATCGTGTGAGTCCAGGTTGAATGCGCCTGGCACCACTGCAAATGGTGAGGGACACTGATGGTGCCCAATAGTGAGAGGAGTTCGACGCAGTGGACTATTTAGAGTTATAGGCTTTATGCGTTTAAAATTCAATCTGAATTGCGCTCATCTTCAGGAAAAATTATGTTCACCGGTAATTCGCGCTTCCGCCGGGAAAAAAAAAATGAGATATATATATATTTTTTTTTTTTTTTTTTTAAGAAAGTGCTCCAATGATTTTGAAAAAGAATTAGAATTTGTGCGTTTTTAACATGACAACTAGTTATGAAAAAGCCTCATCTTGAGGATAATTATAGTATTAAATGGTAACGCGCACTCCACCCGGTGAAAATACGACAAAAACTTGGTTTTCTGGGAATCGCTGGAACAATTTTTAGGAAAAAAAAATAGGGTTAGAGGTTTTTTCATATGAACAACCGATCTGACTTATATTCTTCATCCGGAAAATTAGCAGTAGCTAGTTATCTGTTATTTTCGTGAAAGAAAACATAGCAGAAATCTAGCTTTATAGGAAACGATTCGAACGGTTTTGATAAAATTTTAGACTTCGGTAATTTAGATGATAATTTGATTTGAATTTTCCTTGTCTCCAGGAAAATTAGCTTTCACTGATAACACGTTTTCCGCCCGGGGCAAACAATTAAAAAATACATTTGAGAAAACAAATCACTGTAATATAAAATACAAATTATTCGGTCGAGCAAGTACTTATAATAAAATTAGATTTGAAAAATAATGCAATTTTTTTTTCCTTGTCACTCTAACATATTTTATTTGCAAGTGCTACTTTTTACCGTTTTTAAATTATTTTTTGAGAAATTCAACTTCTTTATAATTTTAAATGAAAACTTACTTTATTTTTCAGATACATTTTTTAACATATTAATTTTAGTCTTTTTTTTCTTTTTAAATATAAGTTAATGAAAAAAATTCACACAAAGGTAGCAAAATAATGCAAATATTTCAAAATTTAGACATGTTTCGCAGGCTAAAGATCATATCCAGAAGTAATAATATTTATGAAAAATGTTTGTAGGGCCAAGCCATAAATATTATTTTGTATCCGTTTTCAAGAATACGATTTTTATTTTTTCTCATTCACCCTACATTGTATGCCAAATTTAAAAAAGAATGCCATGTGCATTTTAATTTACCAATTAGTTTCTTATTGTGAATTTTATTTAATATAACGTGATATTAAATAGACTATAAATAAATATATACATATGTCGTTTCACACAAAAGATTTACTCGTTGTAAATTTTAAAATAATGATACTAATTTGACTTTTTTTATTTTATTCTATATAACATAAGAATAAAGTATTGTATTTGTAAAAATTTTCTTCCTCCGATTTTCTATGAATGTATAAGTTTTGAGATATCATAAACCTGATTTGACAATATCCCCCATTTAATGAAATGGTATTATATCTCACCTTCTATAGTATTTAAATGTACAAATCTTGATGTGAAAGAAGATCATTTTAACAAATTAGCCTTATTTTATTTAAGTACATATTAGTCTACTGGTGGCGTTACTATGCTGAAATTTTCTCCGTTTACGGGATGAATATATCTCAGCTTCTATAGTGTACGTGCGTCAAACTTGACATGTGTGATGGTTATTATAAAAAGCTATGCTGCTTTAATCTGTATACCTATCCGACGGCTGGAGTAGTTGCTTTGTTGCAGTTTTCTCCGTTTACAGAAAGACTATTACTCAGCTTTTATTATATATAATTGAAACAAACTTGATATGTGAGATACGTAACATTAAAAATTATGCTGATTAAGTTTGGGCGTATACCGTCTAACATGTGGCGCTACTATTACTCATATTTTGCGACATTTCAGATGCTTATATCTTAATTGAAGTTACATTAAACAGCACATGTAGAGTCTTTATTCTAAGAAACGATGTTGATTATATTATTGTGACTATTATGAGGTAAGTGGCACTATTATACATTATAATCCAGAAAAATGTTTGTGTTGGACTCAGCATACTAATTATGGCATGAATATGACATATATACAGAATGTTAAACTCAAAGTATTCTATACCACTTTAACTGTCAACTGCATTTATATTATAAAATATCTGTTTACTTCAATGTATATAGCATATATATATTGTTTCAGGAAACGTAACATTTCGACCTATGATCTAATGTATTTTTCCTTGTGAAATCCATTTTAATAATGAGCCCTACTAGAGACAGCTCTGTTCCTAAAGCTGGTAGAAGGAAAGAGCCAGTTTCGATTCGAAGTCACCCTCGTTGGTCTAAACTTTTGGAGATTTCCACGGGTATCTCCGAAACTCGGGAAAATATGGGCTATCACCGTTAAGAAACACTACCACAGAAAACACATCACACACGCCTAAGACCCTAAGACAGTCAATTAGCTTTTGCTCCAAAACCACCGCAAGCATTCTATAATAATGTACATTTTATGTTTTGTTTTTTGTTTTAACAATCATTTCTCTGCAGAACTTTTCCTCTTTAAAATCAGTTTATTATTTAATGTTCTTTCTCTATAAATGCTAAAAGTTTCATTGTTTAAAAAAAAAAAAAAAAAAAAAAAAAAAAACTAAAATATTTTTTCCGCAAACTTTCAATCTGAAAATGCATTATTTATAACTCTTTACCGTCTTTCAACATGTGGGCTTCGAGGAAATAAGAATTATCCCTCATTTAATCTTAGCAGATTTTGTGAGGGGGATGCTCTTCCAGTGTATGATAAACTAATCTGATAATAGCTCATTTCGAAACATTTTGGATTTGAAAATGACCAAAAAATTCTGATTAACTTCTGAGCTTTCTTAAATTGGCAAGATACATACAATTCATGAATTAGCTAATAATTCTTTATTTATCCAAATTCTACTTTTCCACTCCAAATAATTTTATGCTATAAATTCAGAAAGATATTAAGAAAATCCTTGTACGATAACGAGGAAAAATTTACATAAAATCTGTAGCACTTTATAATGTGAATTAAATATTACTCCTTTTGCAGTAAAATAAATTTCTGATTACTGTACGAGGTAATGCAAATGACGCTAGAAATAATGTAACGCTGTTCAGAAATTCGGTATCAGCGTTTTACGTAAAGAAAATTTATTGCTTTTTCAGTAATTTATTTGCTATTGTTACAGCAATAACTGGTTATCGATTGATAAGTTTTGTGCTCCAACATAAAGATGTCGCATTATGTTAAATTATTTTAACGATTTGCTTTCAGGAATTCATTTATATCTTAACTGAATCCATGAACATAAATATTATCAATGAAAACTTTTTTGTTTTTTAATTTTGATAAATTTTAATCAATTTTTAATATTAGTAACAAGCCACTTATTTGCAAATGAATATTTTAAAATGAAATTTTTTCTGACATAAAAATAATAAAGTACGTACAGGGTGTAAAAGAAAAATCCAAAAATAAACGTTTATTTTTCCCAAGGCATAATAGAAAATAAAATGGTTCGAAAAGCATTATGTATATATAGTATCACATAGAATTTACAGAGTCTTGCGTTCCATGCATGTACGATCATTAATTATTTACAAGATGGTCGATGACCCGCATTCCCCGGCGGCCTTAAGGTGTTATCAGACGGAAGACGATATATTCTAAAATATAGGCTATTGCCGCTCAAAAGCAACCAAACGACTTCAGTAGGGTTGTTTTTAAGCATAAACGGAAGAACGAAATCCAGAAATATAAACAACGGACCCAACATTTGGCTATTATACTCCCCCCAAGGATGTTAAAAAGAGAAAAGAATAGAGGGTGTTCTGTAATAGCGATTCTATGATTGGACGATTTCGTTCTAAAAACTACCGTATGTGCTTTAAACAGTCGAAAATGCGTGATTGAAGAACATACGTTCGGCAATTTGTATCAGACGGCATATTTGGATCGTTTCCCGCATGAGAAACCTGTTTATGAGGTATTTTGTGCTAAAGACTATCGTATGGTTCTTCGTTTGATAGCGGCTTTAATGTCCCTGCTCTGGGTAGAACACAGAAAAACAAGAAGGCCCAGGGTGCGAAGAATAACTGGATCAGCTGCCAAGTAATGAATATATGTACATTAAATAGAAGATCCTTGAGCTCTAAAGATAGATTCATAGAGTTTGAAGAAGAATTACAACATATATTTTAGATTTGAAGCGTAGAAATATGCTTTATTATCAAGGAACTGATAATGGAATAAGTAGCAGAGTTGAAATTTTGGTTAACCTAAAAAACAAAGTGATAAAATTTACAAGCTTTTACTAATAGAGTTTGCAACATTCACCCTCAAGCTTTCTAAGCGATATAACGCTTAGACATCTGCTTCAAGTTTACGTTCTAAACAGCATATGTGAAGACCAAGTTATTGAGAAATTCTGTGAGGATGTTGTGAAAGCCCTCAGCAAAGCCTGAAGATAACAATCTTGCAATCATTATTGAAGATTTCAGAGCATGGATTAGTACCAAACCTTCAAATGAACGTGTAGATGTTGCATTTGGAAAGGGAACTAGAAATGAAAAAGGACATAAACTGTTTCAATTTAGAGAAAGTAAAACATTTTATGACATAAATTCATTTTTTAAAATGAACCCAAAAAAGACATGGACAGGAAGAAGTTCTAATGAAAGAACAAGTGAAATTGACTACATTCTAAATGATAAGAACTGCACTTTTCTGATTGTGCCGTGATAAAACGATTTAAATATGGTAGTGATCACAGGCTAGTACGTTAGAAGGAAAAGTTACAGGCTGCATTGGAAAGACAAAAACTAGTGGAAATTCGAAATAAGCGAATTCAACTACAGCTTCTAAAAGCTAAAAAACAAGAGTTTCAGCTGGAACTAAAAAATAGATTTCAGCTCCTTGAAGGGACTGAAGGCGTCAATAAGTACACGATGAAATTTGTCAGTGTGGTTCTGGAATCAGCAAAAAATATTCCTAGATTCGAAGAAGATACACTTATTATAAAATTCTCGGAAGAGACACGACATCTTATGGAAAAGAGAAGAAAAATGAAATTAACAAGGAAAATATTACTGCAAAAATTGAATTTTCAGAGCTATGTAAAACTAAAGAAAAAGTTGTAAAAGCCACCAGGAAATTTAATTGTAATATGATCCAGCAGGCCATTGTAGAAAATAAAGGTTTGAGGACTAAGAAATTTGATGCTTGGTAAGAAAAGAATTCTAGCTTTGGAAACGAAAAGTGGAACTATCACTCTGAATCAAGAGCAAACACTAAAAGAGGCATCAAATTCTTATTCATAATTCTACAGCTCACCAGAACAACCCAGTGATTCACCTGCCCCGTCAAATGCTATACCAGCAATATTGAAAGAAAAAGTAGCTATGGCAATAAAATTAATGAAAAAGAGAAAAGCATCGCTGAGAAATAATTCTGTGATTGACATCCAGAAACTAAATTGTGGCTCTAGTAAAAAAAGTTCCATGTCAACTTTACAAATTCAAGTCCCTTTTCAAAGCGAGTTCTAGAAACACCTATTAGAATTCTAGAACATTTTCCTGCGTTATAAAAGTCAAACATAATTAAAAATTTCTGCCAATAAAAGCGAACACATGAGGCGAGTTTTAGCAACTATAATTCGAGTTTATGACCCAGTTCTAATAAATAAATACGAGAATTTCTTGCAATACAAAGGATTCATAATATACATAATATTCATAATATTTTTTCACAGTCCAGAAACGTATACATTATTAATTCTTGGTCATTTCGTCTCTTCAGTTTACTGGCTTACTTTATACGCACAACTCGGAAATCTATATTTTTAGTTTAGTAATTTAGAAACTAACTACTTATTCGTTCTAAATGAAAGCGGTACATTTTTTTTGTTCAGTATTCAGGAGAAAACAAAATGACTGTGAATATTAAAAAAAACAGGAAATGAAGCCATTGAAGTTCTTACTGAACTATATTAACAAATGTATAACATTATGTGATGTTCCAAAGAACTGGGAAAATGCTATCATAATCTTAATCTTACTTTTTAAGAAAGGAGAAAAAGAAACTATTAAAAACTATTGTGAAAATCAGCATGCGCTCAATTCTGTACAAAATTCTGATAAAGGTTCTGACAAATCGCTTACACAAACAATTAGATGCAACGCAACCTAAAGAACAGACAGGATTTCGAAGTTGTTTTAGTACCATCGATCATATTCATACAATTCGATAAATTATTGAAAGAACTCATTAGTACTTTCTCTCTGTGTGGCTTTTATGGACTATGAAAAAGCTTGAACTAAGTCTCATCAATAGGAGGTATGGATGTATTAAGGAATACTAATTCAGGTCTTATTCCCCGAAACTTTTATAAAGAAACAACAACCAAATTATAGCTCCAGAAAACAAGTAAGCCATTCAAAATCAGAAAGGGTGTAAGGCAAAGGCGCACAATTTCACTTAAACTGTTCAGTATAATACTTCCAGAAATTTTTAAGAAACTAAATAGGAAAGATAAAGGCATAAAAATTGATGGAGAATTAATAAATCATTTGAGATTTGCTGATGACATTGTACTGATTGCTTCCTCATTTGAAGATTTACAAGAAATGTTTCAAGAATTAAGCAAATAAATTAAGCTTGTTGGATCGAAAATGAACTTTAGTAAGACAAAAATTATGCCTAATTCCTTTGTTTATCCACTGAAGTTCACTGTTTATATGGATGAAATAGAAACGATATGCCGTTATAGTTATCTGGGGCAAGTCGTTACGACGAACGGGAACGTCATGGAAGAAGTTAAACACCTTGGATGGAAATCATTTGAAAAAATAGCGCTATATTTAAAAGCGACATCCCAATTTGTTGGAAACAAAAAGATTTTGATCAGTGTATTTTATCTGTATTAACTTATGCTTCAAAAACTTTGGCATTAACGTGTAAAACTGTACAAGAGCTTCAAACAACCAACAGAAGCATGCAGAGATGCATGTTAGGATACACCCGAAAAGATAGAAAACGGGACATATGGATTACGGAGGAAACTAAAGTTACTGATGTCATTTATAGAATTAAATTAAAATTGAACTGGGATAGGCACCTTGCCAGAAGAAACGATGATAGATGGACCACCAAAGTCCTATTTTGGATACTGAGAGCTAAGAAAAGACCAAGAAATTGACCGCAGTGTCGTTGGAGAGATTTAATTGTGAATTTTTGACGAGCAGAATGGAAAAGAATTGCAGAAAACACAGCAAATTGGAACCACTTAGGCGAGGCTTTCATCCTGCACTGGTAGGATAATGGCTGAAATTGATGATGATAATATGTACACAGTAAAAATTCAAGCGGATGTAGATCCGACAAGTAAAGAGACAATGAATTACACTGTAAAATTTTCCTTATGGTGTGAAATAACCAGGTCAAAAATATATGCATTATTCTCTTATGATTACTTTTATTTCATTTATTTTGATATAAATAGAAGTCATTGTATGTTTGAGTGGGGATGTCTTACATCTCCTCCCAAAAGGCTGAACCGATTTTAACCAATCTTGACACCATTACTTCTTATGACCAGGGTTGAAGAATTATGGGTGTTTCTAAGACATGCGCAATAGGAGGGGATGGAAAAAAAAAACGCAAGTTCACAATACCTATGCAGTTCGTCCAAAGGGATGGAATTCGTCCCGCTGATTGGACGAGAGGATATAGCACAACAGCAAATCAACGATTAGGCTTCGGGATAATACTTTTCTATTTTCATTCGATCGATGTTTTGTATTTTTATGGTAAATTTTATTAATGAAAGTATTTACAAATGTTTTTCGATGATATACTATACATTTTTAATATTATAGACCATTTTCATAAAGAGATTAAAATCTTTTACTGCCTATTTGTTCGTATTTATAAAGTGACATTTTTAATTTTTTCACCCCACTTTAAAAAATAGTGATTTATTAAAAAACGAATTTGTATGAATAAATAATAGGATTAAAATATGTAAAAATGTATTATTATTGTTATTTTAATTTACTATTTGTTTTTTCATCTGTAAAACTCACGATTTATACTATTTTCTAAATTAAATCATATACAATAATAAAAAATTTCAGATCACTAGGTTCATGTTTGTTTCCATCTACTTGACGCTTGTTAATGATAAATGTAAAAGAGGATTTTTTGAAGTAGAAGTAGCGATATTTTTGAAATTAAGTAAAGGACAAGCTATGAGAAAACGATGAAAGAGGGGGGGGGGGGGGAATTAAAGAATTGTACAATAAAACCCAGTGTTACCAATTTAGCGGAATTTCCGCTAAATTTAGTAGAATTTTTAAACGATTTACTGGAAAAAAATAAAGGTTTAGCGGATTCGATATTACATTGCACTGTTGCTACACTATGGGCAATTGAATTTTTAGCAGACTTTCATGTGTTCTTTTAGCGGGGAAAAATTTTTTGTGTTGGCAACACTGATAGAAGCTCATCGTTTTTAAATCGATCATCTGAAAGTCATAAAAAAATAGACTGCTAGAATTTAATTAGTGCAAATTGTAGATATTACAGTTATAAGACAGGGGTTTAATATTTGAGGGTAAGTTGAAATTGCAATTTCTTCCAATATTGATGTATATTCATTTGCACAGCATTATACGCTCTTCTTTCCTTTTTTTTTTTTTTTTTTCTTATTTCAATTTCTGCTAAAATATATGCGTCTCTATCTCCAGAATCTTTCAATTCAGGAATCTGCATATTATAAATTAATTTTGAAAAATTAATCAAAAATGCGGAAATTGGACTTCGGGATGCATGGCGAGCGGTCAAAACGGACCTCCGTGCAAAATTCTGCAGCTCTGCTATCAACCGTTTGCCTATAAAGCGGACACATACACACATATCTACTTATATTATATACCTGTATCTGTAGGTAAAAGACACCATGTCCATTTTGTAGAAAGTGTTAGCGCCATGTCCTTTATGCGCATTTTTTGCTTTATATAGAGTCAAGCACTAATGTCCAGTTACTATAAAGGAGTAAAAATAGTTAAAAATAAAGCCATGTCCATTTTCTTTATTCATGACAAATGTATTTCATTGCAGCTCATCAAAGACATGGTGATAACTCATTTCACAAAAGATACATGATGTCCTTCACCTCCGAGGTACAGATATACAGATTACGCTATGCATATACTTGAGTTCAAATAATAAATCAAATCTTGACTAATTTTATATCGATTATCATTGGAGAAACATTTTCAGGAAATAAAATTCAAAACAATATTAGTGTACCTCAACTGGTATTCCACTGGTGCGGATGTAGGTGTGCCTAGAAAATCTCAAAACTGCTTTGTAGTTGATCTATTAATTTGCAATTATTTCTTATTTGAAAATTTATTTGTGATTATAAATTTCTAAATATTGGGAAGAGTTAAAGTAATAAAATATGAAAAGAAAAAAGAAAATCACACTTGATTTCTAAAATTATACTTGTGTGTAAAGGTGTACAATCTATTAAATGCATAAACCCTTCATTGATTAATTCTTAAATCTGTATAATATGGATAATAACTACCTAAGTAGAATAACACAAAAGGAGCCGCTACTATAATGGCAAATCGGAAAAAGTGGAGAAATATTTTTCACCTCCCCCTATAATTCATTCCCTTGAAACGATATCTCGTTTCAATCCAACTGATGAAGAAAGATTAATTCTTTAAAGTCCTTTTTTTTTACTCTCGAAGTGGTACCTACTCTCGAAGTGGTACCTCGTTTCAATCCAACTGATGAAGAAAGATTAAGTCTTTAACGTTCCTTTCTCCTCCCAGGACGGCTTCTACTCTGGAGGAAATCACTTGCATTGATTTAATTGCCGAGAAATAATTAATTCCTATAAAATACTTTTTTTCTGATATTATAAGAAAAATCTTCTTTTTATTTCATCTAAGATAAATACTACGAAGTACTACAAAAATTATTATTATCATTATTATTATTATTATTTTAAGTAGCATCAAAAATAGTGACTGCTACAAATAATGATATATTTAAAAGATATTGCCATCGTCCTATATCAATTTTTATTTTTGTAAATTCTTGTAAAACATTGTTCTTAATTAAATTATTAATTATTCAAACAAAAGTTTATGAACCCCATACAAAGAAACACTATTAGGTGATAAACATTTAATAAGAAAAAAAGTCAATATTGCCAATGTAGATGAGCCTAAAATAACGTAGAAGGAACAACACACAATAAATTCCGTAAAGACCTAGAATATCACCAGGAGAGCTCTGTGTATGTAAAGAAGAACTATCACCAGGAGAGCTAAGAAAAAAACCGCACAAAAGTTTCTTATGATCGAGAGATACAAAACCTTAAAGAATCCAAAATCGGGACATTTTTCAAGAAATAATAATAATAATGGAAAGCTACATGAAAATAGTTTCAAAGAAAAAAAAACATGTTGAACGATTTACATATATTGTAAATAAAAACTTTACTTACACCAAGGAGAAAAAAAGAAAAGAATATAATAAGAAAATTCGGAAAATGAATGGATAATATTAATTTTTTACGCTATCAATCTCAGACTAAAACTTCACATGTTGTAATATTGTAATCATATTTACTATAGTGTTTTTTTTTTTTTAATATAAAATAAGTAAAAATTGCTGAATATAGAATTTAGCACAATACCTATAATTAACAAAAAAGTTACTTTCTACATGAAACTTACGTTAAACTTTAAAATACAGGGTGTTTATAAAGTCCCGGATCCATTTTGATGTTTAATAACTCATAAAATAATAAAGATAGATTAAAATTAATAACATAAATGGTTAGATAGACTCAAAAAGTTTCATGACCCTTGTCAATGAACTTCCACGTGTGCCCCCTTTGTCGCACGGAGAATATCAAGTCGATAGTCAATTTCACGCCAGGTAGCGGTTCTACTTAGTTTTAGTTTCTATGTACCACCATAAAATCTGTGCTTTCTCTTGTGGTGTATGCATTCTCCTTAATATCCGCTCGAATAAAACATCACATACAAAAGTACTACACAGAACAAACACATCAAAAGTAAACATAACATTGCAATAGTTGCCAAAAACAAAAGAGAGAAAAATGCAATTAATAAGCAGACGATATTTAGAAAAGTACAGATATTTAGATTGGAAAATGAAATTATCTGAAATTAACCACACGCACAGACGATATTTACAAAAGTAAAGATATTCAAACCTGAAAAGAAAATATATGAGTTATTCCATCAATAAATGCCATACGTTTGTTTATATCTTCATTATTTTATGAGTTATTAAACATCAAAATGGGTCCGGGACTTTATAAACACCCTGTATATACTTTAAACTTTTCAATACCTAAAAATAAAAATTGTTAATTTGGAAATACTCTGTTTCTTATGAAGGATAAAATAATTTTGTCCCACCACTAAATGTACATAAGAGCTTCGTTTACTTGGTAAATAACATTCCAACAATTCATTTACTTGCGTTTTTTTTTTTTTTTTTTCGCTCACAGTTTATACGTAATATAACTGATTACAGAAGCAAAACAGGGTTGGACTCAGATTTTCTAGATATGAGATGTACTTTCTTTTTAAATAATATACTAATATACTGGTTTAGTAACTGATTTTTTTTTTTTATTTATTGATATTTTTTTTATCTACTGCAGTTGTCACTTCGGTTTATTGCGGTTATTACAATACTCCATTTAACAATACATAAAAAATAATAATTTCTTGGTTGAAGTAGCCTGTCCGTTGGCTTTTTTTTTTTTTTTTTTTTTTTTTTTTTTTTTTTTTGAGAGGGGGACCCTTATTTTGTTTTCTTATACTGATGCGCTATTTAAAAAGTATTTTATTCAAAATATTCTGTAAGATAACTTCATGAAAAATGAAAACTTTTGCTGTAAATAAAGTTTAGAAAAACATTTGCTGTAAGATATAGTGAGATATACATTTTAAAAACAGTCTATTTCGAATATTCTTTAGGGAAAAATGAAGGAGAGAGGGAGAGAGAATACATTTGCTATGGAAGAACTTGCACAACCTCAAGTGTCATTAAACATTGATTTTGACTGAAAGGACAGAAAATAAACCTCTCTTGAGAACCTTTGGAGGGTTATTATTTTTTTTTTTTTACATTTCACCATTTATAATAAAGGCCCTAACAGCACAAAATGTTTCAGTAACATAACATTCATATAAAATGGAAACATTGTAAATATTACAGTAACGTTCAGTTACCTTTCCGATTACTTTCATAAACGTAGAAATGCCCGCAATCGTAAGAAAAATATCAGATGTGTAGCAGAAACGTTTCAGTCACGTAACAGAGAGGACATAGAAAAGGGCGAAAGTTTCAGAAAGGTATGAGAGAACATATAAAAATGTGTTACATTTTTAAAAGTTTGTAAGCATTTTGCAACATAACTGAACCATTCTGTACTATATGGGGAATGTTTTTATTTTCATAACATTTTCAAGACTTTTGAGTGTGTTGCATATACTAAACGTCAGCACCACATTTGTTTGAACTTGACACAATTCCAGGAAATCCATGTTTTTTCCCATAACACAATCAAAAATGTGCCTTAATTAATTTTCTCTTTAAACCTATATAGTGCAACATAAATCTTTGGAGGCATCGACGAGATAATACCAGATCGCAGTTCTGGCATTAAATCGGTTTTCACTTAATTTTCAAGCTCACTTAATTTTCAAGCGGCAAGATTTTTAAGTACCTCTTTTTAAAGTTTGACTGTGTTTTTTTTATTTCATTTTGCCTTTGCATAGTCATTGATTACATAAGAACGAAAATGATCACAATTCCAAAATTATTTCTTAAGATACTGAAAAAGTATCAATGCTCTTTGAAAGCGAAACAAAATATGGTTTTGTCAGCAGTTCAAATATCATTAATAATGACAAAAAAGTTTTCCAGGAGCAAAAATTAAATAATTAAAAAAATTAAAAAAACCTTATTAAGATTTTGATAAAGAAGGTGTTGACCTGCCGAACGAAATGTCCAGAAAGAAAGAATTAAAAAAAAAAAAGTGTTTTATAATACCAAAGCAAATTAGATGGTTGGTTGGTTGGGTTTTACGTCGCACTAGTGCTGCGCAATGGGCAATTGGTGACGGTCTGGGACACACCCCTAGAGGTGGTCCGGAGACATGCCATCACAATTTTGATCCTCCAAGGAAGGGATGGCTCTCCCGCTACGGTGACCCCCAGAGGTATAACCAAAGCAAATTAGAACAATTTAAATGTTTTACAGTAGATGTTACCATGCAATAAAATACTGTGAATATAAAAAGTCCAATAATTACATTTACTATCACTAACAACTTCGAATTATCAAGATTGATCAAGCAACCTTTTAGAAGTAATATTAAATATCGGCTGTCTTTTAACTCTTTAACATTCGTTGGTTTCGAACTGGAAACAAACATTTAACATTTTTTATGCAACATGTTTTTAATATTTTCTCCTTTTTTTTATCAAATTTTTAACTTTTACTTCTTCTCTGTTTGGTCGACAGCAGCACTGCTCCGAAAATTTAAGAAATGATTTTTAAAAGAAAACCATACGCAGAAGTAACTTTAAATTATTTAATAGGCACGAATGCACCTTGGTGCATTGATGATGCACGAGGTGCACTTGTGCATCAATATTGAAACCTAGTTTTGGAGCCTAGTTTTTTTCACCTGATAAAGTGACATACTATTGTTTTGACCTAAAAAACTTTTGCGAGTTTTTGCAATTTACACTGCTTTCTTATAAAGTCATTTCTTTTTTTAATTAATTATTATTTGAACTTAATCATGTTAACACATAGATATTTCAAATAAAAAAATTCTCGAAAATTAAAAATATTAATTTCTTTTCTTTTTACATATTTATGATCAGTTATGTTCCTAATAGCCAATTTGGAAATAAGCTTCGCAATTTTCAAAAGAAAATATGATGTGAAAGTTAAAGGGTTAAAGATTTATGCGTATCATTAGTTCACAATAAAATCAATTTATCTAATATATAAAACTTACAATATTTGAGAGGTTTTTTTTAACTGAAGAATCAGTTTCTATTTTAAAGCGCAATGCTATAGATAAAAATACTTTTTTTAGAAACCTTAAATATATACATATATATATAATCTAGATATACTAAAAAAAATTGTTTTATCTACTATAAAAAACATTTATTAACCAATCTTCTGTAACTCATGCTAATGCATATAATTTACGTAAGATTGCAGACACTTAGGTCAAAGTAATTAGAGGGCTTAAATCTATTGATCTTAAAACAAATTACAGAGATATATGGTTAATTTCTGTTTTATTAGAAAAGGTTGATACGAAAATCCGTGACAAATGGGTTCAATATTTAACGAAAGATAAATTTCCTACTTTCGAAATGTTTATTCAATTTATTAATGATAAATGTCCGTCATTGGAATCATATAATGAAAATGAGTTTAGTGAGAAAAAGGAAAAAAAAAAAAAGAAAGCAATTAACTGGCTGTAAGTTTTTTTTTTTTTTTTTTCTTAATAATAATATGAAACGTATTTATTGTAAAAGTAATTATTATTTTATTATTATTATTTTTTTTTTTTTTTCATTTTCAAAAATTTAATAGCAAATTGAATGAATTCATAGTCAAAGAAAACAAAAGTTTGAAAACGTAATCATAAAGCATGTCACTTGTTTATTAAACCACAGTCTCCTAAACTAGATGCCTTCCGCGTGGTTCGGAAACTTGGCAACAGTTCAAGCGGTAGACAGAGCAATCTGGTACAGATTGCGCGACTTTTTTATTCAAGAGCCACCAAAAATTTATAAAAGTAGAATTTGATATACATAAAAGGCGAATAGAATCCAAGAAACGTCGATTATATATATCATATATCACTTCTTAAAATTGTTGGTGACAGTTAAATAAAAAAGTCGCGCAATCTGTACCAGGTGGTGCTGTCTACCGCTTGAACTGCTGCCAAGTTTCCGAGCCACGCGGAAGGCATCTAGTTTAGGAGGCTATGATTAAGCAAACATTGTTTTCCCAGTTTCCAGTTTAACTTGTCCTTTTCCAAATTCCATCATAGCATTCAGTTCGAAAACTATTTATAAAATTATGAAATTTTTGCCTCTTTTCTCTCTGCAAAATTATTTTGCAGTTTTATCTACGACAGGACGGATAAAAACAGTGAATAAATTTTTTTTTTAAATACACAAAAATAGAATAATATATATATAAAGACAACCACAAGCGTGAATCAACAAGAAAATTATCATATACTGGTCTGGTCAAAGGAAAACAAAAATTGGACGAGTCATAAAAATCGTCGTGCAGGGAATTCCGTCCAGTATAAGACTGTACATATCTATTATTTTAAAGTATCCAAGCATATTATAAAAGTTATGAGTTATGCAGTTTCAAATCTCGTTTCAACTGTGAATCGTGCATGAATGTTTAGTTTATAAGTGAAAAAAGATGCTAGATTTTCAGTTAAAGGATTAATATGCTTGAAATTTTCTTATTGTAAATGTTGCACAATAACCGAGTTAATGTTTGTTCATGACACCGGCATGACGTTCAGATGTCAGTGAAAACTTTCGTATCGAATAAATTAACAATTCATTGCTTCACCTTAGATTAAACTCGCAGAAGAAAAAAAAAAAATACTCGCCACAAAATAAGGTCGGCATATTCTATTTTACCATGTTTTTATTAACTTCGATACTTGTTTTTTTTTTTTTTTTTTGTCCAGTACAAATCGTGCAATCGGTTTTTAACTAACTTCCCGACTAGCCAGACATTTGAAACTTTCAGGACAGTTCAGAACACGGCGACAATACATTTTTTTAATACTTTTAGTCAACTATTTCAGGTCCCTACTGCCTTCGGCAGCGTTTATATGGTTCGACAGAAAATTTATTTAACTAACTTCCCGACTAGCTAGACATTTGAAACTTACAGAATAGTTCAGAACACGGTGAAAATGCATTTTTTAAATATTTTTATCCAACTGCTTCGGGATCCTGCTGCCTTCGGCAGCGTTACCAGTACAAAGCTTGCAATCAATTTTTAACTATCTTCCCGGCTACCTAGTCATTTTGAACTTTTATAATAGTTCAAAACACGATAGCAATGAATTTTTTTAATACTTATAGCCAATTGTTCCGGATTCCCGCTGCCTTCGGTAGTGTTTATATGATTCAACAGAACATTTAAAAACATGGTATATAAAAAGTTCTTTTTATCTTGTAATTATTTTACGTATTTTGGGAAATTTTACCTTATTATTATTATTATTATTATTATTATGTTTGAAGCCATTGTTTGGCGTAATAATTCCATCTTCAGCTAGACCGAATTTTTACTCGCCCAAAAATTTCGTGCCCTGTATATATTTATACATATACATAGCTCATAGTTCCAAATTTTAAAATTTAAAATTAATAGAAATTTGAAATTATTTTATGATCCGATTTTCAGTTTTTCGCTTTTATTTTCTGGACAAATAGCTTATTCTCAAAGCACTTTATTTTCTAAAAATATTTTTTTATTATTTTATTTATTTATTTATGTATTTATTTTTATTTATTTATTTATTTTTTATTTTTTTAAATCAGAAAAAATCTAAAGCAATATTGCGTATTCAATTTTAAATTTACGTATGCACAAAAACATTATTGATAGTTTAGAAAAACGTTTTGGAAAATTAAAAAAAGTTGGTGTAAGATATGTGATAAGGCACGATAATATTACCAAGGAACCTAAATCTCTGCGGGCTGCCCTTTTAGGATGGCGTTCTAAGGAACTTCAGGTGAGTTTTTAGCGATTCAATCGAGTTTTGGAGAAAACCACGAAGACATACGAACGGCTAGCTCGAAGAGTGCACCTAGATTCTAACCCGACATTTCTGTCTACCAGCTTTAAAAGCAGAATCTCTTGACCACTGCAGGGGCTCTACTCTTGTGTAAAACAATTAGTTGAATAGGACGATTCATGAAAATTTTTTAATAATGCCGAGAAGAATAGAGTGAAAAAAAATGTTTTGTTCAAAAAACAAAAATTTTGTTAATCAAAATTTTATTGATGTAACTTCAACAAAAATTTTGTTATTAGAACCCAAATTATTTCTTCATTTGAACCAAACAATTTTATTGACTTAACCAACATATGTTTCAATCAAAAAAATCCTTTTGTTAGAATCTTTTTATTAGAAGCTTTTTATTAGGAGCTTTTTATATGAAATTGACTTTGTTATCGTGTCTTCGTGTCACGTTAGTAGACAATTAAAGTAAATATAAGCCGTTCCGTTTGTGGCTCCGTGGTTCAGTCGGTTAGAGCGTGACGATAGTAAAGCGGTGGTCGAAAGTTCGGTCCCCGGAAGGTCCGGCATGTTAATTTTTTGAGGATAATTAGTAGAAAAGGTGTCAGTTGAGAAAAGAAAAATATTTGTTGATAACACAATATCTTAAGAATTTTCGAAGAGTTTTCCTTTTTTTTAGATATTAGAAAACACAAAATATTTCAGATATAAAAAAAAATAAAAAGTTTCAAGTACAAAATACATAAATAAATATTTTTAGAAGTTTTATACATACATTATATATTATTACATGAAGTTGAATTTGTCATCGCGTGTTCTGTCACGCCAAAAAACAAAACACTTCCACATAAAAAAAAATGTAAGCAATTCATTGTATCTCTGTCTTTCAACGGCTCAATTGGTTAGAGTGTCATGCTAATTTTTCAAATAATTAATAGAAAAAGGTGACAGTTGATATTTCGTAATATTCCGTTGTGTACACAGTATCCTAATAATTTTTCAAGATTTTTTTAAATAGCTTTTTATCTAGTAACTAAAAAGCACAAAATAAAAATTTAAATAAAAATAAATAAATAATTTTTTAGAAGCTTTTTCGTTATCGCGTCTTCATGTCACGCTAATAAATAAAGCACCTCAACATTAAAGTAAATGTCAGCAATCCTTACAGGCGCCCGTTGGCTCAGTTGGTTAGAGCGCCAAATTGCTAATACGATGGTGGTGAGTTCCATCCCCGAAAGATCGATGGGCTAAATTTTGCAGACGAAATGTGTAAAGAAAATGTGCCAATTTATAAAAGAAAATTTTTCATTGTCTACAGCGTATTGAAAGAATTTTTTAAGAGTTTTTTTTTTTTTAAGAAACTTTTTTTAGACACTAAAAAGCACAAAATAAAAAGTTAAATATATATATACATACATATATATATATATATATATATCCTTTTATAAGATTTTTATTGAAATTGGATTTTTATCATTGTGTCTTTGTGTCATTCTGGAAAAGAAGGCGCCTCCACTTTAACGTAAATTTAAACATCCTTTCTCGTCGCTCATTAGAGCATTTGGTTAGAGCGTCATGGTGATAACGCGATGCTCGTGGGTTCGATCCTCGCAAGCCAATGTGTTACTTTTTTGCAGATAATTAAAAGAAACGATGTCAACTCATAAAAGAAAATCTTTCGTTGTCTACACAGTGTCCTAAGGAATTTTGATAGTCTTTTAAAGAAACTTTTTTTGAGTTACTAAACGCACAAAATAAAAATTTCAGTAAAAATAAAAATAAATAGAAATAGAAATAAATAAATAAATAGAAATAAAACTGAAAGTTTTTTTTTTATTATTAAGGAGCCCTAAAAAGCCTAAAATAAAAATTTATTCTTGCAGAGACATGCTATAAAATCATAAAAGTTTTTACAACAAGAAAAATTTAAAGAAAAATTTAGATATTTCGCTTTTGCAAAACATGAAAAATTTTAAATATTTCAAATATTTTAAAAAGCATTCGAGAACAATATTACTTCTGTATAAGTATTTGTTAGATTTTTCTAGAATGTTCTATGCTTTTTTTGACAGTTCTTAGACTTTTGGTTAGAGCGTCATGCTGATAACGCGATGGTCCCGGATTCGGTCCTCGAAAGACGATACAGTACTTTTTTTGCAGGTAAATAATAAAAAAAAAAAATGTAATTTGATAAACGAAAATCTTCCGTTGTCTACAAATTATTCTAAGAAATTTTAATTAGTTTTTTTAAGAAGCTTTTTCCTGTTTTGTAACTAAAAAGCACAAAATGAAATTTAAGTAAAAAATCATTTTTTAAAGTTAGAAGCTTTTCTTGTGAAGCCCTAAAAAGCATAAATTAAAATTTATTCTGCCAGAGACATGCGACAAAGAAATGAAAGTTTCAACACTAAGAAAATTTTAGAGAAAGATATAGGTACATTCCTTTTGCAAGAGATGAAAATTTTTTAATGTTCAAAATATTTTAAAAAGCTTTCGAGACATTTGAGATTTCTGGCCTAACGAATGATTTTACAAAAACTAATAACTAAGAATATTGGTCTCAAAAGTTTTTTTAATTATGTTGAACATTAAAAAATTTTCATCTCTTGCAAAAGGAAATTAACTATATTTTCATCTAAAATTTTCGTAGTGTTGAAACTTTCATTTCTTTGTAGCATGTCTTTGCCAGAATAAGTTTTACTTTATGCTTTTTAGGGCCTCACAATAAAAAGCTTCTAACTTTAAAAAATGACTTTTTACTTAATTTTTTTTTAACTCACTTTACCATCGTCTCTTCGTGTCACGTTAATAATCAAGGCACCTCCATTTTAAAGTAAATATAAGCTTCGCCGTTTGTCACTCCTTGGCTTAGTTAGTTAGAGCATCAAATAATAACGCGGTGGTCGAGAGCTCGATCCCCGAAGGTCGGGTGTGTTAATTTTTGAAGATAATTAGTAGAAAAGGTGCCAATTGATAAAAGAAAATTTTTTATTGACGACACAGTATCCTAAGAAGTTTTTAAGAGCATTTTTAAAAAGATTTTTTTTTTCTTTAGATATTAAAAAACACAAAATATTTTAGATATTCGAAAAGCAAAAAATTTTTAAGTAAGAAACTTGCAAATAAATATATTTTTTAGAAACTTTTTATTGAAATTGGATTTTGTCATCGTGTCACACTGAAAAACGAAGCGCCTCCACTGAAATATAAATGTTAGCACCTTTCTTCGTCTCTTGTTTGCTTAACTGGATAGAGCGTCATGTTGATAACGCGATGGTTGTAAGTTCGAAGACGGATTCGTTACTTTATTGCATATTATAAATAGGAAAAATGTCAAATGATAAAATAAAGATCCTTCGTTGTCTATACACTGTCCTAAAAATTTTTTATTATTTTTTTTTTTAAGAAGCTTCTTTTAGTTACTAAAACGCACAATAATAAAAATGTAATAAAAGAAAAAAAAAACTAGAAGTTTTTACTGTGCAGCCCTAAAAAGCATTAAAAAATATTCTTGCAAGGGCATGCTATAAAAAATAAATAAAATTTCCGACACCAAGAAAATTGTTGAAATACTAAAATATAAATATTTAAAGATAAATATAAATATTTCACTTTGTAAAAGATAAGTATTTTTAAATATCCAAAATATTTTAAAAAGCATTCAAGAACAATATTCTTTTTGTATAAGTATTTTTTTTTTTAATCTTTTAGCAAGTTCTATGACTTTTCTTGACTGTCCTTTGATTTTTTGTTAGAGCGTGTCGTGGGTTCGATTCTCCAAGGACCGATGTGTCAATTGATAAAACAAAATCTTTCAAAGTCTACACAGTATCATAAGTATTTTTATTCGTTTTTTTAAGAAGCTTTTTGAACAACTAAAGAGCAAAAAAAAAAAAAACTTTAAGGGTTTTTTTTTTTTTTTTTTTTTTTTTAACTGTAGCCTTTTTTTTTTTTTTTTTGTGGAGCCCTGAAAAGCAAAAAATAAAAAAAATTTCTTGCAAAGACATGCTAAAAATAAATAAAAGTTTCAACACTAAGAAAATTTTAGCGAAATTTGTAGATATTTCACTTTTTTAAAAGATGAAAATTTTTAAATATTAAAAATATTTTAAAAAGCTTTCGAGACCTTTTAAATTTATGATTTAACAAATGGTTATGTAGAAACTAATGATTAAGAATAGTGGTCTCGATAGCTTTTAAAAGTATTTTGAATATTTAAAAATTTTCATGTCTTGTAACAGTGAAATATCTATATTTTTCTCTAAAATTTTCTTACAGGGAAACATTCAAAAGGTGTCATCTTTAAAAAGTATTGAAAAAAATATATGTGATTCTACTCTTCATAAAACACCAGAAAATGAAAAAATTATCGGCTGAAATTAATTACAACGACCACAAAAAAATTTCAAAATTAAGCATATTTGTCGATTTCACACTGTTAGGCGATTGATTTTGAGTACTTGGCGGAAAAGCAAAACACGGTTCTGTTCGTACACGGCAATCTCAGTGCTAGAAAACGTATCGTCTAATAGCGCTAAATCGCCAAATATGCTTAATTTTGATAATTTTTTGTGGTCACTGTAATTAATTTCAGCCGATAATTTTTTCATTTTCTGGTGTTTTAGGAAGAGTAAAATCACATATATTTTTTTCAATGCTTTTTAAGAATGACACCTTTTGAATGTTTCCTTGTTAGTGTTGAAACTTTCATTTATTTATAGCATGTCTTTGCAAGAATAAATTTTTATTTTATGCTTTTCAGGGCTCCACAATAAAAACCTTCCGCTGTTATTTTATTTTATTTTTTAATTTTTTTTTTTTTTAATATAAAATTTACTTTGTCATTGTGTTTTCGTGCCACGCTAATAAACAAGGCGCCTCTATTTTAAAGTAAATATAAGCTGTCCAGTTTGTCGCTTCATGATTTATTTGGTTACGTAATAACGCGGTGGTCGAGAGTTCGATTCCCGTAGGTAAGAAGTGTTAGTTTTTGCGATAATTAGTAGAAAAGATGTCAGTTGATAAAAGAAAATTTCTCGCAGACTACACAGTATCCTAAGAATTTTTTAAGAGCTTTTTTTAAAAAGCTTTTTTTTTTTTTTTTTAAGATATTAAAAAAAAAAATAGATATTAGAAAAGCACAAAATTTTTAAGTAAGAAATTTGCAAATAAATATATTTTTTAGAAACTTTTTATTGAAAGTGGATTTTGTCATCGTGTCACACTGAAAAACGAAGCGCCTCCCCTAAAATATAAATGTTAGCACCTTTCTTCGTCTCTTGTTAGATTAATTGGATAGAGCGTCATGTTGATAACGCGATGGTTGTAAGTTCGAAGACGGATGTGTTACTTTATCGCATATAATTAATAGGGAAAATGTCAAATGATAAAATAAAGATCCTTCGTTGTCTACACACTGTCCTAAAAATTTTTGATTGATTTTCATAAGAAGCTTCTTTTAGTTACTAAAACGCACAAAATAAAAGTGTAATAAAAAAATAAAAAAATAAAAAAAAAACTTGAAGTTTTTACTGTGTAGCCCTAAAAAACATTAAAAAAATATTCTTGCAAGGGCATGCTATAAAAAATAAATAAATAAAAGTTCTTACACTAAGAAAATTGATGAAACACAAAACTATAAATATTTAAACATAAATATAAATATTTCACTTTGTAAAAGATAAAAAATTTTAAATATTCAAAATATTTTCAAAAGCATTCGAGAACAATATTCTTTTTGTATAAGTATTTGTTGAAATTTTTTTAGCAAGTTCTATGCCTTTTCTCTACTGTCCTTTGATTTTTTGTTAGAGCGTGTCGTGGGTTCGATTCTCCAAGGACCGATGTGTCAATTTTTGCTGATAGTTAATAAAAAACGTTATAATCGATAAAAAAAAATATTTCAAATTCTACAGAGTATCATAAGAATTTTTTATTCATTATTTTAAGAAGCTTTTTGTATAACTAAAGAGCAAAAAATAAAAATGTAAGTTTTTTTTATTATTATTATTCGTTTTTTTCTCTTTAACAGTGGCCTTTTTTTTTTTTTTTTTTTTTTTTTTTTTTAGGGGGGGGGGGGGGGGGTGTAGCCCTGAAAAGCAAAAAATAAAAATTTATTCTTGCAAAGACATGCTATAAATAAATAAAAGTTTCAACACTAAGAAAATTTTAGAGAAATTTGTAGATATTTCACTTTTTTAAGAGATGAAAATTTTTCAATATTAAAAATATTTTAAAAAGCTTTCGAGACTTTAAAAATTTATGATTTAACAAATGGTTATGTAGAAACTAATGATTAAGAATATTGGTCTGGATAGCTTTTAAAAGTATTTTGAATATTTAAAAATTTTCATGTCTTGTAAAAGTGAAATATCTATATTTTTCTCTAAAATTTTCTTAGTGTTGAAACTTTCATTTATTTATAGCATGTCTCTGCAAGAATAATTTTTTATTTTATGCTTTTCAGGGCTCCACAATAAAAAGCTTCTACTGTTATTTTATTTATTTATTTATTTATTTATTTTTTTTTTTCATTAAATTTTTTTTTATATAAAATTTAATTTGTCATTGTGTTTTCGTGCCACGCTAATAAACAAGGCGCCTCCATTTTAAAGTAAATATAAGCTCTTCAGTTTGTCGCTTCACGGTTTATTTGGTTACGCAATAACACGGTGGTTGAGAGTTCGATTCCCGAAAGTAAGGAGTGTTAGTTTTTGCGATAATTAGTAGAAAATATGTCAGTTGATAAAAGAAAATTTTTCTAAGACTACACAGTATCCTAAGAAATTTTAAAGAGTTTTATTAAGAAGTTTTTTTTTTTTTTTTTTTTTTTTTTAAGATTAATAATAATAATTAAATATAATAATTAAGAATATTGGTCTCGATAGGTTTTTAAAATATTTTGAATATTTAAAATTTTTGAACTCTTGCAAAAGTGAAATATCTATATTTTTCTCTAAAATTCTCTTAGTGTTGAAGCTTCCTTTTATTTATAACATGTCTTTGGAAGAATAAATTTTTATTTTATGCTTTTCAGAGCTCCACAATAGAAAGCTTCTACTGTTACAAAATGTTTTTTTTTTTTTTTTTTTAACTTAAATTTTTATTTTTAAATCAAATCCTGCAATGCGTAGTTACAAATTCGTTGCAATTTCACAAATATACACAATGCATAGGAAATAAATAAAAATGACTCAGGAGTTGAAGAACAACGCAAGAATTTTATGCATGAATGTGAAGTTAGTTATGCATATCCTCTTATGACTTCTGAAGAAATTTTTTGTCCCTTTTCTGCCAGTTATTGAACCTTCCACTACTTCTCTAAAATTAAGATCTGCTTTCGTCGCATCATGTAAAATTTTTAGTGTTGAATTACTGAATTCAACCGAATTTTATTCTAAATTAAAACTAAACATTTCTAATTTTACTTAATTGTAGATTTCTGGAAATATTTCTTTTCACGTGTTTGCTTTCAGTTTTGCTTTCAAAATAAATTCAATATTATCAGAAAATTATTTAGCCGTCTAATCCTGACGAAGATTGTACTTACTAGTTAAAAATCTCTCGTAACGGATAGTTTGCCTAAACAATCATTCTTTTTGTCTTATATACATGCCGTGTGGATAGCGCTGACCTAATTTCAATCAAGTTTCACAAGTATACAGGCTCAAAGTTAGCTAAAATATATATTGTTTTGCCTGTCTGCGTTGCTACTAAAGCAAAACATATAAAAGTAGCAATTTAACAACTAATAACTTTAATAACAACTAACTTTATAGCGTCTCTGCCAAATTTCATTGTTAAAAGTGGCGTTCAACGTTATTCTTACAAAGATAACACCAACACCACCAATTTCGTTGTCGATAAAAAAAAAAAAAAAAAAAAAAAAAAAAAAATTATAAAATAATAATAATAATAATAATAATAATAAAATAAAAAAATAAAAAAAAGAATTAAAAAAAAAAAAAAAAAACGCTCGAAGAAACACGATTATCGCTTTCACTACCAGGCAACGAATCTGTTTCTCATCACTTAACACAAGCACCAATGGAAAGAAAATCTTTTTCCGCTCACTTCCCCTCATCTCGGGGGGATTTCGGATGCGGTGTGATTCTATTTGCTAGATATCATATCAAGAGTGTTATAATAGAAATTGATTTCCCGATTAAAAAATTAAAACTTCACTTATACAAATCATTATTAATTCACGTCCACTTGTAAGGATTATTTATTCTGATACTACCTATAATAATATTCTTACATCCTCACACTTTGCAATATTAGAGTATATAATTTTACAATATTAGTCACACTTTCCAATATACTGTTGATTCCAAATATGCCACCCTCTTGTACTCGAAATCTCAAAAGTACATGGAATATTTAACAGAAACTTCATCGCGAAGTTTATACAAATACAATATTTTTTTATATTTTCTTTTTTGGAAAAATGGTTTAAACATTTTTTTTTTTTTTTTTAATGAGTGTTTATTTATTTATTTTAATGTAGGGGGAAATGTTGTAAGTATAACGAAGCTTTGGGATAGTTCGACTTGACCTCATTTTGCTTAGTTGCTATTATACATAAAATTCTGAAAATATTTAGACAAACTTCAACTGTATGGCTTTTTGAAAATATGAGCTTTTTATAATTTAACGATGTAGCACAAAAAGAAAAAAAAAATACTACCTCTAGTTTGGAGTAATGCTGTTCATCGTAAATCCTACCCATATTTTATACTTGCCCCATGATTTGGGGCAAATATAACCTCGGCCTACTATACCCAAATACAGTACAATGATATGTAAATCAAGTTTCCAATTACTGAAAACCGTAATGAATCTAGAATTTTTGGAATTTTTAAAATATCTCAACTCTTTATAAAGTTGTGAACTTTTCCGAACACCTCAACAAGCAATTTACAAAATTTGTAAAACATGCGTAACAGCAATATTAAGCTAAAGATAAAAAAAATATAACAAAATTAAGTATTTATATTGTGTTTTTGGTTCGTAGACTTCTGTAGATTCTTATACTAAATCAAAAATGTTGCTATTATTATTATTATTATTATTATGGTAGGATTTAAAACATAAATTATACAATTGGGGTATACAATTGCGTAAGAATATTGTAAGTTGGCGAAATGTCTTTGAGAAAAAAAAAATTAATGGATTTTGTTAGGTTCAAAGAAAATTCTAACATCTGAAGCGTAAAATATTAAATTGGGTAACTATAAGAAAATCAAAAATCAGCAATTTTATTTTGGCAAAAAGAAAATCCAAAACAGGCAAAATAGTCTTGTTTCTATTGAATTCTGTACGAGTCAAAACCAAAAGTTCAGTTCTCCCTTGGGTTTAAAATTGTAACAATGTCTTTCGACGATACGTCCATTTCAAATTTCGATTTCAACCAGAAAGGTAAATAAGACCGGAATTCCATTACTTACAAGGTGCTTGTAACTAAGTGTTACACAACATTTTTTTTTTTTTTTTTTTGGGGGGGGGGTGGGGGGAGGGGAACAGGGGGTTGCATTTGCCTCGTAAAACAAGTTACACTTGCCTCACGTGCAAAAGTTTTAGCGTAAGTGTAACCATAGATGGCAAGACGAACGCTTAAAAAATAGAAGAAATTTGAAATTATATTCGAAATCTGCTTTTAAAAAAAAGTAGTTTGCTTACCAAAATCGTAGGGTTTATTTTCCAAGTAGATCAATAGCAAAATTCCAAATTTCAACATCGGCACTCTGTCGAAGAGTGAAAATGTACTGTTTTCTTTTCTTTTCTTTTTTTTTTTTTTTTTAAACCTTTAAAACTACCGTTTTATATTTGATTTCGTTTCCTATGGCTAAATGTAACAAAGAAAAGTTTAAAGAAATAGTTATGATGATTATTAGCTATAAATTCAGCTTCTCAGTTGAGTTATAAGCCGAAGTTACATTTATCTTATGGTTATTAGAGCATCTCCTTCTTTCAAATATATATATAAAGAGAGAGAGAGAAATTCGGTACCCAAGGGGGGAAAGGGGACAAAATGTAATTTCACATGCGCAAAACGTGGTTTCACATACTCCTATATATCTCAAACAAAAAAAAAAAACAGATATACGTGAAATTTTTATTTTAATATATAGCTAATATAAATATCTAAAAACCAATTTCTGAAATTATAGAAATTCAGCCCCCGAGAGAGGAGGAGAGGGGGCAAAACGTGATTTGAAATAATCATTTACATCGCAAACAGAAAAAAAGATATATGTGAGATTTTTGCTTTAAAATATAACTCCCACAAATACATAAAAACTAATTTTTTAATTGAAGAAATTTGTCCAAGATGGGGGAAGGAAATGGGGGGCTATGGGACAAAAAAATAGAAATACAGTTAGACCGTTCAAAATCAGTACATATAGGTTTTAGAGGCCTGCAAGTCGAATGAGGATATTTTTGAAAGTGTAAAGTTATTAGGAGTGTCATAAAGAGGGGGGCGGCAAAAAAGGTAAACATAGAGTTAGACCATTCAAAATTGGTACATAGAAGTTTTTGATACCTACAAATCGATTGCGGATATTTTCGAATTTGAAAAGTTATGAGGAGGGGCGGGAAGAAAGGAGCGGAGGAGAAAAAAATAAAAATAGAGTTAGGTCGTTCAAAGTTGGTACATAGAGGTTTTTGATACTTACGAATCGATTGCGGATATTTTCGAATTTCTAAAGTCATTAGGAAGGGTAGGAACGGAGGTGAATAAAAAATAAAAATAGTGTTAGGTCGCTCAAAATTGGTACATCGAGGTTTTTGATACCTACAAATCAATTGCGAATATTTTCGAATTTGTAAAATTATTAGAATGGACGGGAAGGGGCAAAAATATATAAATAAATGTTAGAGCGCTGAAAATTAGTGTTGTTAGTCTTTGAGGGCTGATAAATCGATTGCGGATATTTTTGAAAATACAGCACTATTACGAGGAGTGGGAAGGGGGGCAAGCGCATGGGTAAATAAAGAAATTCAGATAGAATGTTAGAAATTAATATTATTAGGTTTCAAAGACCGAGAGAACGATTGCTATTATTTTTTAAAGTCTAAAATAATTAGGAGGGGCGGGAACGGTAGGTGAAGGAACAAGCGCGCCGCGCGCGCGTGCATGTATACGCTGCCACAAGGCGGTGGGGGCTCACACCGATTATTCCAACGATGGGAGAAGATTTTTTTTTTTTTTATATTTATGTTTTTTCCTTATGATAATGTAGTGATTCATTAAGAGTGTCGAACATAAATGCGCGCGCCCAGTGCACAATAGCCTGTGTTGCCGAAGGCACTGGGGACCCGGTGCGACATTTTTTCCAATCAGATTTTCTTTTTCTTTTTTTTTCGCATGATAAAAATGAATGCAATTTTGAGAATTCATTAACTATAGTGATTCATTTAAAAATAGTGACCAGCGAAGCGGAGCCTGCTGGTCTAAAATAATTTACAGGATCAAATCTACACACAAACTCGATTCTTTTGAAGCTTTTTACATCCATAAAAATCGTTAAAATACAGTTGGTTGTGATTTCGCTGTACTCTATTTGTCTAATTGTTAGAAATTTTATATTAAGACCATATTTTCTTAATTTCATCTACATTTTTTCACAACAATCATTTCTCAATTTCTTATTGTCAATCCCCTACTTTCCCCGAATTCTATAGGTTGATCAGAATTTAGGTCCTTTCTTATATATACGAACACTTTCCTTTCACTTCTTTATACCCTGAAGACGGTACGCTAAATGCTACCGAAACAGCTGTCCGCTATGGTATCAGGAAAAATTTCCCAGAAAAAAGTCCCCCACAAAACGTCCCCTGGGAAAAACTTCCTTAGGAAAGAACGTCCATCGGAAAAAATGCCCCCACCCCCGGAAAAACGCTCCCTGCAAAATAGAATAAATTAAAAGGAATCCCCAGAAGTGTCATTTTACCCTTATACCTTGTAGATCAAATTATTGTCGAAGTTTATTTTTTATTTAAAATAAAAACGAAATTATACATATCCATAACACAGTATGCTTTGGTCATCACAAAACTTTCTTGTATATCATCTTATATAATATCAGTTAATATGCACAAACACAGGCGCCGACATTTTATAATATCATGTGGGGTATGATCGGTCTTTCGTTTCTTCTAAAAAAAGCAATGCTTTGCTTTACATCCCCCACCCTTCTTTTGCTTTAGAGTCAAGTCTTTCTTAATTTGAATTTAATTTTTTTTTTCTTTTAATGAAAATTTTATTAAAAATAAACAGTATATTTTCTGTTCCAAGCATTTTGCGGCACTATTTATTTCAATGTCAAGGGAAAGATTACCACTTGACAAAAAATGGCTTGGTTGGAAAATATTTCAGAACAATAATTTTGTTTTGTATTCCAAAATGTTTCTTTTCATTTGTGACAGTTTTAGTTTATTAAAGTACAATTCTAACACTGATTATAGATCGTTATGTAAATCGAATTATTTTATGTGAATACTATATTTCAGTAGGAAAGTTTCATTTATGTAAATACTATATTTCAGTAGGAAAGTTCTGTAGGAGGCGCTAACAACTTGGGGGCCCTACCTCAAGATATTTAAAGGAACCCCTACTCAACATAATAATAATAATAATAATACGTCAGGTTTTTTAATAATTCACTTTCAGCAGGATTTCATTCAATAACAGAAAAGTGCTACAAATTTTATAAAGTCTTTTATAAAGAATACAGTTATTCAAAAATCGTAAGATTTGACAGCTATGTTTAAGTAACAGTAATTAAAAAAAAATATATTGTACCTAGCACAAAACTGAAATCAGAATTTCCAAATTATTAAAGTCAGCCGTTGTGCGGTGTACCTATCAAGCTACACTCGTGCCCACTTTTTATCACTTAATAAAGGATCGTATATAATTATTTCGACACGAAAGAAAAGGTTACACGCTTTGGATTTTTAGTGTTTGCTATTTAAAGTACGTTTATTCTATATCAACATTTAAAAATAAATAAATAAATAAAATAAATCATTACTCTCACACCTTTCCACGATGTCTATACAACAAGACCTTAAATGCTTCTTTTTTATAACAAAAAAATAAGGTTTTAATTACAATAATTATACTTTTATTTTTATGTAAAAATTAGCCATAAAACAGCTATATTTATAAATGATTGAACTCATAGAATTAAATGATAAACAAAAGCATTACAACGTTTCGAAAAACACTTGGGCAACAATAAAATCTCTGTGTTACCAGAATATAAATTTGTACAAAAGTAAAAAAAAAAAAATGAAGAATTTGAAAAAATACGCAATCACAAGTTAAAAAGAAAATAATTAAATGACGCCTATTCTCGGGCTGCGAGGCGCCCGTTTACAACGCAAAAATATCCTTAACAAATACTGCGGTCCAGTTGAAAGTGAATAATTGAAAAAGTAATATATTGTTTAATCAGAACCTTCCTTAAATATTTTGCGAGAGGGCTCTCAAATTGTTAGCGCCGCCACTGATACAGAACTTTCCTACTTAATAGTAGTATATATATCATTTACAAATTTGTTGTAGTGGTGCCACATAAAATATAGTAACCTCTCAAATTGTACATTAATAAACTAAGGCTGTTATTCACCAATAACTTCAACTCACGGTTGAAGATGAAAATTTGAAAAGAGTACAAAGGCAGGGTGCAAATTTTAAGCAAATTTTGCCGTGTTGTTTCTGCCACCTAGCGGTATAGTTCTTTTCAGATTTTTTAGGTGAAAATAACCAATCAAAGATTATATGAAATCCTCGACGCTAGATGGCAGAAACAGCGTGACAAATTTTGCTGGAAAGCTGTACCCTGTCTTTAGACGTTTTTCAATTTTTTGCGTTTAACCGGGAGTTGAAGTTAATGGTGAATACGGCCATTAGACTGTTACAAATAGAAATAAATTAATATATGTAACTGAAATTTACTGCAATAAAAATACTTGTACTCATCATTATGCGTATATTTAACAGAATCGTAAAATGGAATTCTAGCATAAAAAGTACTACACACATTAAGTATTTTTTTGATTGTAAAAGGTCTTTTGGATTTAATGCATACTGAATGCATGCTATTCACTTGTTTTTCTTCTGGAGCAAAGCGAATCGATTTGGTAACAAAAGACTGAATGGTAAATTCTTGTAAGTAAATTTTATAAGTTAAAGCTGAAGCTAATAAATTGTAGGCAAATTTAGGGATTAAAATTCAGATTTTAGATACCTTATGTTGTGTATTGCATTATCTTTTTCCCATCTTACGATTTGGGACACAAAATAAAATTATTGTTCTGAAATATTTTCCAATCAAGCCATTTTCTTTTAAGTGGTACTATTTCATTTGACATGCACATAAAGAATATAGTACATTGCCCGGAACAGAGAGAGAGAGAGAGAGGAAATGTTACTCCTTATCTCTGATATAACTTATCATTAAATAAAAAACATTAAATTCAAATTAGGAAAAATTTTACTATAAAGCAAAAGAGGGGGATGGGGAGGTTGGAGCAAAAAGCATTGTCTCTCAGAAAAAATGAAAGACCAATTGTGACCACCCTTCTCCCCTCATAAAAATTTTAAAAGTCGGCGCCTATGTTTGAGCATGTTAACAGCTATTATATAAAGCTATTATAGAAGAAAGTTTTGCGTTGGTGAAAGCATACTGTTTTTTATGGCAAGGGTATGCTTTATATATATATATATATATATATATATATATATATGTGTATAATTTCTTTTATATTTTGAATAATACAGAAACTTCGTCAATAATTTGACCTGTAAGATAAAAGGGTAAAATTTCCTAAATTTCGGGATTTATTTCCGGGGACGTTTTTTTCGAGGAACATTTTTTCCAGAAGACGTTTTATGAAAGACGTTTCTTCTGCGGACGTTTTGTGGGGGTCGTTTTTACTCGTAATAAGGATTGCAAGTCTACAACTTTACAAAATTTCGTTCAGTTTGCGTAGTTAAATGGCTTCCGTTATGACGCACGCCACTGCTAAGCAACGCGTGTTAGCAGACTGTTCCTTTTTTGGAGGTCTCTGTCGATGCCGGATACACTAATATGCACATGGATAGTCCGTATAGGTAGGATTTTAATTTTACATTTCAGTAGTATTTCTAATTTTGTGTCTGCTAGACTTTTTTGTTACACTCTCGTATTTTATAAAACGTTGAATAAGGGACGATATGCTTGAGCGTTTTAATTCCCAGTTAGTTAATGTTTAAGTTTTGTGATGGCCAAAGCATACTGTATTTTATGGCCAGAGTATACTTTATATGTATAATTTATGTATGTATGTATATATATATATATATAATTTCTTTTAAATTTTGAATACTAAAGAAACTTCGTGAATAATTTGACCTATGAGATAAAAGGGTAAAATTTCCAAAATTTCGGAATTTGTTCCTGGAGACGTTTTTTTCGAGGAACATTTTTTGCCAGGGGATGGTTTGTGAAAGACGTTTCTTCTGGGGGCGTTTTGTGGGGAATGTTTTACTCGTAATAAGGATTGCTAGTCTGCAACTGTACCAAAATTCGTTGAGTTTGCGTAGCTGAATGGCTTCTGTCATGACGTATGCCATTGCGAAGCAACGCGTGTTAGCATTCTGTTCCTTTTTGAAGGTCTCTGTCGATGCCGGATGCACTAATCCATGCCGGGTGATATATATGTGATATATATATATATATATATATATATATATATATATTATACATAATTTCTTTTAAATTTTAACTAATAAAGAAACTTCGTCAATAATTTGACGTATAAGGTAAAAGGGTAAAATTTCCAAAATTTCAGGATTTATTTCCGGGGACGTTTTTTCCGAAGGACACTTTTTCTAGGGGACGTTTTTTGAAAGATGTTTCTTCTGGGGATGTTTTTACTCGTAATAAGGATTGCAAGTCTACAACTTTACCAAAATTCGTTCAGTTTACGTAGTTCAATGACTTCTGTCATGACCTATGGCATTGCAAAGCAATGTGTGTTAGCTGACTGTTCCTTTTTGGAGGTCTCTGTCGATGCCAGATGCACTAATATGCGCATGGATAGTCCGGATAGATAGGATTTTAATTTTACATGTCAGTAGTATTCCTATTTTTGTGCCTGCTAGACTTTTTTTGTTAACTCTCGTATTTAAAAAAATTTTGAATAAGGGACGGTATGCTTGAGGGTTTTAACTCCATGTTAGTTAATGTTATGAACAGTATGAAACCATACAGCGGTTTTCTGACGAAAGAAAAATATGACAGCTTGTAAATAAAAGTAAATAACAGTAAAAGCAAAAGTAATGGAAAATACCGGAAGATTATCATAGACTAAAATGATACAGCGTAATGAATGTAATCTTTGTTGAAAAACTCATGTTTCTCGTAATTCAAGACATCTCCATTTTAGATTTTAGGTGTACTTTGAAGAACTTTTTAACATAATTCATGGGGTATTTATCTAACAAGCCATGGTGGGAGAAACAGAATGTTAAAAGAACTTCAAAAAAAGTACAAAAATATTACTACCGAATCAGAGATGACTTATATAAATTTCTGTAAAAGTTATCAAAAGAAATCAAAAGTACCCAAGAAAGGACTTACTAAGCCAATGCTCTTTCAAGACATTAGCTCAAGATGCCAGACAGACTAACTGACATGCAGTCGCGATCAAATAATAATTTCAAATTCGTTTATCAAGATCATTTGACGAAGTCGTACAGTTGCGTGCTTTAAAAAGCAAACGTGCAGAAGAAATTGCATATTATTCAATTGGTATTTTTACTATATTTGGAGTCCCCAGTATAAAGTGAAAACGGCCATTGTCTCGGCAACCAAATCGTGGAACAAGCTTGTGCAATGTGGCCGAATTCGGACATTAAGCACAGAAAACCTACGTACAACCAGAATTAAGGTTCGGTCGAACGGGGTGCAAACCAGGATGTTTAAAAATTACGTTAAGTTTTCGTTGGAAAGTAATAAAATTAGTAAATGGTACGAAGACTTACGCTTTGTTCAACGTATGAAAAACAAGGCATTTCATAAAGGCTTCAAGTGTGCTTCTAATGAAGCAATGTTTAGGATGCCTTTAAAAGTAGGTTTTAAAACGTCTTTCTTTCCCGAATGACTCTAGCAAACATCTTAGAACCGAAGAAGAGTTTCAGTCTTTAACCGAAACAGTTAATAACACTTCTCATAACACCAATAGCGAAATAGAAGATGATTCTGATGTGGAAAAAAATATGCATTGCTAAATGAATTTCCACCTGCAGGAATTCAGTGATCCATTATATCCAGACAGATATTTTAAACAGGCAACCCCGCTAAAAAAAAAAAAAAAAAAAAAAAAAAAATCTGCAGATAATCTGAAATTATTTGGAACAAAAATCATAAAATCTGCAGAATAATTGAAGTTTAAAAGCAAAAAATTTGCAGTTTTGAAGCAAGTAATTTTTTTACCCCCTAAAACGTTTAATTGTTCCAAAAACCTTCGTATTATCTGCAGTTTTGGGCTTTTTTTTTTTTCCCAAGTTTTTCTAATGATTTTTTTTTTAGGTGGGGAGAACAAGTAAAAAAAAAAAAAAAAAAAAGATGGATGCTAAAGAAAGTTTAGGATTACAGGCAAAGAAGATGTTCAATGTTTAAAATCTTAAATTTTCTTCTGGTAATGTTGGTGATATAGTGAAGCTACGGGTACCCCATGTTGACAGAGCACGAACTGATTCACGAAATTTGTAAGTGATGATATTAGAAATTCAAAACGAACAGTTTAGTCTGTTATGAATAAAACAAAGAAAACTTTCACAGTGCTATGCCAGCGATCAGTTCACAATTCGAGAAGAAAAATTCACTTATTTTAATTGATGTTCCAGATCTAGCAATATCACTCCGAGAATGTATTAGAAAACATGTCTTTCTGGAGGTAAGGTATATCATTGATGCGTTTGCAATGGACAGTGGAAGTCTGACAAGTGCAAATGTAAAAAAATCTGACTATCTTTTTAATTCTAAACGCCATAACAATCTAATGTGTCTAAATAAGTAAACTTACAATTAAATGTATGTAAATGATTTTTTTCTTTAGAATATGTGTTAATTTATTTTATTTTATTTTATTTTATGCGTAACTGTTTTCTATAATTTCTAATGATAATTTTTTTTCTGTATTCAAATATTTTATTTGACAAGACATAAAAGTTAGCTAGAAATACTGCTTATTATTTAATTCAACATTCTTCAATACCTTTTACGACATATTATGTAACTTCTACTATTATCTAATACATATGTTCTAAAATATTTAATGAAAGTAGAGTACAAAAGCGCCACTTTTATTATTATTTTTTAAATGAAATATTACTGTAAGCTTTTCTAGCCAACATGATATTCTTCTAAAACTTAACAACGAATTTTTCAGTGTTATTTGAAAATATTCATTTTTTGGAATTAAGACCTCGTCACTCTACAAAATAATCTGAATTTATTACATTCCTCATTACGAATCGGGAATTATGTAAATAAACCAGTAAATTTGATAAATATGCAATAATGTATCACATTTTCCAAGTTTAGTGGTGACTATGAATAATCACCGGTAATTATACATAATCACCAGTTTGTTACATCTAGCGTAACGTATATATATATATATATATATGTATGTATGTGTGTGTGTTTGTGTGTGTATATATACGTATATTATCTATCGCGAGCAAGTCGTAAGCATAAGTGATCCTTTTAAAATACTGCAAAACTAAATCTAAAAAAATTAAAATTGGATAGCTTTCCAAAATTTCCATAAAACATTTCTAAAAATAAAATGTCCTGTAACTGCCTAATTAAACCATTGGAGATTCTATAAATTTTCTCTAAATTTGGATTGTGTAAGCGAACTGCTAAATTTATTAATTACTTCTTTTGTCAACCCCTTAACAAGCAGCATTCTAACCATGAGGACGCAGTTACTAATTCCTAACTGAAAAAAAATTCATCCCGGAATTCTTCAACAAAATTTAAGTTTTATAACTTCAGCAAAATAAAACTAATTTGTTTCTTTTCTTTTAATTTTGCTCGTAAATTCTTGGGGATTTTCATATTATATGAATTAGTTCTCGGTTAACGACATCAAACGAAAAAGTTTTTATTTATTTATTTCTTTATTTATTTTTTAAATGGTGTATAGTTTAGAGTTTAAGGCTTTATATAAGGTTTGTTGAGATAAGATGCCACGTTAGACAAAATCCCGTGTCACGTTTTTCTTTTATACGAAGGCGCCGTAGGTGTATGCCGGCCACTCATAAGAGAGGTACATCAGTAACGAGACATATTATGTTCAATTTCTTGCGATTTTTTTATGAATTTCTTAAATTAGTTTGAATAGATGATACATCTCTCTACATCTGGTAAGTGTTAAAAAGTTTGAATTATCTCTTAGTTAGCTATATAAACCGTAATTTAAACAGGGAAAATATTGTATAATTATTAAAAGTACGGCCTTCAGAATAATCTATAAAGGAAGATTATCTCCCTTTTGTGAATTAATAAGCGGACTTCTTCTTGTTCAAAGTTTTGGGATAAGATGAGGAAAAATTTTTGGGGTAATACGCAGGTATTTTTCATTGATAAAAGGTGCCTGGTTGTCTCCTTTGTTGTTTTAAGTTACATCTGAGCATTAATATTACCAAAATATTAAATAAGATAGTATATAATATTTTGTTTTAGTTTTATCTATGCCAATCATTTTAAATAAATATATAATGTTTCATTAAAATGCATTATTAAAATCCCATAAGCTATCTTCCACCTAAATAGACGGTCTTATCTTAGCTCAAGACTAGGCTAAGATTCCATAGCGAAAACGTCAAGGAAAACTTTTATTTCAAAGTTTTTATAATATTTTTCAAAATAAATATTTTTTTATTATCTACTCAAATGAATAAATTTTTACAAGATGTTTATAAGTAATAAATATATTTAACTCATGATTTTACAGGAATATAAAACAAATACGCTGGCACCCCCCCCCCTCCCAATATATTTTAAAATTTTATGAATATTCCTGTAGAGAAGTTTTTTAACAAGTTTTATTTTAAAATTTTATGCGTAAATTTTATTTTTGAATATTAGTTAGTGAATCTCAAATTCAAAAAAAAAAAAAAAATTAGTAATAGGTAATGAATGTATGGATATGCAAAATAAAATTATGAAATGTTAATTTTAATTATTAAAAATACCCAAAAGATATAAAAACGAAACATAAACAATGATTTATGCAAAGAAACCTAAGAAAAAAAATTGTTCCTTTTTAATTACAATGAAAGAAGCAGTGTTTCAAATAACGTATTGTGGATATTTTGAAAAGCTTTCTAAAAATTTTTTACGTTATTAGTATAAAGCAATTCCATATGTCATCAGAACAGCAGGCAGTGATTGCGAGTTTGATCAATATTGAACCCAAGGGATCGATAGATTCAAACAAAGAATCACTAGGGGGTAAAATAAGATCGACGAGAATTTCTTATTTTTATTTTATTTTTTTAACTCCTAGCTCTGAAACTGAAATACTGATAATAAAATGCTTTTAAAGATATCTTTAATAATAAAAATTTATAACGATAAAGATTGAAATATGTTAAATTATACCTTTATATTTTAAATTGATATTAAGTTCACATTTTCAATGAAGATGACTAATGTAATAAAAAGCAGGATAAAAAATAAGATTGCATGAAGATTTATTTATTTATTTATTTTCATTTCATTTTATTTTATTTATTTATTTATTTTGTGTGAAAAAGCGTTTAGAGATTTTTTGTAAAATTTAATTATATTTAATTAACACGGGAAATGCCATATATATATAAATCGAAAATTTTATAACAATAAATAAATGAACAGCTAATATTAAAAAATATACAATACAATTGGCATTAAAGATAGACTCTCTATTATCGTTATTGTTCTTTTTATAAAAAAAGGTAAAAGGTGGAAAGCTGCAACTTCACCGATAATATTTTTATTTATTTTTCATTATATATTTTATATTTAAGTAAATTTGCATTGATTTAATGCGTTGTATGTATGTAAATCTTATATATTCTATCCCAAAGGTATTACTTTAAGACCTAAATCGCACGATCTGGGCATGCGCGAGAAAATTTTGAACCAAGTCAGAATGGGAATATTCCTTTCTCTTATTATTTCTCTTAAGATTCTCTTATTATTTCGCTTAGTAGTTTTAATCGCAATAAATTATTGGTCTTGAGGCCGTTATGCACCCACCACCGTACATCCAAGGAAAAAGAATGTTTTTCCTAAATAAGAATTGAAAAAAAATTCCTCTAGGTTTCTTAAATTGTTCAAACTCTTTTGAAACTGGCTGTTTTAAAACTATGTAACTTCTTGAAATTCATTATGTCAATAAAAAAAAAAAAAAAAAAAAAAAAAAATCCGTCTTTATTTCTCTAAAATTTTAAAGAATTTTTAAATGATATTTAGCTAAAATTAAGGGATTTTTCGGTTCTCACTGTATAAAAACGAAATAAATAAATAAATAAATAAATAAAATAAAATGAAAAATCTTATAGAATACATTTCAATATATAAGGATTAAAATATTTATTTTACGTCTGAAAAAATATTATACGTTACATTTTTTTTTTTGTTCCTCCCTCCTCCTTTATTTAAAAAATGTGATAAAAACTCTCGTTTGTACTTCAGCGATTTTTTAACAAACTATATATATATATATATATATATATATATATATATATATATAAACTTTGTATTGTTTGCATTTTAGAAATGAATTCCATACTAAGAAGAACTAACGTACTCACAACATATATACATATATATACATTTTATAATAATAATAATAAATAAATAAATAAATAAATAAATAAATAAATAAAAGTGCAACGGTTCATTTTTAAGATTTTTTTTTTTCAGTCCGTTATTTTTGCTCTTTTAACTATGCATCATTCATCAGTTATTTGCATATATGTTAATGAGCATTATTAGTAGAAATGGAGAAATTTACTGCGATATTTTCTTTCATATTAATTAAATTTAGAGTTGTTTCTTTTTTTATAATAAAACTGTTGAGCTTCATTGTACAGTTGCATTTTATCAATTCATTAGCAGCACCTAATCCATGAAAATATTGATCTCTTCTAGCATTAAAATACTTTAAATTTATTTTTATATTTGCATAACGTTGAGGATCATCATAAGAATTTTAATCGAGAAATTTAGTTAACATAAAATTTTTATCTTTGCAGGTGTTTATTATTATTATTGTTTCCCTGTTTGTACAAGTGACGTAGTCTGTTTTCTTTTAATTAGCGGGATTTGCATGTGTACCACATATTTACATATTTAACAAAACTTTATATCGCAATACGTTGCAATACACCTTCTTGTACAGTCATCAAAAGAAAAATAAATAAATAAATAAAAACGTCATACGTCGACTAATTTCGCCTTAAATTAGTGTAAAAAAATGCAGCTGATGCCGATCTATCAGTAAATCATTTAGTTTATAACAGTATAGTTAGATTTTGCTTAGGGGGTCGTCTATAAATTAAAACTGACAACAACTTCTTCTTCTTCTTTTTTTTTTTTTTTTTTTTTTTTTTTTTTTTAGTAGCAATCTCCTATTTAGACAATTCTTTTGGGAAAATTGGATCAAATGAACCCGGAAAATGGTACAGTTTATATATTTCTCTCATTTTTTTTATTATTTGTCAAAATATAGGGAATGCTAATGCTGAATTAATGTGACAAACATTAATGCATATCTTCCCGAAAAATTTTTATATTAAATTTTTATTCTTTTAGAACGAAGTGATCCAAACATATTTTATGCATTTTTTTTCATTAAAAAACATATTTTAAGTTATGAAAAATTTTATAAATTCATATTTCAAAAATTATGAATTTTGACCTATATTAAATTTCGCACGAATAAAACTGGAATCATCAAAAATATAAGTTTCTAAATGTACATCTCATTCTTATCATACTTTTTCCAGTTACAATGACGTTTCATTTTTTTTTTTTCTCTCTTAAGGGGCTGTTACTTGTTATCATTTGTTCCATCTATATCTTTGCATGCACACGATTTAAAATATTTATTCAAGTAAATTTAGTTGCACACATCATTTCTTAATTAGCATTACTTTAGTTTATTTTACATTTAAAATTGTCATACTTATTTTCCTGTTATTATCTGAATAGATATAATACTTTTCTCTACGACATCTTTTTTTTTTTTTTTAAATATAGGGATTTATCCCTAACACATTTTCGCTTGTAACTCTATCAAGAATTAATTTAAGGTATATAAACCATACCTTTTTCCGAACTGCCTTAATCTGAAAAATTCGAATATGCTTTAAATATGCCGTCAAAAATGGGTGTTACTACTCGAAAAAATGAAGTTGATGCAGATTTTAATATGTTGACAATTCCCAAAACAAAATTTAACCATTACATTAATAAGTAGATGTTATTACCAATTGATCGGCACCAGCTGCATGTTTCTACGCTCGTTTACAGCGAAATTAACCAAGGGGCGAGTGCTTTTTTATGACTGTTCAACATGCAGCATCTACATAAAAATTACTCACGAACCACCATTGAGTTTCTCTGTACTTTCGTATCATTATAAGTAAAGTGAATGTATTAGCAAAGCATAGGTTAAAGAAACTCTACTGTTACTCATGGTTGTACTTAAACGTATTCAAAAGTTCGACATACAGCATAAATTTATTGCTTGAAAATCTGCGCACTTAAAAGAAGTATATTCCATTATTTATTCTCACAGTGACTAATTCTTGAGAGATAAATAAATAGAATCCAAATATTAAAACAATCGTGTAAAATAAATTAGTATTCTTTTTAATCTTTTGAAATGTTATTAAATAGTATTTAATTTGGCATTTACGTATTTAATGTGATAATATTTACTTAATACGTTTAAAATTAAACATATTAAGTTGTTACTTAATATGTTTAATCATGGAATTATATAATCATGGAATATATTAAACTGTTATAAGCCTTTTTGCATTTTTACAAAATCGGACTTTTAAATTGCAATAGTAAAAATATTTTAATAACATGGGATTTTTTCTTTGTCACTATCCTGTGCTCTTATAAATTTTTACTAATTACTGCTAATAAAGAAAACTATGATTTTATATTCAGTGAAAGGGTTGCGAGGATTGGAAAAAGAATAAAAATAGAAATGTAAACGAAAGCCTTTAAATGACATTATGCGCTTAAACAAATGGAGATCATGTTTCAATCCGATATAACATATATATTTAATTTTATAAAATAATTACTAATTTTTATTCAACTGATGTGATAATTCAATAGCTTCATTTTGCGTGAAGTAGCACATTTTATAATCGATAAATAGGGAAAAAAGTATTAAAATTATTTTCGGATGCACTCAAATGTAAGTTCAATTATACAATTAAAAGTTCATAAAATAACAAAAAGGACTTTAATAGTAAGTTTTTATCAATGGGAATGTGTCGTACATCTAGTTTACAAAGTAATGAAGGTATAAAAACCCATTTCTGTATTTAATATTTCGCTTTTCCCTTTCGAAATAACACCAGTCATTTGGGTCTGATATGCAACACATGATTCCATGATTAATGCACTCACAGCAATGGTAGCCTTAATTAAATTCGGTGGGGGCGCGAAAGGATCATGTGACGCTTATGGATAATATTCTGAACAAAAGGGAAGTATAACAATGCAACAAAGAGATAGGGGAAAATGTTTTCGAAAGATCCTTTCGGCGTTTTTCAGAGAGGTTTTCAATTATTCAAGGCTTCGGGAGCAGTATTTTTACAGATGAATATTTTATTGCATTTGGCACATGCAAATGAATTAGTTAACGGTAAAAAAGCTACTCCTCTATCATTTAAAAAAAATTGTGTTTATTCCTTTCACGTTTTTAAATACAAATACACAGAAAGGAAACTTTAGTTCTGTGACAAGAACTTTTTTTTTTTTTTTTTTTTTTTTTACCTTTCTAATCCTCTTTCCAACCTAAAAAAGTTTTTTATTTATTTATTCTATTCTATTCTATTTTATTTTATTTTATTTATTTATTTATTTTTTCATATTACTTTTTTCTAACTTCACACCATGTCTGCGGCAAAGGAAAATGGTATGTTGAAAAAAATATCACTCTGCGGACTAATCTGCATTGAAAAACTGGAATTTAAAGCAGCGTTGGTCCGAATTCCTGAAAAGATAAGGGAAGAAATAATCAAGACTGAAAAAAAAGGGATTTTTCTTTCATTCTTATTTCTCTGCATACGAAATGATTCACTTGAGAGAAAAAAAAAATTATAATCATATATCAAATTGCCATCTTATCGCATATCTTTAATAAATTTATTCTTTCAATAAAAGGATAAAGTATATCACTTTTATATTTCAGTTCACTATTAAATACTCAATTATTTAAAAAAATGATATAATTTTACAATATCATCATTTTTAGAGGGTTTTTCTTCCATTCTTATTTCTCTTCGTACTGAATGATTCACTTGGGAGGAAAAAAAAAAAAATTATAATCATACGTATAATTTCCGTCTTCTCGCATATTATATAACTATATTCTTTCATTAAAAGGAATAACAATATATATATATGTTTCATTCGATAAAGCTATAGTGCTTTTATAGTCCAATTTACTGTAAAATGTACTTAATTACTACAATAAATCTTATAATTTTAGATTACTATCAGTTTTAGAAGATACATCATACCAGACTATGAAAAAAAAAAAGAGAGAGAGAGAAAAAGAAAGAAAGAAAACATATTGAGAAACATACAATTTTATCTTTATAAACCTGGAATATATATTGAACCTATATATATTGAAAACTTGGTTTTAAGTTATAAAGATAAAATTTTTGACTATATTAAAATTAATAAAATCATAGGACTTTGTAATGAATTTTTTCCACTTAAAGACTCTTGTAATATCAGAATTGCTTACAGCTATAATATAAATTTAAAAAAGTTAATTTGTAATTATAATAAAGTTAGTAAAAATATTGATCTTATTAAAGATAATGAGTGTTATTGTAATCAAGATTTCTATAAAGATTTTAAGGATTCACATCATGAACATATAATTACAGGTAATTTAGATATTATAGAAAATACTAAACTAAGAAATCTTATGAATTTAGGTGCCAATTTCAGATTAAATTTCAACTATACTAACCGAAAAATAATTGATACTATTGCAAAAGACTTAGATATTTTTATTTTAAAACTCTCTTACAAATATTGTTGGCCTATAGAAGATTTTAAATTATGGAAAAAGATAATTTTGGATTATTTTGAAAGGGATTTGGCATTTTATAGAGGTTACTTTGGAAATAAAATTCATAAAGATTTCAATACAGACTTAAAAGAAAACATTAAAAACTTAAAGAAAAAATTTATTATTGCTACCGTTGACAAAGCTAGAAATAATTTTGCTATTTTTTGTAAAGTTTTTTACAAGATGTTACTTACCAAAGAATATTCCGGTAATTGTTCATACAAAAAATTAAATGACTCCCCCTCTATTATAAGAAAAAGGATTTTGGCTTTTGATAAAAAACTCAATATTAATAGAAACAGTTTTAATTTTCCATACCTATTTATTAATGTTAAATTTCATAAAAATCCCATTAAATTTCGTTACGTCACTTGTGGTAATTTTGCTTATAATTACAAAGCCGGTAAAAAACTTTTTTATTTACTCAATAATATCTTAAACGCTTTAGAGTCAGACGATAATTGCAGTATCATTAAAAATAATTACCCAATTTTAAAGTATTTTAAAGAAAATTCAGAAAATATTTTTACTATTAATACTTATGATTTTGAAAACCTGTTTGGTAGCATCCCCCATTACTTCGTTCTTGAGATTTTTGAAAAGATTTACGAGGAGTTTTGTCATGTAATAAAATGCGATAAAGTTTTCTGGATTAACCTTATTAAATTTTGCATCTTTGAAAATGTTTTGTTTAACGGTGTTAATTATTTTTTACAAATTCTCGGTATCCCGATGGGAACAAGTTACTCGAGTGCCTTCGCCAATATTTTTTTTGTTTATGTTTGAAAGAAAATTCAAAGATATTAAGTTTTATAGATACATCGATGACGTAATTACAATAAACTGTTCAGATTTTGCGAAATATGCAGCTGAAATTTATCCATCTGATCTTGTTTTAAACCGTACTGACTCTGAAGACCAAACTTCTTTTCTGGATTTAAAAATTAAAAAAATAGATAATGACTGGTTAATTGGGATTTATGATAAAAGACAAGATTTTAACTTTAAAGTTTGTAACTTAACAAATTGGTTCTCCTGTATTAGTCATAAAGTTTTAAAAAATATTATGTTCACCCAAATAAATAGAATTAAAATGATTTGCAATAACAATTTAGACCTGAATCTGGCTATGAAAAATCTCAAAAATATACTAACTGTTAACCGCTATCCTGTTATATTAATCAATAAACATTTCAGTATTCTTGATGACAATCCCACTTAAGGTTTGATGTTCCGTTTTGGGCGACATTTAAGTGCTGGTAAGTGGCCCTACTAGCTGAAAAGGTTCTATGTTTATAAAAAAAAGGGGGGGGGGGTTCATTTTTCCATTTTCTGAATATTTCGGTTTGTTCACGTATGTATTTATATATTCTTATTTTATTTAATTTCTTGTACTTTATATTTGATGTATTATATTTCCTGAATTTTATATTTTATATTTGATGTAATATATTTTGTGCTTTATTTCTGAATTTAATTTGCTTCTTATGCTATGTATTAATTGAAATTCGTTTGCTGTACGGTCGTGAATCCATCTGTGAGAAGTTGGGGGCTAGAAACGTATTTTGTGGTTAATACCAGCGTTTTGTCAGAAACTTCTCATTTTCCTTTCCCTTCTCATTTTCCCTCATGGGGGAGCTCCCCTGATGAAGGCCCTCATGTGTTTTGGGATTAAATTTTCATCTGGTTTTGAATTTTTTGTTTATATATATATATATATATAAGTATGATTAGTTAAATGTATATGTATTTTATTTTAAGTGTGACACACTTAAACTTGATTGTTTAATAATTTCCGATGCTTTTCTGTGTATCGCATTTAGCAACAAAAGTATAGGAACATTAGAATTATTTATCTCACTATGCGCTTGCAAAGTCTCTGAAATTGTTTCAAAGAAAGCAAAAAACATGACAAAGAATTGATAAGATAACATTAAACATAATAAACACAACTGTAATGTTTTAGAATGTTTTTACAAATCTATAAATTTATTTTTAAAACATTTATTATTATTATTTTTTCTTCATAATCAGCAAATATTTTGATAAGGTTACTAGTTTTAGATATCTAATTATGGAAATAAAAATTTATATTTCTTGTTTTCTAGTATGTGGTTGGTAGTATGATCATTTGTAAACAAATGAATAATGCAATTTGAAATTTCAAGAGTCGTGGACAAATCCATGAAAGATTTAGATTATTTATATACATTTTTTCCTATACATATAAAAAACAATATGTCCAATTTCTTTGGAGTGGTTAAAATAACCTCAATAAATGCTATGTTGTTATCTAGAGGAAATGTACCCTTTAGAGTAATTATTCAACAGAAAGCTTTGTGTTTTTACGAAAACCTCTTATGGTTTCCAACAAATAATTACTGGAGAAATTATGATTTCTACAATAATAGAAAATTAAAAATTCTACAAAATTTTGTTGTAAATGTAGTAACTTTTGAAAATGAATTAAACATTCCAGACAAACGGGAAATTATGCCTTATCCACTTGAACCACTAATTCCCCTTATGAAGGATAGAATAGATCTCAACCAGATGTTGTAGAATAGAGTCCTGCATCAGGACAGGTATCCCGATTTTACCCGACCAGCGGTTCAGGTTCGGGTCGGGTTGACTGGCTTATTTTTCATGCGGGTCAGGTTGACTAATTTATTTTACTGTGTGTCGTGTTTAATTTTCAACTATTTGGATCGACTTCAGAGCGGACAATACCTAATCTCGCTAACAGCCGTGGCCTATGTTATTTTATGGGAAAATTTGTTTTCACAATTACACATTACCTAATGGATATTTTTCAATTCTATTTTCACATTCAGAAAATTCACAAGCGTTAAATTAATATTTACACTGTTATTATTATTTTTTTTTTCTTAAAATCACGGAAAAAGTACCTACAGCAGAGTTGCCGGACATATTCGGTTTCGTTAATGTTATTCTCGTATATCTATGGAAGCTCCGTTTTCAGTTTTTCTCTTTTTCAAATTTCCCATTCTTTATTTCTTTGTTCTACGAAATGTCCATTTTTATTTTTTCCGTTTTTGAAATATACCGTTATTTATTTCTTCGTTGTTCTACGAAAAATCAGTTTTTACTTTTCCTGTTTTGAAATTTACCGTCCTTTATTCCTTTCTGAATCTACGAAAGTTTGTTTCTCAGTTTTCTGTTTTTGAAATTCACCTTTCTTTCTTTTTTTTTTTTTTTAATTCTACGAAAGTTCTATTTTAGATTTTTTTCCCCCCTTTTCCAGTTCTTTTTTTAATACTCTTTATCAGTAAGCGTCAAATGCCTTTAAACACAGTGTTAACCTATGGGAAATTTTCCCAATTATTACAGAGGCTGTTCGCACAATTTTTAGACGATTTTATTTCGCAGTAAGAAAAAATCGTTCGCATGGAGAATTTTATTTTCACAACAGTTATATTTTTGGAAGTTTTATTTATCTTCTGATATTTAGAATTTTTGTTTAGATGCAAAAATGCGCTTTTAAAATGGCAGTGGATGGAAGGATAGGTTTCCGCTCTTTCCAAAGATAGTTTTTAGTGAAATCTTTATGAAAAGCATTTATCAGGAGAAAAATGGAAAAATGTTGCAACAACAGATGAATCTTGGGTCTATTCAAGTGGTTGCAATAAAAAAAGGTCAATTTATTATCACAAAAGTGGAGAACAAAAAATTGCTACATGGCTCAAAGCATCAAAAGAAAGTTTTTCTAAAGGATTTATGATTGCCACTGGTTTTTAATACAAGCGCAAGATAAAAACAAAAAAAAAATGTGACAAAAATGTCAAAATCAACTCTAAATACTCTCAAGAACATATTTTAATTCCAATTTTTAAAAATGAAAATCCAGATCTTTATCCACAATGCTATTAATCCGTTGAACTGTATCAAGACAAAACAAGCAGCCACACATCACAATCCGCAATTGCTTTTCTAGAAAAAAAATGGAACAAAAAAGGGAATTAAAACCATACCCTTCACTGACATTCCTGCTAAATCTTCTGATGTATCACTGTTGGATTTTTGTGTTTTTCGACTCTTAAAATCAACATTATCCAAACACCGATCTACAACGCTTTGTGCTCTCTAAAATATGAAGAGTGAGATCTGACTCTAAAAGAGTGGCATATCACTCTTTGAACATGCCAAAATGGAGCCAACCTCTAAAGAGTGAAAAGTCTCTTTTCGAAAGAGTGAGATTTCTCACTCTTTAATAAGAGTGAGATTATTCCGAGTAATTCAAAGAATATGACTGTTTATTTTTCTTAAAAAAATTTTTGGATACGCTACACGATATGCTTTCATCGCATTTCTTTTTAACCCATTGGTCTTAGTTTAGCGATGGAAAGGATGCAGATTGTATATGCGGGGAATCGAACCGAAGCCATCTCCGTGGCTGGCGAGCATCTTACCACTGAACCACTGGGGATACACAGAATGGACTTAATTTACAGTAATAAATCATTCACATAAGAGATTAATCGCACTCTTATAAACTTTCACTTCATTTATCAAAAATATAAAATTACAGAATTTTAATGTACGTTTTACAGTTAAAATTAGAATAATTTCAAATTACTAAAATTAGAATTATTTTTAAATTACTAAAATTAAAATTATTATTAAATCAAAATGTATACTTGAAAAGAAATTCCCTAAGGCAAACAGTTATTTTTAAAGCAGCTTAAGGGAAAAGAAAAACTCGAGTGTGCATGTTTAAAAAAATAGTTAAATATTTACACACGCATCTTCAAAGTTTCTTGAAAAACTCATCTGTTCAGGAGTATAAATCTTGCTGATGATTTTAATTTTTTGTAAAATATTACAGCCAGCTTTTTGAATGTGTCACATGCGTTAAGTATCAATGAATATAAAAAAATATATAAATTCCTATAGATTTTAAGACTTTATGCATTAAGTATTTGCATTGATATTTTCTTTTATACCTTTCATATTTCTGAGTAAAACTACTTGCTTTCTACTACGAATTTCCGTAACTTTCTTCTGATTTTCGATTCTGTACTAATAACACTTCGATTTTTTCAATCGTTTAAAAAATATATATTTACTAAAATATCTTTTAACATAAATATTTTTCTTTTTTTTTTTTTATACTCAGATATCTTCAATAAGTTCTGTTAAACAAATCACATAAATGAGATCATCCAGAAATTGTCTTTCATATTTCATTCGAAAAGTGGTAAATAGATGGCGCCACCAATTCTCCACTCTTCAGAAGGTTGATCTTGCAATCATTGATGACTTCACTCTTTGTGACAGAGTGACAACAAGTCTCTCTTTGGACAAAAGTGAGAAATGTCACATTTTCAAGAGCGACAGTAGTATTTTCTCACTTCAATTGGTGTCAAAGTAATGGTCACTTTTTTAAGGTGTGAGATTCCCACTCCAGAAATTTTAGAGAGATCCATTAACGTATAGAAGTTTCAAACCGACTTCATAAAGGAGGAGGTCTCAACTGAAACCATGTTTTTTATTGTTGTTGTTGAGGTTCGTTAGCTTATAACTATGTAAGAAATGCCTCAATTTTAATACTTTTTTTTTATTGTCGTAAAGATCTTGATCTGAAATAGATCACATTATGATTTCCTTAATATATAAACAAATTACAGGGTATTCACAAAAGCTATTGTCACTCTAACTACTGAGCGGCTGCCAATGCGACAAGGCTGCCAAAGTGACCATGCGCTACAACATGTGACCACTAACAGCGCCACCTGGTGGGAAGACAGCGGAGTTAGCGTTTCTATCTCGGAAACAGTACAAGGTATGAGAGAAAAGGTAAATTGCAAAGTTGTACAGAATAATTGATTTAGCATGAAAAAACACCTTGCACACATAAATGTTTAAAACAAGGTGTTTAAATGTATTTTGTTTGTTTGCAGTTTTCTATACTGTAAACAAATCAAAAACTTTATATCAATGTTGAAACTTCTGTCCATCAGTTGCAGTGCATATTTTGATCTTTGTTTGATCTTTACATTGCACACATTCCAGAGTAGCGGGTGGCACATATTCACTGTAAAATGCAATTTCTTACTAACCGAATTTTTGGCTACAAACACAGTGTATCCATTCTTTACATTTCTAAAGTCATTTTAACTTAATGTGTGGTCATTCAATAGATAGTTTTTTTCTAATATCCGAAAAAATGCAAGAGAAGTGACACAACTTAAAAATACAGTATTTAAGAAAAATCAACTTTAAGATAAAGCATTGATTAGAATAAAACTGACACAACTGTCTCTCGAGTGGATAATTTTCTAAATGGAGATGTAACGTTTTTTGTTCACATTGGAGGCATTTCATATATTTTTCAGTGACGAAAACTCGAAATTATCATTTTCTGAGCAGCATTTTTTACTGCAGCTTTTTTTTACAGTGTATATAAGTCTGATTTTTTTTTATATTATTATTATTATTATTATTATTAAAGATAATTATGTTTTTCTTTTATTGTTTTGTTAGGGAAAAAAAAAAGAAAGAAAGTAAAATATTTAATAATATAGTGCATAGTATAAATTAATGTACACCGGATTAGTTGTTTGCATTGGGAATAAAAATATTTTATATAACAACGAGTAGATGAATTAAAATTATATTAGCATTGTAATAATAATAAAAATAACAATATATATATATATATATATATCGAAAAATCTTTTTCTTTATTCCTGTTAGTTTGAATATTTCATTGGTATGTTTGGTGTGTATCTAGTGTGAAAATTTCCGAAAAGTTCAACTCCGTCAAAATTTTTACTCTATCTTTGATAGTTGTGAAATTAAAGAAACGGACTGTGCAATTATTATCTTTAAATTTTTTGAAATAAAGTAATCTATTAGTCCCACCAAACTGTTTCACATTCACCGGTATTCCATCTTCCGCCAACATTTCGCCAATAGACTTTCTTCGCGAAACAATACATTCATATAAAATTTATGCTTGTCTATTACAAAAAATACCACGTGTTAACATAAATACGTTTAGTTCAAATAGCCAATCATTTTTTAAGTTTACCAGGATAAAAAAAATTGAGTGAAAAGGTTGTTACACTTAAATATATAGTAAAAAACTATTTTCTTTCGCGGAGGTACAATTTCTGCAGGCTTCCACACACTATCAACTTGTGCTTGACCCAAGTTTTTTTTTTTTTTTTTTTTTTTTTTTATGAGATGTAATATATTTATAAAATGTAATAGCTCTCGTTTAAAAACATCATTTTTTTTTCTTTTCCGTCAAGAATTTAAGTGCACCTTCACATATACAATTAAATCTTCTTATAAAAATAAGTTATTTTTATAATAACAGTAATAATAATTCAATGCAGAAATTCAGAATTGTTGCTTCACTTTTTTTTTTCTATTTACAAGTAATTTTAAAAGTCTCTGTTGTGATATCTATCAACTGAAAATATTTATCATGAAATAAAATGGCAGCTCCAGTTCAGACAGATGTTATCTACAATTGTCTTACGTTTTTATCAGTAAACAAGAAAAAATAACCGATAAGAACACCGAATGTTCACTCACGGCAAACTAGCTCTATTTTCTGTCGCCATTCTTCTACGGAAGTTACGGTCATATCTAAGCATTTCTGTTGTACGTTTAGTTGACAATTGAAAAGCTCGAATAAAGAACCTTAAGGTAAAACCGTTGAAGACAAATAATTGCATATGTGTTACAAAACTATCCAAAGATAACATATCAGAGTACAATAATTTCGCTTTTAGCGTTGTACTTCAGATGTGTCATAACATTTAGAACATTAACGGTTATGTACTACGCTTATTCTTTCCCTAATATGCGACATGAAAATTCTGAAATGTTAGAAAATCAAGATACAGCTAGTAACAGAGCATCGGAAGAAACTGAAAATTCTGGGCAATTTGAACGAAGTGTACATTTAGAAGGTAAGTTTCAATTTGTCATCTTAATAATTAAAAATATTTATTTCTACATTTCCCTTTATTACTTATTATTTTTTTTAAGTAAATATATTTAAATTAATTACCAAATGTTACTGCCATGTTTTCAAAATCTATTATACTTTATTATATTTTATATTGACCGCATGAGGGCAATCTTCATAAATATGCGTAAGTCCCAGTCTAAAGAACCGCACTTTACAAAAAATATTTTTGGAACAGAGCTTTCAACCTTCCGATTATTTCATAACACTATCTTTGGAAAGTTTTTTTTTTTTTTTTTTCGTCTTATTTAATCTCAAAATTTCTGATAATGGATAAAGCGTAGAAACTTTTCAGAAATAGTGGTACGAAATAACTCAGAGGGTTAGTAGCTCTCATAGAGCGACAAACCGAACTCTTCATAAATATTCAATACACGGAGAAAATAAAAACGAGAGAGAAATTTAATGTGTGTGCAAATTTGTGTAATGTCTATAGAGATATATTTAACAATTACCTTGTTTATCATCTTAAAATCACGCTTTATTTTGTCATTCAATTTGTATCAAAGAATCTATATTTTCAATATAAAGAAAAAAAGAATAACTTAATTCATCTTATCTGGATAAGAGAATAGAAAATAGAAAATTATCGTCTGCAATTTGAATTTAGTTTCCTTTTTTAGAAAATGATGCTTTAATATTTTTTTCAAAAAAGTACAATAAAAAAAACGTATAATTGTGCCGTTTTATGACTAGTTTGTATATCTTTCTACTATTTATTGAATCAGCACTTGAATTATACATGATTTAGATACATAAACTTCAACGTAAAAATTTTGATATAGTTTCATCTCGACATCAAATGTAAAAATACATATATATCGATTTTTTAAGAAAACTTTCTCTTAAGAATCTTCCTGTGACATATCTTAATTTCATATCTTAAAACTGTTGAGGTCGGGGCTGAAGACAATTTTGTCAAGAGTATAAAAACAAATATATATATATATATATGTATATATATATATATATATATTTATATTCTCTTTCCCATGCAGTAGTAGGGATAATATATTTTTTTAGGTCAAATTTTCAAAATTAATATTTTGATATATTTACTCGTTTTGAGGTTCCCTGAGTCTGAAAATCAAATTTTTAGTGGTTGGTTTGTATGTATGTGCGTCTGTGCGTACGGTGTGTGTCTGTGTATCTGTTATTAGAATAACTCATGAGCAAATATTAGCAAGAAGTCCAAACTTGGTATTCTAAAACGAAATCATAAAGAGATGCTGCAGTAAAATTTTCGTTGAGATCAAGCAAATAGTTCATGCACAGGTGCATCCAAGTAAATTCAAAACTTCCGCCTATGTTCGAAATTTCTTGTTGGTGCACTTTAACACCTTTAGACTGTAGAAAACAAAATTAAATGAACACATATTTTTATATGCATAAAAGCAATGTTTAGTATATGATATGTAAATCATTTACCATTCATTTACAGGGTCGGGTCACACAAACAAATTAGAATATAATTGGACAATTACTTAGAATACATTGAAAGTGTATTTCAATTAATGTTACGTGTTTTTGATATTGTGCTACATTCATATAGTACACTATGTTGTGTGTATATAATTTGTAGGCAATATACAAGGCTACGCAAAATTGAGTGAATACATTTTTCTCAATTGAATGCTATGAATGATGCATAATTGTTTCATGATAGCAACAGCAAATGTTAAAAGCACTTTTATAGTAGATTGAAAGCAATCGTGAGAAAAACTCATATTGGAAGCCAACCAAGTTTATACTTAAGGCTCTTCAAATACTGAAAGTGCTTTACTGAACTTTATCAACTTCAGGGAAATTACCGAAAAAGGGTAATTACTTTCTCATACCCTACGGTAAACAAAGTATTTGTCTAAATTCCAAACCTCAAATTTTCTTCTCTTTTTCTTTTCTTTCTTTTTTTTTTTAAATACATAATTAAGCGTTTTGAATTCCCCTGAAAAACAAAAATCCAATTTTTAGCAGTTGGTGTTTGCATTATCAGCATAAGTTAAAAGAAAATAACTGTAAGAAATTCAATTTGTTTGTTTTGAAGATCGTATGAGGTTAATACAATGTTTGACGGACTAGTAAGTTTCAAGGACTGGTGTGGGAGAAATTTGTCTCAATAATTTTAAATAAATATTTAAATTTAATAACAACCTTGTATGTATATTATTATTAAAATTTGATAATGTAATAATATATAACATTTGATATAACATGTTTGTTATATATTTACACTCATGTGAACTTCTATAAATTTTAAAAGGAGAAATTTTAATACAAATGCTCTAAAGTGAAGTTTTATATTTGACTTTTTTAAGATTAGAGAGATGAATTAATTTAATTTAATTTCGTTTAATTAATTTAATAATATTAATATAAAAATAACATAAGTGCTAAATAATATTAAAAAGAGTTTCACATATTTATTAAATCTTTATTAATCTTAAAGCAGAGGGTTCTTTTATTAATCTTAAACTGTGTGGATTTCTTTCGAAAATGCTGCTCATATTGTAAACTAGAGTAATGCATCGGGTCGGGTAACTCGATTTTACCCGAACCACGGGTAGGGCTAGTTGAGCATTTTTTCCTGCGGGTCGGGTTCGGGTCGGGTTTAGCTTTCAAAGAATCGGGTTTGACTTGAGAACATCTTAAAAAAAATTACAATTATAAGCATAAATTTCTAGACATAATTAATAAATGATTAAAATAAACTATATATACTAAATATGTGTCGAAACTCCGTATTCGTGTCCGTATATATTCGCCAGAAAAAATTATCCGTATTCATATCTGGATCCGTATAAGCAAGAAAAAAATATCCGTATCTATTTTTTTTTTTTTTTTTTTTCAATGAATCTAATACGTATCTTTTGTAGAAATTGTATGAAATTTGGGAAGTATTATAAATCTTTATGTATATTATTAATATATAAATAAAAGAAATATAGTATAACCTCGCTTTTACGTTCTGGGAATCGAAAAGATCCTGAATTTACATTATTATTATTGTTGTTTTAGATACCTTTATTTTCAATAAATTTCAATCCTGGCTTTTATATGAACGTAATTATGAATTTTCCTCTATTTATACTTGTATATACAGCAAATATGGAGAAATACTTGTTGTGGTTTAATTTAAAAAACGCAATGTAAACACATTTTGGAAACGGATGCCATAAAGGCAGATAATATTCTTTATCATATTCTCTAAAACAAATAAACAATGCACTAAAATTGCAACTACTGGAGGAAGCTAATTTTCTGATTGTGAGAATTTAAAATTATCGTGGGAAAGCAGATGTTTAATTGCAAATCATATCCATGTTACCCAAATTATAACAGTAAAGTAAATATTCACATCAAACGAAAGCAATAAATGAAGATACATATTTTCTGTCATTCTATTTCTTCTTCTTCTTTATTTTTCTTTATTTTCTTTCTTTCTTTTTTTTTCAGAATTTAAGCATTGAACATAAACAATAAACTACTAACACTTTAACTTGAAGCACATTTTTGAACTTTTGAAGTTCACAACTCATACAAATTAAACATTATTATTAACCCGTTTTCAGATTTTTAAATTTTTAACTTAATACAATTAGTAACTATATTTTATATTATTTTTAAAATAATTTACCAGCTGTATGACAATGAAAATTTACCTTATTTTATAATTTAAAAATGTTTTGCAGGATTTTTAGATGAATTAATAATGTTCATTCAGTTTTCGGGTTTCGTGTCGGGTTCGGGTGAAAGAAGTCGTGTTTCGAGTCGGGTTCGTGTACAAAGGAAGCGGATTCGGTTTGGGTTCGGGTCGCAATTTTTTTTTTTTTTTTTTGCGGGTTCGGGTCGGTTTTCGGGTTGATGAAAATTTTTTGTCGGGTTCGGATAGGGTTTCGGGTTGATTTAAAACTCCCCTGTTGGGTTCGGGTCGGGTAAAACCCGACCCATGCAGGACTCTATTGTAAATTGAGATTTTTATTATATAAAAAAAAGTGTTTATGCTTTTATATTATGTGCAATTGAGTACGAAATATGAGAACTTACTACTTAAAGCTATATAGAAAAAAAGGGTATTGCAGGATAAGCATATGAAAACTGCACCAGCGTCGAATGAAGAGTTCTTGCCTTCTATTTATTGTTCTTTTTCTGAAACATCTTTTGCACACAATTTTAGGCTTCTACCCTCAACGATTAGGGAGTAATGGGGGTGACAACCTAAAACGTTAAATTTAATTTAAAAAAAAACTATTCAAGATATCTTAACGAGGTTGGAACTATTTATAAATGTTTATGAAGTACATAATATATATATTTTTCAGAATTTTCACTCGATTTTAAACGGTAGAAAATGATAAGTATATTTTTGATGGGCGATTTTTTATACTTTCCACCAAAGTGACACCTACCAAAAAAATACAGTTTATTTCTTTATTAGTTAGCTATTATATATAAAAATTACAGAAGGGTCAAATTGGTAGAAAGTAGTGAAAAAAAATAATAATCACTTAACAATAATACTTGTGTGCAAGTGTTTCACTCTCAAAATAAAAGACTGACACCAGCACTCGTTATCAATAACTTCTATTATTATCAATCGCAATAAATTAAACCACATGTATGATATAAATTATTGATAAAAGTACGCTGGTATAGGTTTTCCGTGCTGAGACGGAAACTCTTGCACCCTTGTAATAATACCAATGATATAATATTTATTTTTAAAACTATTTTATAATAATAAATAAACAAGGCAAGCAAATATAAAAATGCTCTTTTAACATTTGTTATTAAAATGTACCAATTAGCAATAAAAAAAAATATATTCTATTTAATTGTTATCAGGGATCTTACATTTAAACTTTCTTTTCAAGACATTTTTACGGATGAGAAATTTTTCTAATTTTTGCTACCTTTATTTTTATACTCTAGTCTCTATCCCGTTTAATCACGACATATTACTATGAAAATACTGATATAAAGATTTCTGTATGAAAATTGCATAGATGCCAACATTTTAATTTATTCCGGGGTATTTTTAGCGCCGCCTTTTTTCATGCATCTGTCAAGAGCTGTTTCTCCATTCATAATTCATAATGGCCACGCCTTTTTTCAAGAATTCTACCACTAGTTTTTTTATGGAATAGATTTCCTTTTAAATTTTAAGACATTTTAAATATAAAAAATTGCTAAATATTAATAGTGGTGCAGAAAATTAAGAAGTTTCAAGGACTGTACGAACTATGTCATTTTTGATGGGCGAAGCTATTTGAAAGATTTATAAAGGATGTTATGTCAGTTGTACCTGATTACGTTTAACAATAGTAGATGATTTATAAAAATCACACTCGTAAATAAATAAATAAATGAATAAAACATTATGCATGTAGAATAAATGAATTGGTAGACCTTTATCAAAGTATTATAATTTAAAAGAACGGAAAAGCTTATAAATATACTTTAGCCAAATTAAATAGTACTTTTCATACGTATAAAATTCTGTGTTGTATGTCAAGGGGTTCATTCTCTAGCAAAGTTGTTACAACTTATATATTGAAGTAAGCGCAAAAAGATTTAAAAACTGAGAGACTTCTAATTCATTCTGTAACATTATCAGTAACTGCGCAACAATGTTACGAATTAAAATTAAAATGTTGGCTCGGAGATGGGGAAAACACCCGCCTTTTTTTTTTTTTTTTTTTTTTTTTTTGCTACTGCTATTTTCATAGATACCAATATTTTGATTTATTCCGGAGTACTTTTAGCCCCGTCTTTATTTATAGAAAAATTTTAGGGAATATATAACTTCCATAAAATCAGGCAATTTCATCCTTAAAAAATAAGCGGTATGGAAAAAAGGCGGGGCTAAAAAGAACTCCAGAATAAATAAAATTTTGACATCTATGCTATTTTCATATAGGAATTTTTATATCAGTATTTTTGAAGTATTGTGGCATGATTAAACAGGATAGAGACTATTATGTAAAAATAAAGGTAGCAAAAATTACGGAAATTTCTCATCCTTAAAAGTGTCTTGAAAAAAGGGCGAGATGTAAGATTCCTGATAATAAATAAATATAATTTTTTTATTATTATTATTGCTAATTGTTACGTTTTAATAACAAATGTTAATAGGGCATTTTTATATTTGCTTTCATTGTTTATTTATTGATATTAAGTAGTTTTTAAAAATAAATATAATATCATTGGTATTATTATTAAGTGATTATTATTTTTTTCACTGCGTTCTACCAATTTGACCCTTCTGTAATTTTTATATGTAATAACTAACTAATAAACAAATAAACTGTATTTTTTTGGAAGGTGTTACTTTGGTGGAAAGTATAAAAAATCGCCCATCAAAAATATACTTATCATTTTCTACCGTTTAAAACCGAGTGAAAATTCTGAAAAAAATATATATCATGTACTTCATAAACATTTATAAATAGTTTCAACCTCGTTAAGATATCTTGAATAGTTTTTTTTTTTAATTAAATTTAACGTTTTAGGTTGCCACCCCCATAACTCCCTAATCGTTGAGGGTAGAAGTCTAAAATTGTGTGCAAAAGATGTTTCAGATAAAGAACAATAAATACCAGGCAAGAACTCTTCATTCGACGCTGGTGCAGGTTTCATATGCTTATCCGGCAATACCCTTTATAACCTTGAAATATGTGATAAGAGAAAATTTGATGGAAAGCATGCATAACGAAAATCCTGATATAAATTAATCTGCTTTCATAACTTTTATGAGTAATCAATTATTCCAGTATTTATTTTTTTTTTTCCTGTCATATGTATAAAAAGTTACATATATATAGCATATATATAACAAGTCATTCTGAAAACATATTACTGAAAGTTTTTGCCGTTGCACGCATGTGTAGTCGTGAGCCGTTTGTAATGCGAGACGAGGCACATCAGAAGCGTCACCTGTATTGAAAGGTTGTTAGTTTTCGTTTCCTAGTCTTCTCTCCCACCCTGAATCCTAGCACATCCCAGCTTTGGTTACATCAGTTCCCGTCGCTCTCTCGTTAAGTTTCAAGGAACTTGAAACGTGCCAAAGTTTTAGATTCACTCTGGCGATTTTACTCTTTATAAAGTTACCGTCTAAGCCTGCTAACTGCTGGATAAAATGAAAAAAAAAGGGGGGAGGGGGGTTAGAAAAGCTTTACAAAGTCGTTGCAGCCGGGCTTTGTTAGATTCTCTAGGATTTTTGTTATTTTAGTCTTGTTTATTCAGAATTGCATTAAAGACCGTTGGGAATTTTTCTTAAAATGTTTTGTTTACTGTTCAGGGATTTCGATTTTCAAAAATTAGCTTTTGTTCTGTGCTTTTTCAGCATTCGTTAATTATTTGGTGTTTGTGAACTCGTATGGAGTTTTCCCTCTTTTTTTTTCTTTTTTTTCTTTTTTTTTTTTCTATAAAAAAATTGAGTTTGATTACATTGTTCATTTTTTTTTTCTTTTATTTGTAGAAATATTTTTTCTTGATATTTCTTGATTTTCTTGATTTTTTCTTGTATGCTTCGTATGATAAAGAAACAAAAAATTCAAAATATATTCAAGACTGTCAATTTTCCTATTTTACATTCTGTTTAAAATTACAGAAAAGTTTAAATGAATTGGACCACCTGCTGTACATGATTTTCTTTCTTTTTTTTTTTTTTTTTTTTCATCGAAGGGAAAAATAACAAATTACTACATCTAAAGTACAGTATCTAGCACAATAATCGCTGAGTCTATCCCTCTCCCAAAATAAGCGGCCAACCATCCAACCATAAAGTCAAAAGGCGAGGACTAGAAAGCATAGTTCTATATATTCTGTACTGAACTTGCCTTTGAAGTCGAACTTGGAGCCGACGAATTTCTCTCAAAAAATATGCGTTCTATCAAAATAGCGTAAAAGATTTTTTTTTTTCTTCATGATTTTTCACTCTTTTTAAACGAGACTTGGACAAAGTTTCTAAAATAAAAACTCGCCGTGTTTCAATGACCCTGATTTTTCTTGAAATACCAAAAATTGTTTTTTTAAGAGTAGCGCATTGATTTACAACACCGCTCAAAGTGAAATATGGTACATAAGGTTTTTTAGTGTCACTGATGTTAATCTATCAAAAAACATAGAAAAAACTTTAAAATTGTAAATTTTAGAAAAATTATTTCTTTTAAAATCCGAAAACAGAAATTGACTTGAAAAACAATATCTGTACATCCAAAAATAGAAGTGTACCACTGTTTGGCTCAATCAAACATACATTTTATTCTGTACAGGTGTTTAAAATTTAAACTCTACAGTTACAGTTAAAAACCTCATAACAGCTTTGATTTTCTCAAATTTATTTTTTCATTTCAATCGTCTACATATCTCAGTAACTAATTAATTATTTTTCATTTACTTATTGCATTCATTTAAAGGCGATGTCTTTATTATTCTTATTATTCTTATTCTTATTATATTTATTAAAATGAAATGGTAATACCGTATAAAATATTGCATGTTGAATTCTAAATTAATAATTATAAGAGTTATGTTTGTGTAATTTTTATAATATAACGACTTTTTATTTTTATTTAATTAATTCCTTAAAAAGGGATTTTTTTTTTTTTTATTTATTTACTGTATTTATCGGGGAAAATGGTAATATAGTACAAAGATTTAAACTTAGTAAAACTGAAGTTTGACCAAAATTTATTATTATTTGTTTAATTCCTTTTAAAAGAAAATCTACTTTTTTTTATTTATTATATTAGTCGTAATCAAATGGTAATATATAGTGTAAAAAGCGAGGGATTTAAAATTTAAAATATATGGTGCGAACACTAAAAAAATTAAAAGATGTTGAGATACAACTATCTTTAAAATTGTAATTCTTGAACAGTTCCACCTGTCGTCGATAAATGCCCAAATGAAAGTGTCCGGCAGAGACTATTCAAGCAGCTAGAATCTGGACCCAATGCATGTGGGAAAAGCATGTGGTGCCACTTTTGATTTTTTACAAAAAGCTGGAATATAATGTTAGAAAGTGACAATATTTGTTAGCAGAGTCGGAGTATACAATGCCTAGAAAATAAAAGTCTGACATCCGCTAAAAAACTTCAGAAAAGCTTTAATGACGCCCTCTACCCAAAATCAGATTTTAAATCATATATGTATATATATATGTATATAAGATGTCATAAAAGCATGTGATATCATTTGAAGAATCCACCCTTCTACATATGATTTAATGAATATCAATAATAAAATTCATAAAAAATTGAGTGTTTCTACAATTCGTTAACAGTATTGCAAAACAAACAACAGGCATTACTTTCAAATGTACGGTCGAAAGGTTGACTAAAATTTCATACAAAAAAATCACTCAAAAATTGAGAGGGAACAATCTTCAATAGTTAAAACTAAATTTATCTTTAAAATTTCTTCTGAATTTTATATTACTACATTTGCACTATAACATACAGAACTAATAGACTGTGCCCTCTCTTTATTTGAGATATAGTTTATTTACATTTTTATAATCTAGATTATTTATGACTTTATTATATTTTATGAATATACTGTTTTAATTAAAATAATAACGGACCTTTAATATATATATTGTTTATGACAAAAATACCAAATTGCTCTTTCTAAATAAATATCTTCTTTTATACATTTTGTTCCGAAATAATTCTTGCGAAACACAACAACAGTTAACTTATGTGTAAAAATAATATCATTACAGATTTAATAATTTTGTTTCAATCACACATCAAAATCTTTAATTATCAAAATACTTTTTATCATTTTAATTAAGTAAATTTTCATTAATTTTTGCTGCCAAATTTGAATTTAATCCCTCATATATCATTGAATAGTCTGGTGAATGAATATTACTTAAGATTTGAAATATATTTCTACTATTACAAAAATTCTTCTATTTATTTTAAATCTTTACATCTAATAAAATGAGATATGTGTGTCCGCCCGTCGCTTTGTATGCAAACAGCTGATCGCAGAGCTGCACAAATATGCATGGAGATCCATATTGACCTCTCCTGATGCTCCTCAAAGGGCGATTTCCGAAATTTTCATTAGTTATTTTTTTTTTAATTAATTAAAATCAACAAATTTCTGAAATGGTCGCCTCTAGAGGTAGAAACATAAAAGTGAAGAGACTTTTCGTAGCTTACAGGCTCAAATTACTAGAGCGTTATGCTAATAACACGAAGATCGTGGGTTCGATCCACCACGGGAGAGTGTGTTTCCCTTTGCAGATAGTAGAAAAGATAGCAACTGATTGTAAAAATTTCTCATTGACTGCACAGTATCTTAAACCGTAAAGAAGAGAAAGTGACAAAAAAAAAAGTTAACCTTAAATGAGTGTTAGTCGCTTTTAGGCAAACGGCTGATCGCAGAGTTACAAAATTTTGTATGGAGGCCCATTTTGACCTCTCCTAATGCACCTCGAAGCCCAAATTCCGATTTTTATTTATTTATTTATTTATTTTTATTAATTACATTTTTTCAGCTTGGAAGATTGTCTGGTATTGCCACCTGTTGTCATACAGTGAAAATGATAATCTGTCAGAGAAATGTTTGTCTGAAAAATGTAATTCTTGAATATTAGCAGCGCAATTTATTTAGCTCCTAAATTGAAATGGCCAGTTAAGGCACAAAATGCCTTTAATGCGGTGACTTGGAACCGTAGGCGCGGAAGACGCTGCCGAAGGCTACGGAGAACGAAGTAAAGTTTTAAGCGATTTCAATGAATTTATTTTTTTATATATAAAGTGATTTAAAATATAGTGATCAATGATTTTTAAAAATCGCTTTAAATAGAGTGACTAGCGGAGCAGGCGAAGCCTGCTAGTTTAAAATATTTTTAGAAATATAAAGAAAATTACAAAGTAAATCTATTTCAATAAACCGATATCTTTAAAAAATCAGGCGTTTCAATGATAAATCAAAAACCTATTTTCAGCAATATATATATATATATATATATATTTTAATTAATAGAATATTCTTCTAAGAAAAAATCTCTTAGTTTTACTAGAACTTAACTTTTATTCAACGACTGAAAATAAATTTACTCTATTTTTAAAATTTATAATATATGGAATAATTTAAAAAGTATATCAGAGGGGAAAATATGTAGAACAAACTAGTTAAAACATTCATGAAGTACTTAAAATATTATTTCTTCATTAGTTTACTGATAACTACCATCAAATCGATAAAATATTTAAACTACATATAATTAATTTCTAGAACCTATAAATAATCCTTTAAAATTTTTTAGATTTCTATAACTATTAATTTTCGGTATTAACAATAATACTTTTTGTTTTCTCACTGCACTGTAGTAGAAAGCTTCGCATTTTTATCTGAGTTTTCTTAGGTTCACATCGTTTAATTGTTACATACAAATTCGTCAAGTTTTAAATCTTAAATTTAAATGTCTTTTAACGTTTTATTGCTTTATGAACTTTTAACCCTAGACTTCCTCATTCATTTTCTAACATGCTTACATATAAATGCATTTATAAATATTTATCTTAGTTCAATATATATAAATACTCAATTTATTCTTCGTGCTTTTCCTTTTTGCATTATAAAAAAGAATTCGAAAATCAATAAATCTAGGCCTGTAAAATAAAAAAGAAAATTTAGACTGTGAAAAACCATATGTGCTCCTTAAAAAAGAATATCGAGAAATTCTAATTACTGCGAAGGATATGATTCTTTATTCAAAGGATTCTCTAAGGAAAGAAGTTTTCTTTTTCTTTCTTTTTTTTTACTTCTTTTTTTCTATCTTTCTTTATTTTACATTTCATTCATTTCTTCCTGTCTTCTATTTTTTACTTCATGAAAGATTCTGGTAAAATTCCTTTCATATCTCTATGGAGATTTATAATTACACACACACACACACACATATATATATATATATAATATGTACAGATTTCATTTTTCATCGCAGTAAATTAACAATTAATAAAATATATTTCATGATAAAGCGCGAAAGTTTTTCAGTTATTTCAATTATTTTGTACCTTTTTATAAATTCGATACTTTCCAATCGATATTTTTTAAAACTTAACAATGAAAAATCTCATTTGACTTCTTGAATACAATTACACAAGTGTATATTTTTTCTCTATTTAATTTAATATCACTGCATATATTTATCATAATGGTTTAAACATTAAGAATGTTTTTATTGTTTTATGCTTAGTATTTTGGATATTTACATGATTGTATTTAGATTACAAAGTTTGATTTTGTTGTTGTCTAATGATGTTCCAACAAGCATACAACTTTTTCCTCTCAGTCTGTTGTTATAGATTTAAATCACTAGGAATATCTTGAAGATATCTCATTTTAAATGGTTGATGTCTTGAGAAGACTTTTGTTTGCCATCTTTTTAATCATTAGAACAAATTAATCATATTGAATAAATAAAACTTTTTCGAAACATCCGTTTAAAGTTTCTATGCAAGAAAAGAGGTTTTCTTTAAAAGAAACAAATATTTTAGCAAGAATCATTCGTCATCGACCTCAAAAGCTACAAGAATTGTTATTTTCAGGGTAAATTGTAAGTCATAGGAATCATTTAAACGGTTTAAATTGAACAAAGAACAAGTGTTTTCGAAGTTATTTGGTTTCTGTGGCAGCTATTTTCAAATTGTGATGTCTGTTATTTTTCTTTATTGTTTGTAAAAGTATTTGCTCTCTGTTCGAGCACAGTAACCATGTTCTTTCTTTTAAATTGAATTCGTAACTTTAATATTCTCTATCATCTACTTTTCCGAAATCAATAGAAAAAAATAGTTTTATTGACGATACTTTTGAAATCTTAACCTAACACAGGTTGAAAACAGCAATATCATAATCATATTGCAATCAAATTCCGCTTTTTGATTTAGCTTCTTAATATGATTCTTATTCTGTTAATTTTCATTACGTTTCCAGAGTGATAAAGCATAACATTATTGCATGAAACTAATAAAAATATTTATTTTGCACATCAGAGATATATTAGACATATATTAGACTTCATATTATCCTGTTTATACTTTATTTGAAGCTTCTTTGATGTAAATGGCTGATTTATCCATTAGGTTACTTCCTATTGATATGAGTCTTTCAAGTTGTTATTAAAAGAGCATGAAGAAAAACGAAAGATGGAAAAACACTCATTCAGATTTCTAAATTTCATGTAAAGAATACCGTGAAAAATTTATTATGTCATAAATTATAAGAAATTAACGGAAATAACCAAAAGATACGGATAAAGAAATTCACAGAAATCTTAATGTTACCCACGATTTCGAAAACACATTATTTCCCTATAAAAAATTTTGTAATAAAATTAATCAGAAAAAAAGAAACCAATAGACTTTCAAGATTTAAGTAATCATTTCTGACTTCAAAGTTCCTTTATGCCCTGTAAATATTAGAAATAAAGATTCTCTAATTTCAAAAACATTTTTCTTATGAGAGTTTCTGATTTATTGTTTCTGTAAAAGCTTCTGGAGATAAAAGTGATATTCCCAGAATCTTTGATAATTAAAATACACTGCTCGACATTGAAAATGCAACACCAAGAAGGAGTGGTCAGAAAGTGATGAAATTTGGAAAAAAGAAAAAAAAAAAAGACTGCAAGGAACTATAAGTGATCTTTATTTCAAAATGATAGTCAGAATACAGAGCGAGAACGGGGTCGGCTCAGTAGGACGTAGGACCACCACGGACAGCAATGCACGAAGAAACACGTCTAGGCATGGAGTCAATAAGAGTGCGGATGGTGTCCTGAGGGATGGCTCTCCATTCCCTTTCAACCATTTGCCACAGTTCGTCTTCTGAAGGAGGCAGAGGCAGAGTCTGCAAACGGCGTCCAATCACATCCCACACATGTTCGATTGGTGACAGGTCAGGAGAGTACGGTGGCCAGGGAAGTATCTGTATATCTTGCAGAGCATGTTGGCAGATGCGAGCACTGTGTGGTCGGGCGTTATCCTGCTAAAAATTGCATTAGGCAGCCCCTGAATGTAGGGGATTGCCACCGGTCGCAGTACATTATCCAAGTATCGGTGGTCCGTCATAGTGCCCTGAATACAATCTAGAGGTGACATGGAATTATACGCAATAGCGCCCCAAACCATTATGCCACGTTGTCGCGCGGTGGGGCGTTCCACAGTTACTGCCGGATTAGATCTGTCTCTACGTCGATGCCACACACGTATGCGGCGACTGTCACTAGATAAACAGAAGCATGACTCATCTAAAAACACGACGTTTCGCTATTCTGTCATCCACGTCGCTCTAGTCCGGCACCATTCAAAACGTTGGCGTCTATGCTGTGGGGTCAATGGCAGTCTTCTTGGCGGATGCCGTGATTGCAGGCCACGTGCAACCAATCGACGGGAAATGGTTCTGGTCGACACGGGAACATCCAGGGTATCTTGCACATGCTGCAGAATCGAGGTACAAGTGACTTGCGGGTCCGCCACAGTTTGTCGGTGGATGCGTCGATCCATGCGTGCTGACGTCACTCCGGCTGCACCTGCACCCCTCAATCTTGCCACATTTCCTTGTTCCGACCATTTTCGCCACAGCCGATGCACCGTGCTCGCATCCATATGGGTATCAGCTGCGATTTGACGACCCCCCCCCTTCTCAGTCCGATCACCATACCCCTCGTAAAATCGTCTATCTGCTGGAAGTGCCTTCGTTGACGGCGGTCTGGCATTCTCTCCTATTACACGTATCCTCCGAGACAAAAACAAGATTTCTTCGATAGTTCGTCTGGCAGAAATAACGACACGAATAGTGCCCATTCTGCAAGTTCCTTCTCTTATACCTTATTTTACGTGCGTCGGAGAGCTGCGAATTTCATATCATTCGCATAACTCAGTGACGTGCGTCTACTCTAAAACTTGCATAAATTTCTGACCACTCCTTCTTGGTGTTGCATTTTCAATCTCGATAAATAACAATTTCAATTTCAAAATAAAAATTTCAAAAGGTTTGTGAAACATTAAGAAAGCTGGCTCTAATATTTTACTAAAAATTGAAATCATCAGCGAGATTTAATACTCCTGAACAGATGAGTTTTTCAAGAAACTGTGTAGATTTGTCGGAAATATTTAAATATTTAATTTTTTTTTTTTTTTTTTTTAAACATGCACACTCAAGAATTTTTCTTTTCCCCTAAGCTGCATTTAAAATAACTATTTCTCTTGGGGAATTTCTTTTCAAGTATACATTTTGATTTAAGAAATCATTCTAATTCTATTAATTTAAAATAATTCCAATTTTAGTAATTTAAAGCAATTCTAACTTTAATTTTAAAATGTACATTAGAATTCTGTAATTTTATATTTTTAATAAATGAAGTAAAAGTTTATAAATGCGATTAATCTCTTATGTGAATGATTTACCACTGTAAATTACGCAGGCTCTGTGTGTCCCCAGTGGTTCAGGGGTAAGACACTCGCCTGCCACGAAGACGGCTACGGTTCGATTCCCCGCAGATTCAAAGCAAATACGGAAAAGAAAAAAAAAAAAAAGGAAATTAGTAGAAGATGCCGTCTAGCGTATCCATATTCTTTAGGAAAAATAAACAGTCATATTCTTTGAAATACTCGGAATAATCTCACTCTTAATAAAGAGACAGAACTCTCACTCTTTCGAAAAGAGACTTCTCACTCTTTAGAGGTTGGCTCCATTTTGGCGTGTTCAAAGAGTGATATGCCACTCTTTTAGAGTCAGATCTCACTCTTCATATTTTAGAGAGCCTCCTGTAACGTCTGACGTGTACTCTTTCATCAATGTACTCCAGATTGTAACGAGATTAATCGGAGAAAACAATTTGTTGCCACTGGGCACGCCACGTGCTGTGTTGCTGAGCTCATTGAAGTCGGAGGCGTCTGTGATTCAGCGAGAGGGGAATTCTGCGTAGAGGAATCCTTGCATGCAATTCATGCTGCAGCAAACGGCGACGAACCGTGGAGCTAGACAACAAAACACCTGTAGTCGTGCTCCAGCGTTGTGCACACGAGAGGACGCTGTACAGTCCGTCACAGCTATGCGGATGAGGTGTCTGTAGTCTCGTGCCGTTGTTCTATTGCGTGCCCCACTTCCAGGCTTTCGGCTTGTTTCATTCTCCTCTGTCCATTTCTTCCAAACACGCATCACAGTTGTGGCATTACATTGCGTGCGGGCTGCGATTTCTCGATACGAAAATCCACCCTCTCGCATACCAACAATGCAGCCTCGTACAAACTCCGTTAGTTGTTGGTAAGGCACTCTCCGCTTTTGACGAGACATATTGATCACCAATGAAATGTTTACAGCAGACAGGGGACGGTAAACAGATTTCAACGCGTCTTTACAGTCCTTTATATACCTAGAAAAAGCGACTGATGAGGAGTCGGTTCTCGTTCCACGCATGCGCAATCGCTTTGTAATTTTAATCATTTGCATGTCTTACCTCACTTTCCATTTTCTGTAGGTTTGGTTTAATTTGCATAATCCCTTCATGGTGATGCAATTTTCACAAACATGAGTGTAGCTCGAAGCAATAATTCGTCTTATGTCGGTATGCTTAACGCTACAAAATTATAGTATGCAAATTGTAATTTTATTTCGGTGTTTTCAACGTCGATATAAATTTATTTTACTAGAGGTGGACTAGCTGATTGCCACCATTGGTATGAAATTGGTATTTGAATAATTTATGAAGTGTGCTCATGCAACAGTAAAATAAGGTGGCTCTTTGCTTGAAAAATTGTCAAAATTTGGAAATGTAATAACCCACAACAGATCAAAAAATGATTAATAAATTTTCATCTTGATTATGCATCTCGTAGGAGTCTTTCCTGTGTCATTTTTTCTACTTTTTAAACTGAAGTTTCACTTGTGAATATTTTCAAACTTCGCTTTTGATTCATTGTTCGCATCCAGTTAAGTAAACACAATAACTATCCTCGCTGACAGCCAGAACCCATGCTATGGCAAATTGAGTTGCAGAATTGTTATTTATTACCTTATCTACTTTTTTAAGTCCCGTTTTCACATTCAAAAAATGTACAACCGTTAAAATAGTTCTTGTTTTGAAAAAAAATTATTTTTTAATCTTTTAATACTTTATTATGGACTTAAAAAATGCGAAATATGCATTCTCTTCATTTTTTTTTAAACAAGAACTAACTTAAAACCTTTTGCTGTCACGCTTCACCATAGCATTTCGTAAAAGCCCCTCTGAAAAGGTTAACAATTTAGAATTTTCTGACTGTAAAAACGGAATTAAAATTATACATAAAGTAATGAACAACTCTATAAACAAATTTCCCCTTACAATAACATTGGGTTTAACTGTCGGCAAAGACAGGTGTTAAGTCCATTGAATCGTCCACATATTAAGCCCCCACCAGTGGCTGAACGGATCTGCACTCAAAGCTATTAGGCGGGAAGTGCTAGGTTCGATTCCAGGTTACGCTCGTCGACCTTACCATTAGGAGTTTTTCGTGGTTTTATATTATTGTTTATGACGTTCAGAACCTGCATTTGCAAATTTTACCTATTACGGTTACTTTATTATCTGGGTGATGAAAAAAAAAATTATAATCTAATGAAGAGTGGGTATACTTTTTTAATCGAAATTTTCGTTTTTGTTTATAGTTTAAGTAATGAAGTGTTTTTATTATTATTATTATTATTATTATTATTATTTTATAAATTCCGGTATTTCAATATCTTACACTTATCTTTACATTCTGTTAAGTTTATTCTCCTGATTTCACCTGTCACTGTTAAATTATATAATTAAATCGCTTTTTGAGCTATTTTAGTTGTGGAAGAATCCATTATCTTCACAGACTTTTATCTCGGATACTCTGATTTTCACGTTCTTTCTTGTTAAAATTAGTTGGATCTATGAATAATGCAAGAAATAAAAGATCTCAGAATAATCAGTTAAATCAGTTTCAATTTAAGAATGTAATGCCCATAAAACTAATGCGGAAAGGGGTGCTTCGTTCACACTTTTCAGTTTATGTGCTTCGATAGATTAAATTTTAATTAAAGCATATTCTGATTCTGAAATATCAACTGTATTGTTTAATGAAAGCTAATTTATAATTTAAAAATCTTTTCTTTTTCGTTTTTTTTTAAATACCATTGTATAAAGATTTTTTTTTTTTTTTTTTTTTTTTGAAGCTGAACACTATTTTTTGTATTTTTTCAAATCTTTTTAATGTAATTTTAAAAAAGTTACTGTCACGGGAGTCAAATTTTTTTTTCTGCGACACCATCTTCTAACGGAGGGCAGATCCGTGACATGAGAGGTATCAGTGTGTTCCGAGTACTCCAAGAATGACATTTCAGCCGCTTAGAAATTTTTATCATTTTAATTAAAGAAGTTATTAACTAAAAATGACAAGTTTATGAAGGTACTCTATTTGTCATTTTGAAAAAAGTTTCTCCCAGTGACGTTGTTCTTCTGTCATGAAGTCATTTTACACGAGAAAATTAAAATATGATCCATGGTTTTGTACGTAGGTAGGTAGGTTGGTTGGGTTTAGCGTCGCACTAGTACTGCGCTATAGGTAATTGACGACGGTCTGGGACGCACCCCTAGCGATGGTCCGGAGACATGTCATCACAATTTTGAACCTTCACGAAGGGGATCCTTCTCCGCTTTGGTGATCCCCAGAGGTATAGTGGGGATGGGAACATGGAGGACTTTACGGCCAAGACAGATTTTATGTGCACCAGCCACCATTAGTGTACATAACTTTCTTTGCCCGGCTCAAGTATCGAATCGGCAATCTTCAATTACGTGCTCAGCGCTAGGGTACCGCGACCCGAAACCATGGATGTAAAAAACAAAGAAAATAAATATCAACTTTTTTTCTCTACTTTTAGAAAATTAATCTTCTTACACGGGAAAATTAAAATATGATTCATGGTTATACGTAGGTAGATAATTAAGGAGGTTGTGATTGACGTCGCACCATTACTGCGCTATGGACAATTGGCGACGGTCTGGGACGCAACCCTACGGATGTTCCGGAGACATGCCACCACAGTTTTGGTCCTACACAAAATGGTCTAGATATTATGATTTTCTTTCTATTAAATATATATATGTATATAAATATTATATATTTATTTTTGATATTGAATATGAGGATTTCCATTATACTTTTCTGCTTTTGTCTTGTAATATGCACTATTAATATTCCTTTTCAAAGAAAGAAAGCAGCGAATAGGCGGGCAGAGTTCTGCATCTGTTAATACGTAAAGTGAATCGGGGAGGAGACGAAGCCTCTTTCGGGGGTTGATAAGCGAAGCAAGCAGGGAGCAGAGCCCCCTAGTTCTAATAAAATATCGCAATGTTACGGAGACATGCCACCACAGTTTTGGTCCTACACGAAGGAGATAGCTCCCCAGCTTCGGTGGCCCCCCAGAGTTATAATTTTGATGGGAGCACGGAGGATATTGTGGCCACGACATATTTTACGTGCACCAGCCAAGCCACCATTAGTGTACACGACGTGTTTGGTCGCTTTGAGAACCGAACCCACAATCTTCCAATTACGATCTCGGCGCTCTACCGACTGGGGTACCGTGGTCCGGATTTAAGGTTGTAAAAAGAAATAAAAAGGATCATATACTAAAGCTGTAATGCAAAATGGTCTAGATATTATGATTTTCTTTCTATTAAATATATATATGTATATAAATATTATATATTTATTTTTGATATTAAATATGAGAATTTCCATAATAATTTTCTGCTTTTGTCTTGTAATATGCACTATTAATATTCCTTTTCAAAGAAAGAAAGCAGCGAATAGGCGGGCAGAGTTCTGCATGTGTTAATAAGTAAAGTGAATCGGGGAGGAGACGAAGCCTCTTTCGGGGGTTGGTGAGCGAAGCGAGCAGGGGGCAGAGCCCCCTAGTTCTAATAAAATATCGCAATGTTTCAAAAGCTCTTCATATTTATTTTTCGAAACGTTTTCAATCTTGACTTTAAATCGCTATTATATATATAGTTAAGATAAAATATCAATAATAAATACGAATACAATAAAATAAAATAAAATACAAAAAGAATAAAATACAATAATAAACCTAAATTTGAATGCATCAGATTTACATTTAAAAATTATCCCAGAGAGTGTTTGGTTTGTTTAGTTATCATTGAAATACTAATGCCAAAATAATTATTTTTACTCGTAATTAATTATTGTCTTTTTTAATTATTTTTAACGAGCCCATAAAAATGTAGGTGCATGCATTTGTTATAGAAGTTGCTAAAGTTATTACTTTGCATCAAGTAGTTGAATGTTTATAGATCTTTATTAGATTTCTGACGTTAGCTTTCATATTTTGTTTATTTTAAAATACGGTAATGTTTGGCTTTTCCAATTGCAGTTTCATAAACAAGATGCTGGGCTGAGTTCTCTGAAGATTATAAAATCATCGCAATATGTCTTTCAAGAACTTTTCGATATTTTAAGAGCTAGTGATTGTTGCTTATGTGCCTTTTGCAAAACAGAATATTTCTTTTTCTTTTTTTTTTGTGTACCTATGCAGAACACATGAAAGTTGAATTTGTTACAGAAATTCTTTTAGTATTTCTAGGAATTTCTTGACTTTTTTTCAAATCACCCACGATTCCCATTCGTTTTTCCCCTTTATTTAAATATAATGTGAATGCCAGCTACATCTCAACTAGATTCCACTTCCAGAGATATTGAAAGATGAAGCATAAACGTATATGCATATATACGTTTAATATTCTGCATCTTTAACACGTTTGACTGCCAATTACGAGATAAATTCACCGTCGTCTTTGATGGGAGACTCAATTGCAATTTATGCCGTTTTATTCTATTTTGATATTTCTGTATAAAAACATGTTTTGAATAGGAAATTTAAGTTAGTAAATGAAATCAACGTATAATGCATCGAACTTAGATCTTCTTCAATAAATCTTTTTTCCCTGTTTCAAAAATATTTATATTTCTCTAGTTAAATAATCTTGCTAACATTCTACAGCAAAGACATTTCTGTTGCATCCCTAACAACACATCTTCTCCGAAAGGCATCCTCAGGATGTCCTGTAGATGAAAGGGAAATCCTAGGGACCTCCTCGGGATGTTCTGTGGATAAGTGTTTTGTTAGGGATTTGTCATCTGCCAAATAATTTATTAAACCTATCTTTCCGAAATAAAAAGGTATTATACTTTTTGGTAATTTTAACATAATTTTGTATGTTTTGTATGTATTAATTTGAAATATCATTTATGAAAGAATTTTTGAAAATGATCGTAAGGATCAATATCTTAATATATGACGTGAGAAATTGAAAACTAGAATTAACAAATAGTTGGAGCTTGAATAGATCATTTCGCAAAATATTATGAGACTATTTTACGCTGACTGGCTTTTATAGTTCTTTTAACAATACTGTACTGATAAGTATAAAGGAGTCCATATTCTTGATTTTTCAGGAGAAGAAAAATAAAGTTAAACTAACTAAATACTAATCAGAAGAATAGATTAGGAAAAAGGGATTATGTTGATTTATACCTTTTATACCATTCAGTGATTGTCAACCTTCATTTAATAAAGGGAAAAAATTGAATTAAATATTTTGTACTAAAGATTAATGCTAAATTTCTGACTTGAATCTTTTTTTACCAAAGGATTTTCTCAAAGACTAAATGACATGGATTTAAATCCTTTATACCAATCAATAGAGAATTTTTTTCTGACCCTGACTATGTACTTAACTAAAAATCGACATTTTTGCACTTAAATCCTTTATACTTATCAGTACATATATTATGAGCTTGTTTGCATTCTCTATGTAAACTTTCGATATTTAACAAAAACAAAATCAATATTTCTGTTTCGGAAATGTTTTCATATATTGCTGTATGTCTATTCTAGCTGTATGTGGAAATTCTACATAATTTTTCAGTGACTACGATAAACATGGATGATATAGTAATGGTTTTATTTCAAACTTGTATTGTTTTTTTCTCTCTAAAATATGTATCACTTTGAAATTTTGCTGCCTGTAATAAAAGCTACAGATATATTTTTCAATTAACTCATTGGAATATTAAAAATAAAAGTTTAAGACTATTTAAATTATAAGGTTTCTTTATCCTTTTTTACTACGAAATTGCTACAAAACAAACGATTTTTATGATTCAGTGATATAAGTCTCGGATTTTTTCCTTTCTAAAAATAACCTTTTATTTTTAGATCAGAAATCACACAAGTTATAGTTTTTGACTTAAAGTATATGTATTTTAATTACTTACTTCACTAAAAGTTTCAATTTTGTCTAACGTAAATTTTTAAATTCCACTTTCTTTTTTATTATAGTACACAAAAACTATTGCATTTTAATACTTAAGCCTATAACTACTTTCACATCACCTGTTTTTCTTGGGCTTATTGTTGTCATTATATTGTTAACTCTTAAATGCGTAGTGTTTCAAAAAACAAAAATCTGTCTTTATCTCCTAATTAATATATTAAACGTAGTAAAAGCTTTACTTTTGGCTGTGTGGCAAAAGTAAAGCTTTTACTTTTACATTGTATATACCTTGGTCCACTCAAACGAAATATGAAAAAAGCAAAAGAGAAAAGTAAAAGAAAAAAAACTTTTGAATGTCACATTTAGATTGATGAATTGTTTTGGCACGTCCGAAGAGAAGTTTATGAAACTTAGGATTGACAATAAAATAAATTTTTATTTGAAAAATCAAGCTGTTTTATTTTATTTCATGATAATTATTAAGTAAGTACAATCATACTTTGTTTTAGCAATTAAACATTATTATTTATGTTTGTACTGCATTGTGTATCATTAAAAAAAAAAAAAAAAAAAAAAAAAAAAAAAAAAAAACGTTTTTTTAAATGAAGATGGTCTTTTTTTTTTTTTTCTACCTTCGCAATTCATTTAAGGGCTAATAATTTTAATATATTTATAAATACTCAAAGGTTAGAGCAGTCACTTTTTTAAATATCATAATTTTTATAAAGCAGTAGCTACTAAATATAAAGTTTCTAACTACTAGATATAAGGATAACTACTGCAAAGGACCTTCGTCAACAATTGCAAATGACTGCTAAATTTTTCTTAAAAAAAAGAAAAAAAATTGTGGTATTTAAAACGGTTGCCGCGACTATCCCTGAATTACTTCAAATTTATTTATTTATTTTTTTTTTAATAGCTGCTTTTTATATTTTATTAGAGATATACTGCTAACTTGCGGGAAATTTAAATATAAATTTAAATTTCTTGCATACAAAAAAACCTTTTTAAAAAATTTCATTTGAAAAAATTTTAAAGCATTTAAGCCAACTACTCAGGTATCCGCGTTTGTATAAACATAAACTTACGCAAAGTATGTCACGTATATTTTATTACTATGCATCCTATTCATCTTATACATATGTCAGCAATCCTATCAATCAATTTACCTTACTCGAAAGCTCCATTCAAGCTTAACTTTCTTTCTAGATTACTTCATTAAAAATAAATAGAAATAAAATTTATTTTATTATTTATTTTATTTTATTATTTATTTTATTTTATTATTTATTTTATTATTATTTATTTTATTTTATTATTTAATTTATTTTTATATATTCAAAAGTGAATGCACTATTCACTTTTGATTACTGACACTTTTAAAACAACAAGTTTATAAAACGTGAATATATATATATATATATATGTCGTTTGTGTCTTTGAATTTTTCTATCATTGAAACATTCTTTTAAAATATAGAAAATTGTTTTTACATTGAATTTTTTAAAATGTGTTTTTAGCTCCTTTTTTCTTGAACATTTTGAGCTAATCATTAGAGAAAATAGATTTTTTAGTGAGATAAAAAAAAGAAGAAGAAGAAGAAGAAGTTTTAAAATTATAAGGATTTCGTGTTTGTTTACTGAGTTTTTATGTGACATGAAATATTATATGGGTGAAAAATATCAATTTCAAGACTTATTTCGTAAATAGTTTAATTATAATTTAAGAAAATAAACAAAAGATGTTTATTAAAATATAATTCTATTATTAATACTTGCATAAATGCTTCTCTTAATTAATAAATAAAACTCACATAAGATTAAAAAAATAATATAATTGCTATGGAAATGTAACAATACAATATTTAGTATAAACGAAAATGCAATACTTGGTTTTTAACAGATTTTTTATGTTATTCTTCTATTATTTCATTCAGAATACATGAGGCTCTGTTAGATTCTATTGTATTATTACAAGCAGTTAAATGCTATACTTAAGTTTTGGGTGAATAAATAGTCCTAATAGATAAAATGATTATATGACTGCCTTAAATTAGAATATGTGAGAATTATGAAACACAATACATGGTGAAATCTATAAACACACAAATTCATAAAACGCACAAATTCTTTGTTTTTATCTGAAATGATATTTTACTGAAGCATTGCTGCTTTTGTGCCGCATTCGTGTAATTTTTTCCCAATCAATTAAAAATGCTTTTATTTATTTTGTTCTTACACAATCATTGCGCGGTTTTATATTTTATGGTGTCTCTTTACTTCATTACTATTCTCCATCGTTGAAAACTGTTTTAGCTTTTTTGCAATGATACATTATTGATCATGTGTTTTATGATATCTTAAATGTATAGAAAAATAAATGCATTCATGAACCTCTATTTTAATAGTATATTTGAAAGGAAAACATTCTTTTAATCTGTTGGGGTATGCATGAAAGCCAGAGTAAGCGTAAAAGTACTTAGATTCGTTTATATATCCGAACATTGTAGCAAAACTGTAAATTTTTTGCCTTAGATACTGGTTTACTGGTCAATATACTAGCGACTCGCTATCACTTGTTACAGACTTTTTTGAAAATCATGCATTTATAAATCTCATATGCAATTTTATTTACGCAAACTTTATAGAAAGTCTTTTATATTTTCCAGAATACAGATTTAACTCGATAAAACTTAAAATAAGTTCAAATCAGTTAAAGTCCTGAAATGTGTACGCAAAATCGCCATCATTTTATATTACACTAATACATTTTCGTCAATCTTTGGAGTAATTTCAGTCAGTCATCATCTGCTTCTTTAGTTGCTGAACGATTTCAATTTCACCTGGTATACTTTGGATCCTGCAAATTCAGGAGGGAAAATGTTTAAGCGAATTAAATTTAATGAGCTTGAAGCACAAACCCAGTGAGAACTAATTATAATCATCTTTCAGAAGCGTTTTCGTATAAATAATTAGTGGTTAATAATAACAAATAAAGAGTACCTCATTGCTCTTTGTCAAAAAGTGGGTGCATGATATTATCAGATACCGTTAAAAATGTTATTGTAATCTACTCCTCTTCAAACATTATATAAAATAACACTAACAGTGTTATTCATTAATTATGTTGAAAACATTTTATCACATCATAAGAAAAGAGTTGTGTATATTTTCCATATCCGCCTTCATCCTTGTATATATATCATTACAAGATTAATTACAACGTAATAATAGTGACTGCATTGCTAGTTAAAGAAAACTCAAATGTCACCTAAACTTTCATTAACCCCTTCTAGATCGGCTTCGCATCTCACAAGTTCCGCGTTTTTATGCCCGTACGGTCAGCGTTGCATGCCATGAGACAAAAAGAAAAATTTCATCGTTGAAATTAAATTCGTCTCTACTTACACTTCTCTTTAAATCCCGCGATTATTTCTGAATATTGCTAAGAGATAAGGCAATTAGTCCCACTTTCTTAACAATTTTCGCAATAAGATTTCCCACCTTTATTTGATATCGAAATCATTTTGTACTTTCTATAATTTCGCTTTCATTAGAGTTATTTTTGTATGCCAAAATAACTTTTATGATGGATTCCAAGGAAAGTAAATTTAATGTGTCTCTGTTGGAAGATGATGCTATTTCTGATTTATTCAGATAATATTTATATAAATGTGGTTTTTAAGTTCTGATGTCGAAGGCAGATTGTAAAATTGTTTTAACGATGATTGGAAAATCATTTTCAAAAACGTTTTTTATGCAATTTTTATAATTATTTTTATATAGATATTTATCTTAAACAATTCAAAGCAATAGAGTTAATAAGTATAGTAACATATATACAGGGTGGCAATTATTGAACTATATGAAATAAGACGTAAATTACTTACAAACTACTGCGTGCACACACTTTATTCAAAATGTAAACGTCACTACAGATATTCGGATTTAGGTTATGACATATTTGATATGAATGCCATCATTGGCGATGATGTGGCGCAGATGAAAAGCGAAATTCTGCATGACCCGCTAAAGTGTCGGAACATCGATGCTGTCGATGACCTCCTGAATGGATCTTTTCAGCTCAGCAAGGGTTTTGGGGTTATTGCTGTACACATCGTCTTTAATATAGCTTCACCAAAAGGAGTCGCATGGGTTCAAATCCGGAGAATATGGCGGCCAATCGAGGCCCATGACAGTGGCCTTTGGGTAACCCAGAGCCAGAATGCAGCCCTGAAAGTGCTCCTCCAGGACATCAAACACTCTCCTGCTTTGATGGGTGTCGAGCTCCGTCTTGCATGAACCACATCTTGTCGAAATCAGGGGCAATTTGGATAATGGGGAAGAAATCATTTTCTAAAACCTTCACGTATCATTCAGTACTCATCGTGTCGTCAACGAATATAGCACCGATTATTCCGTGACTCGGCATTGCACACCACACAGTTACCCACTGAGGGTGGACAGACTTCTCGAGCACGATATGCGGATTCTCAGTCTCCCAAATGTGCCAATTTTGCTTATTAACGAACGCATCCAAATGAAAGTGGGTAAGCGCAAAATATTTCCCATCATGCCCTGCGGCCAACTGTGCAGTTTGAACGTCCTAACGCAAACCGTTCAGAAGTTATGACGATTTTATTTCATATAGTTCAATAATTGTCATCTTGTGTATATATATATATTAATTTAAAACTTGAATCCGTAGGTTCAGCAAAACACTGTTTTCTGTCAAAAATATTTTGTATTTTCGAATTTAAGATATAATATATATTAATTTTCAGTAATTAAATATATATATATATAAAATACTTTTTGGGGGTCAGAAATTTGAAAAAAAAGAAAAAAAATCCGACCAAGAAAAGATTAAAATTTTTTTATAATGTATAACTATACATTTAATATTGTAACATCAACAAAGTTAATACAAATTCTTCAATAACTCATTTTTTTAAACAAAATAAACTACTTTTTAGAAAATTCACTGTTCCATTGAATAATAACATTAATAACAAGTATTTAATCAAAAAAATTTCAGAACGGATTAAACAAAATATTGCAAGTTCTGAACGTTTTCGATAATGCATACAAAAATTTGCATTAAAAGCCAACTTAAGAGCGTAAAATATCTACCTTTGCCGAATGCCAAAGCCCGTGCAATTCTGTGGGGAAATTGATTATGGAATTACTCATTTCTTAATGTATTTTTTATTTTTTTAAATTATTATTTCGTTTCACAGTCAGAAAATCAGCAACCATTAAATTTCTGCACGTAATCAAAAAGTAATATTTTATTCGTTTATAATATTTTATTTTTGAGTTTGGAAAAAAAAAAAAAAAAACTAACATTAACTAAACGCACTTTTTTTTTTTTTTTTTTTTCACAAAACAAAATAATAAAAATTTTTAAAATGAATTTTCGAGAAACAAGAACAAATTTAACATTTGTGAGTTTTCAGAATGTGAAAAGGGAATTAGAAAAAGACTTTATTAAGTAATTCTATAAACATTTGTTCATAGAATCTTTTTTGAAAAACATAGATTTTGGAGGTTTTGAAGTATGGGTATTGTATGTTTTTCAAAAAATATCTCTTACTTTTATTATATTTTTCCACTTTTATTTTTACTGTTTCAACTTTAACATTATTATAATTTGATAAATTTTTAACAATGTATATCTATAATTTTGAATAAATATCTATTCTCTGTATTTAGTTAATTTTCAAATTAATCTCATTAAAAATTAACTCATTATTTAATACGAACTGCAAACATAAAAAGTACATAAAAGCTTTTTTAATCTAATTAAAGTATTCGAATATTGATCTGAAAGTCTGACAAATAAAATAAATTAGAAATATTACCAGGTACTATGTACGTGCTTTGTTCTATTAATTTTTCTTTAGTAAACTTTCCAGAAGTTTTAGAAGGAAATGTATAGCACTTTTATGGAACTTCAAGCGTTGTAGCAAATTTAAGCTGATCTATAGTATTTATTGATTTGTTCTCGAGAACTTTTTCAACTCGTTAAAATAACTCCTCATTATTTCTATTTTTCCCATAAATAATCAGGATAAATTTTACAAGATTAACTGTATCTGCAGGTACAATGTAGGGGGTGGAGGTGAACTCTTTCGTGTTTGATTGAAATAAAGTGTTTGAAAGTTTTATTCTTTGGGTCCCGCGGTGATAATGTCGTGAATTCATCGAAACTTCTCGAATTTCTTTGGACATTTACAAAAATATTTGACAAGTTTTAAGAACAACCTCATATAAAACTCAAGGAAAAAAGTCAAAATTCTTTTCAAATGAAGTCTTGCAAAATCCGTGTGAAAATGTTTTTATCAAATGGGTTCTAGAAAAAAAAAGTGTTAATCGTCTAATCCATCGATATATACATTCCCTTTTTTGCAACCTAGATTTGAGAAAGTTGATTTTTGCTGTGAAGCTTAAAGAAGTTTTAGGTTGCAGCAATTTATTCTGACAAAAGTTTTTTTATGGTTGTTATAGTATGGCAATCAAGCAACGTGGTTTGAAAAGCTAAGAAGAATGTTTATTTTTTAGACATACAGAAATAAAATTGATTTCTTTCGTTTTTGTTTGGATTGCACAATAATTTGTTTATTTATTTCTTATTTGATGAAAAAGTAAGAATTAACATTTTAAATGAAATTTATAAGGATAAATATGTAACCAAAGGATATTTCAAACTTTATTTAACATGCTAGTTCTCAAATACAGTGACATTTTAAATTTCGCTTAAACCATCTGAATCACACTAAAGCATTCATACATTTTAAGATTATTTCTTTCAATATATAATAACAAAACTGAGTCTCCTCAAATTTATGAAATAATATTATATACAGTGGGTACTCAAATTATTAGAGTTTTTTTTTTTTTTTTTTTTTTACTTGGACATTTTTTTCGATTATCTAAAAATATACTAGACGAAATATTAGAATGAGTGATGCCAATAATTTAAAACTGAGAAAATGAATTTGTAACTGAACAGTCTTCAACGATTTCTTCGAAAATACTGCTTATGTTTAAAAAGTTTCATCCTACACGTCAATGTAAAAGAAAAAAAATCGTATATATATATATACATATATATATATATATATATATATGTGTGTGTGTGTGTATATATATATATGCTTTATTTTCTGATTAATACGATTTAAAGGGGAAAAAAAGAATGAAAAAAACAGTTTTTCAAACTTCATAATCTGCAATTTTCACACAATTATCATACATTTTACAAGAAAAATACTAAAACTTTATGTATAAATTTAACATAGAAATATATATTAAACTTTAGATATATTATCGATAACTTTATTTTTAAAAATACTGATTAAAAGAAAAAATTACGATTAGTTTGATAAACACTTCATATCTAAATGATTTGTGTCTTAGTTTAAGACATGCTACGTGTCTTAAGATTTAAGACACGTGAATTTGTAGTGTATAGAACCGATTTGATAAAGGGAAAAAAGTATAATTTATTTTACATATGACATTATTTTCATTTTCATTTTTTGTTTTATAGAAATTAAAGTCATATTTGACAGATGATTAATAGCATTTTTATTTGGGACTAAAAAAAAAAAAAAAAAAAAAATTGATTGGATGCTAGAATTTGCATAAATACAAAATAATTTTGTAATTTGAGACCAATTTTAATCAACCTTGAATAAAATTGTTGTACTATTTTTGTAGACAACACAAAAGTATGGAAAACAAAATATTTTAAGAATTTGACTTTGAAATCAATTTTCATAGCTGCCAACATGTCTAATTTTTAAATCATATTTATCCACTAGTATTTTGAAAGAGGAATCTGTCACAAATACTTTCGACGAATAGATAAAATTAAATTTGAAAAATCAGAATTTTTTTTCAGATTTGGAATCAAACTTGAGAACTATGGCTTGAAGTGCTAAGTTTCTTAACCATTCTTTATAATTTGCTCATCGTTTAACAATTATATTGCTCAGTGTAAAAATCAGTTTAATCTGCCATTCCAATTTTCTCAGAAATTTACTAGTTCTCTTATTTATTTATTCATTTGTCTATTTTTAAAGAATTATGAAGCATTTCGGTACAATTATAGAAGCCTTATAACCCTCGTGAAGGATGAAAAGGGAAAATTATAGTCGAAATTATTTTTTATTTCTCTTTTTATTACAGTTTAGTAGTTGTTATATTGTTTGTTGGTCTACTTCCATATATTGTTTAGATGTAGGTATAATTTATTATTGCATAAATCCAACTAATTGATGAAGAGATCCATTATCAAAATGGAGAAGACACGTACAGTCTATTTTAAAGAAGTAGCAGCATTTGCGTAGATATAGAATAACCAGGTTGAACATGCTGAATTAAAATATTATATTTACTTTCATTTGTGACGAATATAAAATCTTGTTAAAGTATTCCAATATTATATGATTATAGCAGGACTAAGAAAACTTTTTGAAAACTTCAAGATCAAAAGTTATTCAATAAGAGTGAGGATGAAGACACGGAGAGTACAGAGCAAACACGAAGAGTCTTTACATCTTGACTTGACAGTCAATGAAAAAAGTAATTAAAATTTGGCTGAGTTACTTCTCATCAAAAACCACAATATACACGCCAAACCTCATTCTGAAAGTAAATAAGAGCAACACCCGATTTTTTCAGTTGCGCTTAAATCAGTGATTTTTTTTTTTTTTTTTTTTTTTTTTTTCATGTATTGGCGACCCTAAGTTTTAGCCAAAATTATCGTTAAAAGATCATAAGAAAGGTAAATATGTACGTTATAAATTTAACCACAATAATACTTTTACTTGTTATGGTTTCACACACCCTTGAGCCGATACGAACTACATAATTGCTTTTCAAAGAGCACATCTGTTCTTTGCTTCAAAAGTGGCACATCAGCAAAAACTTATTCTATTTTACTTAGAGAGATGAAAAGATTGAGTTTCACAGCTTTCATTGTACAAAAATCGCCACATCTCTCTCTCTCTCTCTCTCTCTTTTTTTTTTTTTTTTTTTTTTTTTTTTGCAAGAAACAGTGAGAGATTAAGTTAGATATATTCGCCAGCAAAGAAACCGCAACTGATCTGATTTTAAATGCTATAATGTTTTTTATAATAGCTCTTTATAAAAATGAAAATTGAATTAAATTTAAGCGATAACATGTAATTTTGAATATGTGATGTTCGATATCACAGTAGTTAATATACTTTCCTGGAGCGATATAATTTTTTGAAAACACATTCACTATTCGAATATAAGTCTGGGAAAACGTAAAAAAATTTTTTATTCTTAATTACCATGAAAAGGAAACTATTTACAAAATTCTAAGTCAAACAAAAGAATATTGGCTATTTCTATGCAAAAATATGTGGAAATAATTATTATTAATTGTCAGAAATTGCTTCAGTTTTGTATTTTCAATGAGGAATACTTGTATGGATATAGACAAAACCTTATATTAAAAGCTGCATATTAAAAGTATATAACTATTATATAGCGTTATTGTGATTTTTATTGTAAAAATTGAAACTTTTGAAATTGCATTAAAGATATAACATAAATAAAATTCATAACAATAAAATTAGGGATTTAGTATTTTTGTTTCTATCAGAAAAGTAAAGTAAGAACAAAATATATAATTTTTTTTTAAAACTGAATTTACTCAATTAATCCTTTGTATGTATAAATTGAACTAGAATACATACAAAAAAAAAATGTCCGCTTATATGGTAAATCTTTATTCAACGAAACACTGGCATCGTATAAGATGGATATCTGAAAAAAAGAGGTAAAGATTCGATATCTGTATCTGTATGTATTTTAAATATTATTTTTGTAGTTTATAATAATTATTTTATACATTATTATATTTTCTAACCTTTTTTTGGATTTCCGACGTTCTAGATTGCCAAAACATTCCTTATATAAGATTCTTTATACATAAGATTACTCAATAAGTTAGATTGTGATTAATATTTTTTACTGGAGTTTTAATGATCCCCCCCCCCCCTTGAAAATTGATTTGGAATATTTTCTTATCTTTAACGCAGTCAAACTTAATTAGAAGAATTTAAAAGAAGAAAATAGCAAAAAATTCAGTATTTTTTTCTTATTATCCTTTTTATCGATATAAAATTATTAAAATGTTTATAGATAATTTTTATAGATATTAAATATTTTTGACTTCATAACATTTAAAATTAACGATTCGCAAACACCTTTCTCCGAAAGTTCTTTTTCAGGACTTACTTCACATCAACTTTATTAAAACGATATCTATTATTAAAACAATCGGTTAGATGACTTATTTTCTATAACTTTTTAAAGATTAAAATTTTTTCTCTATGGATAAGCGCATAAGATTAACTGCAATTAGAACTGCATCGATAAAGATAGATTAAATACTAAAAATATATTGAAAAGATTTTCTTTTCCTCTTTTTCTTCCCGTTGAATTCATTTTTAAGTAAGTTAGAATTTTAAATCATTAAGCGAGTTGCTATGATAAATTAAACCACCGAAAACATTGAATAATGAAAAACAATTTCCAAAGAATCTCGAGTTAATCAGTCTCTCTCTCATTTTTTTTTTTTTTTTTTTTTTTTTTTTTTTTTTTCTAAAGCTTAAATTCTTCCCAAGACGATGAAATTATTAAAGCATGGCTCCAAAATTGAAGCTCTGTTGGATTTCTGTTTATAATCGAAAGTATTTCTGACTCTTCATTTTCTTTAAACATGAATAAATACACTGCTAAACTTATTTGGGAGAAGCTAAAATTTCTTCTCATCTTTTTAATATTTTCTTATTCTTATGATATTTTACGACGCAATTAATTCATGCGTGAATTTGGTATTAGTGTTCAAATATTTTCCTTTGATTTGAATAGATGATTCTAAATTTGAACTTAATTGAAATTTAAAAATTAGGTTGCTTTGATTGCTTTTGTTTATAAATAGGAAAACTTTTGTATATATATATTACTTTGAAACTTTTACATATTAAAAAGAATATCAAAGAGAAAAAAGTATTCAATTAAAAACTTTTAAAATTTGTATTTCTGGGAATCGAAAATAATGGTAAATATTTTTCATGAAATTCAAGTTTAATTATAACACACATAGTTTAAAATTCTAAAATTGTTTAGCGTAAAATAAAAGAAAATTTTAATGAAAAGTTTTATTTTAAAATTCTTCATCAATGTTATTTTTTTTAAATCTTCATGAAATAAAAGAGATTCTTTGTTGAAAAAGTAGATACAGTCATAATCATTATTTAGAAGTACATACGACAAAATTCGAATGTGATACGGTTTAGATGAATAATTTTATGAATTAAGTATTTTCTTATTTTGCATTGCGTCGAACATAATGAAAAATTACAGATGGAATATTTATCTAATTACAGTAGAGCACCGTTTATACGTTTTTCAAGGGACCGTTCCTAAAAAACGTATAACTGAAAAAAACGTACAACTGAAAATTCGTTTTAACATTAATACACAATAAAGTATCATATTAATAATAAAAGTCTAATCAATTTTCATGATTTCCTTTACATTTATTCGAATAAGATATATTTTAATTATATTTAAAATATTTTTAAAGGGTTGAATAAAAATTAAATAATAATTAAAAATATAGAAATTCAGAATTTTTTTTCAAGATTTCGATTTTAACCTTTAAAGACAAAGCCTTTTGTTCTCTAAATGAAGATGACATTTTTGCAAGCGATTAAAAGGAAGGAAAGAAAAATAAAATGTTGGATAATCTTCTATGGAAATGAGTAATAAATATTCAAGTTTACAAAATGCCTATAAAATTGTGGGCTGTTTTCCTGTCATACCCCATTCCTGGAATCAATTAAAAGAGAAAGTGGGAGGTCTTCAAGTGGTCACTGGCTACTTGGCTTATCTCTGAAAATTTCTCTTAACCCCCCTTCCCCCCAGGCTATCGATGCAAGTCGCACTTTGTTCTATAGCTGCACTTTGTACCATAGTTCTAAGAAAAAATAATCGAAAAAAATAAGAATAAAACATAAAGAGCATTCATCTTTTTTTTTTTTTTTTTTTTTTTTTTTAAAAAATCCTGGAATGAAACTCAAACTTGGGATTCTACAAGGAGGGGAAAAAAATCGTATAAGTGAAATTAAGAATTTACTTCTGTCGTATAAACGAAATATTTTAACATTAGAATACAATGGAATGATTTGGGACCGAAGTCGAAAAACGTATAAATGAGAAAAACGTATATATGAGAAACGTATAAAAGGTGCTCCACTGTATTTTTTTTTTCCCCTTAAAAATAAAGTGCGTAATTTTTTTTTACTTTTGAGACATTAAAAAAAAAAAAAAAAAAAAAAAAAAAATACAATTACTTGTGCATTGCAGTTTATAAGACATTAACCTTTCTACGTGTGTTTTAATGATGTCAAAGTCCTTCACTCTGTTTGAAACTAAAATATGTTCCGATTACAATAGTTTGCTTATGATAAATAATGGTACGATGGACATTTAATACTTTTTTCTTTTTTAATTTATTTCAAAAATTATTCTATTGTAATAGTGTTACAACTTAATTAAATTGTGATCATCGTGTTTTTATATTTTTACAAAATAAATTTTTCATATATTATATAGTGTACAAAATTTATAGTTTGAATACTGGATGATTTGAAGAAATTGTAAATGCATTAGTATGTATAGAACAAAATTTATCGAACTATAGTGCAAGGATAAAAGTATTTGGACATTTTCGATTTTTTGACATTTTGTTGAATATCTAAGAAAATGCCCGATGGATTCTCTAGAACTTCTAAGTGTGTAGGGAACATGTTATACCGTATACATTTTAGCGAAGATTTTCTTTTAGAGGCAAAAGAGGGATCAGTTATCAAATTAAAGATAAAACTAATGTTTAAGATGACTAAACAAAATATAATTCTTGAAATACGCTGTAGCTGTATTATGTTATTATGATTCTTTATTTTATTATCAGTATTCATTTGTATCTGAATAACATCATGCAAATATAAAGGGTTCTTTAATTTTTTCAAAAGAAAATTTATTATTCTTTTGATTATAACATGCAGGGATTATGTCATAACATGCAGGAAATTTTAATCAAAATATTAAAATATTGAATGTCTGTACATTTTGCTTATATTTACTGAATATTTTTTAATTGTGGATACACGCGTGTTAAGTCCGTAATTTATTATCCAAATGTATTGAGCTAATTATAAAACACCCCAGAAAATGTCATGAAAAGTCAAAAATTTATCATCGATAGAATGAGCTGAATTTTAATTCATCTCAATAAAAGCAATACGGAAGTATTTTTTCCACATATTTAAACTAATGACGATTTTTAATCTTCCAATCGACGTACACTGCATTTCCATTAACTGAACGAAACGTCGATATGAATTTGTTCCTTGCTTAAAGCTTTGCCTTGCAGTAAATATAAGAAACATTAGAAAATTATGTCTGTAGGATTAAAAACACTATCACTAGAAACTTTTGTCTGACACTTTTTATATGATACTTGACAAATATCCTTTCAAGATTCATATAAATATTTTCGGAAAAAGGTTTCTGGTGTCTAATACGAAGCTTACGGTATAGTGTACAAACCTAAGATATAAAATTGTTCAAAACTTAAATAAAATGAACCGTGTTTTACAGATTCGTATTCACAAAGAAATAAGCATGATTTTATAATTGCGAACACAAGTTAATCTACAATAAAAAAATAAAATGTCGGTCTGTTTGTCTGAGCATCTATATGTTCAGCCCCTACTGAACGTAGAAGTACAAAGTCGACATAGGGGTGCTCAGAAGCCTTCCCACGGAGATAGGGAAAAATTATTAAAAAATACTAATTAGTTGCTGAGATATTTCAACCTATGTCCATTAATAAACCAGTCAATTTTGAGCTTAAGATGCGTTTAAGGAACGTTAAATGGCTAAATAAATTAGTTATATCGATCTAATCGTTACAAATTCTGTACCAAATAAAAGGAGAGATTTTTCTGAATCCAGGGTCTGTATTTCAGTCAAACACTTGTGGCTCGCATCTAAATTTCTATCGCAAAGTTTTAGAAGGATAGGAATCTGCCTAGTCAAGTCCACTGAGCTAAAATAATAACTGGAGCAAACGAGTGGTTTTTCCGTGCAATTTCGAAGAATGTTTCTTTCTTCCTAGTTTCATATTCCAGGTAGATACGGCAGAAAGCATTCGATAAACATGTATTACAATATGAAAAGGTGTAGTCTAATGCATTCGTATCATATTTATATGAAAAATATTTATAAATTTTATTGATAAAATATGAAAGTAAATAATTGTATTTGTTTATTTAGGTTATTTGTTTAGTTAATTTTGCAATTGTTTATTGTACATAAAAATTTTCGACTTCTGTTTTTTTGATGGATTTATACGTTTTGAGACCACCTGAATACAAGTTGATCATTTAAAGAAAATGTAAGCCTATCCACATATAATTTTTCTTAATAAGATTCTTTTTTAAAGTTATGTAGCTATGTAAATAAATAAATGCAATTACTTTCTTCATATTTCAAAAATAAAATTCATAAATTCTTTTGATATATAGCTGATAAGAATGCATTAGACTACGCCATTTTATATTGTAATATATGCGTATCGAAAGTTTTCTGCCATATCCACTTGGAATACGAAACTAGGAAGAAAGAAGCACTTTTCGAAATTGCACGGAAAAACCACTCGTTTTGTCCAGTTATTATTTTAGCTCAGTGGACTTGACTAGGCAGATTCCTCTCCTCACAAAACACTGCGATAGAAATTGAGATGTGAGCGGTAAGTGTTTGATTAGAATACAAGCCCAGAAGTGCTAACAGCATTTTAACATGACAATTAGATTTTTTAAAATTAAATAAAGTATGAAATTTAGGTGGAAATACTTCATTATTTCATTTATGAATTCTTCAGTGCCAGACATATTGGCAGACTATTCTTCCGGTCGGGAAAAATTGCTTTTTGACCACGTGACAAGGTACCGGAAATAAAAGAAAAGCAGTTTTTGAATTATTTCAATTTTAAATCGATTTAAACAGAAATTGGTAATCACGTGTATTTACAGTTCACCTGTGTGCAGTGAAAAATTCTAAAGTATAGCTTAAAAAAAAAAAAAATAATAATAATAATAAATAAATAAACAGATTTATGTTTATTTAAATTCTTCTTTTTTTCTTTTTTTCGTTTATATAAAAAGACAAAAGTTACCTTTAACAGAATAATAATGCTTTCTTTTTTTTCTATTTTTTCTTTTCTGAACTGGGCTGTAAAAAAAGTAGTTTTGGAATTTCTTAAATTTTAGACGGATTTCAACAGAAATCGCCAATCGCCCTTGGTAGATTAGCCATTTTGAGTATAAAATATATTAAAGGTATTCATTAATATTATACGTAATACATCGTTCGAAAGGTATTTTAAAGTGAAGTTAAATCCGTACGGGAATTTCAGAGAAAACTACAGAAAACCCAGAACACCTTTATTTCAATATCTCCAATTCTAATTATGATGCAAGCTTTCGAAATCCGATACTCCGTTCACATTCCGTATTAAGGATTTTTAACACTATTTAGCCCGCAGTTACACAAGTTTAAAAGAAAACCACGGAAAAATCAGACACAAATCTTTTTATAACAATGTATCTCATCTTCTAATTAACTTAATTCCATTGGTAATATATCATTTTAAAAGTCATTTAAATTGAAATTGAAGCGTATGTATTGCAAATTTCTGTCGCCAGAGGACGCTTTGATATTTTAATAATTCAAAATCTCCAATTCTGATTCTGATTAAATTACTTATCGGGAGAATATTAGGAGACCGTCAGCCTCACCGGGTTGGGGATTTGCCACGACCAGAATTTTCAAAGGTCCTTTACATGGTGAGCGAACAGGCTGTTTCAAATCATGAAACGTAAAGCGGAACCTTAGTCGCCAAAGAGCGGAAATCTGCTACAGTTAAAATTTTCAAAGCTATTTGCACAATTATCGAGCAAGCTGCTGTAAGTTCTCAAACGGGGATAAGGCACCGCAGGTATCTCCGAGCGCGACTTTGCTCAAGTTAGAAGTTTCAAAGATCATAACACGGTGAGCGAACAGACTGTTTCAGATACTGGAACGGGAAGAGGGCACCGCAGGCGCTACCGAGCGGGAATTTACTGCGGTTAAATTTTTCAATAAAACTTTTTGCACTATATGTCAATAAAGCTGTTATATGACCTGAAACGGGTAAAAGGCGCCGCAGCCTTCGCCAAGTTGGAGTTTCATAAAGTCGGCTTTTCCAAGGATCGCGAACCAGCTAGTCGCCTAAAAAGCTTATTAATATTATAGATCAAATGAGATATACATAGAGTGGAGTGTGTGGGGGGTGGGGTGGGGGGGTCAAGACGTCTTTATTTCTTTAGGTTACATTTGGAGCGCGAAAGGCAGTGTGATGGCTGATCATAATTCTTCTGATTTAAAATAATGAAAACAACATGGTTGCAGTTCTGTTATGTACACACACATACAATTTTTTAAATAGGTTTGAAGAAAAATCCAATTCAAAAGGTTATTAATAAATGGCATTGTGTGAATCAGCAAGTCAAGCAAGTTTTTGTATAATAGTTTGAAAGAAAGTATGCGACTCGAGGGTTCTGAAATGGAAATTAAATTACTTTTATATTTAAGATAAGAGAAAGACAATTTGTCATCATCTATATTCTCAAAATAATATCAAGTAGAAAAACATACCATATCATTCACTAGCAATTTGAATTAACATTATGTTAGAGAAAGAATGAGAAGATTACACTGAGAAATATATATACATGTATTGAAAGGATATCTATATATTTATCTATCTATATATATATGTATAATTTGAAAATTTTAATACCTTTGTAATACTCAGCAAACAAAGATAGATGAAAATACCAGCATATAATTAAATTTTAAAGGAGATTTATTTCGAATAAAACTATTGTCACGGTGATAATTATATATATATATATATATATAAGGTGATTATAATTAAAGTTGCGATTTCAAAACTATTTTCCTCCCCTAAACAAAATTTCATTGCCTCATGATTGCTCTCGTAAAATATGAAATCGCTCTGATGGGTAGTTTTAAAATTAGAGCGTTTTGAAATCGTAACTTTATTTATAATCACCCTGTCTATAACATTAAATTGTAAAGGGATTAAGCTATTATTCACAGAAAAATAGTTCTTTCATTATATTGAAAACAGTTTTTTGAGATCGTATAATCTAATTTATAAATTTATTTATATAGAATATTCACCTTATATATACATCCATTTGCCCTTGTAAGGTTTAGATCCTTGTTATAAGGAATATTAAAATGAACTATCTATAATATGATAACAGGAGACTTGGCGTTAGAATATTAAAACCCGAATAAACTACTACGTGAGAAACGCCAAAGAAAAATATTTGAGATGCATACAGCTGTTTCGGTAGCATTAAGCGTACCGTCTTCAGTGCAAAAAGAATTCTGAATCTGGAGAAGTGCTTGTATATATAGGAGAGGGACCGAATTTAGTTCAACCAATAGGATTACGGGAAAGGTGGGGAGTGTGGTCAATAGGAAATGAGGAATGTTAGCTGTGTAAACAGTTGAAAAATTAAGAAAATGTGTACTGAATGTAAAATTTCCAACATTCAGACAAATAGGGAATCACGATTTACAAGGTTCTTAAAATTTTTATAAATATGAAAAGCTTCAAAGAAATCGAGTTCATGAATGGATTTAGGTCTGCAAAGTATTATAGCTGTCAGTATTGTTCTACCCTATTTTCCTAAATCCAGTCAAACCATAGCTAAAATTCTCAAACAATATGATTTTAAAATAATATTTTCGCCTTCCAATAAACTCACCTTTTCTCAGTTGAAAGATCCCATTGATATGCATAATTCTTGGAGCATTTATAGTATTTCCTGTCAGTGTGGTTTATCATATATTGGCCAAACTAAACGCAGTCTTAAATTTCGTCTAAAAGAACATATAAATTATGTCCGCAAACAAGAAACCAATAAATCGGCTATTTCTAAACATTGCTGGGAAGAAAATCATAATTTTAAATTTAATTCAGCTAAAATAATTTGCAGACCTAAATCCATTCATGTACTCGATTTCTTTGAAGCTTTTCATATTTATAAAAATTTTAAAAAGCTTGCAAATTGTGATTTCGCTGTTCCCTATTTGTCTGATTGTTGGAAATTTTACATTCTGTCCGCATTTCCTTATATTTTCAACTGTTTACACAGCTAAAATTCCTAATTTGCTATTGGCCACACTCCCCACCTTTCCCGTAATCCTATTGGTTGAACTAAATTTGGTCCCTCTCCTATATATACGAGCACTTCTCCAGATACAGAATTCTTTTTACACTCACGACGGAACGCTTAATGCTACCGAAACAGCTGTATGCATCTCAAATATTTTTCTTTGGCGTTTCTGAAGTAGTAGTTTATTCGGGTTTTAATATCTATAATACGGTTTATAAAATAAGATTACTTCATAAATTGCACTGAGAATAATTTTGAAAATTCATATCTATGTTAAGTTAATTTGTTTACTTTTACAGTGCCGGCAAAAAAAAAAAAAAAAAAAAAAAAAAATCTGCACACTTGAGCGGCAAGAAAAAAAAACTTTACATGTCAACTCCCGTTTCCGCCATAAAAATGTATCGAAACCCATTGATGACACGCGGTTTTAGTCAATCACAGACGACCTTTCCCTTTTTACATTTTATTGTGAGCTGCAGCCGTTTAGATATGGACCTCTGGCTACATCAATCACAGAGTCCCATTCTCTATTGCAGAGTCCATTTTAAGCTTAATCTAAACCACTGTGTGGTGTGGGAATACCGATGTAGGTTCTCAAATTTATAGCGAATGAACAAAATACTAGCTGTCGGGAGAAAGGAGCATAAAGCCTTACTCTAAAAGACTGAGAGGCGAACTGAGTGATAATATTATAGGGTCGTCTGTGATTGACTAACACCACGTGCAATCCCTGAGGTTCGACACATTTTTATGGCGGGAACGGAAACTGACGCGTAAAGTTTTTTTGCCGCTCAAGTATAAAGATTTTTTTTTTTTTTTTTGCCGGCATTGTACTCGCGAGAGAGCGCTACCACTCAGATAATCAGATAATGAGATAAAATTATACTTTAAAATGGTAGCTTTTATGTCTGTTTTAAATGACATAACCCTAGTTTGGGCTATATTTTGGCTAATTAACTCATTTTAATATATATATGAGACAGATACATAGAGATATGTATATAGTTATGCACTAAACAAACGAAAATTTGATGCAGTGTAAAAGATTGAAAGTAATGCACAAGAAAAAGGTAGCAAAAAACGAAATGCCGAGGGACAAGTAATTATCAAAAAATATTTAAACCAATAAACAAACAGAAAATACGAAAAATTTAAAATGTTAAAGCCACCATGAACGCTTTTCAATATAGGGTTAAAAAAAAAAAAAAAGAGTGGGAGAGAGAAAATGAAGGTAGATTCCCCTGATGTCGATTTGTCCTATTTACTTTCTTTGGTCAATTCGATTGACCCATGCATTCAATTCACTTTTGAGGTTGAACAGCATTGCTCTTTTCCCTTCCTTGACGTTCTTGTGAATAAAGAAATGGATTGTTTCTCTACTACTGTTTTTAGAAAAACATTCTCAGTCTCTTTACCGCCGCATGCTCTCTCTAACCACGCCCCTCAACAAAAAATGTCTGCTTTTTACACTTATGTTTATCGTGCGTTACACATTTGTTCTGATCCGTCTAATCTTTCGAAAGAAATTAATTATTTAAAATCTCTTGCTCTCTCTCGTGGCTATAACCCATCTGTTATCGATAAAGCTCTATATAAATTTAAGAATCCTAAACGTTCTGCTCCCAAATTAAACGATCACAGTCTCATCCCAGTTGTTTTACCTTTTTATTCTTCACTCTCTTTTAAAATCTCTAAAATTATTTCACCGTTGGGTTTCAAAGTTATTTACAAACCCGTCAATAAAATTAAATTATCTTCTCTTAAGGATCCCATTCCCACCGAAAACCGTTCTGGAATTTATTTAATTTCGTGTTCGTCCTGCAACTTAGGTTATATTGGTCAAACTAGGAGGCGTTTGAAATACAGAATAAATGAGCACCGCCGGAATGTTCGGAATGAAGAGATTACCAAATCTTCTATTCCTTCCCACTGCTGGTCTCAAGGTCATCGTTTTGATTTTTCCAAAACTAACATAATTTCATCTCCTGTTTGTTCCTCCCATTTGGATATTCATGAAGCATTTTACATATTTAAAAATTCGAAAAATCTTGTTAATGATATTTCTTCCACTCCATTCTTCTCTGATGCTTGGAAATTACTCACGTAACTTAGATTTCCGTTTAATTTTTGATATCCTTAGATTGTTATATGTTTAATCACCCTCATTTATTTATTTTCTTGTTTCTTGTACAATTCTACTCACACCAGTAGTTATATTTACTTTCTACATTATAAAGTTTTTCTTTTCATTTTAAACGATTTTGTGCGTTGCCAGTTTGACTGCAGCACTCGTGCTTACTTTGTTCGCCTGATGAAGGGTCGTGTGCTTTTCGACCCGAAACAATTGTTGCGAGTTTATTGCATTTTATGGTGTTTATTCAAAGTTTGTAAGTAATATTTTTTACAACGCCAGTTTTGTGGTGCTTTTTTATTAAACATCAACAGTAGTCAGACTGTTTTTAGACTAAATATTTTTTCATTAAAAGAGGTGTAGTAGGCGTACTGCATTTTAGTGCCTTTCTGACAGTAGCTTGAATCATCTTATCCTTTCAATATTTTAGTGACGGACCCCCATGATGATGGCTTCAGTGTTTTTATATATAGAATTTTTTTCTTTTCTATTGGTTAAAAATAGTTTAAATATTTGTGTGTGAGTATAAATCTTTATTATTACTATTATTGTTATTAAAATGATTAACATATAGACAATCCTGTGGAATATATTTCCCCTCTATAACTTTTCATGGCATTCATGAAAACTATGGCTTCAACCCGGTTAACTTTCCTCGTGCAAAACGTATAATATATTCATTTAAAAAACAATCCTTTTGTGATTTTTAAAATGATGAATACTTCTTAATTGAAACAAAATTTTTTTCAAAATTAAGATATATTTTTATCATAAATGTGACTACGATAATTTTATTTTTTACAATATATTAATTTTCAGTCGATCTTGATAATTATGTATGTTAATATTGTCTGCCAGAAGCAGTGAATAATATTAACAAAAGATAAAAAGTAAAACATAAAAGTCAGTAAAATTAAAAATATTTTTATTTAAAAAAATAATCTACAAAGCAGAATTTTTAATTTTGAAGCGTTGAAATAGATTTTTGTTTTGTCTAATTTATTTGTAGTAAAATATGCTAATACTTTCTACAAAATATAATGAGTTGAATTACTAATTTATTTTTTAAAGTTTATACTACATATGGGCATATCTCAAAATGAATAAAGCTTTTATTTTTATTTTTATTCATTAAACTGCTTCCTAATTTCCAAAAGATGAAATTCCTTATTCGCTTTAGAGACTTTTTTTTTTACACTTAAAAAAAAAAAAAATGAATTTTTCTTTCAACAATGTAAATTTCTTTTTAAAAAATTGTACGATATTTGAAGGAAGTATTTAACGGGAAATACCTGTACGTTTGTAAAAAATATTTTTTTTCCCTTCATATTTTGCTTTTGTGGTTGATAAAACATTATATAGCTAAAAGGTATGCTGCTATCCAGCCGCACCTATTCATAGTTACCAATTTTTACGATTTTTTTTATGCGGAAAAATGTAAATAGAAATTTTTATTCCATCTAATCAGTTACAGAACTATGTAAAAAATTTCTAATAAACTTTTCCAATAGCCAAGAAGCGTAAAATTTGACAACTTTGCCCATTGTTTTTAACATCAGCTACTCACAAATATCGACTCATCCCATGTTTCTCACTTTATAGTGACCTTATAAACTAAAATAATCGCCTCATTTACAAACTTATTTCGTATCTAGCACACGAGATGAGAATTTCATAAATCCAATAATCTGATCAGCAGCAAAATTACTGCTTAAGTTTTTAAAGCAATCGTAAGATTTCGAACACCATTACATAGAATTTTTTCTAAGTGTGCAAGACACGTCGAGTCTCGAGTCTTGTTTTCTAAGACAGTAGGTTTTTAAAATATCCAGTGGAGGGGGAAAAAAGAAAGAAAGAAAAACATCCGTGTGTAGAACGGATGTTTAGTCTCAACGTGTAAAATAATAATAATAATAATAATAAATAATAAAATAATAATTATAATAATAATAACTACTTCGTAATAAACACGCCGTTAATCATTTTTTGAAGTACGAAATTTGTATTTTCAAATTTTCTTTTAAATTATCGAATATTGATTGAGCTAAAAGTAAACAACTACTTCCAGTATCTATAAGAAATTTTATGTCATTATTGGATAATTTAGCTTTTATTATAGGAAGTGCATGAGCATTTTTGTTTATATTAAATAAAATATGATTCCCAATATTATTAGTGCAACTCTCACTGTTGTCATTTAGAACACGCTTTGTATTAGAAATATGACTAAAGTTTTGAAATGTTTGGGTAGCATTATTATCTGCTACCGTAATAATAGAAAGATTTTGGGATCCAACTGAATGTACAAATCTAGTATGCGAAATTTTCGGCGGAGAATTTGAAGTTGACACATACGGTATTTTATTTTTATTCGCTGATGCGACACTTAGTTTTCGCGATATGGTAGTATCAGCATCTCCATACCTCTTTTCTAGTTTAAATTACGGTTTCCATATTTACGTGCTTTATAAGTGAAATTACCTCTTTTTCTCCATCTGTAACAATTTAAGGCAATGTGGTCATGTTCTGAACAAAGCTGACAAATTAAACTATTTCTAGAAAAGTTTCTTCTAGGGGGAGAACGAAAATTGGTTTGCCTAGTTTTGTAATTATTTTTCTAATTTCTTTGATCAAATTTGGATCTGCTTGACTGAACTACGTGCAAAGATTAACTATGGGAGGGGGGAGTGTTATTTGTAAATGTAATGTTATTAACTTTGTCAGATAAATATTTTAGCGTATTTAATATTCCCGAGTCATTTTTACTATCACAAGAAAGAACAGTCTTAATATTGGTAGTGTTGTTGAAAGAATTATATATCTCAGATAATGTTTGAGCACGTTCAACTGCCTTGTTATAATCCCTTATATTTTCCTCCTTTAATTTTATTTTAATATTTGAGGGAACACACTCCAAAAATTTCGGGAGTTTTATGCTATCAAGGGATTGTTTGTCTTTAAGGTCAGGAAAGGCCTTCGGGACAGCGACATTTACACTATGAGCAACAGTTTTAATAGATTATACCGGCAAAATTCTGAAATTCTGAAATTCAAGAATTAGGATTCTTTGAAAAACTTACAAAAACTTTCTTCGATGAATTCAAGGTCTGTCGATTTATATAAAGTGTCATCTTCAATAAAGTATGCCAACACGGAATCACGAAGTTTCTCTTTCATTAAATGTAAGGTGGCGTCATTGGATAATTTATTCTCGCGTCCCCATCGAAATTAGGAACGTAGCAAAACGTGTTTCGATACTGTGCCATGTTTCTCAAAAACAAAAATGTTAACTGTGTTAAATAAAAATAATAGTCATAAGAATTTAATCAAATATCATATAATAAATAAAATTACCAAGACACTTAAAAATGAATAAAATTGTTAAACCTATTTTTTTTTTTTTTTTTAATTAAGCATGTTAAAGTTTGATGATAAAGTTTCAAAATTAATAAAAATAATATAGAAATTATTTGTAATATTTTCCTGTATAACATTATACCTTGCAACCAAGACGTTATCTTCGTATATATATTATAGACATTTTTATTAAATATATATATATATATGTATGTATAATGACTAATACCAAAAACTGATAAATATATGTAAGTTAAAATAATTGTCAACATATATTAAACTGTAAACCAAAATATCAAAATATGAAAAAAAAAAAAAAAAAAAAAAAAAGGTATATAATATTTTATGAAGTACAATGGAAAGACGAATAAGTATATATATATATATATATATATATATATATCAATTTTATCTGGTATTTATTTACACAAATAAAATAAATTTTTACCTCAATTATCTAAAAACTAGATATTCCAAAAAAATTCAGCATATTTTGATAATTTATATAACTTTAATTGTTCTTAAAAATTTATAAGAAAACTTATTCTTTTAGAATATAATAACATATATCAATAATAAAATACTTTACCTATGAGTAAAAACTTGTAAATGTATATAAAGTTAAAATAAATGTTAATATTTAAGAAAAAATGTACGAAAAGTACTTATTGTCTCAATCAAATATTACGAAAGGAGATTTACCACTTATCCGAGGAATCTTTTTTGCTAAAAAAAAATGTAATTTATTTATTATTTATTTATTTATTTACTCTTTTTTTTAAATTATTTTATTAAAAATAAGTGATGTGGTTTTTCTCCTGTATGGGGTGAAACGAAATTGATATAATATTTCATCGGATCATCTTTTATTATGAAAGCACACTTATGGCTTTTCAAAATAGTCATCGGGTGACTTCTGGGATTTCTTGTTTTTATAGACAACGGAGGAAATCTTGTATCGCATATTAACGTTGAATAACGATTAACAAAACATGTTTAAGAAGACGGTTCTTTACTCAAGAGCGGAGAAAGAAAATGTTATCATCACTGCTTGCAGATCGTAATGTAGAATATTTCTTTTTCACAATCACCACTATAGTAGTACGAAAACTCTACTGTACACACCATGTACGAAACGATGAACATGCAGATTTATTTGAAGAAAATCCATTAAAAATTCATGATAGCATTACACCTGTTTGCATTCTTCATAGCGATTTAGATCAGTAGGGATTTACACAAATTTACGTCCGCGCCGAAATGAAATTTTCGGATGAATTCACGTCAATGAATTCACGCAGAGATCCATTTCCATTTTTGATGTACTAATTTTCAAGACAAGAAAAAAATATTCTGAATATCCGGATATACTATCCGGCCAGAGTCTTGGCATCACAAGATATATGATGACGAAATGGGATGAATATATCTAAAGTAAGAAGTCGCCATGTACGTATAGCGATCCAGGTTCGATCGGCACTGTGAAGAATAAGAAACGATCTATTTTCTTCTTGAGAAAACCCATTAGTCTTTATTTTAAGTAACCGCATTAAGAATAAGGTGCAGAGAATTAATATTCATTTGGTAGATTTTGATTTTCAATCAAACACATGTCAATAAGCATTTTTGGACAAAGTGGAATGAGTAGATTCGACATAATTCATGATGAATAATTCTAAATTATTGTTTCGAGATAAACATAAAAATAAGCACGGAAGAAGCCATTCCTGATATCTTTTTAAAGGAACACCTTTTTGAGACCATGATAAAAAGAATAACATCTCTACAGAATGACAGACATCAAGCTAATTATTTTAAGAATTTTGTTTTAACGTTGTTAGCATTTGAAAAAAAAAAAAAAAAAAAAAAAAAAGCATTAATCTGAACTTTTTTCGCCAAATCTGTTTGGCTTCAAAAACTAATTTCGCTGAACACATTTTAATTTTTTTCTATTATAAACCTAAAGTAGAGATGATAAAAGATTGGCCAATAATTAAATTACGTCATAGGATTTGATTAAATTTTGTCAGGTATCCAGAAGCAGGCTGACCTCGCGAAATCTAATGATAAAAACATTAAAAGTAATTTTCAGCTATTTCACAATGCAACGGAATTTTTTTTTATATTTTTTTTATTTAATGATTACTTGGTGAAAAGTAGAGGATAAGAGTTATGGTTTTAGAATACTGGAACAATAAATTATTCGAAATTACAGATTAAAATAAAATAGATTAAGTGAATTGAACTAAAATATATTAGATTCTTTCAGAATAGGAAATATAATGTTTGCTTGCATTTTAAATCAATAAATAAAATGTAATTTAGATTATTATTATTATAATTTTATTTTAAAAAGGGATATGTGATTTTCAACATCACACTGACCCCCTCAGATTTTTATGAAATCGGGCTCATTTATTTGTTCTATTGAGAAATGAATGTATACCAATTAATAAGTCCATATCACTTTTAGTTTTTGATATACAGCGCTGCAAAAATGGGTAAAAAATGCAACATTGGTATCATTTAAAACCTTATAATACAGGCTTTCAAATGATATATCACAAGTATATAGTTTTAAATTTTTTCACTTTGAGGTCAAATATTTTGCTCTTTGACCTCCAATATCTCAAAAAGTACACGTTTAATTTTCTTTTAAAAATTACGTGTTATTTTTACATTTATTATCTATAACTATTAAAAATTTCGACATGGGACGGCCATTGGACGGCCATTAATATGTAACCCTAAGTCAGTATTTCCATACTAACATAACGTAAGTTTTCCCCATATTTCGTTTCCTAATTAACTTAGAGATATAAAATTGGTATTATTAGAAGGTGTATAATACAGGCTTTTAAATGATATATCACATGTATATATTCTTTTAATTTTTCATTTTAAGGTTAAACATTTTAACCTTTAAACTTCAATATCTCAAAAAGTATACATTTGATTTTCATTTAAAAATTATGTGTTATTATTACGTTAATTATCAGCAATTATTGTAAGTTTCAACATTGATTAAACAACTCTATTACAGAATTTTACGTAGATTATAAGATACTATTTTAAGCTAAGGGTATATTCGTATTACAAAAATACACAAATGTTAAAAAAAAGGTTGATTTTTATTACCATAACACATTAAATTCTAATACAAATGTATTATATACTCAAAAGCTGTTATTTATTTATTTTATTTATTTATTTTTTTTTTTTTTTTCAAGTAAACTATAAAAAAAAAAACTGTTGGAAAACAAGTTTTAAAAATTCAGAATGCAGGAATGTCAGGTGTCTACGTAACGACGGTTTAAAACAAAATTTTTAAATAAGAACAAATTCATGGATACCATATGCTGAAAAGCGCTCTCCAGCGATGCATGAGAAAAAAAAAATGTAACTGCGATTGAATTAAAAATGTCTTTTGCATTTAAAAAAAAAAAAAAAAAAAAAAAAACTATTCATAAAAATTCTGCAACACTTGCTTTTTTAGAGCGATTTTAAACAATTTAAATTAATACGGAATTTCTTCTTAAAAATTATTTCAATTGATCCCATAACAAATAATATTTTAATGGAATTTTCTTATTCATTATCTTTCTAAGCCGCTATGAATGATAGTCTTACACGTTTCTTTAAAAGAAGGTTAATAAAATTGATGTAGAGTTTTTATAAGATTTAAAACAAAACAAAACAAAATGTTTTCAAACTAAGCTCTAAACAATGTTCTTTCAAAATTCTTAAACTTTTTATCATATTTTATGTTTTGTTTTTGAAGAAATGTATAATTTATTTAATTTATTGTATAAAGTAGTATCTTTCAACAAACATATTAAGTCCGCAAATTACTTATAAGAACATTTAAAATTCCACTTTGATAAAATAAACTTATTTAAAAATTCTTTATTAGAAATAAATTCTTTTACAGTAACTTGCATAACGGCATGTAAGATTTTTTTTCTACTACGTACTATATAATAGATTTTAAATATTTCGTTTCAAAATGATAATTTATTTATGCGTAAGAAATCTAATTTTTAATTCTATTTCTATATTTATACAAATAAAATTTAAATGTCCTTAAAATGAATATTTTTTAAGTTGTTTGCTTAATTTATATCTTTCCGTTTTCATGTTTTTACATCAAATTTAATATCTTCAAAAGAAGGGGCTCAGGTGCAACGAATTCTTTATTTACTACTTAAGATCTCGTAAAAACTGTAAGTAAAATGAAGTCTCGATAGACGTAAGTGAACAAGAATTTTTTAAAGAATTATTAGAATAAAGACATCATCCGATGTAACACATGTTAATTTTCTGGCAAACACAGATTTTTAATTTTTTCCGCCCCGAAAATGAACTGAAAATGCAGTATTAAAGCTGGGGAAATTCGAAATAAAATCACATATACACTTATCTGTTTAAAATATGACTATTTTATATAGTACTATTTTTAAGAGTACAAAATCGTTAACTTGCAAATTATATTCTACAGTGAATACAATTCATCCCATAAAATGGAAATTTCAATCAAATACAATAAGTACACAAATAGTTCCTGGAATAAGAAACTCAGTGTACTAATACCTTAAATCCTCAGAGCTATGACAGGCAAATATAAGAAGGTGATTACAACTAAAAAAATGAAAATAAATATATTTTTTTTTCTTTAGATATTTTAACATAAGATATGGATTACTGAATAAAAATATTTTGTATTGTTTTACTTTATGTATATCGTTGTTTAAAACAGGAAATATGAAATAATATGTAAATAATTGTTTTCTTTTTGAAAACACGCTAGAAAATTACTATTTTCACAAATAAAGATATTTTAGAATTTAGAATTTAGAATATTATTAAATGATCGAATGGTGGCAATTTTCAATATATATGTCGTACTACAGTAGCATTTAAAAGAAATTCAACATGCACGTTTAAAAGGGAATTGTTTTTTGACTATTTTAGTGTCGTCGATATGTTAATAATATGTTCGTTATTTTTTCTTTTCAGTATAGCTTAACTCTTAAAAAATATACACTAATTAAGGTTTTTTGTGTGCTATTCTACATTCCTCATTCATTCCGTTTTTAATTTCGAAATTTCCAATTGTCTCTTTTTTCTCTGTTCAAAAAATTTCGAAAACTGAATAATAACCTAAACAGTAATTAACTGCTGGTGTCGGCTGATTTTTTTTTTCCTCTGCATAATATCTAAATTTTTTTTTTTTTTTTTTTTTTAAATAAATAAATGTGAAACACAAAGCGTAATATTTAGGTAATTTTGGTAGATATTTTACGCTAGGTGGGATTTATTTATTTCAATAATCAATATTGAACTTATAAAAGTTATCTGTTTTAAGTAATTTTCTTGTTTCTTGGAGGCATAATGCTTTTCTTTATTTAATAAATACTGAATGAAATTCAAACCGATTCAGTTAAATTAGTAATAAATAAAAAGATTTAATTCAAGCATTTTGTTAATTATTATTATTGCTTTTAATATTTTGTATTGTTTTTATACAAAGGAATAATTTGTGTTAGATTAGTAAGCTTGTTTCCTACTTTTTTTTCTAAGCATAAGAATTGTGTCAGTATTTTAACATATTGCTTGCGGATCACGTAAAAGTTTTTTTTTTTTATTATTATTATTATTTTTTTTATTTTTTATTTTTTTTATAAAAACGAATATCTTTCCGTTTTCATGTTTTTACATCAAATTTAATATCATCAAAAGAAAGCTCCTTTAAGCATTCCTCAAAAGAATACTTTATTATATTTAAAAATCAATTTGCATGTTCTTAACACTTTATATGTTGCCGGCGTATATATATAGCCCACACATTTACCGCATCAATTGTTGGTGATAAAATTTAAATAATTTAATCACGAATACGTAAATTTATTTTGTAAAATAAAATAATGATTTAGTGAAACGCCAAAAGGCAGTTGGTACTGTTAAAAATACGAAAATACCCCGAAGACAACGTGTTAAATATGCTCAAATAGTATAATAATACCACGTGATACACCAAGACAACAGATTGGAAGTTTTAAAGATATGCTTCATCGACCGTCCATATACACCGACAGCGATAGAAACAATCCTGGAAATACGTTGTTTTAAAAAATATTAGTTTCTGTGTTCGTTAGTATTTAAGTTTACTACAATACGTGGTAACAGACGGCATGAATTATTGGCTTCAAAAAGAATAACAATAGTATTCGTAGTTTCCATTGGTTTCAAGGACATAATTATACTGTATGCTTTGATTTATTATAGATAATTGTTCTAAATATGATAGTTTTCTATATCATATTTTCGAAAACATGATTTACTAAATTGGCAAATCCATTCATAATGCCACCATTCAATGTTTAATCACTCTGATATACTTTATAAATAGAAAATAAATTAATGTTCTATTTGGTTTGAAATACCATCGGAGATTTTGGAAATGGTGGTAAAGTGGTGTGCTTCTCCATGTCTTTCGAATGATAGCCTCTTGATTTATAAATAGCATGTAAGCGTCTTCAGAATTATCGCATAAATTGATTAAACCTTCTAATAAGGTACACGATTTACACAAATATTTCTACAAACTTGAAATTTCTGTCACTCTAATTTTGATGCTGAAAGCAGTTCTAAGTGCTGCTCTCCAATTTTCGATTTTATTAAAATCAAATTCATCAAAAAGTTAACTGAAAAGATTACATTCAAAATTATTTGTAAAATTGGATTATTTTAGATAATTCATCCAACTGTTTGGTTTTTAACTATTATAAATTAAACATTTATGCAGATTTTTTGAACCTAAAAATATATATGTCAACAGAGAAATGTGGTGCAATAATTACAAATTTACAGTGTGTCAGCAATTTTTTGTTTTTCTAGCTAGCTTAATAATTTTTTTTTCTTTCTTTACAGGTAAGCGATGAATTTTACAGATATGTTTTTATTTCTGTGCACCGAACGATTGGTATGTTCTATTTTGTTGTCTTTTTTAAATTTGTTAGGAAAAATTTTATGTCCTTTAGCAGTAAAAGTAACCTTCTATCTCTTTCTCTTTCTCTCTCTCTCTCTCTCTCTCTCTTTTTTTTTTTTTTTTTTTTTTTTTTTTTTGATAATACATTATTTTTCGCATCGTAAAAACAAACATGCTATGATACTTGTACTTACAGTTAGTCTTGTACTTATAATGTACATTATGTATACGGGACCCTTACAGTTTATTTGCACTTTTTAACCATAAGCAACCAGTGGTCGAACTTTTTTATTCCAATTTGTCTACGTTTTATTTATTTATTTATTTATTTTTTATTATTACTCCTTACTCTACGATAGTCGCTAACATTTTAAATTGATTAATTTTTGTATTTTAATAATTATTTAAAGTATAACACTTATATTTCAAAGATACTTTCTAAATTCCTATTAAAAAAAACTATTCAGCTTCGGATAGATTTATATAAAGATGACAAAATGTATCTAAGCATGTGTTTTTACAGAAAATAAATATCTTCTTTCTAATTAATTAAGTACGGTAAAATGAAGATGCTTATATCAGAATTTCTTGCAATTAGTTCACTCTTTATACAAACACACACACACACACACACATATATATATATATAATTATTTATTTTATTCTATTTTTTTCTGAGAAATTGTTACTTTCACATTCCCGTCCTCTGTTACACCAAAGTTACGCAATTCTCTTAATGTAGAGAGTTTACTCCCCCTGTTTACTATACCGTTGTTCTCTAAACTGTTGAAACAGCTTAACAAATTTACCTTCGAGTTTACGAAATGCGCGTCAAACTACTCTCATTAGTACAGGATATTATAAATCGCCTCCTTTCCCCATCTCATTATATGCATTCTCTGACTGTTGGGATCTTTACCAAATGAACTTTCGACCCATTCTGAATCCCCCTCCCTAAGTATTTCGATAAATTAAACACTATTCGATTGAAGATTGGAACTTTCTAATCATCGCGGGTTGTCTTTTGATCTCCAACTCATGCCTGCTAATTAAGGAGTCTCGATATTATCTTTATCTGAAAGGTAGCGGATCATAGATGGCTTAGTAAGAATTATTTGACAAGGGACTCGTTCCTCACGCTGTAAATGGTTATGATCTGATAGTCAGATTTGTAGGCAAGCCAGACTGCTCCCAGTTTCTCATCGCTGTTGCTTTAATCTAGATGACTGCTTTAATTGGGTTCATCTTGCATCAACATCGGATTTAAGAAGGAAAGGTTGTTTCACAGAATGGTTTTGCATAATCTTACACAAGTATCATATAAAATAGATCTTAATTTAAAAGACAAATATATACTGAGAAAGATTTCTCTTTGAATTTGAATTTCCTGATCATCTGATGTTTGCAATTCTAATTATTACACAGGCAATCGTCCTCTTTTTTTTTTTTTTTTTTTAAATATTTTTTTTTAGACATATGATCATTTGCACGAATATGTGTAGATTGCCCCAATTTGAGCAAAATCTTTTTTTTTCTGCCCAAGCAGGCCGCTTCTTGTCAACTAAAACTGCGGGCTTGCTAAAACATTAGATTCGGTCAATATCAGTGCTAATTAGTTAATCGATCACTAATACGCACTAAAAGGACTTCAAGATGTAATGACTTCAATGGCAAAATGAGATGTGATATTTTACGTACATAAAGTTTTGCTTACCATACAAGCATACTACTAAATAAAATGTATTTTTAAGAAACAAAATAAATAAATAAAACGTATATGAATTGATTACCTTAAAAGAAATTATAAATGAATAGCTCGACTAAAACTCTTTTAAAATAACTATATTTAGAAGAAGAAATGAATACAACTTATTGATTAATTTAATTTTAAATTGAAATTTTAAAACGATTACTGAATGAAAAAAACATTGCTCAGACAGGTATCATGTACTTTCTATGGTAAGGATTAAATTCTTTAAGGTTTGTGAACATGAATAAACTATCACTGAAGACCTATAAAGCCTAGTCAGTATTTACATAATATTGAATTAGAGCTTAAATTTCATGAAATGATTCTTTCATGCTCGGAATCGGAATAAATTTCGAAAACCTTTTAATACCTATTAGTGAATATACTATATTTAACGGTTTTAATTTTTGATCATTAAAACTACAAGCATTAAATATTGTATTTAATGCAGTATTTAATTTTCTCTAAAAAAAGGAAAAATGACATATGCTGAGGTAAGTAATGTAAATATCGCCTGTAATATAAAAAGTACATATATCCAGAAAGAAAATCATTTTTGTTTGTGAGGCTTTATCAAATATCTAAAAGAGTTTATTTTCTGAAAATTACAAGAAAGAGAATGAAAGAATTAAAAGAAAAAGAATGAATTAAAGATATATATATATATATATATAATGAGAACATTATTGGTAAAAATTCGATATTTTTTACGTCTTAATCATAGTTTATAAGGTATTTTTAATAGTATTTAGTGTTATATAAAGGTGTGTTTATTGATTTTCGAAAGACTGCGTGGATATAATTGCGTGGCCAACAGACTTTCATAAGTATTAATGTAAAATATTAATATATGTATAAAGGTTCGTAAATAGATTTCCTACATGTAGAAGAAGAATCTTAAAACTACTCAATCTCCAAGCTTATTAAGATAATTAGAAACCCTCGTTCAGTAACTTCCTTAAATACAATGTTTTAGCAATCTAAAAAAAAAAAAAAAAAAGAAGAGGAAGCTAGAAATGCATGTTTGTTTTAAAGCATATAAAATTGCATAAATAATGTAAAACAGTTGAAAAAATTAACTGACTGTTTTAAAAATCGTATTTCACAATAAACTGCAAAATACTCTTTTGGGACTTTTTCCTATAAGATTATTTATCATTAAAAGTAGCGTAAAGTGACCACATTCCTTAACAAAAAGTAATATTTTAAAATGAGATATATGTTATACCGAAAAGAAAAAGGTTTTGAAACATGTGAAATTTTAGAGATCAATTCAAGATAGTGCGTGGATCAAAATTAAAGATATTTGCAAGCTGCAATTTTATGAACTCAATATTAGCATAATTTTTATTTAATGAAATTTCAATGTACATTTCAACGTAGATTACATGATTCAAAATAAGTTCTTGATACTTTCCCTGCTTTTCCATTTCTAAAATCATCCTATATTTTTGCATCTTTATTAATGACAAATAAGAAAATTCTATACTAAATTAAATTAGAGGAACAAAAACCTATGTATATTATACAAAAGTTAAGTCTATTACGCACAAAAAATACGAAAAGCATAATATTATTTGTTGTACATATACAGTGTAACAGACAAAGACATGATTTAAAGTGCAAAGCTTCGGAGTATGCATTATGAAGAAATTGCCTACAGAGCCACTCATTCTGACAGAAGGAAAAATGTCTTTAACCTAGATGGGCATCTTTAAGCATAATCTTGAATCACAAATATGAGTACGCTATTCTAAATTACTAATTTCTCTACTAAAGTTCTTGAATCTAGTGGCTGGCGAGTGATGACTTCCCAGTCATTCGACAATCTATTTTCAATTGACTTCAGATGCGGAAAACACAACAACCAGGAAATAGTTGAATAAACTCTGGATAGTAAAATATGTTATTGAAATGATACATCACGTTACGCTAAAAATGAGCTTGGTTTTAACACGTTATTACGGCAAATATATACAAGCATGCGAAAAAGAGGTGACCGAAATGTATTGTCAGTGGCACTCGATAACATCCCGCTAGGTGTTAAACCCGTTTGACGGTAATTAAACTGATACTATTCCAAGAATCTTTAAATGGATATCTCCACCATAATCTTCTACGCAGTACCTGAACTCATCTAAGAAAATGACACTGCCAATCTTGGATCCAATGCCGTCACTGGAAGCATGATTATTTGTCAGTTCTCCTGTCTTCACTGCAACGTGAGCAAGACCCCGCCACCCAACAATGGTCGCTGTGTTGACAGTCATTGGTGCTCTAGACAATATAAAATTGCCTGGGTCGTTAGTAGTAGTTCTGCAAGCAAGTCATAAGTTATTATATGATTTTACAAGGTTCGTGGACGACTGTCGTATTGGGCTGTATTGGCCCGAGGCTGCGACAATCATGTAGTGCATCATAGATTCTATATTTGCATGAAAGTAAAAGGGTTTTCGGCCAAGGTGTGCAGCAATATCGTAGAACGTTAAACTTCACCTCTGATTGTGCATAGTTTACGTGACATGTTCGTGTAGAAGTTGTTCCTCCTTATAAGCTGTAAAAACGATTTTGTTGTTTGTGTCATCAATGACTACACTAAAACTCTAATTGTTTTATTACACCGAAATTTAATTCCTTTCATGCAAGTTTGAGATTTCTGGTGCAGAAATTTTATATTTTATTTTTAAATTTTATATTTTGTGCAGAAATTTTAACGTTTAGCAGTGTATTTGTAATTTTAAGAAATTTTAGCATTTATTCTTATTTTATGTATATTTGCATCCCTTTTTCTTTCTTTAATTACATTAAAAATGCAACTTGGTAACAAATTACTTACTAGTGGGTCAGCAGATCAGGAGCCTCGACGTCCTATTTGCACAACTCATTGCTTGGCAGATCATTTTTATTTACTCCATTTTATTTAAAATAATTATATATATATATAAAACTGTGTACACTTTTGTGTATATCAACAAAAAAAATATAAAATAATAAAAGACAATAAAAAAGGTGGCGGTTGGGTGGGCAGATGTTTGATTACGGAGGTGGGGTGGAGTTGTAAGGCTGGATGGTTGGGTGGGATTGTGAAATTTAATTAAAAAAAAAAAAAAGTAGAAGGCTTGTTGCATTTGCTTTGTATTACTATGCAAACTTTCTTTTTCCAATAAAATTTCAGATTCTTCCTTTTTGAGTTGTCAACTATATTTAATATTCTAATTATACTGTTAAACACAATGTGATCAATCGGTGAATTTCATTGTTGCTACGTGGTTTCATTGGTGTTCATCTTCTTTGAAATTTTGCTTTTTTAAATCCATATGGTTCCTGTTCTGGTTGTGGCAGGCTATGGGAGTGCTGCCTCCTTCTTCCTATCTTGCGTTTCTTGGGTTGTTTTTTCATTAATTTTGATAAGTTTATGGTTTTAAGTTAAGATTTGTTGTTTTACTTTATTGATTCGTTTGTTTTGCAGGCTGTTAATTAATAGATCTGGTTTCTTTACATTAGTGTATTTCATCCACTAATGTTTTTTTTTTTTTTTAATTATTATTTAAATCTTATTGGTCATTGGTGTTTCACTGATCTTGTATCTGTTGCTTGGCTTCTACTATGCTTAATAGATCATCTATATATATATATATATATATATATATATATATTAAATTATTTAATTCCTTTACAATACTCAGCAAATGAGAGAAAGATGAAAATACCAACAATGAATTTAATAATTAGATGTATTACGTATAAATTTATTGTCACAATTACCATTTAAGTAAATTTCACTGAATAGTAAAAACATGTTAAAGTACTTACGCATAAGAGAAATGACGTATATCACTTAACCTAAACAATGAGTTAGTTGTCTTAATCCATTAGTCCAGTAAATTCATGCAACACAAGATAAGAATTGAAAGAAATTAACCAAAATGACTATTGAAATAAAAAGGAATGCATGAAGGAAAAATGGAGTTAAAAATGCTGAAATCCAGTACCGATCTCATCAGGAAACTAGCAGTACTGTCAACAATTAATGCAAGATTTCGAATATTGTATAGCTTTTCAGCAATATACAACTCTAGTTTCAATCTTGCAGAAAAAAAAAAAAAGAAAGAAAGAAAGAAAGATAAAAGGAAATTGGCTGATAACTTAACCATAATGAAAATTGGAATTCGTGAAAGGAGCTGGCCACATGTAAATCAAATCCAAATCAAATAAAAGTCCGGGCGGTTGCCAAAACGAACAAACTGAAAAGAAATAATTAAAAGTAGAGAATCGATTAATCGAAAGTTTCTGAAATGAAATAAATGTAAGCATGAAGTGATAAATATTGTTCTTAAAATTTAAAAGCTGAATTCACAATTAAATATATATATATATATACACAGAGATACGTGTATGATTAACTCGCTACATAACCAGATACGTTTCTGAGAGGGGCTCCCACCCCCTCATTCCCAGTATCTGTCTCTCTATATCTATCTGTATATATGTGTATATATATATTTCCTTGTAATTAATAGCTTTGTGTTAATTCCTTGTAACTCATAAATACTTGTAGCAAATTTCAAAACATATCGGAATTATTTTGGGTAGCCCTGCAAACTAATTAAAAATTCTATTAATACCATTTTACACAGAAAAACTGCTTTTAAACAATCCAGTTACATTCTAAAAACATATTTTTACTTCATCATGTTTGGTGGAATGTAATCATTTTGAAATGTATGTATAATATTTACCGTCTGGAGACCATAATGGCAGGAAATTCTTTTGTGTGCCCCTTTACAAGAACAACAATAATTATATACACTAATAAAATCTATACAGCTAATTCATTGTAACTCCTTAACATCTGAACCAAATTTGACATCGTTTGGATGATTAGAGAATATCATCGGAATTCTTTTGTGTGGTCCTGTAAATAAATTATTTAGTCTATAAACACATTTTTTCTAGAGAAAACATGCTTTTAAGCATCTTAATAATGTATGTTAATTCGATTATTTTCAATGCAGCATAAACGCGTTAAATAACACTTAAATAAAATTCTGTCCATAGGCTCTAAAGTCACGAAAATCTTTTCTGTGTCCCTGTAAACGAGTCACAAACACTATATACACCAGTAAAAACTACACAACTTAATGTAGCTCATAAATAATTATTAAAAATTTGACAAAATTTGGATGATTACGTTACATTGTCTGAAACACTTCTGTAATGTCCTATATATTATTAAGTCTAAGCATATATTTGCTATAGAAAGCGTATTTTTAACACTTTATCTACAGTATTATGAAGTGGATAAGAAGTTTATTTGAAACGCATTTTATTAGTTTCTTAAGAGTATTTTTTAAAGATAAATGCAATAAAAATTATGCATATCACCTCATCTTAATAATTAATGATGATTTAGTGAAGTGGTACTTTAGGTACTTAAATGTCCATTGGTATACGAAGGTTGAAAAAGATATTAGGAGCTTAAAAAAGTGTTAAAAAGTATTCATTTGTTATGTTCCTTATATTTCTTTCTTTTTTTTTTTTTCTTTTTTTTTAAGATTGATGGTAGATTCTTGAAATAATATAGGAATTAACCGAAACTATACAACTAATTCTGTGATGTTCATGAACATTTGTAATAATTTGCAAGTCAATAAAGAGATTTTTGAGGGTCTTATCGCGAGACATACAGTCGGTAACAAAAGTGTCCGAACACTAGCAAAAATTCCTATATAAAAAAGTACACTTAATACTATTTTGTTAAGTAAATCCTTGTCGAAAAATGTTCTTAGTCAGTCTAAGAACAGAATTCGACAAGGATTCATTTAGCAAGACTGTATTAAGCGTACTTTTTTTACATAGGAATTTTTGCTAGTGTTCGGACACTTTTGTTACCGACTGTACATACACACAAATGGATCCCAAAAACTTTTTAAATCTCTGCATGGAGGCCTCACTGACATTTCGGAGAAAAAAAAAAAAAAAAAAAAAAAAAAAAACCTTACCGGTGATAATGTATGTAAAAATTATCAGAAAAAAAAAATTTCGTCTTTGAAGGGTGTTAATTACATAGAAAAAAAATAATACAAAAGCGTTTTAGGAGGAATGAACTCATAAAAAAGAACGATTTATATAAAAACACTAAATCAATTTTTTTTAATGCACTGCAATTTGCATGCAATCTGATAACAGAAATTACAAAAAATGACCGGATTTGTACTCTTTAAATTTCTTTCGGTAGGGGTTAAAAGAAAAATTATATGAAATATGTGTGTTTAATACTAAAATTTCCCGTGTCCGTAACAGGAGATGTAACGTCCGTAATGCTTTTGGAAGAGCGGTATGAAATTGGGAATCGTCTAAACATATTATTGCAGTCATTAAAAAATATATTAATATATTTTTAAGATTTATTTTTATTACTAAACTTGAAATAAATACATTATTTTTAGATTATGGGTGGATACTTATTTAATAAGTCTTTCTCTGAAAAGGTTGTCTATCACATTTTGTGTAGGTAACAACATTAAAATTTTCATTTTTGTTGAATAAACTAATATAAAAATTATTTTTGTAAAATTTATTTCAATGTCCTTTAAAAACATATAAAACACGCAATTCATTTTCGAAATGCTTTCTATTTTACCCTAAAATATTCATTTTAACTTTTTGAAATTATTCTCTTTTTAAGTAAAAAACTCGTTACTGTTGTCTGAAGAGTCACTTACTACTATATGTTGTTCTTTAACAGACACATTGCACAGATATTCTCTTTTCGAAGTTTAGTCATTTCGTTAATGTAAATATCGCTTTCTTTAAAATTGTCCAAAGAATATCATAAGGCGATCTATCTTGATCTCATCATTTTTTTTCTAGGATTCATTTTGAAGTATGGCTCAAGAACCCCATTAAGTTTCATCTTTTCCCTCTCAATGACGCATAAAAGGAAGCAGAAAATATTTTTATTGCAACGTAATTGTTCTGAAATCAAATAACTTTAAAAGTATCTTTCGTTTCTTAGCCTTTTATTTTAATTACAAAATGGTACTTAATAGAACTGGGATCTATGATACATCACCATGAGAGATTTTGTTAAATTCTTTTATTATAATGCTTGTTTGCATAAAAGGACAATAAATGCCTTTTTTTATAGTCAGTTCTAAGGAACATGCATATCTTGATATCTTTCAATCAATGACAAAAGAAATACAATATTGCTTTTTATTCTGAACCAAAATATACCTAAGTTAAAAAAAAAAAAAAAAAATTCGTTACAAATTTCAAATATCATTTCATGAAAAAAAGTAAACTTTAATATAAAGCAAAAACATTCTACAGATATTATAGTCATAAGATGTAATTTTATTGAGTTATGAACAGCAACACTTTTAGATCTGATATGTTTTGTGTATCCTACTTTGTGTAATCTTTTTTTTTTTTTTTTTTTTTTTTTTTTTTTACTTTCTTTCAGATCTATTTATCGATTCATTGTAATATTTTGTAAAATATGATAAAAACTACCTTATTATCTGTCAAAAAGTACAGTTTTGTCTAATTATTCATCTTAATACTGTAATAAAAATCTAAAAATTTTGAAAAAAAAAAACAAAATCTTAATGAATGATTCAAAAAATAAAAATATTTAATGTTTAAATATTTTTACGTCATATAAAAAAACAAAGTACAGTCGGTAACAAAAGTCTCCGAACACTAGCAAAAATTCCTATGTAAAAAAGGTACACTTAATACAGTTTTATTAACTAAATCCTTGTCAAATCCTGTTCTTAGTCAGTCTAAAAATAGGATTCGGCAAGATTTATTTAACAAAACTGTATCAAGTGTACTTTTTTATATAGGAATTTTTGCTCGGAGACTTTTGTTACCGACTGTACTACTTTTAAACTTTTCTTCTATGCATTATCTTATACACCATGTTTCAAAAGAATATATTTCTTAAAGTATTCTTTATCTCATAAAATTAAAATATAGTTTATGAACATCATTTTATCGATAGACTAATTCTTTTAACTTTAAAATTAAATTCAAAATTTAACTCTTGATCGACATATATGATAGAAATGCATTAAATTTTAAATCATTTAATTGTGACTTAAACCAATCCATATATTATAATCATAGTAATTCATCTCTTCCATAATACATACATTATCAATTCATCCATCATTCTATTCATAAATTAATATGTTAAGGTAAACTCACCAGTAGTGGACCCTGTGCCAGTATTGGACACTTTTAATTTTAAACTCGGAAAATAAGCTACCTAATAATTCTGAAGATTCGAGCAATGTTCAGGAAGGAAGTTATAGTCCTCTACTGTTAAACCCTTTACCTAAAAATAATTCCCACCATTAGTTTTAAAATAATGTTAGTTTAACTAAAAAAATTTACACTTTTTGTGATTTTGCCGTTTTCTTCTAATCACTATGAATAAGGAAATGAAATTTTATTTGCTCTCTCTCTGCTTATTTTTAACTCATTCCTTATGCCTTTTGCTTTCATATGACTAAAATAAGTATGCAGAATTCTTTTCCTTTGCTATTTTTTAAATCTTGTATTAACACATAGTATTTTTATGGTATTAGTATCATTATTATTTCCACTACTGGTACCAAAAAATGTCATCATGACCAATAGTGGACACCCCTGTCCACTACTGGCTCATGTGACTTTTAAGGTCAGATCCTGTAGTGGACATAATTCCGTAATCTCGCAATTTTAGAGTTGAATTCAGTGTTTATAAACGTCACTCCAAAGCTACGCATTTAGCAATTGGCGCCGGTCTGGGACTCACTCCTAGAAGGGTAAGAAGACATGCTATCACAATTTTGATATTATGCGGAGAAGGTGAATCCAAGAGTTTCCGAAATTTAGAAAACTGAACAAAATGGAAATTCGCTTGAATCATTAGATAATCTTGCGACATTTTAATCTTTTTATTCGCATTTCTTTTTTTGGGTTCAATATTGGACTTGTTGGTTAAGTTCGGTTCCTACTGAAACATCGACATTGAAATAGCATAACTGCAGTCAGTATTTAGAGGGTTGAGCATGACTAAATTTTATGTCGCACTAGTGCTATACTATGGGCAGTTAACGACGGTCTTAAACTCACCACTAAGAATAGTCCGGAGACATTTGATAACCCTCAAAGGTTTAACTTTGATGGAGACATGGATGAAATTGAGACCACGAGGAGAAAATTATGAAGGGATGTCTCCTGATTAGCCTTATTAATGATTCCCAGACAGTTTCCAATAACAAATAGTGTAGCACTAGTGCAATGTAAAATTCACTCAAATTTTAGCCCAAAATGTTGGCCTCAACGGGGATTCATGTATGTGAGGACCACAGATTATTATACAGATAGGACACTCCCGTATATTCTTCGGTAACCAAAATTTGACTGCAACGACCCTATTGTCAACGGCTGTAAGTTTCTCGAGCTCTCCAGCTTACGCAACCGCTCGTCTTATTTTTATTGTATCTATGTTCATATTCTAATATTAGTGTAACGTTAAACCCAACATCCAACCAACTAATCATTGTATTGATGTTTACGTTTTGCACTGGCAACTTTGTTATTGTATACGAACTTTATTGTCGAAAGCAATTTATTTTAAGAAGAGAGTACTAAATATTCAGGAAATAAATTTCGAAAGTATACATAAACCAGAAATATTTTTTTCATTTTAAAGCATTTTGTATTATTTAAACCAAACAATGTTAATTATTTAAGATTTCATACCATACCGCTATTTCAGCATTACAGTTTGCTATATTAAACCTTTGGCCGGAACATGTTTTCATCATGCTTATCGGGAACATCGGTCTCACAGACCGCTTTTTGAAAAAAAGGTACTGAATGTATTTGGCGAAATTTTGTGGCGATAAATTATGAATTCTTGCAGCCATAAATTTACTTTCTTAATCATGACATATCTCAGGGGCGAAAAATATATTATATGGTTGGTTGGATTTAATGTCGCATTAGTACTGCACAATGGGTAAAAATGATAGCTACTGATAAAATATACCTTTCAAAGGGCAGATAACTCATCAAGGAAACTCCATTCAGTGTCTCGCTTGTGAATGAATTCGCTCTAGAAGACTTCCTAGAAATAACTCTTACTACTTAAATATATCTGACGATTGGAAAAAATATTGAATAAATCATCGCAACAAAGTAGCCATCTCCCTAACAGCACAAAATGTTTCAGAAACCTAACAGTTATATAACATGGAAACATTGTACATATTACAGAAACGTTCAGTTAGCTTTCCGATTACTTTCAAAAACGTAGAAATGTCCGCGATCGTAACAAAAAAATCAGATACGTAACAGAAACGTTTCAATTACATAACTGAGAGAACGTAGAAAAGAGCGAACGTTTCAGAAAGGTATCAGAAAGCATATTAAAATGTGTTACATTTTTGAAAGTTTGTAAGCATTTTGCAACATAACTGAAACATTCTGTGCTGTATGGGCTCTCCTAGATTTTATGTCCATCTAACCATGAAATTGAGGTATAGATAGCCAGCCAGTTTAAAGCGTCACTCCGCCATTGTACGTCTTTGATTTAGGCTTAGAAGAAAAGATTGGATTATATACGTGCCTTAAAAGTCCGTATAGTAAACAAAAATGTAACGTATGTATCTCAAAACATTCAGATACCTAACTAAACAAAAATATTCAACCGCTAAATTAAATAAACATTAAAATTTCTTTTATTTTCTATAATCGAAAAGCACAAATGCACGTCAGAATGAATGAACTCGTTAAACTATTACCTACGAAAAAGTTTATGCTGCCATCCATGATGAAGTTTAGGAAATATTTCAACTCGCCGTCTCTCCCTTATGGTCATCTATCCTAGAGTGACCCTGTTCCTGTATATACAGTGTTGCCAAATTTACGGTAGATATTGAATATAAAATTCCCTAAATTTGGCAAGAATGTATACACACACATATATATATATTGTACTATACTATATAATTTTAAAAAGGGAGTTAAAAACTTCTCTTGCATAATTTATATGTTTCAATTAGTTACTGAAATTAAAATTTACCACCTTTTCTAAAGCAGAAACACATAGAGATTTTGTGTTTAGATCAATTTAAAATAAAAACGTTTGCTCTGTTTTGTTAAAAGAATGTGCTCTGTTATATAATATTGTGCTATACTATATAATTTTAAAAAGAGTGTTAAAATTTTTTCTTGCGTAATTTAAATGTTTCAATTAATTGCTCAAATGAAAATTTATCACCTTTTCTAAAGTAGAAACACATAGAGATTTTGTATTTAGAATAATTTAAAATAAAAACGTTTGCTCTGTTTTTTATTAAAGCATGTCTGTTTTTTTTTTTTTTTTTTTTTAATGTGCACTTGGTGTGCATTTGTATAAATGTGTATAGGTGTGCACTTATATACGTTTATCGACAAATTAATATTTTTGGACCATGAAATCATAATCTAGGTAGTGATTTTGTACTACTATATTTCATATGTATAACTAAACTCAAATAATAATAAGTTATTTGTTCAAGTACAGCTTTTTTAACTATAATTATTTATTTAGAATTTATAACAAGCTATTTTAAAATAAAATGTCGTGTGTTTATACAGTTACACTTGTATAAGAATGATATAAATGTACGGTGAATTTACTGGTGAAATGTAATTAATATTGTACGTTATTAACGACACATATAGCTCAGATTTTAGTATATACTGAAAACATGTCGCTGCAGAAAATTTCGTCATTGCGAAATGGAAATACATATATAATAATAGGAAATAAATAATGGAATTGCAAGAAAATTTTCATAGAAACATGCATTTTTGTGAGCTCAAACGGTGTTTAATGATACATAAAGCTAGAAAATGAATATATCTAGATAATTAGACCTTGAAAATATTTTGGTCATTTGAACTTTCGGCCAATTATCAATTTTGTCATTAAAATGCCCGAAACAATAATTTATTTTACTTAATTTTTTATTAACTTGATGGTGTCACCAATATTATGAAATTTTATATTAGGTTAACATTTTTGTTTCCCTTTATTCAATTATTTCTGTTATTTTATCCAAATATTTTGTATGCTTTGAAACAGAAACAGAAACACAGATGTTGATATTTAAACTTAAAAACTTCTTCACACACCATAAAATTAATGAAAGCACTACCGGTTTCGAAAGGACGTGGTTTTCTTTTTCATGAGCAAAACACCTACTAGTACCTTGTAGGCAAAAGCAAGACTATTTTTCATGTATTCAGTCTTACTTCTGCCTCTAAAGCAGTAGCATGTGTTTTGCACCTGAAGAAGAAAGACCACGTCCTTTCGAAACCAGTAGCTCTTTCATTAATTTTATGCTGCGGAAAATTTTTTTAAGTTTAAATATTAATTGTACAACAGTTCTTTAATTTAGTACAGATGTTGATATGCCATATTTGAAAGTCTGTTATAGCATATTTAATAACATAATTGTTTTATTTTGTGTAGTATTGTTTTTTCTTTACGTATTTTATTTTTTCGACGTATTTAAGAAAATCACAATGTGTTTCTGATTTGCATGGCTATTTTTAAAAATAATATACTAATATTAAGCTGTGTTTTCCATTTTAGCTGAAAATAGAGCTTATTATATATAAGATAATATATTCAATATGAATATATCTTATGATTTTCATTTTACTAATGTTATTAAATGATAAGAAATAGTTTTAAATAAAGATGCAACTAAATGGACCTATACTTAAATTTTTGATAATGCTTGCATTCATTGCACTTTTAATTTTTACCTCTTTTTTTTTTTTTTTTTTTTTTTTTTTTTTTTTTTTTTGTCGAAAATATCGCAAAAAAAAAAAAAAAAAAAAACACTGATTGAAGACCAATACCAAAATGTGAAGTATTTATCAGAAGACATATTTTCCTAGCCTAAGTATCTCTTAACAGAAAAGGAAACAGAAAGGAATGAGAAAAAAGAGTCACTTTAAAAATAACAAATAGGAAAACAAGAGAGATAAGGGGGAATTAACTGGTCAGAAATTGATTGTAATGACAACAGGTCATTGAACAAACAGGACAATTTAAGTAATACAAAAATTCAGAGACAAAAGAGTAAAGTTGAAAGTATAATTAATAGATATAAAAAAAAATAAATGGCAGTAAAAAAAAGAAGAGGAACTAATAAAAGACAATAACAGAGAAAGAAGATAAATGTTTTTAACTAAATAGAAAAAAATAATTAATTAACGGTTGAAATTCATAGTAATTTAAATTAATCTTTATTGCTTTATAATTACTCTAAAAAGTTTTTTTTCCTCTCATTATGGTAGTACATATTTTTTATTTATTTTTTAATTACTCTTCAAAAATAAATTTAATTTTCTAAATATTTCATTGTGTGATTAAATTGGGCTTATCTTCATTATTATTATTATTATTATTACATATCCAATAGTTTTAATATTTGGCTATTATTAAGAAAAATGAATGACTTACTACTTAAATATACAGTGCGTTGCATGAATATAAACGCACCTTAGCTTTAAGAATTAGAATGGTATAGAAGTGTAAGAAAAAAATATGAATGTGTGACACTTGATGCAAACTGTATGTGTATGATTCAAGAAATGAAAATACGAGTCAAAACAATGAAAGACCAATATGATTTATATACCAACTTTTAAAAAATTGAATATGAAAAGAATTAAGAATCGCACAAAACCCTACGACTGGAAAAAAAATTATTATTTTTCAGGGTTACTATGGACCAGCCTTTTTCCCAAAGTCTTCCACCACTATTTAAAAAGTAAAAATCTCCTTAAATTTATAGGGTTATTTTATAACAAAAACTATTATTTAAAATTAGTGGGGGAAAACTAAGGGAGAAAATATGAACGAGCCATGCTTATTAATAGTAACAACCCCATCTAGGCATAGTTACATTTTTAAAAGTTCTTACGCGTTATTTTTTATATAAAGGTATAGTAAATCATCGATTAGGAATAATCATATTGTCTCTAATTCATGTATTTAGCGCACTGGTTGTATTAATTTCAGTATTGTGTATGATTATGTGAAATAATGGAACATGCAAGATCTTAAAATTTCTACCGTAAACGAAATTTTAAATACGTATGAACCCTCAATGTTAATAATGCTTTTAGATGGAGTGTTTAAAAAAAATCTGGTTCTAAAAGGGTTAATATGATGTTTGAGGACATGGTTTCCAATACACTTTTCAATCCTTGTAGTGTGTCCTACATTTCCTTAAAAGTTACTACATGAAGTTTTGAGCTATGCTCTATAATCATTGTGCAACCATTTATTGTAATTCGATAGCAGTATAAATTCTATGAAATTGTTTTTGCTGCGTGTAACGTAAAATGGAAAAAAAAAAAAAAAAGCACTACAAAACAAGTACAATTAGCAATTTAAAAAAGTAGAGAGAGGTAATGAGGTGCGTATTCGACCAGAAGCATATATGGAGTGGGAATTTTAAACCTAATTTTAAGCATCATATTATTTAGTAAAAAGTAATAATACGCTCCCATTTTAATAGAAAAATTCCCATTTTACTTACAAAAACGAAATTGCACAAAACAAAATAGAACATAATAACATTTAACAAAGACGTAGTATTTCATTTTTAATTAATTTAACATTATTAATATTCACCGAATGTTATTTAACATCTTTTTATAAAAATTTATCTTTTTTTTTTTTTTTTTTTTAAGATCAGTTTGTATTTAGATTCTTTGAAGAAACGTGTTTCGTAAACAGAATGTTAAATGTGTAAATCCATAGCTATTTCCTTCTTCTTCTTTCGTAAATGTTTTTCCCTCTGTCTTTTATGCCTTAAAAATATTCAGCTCCACCTTTGCAAGTTGTTCTTAATACATTCTACTAGCAACATAATCTAATAATCTCCATTTTTCTGCTACAGATAACACTGAAGAAAAATCTCAGCTGAAGCACAAGCAGAGCATCTCTAAAATAACAACGATAAGGCATTGTTATGCAGCAAGAGTACAAAATCAAAGATTTAGTATAGAATACTCGAATGAGAAGTATTAGAATTCAGTATCCTTGCATTTTCGGGGACATAAAGCTCTCTTTAAAGATCGCTCTCGGTTTTATTTAGATAAATGTGTCGAGGTTCGCTTGTCTTAATCAGCTTGTCGCAAGGCTCTAATAATTAAAGGAGCAAATATTTTCCCTAGCGGCTCATAATTTAATAGACGCTGCGTGTACTGAAAGAAAATGAAGAAAAATAGGTTTGGAGGAAAAATTGTTCAAAAGAATCATCGAAATTTACCCTAGATACTAATCTGTGCATAGTTGGTCGTATCTATTACTAATATAATTACGTATATTATATAATAAATATGTTATTCGTGTCATTTAAGTAATGGAAGCATAATTAATCTAATTATAAAGCTCAGTTTGTGATTAATATTCGTCTAAGATAGAATTGCATTTCGTAACCGAAACTTACCGAAATAAAGATAGTATAATTCTGTTTCAAATAACGGATGATTTTTAAATGCATTTGAAATCTAAATATCTTTCATACATTTATTTCATAGCAAATATTTAATATATTAATAAAAACAATATAAATTTAAGAATAAATAAATCAACAAATAAAAAACAAATCGGTGCAAAACAGGTTTTTACAACTTTAAACTATTAAAAGATTTGCAGAATCTTCGGAAATTAATAGTCAGAATATATATATATATATATATATATATATATATATAATAAGCTTTCCCCTCTCCTATTTTCCTCTTTTTTTCATTTTTACTAAACACATTTTTTTTTATACTGTAGTAGTGTTAATTGTTAAGAATATACAAAAAAAGAAAAAAAAAAAAAAAAAACCTCGTTAAATTTTTAACATTTAGGGATATTATTATTATTATTATTATTTTCCTCGCAGACGAATCGATTACTGAAGGATAATTTATTTATTAATACGATGAAATATCTTTCTGGATCTGGTCTTCATAATAAGAACAGCCTTAAGTTCACAGAGATACCTACAACAATATACTGAAATTAATAAAATATTTTTGTAAAAAAAAATAGAACTGACTCAAAAAGAAACTACTGTTCAAATAACTAAAAATGAAAGGAAATTGTCAAAAAATGGAACTGTAAATTTCGCCTAAAAGTATAAAATAATTTCCTTCACCAAACATAATAAATACTACAATTAAACATATATTTTCAAGTCGGCGCAAAATAAAATAAAATTTTATTCGTTTATAAAGATTTGTTTTTAGACCGGTAGCTACAAATGCTGTTGTCTCGAATGATCCATTTTCATGGTTTCTTTATTATTCTATCACTGTGTACAATTGGTCCATTAGTAATATCTACATAGAAAAGTGAACGTTTTTGCAATTCGGTATTTATGTTTCCACGAAGTTACTAAAGTTTTCTTTGTAAACTTGGAATAACTTTGATAAATATCATCCTTGGCGGCTTTTGGATTTGGCGATCAAAACGTAATACAAAAATGAAAAATATACACGCAAAATGTATATATTTACAATACATATCGTACGAAGTATTGTTTCATATTCTTGATTGTTATCTTAATATACCTTATTAAAATAACCATTATTACTCAAAGAAATTAAATATGTTTACCGATATAATTTGGCGATATTTCTTTTTTCATCAAGGACGAAATCTTATTTGTTTATTTGAATCAAAGTAGTTTACGGCGGTGTTTTGCAGATGCTAATGTGAGATGTACACTAAGCGACAAAAAAAAAAAAAAAAAAAAAAAAAAAAAAGCCGCACTTGGATATTTTCCTTTTCGCCTTCTACAACCGCCAATTTTATCGTTTAAAAAGCAAATTTTCGAACAGATTTTATTATCTTGTCCTCCACATACACTTTAGCTTTGAGTCCACTGTTAAAAACAAAATGCAGTTGTCAGGAAAATTGTAATTTTAGAAATTATTTCAAAAGTGGTAATAATAAGGCAGTTAACGATGCCACAAAAAGTATAAATTTTTGAATGAAAATCAAAAAATATTTTAATGCATGAGATGGCAAAATAATTAAATGTTAACAAAATATTGGTGAAAGGGTTTTTAGCAAGATATAAAATTTTTTGGCCGTTTAAACTGGAAATTTGGTTTTAGGCGGTCATGTTGCTCACCCAAGCGAGATGACCGTAAGTTAAAAAGCCATTGCTTATAAAATCGGTTTCTATTACATTTAGAACATAAAAGAGATTCAGAAAAAGTGTTTAGCAGCATAATATCTTTAACTACAGTACAGCAACCAGTAAACAAAGCAGGTTTAAATGACAGAAAACTTGAATTATTCCATTCTTAGTGAAGAGAAATAGGAAAGCAAGACCTCAGATGGCTAAAAAAATTAAAAAATGATTAGTTAATTATTGGTCTGAACTGGTTCTCTTTGATGAGTCAATTTTAACTTATTTCGAGCTAAATAAAACAAGCAGATCTGACTACGAAAATATGACCGACTTAATGAAAATCTCACTTTTAAAACAGTGACACTTTCTCCGTACGTAATGGTAAAATCGGAGCATCCGTTCAAAAGTTATGAGCTAACAATATATATATATATATATATATATATATATATATATATATATATATATATATATATATATATATATATATATATATATACGGTTTGAATTTAGAACCTCCTCCTTTTTTGAAGTCGGTTAAAAAATAAATAAATAAATAAATTTTGTCCATGGATTAAAAAAAATAAAATCATCTTAAAATTAATTTAACAAAAGTAACTGCCACACAGCTGCAATAGTGTATTTGGAAAGAAAAAAAAAACATTTTGCGTGTTTTAAATAATGAGAAGAAAGATAAAAGAGAATTTAAAAGATAATAGAATAAATAGAAAGATAAAATTTAAGATATGCACATCATCGAAATTTCGATGCTTTGCATGTGTAATGTTCAATATAATTGTAGTTCCGTGTTATTATTTTTATATAATTGTTCAGAAATTAAGGTAATTTAAGATTTTTTTCGTCTTACATTTATATATATATATGTGTGTGTGTGTGTGTGTGTGTGTGTGTATTATGATAACAATAAAAATTATAACGGAAAATAAACAAATAATTATTTTTCTCTGACAACCCGTAAAAGACTGTTAGGTTACTAGTTAACTAAAATAAATTATTTAAATAATTTGACCAGTATTTTTTTTTAATTTAGATTTGAACTGATGGATAAAACTCACTTTAAAATAATTCCGCTATTAAAATATTATTTTTGATGAAAAAAAAAAAAAAAAAAAAAAAAGATAGATTAAAACCTGCAATTAGAATAAAAGGAGCTTCACTAGAAATAAAGTCATCAAGCACATGTTGAGAACCACACTTAACGTACACTGTAAAAAAAAAAAAAAAAAATCTGTGGTACTGTTAGAAAATTTCTAGAAAACTGGTATTCCACAAACCTTTCTAGAGACAATACAGATTCTTCAAAAGTAACGTTACTCCGTTTGAATTAGTAAACATTACACGCACTTCGTTAGTAAATATACTAAGAAATCGTTACTAACCGGCCAAGTATGGTTACTAAGATTGTATTAGTAGCATTACTGAAAGTAATTCTGCGATTTTACGAGGAAATGTTTTGTATAAGATACATGATTATTATTTGTAATGAATGTAGCTAACATCAATGTGATCTTAATTTTAATTATTAATTAATTTACTTAATTTATTATGTGTAATTTTAATTATTAAAAGATAGTTTCTAGCCCTTATTTTGAAATAACTAAGAAGCAAGAGGTTTAAATGGAAATATATTAAATTTAAAGAAAAGTGTGAACTTTTGGCAGAACAATAATGATTTTCCTCAGAGGAAAGCACATCAGAACTTGGAATGTGTTTAATTTACTTATTTTGAAGGAACAACTAATCTGTCAAAAATTAATTAATATTGTTTATTAATTCCAATATACACTACCTTTTGAAATTTCTTTCCACATTTTGGAAAGAAACATATTTTCCTTGAGTGCAGAAACGTTCGAGAGATATAAAAATCACTTAATAAAATCACTTTGGCTCAGAACGAATGTGATTTTAATAAGCTGCGGGTACTGTATTTTTAATTGGAGATTTTGATCGCTAGGCGGATATAGGAAAACTAACTAGTAAGTAAAACCGAACGAAAAACCAATGTTCCCGAAATTGAAAGTAATAACATTGTTATAGTAAAAGAAAAGGAAAGAATATTATTTATTAACTTGTATGTGATAGATCGAGATTAAAGAATAATAAATTTATTTTATTATTTTACTAATTTCTTTAACATGAAGTTCAAACTAATCATAATTAACTACAAATAATTTGTGATTTTGGTGATTTGCGAGTTTTTTATGCTTTCGAAATGAATGTTTATATCGTCTTCCTTATTGACTTTCGTTAGTGCGGTGGTGATTTTACCTGTTGCGATATCACGGCTGTGTTCTTTTAATCTAGTTTTTATTTTTGATTTGCCAATATAACATTTACTTTTACCTTTACTATCTGTATACGAAATTTTATAAATACCAGCGGTTTCTAAAGGATAGATCGAATCTTTGTCAACCCTTTAGAAACCACTGGTATTTATAAAATCCCGTATACAGGTAGTAAAGGTAACGGAAAATGTTATATTGGCAAATCAAAAAAGAAAAATAAAAGGCATAGCCATGATGTCGCAACAGGTAAAATCACCACCTCGCTAACGAACGTCAGTCAATAAGGAAGAAGATATAAACGTTCATTTCGAAAGCGTAAAGAAACTCACAAATTAATAAAACCACAAATACGCCGCGCATCACGAAGCTGTCGAAATTATTAGCTTTCCAAATTCTTGTAATGGCAACGATGCGGCAGGGCCATAGATATAGTAATTTATATAGATCTATCATCCCCATGTTAACGAGCAAAGATTTTTGATGCCGAAGAAGTTTCTTGGCATCAGCCATTACAGAGTTAAAACTCGAAAATAGTAATAGAATAGAATGTCAATGAATTTTGAGAATACAAAAATATTGCGCGGCTTTTAAGTGTTCTAACAAATATATGAAAAAAATGGGATAAGTTTTCATAAATAAGTTATATTCAAGTAATTTATGAAAAATATAAATTTTATAATCAATTGCTTTGTTATTATGAGGAAACAATTACTGTCTTCATATTTAATGGAATACTTTTCTTAAATTTTAATATTTTTTAATATTTTATATTAGAAAGTAACATGGAATTCTCAAAATTCTTTCAAATATAGTTAGTAGCCACGGAAGTTTTAATATGTAACTAGCATGCTGTGGCCACTACAAGACTTTCTTCTACATATTATAATCCTATACAAATTTACACAATCCAAATTATTTATTAAACTATAATTTATTAAAATTACTTTTTTTGATAAATGCAGACGATTTTTATCTCAAAGAAGTATAATAATAAATACCGAAAAAAAGAAAATCAGTTTTGTGGCAGTGCAGACCATAGATGTAGATATAGATATAGAGATAGAGATAGATATAGATATAGAGAGATATAGAGATGTAATATATAGATCTATCATCCCCATGTTATCGAGCAAAAATTTTTGATGCCGAAAAAAATTTCTAAAATCAGCCATTACGAAGTATTGAAAAAAAGAAAAATGGATTTGAAACTGTATCTGGAGTTTTTCATCCACCTTTAGTAAATTAATTATTCATAAATTTTATTTACTAAATTATCCGTGTGTATTTCTGTGTGTAATTTACTCGGGGAAAGACAGCCGTTAGAGTAACTTTTCCCGAGAAAAAAGGTATCACTTTTTCCCTCTCTTTGATCAATCTATGTCTTATTACTATATCTATGGGCAGGGCTAGACCCTAGATATAGTAATAAGACATAGATTGATCAGCGAGAGGGAAAAAGTGATAACTTTTTTTTTCAGAAAAATTCACTCTAATGGCTGCCTTTTCCCGAGTAAATCACGCACAGGAATACACACGGATAATTTAGTAAATAAAATTTATGAATAATTTATTTAGTAAAGGTGAATAAAAAACTCCAGATACAGTTTCAGATTCATTTTTCTTTTCATTATTTTTTCAATACTCTCTAATGGCTGATTTTAGAACATTTTTTTGGCCTCAAAATTTTTTGCTCGATAACATGGGGATGATAGATCTATATCTATTACTAAATCTATGGGCTAGACGAGCAGTGGCGTCATATGCTCAAAAGAGATGGCGATCGCAGAACGAAGCCTTCCCACACCAGAAGTGCCGTTGTAAAAACTGGGGAACCCCAGTGAAAACGTTCCGGCTATGCCGTGTAGTTAAAAAAGGTTGTTTGTAGTTAATTATGTTTATTTTATTATGTTTACGAAACTGAATGTGAGAATGCGCGTTAAAAAAAGAAAAAAAAATTGCTAATAGAAGCACTACCGGTTTTGAAAGGACTTTGCCTTTCTTCTACAGGTGCAAAAAACCTTGCTTATTGCTTTTGTCATGTGTTTTTTGCACCAGAAGAAAGGCCACATTCTTTTGAAACCAGTAGTGCTTCCCTTTTTTTATGGTGGGTTAGGAAGTTTTTATGGTTAGATATTTCCTAATAAATAACTTCTCTTTTACTCTACAAAAAAATATATTAAAGTGGTGACCCGCTATTAAAAGAAGTCTCATTTGCTTTTGATCTATTTGCATATTTTGTAAATATCATACTTATGACATTTTAACAAAATTTTAATTTACCAGCAGTAGCAAAGAATTATTGTTTAATGCTAAATAATTATATCAGGCTATAACATTTTTTAAAGATTTCGCTATAAATTAAAGAGAACTCTAAAATAACTGATATAATAGAAATTTATTATTTTTTAAACTATAAAGGCTCGGTCAACTAATTTATAACCTTTTTTTTAAGTACTTTTATGTCATCATACATTTATAATTTTGTAATGAATCCGCGTAATAGAATTTAACTAAGAGATCAAAGCTATACGCATTTTACATAATTTCATTAATTTGATCGTTATCTTTTTATTTATAAGAGCTAATTTTACTCACAAATATACGTTTAAAGCAAATGAGCTTTTTATTCGTGTCATAAATATATGTATACGTATAATTTGTTGAATAAAGATTTTTTTTTTAAGTAACATTTAATACTGGAATACAATCAAATTAATGGTAAACAACTCAATTTATAGATTCTAGGCATGTGCTTAATTTTTTCTTTATTAATTTCACTTTATGTTCTTAATGGTACTTAGTTTTAATGATGGGCTATATTCTTGGTTTTGCTAAATGCCTTTCTTAAGCGAGTTAATCGTTATTTCTAATAATTGTTTCCTACGACACCTACTTTAAAGTTGTACGGAAAATAATCATTAAAAATTGGATGCATAATTAGATTTTTCCGTTAAATCTTTAGCAGCGTAATTAAAATTAAAATTTCAGTGTAATGATGATCATATGTAACTTTAGTTGCTTCTATAAAAAATAAATAAATAAATAAATAAAATAATGCATCTTTAATTTTTAATGATCGTTATGCTACCTATTCCTTTTTTCCTTCTTTCAATTTTTCTGCTATATATGAGCAAGATAATAGAATATAATTTCCCATTATGAGACGATTTGTAAAAAATAAGACTATTTAGCTGACAGGTTTGGTACAAAGTAAGGTTGTTTTCCTGTTTCGATGCAAGCAGCGTGTTCTTATGCAAATTTATAACATGCATGAATTTTAGTTGTAAATTATCTGTGATCTTAATTCAAATAAGCTAAAGCTAGGATGATATATGCAACAGAATATTAAAAAAAAATCAAATGATTATTTTTTACTAAACTATAGATGAATAGTTTTGAATTAATTTGTTTTGTTTTTTTATAAAATTTCCATTATTAAATTATTGTTAGGCTTTAATTTAATGGAACAGCTATAATAAAACCAAGCGAAATATTTTGTGTAATCTGTCTTTACAGGTTTGTTGTGATTGCGCACATGGGTAGGAAAGATTGTTACTAAAAATAAGTACAATTATATTTTTAATAATTGCACTTAAATTGCATTGTTGTAAGGGTTTTGTAAACAAATATTATTGTATTAAGAGGGACTATTCCAACCTAACAATTAAGAAATTAAAAAAATAAATAAATAAAAGAATTTAAAAAGTTTAATTGAAAAAAAATAAAGAATTAGAAAGAACAAGCCCAGATAACATTACAAAATAACATTAAGTAACCAAATAACACATTTAACTTAAATTTAATCCCTTTCACTTGTCAGTTTCAATGATTTTTTGTTAATTAAGCTAAACTATGGTCTTCCACATTCGACAAAAACTTAGGTTATACAATAAAGCACCACTACGTTTTCTTGTGAATGGTGTAGCTTTTGTGCAACTACTTGTCACCATGGACACGTTTAATCGAGTTCACTCACCTACCGAAGTTATATAGTGTTAAATTTCCATATATTCAGTGTACCCATCCTCATTTTCTTGTCATTAGAAATAAGCTGCAATCTCTTTTAGCATGGAAATTAACTTGAACAGTGCGTAATCTCTCCTAAGTAGCAGAGGTGCAAACTCACCCGTTTTGGTTGGAGACAACTTTTATTTAATAATTTTTCGCTTCTAGAAAGAATCGTTGGTGTTCGCACTGTTAGTCTAGGTTAGTAGCCTATGAGAAATCGTTTAATTTAAAATCATTTCTCACTAATGCCATTCTGTAGAAATTCCCAGTAAGAATTTTGAAAATTCAATTGTTTGCATTGAAAAACAAGACATAATACAAAAAAAATTATTTTAGACGTTCAAATAAATCAACACTGAAAATAAAAACAAAAAAATTTAGTACTTTTAAAATAAAAATACATAGGATAAAGAAATATATATATATATGTATATATATATATATATATAGGAGGGTTGTAAATTAAATAGTGGCAACTTAACCTTGAAACTCGCAGAAGGGCGGGCATGCACAAATAGGATATGGGAGGGGTGAGGTGGCGCTGTTGTCGATGTGTAGAGTGCAAAAAACAGCCAATCTGCTAAGAAGGGTAGTTGTTGTGTGGTGTTAAAGTCAGGCGTTTCGTTTCCATCGCTCTAAAGCATGTTTTCAAAAGGTGATCAGCGGTCGTGGCTTAAAATCGAAGTTGCCCGTCGCAAAAATGCAACAGAATGCTATCGAGGATTAGTGGAAGCCTGTGCACAAATGCTTTACCGTAAAGGACAGTAGCATGATGGGTTCAAGCATTTCGTTCGGGTCGGAATGAGACAGCGGATTTGCAAAGCACAGGCCGGCCCTCCATTCCTCAAGAGCAGATTGGCATCTTGAGCGGTCTCCTTACCATAGACCGCCTACGGACTTTCCGAGAATTATCCTTAGAGGTTGGTCTGAGTCATCAAACGGTGTGGCGCATAATGAAGAAATCTCTCGACATGAGGAAAATTGCTTCCCGCTGGGTTCCACATCGACTAACCGAAGTACAGAAATGGCACCGGTATGCACTGGCTGGCACCCACTTAGAAAGATACCGCAATGAAGGAGACTCATTTCTGCAGCGTACTGTCGCCGTTAATGAGACATGGGCACGAGCCTATGAGCCTGAATTAAAGCGTCAATCAAATGAATGGTGTCACCAAGGTTCGCCACGTCCACAGAAATTTCGACAGGAACCCAGTCGGGTGAAGGTTATGCTGATTGTGGCACACGACTGGAACGGTGTGATTCTTACACATGCTGTACCTAAAGGACAAACTGTCAACGCAGATTATTATTGCCGATTTCTACATCACCATCTGCGTGCGGCTATGCGGCGCAAATGTCCACGTTTATTGCACAACAATATCCCTATCGTATTGCATGACAACGCTTGCTGCCATGTCACAAACAATGTCACTCTCCTATTGCGACGGTGGCAGTGGGAAATCCTGGAACACCCTCCCTACTCACCCGACATGAGTCCTTGTGACTTCGATCTGTTTTCGAAGTTGAAGGAACCCCTCCGAGGTCACCGATTTCATGACATTTCATCTGTACTCCCCGCAGTAGGGTGTTCGGTCGCTCACATCAACAATCAACACCTAGCCACTGGTCTACAACGGCTTCCCGACATTTGGCAAAAGGTTATAAACTTTGCTGGTGATTACATAGAAGGAATGTAATGCAATTGTACTTGTAAGTTAATTAAAAATTGATTTATACCTATGTTGCCATTACTTAATTTACAGCCCTCGTATATTTATTCTTATTCCACTTTACTATTTAAAAATAGCCATGACACTTTGTATTATTAAAAAAATAAATTAGATAAATTTTCCTTTTATCTTTGGAGATATTTTTGAGATTTTATTTGTTTTCCTTTTCCATAAAAGCAAAAAAATATCGTTTTTACAAATATAAACATACATATATATTTAAAGAAAAGATTACTTTAATTTAAATTTCTATGTTAAGAAAAAAACTGGTATGTAACGTCACATGACTTTACCTACCCACTAGCTTACATATTACAAACAATTTTTGGTGAAAATTTGGGCAGAAGACATAAAATTGACCTAGCCAATCTGACGCCTAACAATTTTCCTGTTTTTGTAAACTAATACACACTTCATAAAGACACATAGAAAACATTTTATATTGCGAGTTTAAAGAAAATTAATACAGCTTTATTTTGAAACACCGTTCTCAATTTTAAGTAATGCATGCAAAGTAATTCAAAGTAATGCATGCAAAATAACATCTAAAAAGTAGTTTATGTAACAAATTTCAAGAATTTAGCTAAACCCGTTTATGCGATACCAACTCTCGGTACCACGTCCGGTTTTTACCAAAACTTAGCAAACTAATGTCTTCACAGAAAACCAAAAAATAGGGTATTAATAGGGTGAAAAAAGGGGAATTAATTACCTTCTAAAAAGGAATCAATTGGGCGAGTTTGAAGAAAATCCGTTGAGTAGTTATATAAGAAACCCGCCCTCGGGACCTAAAATGGACCTACTTATTTAGGAAGGTCTCACATTCGCTTTTCCAATTATCAAACAATGTTAGCAAAATCATCTGTACACTGTTTTGTCTCCTTTCCTCTTTCGAACATATGATTGTCAGAAGATTGCACTTACTCACATACATACACATTGACCAGGTGCCCAAAACCACCTTTTTGGACTTAGAAGACCGTAAAACATGTAAATCAAGTTAAAATTCTAAATAGAAATTTTTGACAGATTACAATACTTTCGTATTACTTGCGGTAGTTGGGGGATGGAAGTAAAAATTCTAAAATATAAGTATGTTTACTTTCTCATGCGTCGCATAAAATAAAACACTTTACTATTGATTCGTGTAGTTATTTTGTTTCATTCGATGATTTTGTTAATTATTAAATGTTGTCGCCATTTACTTAAGGCATATATAAATGTACGTATGTACATATATATCTATATATATATATATAGATATATATGTTTCAAATATGATTCAGGAATTTTTGTACATATACCAACTTCATGGCGGAATGAGGAACTAAAAAAAGAACATGCAATAGAAATCTTGTTTTGAAATAAATGATTAACACATTAAAAAAATTCTCTTTGAAAAAAAAAAAAAAAAAAAAAAATTTAATATGGGGAGAGACGCTTTTAAGTGCTCATAAATACAAGGAAATTATAAAGTCACTTTCGCTTTTTGGAAACATCTGCAGATGAAACTGATGATTGGAATGAAACCAAATTTCATATAAAGACTACAGAACACATAAAGAAATGATTCCCGCAAAGAAGAGAAGAATAGTATTGAAAGTCTCCGATGGAAAAAATTTTGGCACTGCTATCACGTACGCACTATAGGGGAGAGTGGGGATGAATGGAACATTTTTCATGTTTTTATTGATAACTTCGGCCATATGTAATTCAGAATTTTGCAACATTGCTCATAAGTACACTTCAGTAATCAGGTATATATAAACATACTAACTTTAATAAAAAGTTATTATTTTTAATTAATAATATTTTTTATTTTTTTACGTGCATGTGTATTGTCTCATTCATCCTCACCCATGGGAATGAACAGGACATGATTGGGGATGAATGGGACAGGACTGGAGTTAACAAAGAAAAGAAAACAAAATAGAAAGTAAATATTTTTTTAAGTTAAATTCGTTTATGTGATTTTATTATACACTATGAATTCACTGAAATTAACATAAACTCATGTATTGACTCAAATTAACATCAAAAGACAAAAATCCTTTGGTTCGTGCAGTTCCTAGTGCTGTAGGCTTTGGTAATTTAATCTAATAAGACCTAATCTAAAAAAATAAAGAAATAAGACAATAGAAAGATATAAATAATTATAATAGAGTACAAATTATCCAGATAAATTTTTGTTTCCGACTAATCGGGAAAATCAACATTCTATTCTGTATTACATTAATAATCACCAGAATTTATTTAATTAACTTTATTGAAATTATGATTTTAGTCAAATTATTATTAGTTTATTTATTTATTTATTTCAATTATTGATTTAATTTGCATTGAATATTCTAACTTATAATTTTTTTAATCATAATTTTTATAAACAAAAATTAGAACAATTATTTTTTTTTTCTAAGTCCACAAAATTAAGAATCCTGATAATCAATATGGCTAATTTACGTTTTAATATAATTCTTGTGTAAAATTTTAATTTAGTACATAGTGGGGAATGTCCCATTCATCCCAACCATCACATGATCATATAAAACAGGAAATAGGTTTAATGAACAATTGTCAATATTCTTCTTGAATATCATAAACACAATAAAAGATTATGCCTTTTCACCATATAAGAGTTATATTAACTTTAAGCAAATACTTAATTTCTTAACTACTACCTAACTGAATCAGTAAAAACTTACTTTGGCAGCTAAAAAATAATAATAATATTTTTTTTTCTGCCCATCTATGAATAGCACAATTATGAAACCACACTTGATGACACAGTACTGCCATACATCAGAAAAAATTACCAAGTTTCCGGTGCTTGCAAAATATAAAAATTTTGCTATTGTCCCATTTATCCTGCGTCTCATTCAACCCACTCTCCCCTACAATTTGCACATTCGAAACAGATTATTGAACTTTCTTAGTGCATACGTGATATTACAGCTGCATTAAACGAAAAAAGCTAATATTTAGAATTAATGCACGAAAAATAGTTTATCTAAAGTTTCATTTATGTTCGAATAAATCATTACATGCAGACATGAGTGACATACAGTATCATTCTTGCATTAATAAAGTAGTCATTTACTAATCAACATTATTAAAACGTGCAATATGTGCGAATTCAGAAAGGTTTGTGTGTCATATAGGCAAATTCAGGTCCTTGAAATTCCATTTCGAGGCAGACTATACCAATTACATTTTGTGTACTTGACAGCAACGCAAAAATTTCCTCTATCGGCCAGTATTGGCGGGTTTTTTTTTTTTTTTTTTCTCTCTTTGCGTAAATCATCTCCTCGTGTCTTTCACAATATGAATGTGAAAGTTGGTTTCATTTCATTCATTACTTTTAGTTGTTGATGTCTCTATACAGGAACAGTTATTTGATGGTAAACCTGCAGTTTCCCTTTTGAACGAATATCCCAGTGGTAATATATACACTTTTGCAACAATGATTGTAAAATGCAAGAAAACAAATGAAATTCCAATATATATAATGAAAATCGTCGAAATAGTATTTGGGATATTTTCCTTTGAAAGGAAAATTAATCGAAAGACAATTATTTTAATTTAATTTTTTAAATGTTATTTTGGAAAACGTTTCTTCGAGTACATGAGAAATTCTACAGAAAACGTATGCATTTCGTGGACAGTCGGAAGTCATATGGTTAACCAAGGTAGATTTATATTGCTTTAATAATTATAGCTGTTGTGTTTCACCCCATATTTGGGGTACTTTCTCAAAAAGGAAACAATAAAAGTAACTCAACTAAGTGAATTTTCACTCATTTGCCGAGAAGAAACGCGCCCTCTCATCTTGAGTTAAATTCAGTAAATTTGAATTATCTATTGTATTTGAGTAATTTATTTATTTTGTTAATGATTTTGATACAAATGATTTAAACAAATTGGACCATTTTACAATGGTGTTGCCCGTTGCACTTGCGTGCTACTGAAGAAATGTTTTCCAGCTAGAGCGATGTTGCCATTTACAAGGGGTTGAATAAGCAGAAATAACTCAAGTATCGATAAATATCGAAAACTCAAGTTTGCTTAAATAAGAAGTTACTAATTAGCTCAAAGAATCGCGCTTTTAACTTAAATTGATTAAAAAAATAAATAAGTAACTCCTACTTGACATGGTAAATTAACTCATTTATTTTAAGAGAGTAAATAAGTGTATTTTACTTAGAAAATATAAAATGTCCATTGTGTAGCTATTTCGTGATTACTCTTACTCATCCTGGAAAAATATATGGATCTAACATCACATAAGATATTTTTGCTCTGTTTGTTGCCACAAAGAATGTTCTTTAAAATTCTTTAAAATGAACGCTTATTGCTTGCATTTTTTCTGCCAATACTAATAAATAAATAAATAAATAAAGTACTCACTAGGTGGAAGTATTTGTCTTTTCTTCGTGACAAATGAAAAAAGCAGCAGCAATTTAGGAAATGTAAACAACTTGTTTTAAATAAGCTTGAAATTTTCAGGCTTACCTGCTATTTGTGCTGTTTGGTTATTTATTCTGGTCGGGATATCACTTTTGTTACCTTTTTTAATACAACCATTTAAATTTATGTGTTTTAGAGAAAATACCACATTAAATAAAATATGATTTTCTAAATGCTGTAAATGGCACAAATCTAATGCATTAATTGTAATACAATTATTAAAGAAAACAGAAATTTTTATCATTTCTGTGGACCACCTCTGTGGACATAATGGGTTCTACAGTAGTGATTAATATAAACAAAACGACTATACTACCAGTGCTAACAAAATATATCGATATCGGTCTGCGTGACATATATCATTGGAATATTTATGCCATAAAATGTTCTCTCTCTTTTTTTTTTTTTTTTTTTTTTTTACATTTTATCTTGAAATTTTTAATTTAATAATTTATGCAGTGGAAATGCTAATTTTCTTCAGAATGACCTATTTAGCCAATAATGTATTGCAAAAAAATTTAAAGGGTTTTTTTTTTTTTTTTTTTTTTTTTTTTTTTGGGGGGGGGGGGGGGGGAGATATTGTGCTACTTTCTAAAAAAAGCTAAATGCTTAAAGAAACTTATAAATAATCATGTGATTCAACTAAAAGGTTTTAAATATGAAAGGGTAATGCATAATTCTGTCAAATGAATGCAATAAGCAACACGAAAACGTTTAGGCAGCCGTGTAAATTTCTGCTGATGTTTTAGCGATTTTAAAATATACATTTTTTTTTTAATCTGCCCCCTCCTACACACACACACACAAAACTGTTAACGAATTTATACAGTTCATTCATTAATGCGCAAGCTCATATAGATGTATTTTTCTTTTAAAGCAGTTAGCTGCAGCATGCTTTCGACGACAGACACTATATTAGCACGCAAAGTTTAAATTCAATGTCATTCCTAAATTGAAAAAAAAAAAAAAAAAAAAAAAGAAAGAAAAAGAAAAATTCAAATACTTATTCCCTTTAAAGTTGTAAATTTATTTTTATTTATTCTTTCATTATCACTTAGTCTGTTTGAAATTAAATAAATTCAGGGTTTTGCTTGTAAGTTTCACAAAATCAAAAAAAATATTGCGATATCTTCCCGTTTCGCACATCCTGAAAGCCAAAAATGACTTCACAAAATTTTCTGTGTGGGGAAAGGAAGGGGGGAGGGGGGATCGTTGTGTCTGTACGTCCGTTACGCTATTTCTGTCCGGGTATCACATGAAAACGGCTGGATGGAATTCAACGGCACTAGGTCTGTACCCAACTTAAAATTATAACTACCAACTTTCGCCAAATTCCTCCCCCCGTTTCCCTGTCCTCTCGGGGGGGGGGGGGCAGGAGACAAAACCGTATTTGTAAACACAACTCGGCTCCAAATTACTTTCACAAGGGGAATTGTATATGAGAAGACCGGACCTCAGTACAAAAAAAAAAAAAAAAAAAAAAACACCGCTTTCAGCGCTAAATTTCTCCTGGGAAATCCATTGGAACTGCAGTCACGAATTTAAGTGCGTAAATTGTTTATGTACTTAATTGCTTTGTACTTAATTTGTTTTATGTACTTAATTGTTTTGTTGTGTACTTACCATTGTTTATGTGTTATGTTTGGCACATATTGTAACGGTATTTTACGAAATTACTACCCCCCCCCACACACACACACTTTCTTTTCTTGGAGTCGAGGGCAATAAACATGTTTCACTGCGTGACCTTGCACCAAATTATCTTAGTAAGATTAATTTTCATGTGTGGGTTGGTTACGCGTACCCAACATGCACTATAAAAGGATTTTGCGATATTTCCCTTTCCCTCTTTTAAGGTCGGGGGGAACACGTTATGTTCCAAATTATTTGAGAAAAGCGTTTTTTTTTTAATGAGCCTATTGGTTTTGCGTGCCTAATACACACACTATAAAGAGATTTTGCGAAATTACTTTCCACCGCCACCCGTAAAGTAGAGCAGCACAAAAAAAAAAAAAAAAAAAAAAAAAACACGTTTTAAAAAAACACGTTTTCAAGTTTAAATTTGATCCAAATTTTCTTAGAAAAACTTTTTTTCATGTGTGGGTTTGTTATATGCATACAACACGTAGTTTAAAGAGATTTTGCGAAATTCTCCCTTCCCATATTTTAAAAGCAAGGTGCAAAACCACCAACTAAACTGAGCTCCAAATTATCTCAAGAAGGCGACTTTTTATGTGTTTGGTTGATTTACGTGTATGTAACACGAAATATAAAAGGATTTTGCAAAATTACTTAACCCGCTTGGGGCAGATGGAGCACAAAACACACAGTTTTAAGCTTAAATCTGCTTCAAATTACCTTAGAATGGCGTACTTTTATGGATGGGTGTTGACTAACTGTACGCGATATACACTTTGGTGGGATTTCGTGAAACATCTAACTTATTCGCGGAGAAGGGGAAGAAGGCAGTGTGGACCTGGTTTTCTCATGTTGCGAGTGAGAAAATCACTACCGAATGCAGCGGGAACTTTAACTTAGGTTTCGAATGATTTCGGTTATTTTATTTATTTATTTATTTATTTATTTATTTTTAGATTTCGTTAATAATGATACCCAATTTTGAGATTTCATTTAAATATAGTGACTAGCGAAGTGGGCAAAGTCTGCTAGTATAAAATTTAACGAAAACTAAATTTTAAATTTTCTGTGAAAAGTTTTATAAATAGTTTCGAAACAGAGTAATTTAACTTTCTACGAGTATGAAGAAATTAAAAACAGTTCTGAAAACAAACGTCATAAATTGCAACCAAAATTTAAGCAACAATAATTTTGGGATCAAAATAATTAAGCATAAGTCTGCATCGGGAAAAACAAATATGTTTATGAATGCAGCATATCGTTTAAAGTAATTTTGCGTACTTTTTTATTTTTTGCATTTCAGGACTAACATGTTATTTATAATTCAACACAGGCTTTTCTGCACACTTTACTGCTATATAATAAATTAGCTTACTATACCAACGAGTTTCGGAGACTATCTCTTACCAATAATATTTATATATATGAATATATTATATTAATTTAATTATATATATATATATATATTTTTTTTTTCTCTCAGGATTAGAATTATTAATTTTGTTATTCTTAAAATAATTTTTAAGGAAGGTTTTCAAATGCGTAGTTACTAATAAATTAATTGACAAGAGAAGATAGATAAAACTTCTTTTAAATTCCTATGAGTCCTTATAAATTTGCTTTCTTAAGTTACTTTTATAATGTTTAAGGGTTTATATATATATATAATCCTAATTTCATAACTCTCCAGTATTACCGAAAACAAACTTTAAGTCTTCCTAATTTATTTGGCTGTCCGTTTTATGCACAAACTTCCGATGGTTGTTATCCTTCCGTTTGGTTGTAAACGCTTAAAGAGTAGTTTTCTTATTGCATCATAATTTCTTTTTTTTTTTTTTTTTTTCAACAATAATAGGATGAATAAAGATAGATTTTTTTTATTAGTAGTCCACTTATCAATACGTGACTAATTTGATTGATTTTAGAACGACGACAGAATGTACACCGAAATCTTGCATCTCACTTAAGTTTTTAATTAACTATCATATTATAGCATTAAATTATAATGAGTTATATGACACTTAAACAAATCCTTACTTCAAATGTTGCATATTTATTTTATATACCACGCAAAGAAACCCCCAAAAAGTATTTTTTCTATTATATGCCAGTATAAATCTTCTGTGCATAAATTTGTCTGGATTATTCTTTTTTTCTACTTTTTATATGAAAAATTTGTTTATGATTTTCTGAATAAAATAAGACCTATACGTAAAAATATTTTATTCTGTTTAAAAAAGTACTGTTATATATTTTTATTTTTATTTTTATTTTTTACGTATACTATAACTTTTTGAATGCCTTGATCTTTTTTAAATGAATTGTTTTCTAAATAGAGTACTTTACGAAAGTACTACACTGCCTTTTTTCTAAAAATCTTTTATATTTCTATTTGAATATTTTCTGCTTGGCTTTTCGGATGTAACATTTAAGATCTAAATATCTTTAAAGTTCAGTGAAGTTTTCAATGATAAAATCTGATTTTACAAATAATTTCATCTGCCATAAGTAAATACGTATACTTTATGTATATGTTTGTCTAGCAAATAAATTCACTTAATTTAATATCAAATATTGCATATTACCACATTCTTATTAACTCACTTTCTTGTTTGTCCAGTACAAATCTTGCAATAGATTTTTAACAAACTTTTCGACTAGCTAGACATCTGAAACTTTTAGAATAGCCCAGAACACGATGACAATGCATTCTTTTAATACTTTTATAATAAATGTTTGAAAATTTCTTATAATTGCTGTCTTTATTAAGCATTTGATCGCTTTCTTTCAAGTTGATGGGATTATTGAACAAAAAAAAAAAAAATAAATAAATAAATAAATAAATAAAATAAAAAATAAAAATATTTATTAATACATGGAATTGTCAAGTTTATATGATTGAACAGAAAAATTAAAAACGTAGTATATAAAAAGTTCTTTTTATCTTGTAATTATTTATCTGTACTAATATATAAAGAGGAAAAGTTTGTTTGTATGGTGAAGGTAATCTCTGGAACTACTGAACCGATTTGAAATTTTTTTTCTTTAATTAGAAGATACACTATCCATGAATGCTATAGGCTATCATTAATAGATAAAATAAATTTTTTAGTTTGAAATTTCAATATTTTAATTAAAATCCCTATAAACTGCATAAAAAAAATCAAATATTAAAAATGTAGCTGATGCTACAAGAAAACAAATTTTTGCGCGTTCATTTTCTTTTTAAATTTTTTGACATGAAAAGAAATATACGTAAATAATAAAATTGATAAAAGGCTTTGTAAAAACTTAAACTTGCACGTTAAAATTTCCACCATTATAGCTTTAAAAGTATTTATTTTTCTAATTACATAGTTAACTTAAAAATGTTTGTAGCTATTCTAAATATTAACATTTAAACATTATTATAGAATATGTTTGTTAATTAGTATTTAATATTGAAAAACATTTAATGCTTCATATGAGTAATTTTTTTAAATTATTGATCAACAACAATAATTATTTTCTCTTTAGTGGTATTATATATAAACAAACGTTTGGAGCCCCGATGGGCTCCCCCCTTAGCCCTATAGCCGATATTCTACTTATCGAACTTGAAGAACGCTTTTTGCCGCCTCAGTTCGTAAACCAACTATTTATCTACGATAAGTAGATAATATTTTTCTCCCCTGGCCATATTCAAAAACCTCCCTGTTTGACTTTATTGATTCCTGTAATAAACAATTCCCTTCAATTAACTTTACTTATGAATGTGAAATTAATCAAAATATACCTTTTTTAGATCTTTCTATTCATCGCAATAAAGATAATTCAGTAATATGGTTTGATGCTTATTTTAAAAATTCATTTGTTCCCCCTCCCTATTCCTGCTGCTTCTGCTCATCCAACTAATCATAAATTTTCGTTTTTCAACTCTTACATTACTCGGGCTCGTAAATATACCTCTTTCCAATTTAGCGAAAATAAACAATTGAACAAAATTCTACAAATCGGCATTGATGCAGGCTACAAAAACACTACTATAATCAAAATTTTTAATAAAATTAAAAACAAACTTGATTCTTCTACAATAAGTTCTTCTACATTAACCCCTAAAATTAAATTTAGTAATAGTCTTCCTTTCTGTAACGAATTTATTGATTTTAAACACTATAGTTTTCGTAAATTCAATATACTTATTCCTTTCAGTTCTCCTTTAACTATTAAATACTTAAGTTTAAACGATCGGGATTTAACTAGACACACTGGAGAAGTTCATAAAATACCACTAAAACTTAATCAAGGTATTTTCTTCTATATCGGGCAAACCAAAAGAAATTTAAACAAAAGAATTCAAGAACATATTCGCAACGTTAGGGAAGGAAAGAGTTCAGCCTTAGTCAAATTTATTTATGAAAACTCAGCTTTACCTCTTTGGGATCAAGCAGAAATAATATCCTCTCCACCTATTAGTTCAGAATTAATAGTTTCCGAAGCTATAAATATAATTAAATATAATTCAATTAATTCTAAAGATGCTGTCTTATATGTAATTCAAATGTTGCTGTACTCGTAACAAAAAAAAAATGTCTTTGTCCTGATGATGCCCTGTTGATCAGGGCGAAAGGCCTTGACCAATTGTAATTTTAATTGATAATTTTAATTAAATGTATCATTTTATACGTGTTGTAAAGTGAATTTTTTTTATAAAGTTTGTGGTTTTTCATGTATTTTATAGTCCCACATTTTATTACTCTTTAATTCCGACCAATATAATAAAAAAAAGGAGATTTTCTTTTAAAAGGAATTAAATACATTAAAAACAAAATAAAATTTAATTAATTATTACTAATAATTATTACTAATTTAATTAATTATTACTGATTAATATTAATTTTAATCAGTTTAATCTTTACTGTTATATACTACCATTTTCCCCCGATAAATACTATAATATATATATATATATATATATATATATATATGTATGTATAATATATATATATATATATATATATGTATATTAAAGGAAGTAGTTAAATAACTAGAGAATTATATATATATACATATAATTTATACATAACTCTTATAAATACGTTTTTAAATTCAAAATTTAACATACGTAATTGTTTCAGCTGCATCACCATTTCATTTTCAATAAAAAATAATAATAATAAAAGAAAAAAAAAAAAAAAAAAAAAAAAAACAAGATTTCGCCTTCAAATGAATGAAATAAATAGATAAAAAACAAAAAGCGTAATAGCCGTTGCTAAGATAAGAAGACGATTAAAATGGAAGAATAAATTGTAGAAAAAGGGAATATAGAAGAGAATATTTACCAAGTTATTATTTTCATATTTTAAATAATTTTAAAATATCTAATGAAAAATTCGAAAATCGGGCTTCGAAGGGCATCAGAACAAGTCATAACAAACTATCGTGCACATTTGTGTCAAGCAAATAAGTCATAACAGTCCATATCTCTCTGCTATTAGCCGTTTTTTATTTTTTGAAAACTTCAGATATATATACACATTGACTCACACGCATCTTATTTTACTATACATATAGATAGATTATTCGTAATTTGATTTATATCTATGTCAATGATTATTTTTAAAACAAATAGATTTTATCAAGCTTTAATATGGTTTAACATATAAAAGCTATAGTGAGACTATGGATTGTAGTTTTGATTGGTTACAAGTATTTCGGTACAAAAACTATTTATTACTACAACTGAAAACTATTTCAAAAAGAATATTTAATACTACGGCTGATGATCACAATACATCAATAATACATACTCTGATAAAAAAATATTATTAAACAACTACTTCAGTAACTTAAATACGAACGCATGGAATATCATTAAGAAATGACTACGAATAAAAGAAAATTAGGCTTAGTAAAGCTTAGTAACCTATAATAAACATAAATCTTACATTAAATATCATTAGCACAAAGAACACAGGCATATTTAACTTTATTTAACATTTAAACTTTATTTTAATAAAATAATATATAAATATGCGTACCTGTGACATGCAAAATTAAAAACGATGTTTGTAAGTTTTCATGTCGGCGGAAAAATTGTATTCCAAAACAAAACAACTAACTGACGTTGCCACGAGATAGTTTTCAAACTTGCTCCAATATTGGTGTTCTGAGATTGAGTGTGCGTGTAAGCACAAAGTATCGGTGTAAGAGTACACCAGCACTGGTGTTTGACGCAATATAATTTTAATTTACACCACTTAAAATGTATCTGAACGCTTGATTCGGTGTAAACACGAAATTTAGTGCTTGTTTGCCCCTTTTTGGGTTGATCACCAATTGAACACCAATTTTGGGGTGACATTTCCCCATACTTTTTACAATATAGAAACAATACTTCTACGTATTTCACTACTTTCAGCATCAAGTCTTAATTTCTAATAAAAAAGTACCAAAGTGTAACTACCACAGCATATGTATTCTTCTAAATATTTTTCTTACACTTTTTATTTTTATTTTATTTTTATTTTTTTTTTTTTCAGAAGAACTCTATTTGAAATATGTATGTATAATTAAAGAGAATGAATGAAAAGTTAGCTAAGTATTTATAATCAACCGATGAAAAGTTCAAAAATTTTTTAAAAGACTTTTTTCTTATTAGATAACAAACTAAAATAATCTGTCGAAGCACATACTATAAGTTACATAACATATTGTTGTGTATTTTAGCTTTTAAAACTATATTTTCAGCTACACAAGCGGATACTAGAGAGCGTATTACTTACAAGTGTATAACGCACTATTTATAAACATTAAAATGAATTCTATGATTTTGTTGGGTTTGAATGCTTGTATATTTATTCCAAAAAATTATTAGAAGTAGAAGCAAAGTTTAGGACAAATTAAACTATATTTAGCATTCATATGAATTATCTAATAAGAAAATACCTAAATTTGCAATCAGTAATCTCACAAGTATTTGCAAGCTTCTTAGTACACGCTTTTCGCGCGCGTTAGAAAACTTAACAAATATAGGCACGATGTATATGAGAAACATATTTAAATGTAGTTAAAAACTTAGAAAAACTTTACTTAACTTGAAAAAAGTGTGGAGTAATTTCACCCCAAAATTGGTGTTAAAATACCCAAAAATTGAGTAAACAAGCACTAAATTTCGTGTTTACACCGAATCAAGAGTTCAGATACATTTTAAATGGTGTAAACTAAAATTATATTGCACCAAACACCATTGCCGGTGTACTCTTACACCAGATATTTTGTGCTTACACGCACACTCAATCTCAGAACATCAATTTTGGAGTTCGTTTGAAAACTATCTCGTGGCAACGTCAGTTTGTTGTTTTGTTTAGGAATACCATTTTTCTGCCGACATGAAAAACTTACAAACACCGTTTTTGTCCCATGTATGTATATTTATATATTATTTATTAAAATAAAGTTTAAATGTTAGATAAAATTAAATATACCTGTGTTATTTGTGCTAATGATATTTAATGTAAGATTTATGTCTATTATAGGTTACTAAACTTTACTAAGCCTAATTTTGTTTTATTCTTAATCATTTCTTAATGATATTCCATGCGTTCGTGTTTAAGTTACTAAAGCAGTTGTTTAATAATATTTTTTAATCAGAGTGTGTATTACTGATGTATTGTGATCATCAGTCGTAGTATTAAATTTTCTTTTTGAAATAGTTTTCAATTGTAGTAATAAATAATTTTTTCAACGAAATACACTGTAAATAGAAGCGTCTTAAATTCAGACAGAAATGTGTCTGAAATGTCAATTCAGACACATAAATGTCTGAAACACTTACGCATGTAAAATTTCAGACGCATGTGCTGTCTTAAATTAAGACACGTAAGTGTCTTTTTTATAAATGAGCTGAGATATGTGTCTGAATAAGGTTGATATGTCTGAAATTAAGACATATAACATTTTAAGACACATAAAATTTCAGACATTTTATAGTTTAGGCACTTAAAAATTCAGACATTACAAATTTCAGATACTTAGAAATTCAGACATTTGTATTACTTAACAAATTTTCCATATGGAATCTACTTTAAGCAGCATGCATATCCTGTTTTCACATTTTTTTTTTTTAACAAATAAATTTGACATTATTTTATGTAATATAAGTAGTTAACTTATTTAAAATACTTAGACACGGATCTTATTCTGTTAAAAATTTAAAAACAAAGTTAATTTTTATTTAAAATTCTCACATGAAATAAATCAAAAAAATATTAAGATAACTTGTAGCGAAGAAAGCGATTCGTAGCTAAACAATCTTAAACAGTTTGTGCATAATTGATTTTTTTTTTTTTCGCGTTTTAAAAATTATTTTTTTTTTCCCTACACTTCAAAATGTAAAAAAACATTTTTTTTTTCTTTTTGGGGGTTTCATGTATATATTTTGTTTTCTTGCAAATACCAGTTTAAAAAAAAAAACGTTTAAAGTTCATATGCTACTATTTTTTCATATTTATTACGCATTTTACAAAAAAAAAAAAAAAAAAAAAAAAAAAAACTCTAAAGCTCTACACATGAAATTTAAGATAATATGTATTAAGCTTTACTTCTTATGGACAGTTTTATTGCAAAGACATAAAACTTCCATTTGTTTTACGGATACTAGAATATATTTCGTTATACAAGCAGAATGCAGCGTGAGCACCGATGGCTTGATTGGGACGACGCTCGACTTTGAATCCGTTGGTTGTCAGTTCGATTCCCCCCGGGGGCAACGGGGAATGTCTTTGTAAAAATTATTAATATATACTTCTTATGCACTAGGAGATTCTAAAATCTATTATTCACAGGTAAACAGTATAAAAAGCATCTTTTTATTTATGAAAATTATTCACTGTAGACAGGATCAAAGATGGCGGAATTTCAGACGTTTCGAGTGTGAAACGATGTGCCTTTTAAGACACTTTTTAGCATCTTAAAATCAAACACCCGTTTCAGACACAATTGTGTCTGAATTTCAGACACTTGTATTTACAGTGTACTTGTAGTCATCAGAAATGCAATCCATACTTTCACTATAGCTTTCATATGTTAAGCCCTATTAAAGCTTGAGAAAATTTATTTGTTTTAAAAATAATCATTGACATAGATATAAATCAAATTACGAATCATCTGTCTATCTATATAATAAAATAAGATGTGTGTGTGTAATGTGTATATATATCCGGAGCTTTAAAAAAAAAAAAAACGGCTAATCGCAGAGAGATATAGTAGTTTGTTATGACTTATTTGTCTGACACAAATGTGAACGATGGTTTGTTATGACTTGTTTTGATGTCCCTCGAAGCCCGGTTTTCGAATTTTTGATTAGATATTTTAAAATTATATAAAATATGAAAATAATAACTTGGTAACTATCGTTTCTATGTTTCATTTTTCAACAGTTTATTCTTCCATTTTAATCGTCTGTTTATCGTAGGAACGGATATTACGCTATTTATTTTTTATCTATTTATTTGATTCATTTGAAGGCGAAATCTTGTTTTCCTTTTTTCAATTTATTATATTTATTGAAAATTAAATGGTAATGCAGCTGAAGCAATTAAGTATGTTTTATTTTAAATTTAAAAATGTATTTATAACATTTATGTATAATTTTTTAAAGTACACTTTTTTTTTTTTTTTTTTTTGTTATTTAACTACTTCTTTCATACATATAATATACCGGGTGATTCAAAATAGATGTTACAGCAATTATCTCGTAAACTAAGAAAGATAGAAACATACTTCCAATTACAAAATTAGAGCAAATTAAGAGTAGATTTCAGATATGGCATTTTTTTGACAAAGGGGCTGTATACATATTAAATACGAAATTTAATTTTTATACGGCCCCTTCTATCATGTGACTTGTATTTAGAAAGATATTTGCCTCGATCTAACAAGCAAAATAAAAAAAAATCATCTCTCTAAGTCAAAATCTCGCTGAGTTATTTCAATTTGAAAATGATGACTTACACCACTTTTTTTCAATTTTGGCATCTATTTTTCGACGCCAACGGGCTCACTTTAGGGGGTTATCTATGAGATGAGAAAAATTTAAAAAAAAGATCCTTTCTTTTAAAATAGCAACTAAAATCGTTCAAACGCGTGAAATCAGCAGTTTTATGAATTTAATGCAAATTCACAAAATTTCGTATTGTTAAAAAATTTAATAGTTAAACTTCTTAGGAGGTCACCTGCAAATTAAAACACGTTAAGTGAGGGAAAAAACTAAAAGACTAGAAAACCGTGTGAAATTTTCGCGCTTTATTTTACCACTTTCCATCATGGTTGATAAATTTAATGACTTCGGCTCTTTAACAATTCCAACAAGATTGAAAAGTGTTAATGACTTCGATTTGTCTGTCTGTCCATCCGTCTTTCTGTGTTTGATATATGTTATTTGAGTTCACTATCGAATGTTCCTTGTTGAAAATGGAGTGAATACCTCTGCTAGCTTGTGCACAGGGACACCCGAAAGTATTCCAAAGCATTGTGTTCTATGAGAGGTATTTTTATAAACCATATTTTAATACCTTTAATTTATGCATATATTAATAAAATTCAAATACGTTATTATAGTTTTCTATCGGATATTTTCTATAGAAAATGGAGTAAACACCATCACTGATTTCTATACAGGGACACCCGAAAGTATTCCAAAGCATTGCGTTCTATGTGAAGATGTTTCTATAAACCAAAATTTAATTACTTTGCATAAATCTTAATGAAATTAAAATATGTTATTCATATGCACAAAAGAATGCTTTCTATACTGTACAGTACGATTAGCATTAGATTTACAGGGTACACAAAAATATTCAGTTACGTTAAGAGTTATTATAGGACATTTGCTGGAATTGCATTTTCGTTTACATTAAACATTTTCTAACAATTTTTAACTGTGAATAAGATTTCAATTTGCATTTTTTTTTTTTTTTTTTTTTTTTTTTTTTTTGTCTGACTGCCCGCCCCCAGCGTCTGTAAATATTTTCAGAAATGATATATGTTATTCAGGTTTACTATATGATATTCCCTATTTAAAATGGCATTAATTAATTCTCTACAATTGGTTTATGTATAAACGTACAGGAACGCACAAAAAATGCCAATGTATTGCGTTTTGGGACAGATATTCTTATAAATTACATTTAAATAACTTTATACTGTAAAAATCATAAGGAAATTCGTATTTATTGTTAATATTCTAAAATAATGTTTTGTATAGAATATGATATGGTATAGATGCATAATTCTATGTCAGGGGGGTTACCGCCCTTCTCAACCCCCGTATAATTATAGTGCCTATACTTATCAAAACAAAAATCAAGTCTGTTACAATTTCCTTGAAACTTGAAACCTTCATCAACTTTTCAAGTGGCAACTAGATATGGAATCCAAAGTACGAAATTCGCATTTCCTGTAGTTATTATTTTCTCATACCCATAAGGTAGAGAAAGTATTGTTTTTGGGCCAAATTTTCGAAAGTGAGTTTTTGTTATATTTAGACGTTTTGAGGTCCCCTGAATATGAAAATCGTGTTTTTAACGGTTGGTCTGTGTGTGTGTTTGTCTGTTATCAGTTTATCTCAAGAACAAATAGCAGCAGATATTCCAAGCTTGGTATTTTAAATATGTATCATATAGGGATGCTACACTAAGCTTTTCATTGAGATGAAGCAAATGGTTCGTGTACAGGGACACTCAAGAATATTCAAACACATTACGTCTATGGGGAAAATTGCAGGTAAGTAGAGTTTAACACCTATAGACTGCACTAAACCAAATGAAATGAATATATATATTTTATATGCATAAAAACATGCCTCATGTAGAATATGGAAGGGAAATCATTCACTGTTCATTTACAGGGCTACACAAAATAACTAGGTTATAATGCGACAATAGCTGAAAATTGATGGAAGTGCATTTTAGGTTGTGCCGTATATTATTACTATAGGTTTATATTTAGGTGCACTTTGTGGTTTGTACAGATTCTTCAAAAGATATACAGGGTTGCAAATATTTAAGCTATAATATTCTTTTTTATTGTTAGTGAAAGTACTTTACTATAATATTTTACCATGTCCAGGAAAGCTGCTCAGGAATCGAAATGAATTCCTCATAGACATATGATAAATAATGTATGTTTTTAAGCTAAATATGCATCGCTTGTGTTTTGTGTATTTAGACGTTTTAAGGCTTCCTTATAACCAAAGCCAAGTGTTTTAAAGTTTGATTATTGCCTGCGTCGAATAATTTCAGAAAACGAATAATTTCAGGAGATCCCTCCCTCACACAGAACTAATTATCGTATAAAACTCTTCCGAAGTCTAATTTGAATTATTTTAACATAGGTTTACATAACAGTACTCTTTATGTTACCTCTTAATTTCCAACCTGTATTTATGGTATTAAATTTCAGGATAAGAGAAAGTCGTGTGAGTGGCACACCAGATTATTTGTTGTTAAATTATGCTGATAATTCATATATATACAGATCAACGAATAAAAATTTACCTTTCGTATTCAGGAGAACTCAAAATGTGATACTATACAGAAAAAAAATCGCTCTCCAAAAGCTACTTTTTTTACAGTATGGGTATGAGAAATTAATTTTGCGTTCTGTGTCAGCAGTGTTCTTCGAAAAAAAAAAATGCAGCAAACACTTACACCAATTACATTTAATAATAATAAAAAAAAATGTTTACCTTAATATTGGGTAGCCCTGTATATTGTCTATAAACTATATACACATGACTTTGTGTACGTAAATTTCGTGTTATATGTAAAACAAGTAACACAAAATGAAATACACTTCCAGCAATTCCCAGGTATAGCTCCAATATATCGAAATACTCTGGGTAACCCTGTAAATGAATGATGAATGGCTGCTATACCAAAATCTACATAAAACATGCTTTTATGCGTATAAAAAAAATTTTATTTTCATTTTGTTTAAGGCAGTCTATACATGTCACAATGTATATATGAGAAATTTCGCTCACAGACGTAATGTATTTGAATTCTTTTGGATGACCCTGTAAACAATCAATTGTCTGATCGTAACGAATACTTTAGTGTAGCACCGCAATATGATACGGATTTAGAATATCGAATTTGGTTTTTCTTCTACTATTTGTTCTTGAGATATACTAATAACACACAGACACACACACACACACACACAGAGAGAGAGAGAGAGAGCTACGGCTAAAAACATGATTTTTGAATTCAGAGGATCTGAAAACGCGCAAATATAACAAAAGCTAATTTTCGAAAATTTGACTCAAAAACAATTTTTTCTCTACACCGTGTATATGAGTAAGATAATGTATAAAGAAAGAAAAAGGAGAGAGAGACATAACAGGTTAAAATAGCCGTCTTATCCTGATTGATTTCTTTCTTTTTTTTTTTTTTTTTTTTTTTTTTTTTTTTCCAAACGCTGATCAACGTGTGCCTTATTACAAAAGCAATAGTAATTACAATTTCTCACTTTTGATACAACCCCTTAAGATTTGGCGAAAAATGCTAGAATTTTCAAATTGCAATAACTCAGCGAGATTTTGACTTAGAGAGAAGATTTTTTTTTAATTTTGATTGTTAGAGCGAGGAGAATATTTTTCTAAATATAAGTCATATGATAGGAGGGGCCGTATAAAAATTAAATTTCGTATTTAATATGTATACAGCCCCTCGTACCAAAATGTGCCATATCTGAAATCTACTCTTAATTTGCGCCAATTTTGTAATTGAAAGTTTATTTCTATCTTTTTTAGTTTACGAGATAATCGCTGTAACATCTATTTTTAATCACCCGGTATAATATATACATGATAGTTTTAAATTTTAGTGTTTAAAAATGAATTCTGTTGATAGTTAAAAATATATATTTTTAGATTAGCGTTTGAGATATAAAAGCTCTTAATTAAGAGTTTGAAACCTCTCTAACTGCGATATTTTTCTTCAGATTGGTATACTAAAACTTTTATGCAAATAAATTGTAAAATTTTTAAATAAATAAATAGTGGATTTCCATGGATATATAGATAACTATCTACATAAAAATGTAGTTTTTTTTTTTTTTTTTTTTTTTTTTTTTTTTACAGGATTTCTTAAAAATACGATTTGATAAAACAGTTTTATTATGACTATTATTTAAAGACGATACACCGAATATATATATATATATATTATTATTATTATATCCTTAAAAAAAAAAAAAAAATCTATTTTTGTTTTTTATTTTATTTAAGAATCAATCTTTAATTCTCATTAAACATTATGCATAAAAACATCATAAAATTGGGTCAAAAAGTAGGAATTTTATAATCGTAATTGAAAAGTTTTAAAATGACATTTTTCAATGTTCGAAATTTAAGTTAAATTTTATCTATATGCACATTTTTATAATTTTACGCATGAAAATTCGAAACTCATAAGGATAAAGATATTTAATTTTAAATAGATGTTTTCTAGCTAATTTTCTCTAAATTGAATCAAAAATTAAGAAATTTAAATTATTTAAAATTAAGCTCTTAAAGTGATAAACATGGTAGTTTTTTAATATACATTCATATTAGTACATTATTCATGACTTTCCAAATTTGAATATAACTTGTTATAAATTTATTAAAGTTTATTTTATTTGTTTTTTAAGATAAGAAATATGAATATAACATTTGAAAGGCTTATTATTAAATGACTTAGGGATGTAATCCGCGCAAGCCAAAAAATATTACATGTAGAGTGAGAAAAAAATTGAGTTCAAATTTTAATGGCGTGTAGTTTAGGGTTAAGGCCAGTTGACTAAAAGTAGGTCCTAGATCTGGGTGGTGTACTCTCCCTAGGGAGTCTTTCTAAGTGATGATACCTAGCTCGTATTTATGCGAGTTTCGGAGAAAACCATGGAAAATTGCAAACGCATGTATCAGCTAAAACGACCTGGAATAGAACTCGGCAATTCCTATCTACCATCTTGCAGATATTTAAATTTTGATACTCCACTGATCAGAAAACTGCAGAATTTTGTAAATGAAGTCGTAAAACATTAATTTCTGAGATAAATTTACGCAGTTTTTTCCATATTGTTGAATTTAAGATTTGCCATCAAAAATTTTTTTTTCCAAAAAACTTACGATTTATATACCTCCTTAATAATGTATGTATTTATGTTTGAACAATGAATACTATTATTGTCAAGTTATACATCATACGATGGGTCGGGCCCCACTTATGAAAATTTGCACGAGCCGCCACTGTAGCTACTAATTATATTCATCATTATTAACAGCTGATAATCATGAAACATAACATAATGAGTTAATAATTGAATAAATATTAGTTTTGTTGTATTGTATTTTAAATAATTGCAATGTATTTTCAGCATTTGAGAATCATTGTATAATACAAAAAATATTTTTAATTCAATATTAAGTCTGTGAGATAATATTTTCTCTGAAAAAATGGCACTGACCGCATTTTACCTTAAATATGTCTATCTGAAATATGTCTACGATATTCACGAAAAGTTGATATGCACTAATATATGCCAACATAGAACTAAGTATAAATTTATATAATCTTCTCTTCGTTATTTCTCGAATTTAACAAGCTTTATCATATAAACATTGACACACAGACTCATAGACAAACAGACAGACATTTTCTAAATATGGGCGAGTCATGTTCTCAAAACGAGTAAATCTATCGAAAACTGGAAGTCGAAATTCTACACGAATTCCATACTTTCTTCTATTGAATATAGATTAAAGTAATAATTACATTTTAGCGTCTATATTATTAATGCCACCGCATTTAATTCATGAATGGACTCATCAAACAAGGCTACATTTCATAAATGCATCCAAAAAGTATTCCAATTTAAACTATCCAATTTCAGCGCAGAAAGTTGTATATAGCAAAAATCAGGATTTAGAGATAATGAACGAAATTAAATCCACGCGACTTTACATCAAGAGCATGAACCAACTGAATACACAGCGCACTGTATTTTTAACAGTAATATTTCCTATAGGTGCAAAGTGGTAAATGGTATGTTAAACTTTATTCATTTGGAAATATTTTGAGTAACATTAATGAATTGCATAGAAATGTAACTTTTAAGATTTGCCGAAATACACCATGAGAATGAGAAAAACTGCATAAAATCTTTGATAGGAAGTTATAAATGCCTGCCCAATCGAATAAGTGCATGAAAAATGAACATTTAACAGCTGTTATGAGAATTACATGATAATTAAACTAACAAAGTGTATCATTTTCGTTTGGTTTGCAGAATCACACAGAATAAAGGTGGATAAAGAATTTTGTGAAACTATAGATTTATAAGACGATAATATAGTATTGTCTTTCTATATTATTTATTAAGAAACTTAAAAGGCGAAGTAAGATGATATATTCAATAAATTTTAAATTATCTCAATGAAATCAAAATTCCATTTCATATTAAAATAAATATAAATAAGTCAAAAAATATATTTGGTAACGATATCACAAACATAGTAATTTTTAATTCTTGAAGTTTGGGGAGAATGAGATATAATGTTTCACTACACACGTTTTGTATTTCTGAATTGTTCATTTTGCTTTGGAATAGAAATTTAAAATTTATTCGTAATAGAAATTGAATAAGTTTAAACAAGGAATGTGTGATGGAAATTAAAATTTAAACATAAATTCAAAAATATTATAAGCATTTTTACAATGAAGTTTTGTTGAACGAATTGTCTAGGGGATACTGAAAATTGTTTACATATCTCACGATAGGCGATAAAAACATCTGTAAATTTGTGAAGATGATGCTGAAAGATGAAAGAAGATAATGTACTTAACAATATTTTAGATGTAACTCAAATGAAAGAAGTTGTAGCGTCACGCTAATGAGTTAAATCATGCACATTTTGAAATGAGTCCTAATTATCATATCTCTTTCGCATTAAATTTCTGAGTGGCTTGCATGAAAAGGATATTGCAGAAAAGTAAAAATAAAAATATACACAAACATTTACTGACAGACGCTCTTATCGGAAACTAAATTTAGTCAAGTACTGTAAACGTACAAAAGCTTGCTAGATAAAGATGCCCTGATAAATATGTGTTTGTGGAAAAGAGTGGGAAAAGTTCACTCTGTAACAGGAGATAAGAAAATATTTTCGGTCTATCATAAAAAAAGATAAATCTCTCGCAGAGGTAAAAAGAAAAAAAAAATGAAAGGTAAGAATTTATTTATATAAATGTGCATACCTTCTGTAAAATAATGTAATTACTTACTTCTATGTTTAATAGAAAAAAAATCATTGGATTTCTAAAAAGTTTCGATTTTCGGTTTTCAATGGATTTACATGCTTTAAGTTGCCTACAACACGATTAGCTTCTTTTAGAAAATGCCTGTCTGTGCGTCACTGTGTCCGCGTATGTCTGAAAAAATTTTGTGTCAGCTCTAGTTCATGGTCTAATACACAGAATTTCATGCAAATTTATATATAGTTGAACCTTGACATAAATTAGTGCCTATCGACATTTGGTGCAAGTAGCCTAAAAGGTGGCATTGTTATCTCGTTTTTTATAATTTTTAATATGGCAGTATAAGATAAAATTTCATATAAATGTATACAAAAGAATTATTTTGAAGCAAATATTGTGAAATTAAAACAATAAAATATTTATCATAGTAATAATTAACTAGGAAAAAATATTATGTGTAGAATCATAGTCCCCTCCCCCTTCCCCCATCCCCCTTACACACGCTTAGAGTGTAAGTTTTTAAAATAACTAGTCGATATATTTCAGAAGAAAAGCTTGAATGGTAGATCTCTGGTAACGTGGAACAAAGTCATCAAATGTTTTTCATTTTTAGCAACATCAAAAAAGAAAAGTTTTGAAAGAAGCATTTCCTAATATGTCGTTTGTATTACACAAAATTGACTTTCTTTCGACATTTATTGTTATGCCTCTCTAATATGAAAATCGTTTGCATTCATCGTAGAAAATAATTTTTATAAATAATTTGAAATGCGGGAATTTGTACAGAAAAATATAGAAGAATGTGTTGTGATGTCTAAAACTTTCTAATTAAATATCACGTTTACAGAACGCATTGGAACATAAGCAAATTTTAAATGTCAATGCTATATTAATTTTTTATAAATTTTTATTCGCAACTTAATTCGGTCGCACTGTATATGCATAAAAGTAATGATCATATTTAATACATCCGTATTTTACAAGCTTCGGTTATAAACTGAAAGCGAGATATCTGATACATAAATTCGAGGTCAAAAATATGTATACTATTAATTAAATACTTCTTTTGAGCCTTCATTCGTTTACGCTTACAACCTTGCCGACATGATATACCTTCCACGTTTCATTCCATTATTCTCTTATAAAATACCGTGTTAAAGTAATACGTTACATTGTCACCTATACAATACTGAATATTTTGTTTTAATTTTTATGTAAATCACATTAAAGAGAAAACGAAACACGTAAAATTTTCTTTTAGTATTATTCCGATTAAATATAATAGTATTAACATTTTAGTACTTATTACATGATTTTTTTTATTTTTTTAAATATATTTTCTTTTCAATATCCTGCGCATAGATTTTTTTTTTTTTTCAGAACTGGAGAACGTTAGGTTCACTGGGGATTGTTTCCATTTTGGCGATTTTTTTCCCTTCGCCAACGAACCAAGGAAAAATATTTATCTTATGGCAACTTTAGAAAACATGTATTTACATTCGAAATGAATTATGTATTAAAGCAGACGATTACTTAACATAATTAAACGGAATTATCGCTCAAATTTTATTAATTGACGATGGTTAAATAACTTTTCACTACAATATTTTAATAATTAAACAAATATTTTACAAAATCCATGATCGAAGTTTTAAGAACAAACTACTTTCAACAATATAATATATGTAACTAAATAAATGAAATTTCAGAATAAAAATATACCTTTAAAAGTAATTAAACAAGCTTTAATTTCTGTTGACTCCATAATACGTTACTAACATATCAAATACTTAACTTCGCTCTGAATGAATTCCCAACAATTCTAAAACCACATTCAAATAAACCTAAACAATTCGTTTTAAGAATTATTAGAACATATAAATAAAATAAGAACCACATTTTCAAGTTATCGAATGATACGCTTTCATTTCTCCACACAAATATCAAAATATAGATTTAAATAAATACATAATATAATACAACGACCAAATAAAGTACAAGTTCAGATTATTTAACATCGCAACAGGACAACGCAGTGCAAGACGATGTTTCGAATTTTTCATTAGCATATATAGCATTGAATGCTTAATTTGAGCGGAGGGGATAATTTCATAGTTTTCGTAAGCTTGACCGACGAGTGAATGAGTGGGTAAGTTTTACGTTGAAATAGTGCTACTCTATAAGCAATGAATATGGCGACCAAATGTCCCCATTTTCTGCAGATAGCCTTTACTTTAAAGATATTTTTATAATTTTTTAAAGAATTGTAGAAAGTAAATTATTTATCATTGATATTTTATTTTTAGTCCTTTTTTATTCAAAAGGAAAAAATGTTTCCATAATTGGTTAATTCTAGCAATTTTTAACGATTGTCTGTTATGAAGGTACTCGGATCTGGTTACTATAACAACAGACGACACTTTGGGACACATCCGTATGGGGTATGAATCAATGATCAAACATCCATATGTAAAGCTACGTTCTGACACAAAAAAGTAACAGTAACTCTGAGTACCACTACCTTGCAGTGCATGAATCTAAGAACGCACGTAATTCATTTTCAAAGCAATCACTATTACGCACTATGTGTGCTTCCCACACATGAAGACCAAAAATAAAAAACATCATTGGACACCACTATCTCGCTCTGCATGACTCTAAGAATGCACATCCGCAGCAATCACTATCACGCACGTAAAAAACAAACAACAACAAAAAAAATCACTGGACACTAGGACTGGGCTTTATATGGATGTAAATTAAAATATCGATTTAACGCTAATATCGTTTACCCGATTTAAATATTTCATCTTCCGCAAAATATCGATGCAGAAACATCCGAACACGCGAACGTATGATTCCAGGCCACGCCAGGCTAAACCGAATGAATAAAGTTGGAATAATGCCAGGTAACTATTCATTATTCATTCAAAGGGATTCCGGTATAGTCTCTTAGTCTAAAGTATGCGCAGTCATAGACAGCTAAATCATGAAAATCCCGATTGAATATAGTTCGAATAATGCCAGATATTCATTTAAAAAGATTCCGGTTTAGTCAGTCTAAAGCATGCGCAGTCATAGACAGCTAAATCATGAAGATTGAAGTGCCGTTTCGATTTAGTGTTACGCAGGCGCATTGGGAAAAAGAAAATATCGGTTTAAGACCATTATTTCGAGCCAAAACGCGTGCGCACTAGCAAAATGAAAACCGATTCTGATACAAATCTTTCCGTTCCGGTTAAGACGTTAAGTTTGACTAGTTGAAATGAGATTTATTCATTCATTCAAAATTCGTTTGATTATTGGAGATTTATTTTATCAATATTAGTATTTTATTCTGCTATTTTTTGTCATAGTTCCAGTTCCTATAATTTAAAAATAAGAAACCCCAGTTTCTGTTTATTAGATAAGTGAATTAACTATTCTTTATGAATATTTTATATAATTAATATTTTTTCATTAACTTCAGTACACAATATGACACTGTCATATTGTGAAAAATAATTTAAACAACAACATTTAAACATATCTAATTTTTATTTATTTCGAAGTCAGTTATTAACAGCATATACTATAGGTATTTAAAAATAATTTTAAATACGGTGAAAGTTGATGCTTTTTTTTTTCCCTTCCAATGCACTAAATTGTTGTTATTTTATTTTTCTATACTGAGTTATAGTTAATTAAATCTTTTTGTATTTTGTAGTATTAGGGGGACCGAAAAATAATGTCGTTTTGAATTAAAATACTGACTTCGGAAATTTATCCTGGATAAAATTTAAGATATTCTTAGGTAACTTATAAGATGGTTATTTGTAAAGTACCATGTAAACACTGTTAAACAAAAATTTCCGGTTTCAATTTATTAATTCAAAACCACATTATTTTCCTGTCCCCCTAATATTTGATGTAATTTAATCTAAAATAAGTAAAAATTTTAAATCTTCAATAAAAAGAAAATATCGTAATTTTTTTTAAGAAATTGGTTTTAGAAAATTTTAATTAAGAATTATATTTATTAGGGGATACAAGGCACTATAGAAATTTAATATCTTGTTTGAAGTTGTATTAATTAGCAATTTTCTGCTGATTGCCATTTTGCAATTCATTCGTATGCAAGGGGAATATAAAAATTTTAATGGATTAAAAAGTAATAAGAAATAATAAAATTCTGAATTTATTAATTAGTTAAAATAATAATAATAATAAATTGGGGTGTTTTTAAATATTCTGAAGATTACTCACAAAAGTCACGTCACGAGTCAATGTGGAATTCTATAACACGTGGTAAAAGAAAACTGCGCTATATTAATTATACTGTGTTGCGATGTGTAAATTTTGAACTGTGGAAAATAACGAATAATTTTATAATAATTAGTATAAACATTGCATCTTTATCAGAAGTCTGATTTTTTCAAAGGCCTTATTTTAGTAAAAAAATAAATGTCTGTGATTAAGATAATAATTTCGAGAAAAAAAATTTAATTTGGTTAAACTAAAATAATTTTTCTATGGTCCATTGTTGATTTTTGCGTTTGTATTCATTATAAGAAAGTACTTGTAAAAATTTTTAACTTTTGGCTTTCAATGGATTTAAACGTTTTGAGGAGTCTAGAGAACGTTTTGACCACTTTTGGAAACACTGTATTAAATCGATATATCCTTATATCGGTATTTTATATGAACGATATATCGACTTAAGAAATGTCAACATCGCCCAGCACTACTGGACACTTCTACCTCGCTGTGCATGAATCTGAGAACTCACGTAACTCGTTTTCGCAGCAATCACTATCACGCACGTAAAAAAAAAAAAAAAAAAAAACGCTGGACAACGACTACTTCGACGTGCATGACTCCGAAAACGCATCTAATTCGTTTTCGCAGCAATCACTATCGCGCAAATGAAAACCAAAAGAAAACAACACACCCCTATACCTCGCTGTGCATGATTCTAAGAATGCATGTAACTCGGTTCCTCAGTAATCCCCATCACACACATAAAATCCAAAAAAAAAAAAAACTGGACACCCTACTTTGCTTTCCATGAATCTGAGGACGCATGTCTCTCGTTTTCGCAGCAATCACTATCAAGCATGTATAAACTAAAAAAAAACATCACTGGACACCCCTACCACGCTGTGCATGAATCTAAAGACCCATGGAACTCGTTTTCGCTGTAATCAGTATCACGCACGTGAAAACCAAACACAACATCACTGAGCACACCTACCTCGCCGCGCATGAATCTGAAAACGCATGTACATTTTCGCAGCAATCAGTATCACGCTCGTAAAAGATAAAAAATATCACTGGGCACCCCTACTTTGCTGTGCATGAATCTAAGAATGCATGTAACTCGTTTTCGCAACAATCACTATCACACACGTATAAACTAAATAAACATGACTGGACACCCCTACTACGCTGTGCATGAATCTGTAACCGCATAAAACACGTTTTCGCAGCAATCACTATCACGCACGTAAAAACAAAAAAAAAACATCACTGGACACCCCTACTTCACTGTGCATGAATCTGAAGAGCCAAGTAACTCGTTTTCGCAGCAATCAGCGTCATGCACGTATGTGTACTTCGCGAACATGAAGACCAGAGAAAAACCTCGCTGTGCATGAATCTGAGAACGCACGTAACACATCAATCAGTACTATGCACGTATATGCGCTTCGTTCACATGAAAACAAAAGAAAACATCACTGGACACCCCTACCTTGCTGTGCATGAACCTGAGCTCGCACGAAACTCTGTTCCGTGTCAAACGCTATCACGCACGTAAGAAAAAAAAAAGTCACTGGAATTCCCTACTTTGCTGTGCAAAAATCTGAAAACGCATGTAACTCGTTTTCACAGCAGTCAGTATCAAGCACGTATGTGCGCTTCGCGTACATGAGAACCAAACGAGACATCAATGGACACCCCTATCCCCATCACACTCGATATGCATGAATATGAGAACGCACATAACTTGGTTCTGCAGCAATCATAACTATGCACGCATGTGCGCTAAGAAAGTGCGCTAAGTAGGCCTTTTGTCACATGCGCCGTTTGTGAAAGCAACAGTTGTATCATTGCTGGAACCAAGAGAGACAGCACATGCATGATCGGGTATTGCTTGTGGGTTATAAGGATAAATCCCAGTAGCTGAAAACCCAGAAGTTCCAATGCCTACTGTGGCTGACTTGCTCCGAGCTGTTTTTAGGAGAGATCCTTACTGAAGACATGTAAGTTTGTTAAAATAATATTATAGAATTATAATTATAATAATAATATTATTATAATTATAATAATTATTATAATTATAAATATAATTATTATAATATTATATTTATAATTATAATTATTAATTCCATTTATAATTAGCACCATAATATATAAAATAAAACACAAAATTTAACGGTCATTTAATTTATTCTGAACCATGTTGCGTCATCCCCCAAGTATGGGATGAAGATGCCACACACGCTTAATTTCCTATTGCTGCAAGGTTAAGACCGCTTCTGCTTACCTTGTGTGTGTAATAGAATAAGGAACACCCTTAACTTGCTAATATCTCATTTAAAATAAAAGATCTGTTCATTAACTTTAAATATGAACAACCGAATATTATAAGGGCATTACTCACAAGTTTAAATGCTCATGAGATCCAAAATAACGGTGACTAAAGGTGATAAATCAAGATATGTTCACTGGGACAAGACTTCTCACACATGCTGGTCAGTATTACCAGCTATTGACACATAGAAGTGCTAGGAACAAACTTGCATCTTCCCCTAACTTGCATCTTCCCGCGAATGACTTTATTTACTAATTACAAACTTGCTGAAATAAAATTAGTTGAAAAATTTTCCTTGATGTACCTAGATAGCAATTTAAGGTTTTTGAAACCCTTTGAATGTAAAATCTGAAAAGCATTTAAAAGGGTTTTAGCTTTAAGGGTTTTAGCAAAATTTACAAGCTTGAGAAAATACTTGTAAAATGGTTCCTACTTAACAAAATCCCAGGTAGTTTTTAAAGTTCTCTAGAAAAGTTGTCAAAAAGTAAAATGACTGAGACAATTCCTAAGAATTCTCAGAAGTAGTTGTATAAGGGTTGAAATGCTAAAGTAGTTTCTAAAGATTATCTAAGAGTTTTTTCCTTCAGTACTGCCATCTAGTGAGGAAAGAACTTTCGAATTTTTAAGATTTAGTTATCGTGTTGGCTTAAATTTAATTTTTGAGTTGTGTTTTAGAACAAATAAATTATTGAGTATAATTTGAATATCAAATAACTATTTTTAAGATATATACATTTTTAATTATTATGTATTATTTAATGAAAATATTTAAGTCCGTAGAAATTATTAGGATCATAATAATATCTGTGGACTTAAATATTTTCATTAAACAATACATAATATATAATATATATATATATATAGAGAGAGAGAGAGAGAGAGAGAAAGACATATTAAATAATTACTTGATATTTAAATTATACTTCAAATATACATTTTATAACATCTTTATTTTATTTATTATTATTTTTTTTTAAAGAAAAGAACTATTTATTAGTTATTAATTTTAATTTATTTAATTTATTTGTTTTACTTATTATTATTATTAATTTGACTGGTACCTTCATTTATTATACAATAAATTATCACATTCGTAACAAAAGTGTAACTTAAACAATAATAAAAATGTAATATATATGTATATACCTATTTTTTATATATATTCAATTAAAAATTCGAACTTCAACCAAACAGTCTCAAATTCGGACCTATGTTCGCACATATTCTTCGAGTCACTACCGGACATTAGATATCGGCCCACTATCCTATACCGATTGGTACATCGTTTTTCTGCTGCCGGTTGCCGGCATTCTACTGTTTTCTCGCCCACATAAGTAAGTTTTTGCCGATAGTAAACCGACATTGCCGACTGGAGGCCGGCTGTGTGTTAAAGGCTTGTGTTTGTTAGGTTGAAGCATGATAACTGCATACCTTCTTTCATAAATCTTCACAAATCTACAAAAATTTAAATGTCTATATTTAGAATTATAAGACTATATACGTGCAATCCTATTGTAACATTTTGGGCTCGAAGATTAAATCCGAAATTTTGAATGGTAGGAACTACAAACAAGCAAAATATCTTTCTGCAGAGTACGGTGTAGTCTATCCAATTATGAATTATAACGTAATATGTGAGGTCTTTTTTATCAACATTGATAGGATAATAGATCTCTATATTTTTATATATTGAATTCAGATTAAATCGATCACCACAGAAAAGTTCATTTGGAGTTTCGTTTTCCATGCTGGGTTTTTCTTGTAAATTATAGATTTTAGAAAAATATTATGATAAACTAGACTGAATTTGTAAGTTTTTAAAATTTTCTCTACTGCTTCTAATTTTTCATGCAATTCAAAATAATATTGCTAGACGTCAAATTCTCCTAATCTATTATTTTAAATGTAATTAAATATGCCTGAACATGCCTTAACAGATTAGATTTAAAATAGAATTGTGTGTTTTAAAGAACAATACGGTAATGCGGATGTTGTTTGTTTGCTTGTACGTTTTGTTTATTCCATAAGTTTTTGAAATACAATATTTAGTCATAATTGTGGAACAAATTTCTACATATTCTGAAATCATAAATTCAATAAAATATGGAATATATCTCAAAAATATCCTAACACCAGTCTTGTATTCATGCTAAAACCGTTGCAGATATTTTGTAAATTAGATAAAGCAATATTGACAGAATATTGTACTATCTAATTCTTAATAACATAATACTTGAATCAATAGTGAAATTAAAATCCTCGAAATTGTATTCAAATGTAAATTTTATGCAGTGAAGAAATGAATCTGAATAACATTCTCACAGTTGTCATAGAATTTTCATATCGCAGCATGTATTTACAGTTTCGCTGGCTTTAAATGCGGAGGTCACCAATTGTGGATGGATTATTGATGTATTATTATTTATTCAAATTCCGAAAACATATTGGAAAACTGCGAATTGTGTGTAGCCTTTAATATTCTGACTAATTAGTGAACTAAATTATAATAAAATATTGAACGCCTTTATTACCTTTTCTTTTAAAAAATCTTTTTAATAAGACTTTTGTAACATTTTACAAACAAAGAATATTCTTTGTTTGTATATCAGTTACAGTATTGGATTTCATAAAATGTAGACAAGGCAACTTATAGTAATTAACTTCATAGTATTTATATATATATATAAATACATTAAAACAATAAAAATTAGATTTTGATGAATTTTTTTTTAAGCTAGTCTTTTTCATATTCTTTCCTAAAAAATGTATTAAAAGAAATTTTTTATTGTGTGACTATTTTTCTAAACATTTGTTTTGATTAAAATGAAAATATTGCAGATTTATTAAAGCAATTCAATACAAACCATGCAATACTTATACAAATCTTATCTTTAATAATTATTTCAAATTTTAAAAGCGTAATCTATAAAAGCGGTTACTAATTTTATGAAATATGTAAATATTTTACTTATAAGTGAAACTGAGGAATTTTATAACGTTAACTAAGGTTAAGTAGTAATTACAATGTAAACCGAGTATTGGCTTATCTTATTTTTACCATGTTTTTTATTAACTCGCTTTCTTATTAGTTTGTCCAGTACAAATTTTGCAATTGATTTTTAGCTAACTTCTCGGCTAACTAGACATTTGAAACTTTTAGAATAGCTCAGAACACGATGACAATGCATTTTTTTTAAACTTTTATTCAATTAATAAATGTTTAAAATTTCTTAAAATTGCTCTTTTTATTACGTATTCGATCTTTTTTTTTTTTTCCCAATTTGATGGGATAATTCATCAAAAAAAAAAAATTAAAGCATTTATTAATACATAATTGTCAGGTTTATATGATTCAACAGAAAAAATAAAAACGTGCTATATAAAAATAATTTGTTTTTATTATTGAGTAAGGTAAAGTAGTCACATGTCAAAGAAGATCATTTAAATTCGAAAAATTACACAGATTTTACCTTGAATAGTAGTTAATTATATTTAAACTTTTTCCATTAATTTGTAATTTATACCACTTTGAGATAATATTTAATTTTTATATTTTAGAGGTTTTTTTAGAGGTTTTTTATAAATATATTTTTCAAAAATAATGAAAAAAATACTTATTGCTAATTTGATGAGATTGTAAACAATGCATCAAATCATTTTCAAATTATTCGTTTGATGATTTTTAGAAAATGTTACAAACATGAAATAAAATTTCATACTTAAATGTAAGTTACAAAATATAAATAATAAATTTTTAAAAAAATTAAAAAGCCACAAATATAAACATAGTGTTATTTGATGCATTCACTTCAATATGTATTTCCCTATACAGCTGTTCAAATATGTATATGTTTAGATATCTTAAATTAAAAGCAACAATTTAATGTTATTGTGGTAAAATTTTACGTACCGTAGTAAACAAATTCTATATTTAATGTTATATATAAAGTTTAGAAAAGACTTCCGACGTTATTCTTGAACAAGCCCATCTAATGTAGATTTTCAAAAGAGCTCCACTTGAACTTTGAGATGCTGCTATAAAAAGAATACGTGGATCAGATTTCTAGCTTACTACAGATGTAATACACAGAATGTTTTTAGAATTTATGTAGAATAAGAAAGATTTCTCGCTACCCAAATAATCAGAAAACTTGGATAAATGCTGAAAAGCAATTTCTTCTGATAAGACGTTCCAACTTTTGAACCTACTTTAGCAAAAATTTCATTTCGTATTCAATTTTAAGTTTCACAATTTTATTTGCATGCTTCTTTTTGTAGATTGCGTGTGATTTGACAGTGTAAAATTGTAAGCTGAATTTTTCGTTTTCGAAACAATTTTTTTGTTTAGAAGTACAATGGTTAACTTTTAACAAATAAGCCAACTTGTGTTGTTTAAAAACTCATTCATGGAAAATAGCTGTTTAAATCAGTTTGTTTGAATAAGTTTATTCAATTTAAGTAACAAAATTTATTTTTATAAATAATTTTTAACCATATACTTAATTGATATATTTCATATTTAGAAATAAACGAATAATCTGAATGACACAGGTTTTACTTTTATTTATTTATTTAATTTTTTTTTTTCGTATTTTCTAAAAGATTTAATAGGCTAATTTTTAAATAGTAACCTTCAAAGTACTTTCAAGTAATGAATTTGAAGTATTTAACTGCAGATGTTTATTACAATTAAGAGTTTATATACTTAATTGTTGAAGCTTACTATAGAATACTTTAAAATGATACTACTAATTATTTCACTACAATTAAATAAAACGTTGTTGGTCTTCATTAAGGTACGGACTGTAACACTAAATTCTGCGGAACTATTTCTTACACTTCTACTCCTAACAAACAGGCTGTGTGTTCAATTTACATAATTTATAGTTATTTAGCAATTCACCTATAAAAAGCGAATTGAGCTTACTCCTCTGCCTGCTTAGGCTGCTTTATCTAAACAGACAAAGAAATAAAAAACAGTAATAACATTAAAAAAAAAAAAAATGTGCTGTAAATAAAAATGAACGATCAAGAAAAATTTATTCATTCCAAAATTATACGCATTCACACTCCCGCATTCGCACTCCCGCATTCACATATATATACAATTGTAAAATAAAACCATTTTTGAAATCTGTTAACCCGTTAGTAGTCGCTATAAACAGCGCCACCTATTACAGATTGCGCACTTTTTATTTAACTGTCACCAATAATTTTAAGAAGTGATGTGATCGACGTTTCTTCGATTTTATTCGCATTTTATGTGTATCAAATGACACTTTTAAAAATTTTTGGTGGCTATTGAATAAAAAAATCTGGTAACACTGAAAGATGGGCGGCAAATCGACCAACTAGCGACTACTAACGAGTTAAAATGTATAAATCGATACTAATAAATCTTAACTACACTCTTTTTCAGAACCAAATGGCTAATTTACCTATCATATTGAAATGAATACTTAGCATCTAGAAAATAATAACAAATTATCCCATTATATATTTACCATTATATTTCGCATTCATATTTCTCATTTGTAAATGTGGAAATATCTTTGTTACGGATTGCAAGAAACCTTTAATGAATGTATCGTTTAATCTCTCTATATATACTAACCAGGTTTTGCCCATCTATATGGTTAGTATTAATTTGGTTTTAACAAATAAACTTGAACGCTATAATATTGATCATTTTCGATTAGTTTTACTTAAGTCACATTTCCAGTCCTTTTTGATGGAGATGACTTGGAGATGACTTAACATCTACTACCATGGAAGAAAAAGTGTTACATTGTTCATCTCGATGACTTTTCATAACAGTGGGGTTAAACACTAATCTGGGTCATTTTCGATTATTTTTCTATGTGACCATTTTTCAAAAACCTGACGGAAAGGATTTGATTTTCCACTAACAGGACTTTAAAATTACCATCATTCATCTCAGTGACAGAGATAACAGTATAATCGACACTAATATCGGTCATTTTCTGTTATCTTTATATGTGCTAATTTTTTAGCCTGTTAACGAGAAAGGAGTAATCTTCAACTAAAACGATAGTGTTATAATTCATTTCAGTATTTTCTATAACAGTAGAATTGACACTAATATAAAGTCATTATTATTATTATTATTTATTTATTTATTTATTTATTTTGGGGGGGGGAGGGTTCCTGCGCCTCCTTTCCAGCACCTGTAGGGGAGGAAGCTGATCTGCTAACATGGTATCAGATGTGGTATTATTTATAGTCAATGACTTTGATAGTATGGAACTGACATTAATATGAGTCATTTTTTATTATTTCAAATGTACTGCCTGTTTAGCCTCTTAATGGTAGCCTGATTTTTTTATAGCATAGTATCAGGAGTGTCTTTATTCATCACAGCAACATTAATAAAAGTGGACACGGCATTAATAGTCATTTTCGATTATTTTTATAGGATCCTTCTTTTCACCACCCCCGCCCTCCGCTGAAGGTGCGCTGATCTCTTATAACACGGATTAAGGTGTGTCATTATTCATCTCAGGAGATAAATCAACTTTGCTCAATTCACCTTTTATAAGTGAATTGCAAAATAATTATAAATTATGCAAATACGTATGGAACGTACAATCTGTTTGCTAGGATAAACAATGTAAGAAATAGTTCCGCAGAATTTAATGTTACAGTCCGTATGTTGATGAAGAACAGCTGCGTTTAATTTTACGGTGAAAGAGAGTGCAAAACATAAACAAATATGCAGCTATGTGGAGAACAACTTTCTAGAGTTCTGCGTCTTTCACGTTAAGCCAAGCAAAGTTTCCTGGATTAATAATAACAGGAGACTTGCCGTTGGAATATTAAAACCCGAATAAACTACTAAGTCAGAAACGCCAAAGAAAAATATTTGAGATGCATACAGCTTTTTCAGTAGCCTTAAGCGTACCGTCTTCAGTGCAAAAAGAATTCTGAATCTGGAGAAGTGCTTGTATATATAGGAGAGGGACCGAATTTAATTCAACCAATAGGATTACGGATAAGGGAGTGGAGTGTGGCCAATAGAAATTTAGGAATGTGTAGCTGTATAAACAGTATAAAAAATAAGAAAATGTGGACTGAATTTAAAATTTCCAACAATCAGACAAATAGGGAACAGCGAAATCACAATTTACAAGGTTTTTAAAATTTTTATAAATATGAAAAGCTTCAAAGAAATCGAGTTCATGAATGGATTTAGGTCTGCAAATTATTTTAGCTGAATTAAATTTAAAATTATGATTTTCCTCCCAGCAATGTTTAGAAATAGCTGATTTATTGGTTTTTTGTTTGCGGACGTAATTCATATGTTCTTTTAGACGATATTTAAGACTGCGTTTAGTTTGGCCAATATATGATAAATCACACTGGCAGGAAATACTATAAATGCCCCAAGAATTAATAATTCTTGGGGCATAATTTAAAATAATTTGCAGACCAAAATCCATTCATGAACTCGATTTCTTTGAAGCTTTTCATATGTATAAAAATTTTAAAAACCTTGTAAATTGTGATTTCGCTGTTCCCTATTTGTCTGATTGTTGGAAATTTTACATCCAGTCCACATTTTCTTAATTTTTCTACTGTTTACACAGCTACACATTCCTTAATTCCTATTGGCTACATTCCCCACCTTTTCCATAATCCTATTGGTTGAAGTAAATTCGGTCCCTCTCCTATATATACGAGCACTTCTCCAGATTCAGAATTCTTTTTGCACTGAAGACGATACGCTTAAGGCTACTGAAACAGCTGTATGCATCTCAAATATTTTTCTTTGGCGCTTCTGTCGTAGTAGTTTATTCGGGTTTTCCTGGATTGCTTAAAAGAAAAAGGTACAGCGACTAACAGATTCTAATATAGCAGAAAACATAGAGCTGGTGACAAATGCAGTCTGAATATATATTAACATACACCCTCACACATTCACAAAGATCACAACGTAAGTTGCTGAAGAATGTGGTCTCCCAAAATGCTGCATTGAAAATCCTCAATGAAGAAAATTTTTATGTGTGCGTACTGTAAAGACATTTTCTTAAACTGTATTATACCAGCATAATGTGTTTTCTAGAGAACTTTTTGACGAGTTAAAGTCTTCTTCAGATTGATTAAACTTGAACCCAACTGTACGTTGTTATGCTACTACACGCCTTAAACTGTCCAATAAATGTGCCGATTCATTCATGTATTTTGGTGTTGCAATAATTATCAATCTAATGACTGTATTTTCATCTTTGTTTATCCTCTAATCCTTTTTAATAACTACTGAGAGACGTAATATCTTTTGCATCTTTATTATGAACCAGTTAGATATACAGCCGAAGTTCTTGGGGGAAAAGATATCGAAGGATAAAATGTGTAATGAAATGCACAACCGAACGGTTACATATTACTGAATACTGATCTTAAATAAAATGTTGCATTTAGATATCGCCTCTACCGCTCAATTAATTTTTCAAGCGAATATTTTAATAAAAGTGTGTTTGAACTGGTATTTAACATAAGAATGTCAACTGGAACACATGATAAGTGGAGGTTTCTGTAACACGCATTATCTTATTTTATTGAAAATTTTATCTTGTGTTTCAAGTCTGGAGTTCATGGTTTCAACGTGGGAGCGTCTTTCGTATATTGAAGATCACAAATCATTTAATGATAATTTACACGTTTGTTTGCTCTGTAACTGGTTGAGGTTGAGGCTGAATCGTTTGACCATATGTCCTGGAAATTAGAAGACAGTCCATAATTTGAAATCGCTTGTAGCAAGAAAATTATTGATTTTAATTATTACCTTTTTTGTGCTCATTTAATAGGAATAAAAAAATACATTCATAATTGTGTAATTGTAATATTTTCAAAGTTATTCTTATATAAATGTATTTTAATATGGTCACCATAACAAAAGCTACGCCATTTTTAATTCAGTTGACAACAGTCGCGATTTACTACTATGGGAGCTTCGGAGACATGCCCTCACGATTTTGATCCTCCGTGGAATAGATGTTCTCCGCTTCGATAACCCCCAGAAGTTTTATTTTTCTCTGTAACTAGTTTCCCTTTGTAACACATAAGCATTTTATTATACCCAATAACAACATTTATGTAAATAACTGTCCGTTTTTAAGTAAAGAGGGAGGTGGCAGGACAAGGACATCAGGAGCACCCTTGGTGCTGATACGGTATGACAGAGATAAATTCTTCTAACAATGCTAATGTATAACTAACAGGGGTGTTTGCGTTCCGGATTTTTTTTTTTCCCCACGAGTATTTACGAATTATATTTTTGGCTACATTTAATTGCTAAACATCACTAGAAAACTACACCGTGTCCCAAAAGTTTAGACAATTAATAAAATTTGCATTAACATAAAAAGTAATAAGGTATAATTAAAATTCGTGAGATAGGTAATAAATAAAAAGAGTTTTGCTGATATACAAATACAAATCATGATCAAAGGTTTCAAATTATAAAATGTACATTAAATTATATAAAAATGTGCTGTCCCAAAAGTATAGACACCTGTAAGTGTTTTTAGTTTTAAATTTATAAAGGTAACTAAAAACTTACTTTTAATATTGAATTGTATTTCCACGACGCTTTATAACATGAAATACACATTGTTATATAAAATTAATTAAGCATTGCATTACAGAAGGCGATATTTCATACCACGTTCTGTCAATTACAGTTTTTAAGTCATTTACACATGTATATTGCTTTCCATTTTCATATATTTTACGAGATAAGATCCCCATATGTTCTCCATGGGATTCAAATCCGGACTAAGTTCTGGCCAGTCTAACAGTGTGGTATTGTTTTGCATAAATCATGTTTACGTTGATCTGGAGGTATGGATGGATGCCCCATCTTGTTGGAAAACACAGTCCGGTCCTGCTAGCAAATCCATAATTGGCAGTAAATTGGTAAGTAAAATATCCTGATAATCCTCTGATTTCATTTTTCTGTCCGTAAATCCTAGAAATGTTTGCCCGATAAAATTAAACCATCCCCAGTTCATTACGGTTCCTCCGCCTTGTTGCCTGCTGAAACAGTTCTTCGGTTTTTTTCTTAGGTCATACCAGTAAAATTCCATTTCTTTTCGTCACTGAAGTTTACAGAAAGCCACTTTTCAGCGTATGACGCATGCTTTCTAGTCTACTTTAGACGTGCATCTTTATGTCTCTGCTTTAAGCAAGGTTTTGCTTTCATTCTCCTGTAAACAATGTGTTTTGAAACTTTAATTCTTCTGTGTACAGTATTTTTTGAAATTCTGGAAGTTGATGCAATTGCACGCACAGTTAAATTATCAACTGAAACCTTTTTTAATAACATTCTACCATCACGTAACGTTGTTTTCATTGGTCTTCCGACTTGCTTTCAAGTATTCCATGTTTCACCTGATCTCAAAACTCTATAAATACTGCGCACGAATCTTTTTATTCTTCTTGATATTTGTACAGGATTTTGTCCTTGCGCTTTTAACTGTAAAATCTTAATAATTTCATCTTTAGAAATTTCTTTATAACGTTGCATTTTTATCAGAATACGCAGGAAATGCCTTTTCCGAATCACAAACAAAACAATACATTGAACTCATTAAATTATTATGCTAAAAATATTCCAGACGATACTTCAATTAAAGGGAAAAATTATTCTGCATTTATAGAAGCAGACTACAGTAAAAATATTTTATTCTGTGAACAAAAATGTAAAAGAAAACATGTAATGCTGTATTGTGTCTATACTTTTGGGACAGCACATTTTTATATAATTTAATGTACATTTTATAATTTCAAACCTTTGATCATAATTTATATGTGTATATCAGCAAAACTGTTTTTATTTATTACCTATCTCACGAATTTTAATTGTACCTTATTACTTTTTATGTTAATGCAAATTTTACTGTTTGTCTCAACTTTTGGAACATGGTGTACTAATAATATCACTATTACAAAATTACAGGTGGGGAATAAAATAAAAAATCCTGAACGCAAACAACCCTGGACTGAATAAAAACGGTTTGCGGCTATTTAAAATATGATGTTTATAATACATTTTTTTTTTTTTTTTTTTTTTTACGTTTTAGTTGGTTGCTAGGCAATGTGTTAGGTAATTAAATAGAAGGTTAAAGCTGTACCTCTCACTTTGCTTTTTCATTATATTCAATTAATATAAATACTTGAAAGAACTTTTACATTGTGCAGTGCAATAAAAATGTATACTATAAATAATGATTTTTAATTATTTCTTAAAAACATCTCAAATCGCCATAAAATCTTGCAGAGAGTTTATCTTATTGTCAGTTAATGCATTTTTTTTTTTCTTTTTTTAAAATGTCATACTTGCCAACATCCTAATTAATATTTCAAAGTATTGTTAGCCCCACCTTCTTTTTTATACCAGTACTTTTTTTAATATTTTTCTTTTTATTTAATCAAATTTGCATTTGGAGTACATTACTCTACAAATTTACTGGTGTGAGTAAAAGGGCGGGACTAACAATACTATCGAATATTAATTAGGATTTTGGTGAGTATGAAATATTCACGTTTGGAAAAAGAGGCGATCTTTAAATTTTCAATAAGACGTTTTAAAAAGAATACTATACATTTGTAATGTTCATATGTAACAGTTGTTTTACTGCGACGAATTTTTTCCCTTAATACTCTTATACTTAATACTAATAAACGAAGTGAAATATGTACATGCAGTTGGCAATAAAATTATTGAAGTACGCATCCACACTTTTATATATTTTATTTTTTGTTTGTTCGCCAATTTTTATCATTAACTTACTTTTTTATAAACAGTGTAAGACTAAGATTATGACTCGACAAATATTTACTTACAAAAACAGTATTAGGTGCCCATCTTTAAAGTAGGAATTATTGCTAGTGCTTTAATAATTTTGCTGCCGACTCTAGCTAATCTGCTCCTAAATTTGTACAAAAGCATTTGCATTTAATACGTACAACAAAATCTGATTTTTTTTTTTTTTTTTAATTAGGATTAAATATAGTAAATGCTTAATACTGACTGAACGCAGATTATATTAATCAAATATAAAACATTTATAAAAAACATTTCGTGTGTACCAGCTACACATTGCTAATCATTTAAATATGTTATCGATTGAATTCAAATTTTCAATACATTAAAAATAAATAGAATAACGACATTTTTTTTTCTTTTTATAAAACGTTATTCTCTAAGAAAACCTGCAATAAAAAAGAGGAAATTATTTTTCTATTATAAAATTATACGATCTCTTGCTTTAATTTAATACTTATTCGAAAAATGTTTTGCCTTTTTCATTAATAATCCTAATGAAATTTGTCTAAACTCCCAAAAGGCTTTTCAACGCATAAATGATATTTTTAAAAAGTAATTTTCATAGAAGTACATAAAAAATATTACGGGAAACAAATGGGGGAAAACTTCTTTTATGTATATATGTGTTTCTTTCTTTGTTTCTTTTCTTTTCTTTTTTTTTTTTTTCGGTGCAAAACGTTTGTCTCCACTGAGATTTTAGTCATAAACAATGTTAATCAGATGATCAAATATATTTCTTTGACTCAAGTAATGAGATAAATGATCTCTCTCATTCATTTGTTTCTTTTATGTTAAATACTTGTATTTTTTTTTTATTCATACGTGTTATTTTATTTATGAATGCAATTAAATGAATGAAACTTCAGAAACAACATAATGTTCCTCAAAACATACAGGGAGATAGATTTTAAATATCTCTGAGGTAAGCGACTAGCAAAACATAAAATAAATTAAAACGTCATAAAAAAAAATGTCGGCAAATAATTTTTATATAAACAGAATATCAAAATATTTAGCTTTGTACTTTGTTAAATAATTTATTTATTTTTTAATTTTTAATATTATACAAGAGTAATAACATCATGCTTATATAATGACTAAACATCATTACAGCTATACGCAATTATTTACAGATATATTCCAAATGGGAAAAGGCCGCTGTCTCGTTCTTAAGCATACATCTCCAAGATCAATTTTTTGTTGGTCTCGTGCATCATGTGATATACACATCAGAGCTTTCCTCACAGGGCCCGCACTGTCATCTGCCGTTCTTTGCAGATCCTGTTTTGGATATATAACTCAACTTTCCTCGTAGTTCAAAATTCTTTTTTTTTTCTCTGCCGACTACTCTGTTTTATAGTTTATGGTGGTATTTTTGATTCTTCATCAAGCAATCTGAAACTGTCTGTACTTTTACAATAATCAGTATTCGCAGGAATTACATTATCAATATCAGTATTTTCGGAACCGTTCTTAGACACATCATCCACAATACCAGTGTCTCTTACTGTATAACTAGAAGATTGAGACTGATTTGAACATAATATATATATATATATATATATATATCATTTCCAATAATATTTTGTTCTTTACAAAAAATGGGATTCAATCGATCTATTTTCAGTAAAGGTTTCATGTCTATCATCACAATCCTTAATATTAGACGCGCATAAGTAAAGTGTCATTTCCTTTTTCAGTTTTTTTCTATTCCTGTCTTATTTCTCTATTATTTCGGAATTGGTTAGCATAATGCTTACATGTTTCGCCATCATTTCTTTTAGCTAAAACTCACGAACTTTCTAATTTTATAACTTTTTCTGGCATTCGATTTTCTTATTTCCCAATGCTTTTTACAATAACCCATTCATTGTGGTTCACTAGATTTAGCTTTTACAGACAATACTATAGGTAGGATTGTTCTATCTACAAGACATTAATTTTTCTGGCATTTTGCTAGTGTCTGCATCACGTGTTGTATGATTTATCAACAGTCCGTAATATCAAGCCTCTTCTAAGAATTTCTAACAGTTTCCACATATGTCTCCGTTTGACGATGAGTGAAATGGAGAAATTGATACGTGCTTGATATAATTTACTCTTAGAATTTGTCGAAATATGTAACCTGTAAATGATATGAAATTAATTCTACAGACAATCTAAAGTTGCATTTTTTTTTTTTCATAATACCATTTATTAATGTTTTACATTCTATATTTAGTACTACTTCTAAATCAAAACATATAGTATAAGAATCGACAACTGCAAAAAAGTATTTATTCTTAAATGGACCTGGATGGTTAACGTGTTAATTTCCAGGTTTTCCTGATTTCTATTCTAAAAATTTTAACTTTATGTAATCTTTTGCAAACATTTGGCATTTTATGCAAGAATTTACTAATTGCTCAAACTTTTTATCCCTGCTAGGCTATCAAATAACCCCTTCTGGCATTTTTTTTTTCAAACTGTTTATTCCCGCTGTAAAGAATTAAATGATTGTGACCTTGGTCAAATAAAATCACTCTATGTCCTTATAGTAAGCAATTTCTATAAATTTGAACTTGCTAACTATTGAATCGCGTCATCTGAAAAAAAGTTTAAATTCTTGCTTTTTTTTAAAGAAAAAAAAAAAAACAGACCAACCATTCGCCCAATCCAAATTTAGTTTTGTTACAGGACTTTCAAAAGTCCATTTTGAAATAGTTTCGGAAGGAACAGGCGAATTCGACTAGGACTAGGATCCACTTGCACTCAGTCGCCTTACTTTAATCCCTACAATATCACTTCAAAAAACGATAAAAATTCTGAGATGATCCGAAAGGTATTATTTTTTTATGTGAGATTTAGGCATTTTTAAATTAATGAATTCTCTTTCCTGTCTATTGTCACTCCTTCCTCCCTCCTCCCATTCCAAAAAAAAAAAAAAAAAAAAAACTTGCTAAATATTTCTTTTTTTTTTTCAAATAATTATAAAAATATTTGGTGTTTTGTTAGACCTTGAATTGAAATTTCATTATAATTGAGTTTTTTTATGCATATGAGAATAAATATTATGCAGACATTTCAATTCAGTCTAAAATTCGTTGATTATTCTTCCTGTTGTGATTCAATTTATTCTTCGTGATGATTAGCAGTTAGATGATTAGCAGATGATTATTAAATTTTCCAAACCTTTTTCTTTTCTTTTTTTTTTTTTTTCGTATAATGTCTCCATAAATCTTTTTTTTTTTTTTTTTTTTTTTTTTTTAAGTTCTTATTAAAAAATCTAAATCTTATGCAATTCCATAGTCTTTTCCATTTAAATCTGTTAAAGTTTCTCGTAAATATTAGAAAGATCTATAAAATAAAGATCTGTGAAATAAAACATTCTTTACAATTTATGCGGTTTTGTTTCGTTGAATGAAATTAGTTTATAAAAAAAGATTAAATATTTATAAGCAGTGCATGAAGAAAAGTTTTACCTACCATATATCAAATTTGCATAAAGAATGGATATCTCACAGGTTTTAACGTAAATTTTGGATTTTGTTTTTCGAAATTTGAACCGGAGATTCTTGGTGCTTTCTATCACACGGATGTGCAATGCGCGTTGAAAAATGTTCTTAAGTATCTGCATATGTGCAAAGAGAGAAATATTCCACAGTGTTCAGATATTTTCTTTTTCATTTGTTTATTTATTTTCAAATTTTAAATGCGCTTACGTTTTCAAATTCAATTTCAGACATTTTTATTAGATTTTTTTTTTTTTTTTTTTACGTTAAATTTTGAAAAAAAAAAAAAAAAATATATATATATATATATATATATATATATATATATATATATATATATATATATATATATATATATATATATATTAATTTTTGTATCTCGTGTATATTTATTAATTGTATTGTTTTAAAATAATAATAAAATTATTATTTAATAAATAATTTTTAAATTGAAAATAATATATCTAAAAATTTTATGTTACATTAGTTTATACATTGTGTAGCATGTATTTTAACAATCACGGTACAAAGTGTCTTGAAATTTTCCGGCATCATAAAATTATACTTATAAATGTCTTCGACATACCTTGTTTACATGATTATATAACGTTAACTGCTTAATTAATATGCAAAATTGAACGCAACAAAAACTTTCATGCATTTTGGGGCATTTACTCTATAAGCAATTTTCAATTTACATTTAAAAGTGAAGAATATTTCAACCTATATTTAATTGTTCTAAAATTTACCTATATCAGAAACAAAAATTATATCCAAAGATACTGCTTTAAAATACTTTAGAATTTGAGGAAAGTAATGTAAATAAATCCGTTCTTTCTTGGATAATTTTTTAATAAAAAAAAGGTACGTTTAAATTTGAAAACAAACTTTAAATAACTAAAGCGCAATTATTTAAAATAGAAGCTGAAATTTTCATTTTGGTTTTACACTTTTACTTGAGGTGCCTTCGAAATACAATCGTTGTGTGAATAATAGTATTAACATTATTCAAAAGTATAATTGTCTCTCCTTCTGTAATTAGTTAAATTTAAAATTTTACAGAAAATATTTTTTTTTTTCTTTCTTTCTGTTTTTTTTTTTTTTTAAGAAAAGAAAAATTAAATTTTTTACCTTTATATTTTTTTAACTACTCCTGATAAAAGTTCATACAAAGCCGATTTAGTAAGATGCAAGCCATAAATATTTCCAATAAAAGATTTACTATAAATACATATTTCAGAATTATTAGAACTGTATTCTATATATTATATCTGATATTTTACACTTTATATACTTTTTCTTTTTTATTATACTTTTTGAAAACAATCTAAAAAAAAAGTGATATTTTTTATTAATTATGTAAATAAAATTGATATAAATTTAATGATTTCTTTTCTAAATATATTTAGCAATGTAGTTGACTCTTCACATTATTTGTTAAAGATCTAGATCACGTGGATCTATTTTTTTTTTAATTCTTGAGAAAAATCTAAACTATTCTGCGTTTAACCTCTCCGCCATGACGTTTTCTAGCCAATTAAGATATTAGAATGATATAGAGGAAGGTTTTGCGATACCCAAGCATGCTAGTTAACAAGAAAAGCGGATTTTTAAATATGAAAAATTAATTTTTCAATATATTTTTTTTAAAGCCACTTGGTTTCTATACTTTTTGATGATAATAAAATTCTTCTTCATATTCTAAGACTTATAGACTTTGTCTTAATTTTATTTGTAAATTTAATTAAAAAATGTAAAAATACAACTGAAAATGTACATTTAAATGCAAGTTAATTAGAGGAACATACGGATTTTAAAACACATTAATGTGTGAAATTCTATGCAATAAAAGAAAAAGAACCAATATCTTAAAAAAATGAAATATAATTCAAATAGAAACAGTAAATGTTTTTGGGCGAGTATAAGATGTATAATTAATTAAAAAATCTTAATTATTGAAAGATAAATATTTTCCTTAATTTGTAGAAAGGATTTTTCCTGAAATTTCAGAAACTAAAATCGCTGTTAATAAGTAGTACATGACAAAATAGAAACTTTTCACTGAATATTTCTATCAAAACTCAACGAAAAATTTACTTTTTGTTTGATTGATACATATATATATATATATATGCATATACAGGATATATTTAACACTAGAACGTCGGGTGGTGTCATTTTGACACTAAAGAATCTAAGCTCCGTTGTAAAATTCGAAAAACTCGAGGAATTTGATTAATTTTTCTTGACTTTTATTTAATGTGTAGGGAAAATACACATATAAAATGTTAAGATGTTAGCTCTTACTAAACTTTATTTACAGGAAAATTTACATAGAACGCCGGCTTGGTGTCAATTTGACACGGCAATAATTTGAGTTTTTTTACTTCGAATTAAATTTCATTACTATAGGCATTTATTTAAACGGTAGTGTTGGAGTGAAGAATGTGATCGACGAGTGGAATGCGCTTTCTTGCACCTGGTGATCACGTGTTATCACGTGACCAATTGCAGCTGTGTAAACACCTGCTGTCAGCAGAACGGTTTTTTGATTCTATTTCTTGTAATAATAGCGTTCGAATTACTAGTGAATTTATTAGATTTTGCAGTCAATTTAACATTTTCGTATTTTTTACTAAAGTCATAAAGGTTTGTTAATGTCTCGTAAAAGAGGACTTACCCAAGAAGAAATAGAAAAGCTTCTAAGAGAATTGTCCGATAATGAATCCGAGGGTGGAGAGTTTTCCGAAATTGATGGAGTATCTGATGATGAAATTTTTGTTCCTTTTGTATCTTCCGATTCTGAAAGTGATGAGGAAACATGCGTTGATAATTCTCAAAACAACGATATATTTACGGCTCGCGATGGTTCACAGTGGGAAGAATGCACATATGTGAGTGCATCTGGAAGATTTACTAGCCAAAATATATTGCGAGAAACAAATGGCCCCACTAGTTATGCTAAAAGAAATATAAATAGTGAAAGTGTTTTGAGTGCTTGGTTGCTGTTTATAGATAAAACTATTTTAGAGCACATAATAAAATGCACAGTGACCGAAGCACGCAGAGTGCTAAAAAATGAAAACTGGTCACTTTCAAGAGAAGAGTTTTTTGCATATATTTCAGTGTTGTATGCTCGTGGAGTCTCTGGAGCTCGAAACTTGGAATTACATTCATTGTGGTCTGAAACCTGGGGTTTAAAATTTTGAAAAGAAACCATATCCAGAGACAGATTTTGCGAAATTTCCAGATTTTTGAGATTTGATATAAAATCGACGCGTTGTAATCGAATAAAACACGATAAATTTGCAATGATCTCGGAAGTATGGAATCGTTTCATTGAAAACTGTATTAGTTGTTATAAGCCAGGCCAGAACATAACAATCGATGAACAATTGTTTCCTAGCGAAACTCGCTGTCCATTTACTCAATTTATAGCATCAAAACCTGATAAATATGGACAAAAATTTTGGGTAGCTGCAGATTTAGAAACTAAATACATATTGAACTCATTTCCATATCTAGAAAAAAACGAAGAAAGGGATCAAAACCAGAGACTTTCTGAGTATGTCGTGTTAAAACTAACTGAGCCTTTTCAAAATATGGGAAGAAATGTCACAGTTGACAATTTTTTTACATCTCTAGAATTGGCGAAGAAACTAAAGGAAAAACGCACGAGTTTAGTTGGTACGATGAATAGAGCTAGACGAGAAATTCCAGATTGTATAAGGTCAGGAAAAGAGAAGTTATACACAACAAAAATATTGAAAAATAAGGATTCTGGTTCAACACTCACAGCATACCAATGCAAAAAGAAAAAGAATGTGATAATTTTAAGTTCGATGCATTCAAACATTGCAATTGCAAATAATTCAAAGAAAACGCCAGAAACCGTCACTTTTTATAATGAAACAAAATGTGGCGTTGATATTGTTGATCAAATGGCAAGAAAATATTCAGTCAAAGCAGGTTCAAGAAGATGGCCTGTTCATACATTTTACAACATTTTAGACTTTGCTGCTATAAATGCTTGGATTATTTTCAAATGTGCAACTGGAAAGAAAGTATCGAGATGTAGTTTTATTCAAAGTTTAGCTGAAGAAATGCAGGCAGACAGAATACAAGAAAATACGCAGTGAAAGAAAGAGAAAAAATGAAGATGAACTACAATCTGAAAATCTATCTAAGCGCAGAAAGTGTGAAGTAAAAAAATGTCACGGAAATCTATCAAATAAAATGTGTTCTTGTAAAAGAGTGGTATGTGGAAAATGCACCAAACATGTGAGCTATACGTGTATTGACTGTAAATAATGTGAGTAGTTTTTTACTCTGTTATCTACCTGAACAATTTACCTGTTATAATACTACTTAAAATATGTAAAGATTAATAATAATCCTTAATACCATATTAATCACAATGCTAAAATAAAATTTCATTGTTTAAAAGTTAATAATTTCCTTAAATGTATTGTATATCATTTATATTTTTTAAAAGATCATCAAAATTAGCAAGGTATTAAAATTTTATTTAAATATTTCGCTTATTACTGAACAGTGTCAAAATGACACCAGCCGGCGTTATAGGGGTGAACAAGGTTCCCGGCGTTCTAGTGTTAAAATCCTTGTACGCTCAGTTAGTTTATTAGTTCTAATACATTTTTTACTATGTAATAACTTTACTTATTGGCTAAACATATTTAAATCTTATTAACAGTTAAAAAGTTTCCGAAAATTAGTAAAAATGCTTACTGAAAACTTTTCTTTAAAAAATTAAAAAAAAAAAAAATGAATATTCATAGCATGAAAATATGAATTATCAAACAAAGCTGTAGAACAGAAACGATTTAGAAGCAACCAGCCATTCTGGGAAAAATAACATGCTTTACAGTCAGAGAACACTTTGTAAGAAATTGTGTGAGGCTTAGAAAAGCTTTATTTATTTATAAGAAAGCCATTAAAAATAAAATAAATAAATAAACAAACAAACAAACAAACATATAGTAGTAGAAAGATGGGAAAATGCTGTCATTAGTAGTAATCTTATGTTTTTGTAGTACAAAACTCTTGATACCTACATTTTGATTTATTTCTATTTTCCCTTTAAATATGACAACTTTTTCCGAGGAAAAAAAAATTACATTTCAAACATCTTATTGGGAATATTTTTAAACAAAGTAGACTTCAACGTATCTGCATGAAATATTACCTTTTTCTCTTTCAGACGATACAAATTATAACAAAATTTATTTCGAAAACAATTTAAAAATTTTTTTTTTAATGTACCTTTCTTACAAATCTATCATTATATTTTATAGAACAGATGCAGACGCTGACAAAAACTGGAATTCTAAATTTTTAATGATATATTATGAAAATGCAACTTGTTTACTGAGATGAAAAGCCATGTATTTTGTACAAAAATGTGCTTAAATGTACCTATAATCTTGAAATTCTGATAAAAGTATAGGCTGTATGCTAATAATTATTTTTAATATGGAATTTTTGTTTTGAAACCTAATTTAAAAAAAACTTTCTATAATTACAAAATAAACCATATTTTCTGACATATAACCTATTACCTTCTCAAATAAATTCAGTCTCAGGCACTTTCTGAATTCCCAGAGCCAAAAAATCATATTCGTAATCGGAGGAGGGAAGAAGCGTATCTCCAAATTTAAACCAGCATTCTCTCGTTCAAGTATATGAATGACAAAGTATAATCGATACGAAATCCACCAGAAACTCAACTAAATTTTAAAAAGCAAGGTTTGAGATATAAACAATACGTATAAGCAGTTAAAATAAATGGGCGGATTTAAAACTTTCGACTTTTTTAATCAATAAACCTTTGGTGGTGTCTTCCTATTCATTCGTGAATGAAGAAGAGGTTCTAAATACAAATTCTTTCCGAAAAGCAATAATGTTAATCCGCGAGGATGCGCGTCGGGTCCAATGGATCCGTTTCCAACGAGCCTCTCAAAACAGAGGTTCCGGCAAATTCCGTAGTGAGGAATTGCCAATTCTTGTAACCATTATTCACCCTGTTCCATGATGACGGAATATGAGGACGCTTAGATCTGGTCTGGTCTGGTATAGTTGGGTCGCACAAGTACTGCACTATGAATAATTGACGATGTTCTGGAACGCATCCCTGAGCATGGTCCGAAGATAAACCATCAAAATTTTGATTTTTGGATAATTTGTAAAACAATGTGTTTAACTTCATTTGGTATTTCAATGCGCTTTTAAAATTGTTTAAATACTGTGAATGAACTCAGCACGAAGTTAAGTATTTGGATGATGACTCAAGAATCATTGAGTAGTGATAGAAGTAGAGTATGGATTCCCTATACTGGCTATGAAGAAAAATTCCGCGAATATCACTGCGGTTTTTGCGCCTTCTTTTCGCGATAATCCCTTTCTTAGCAACTGTTTCTTTAGATTTTGCATGTTTTAAATGGTTTAGTGGAAGCATACTTTCAAAGAGGTTGAATGCTTGCTTTGGTGGAAGTGAAATGTCGGTTTGGCGGTAGAAAACCGGTTTGCCTAATGAATTGGTGGATTGCTGGGGATGAAATGTTCGGGAACAAAAACGGTTACTATGTCCGGGGTGTACTCTAATATCTAGTCGATGTATTAAGTTCACAAAAATTTAAAAATGTAAAAATAGAAAAGAAATTCAAATTTACTTTGCATAATTTGCATATTTTCTTATGTAAATTTTAATGCTTATTCAATTACTTTTAAAGATATATTTTTATATCGAAATTTCATTTATTTAGGTTTTGGTGTTGAAACAAGGAGGTTATGAAAATATATTTGTGGTACATTATTAAAATATTACTGTTAAAAATTATTTAATCAATGTCACTTAACAATTTCTTCATTATCGTCTGCGTTAACGTATTTCATTCCGAACGGCAAATACGAAGCGGGATTTGTGTTGGTGTTAGAATTAAGTCCAGCTGTCCACACTAGGGACTTGAACCGAAAGGAGGATGCCTTCCTTGGGGATCTTTTTAAGGAGTCCTAACCCGTATTCACACGGGTTTCAGAGAAAACCACGGAAAACTACCAACGGCCAGGCCGATGATCGTAGCTTAGGATCAAACCCGACACTTTACATCTACCAGTTTTGAGCGTAGAACCACTCGGCCACTGGTGGGGCTACGAAGCGGTCATCTCCTCCATGGAGGATCAAAATTGTTATGGGATATCTTGGGATCACCCTTAGGAATGAATCCCAGACCGTCGCCAATTACTCATAGTATAGCACTAGTGAGACGTAAACCCATTTAACCTCAGCCGAGCAGAAAAAGAATGATTTTTAGGTTGCTATGTAGTAAATTCGTATGCTTGGTTTGTTGAGAAGGAAAAAAAATCGCCAAAATGTAAACAAGTAACACGGGACCTCTGTTTTCAGATTTTACACTGTAAAAAATATGTCCTATTTGCTGCCAGAAATTCTCAATAATTTGAGAAAATGCGTTCTGACAACGTAATTTTTTCGTAAATTACGCGTATTTTCTCAAATTACAGAGAATTTCTGGCAGCAAATAGGACATATTTTTTACAGTGTAAAACCGTTTCATATTACAGAATAGAGCGCCTGTCCTCCTGGGTTAAATATTTTTTAAATAAGAACAGAATTATTAGTACAAAACTATTAACTGATAGTGGAAGCAAATATCTAATATCCTTTTATGGGTTTGTAATTCATTAATTTAAGATAAAAATCAGATGCCTTCGAAGCAAAAGAATAATATAAGATATTATTACAATTTAGAAATCTATGAGCCAGGTATTGTTTACGAAGAGAAATAATCATTTAGATGGAATGTACAGCTAATTTTTTTTATACCAACAATGTGAAAAATGCGAGAGCTACGAATTGATCACGGACACTCCGCTTACTGGTGGATGCTCTATCACTGAACCACTCTGGTAGATTACCAACTCGGTATTTTTCATGCAATAACCATTGGCAAAGCCACCGTTTCTGCAAACGCAAATATAACATGTGAACTTATCAATAATGACACAAATTCGATAGACCACTGTTTTCTTTCTACTTAGAAATATTATTCATCAAACATGAATATTCATTTAGAAAAATTGGAGTGTAAGGTTGAACTTTATATACCAACAATGTGAAAAATTCCAGAGCTGGGATTTGAACCCGGGCACTCTGCTTACCATTCGGATACTCTACTACTGAGCAACCCTGACTGAAAACCAGCTCGGCGTTTCCCACATAATACCCGTTCGCGAAGCCACCGAGTGCCTGAATTCGGTTCCCGGCTCTGGCATTTTTCACATTGTTGATATAAAAAAAATCAACCTTACACTCCAATTTCTCTAAATGAATATTCGTTGTTGATGAATGATATTTTTAAGTAGAAATTATGTGGTCTATCGGAGTTGCGCCGCGATTAATATGCTCACCTATTATATCTGCTTTTAGAGACACGGTGGCTTTACCAATGGACATTATGTGATAAATGCCGAGTTGGTAATAAGTCAGGGTGGCTTAGAAGTAGTTCATCAGCCCGGTAAGCGAAGTGCCCGGGTTCTATTCTCGGCTCTGGCATTTTTCACATTGCTGGTATAAAAAAAAAAAAAAAAAAAAAAAAAAAAAAAAAAAATCAACCTTACACTCCAGTTTCTCTAAATTAATATTCATCGTTGATGAATTAATGAATGACAATTCTAAGGAGAAATAATCAGTTTGAAAATAAAAGTAAATAAGTAAAAGACTGTTTTTCTCTATTTCATTTTTAGGATAATCATCACATAGGTAGGCAGTAATTTATCTGTTGTTACCTTTAGAAATAGATACGTTTAATTTTCTTAAATTTTCTTATTTACGCTTAATAATTTCACATGCAATACCCACTCTGTTGCAAAAAAATATATGCACCCAGAAAAAAGTTAGCCTCAGTACAAAAATTGACGTGAGTTTAATATTCGAATAGATAAAGAAATGATCAAAAATTGAGGCTAAAAAAGCATTTTGTTTATGAGTAGCAATACAGAGAATGTAAAAATTAATTGGTGGTAAATCCACCCCTGGCAACTATACAAACCTAGCAACTATACAGTGGGGCATAGAGTCAATTAAGTGGCTGATGCCTTTTTGCAATATATTTTGCCACAAATTTTGCAATTGCTCAGCCAGTGCAGATGTATTCGGAGACGGATGAATTTGCGAGCCCAACATGTCCCAAACACGTTGAATTGTCGATAAGTTTTGAGACCTGACCGGCCATTCAAAGACATTCACATCTTGAAGACATAGTTGTGAGAGTCGTGCACTATGTGTCCGGACGTTGTCTTGCTGGGTAAACAGCACCTGGATGACGTGACAGCATTGGAAGTACCACGGGTTTCAAAATGTTGTCATTGTACCTACGATCGGTGAGAGTACCTCGAAGCACGACTAAATGTAAACGAATATCCCAGCTAATCGCCTCCTAGACTATCACAATTAGGCGTTATGGCTGTATGCCGCTTGGTAACCAATGCTGAATTGAACCTTTGACCTCTCTCCCGTCTCCCGTCTCCCTACACGTGGGTGACGATCATCAGCACCGAGAGAAAAGAGGGATTCATTGCTTAAAAATGACATTTCTCCAATCGGGCACTGACCAGCCTCTCGGACAGCGACACCATTCCACGACACTACCTAGGTGAGGTGTTAGTGGTAAGTGCCTTAATGGAAACCGAGACCTGAGCCCACTGTCAAAGGGTCGTCTCCAAATGGTATCACTTGATATTACTGGATCCCTGAGAGTGGACAGCTGAAGTTGAATCGCTGATAACGTCACTCTTGGTGCGGACGTGGGTGCTCTTAACGTGGGTGCTCTAACTGAACGATCTTCTAACGCATTATTAGCCCGGAAACGCCCGGAACCACAGCGACGGCTGATTTTGCCTTCTCCAAGACCCTGATTCCAACATCCGGCAATTACAATATCACTCCAACCAATATGCCGGCCGATTCGTTTGTTCGACCAACTGACCTCTCTCTGCGGCCTATGATACGACTTCTCTGAAAGTCAGACAACTGTTCATACTGGCGGCGAATGTGTCTAAAAGACATCTTTAGTGACTGAGTCGTATATCCAAGCGATCAGTCCGGTTCTAATTTCGCGTCAGTGGGCGTACCGGCCCTTTTAAATGGTACTCACTGCACAGTTCATACAAGCGTTGCATTCTTCCACATTGCCCACCAGTGTTGAAAGATAGATCATTTGCATAACACGGCGAAGTACTTTTAAAGTTTCGTCGTGAAGTATCAATTCTTTCTGGGTGCATATATTTTTTTTGCAACAGAGTGTATATTTCTTGATTAAAAGTAGAAAACAAAACATAGTTTTGAAGAAATAGAGTTAAAGACTTTCTTTTATGTAAAAATGACATTGGTACACTTTCTTAAAATAAATAAATTTCATGTGCTAATTCTCAGAATATTCACTCTCATCAAATCATAATAAACATTTGATTGGATTGTATTTAGATGATATACCGTTTATACCTTTTCTTTTGTGACTTATTAAATGTAATTGGCTTCGAACATGAAGTATCGTTTGTTGTTGTTAAACAGAAAATAATCGATTTGTTCTGTTTTTAAAGCCAATTTTTGTTGAGCTTTATGTAAGTAAACATTACATTTATGTAGATTTTTTTTCTTTGTTAGTAAATTTAAAGACAAAAAATACGAGAAAAATATTTTTTTTTTATTCAAAAAACACTATATAGTTAAGAAATTTAAATGCATGCTCTCCCCAAAAATAAATAATGAAATAAAGTCACGAACTAAAAAACATTGATTAAACTTGAAAGAAATTTTAAAAAGTCTTCTTAAACCGAAAAATTTCCTTTATAAATGTCTAATAAAAGGTTTGTAAAAGGCACAATAAAATTTAGATAATGTATTCTTAAAATGCATGATCAACATCAAAATATATGTGCCATATTTTATTACGATTGAATAAATTATCAATTTTGTCATATTTTACTGGTATTAGAAACCATAAAACAACAACATCAGAAGTTGAACTTTTTACTTTCTTTATTGTCTGTATCATGAGCTCTTGAAAGGCGGTGGTATATATTATATACTAACTAATATTAATCCCCAGTTGCAAAAATTCGTCCCAGAATTTTCGAACAAAGTTTTACTCTTACAACTTGGTGGGAAAAGAAGGATTTTTTTTTTTTTTTTTTTTTTTTCATTTTGTTTGTAAATTTTGGCGTGTTTCTACATTAAATGATTGTAATTAACTTTCCCTTCAAAGGATTAATATATTCATCTTAATTCAAGATAAAATGCATTCATCTATAGGTAATAGGCCCTCTTTATTTCTAATGTAACATTCATCCGTATACTAACTGGCTGATACTTATAAAAATGCTGGAAATATTATTTACCCTAATTAATTTTCCGAATTTTCTAGCAAAGTTTTGACATCCTCCAGATAATTTGAGATTTTTTGCAACGATTTTAATGTATTTAATCGTAGAATTTACATATGACAAATTTCAATTTAAAAATAGTGCGAGAATAACTTTGAATTAAAAATTTTAAATGTTGGCAGCAATGGATATATATCACACTATGGATAAATCATGTGATTCGATTTTAAAACAAATAAGTACATCTAGTGGTATAAGTTTCTATACAAAAGTTAGTGTTCGAAATGCATCATTTTGAAAATTTCATTTGTAAAACACTAACAGATTCTGACTAATGTTTTTATTTTATTTATTATTATTATTATTATTATTATTATTATTTTCTTTTTCTCTTTTTTTTTTTTTTTACTCTGGACAGACAAGAAACCCCAATTTAAAAACTCACCCCGTATTTCGCATCATTTTATTTTTCAAATAACTTCATACGTTAGAACCTGATGTAAATACAGAAATTTCTCCGTTTACTGGAACAGGAATTTTTTTTAGAGAATTTATAATTGTTCTTCGTATCGTATGTTTTATACTGTTTGATCAGAGGACTGTTTTTGGCCACTGAAGAAGAATGATAGCGGAAATAAATAATGGAAATATTTCTTTCGTTTCGTATTTAATCTACGTTTTCGCTATTTAAAAATTGTTCGTTAGTCATTGGCGATAAACCTTAAAAGTTTTAAGTCAAATAATTCAGTGAACATTACATTTACACGCATGGAATTTTTTGTAAATGACATTCCAAAGATGGGTTTACATTTTACTAGAGCGAATTTTTCTATATAGGGTTACCATAAAAAGTCTTTTCACGGCCCTTATAAAATGTATTATCTAAAAAGGAGCTGCGTATCAGTAAAACAAAAATTGCAATTGGAAATATACAGCCAATGTGAATAATTTAAAAAGTAGTCTTCTGATCAAACAAATTGAAACTCCCAGTATATATCCCGAGAGCAATCAATATGTAAAATCTATGACTTCTGAACAAAATTTGAGAAATTCAGTGACCATAAACATAAAAAGTAAGCATAAAAGTTTTTTAATTATAATTAAAAATAACAATTGGTGAGAAAATGAGAATTCTTTAATGCATGTTCCACATTAAACTCTTCAATTTTTTTTCCTTGATTTGAACCAGAGTCTTTGAACGCCGAGTTATACAGGGAATGAAGTTATATATATATATAAATTTCTCTCTCTCTCTCTGTATATCTATCTCTCTCTCTCTCTCTCTCTCTCTCTATATATATATATATATATATATATATATATATATATGTATGTTACATATGGCTATATATTTAAAATCAGCAAGTTCACGTTATAAAATTGACCCGATCTCCCGCCATCTTACACTTTAGCATATAATTGACTTTCCATGTGTCTTTTTATTTAATTGCTATATATTCCATCTGTCTACAAATGTTGAACTTCTGTTATAATATATTTTTAATTAATTTTTAATTAATTTAATTTGATATAAATAGAAAACTTGCATGCTTAAGAACTTCTTAAATGTGACCCATTACTTTACTCTACGTATGAAAAATAAACAATTCTAAGCATTATTCACACAATAATTAAGTTGTACATTTTCTTAATCTTTTTTTTTTTTTTTAAATCTTCTAGAAAGAATCTTTAAAATTGTTACTTTAATAATACATTATGCAAAAGTTTTTTTTTTTTTTTGTACGAAATTAATTTTATCTAAAACATAAGTATGAATTTTTACTAATCCTCTAATAACTTTTTTAAACTTTTCCTCGAGCGAAAAAAATCTAAAATGGTGTTTTCAAAACACAATACATACAATCTTAAAGATAATCCTGATTTTTGCGAATCAGTTTCTTTTGAAATACTAGTTAAAACTTATTTACGTCTTTTATCAATGAAATGTGTATCATCTATAGATCTGCCAACATTTCTAATTTATTCTGTAGTATTGTTAGTGCCGCCTTTTTTCCATACCACTTCATTTGTAGAGTAAATTTTTCAAATACATAATAACGATTAAATGCGAAGATGGTATGGTATATTATTAGGATTATCACCCTGTGACTGCACTAGGATCCTAGACCTGAGAGGAAGTGTCCTCTATGGGTGTCTTTCTAAGGGGTTATAGATTGTATTTACGTAAGTATCGGAGAAAAGCACGGAAAACTCCGAACGGCTAGCCGATGAAATTAAATAAGAAAAAAATTACACTTTAATAAAAAAGCTACGAATAAAAGGTGAGTACTAACAATGCTACTGGTTAAATTAGAAATGTTGGCAGCTCTACATCTGTCATGGTCTTCTCTTTAACCATCTGAAGGGTGGAATTTTAATTCTCAAATGCAAGCATGCCGGATTTTTTGAAAAGAGTTTTATAATTTGGCAAGTAAAATTAATGGTATATATTTGACCTATTTACCTTGTTTTTCAAAAGATTCATTAAATATTTTGAAATTGAATCTTGCAAATTTCACTTAATTATAAACAAAAGAAAAGCATATATGAAAAAAAACTCATTTTATCCACGAGTTTGATTTCATCTGAAACACCTGTATTAGTTCCAATCAATAAATCATCATTTTATTTAATTATTTTAGCTTTATGATACGTAGCTACTAAAAAATTTCTATTGCTAAAAAGAATCTCACAATTCTTTATAATTTTAAGAAACAACAATAACAAAAAAAAAAAAAAAAAAAAAAAAAAAGCAGATTCTTAAATATAACCTATTACTTTGAAAAACCAATTTCATCTTTAAAACGATTTCAAGTTCCTAGCAATAAATTATCCTTTTTATCATTTTTATCCTCTTGTATGATATTCTACTTCTCGTCTTTACCATGGCAAATCTGCTTGGTCATCAAACTATAAAATCGCAGTATTTTAACTTTCTTTTTTGAGTGAGTGGTTTCAGTCACACACCTAAGCTTTTTAAATCTCCGTTCAGAATAAAAAGTTGCAGCATCAGAGTAATAAGTTACACAGTGTTGTTTCTGTGTGTTGACGTTTCCAATCCTTTGTCGTAAGTCTTTCACAGAACAACAAAGTGGCCTGTCTGTTTTCTTCTGACATATGAATAACCTGTATTCTTGAGCATTCTTTTTTTTTTTTTTTCTTTTTTTTTTATTCTTAAAGTAGATTTTTTTTCCATAGATTTGTTCACTCAATAATGAAAAAAAATTCAAATTCGTAACTAAAATAAATTCGTTAAATTTTTAAATATTTGCACTTTTTGTTGAATAGTATATCTGATACATACTTAAATCGTCTATTCAGAATCGCGTGTAACCAATAAGGAAGTTTAAGTAATTTCTTTTTCATAAAATGATACATAATTTAAAATTGTTATATAACAGGAGACTAATTATTTCATTAATAAAAAATATAGGGAAGAACCTACATTTTAATGCAATTTTCGGCAATAGTACGTTACAAAAGCAGCAATATAGTATTATAAAAAATTAACTTATTCAATAAAATTCATCGAAAATCTGATGCTGAAAGTAAATGAATAGAAAACTCAATTCTAATAGCTATGAAAAATTAGCTACATGAAATTTGAAATAGAAAACTTAAACCTAAAAAGGTGATTTATTTTTATTGATGGAAACTATGATAATTTTCTAATGCAAAGAAAATAAGTAAAAAAAAAAAAACTTAAGTTTAAATACAAAAGAAAAAAACGTTTTTCTGCGTTTTTAATGCAAAGAAAATAAATGAAATAAACTTAAGTTTAAATACAAACAGGGAGGAAAAAAACCTTGATTAAAAAACCGTATGGCTTAATAGTATTAAAAAAGTATTGCATATTTTAGAATGGTTAAAACATATTTTTGATAATGCTATAAAGACTGTTTTTAAATAGCCGATACAATAAAAAATAAAAGTCTCCAAACAAACATCATAAATTGCAAAAGCATTTAATAATTGTTTTTGGTTAAAATAAGCATCAGTAAATCTCAGCAACTGTTTCGGCTTGAAATCATTTAGCTCAATCTTTTATCTGGTTAAAAAGAAGAAAAAAACTAATCATGAGTGCAATGTGAGAGCAAAAAATGTTGCTGCGCTGACAGAGATGCATCCAATGAAAACTTTTGTCACATAATTTCAAACCGAAACGATTGCTGCCGAATAATGTGTGACATTCATGATTTTAATTTGCATTTCATGTTTTTAGTTTGCTTTTAATGATTTTAATTTGTAAATACAGCCTGTAATATTTTTATATAATAACATATAAAAGAGACAGTCACTTAAACCAGCTTTATGATAAGTAACTTCTGGAAATAAAATCTATAGTATAAATAAATTTCTTAATCCATGTATATAGAACTTGGAAAAATTCTCGCTAATAAAAGAGAGCACAGAAATGATACCGAGTTTCCCATAGCTTCAGAGGCCAATCGTACCCTGCTTCTAAGGATGCTGCGTACTTCGGTTACTGTTAATACCTATCCAATTAATAGAATTATGAATTGGTGCGAATGAAATCACTATCGAAATTGAAACGTTATACCTCATATTATTAGTAAATCTCAGACTAAATTGATTCCCTTCCCCTTTTGGAGGAATGGTTTAGTACATTTGAAAATGTCATAGTTTAAAAATTTATTATAATATATACAATATTACCGTTAACTATATGTTTAAAGGGATAAAAGTCGTTAGTTTACGCATGTATGTTACTTGATCGCACTCGTATTTTCTACGCCGCGGTATATTCGTGGCTTCGGCTAACGGTCTTTACATCACTACTAAAGCAGCTGATTGTTTTTTTCCCGTTCTTTGATGTCTGAAGAATCACATATATTAGTTTCATGCGGTATGAAAGGAATTTATTTTTTAAAAATTTTTAGGTTCTTCCAAGCAACTGACGTATAATCCACCGTTTGCAATGTGACTTAGAGCCCCTTAAATAAATAATAGGCCGGCGCATCACCGCCATTTTTTTGCCTCGTAAGAGGACAACATTTCCGCTTGGCGAGTTCATCGCTTCACTGGTGCTTTTAAGAAATTTTCATCTAAAAATAAAATCGACCAAAAATGATAAGCAACACAAGTAATCTGTTTCTGTTTCTTAAATAATTCATAACATTTGAAAGGGGTAAAAAAAAAAAAGAGCGCACCAATTAAAATTAGAAAGTTTTTTCAACGACCTAATACTATCAGGACACGGAAACAAGACAACTTTGGCGAACCAAAAAAACGTCTCCAGGACTCTACAAACACACAGTAAAAAAGCGTTTCTTAAAATAATTTATGGTTATTAAAATACATATTTAGATTTAAATAATATTTTTTTTTAAATATTTTACTTTATAAATGTCAGAAATGCAAAGAAAAGTATAAGTGAATAACAATAAAACTTACTATGCAAAGCTGTGCATTAGGTCCCAGGATCCAAGAATCTGGACGACAATTCGCAGCCCATTTTCTCCTTCTTGCATTATCCGAAGGAAACCTAAACATTTTGTATCCTTTTCTGGAGTGTTTACAGCAGTTTATTGCTGAACAACCTCCCATATTGCAGTTTATTTCACTAAAATTACGAGCAAGACGGTAGAAACAATGGATGCCGTTTGTTTATCACGCTGGGTACATGCGGCAACCCTAAGGCAAAAAAATGTCGGATGCGCCAGCTCGTATATATAGGAGCCTTAATGTGACTGACGGTTACTTTCTTATTGTTCCTTACAAAAGCAATTCCTTATACCAAGTTTGCATCGTCGTGAAAAACTTCATTATTATTATTATTTTGGGAATTTGTGACATCCGCCTGATGGACGGATGTCTGATAAGGGGGTCGAGAACAAACATTGGTGTTATTATCAGCCAGTATGAAATAACTGACCTATTTACAAAGCTACTTCCCTTACTAATATAACCATATATAGGAAAAACCATAATAGGAAACTCGAAAAAATATTCAAAAACTATTACATATTATGAATAGAAAGTAGTGAATAATTAAGAAAGAAATTTTCAAAATTATCTTGTAAAACGTAAGTTTGCCAAACCTAATTTTATTTGAACTTAATTCCTAAATATATAGAAAGGTATTTATCAGTAAAACTATTTTTTTCTGATGTGAGACATTCATATCCCCATACCATATATGTCTTTAAAAAATAATTATGATATCCATAATGAAATGTTCTAAAATTAAAATTAAAAATGGAATAAAATTTATATATATATGGTTTTAAGTTCTTGCAGTAGCAAAATTCAGATTCTGGGATAAAACACCATTGATATAGATTTAGGATACATTACTTATATATACTCATTTTTAGTGATCTTTTTAAACATAAGCGATAAACTTCCTGCATATGAGTAGAAAGTTTAAAAACTCCCCTTCCATAGTAACCTAGTTTTAAAATTTATTTTTCATTCTAAAACTTTGTGGGTTGATGAAAAAAACTGAAAATCAATATCTGCTTTGACTTTCTTAAATGGGAATAAATTTCTTATAGTCAGAAATATTGGGAAACTTAGAAAAAAAATGTGGAAGCCAGAAATATTGCATCATAGGTTTTTTTTTTTTTTTCTCTTTGGGGAATTTGTGCGTTCGCCATCTAATGTTTTCGCCTCTATTATTTTTTCTTCACTTTTTTTATTTAAAACCCAGTCTTTAAATTTCAGCGAGGCATTAATGGCTGCGTAGGAAAGACTAGCGATTTCTTTTTATTTTGTTGGACTAAAGTACATTTGAGATGTTAATTAAATATTGAATAATTTAAAAGCAATGTTCTTTCTTTTTTATACATTGAAATTTTTGCGAAAAGCATACAACTATTTTCAGAACTTAATTTAGTTTTCCTAAATAAATAATTTGTATTGTAAGCATGTAGTTTTCTTATTTTAATAGAATGAAATATGGAAAATGGAAATGGTGCTTCGGTATATTTGATTAAATTTTACGAAATATATATATTTAAGTTGATTGAATTGCTACAGAATGACTGAACCTGTTATTTAGTTTTATGTATTAATAATCTTTTTTTTCTATCTTGTCTTCAGCAAAGTGTCTGTAATATTTGCTACGAGCACTGGCAACTTAATTCAGTAAAACGGCCGTTTTTAGTCGACTCGTGAGCAAAAGAATTCAACTGAATAATTTAATTATTTTGTTTTAAATAAGAGTGACATTTATTAATGATATTTATTACAGTATTTATAAAACATTTTCTTTTATTTTATTACTAAAATAACCACTACTACAAAAAAAAAATCTTTTTTAAAAAATTTTAATCCTTGAATATATTTATTTACTTTTAATATTTAAGGTATTTCTACTTTGGGCTTCTTACTTTATTTCACTATAAGAATTCTAGGAACTTTTACGAAACAATTAGAAACATAAAATTATTGTAGTTTTTTACCATGAACTTGGAACACTAGATTTTTTCAGAAAACATCTGGATGAATAGCAAAATCTCAATCTTTAAGAACAAAATAAACTTCTGACGTTTACTCAAACACTTTTGAAACTGTTATTTATTTATTTATTTATTTATTTATTTTTAATATGGAACTGGCCTATTCTATGTAAAAATCATAGCGTAGATCACGTCTAAAAAGGGTTCTAACATGTAAGTTCCACTATTAAGTGGATAAATTTTTCAGTGGACATAATAATTTTTTATTCGTTTGATTTAAATTAAGTTTGAAATAATATCTTCAAGAAACTAAATAAAAAATACAATTTAAGATTAAAACGTATATCGAAAATTTGTAAAATGATGTAATTACATTTAAGCTAAAGAATTTATTTATAATATTTTGCAAGAAATAAAACATTTTACAATGTACCGATGGTTTTTATATAAATTTCTTTATGAGATAATTATGAAACACACTTATTTTTATGAAAAAGTAGATATATACATGCTAATATATCGATAACAATTAAAAGATAAGAATAATAAGAAACAGAATAACGATATGCTTTTATAACAAACCGATTGTAATGCATGGGGTAAATGAAAAATTAATTAATATATTTATATATGTATATATATTAATAAAAAGGGAAAGACAACAATGAAAATAAAGGAAGCGATCGTAATTTTCATAACTAAATTATTACGTGAAATAAATTTAGTTTACGAATAAGTGCAATAACATTTGCGATATCAGATAATTCAAAACAGGAATTTTTAGGGATATTTTTCTTTGTTTGTTTGTTTGTTTCTTTTTTTTTTTTTTTTTTTTTTAATAGCAAAAAAATATTTAACTCGAAAAATTATTTTTTTATCTATTAAAAATTGTATTTAGAACGAAAAATGAAGTATGGAAGTAGGCACATCAGAAAAATATTAAAATGTATGTTCTTATTTCTTTTTTTTTTTATAAAATTATAATTGCTTAAAGGAATGAAATTCATCTGGAGATAAATTTTTTTTATTATTTATATTTTTCAAAAAATATAAATTTTTCGCATATTTTTGACTTTTTATGAGAATATATTTTACTTAATTTTATTCTTTTAAAACTGACTAAATAACTTCAGCAATAAGTAGGTGCATCATATTTTTGTGAGAAATCCATTTCATACAATAACTAAACCAGGATAATTTCGTATTGTTTTCACATATTTTAGAGACGACGTAACATGGCATCTCTTTAGAGTTGTCTTAAATTATATAAATAACGCATTTAAAATTCACACAATTTAGACAAAAATCTTTAAAAGAAATTCGAATTTAAACGTTCAACTTGAAATCCCATGAATTTATTACCTCCCTGGTAAAAAATAGATTTAAGATTTACTAGGTTTTTCTTCTTGTAACAGAAATATGTAATAAACAATATTTTATTCAATTCCCTTGAAGCAACGTTTCTCAAACTTTGCTTTTGGAGTCTGAAAGTAAAAAAAGAGAACTATACTTTAGTAAGCTCTGAAATATGACATCATATTCCAGAAATGATTTCTGAATTCCATGTCAAATATTTAAGTTAAATTGTTGAGTAGGATAAAATATTTAAGAGCCACTACACAAAACTATATCAGTTGTTTTTCATATTGAGAAATTAAACAGAAATGTTCGGATAATATTATTTATTTTATTTTTATTTTTTTTACTTCAGAATTTTAAATTTAAGTAAATCCCAAGCTACTAAATATTTTCTATTTTAACAAAAAAGATAGGTATTTTTTTCTAATGACTATTGTTCGTGCACTTAAAAAAAAGTAATAATAATAATGTCGAAAAAGCTATTTTACGGATAATATATGTATATATATTTTTCTTATGAAATAGTACAGTCATCAAGCTCGATTAAAAATATAAAGCATAAAAATCTTTTTGGACACTTCTTTTGGGGCGATTGTAAAACTTCGTGCCCGAATCATAGATGACTTAATCGTTATTTGGATCATTATAATCCATGGATTGCTACTTAAACGATTACTGAGTACTATATTGATCACTCTATTGTGTTTTGAGAGTTAAAGAACTTGGATACGCTTAGAAACCCACTATGTGGGTTCTGCACGTTTTGACAGAACAGAACAAATTGAACCGTGTTTCCAATATTTCTTTCCTTGACTGTCCACAAAACGAATATTTCTTGAATAAATTTGAAAATGGAGATGAAAAGTGGATTTGGCATGACAAAAAAAAAAAAAAAAAAAAGGGGGGGGGGAGGGGCTGGGGTTGGAACATTCGAATTTAAGACTGTGTTGCATCCAATGAAAGTGTGTCTTGTAGGATTTCAGGGAAATCATGTATCCAATCTCTTGACATAGTGAAAAACAATAAAATTATCAATATTTAGTACCTCAGTATTGTTTTCCGTGGTACATCACAGAGCATAAATGATTAAATCACGGATAAATCCTCTATGAGTTCGGGCACGAAATCTTGCAGTCACTTAATAATTCGCATCGTAAGATTGTCTTAAGAAACGTAAAACTAAAAAAAAATGGCCTTCTTTCCCAAATACGCAAAACTGTATGCAAATTGAACCCCATGCTTAAAATATTACGTAAAATATTAAAAATGATTAAATAATTAAACTAAAGTTACAAAAATTTAACTGTAGTTATTTAAAAAAAAAAAAAAAAAAAAAAAAAAAAAAAAGTTTGTTTAGAAATTAGAAGACCATTCAAGAAATTTCAATAGTGCTATTTTAAGAACAATCTAGGAATGCAATTTTGAATAAAGAAGCATTAAAGAGAAGAATTCATGCAGAACATTCAAGTTAAGCGCGTATCAGACACAACGACTTTTGAAACAACCAATTTTTGAGCCAAATTTAGGGCCGATTTTTCCTCGGCAAAAACACCTTAAAGGTTACAACAGACGGGTGAAATGTTGGATGAAAGAAATCTATCTTTTGACGCTTATTACTTTTCTTGGCGCGAATAAAATATCCAATGATTAGTGTTAAAATTCCCTTTCATTTGTGTAAAATATCGCATTATTATTTCTATTTTGATCTTTGTTACAACTATTGCTATAGCACCATACGAAAATAAAAACGATTAATTCAAAAATTCTTATCATTTAACTGTGAAATAAATGTAATAACGCTAATATTTCTTGTTCAAATTTTCTCTTTAAGCGATTTCCGTGTTCCGCCATCTTGGAAATATGACGTATAAAAATAGCGCATCCTGATTGGATGAGTCTGTGGAAAAATTGTGTGTAGAGACAATTTTATCAAGACAGCTCTGAAAAAGTTGAGCAAGTTCGGTGTGCTCTATCCCACTGGCAGTAGAGACAATTTTTTTCCGAAAAATCGGTGCTTATCAGTGGTTGGCTCTAAAATCGCCTGTGAAATCGTAGTGTCTGATACGTTTTTTAGTTTGCAATATCAAGAACTGATAAACTGTCCAACTGTAAACTGTGACAGCGATAGTCTTGAAATGTTTTATAAGAGTGCCGGCAAGTTTGGACAAATTACAAAAATAATTAAAGTGCCGTTCATAATGCTTTAAAAATTTTAGAAACTATTTGAAAAAAAAAAAAAAAATAAATAAATAAAAAATAAATAAATAAAATTAAATAAATAAATAAAATATAAATAAAAATAAAATATAAATATGAATATAAAATATAAATAAATAAATAAGCAAATAAGTAAATATTTTTCCCAGAAGCCTATAGCTTTCATCTTATAAAGAATGCTTTTCGACTTAGAGTCTTTCTGTTGACACCTTGAAGCATTTTATCGAAACGGTCAAATGTATATTCGCTTTTCTTCCTGTATATGTAATCGTTCGAAAAACGGATAACCTGTTAATTTTTCTGAAGAAAAAATTCAGTGAGATAGGTTTAACACACCTTCTTTTAACCTTCCTTTGATAGTCTCCGTTTTGTCCTAATTATATTATTTGAGTAACTCATAAATTAAAAAAGCAAACATTCAGATGTATTTATACAAACATGAAATTAACGCATGTTCTCGTGTTTATTATTATTATTATTATTTTGTATAATGAAAGCTGGTACTTATTTTAACCAAAAACAATTATTAAATGCTTTTGCAATTTATGATGTTTGTTTGGAGATTTTTATTCTTTATTGTATCAGTTATTTAAAAATAGTCTTTATACCATTATCAAAAATATGTTTTAATCATTCAAAAATATGCAATATTTTTTTAATACTGTTAAGCCATACGGTTTTTTCATCGAGGTTTTTTTTTTTTTTTTTTTTTATCCTTATTTGTATTTAAATTTAAATTTATTTCATTTATTTTCTTTGCATTAAAAACGCAGAAAAACGTTTTTTTTTTTTTTTTTTTTTTTCTTTTTGTATTAAGTTTTTTTTTTTTTTTTTTCACTTATTTTCTTTGCATTAGAAAATACATTTTGAATAATTTGACTGTTTATAACGCAATTAATCTTAAAAAAACAAAATCCCAGTTTCCATCAATAAATAAATCAACTTTTTAGGTTTAAGTTTTCCATTTCAAATTTCATATCACTGATTTTTCATAGCTATTAGAATTTATATAGAAAATAATTGCTTTATAACTTTTAAATTTCTTATTAGCTGGAAAGAAAAAAAGAAAAAAAAAAAAAAATCAAGTTATACTTTTTTTGTTACATCAGTTTCACTTAAAGCAATTTTACTGAAATGTAAAATTTCATGTGTGAAAATATAATTTTGTACATCTTGTTGTGCATGATATTTTATCAAATCTAAGTAAGAACAACTGAAATGACCTAACTATATTTTACGATTATAATACATAATAGTATTTTTTTAAATATAAAACGTTTATCATCACAATATATTTAATGCTATTTAATGGCAAATAGTGAACGGTTAATACAAATAAATAAAAATCAATCGTTAATTGCCATATAAAAATCAAAACTTTTTACTGTAAACAAATGGCATTTGTTTAAGAGTTTGAAAATGAAAAAAAAAAACTTGTTTGCACAGATTTTATTATTTAATTGAATTGAAATTTGTGTAAAATGAGTTGCAGCGGAAAATAAAGAAGAAAAGTGACTCAGAGTATTTTATAAGTTTCATCCTCTGTTTCTTTTTCTAAAAATTGTTTTAATTTGCATAACATGTCTTGATAATCACTATAGTAAATTTCTCTGTTAATAAAAAGCCATTGAAAAAAAAAATAGTCATTTAAAAATAAATCGCTATAGAATTTTGTAAGGTCTTTAACAATATATGTTTTCGATATTTCAGTTACCCTAGTAGATCATAATTTTGCTTTGTTGTAATCAATACTTAATTAAATGTCGAACATGCTCTAAGAAATACTAAATTCGAACAAGAATCTTTTCATTGGAAGGCAAATATTTTCGAACGTATAAGGCATTTATACTGTTTGACAAGACTTGATTGTTTGTCAGATAACGAATCGTTACTTAAATGAAGAACTAATTACACAACTAAAACTCTTATACAATTTGTTTCCTCATTTGATAATGGGTTTGGCATTCATTATCTAAAGAAATTTGAAAACATGTTAAGTAAGGGAATTAAGCTCCATTAAAAAAAGAATCTAAAAACATTGTTGATTGGTAGGTGAGATATTATACCCCAAAAAATGCCAAATATATATATATATATATATATATATATATGAAATGTCTTTAATTTTCTAAAATACAATTTTAATCCAGGAAACAAGTCGTCATTATTTATATAAGAGATACCACCCCTCTCTTATTTAAAACACTATTAGTATGAAAATTAGTTTAAATGTTATTTTACTCACTAACTGAAAAACAAACAAACTGCTTTTTTTTTTTTTTTTTTTTTTTTTTATTCCTGTCAACTAGGTAATCTGAATTATTAAGGATATTTAAGTATTTGTAATGCTCTTCTTTGCATTTATGAAATGGTTTCAGTAATAAAAAAATTAAAATGTATTAATATTACAAATGCATCAAATGAATTTACACTTTTTTAACTTGTATTCTTTTCTTTTGCAAGTAGTTATTTTCAAAAGAATTATAAACTAAGTGGTTTGTTGGTATCATATAATTTCCCTTTTTAACCTTTTTCTTTCATTCTACCTAAAATTATGAAAGAGATTCCTTCATAAAAATTTTAACGTGCTACACAAGAATGTTATCACAAAAACTAACGTTTCAAAAATATTAAATGAAAAGCTTTTTAGGAAACCTTAATTATCTCTCAAGTTCTGCAAAAACATTATACAGATTGTTCATTTACAAGTGTCATATGCATTCCTTCGTTTAAGTTTTGTTTTCTAGAGGAGAATGATTATCATGAGATTCCATAAAAGACATCTGCTTATTTCTCTCATTTAAATAAAGACTTATTTTACAAGACACAATAATAAAACACTAGGCAAAATAAAGTTTTCCTTAAACTTAAACTTCACAGTTGTTTTCTATAAAGCTTTTTTAAAAGCTTAATTCAGTTCAAAGAAATTTCAGTGTTTTTTCTAATCAATTTTGTTGCTTTTTTAGATTTATGTTTTACAATCTTTATCAACAAACATCAGCAAATTAAAAATGAATACAAGTTTTAAGTTTTAGTTTAAAAATATAGCATTCGATATTCTATTTTCATCCGAATTTCAACCCACATTCATTTAAGTTTATCGTACTTAAGTATACGATATAGCGAAGTACAAAATAGATTTTTGTGTATATAGATGTATCTTTAGAGTGGTGAAAAGGTTAATATAATCCACTTGCTTCTGATATATAAATCAAGAAAGTTATTTGATACATTTTTAATAATACTTAATTTGACCTAATACCATAGATTGGAATATCAACCGAAAAAAAAAAAAAAAAAAAAGTAACATTTAATTTCACCTAATACTATAGATTAGATATTTAACAGAAATTTGTAAGCATTTCAAGAGTATTGTATTTGGATGTTTCATTAGCTTTTACCGATATTTTTACGCACAGCAATCAGAAAGTGACACTGATATTTTTTTTTTTTTTTTTTTTTTCCAGAATTTTTATTTGAGTTGGTATTAAAGAAATCATTCGCAGTTCATTGTTTTTTATCATTATAAATGTAAAAATAAAATAAAAAAGTTGTAATCATGTTCTCCTGTTAATATTGAGCAATATAAAATGATTAGTAAATTTTGTGGACATTACTTGTTGCCAATATGTCGTAATTAATGACTAATTGAATAATAATAATTTTTTATGACAGTAGTAAAAATTATAAAATTATAAAATAGTCGGTTTTTCGTTTTCTAATGAAAAAAGACAAATATTTTAGCGTTTCCTAGATAATAAAACATAAAATTATATTAATCAATCCTTATGTACGTAATACAGTAAATCCTGTTTATGTTTAATTGTTTGGTTTCAGGAAGCGAAAAGGTGAAGTAAGTTCATTTTCGATGGAATCAAATGAGTTCTAGAATATCTACGCTAGGTCAAAAACCGCTGTGAGGATCCTATTATTCTGGACAGTGACTATACTTCTGTACAGAATTTGTAGTGACGGTGTCTAAAAAATAATAAATTACAATTAAGTGACTATCTCGATTATTTTTCGTAATAATTCAAACATTACGACACCCTTATTTACTAAATAATCTTTTAAAACAGTTTAGCATGAAAAAGCTACTACTGTTTATTATTATTATTATTAGGAGGAAGAGAAGGAAGGGGGTAGATATGTTGCGTTTTCTTGAAAAAGCGTTTATAGAGTGAACATATTTAAATACATCCTAATTGAAGTATTGTAAGCTAATTGAATTGCTCATTTGTTACTCAGTTAGGTTAATATGTCGAACTTAAAGCGTAAGTCGAGTAGTATAGTAGTACACTGCGAAAAATGCTTTGAGAATGCTAGGATTCTATGATTTTAACTTTATGAAATTATCAAGATTATTATGTATGATTTCATAAACATTAGAACAAACTCATTGCATTAATGAAGTGCAATTTTAGAGCATTAGATATGTAATTTTTTTTTTTTTTTTTTTTTTTTTTTTTTTTTTACTAAAAGTCAATACATACAAAAAGTTAAAATTAATTATTGTCTTAAACTTCCATAACCTTATCATTAGTTTAATGTCTTTATAATTTTAACTTAACAATGTTTTTATTATATTATACTTATTTGTTCCTATTCATTTAAGTTGTTTACTTTAATGTTTCCGTAGTTACTTAGATTTTTCATAGTTATAGTGTAACCACGTTTCCTTCGCTTAACAGTTATGACGAGTTCAAAGGTTTGGAGGGGAGCCAATTTGACCGACAGGTTGTAATTTAATAAACATTCAGTCATTCGGTGTTCCCTTATCGCTTATTTTCTCGTAACGACAAGGTTATTATCCCAATTTTAACAGCAGACTCGTTGAGTCTGCACTTGCACAGAGGATTCCATGGTCGCAAGAAATGTGATTAAAGAATATTATAACATCTGTTCACACCTATTATGGAGCCTATTATCAAAAGTTTTTATGTCTGCATTCTCTGTCGCGGTTTTACACACAAAAATTATATAACAGGTTTAAAATTCTTTTGACGCTTTTTTCAGACAACAGAATTAGTTTTATAATTCTTAATTGTGTGAATGTTGCACATTCCCACCAATCCTTAGACTTCTCAATTTTAATTTCTAAAATTGTAAGAATTTCTAAAGTGAACTTTCAATTATTCGGCGGAAACATTAGCACCTGAACGAACCTTTCCCCGAACATCCATTTTTTGACACCTCAGAACGAATTTGATCATTTGATCATGTGAGGCCTCACTTTCTTACAATCTCTTAGGTCGGTTTATAATTTTTAATTATATTTTAGGTTTCTGTCTTAATACCTGTAACGGCTTGCAGGGAGGTTCGGTGAGGTATGTGGGGGAAAATTTTCCAAATAAACAGATTTTATCCTTTCGCTAATTGTTGCAGAATTTAATGATTAATATTTACAACGAATATATACAAAAATATCGATTTTAAGGTTTGGATAAGTTGCCTGCGCTCGCTAACAGTGCATGAAACAGTACAAATAAACCTGAGCTAAGAGAACGGTCAGGATATACTTCCTCCGTCTCTCCAACCAGCTCACGCATGCTCTCCTCTTTGCATCGCGACCCCTTTAAGGGTTGCAATAACATATATTCCCCTCCATACGAGGCTACCATAAAGGTGTGGGACTCGCGGGCATTATACCTCCCCACCCCCCTACGATTGTATCTCGTCGGCCGTCCGATGGCACTATCCGAGAAATAAAAATATGCCGGAGACTCACACTCCACTGTATTATTTGAAATCTAACACTACTAAATAACTAAATAACAGTACAGACATTAATATTCATAAGAAAAACACAATTAAATAATGAAATTAGCAATGTAATAATAAAATAAAATTATAAGAACCATATAGGAATGCTATACATGCTTGACTAAATAAATTCTTTTGCGACTTTCGTCCTCTGAAACAAACAAAATAGTTGTAAAATCACGCACACAAAGTTTTGATTTAAAAATGTCCGTTTAAAGTTCGAATAAAGTCCAAATTGTTCATAAATAAACAATTAGCTCTAAATAGTTAATCAATGTCTAAATTCGCACTTTCAATAACACAAGTTCAGACATATAAAAGCTGTAGTTACATTTTTTTTTTTTTTTTTTTTTTTTTTTCCGGTGAAAACACAATGTTATTTCTAACGAAATTAATGTCTTGATAACAAACATATAATTGAACACTTTTAGCTCCTTCGAAGATACAATTGACAGTTCCTAGTGATTTCTTCTATCACTGGGATATTCAGTGACATACTCGGTGTGTGCCAAGTCAGGTTCCAGATAATCTGTCATCATGGCGTTCACAATTTTATTTTTAACACTAGCTGCTTTGAACTTGAAGAACATTGTTTTCCGTTTTACTCGAGACCTATGTGCTTTAAATGGCAGGAAGACTAAGTTACTTTCGCCTGGAAGACTTTCCCAGTATTCCTTCAAACGATTCAAAGATGAAATCACATTTCTTACATCGTGGGTGATTCTGAAGTCGGTGGCTTTTCCCTATTTATTCACCTGTATCAATTTAAAGTTTTTATCAATTAACTTTATTTCATCAGAGTGTTGTGAACATTATCGTGTTGTTTCACCAGTACCGGTCCAGCGAGCGTATAATTTAATACTAGGATCAGGTATCAATAGAATCACCTGATCGTCCGTAGCCATTCCGCAGTCACTAACGATTACGTTCGGAATCTCAGCACGCATAAAAATATCGAATGGAGCACAATAAATCGCCTCGGTCGTTAACGGTTTTAATGCGATATCTCCTAGCCACAACCCATGCTGATTCCTTAATCACAGTTCAGCGCAAAGGATATCCCTCAAATGCACTTCGGCAAGCTTCATTCCGGACCGAAATGAATTACTCCGAATTCTTTCTTCAGTTTCGTTTTCGCATATGACCGCTTCTTGAGCTAAGTTTGATCTTTTCTCTCGCCTTTGCTGAAACTCCCCCAGCGCTTTACTACCCCTCTTATTCATCACTCCCTCGATAACGCTAGTTTCTTCTCTTTCTTCGAAATCCTTACACTTCATCTGAAATTTCAGATGTTCTGCTTTGACCCCCTCTTTAATACAAAGCTTAATTTTTTCATCGACTGTTCCTCCCTCTGCGCAAACCGAAACCTTTCTTTCTTTGGATTGAAAGAGCAGGCGCATGTAGTGCATGTAAAACAAGCGACGCATGTAAAGGCATGTGCAGGCGCATGTAAAACAAGTGACGCTATTCTGATCTTCTGCGCAACTTTTGCGCATGTAGGCCTTTCTCCATGTAAAATGTCCGTATATTTTATACGAAAACTAATTTAAAAATAAATCTGAGGCATAGAAGTAACACTTGTTCAAATATGACTTTGTTTAAGTTTGAATTATCGTCTGTATAAATAACATAAAATATTTTTCGCTTGTAATATGAATTTTTGCTTTTTTTAAATAGAAAATAATACAAAATATAGTTTTTTTTTTCTTTAATTAAAAGTCTAAGTAATAGTATTAAGGGATGTTTACTATTTAATTATTAAAAATATATATTTAAAAAAATTAAATTACCTTTTTTGACTAAACAAAAAAAAAAAAAAAAAAAAAAAACAGTATATATATATATATATATATATATGCTGTCTCTCTCTTTTTCACCCCTCTCCTTAAACTGCCCCCTCAAAGAATTCCATATCCTAGCTAGAAGGAAGCAAGCACGAAACGCAGTTTTTCAGTCACCGCAGCGAGAATTTCTTGAGGTCCGTCAACGGATGTTGCCCTTGTTTTGAGAGAAATAGGAAGTTTACATAATTTAGCTTCAACTTGTTCGCCAAAAGCTGATGTGAGAATTATCGTTCCTTGCTCTTTAAGTTCTATATCTGGTAGAGCCGAAGGGTTACAAATCGAAAAATTTGTACCAGAATCCTTTATTGCTTTAACATCCCGTCTCTCAATCGTTATTTCAAGGTGCACTAAAGGTTCAATCGCGAGTTGGGGATTTAAAAATTCAGATTTTACAATAGCAGTAAATATTTCACTATTTTGCTCTGATTTAATTTTTTCGCTATTAACACTTTGCTTTCTGTTATCGCATTCACGCTGCAAGTGGGAATTAGATCCGCAGGAATAACAAGATTTAATTTTAGGTTTATAAGTATAATTCGACTGGTTTTTGTGTGTACGCAAATGAGGAGGTATATATTTTTGCTCTCTTTCCGTATCCAACAATTCTACTGTATCGCGTTGTTTTGCTGTTTCTGAAAAATTTTGTTTATGTATCGACTTGCCTCTAGACGTATAAAAGTTATCGGAATTACCAATTGTCTCCTTGTTGTATGCCTATATGCGTATGCGTTTCTGGGTCTAAAGTAGAAAATAATTTATCCGCTACTATCAAATCACGCAAGGTATCAAAATTATGGCATTTTCTTAATCGGAGGTAATAATCAAATGCTGTTTTAAGATGAGATGCGAAATGCATATATGTCTCACCCACCTGCCTTTTTGCTCTATTAAAATGTTCTAAAAAGTTTTGGGCTGTCGGTTCGAATTCTCGTAGTATAAGTTCTTTGAGTTTTTTGTAATTTTTTATTTACTCGTCAGTAATGTAAACTAAAATATTAGCAGCTTTTTCGTCTAATAAATTTAACAAAATTTCGACTTGGATACTTTTGTCTACATTTTTCGTTTTAAATGCGCGTTCCAGAGTTGTGAAAAATAAATACCATAACTCTGGTTTTGAAGGACAAGGAATAGTTGAGGTTCTTATTGTTTTGATAATATTATCTAGCCTATCAATGTTGCTACGCTGGACAGGTTCCGGTCTAGGAGTTGAACTTTGAGCTCTGATAAGCTCTAATGCTCGATTGTGATCCTCTTTTTTCTTCCTATCTTCTACAGTGGTAATAATGAATTCTGCCAAGAAGTTTGGTGACGCATATTCATCCGATTCCAGAATTCTCTCTTTAAGTTCTTTGATTTTCAAATGTGAAGTGGTGCTCACACCAATTTCTTCAGCGACAGTAATTAGGTCTTCTTTTTTAAGACCCTTTACATTGAAGATTTCTGCTATATTAGGAAATTCTTTTAATTTTCGTGTATCTTTTAACGGGTTTTCAAACAATCACTTTTCATTCAGCTTTTCCCTCAAAATAAAAAAAAGATATGTATCTTCTTACCTCGAATCTTGACGGGTGGGCCAGTGTAACGGCTTGCAGGATGGTTCGGTGAGGTATGTGGGGGAAAATTTTCCAAATAAACAGACTTTATCCTTTCGCTAATTGTTGCAGAATTTAATGATTAATATTTACAACAAATATATAGAAAAATACCTATTTTTAGGTTTGGATAAGTTGCCTGCACTCGCTAACAGTGCATGAAACAGTACAAATAAACCTGAGCTAAGAGAACGGTCAGGACATACTTCCTCCGTCTCTCCAACTAGCTCACTCTCACTCTCTACTTACACGGACGGATGCCCTCCTCTTTGCATCCTTTCGCGACCCCTTTAAGGGTTGCAATAACATATATTCCCCTCCGTAGGGGCTACCATAAAGGTGTGGGACTCGCCGGCATTACAATACCCTTAGGTTTTTAATTTGGTCCCCCCTTTAAAAAATGATGAATATTTTCATTTTATGTCTTCATATTTTTCTAAATTTCTCATTAGGTTTTTGTTTCTGGGCATCATATATTTGAAAGGAGACTGATATTTTTTTTTATTTACCAAAAAAATTAACTCATTGCCGTGAAATTAATAAATTAGTGTTATTTTATTAGTTAATTACTTTAAAAAAAATGAAATATGTTATCCTGTCATTGTTAAAGCCTCCGTTTTATTACCTACTCATTAGAATCAGAAATTCAAACTGCGATCACTGTTATCTATAATCTGAGATATAAATTTTCGTGCATAAGAACGTATTTCGCCATTATATCATGTGACTAGATGTCAAGATTCACAAACGTGCTCTTTTTAAACCATGCAAAAATGTTCGATACAGTTTTCAATATCATTATGGTATTCTAATATACACCATCACATGTAAAATAGTTGATGTCTTAAAATGCAATTCTCAATGATAAACAAATTAAATTAAGATTGTTAATTAAAAATAAAAATCCTCGAAATCATCTTCTTTAATCCTTCTTAATTAGATGCTTGTTAATAATATACATATTTTATTTCCAAGGAAATTTTTATAGTTAAAATAACTTTTTTTTTTTTTTTTTTTTTTTAAATTTAACATCTACATTATTGTTAATCATTTCTTTTGTTATAAAAATAGCATTAATAACATTTTTTTTTTTTTTTTTTTAATGATAGTAACAAGCAAGATTATGAATTCAAATAGGATTGGTTCTTTGAATTTTTTATTTGTTTATTTTTATTTTATTTTATTTATTTATTTATTAATTTCATCTGATATCAGTACATAATTTATCTTCGCATTTTCTTATTTACGTGAAATCTTCGTAAAAATATCTCGGCTCTTTAAAAATGAAATTTTTGCGCAATTATTTAATAAAATTATTAAATCTTCTTTTCCAAGTTCTACCTCAGTTTAATTTAAATGCTACCTACTGCAGTGAGTAATATTAGATTCTCGTTCATGAGCTTTTCTTTCTCTAAATCCATGCTCTGGTGGTTTATTCTTTTATATATGACTTCTTTTTCAAATTTTTATTTTTATTTTCCAAGTTTAAAATGTAAAAGAGTTTTATTCATTAATTTTATTGCGTGCTATGACGAAATTCCATTACAAAAACTAAATTAAAAAATATAGATATATATAAATCTTAAAGCTCCTCGAGAAACCTTAATTATACTTCCAGTAATAGCAAGACATTAAACAAATTGTTCATTTACAAGTGTCATACGTGCGTTCGTTTACTTGAGTCTTCTTAGGATTATTTTGGTGTTTCATAAGCAATTGACAATCTGCCTTTTTCATTTTAATCAAGAGAGTTTTGAAAAGACACAGTAATATAAGAAGCTCTTTAAATCGAAACATTGTGATTATTTAATATGAATCTCGAGTTTCTTTTCAAATTTTTAATAAGTTTGAAGGAATTTAGAGTTTTTCATTAAAATATTCATATCCATTTATTTATTTATTTTTCCTTACCTTTTCATTTCTTTGTAACTTTTAAAGATTTATTAAGCTGAACAAATTTAAAAGAAACCTTTTATATATGTTTCCATTTCAGAAACAAGGTATTAAATTTTTTATGTTTTTTGTTGCGCAGGCGATATCTTTTGGAGGGATGAATGTCATAATCTTAAAAACAACTCTTTACCGTTTATAGATTTTTCACTTTAATGAAGAAATATTTAACAATACATAAATCTTTTTTGAATAACAACATTACGATTATTTAATATGAATAGGATTTTTTGAAAGATTTAATCAGTTTCAAGTACGGCAAATAATTTTAAAAGAATTCCTTATTTATTGTCTTCCTAGTTTTTGTTTATTTATTTGTTCGCTTATGTAAATGTTTTTAAGTGTTTATATCAATTTTAAAAGGAAGAAATAAAGTATTTAAATTTTTGTTTGTACTTCAGAGTTGTATTTTTATATCTTTGTGATTATATTTCTTTGAGAAATGTTGCTAAACAATATGGTATTAAATTAACTTATTTCTTCTTCTTGATTTTACATTTTCAAAAGTTAGAGTATAAAGTAAGTGCAATTAGAAAGAAAAATTATCCATCATTTTAAATAATAAAAATAATAAAATACCTTACTTTGATAAAATGTAATGTACGCAAAATACCTTTTAATTGTTCAACTACATAAGCTGCTATTATTTTTTATTTTATTTTATTTATTTATTTATTTATTTATTTTTATAGATAAACTACAGCTAAAAGCGAAGAAAAAATTGCATTATATCTGTTGTACTTGAAATTTTTGTGTGCCATACAGTCGGTAACAAAGGTATCTGAACACTGGAAAAAATTCCTATATAAAAAAAGTACACTTAATACTGTTTTGTTAAATAAATCCTTGTCGAATCATGTTCTTAGACTGACTAAGAACAGGATTCGACAAGGATTTATTTAACAAAACAGTATTAACTCTACTTTTTTTTTTTATAAAAGAATTTTTGCTAGTGTTCGGATACTTTTGTTACCGACTGTATGTTTTAAATTATTTGGGAATTACCATTATTAATTCAAATTTGTTTTATTAATATGTATCATTCAAAAACCTGATTTGCTCAAGCAATTTATTTTGATGACACAAAAATTTTATTGTTTAAATTTGCATTCAAATAAAGAGCTCTAGCAGAATTTCTACAAAACTCTACAAAAAAAAAAAAAAAAAAAAAAAAAAAAAATTGCACAACGCTTATAAAATAAGGAAAAGGAAAATGTAACAGCTATGAAATATTCAGCACAATTTTCTTAAGTCCACGTAAAATATCAAATAGCCTAATAATCTAACATAAAGTAATAAACATGACTGATTTCGCAAGGTTACTTTGTGTGTTATTTGTAATTTTTCGATGGCACGTTTGTTCATTTGAGGTATCAATTGAAAATCAGTCCCACTAAAAAATACTAAAACTAATAACTGCAAATAAAGGCTTTATTGTAATAGACTGCATTCAAAGTAAGATTAATGAAAATTAACCGAAGTTTAAATAAAATGTTGTAAAAACTTTCAGAAAAATATCCCAATTTTAGCCATAATTTTCAGTTTTACCGAAGTTTAATGCTCTTGTACAAATTTCCTAAAATTTGGTGAAACTTGTTCTAAAGCTTGTGTTTAGTTGTTTAAGCATAATATGTTATTCTTTCAGAAATGTGAATATATACTTATGAAATTCAGTTTTGTTGTATATTATGTAAAATTTTTAGATTTTTAGTATTTATTTTTTCAATATTATCATAGATTTTGCTTAATACTACTATTTTCAACTTTTGAAATGATCTGCGATTGTAATTTTTTAACAACAAAATAACTTATCTCACTCATCTGCCTCTTGTGAGTCTTATTGGATCCCATGGATGGCACTCAATACAGACCTAGGATTCTCGCGTAGTGAATTACCCTTTTCGTCTAAAACACAACACCTTGAAAACTAAACTTCTTCAACTAACTGTAAAACAAGATTTTAAAAATCAATTTTTTAAATGACAAATATACTATTATAGCCAGTCAAAATGAAGTTTGAAAAGAAATTTTTTAAAATGCTGAGGATGTCAGAAATACGTAAATGTATAAAACAAAGAGAAACATGAGATATAAGTATATTATCATAAATGCATACAAACTCAAAGTAAAATAAGGGCTAGTGTTAAAAAAGCAAATTTTCAAGCGTCAGATGAATCAGAAATATGTAAAAATTGTTTCTGTTTTCGAAAGTGACGTGTGACCGACAGCGAATGAAAATGAGCTATTAGCGTACGTAATGGAAAATGTGAAAATATATATATACATATATATACACACACACACATATATATATATATATATCGGTTGGCTTTGAGTGCTTGGTATCAGTAAAGGTAATCTCTCGACGAAATCATAACCCGAATTAAAAATCTGAAAAATTGTTAGTCACTTAGAAGCGGTCCACACACAACTGCAATCGTGGAATCCATGGGCGTATCACAAAGCGTGACTTTCAGGATTTGGATTTTTTTTTTTTTTTTTCCCTGCAAGTGGCCATCGAAGTCTAAGCATAAGTCGTAGACGAGCAACAACGCCAAATGTGGGCCCATAGTTAAGGCTGGAGGTTAGAAGAAATTAAACTATAAATGCCCCTTGTCTCCATAAACACCTTCGCTGGGCTACTGGCACCACAGTTTCAAGCCAAGTTGTCTGAAACAGGCTTCATGGCCTCAAAGCCCATTCGTATGCCTGTAGACTATGGCAGGAGTATCGTTAACAGCGTGCTATCTTGCTGCCCGCAGAAAGAGAAAGAAAAGAACAACATGTCAGTTGGAGGAGACATGAATAGAACAATGTTTTCTTCTGCGATGTGTCTCATTTTACTGTTTTTCTTGATAAAAAGCGCATTTTCGTCAGCAAGAAACAGGGGACTAGAAAAAATCGTCTATCTTTACAAAAAAGAGGCAAATTTGGAGGAGATAGAGAGTTTGTCTGGGGTGATATCACAATTAATGGTCGCCCCGACATTCACGACATAAAAATGGATGTCTGATAAGTTAATGATATAGGAATGAAATCCTCACTTTTTTTTGTTGATGGATGGCAGTTGCTAGTCATATGTGCTCGGCTAGTAAACGACTTATTTACGATGAAATCATAATCTTTAAATTTCATTTCTAATGTGAATTTTATGTATTTATTCAGCGTAAGTTTTGACTTATTTAGTTGCAGATACCAATTGGTTTTGATGTTCTTTGGAAAGCTTTAATATTTCTTCTACATCACGAAATTACACCAATACTTTCAAAAAACATTTCACTAAATTTAGTAGAATATTATTATTATTATTATTATTATTATTGTGATGAATTATTTCACCCATTTCTTTATATATTTCTTATAAAAAAGCATAGAAATTGACAAAAATTATTTCTATCAAAATAATCTTCTCGTTTAAATTTCAATATAGTTCTAAACTATAGTTTATCATTACTCATAATATTCATTTTAAGATTTTCAATAAATAAAATTCGTTTTATTTCTAAAGAGTCGCTAAATATTCTGCTACAACCTTTTCTTACATATCATTTATGTTTATAGTCATTTATAATTTTTCAATCTTGTTAGGCTTCTGCTTAATGAACCTTGATGTATTTTCATCCCGCTGTCTCTACAAACATTTATCGATTTAATCACATTAAATGAATCCATCAACCAGCTTTATTTAACACTTATGTGAGATATTTGTAAGGATCAAATACCCTACATATTAAACAAACTTTCAAACTTTTTATTTTCTATAATTTCTAAATTTCTATAATTTTTTATAAATATTTATATGTTTCAGTATCTTTCATATTTATAAAATTCTGATATAATAAATCATTCAAAAGACGCATTTTTTATGTTTTAGACGTTTGGCTTATTAAAGGAGTAAGTCTATGCTAAAATCTAACATTTATATAAATACTCATTATATTGTTATCCTGCCCTATAAAAATCCACTGTGACGTTCTTTATAAAGTAAATTAAGAGTTCACAAAATTTTGCATTTAATGCTCTTACTAAAAACTGAATAATAAAGTCACATTATACTGAAAACTTTTCTTAATGCTTTCACTAGTACGGAAATTCTTAAAGGCATCTTAATCAGACATTAAGCGAAAATCTATGAGCGAAAAAGATGAAAATGTTTATAGCAATCGAATATTTCATCAGAAGGTATTTTTACTTCTAAAAGTTCTCTCTAAAAAGTATATACAATGACTAGGTGGAGGGAAATATTTTAGCGATAGATGGGTATATAGTAACGACATATTATCAAAATTCCATTATACCCATCTATCCCTAAAATATTCTTTTTTTAATGAAAACTTATAAAATTAACCACCCTCTTCGCCCCATCGTCTCAAAATGCATTAGTCCCTCCTATTTTCTAGAAAACTTCCTGGCAAATTTACTTAAACCATTAATCCTTAATAACCCTCATATAGTAAAATCTGGATTAGAAGTTAAAAATAGAATTCTTAATACTACTTTTACCACCACCGATAAATTTTACAGTCTGGACGTTGTTTCCCTTTCCCAATTATTCCTTTACATATAGTTAAATACATTATCCTTGATAAATGTAATTCTACCCACTCACTTAACCGTGTTTCCAAATTTATATCCGGAGCTTTCGATCTCATTAATGATAATAACATATTTCTATTTAACAAAGTTATATATAAACAAATTTTTCACGCCCCTCTTAGCCCTGTTTTAGCAGACTTGCTTCTAATAGAATTAGAAAAACGCGTGATTGATTCTTCCATACTTAAACCTACTATTCATTTATGTTATGTTGACGATATTTTTATCTCCTGGCTTTACTCAAAAAATACACTACTTAATCTGCATTTTTTAATTCTCACATTACCCACGCTATAAACTATACATCCTTTCAATTTAGCGAAAATCAACAAATAAATAAAATTATTCAAATTGGTAATGATGCAAGGTATAGTAAATCTAGCATTGTTAAAATTGTTAATAGAATAAAAAAATATCCTATCAACTTGAAGGAAAATGATCAAATGCGTAATAAAGAGAGCAATCATAAGAAATTTTCAAGCTGCTTAAAGATGGCTAAAAGTATTAAAAGAATGCATTGTCATCGTGTTCTGAGCTACTCTAAAAGTTTCAAATGTCTAGCTAGTCGGGAAGTTAGTTAAAAATCGATTGCAAGATTTGTGCTGTACAAACAAGAAAGCGAGTTGGTAAAAATTTTCAAACTGCTTAAAGATAGCTAAAAGTATTAAAAGAATGCATTGTCATCGTGTTCTGAGCTGTTATAAAAGTTTCAAATGTGTAGCTAGTCGGGGTGTTAGCTGAAAATCGATTGCAAGATTTGTACTGGACAAACAAGAAAGCGAGTTAATAAAAACATGGTAAAATGCCGAAATTCCCCTTTTTATTTATTTATTTATTTGATTTGATTTTGTGGTGGTTGTTGATTCCACAAAATGCCTAAGAAATGACTCAATGTTATGACAAGCCAATCCGCAAACAACCGTATCAGTCATTCAATATTTTGCAGAGTAGGAATCACACTCATGCAACAATTTACTTAATTTATTACGCTACTTTCTCTCATTTTGGTAAGATAAGAGTTGAAAGCTTGGAACGAATTCAAGTGACTACAAATTAAATTCTGTTTACAGCAAAAAAAATCATATTTTGTCTTTTTTATCAAGTAAAAATATGAGAGGACAATATAAAGGCTAGTGGCAATTATTTTAAAGGACAGTGCCAGAAATTTAAAATAAATATGTTATTAAATATTGTTATTATTATTTATTATTATTATTATTATTATTTATTTATTTATTTAATTTTTATTTTTATTTATTTTTTTTGAGTTATTGAATCATTGCCACTATATATTTTTAACTCACCTTGTATTCGCAGTTTGTGGCATATCATGACTTACCTATAAAAAAGAAATTAAAATCATTTATTTTTTTAAGGTATCCGAAAAATAAACCAGTCTTTTTTTTTTTTTTTTTTTTTTTTTTTTTTTTACTTTCGAGCCGTGAAAAGTTTGCGTTGAATCCATTCAAAAAGTAAGGTTTGAAAATATTATCCAAATTAATGAAAGAAAAAATAATAACACAGGAATGAACGGAAGTTAAAAATCAGGTCTTGATTTTAATTAATTTATCAAGATGCAGATAACGAAAGGAAGATATGAAGAATGGGTCCGTTCCTTACAGTACATTAAAAATAATATTTTCGTATGTTGACAGGCCGAGTAAACAGAAGAGAATGATTATGTTTCAGCCAAATCCAAAATGAGAATTACATATTGCCTTTTAATTTCATCGTCATAAGAACAGCTAAAAAGGAGTGGTTACAAAGAACGTTGTAATTTTTCTAGTTAAAAGTTTTGAATATTTTTGAAAGAAGTGCCATAGATATTAACCGTAGAATATCGCCAACTTCAGACATGGGAAATAATAAATCACAAAAGGGTAGACGTATCTGCACAAGGATATTTTGACTAAATGATTAAAATTGCGTTGACAATTAGACATTGAATTAAAATGAACAAGAATGAAATAAGCCATGCGGTATTTTTAGAAGACGTTGATGTCATGTGATGTTTCTTGCTAAGAGATTTGCTTTTCCTTTTATATTTCCTATTTTATTGATTGAGAAAGAAAATTCAGCAGTTTTTAAATATTAGTACTGACTGCATGAGTAAATTATTCCATAAAATGTTAAAATGGATATCATGGTTATTTTAATAAGGTATATTAAGAGAGCAATCAAGAATATGAAACAATACTTCGTACAATATGTATTATGAAAATATATATCTTGCGTGTATATTTTTGCATTACGTTTTGATCGCCAAATCCAAAAGCCACCAAGGATGATAGTTATCAAAGTTATACCAAATTTGCTAAGGAAACTCTAACTTCGTAGAAACATAAATACCGAATTGTGACGAATGTTCACTGTTCTATATAGATGCTACTAATGGACCATTGTATACAGTGATAAAATAATAAAGGAAACATGAAATTTGATCATGCAAGACAACAGCATTTGTAGCTACCGATCTAAAAACAAATTAAATTTTAATTAATTTTGCGGTGACTTAAGTTATGATTAATTGTAGAGTTATAGGTTGTTCAGCGAAGGAAATTATTTTATACTTTTAGGCGCAAATTCCGGTTTCATTTCACACCTTCTTTTTTTTTTTTTTTTTAGTTGTTTGAATAGTAGTCGCTTTTTGGAGTCGTCTCTATTTTTTTACAAAAATATTTTATTAAAGAACTTTTTTATTCATAGACATTTAAAATGCAATAATACTTCTTAGGAAGAATTTTTACATTGAAGATCATTAAGCACGGTTTACTTTTTAAAACGAATAATTTAGTATCTTATTTTTGTAGTTCCTGTTCGGTGATTGAGAAAAGTGAGCAAACTTTCAGTAATGACGTTTATAAGTAAATTCGTATAATTTACAACTTGTATTTGTCTTTAAGATTAAAAAAAAAAAAAAAAGGTCTTGATTTTTTTTTTCTTCAGTATTTTGAAAGTACGCTATAAATAGTGTTGTATAACCCCAATATTCTTTTATTTCAAATGTATTCAGATCCGAAACGCTTGAAGTAACTTATTTTCATTATCCTCAGATTTTTTTAAAATAAAATATTTATTTAAAATCTCTCTTTCTAGTTTCACAAATGTTAATTAGAAATTCTAAAAGCGTGATATTTATTTTAAAAAATTGGAAGTTCGTAAAAAAATATTTAAAAGTACACAGCCGTTTTGAAATTTCCATTCTCATAGTTTTAGGAAACAATAACGAATTTGAGTATGTAAAACTGAGTAATCTGCTATTTCAAAAATAAAATGAAAGAAAAAAAATGAAAGGAAAAAGAGGAAAGGAAAAGAAAAATGAAAAGAAAAAAGTAATAAAATAAAATATTCAGTAATGTTAAAAACAAATGTTTACATTTAAAATCATTACCTTAGTTATTGAAAGATTTCTCAGCTATAATAACGTGAAATGATTGAATCTTGAAATTCAAAGCAGTATTACGATGAAAAAAAAAAAAAAAAAAAAAAACATGTAAAATCATGATTTTCACGGAAGGCGTTTCATCCAGGCATCGGTCCCTAGCACAAACGTTTGCATTAATCCCAACATACCATTCCTACGCCAATACCCTCTTCAGAACACTTACCAAAGTACAGAAATTCATTGTACAACTAGTCGATCCTATCGAGGTTCCCATATACTTCATTAACCTGCAATATTATATTAGTTTATTCATTTTGCCTTTTTTAAATTGAAAATCCTTCTTTCCAATTATTTTCTTTGGGGGCTATGATCCCTCTGAAAGGCCCCCTACATAGGGCACACAACCCATATCTAGGACGCGTGGTCAAATATCCTTAATCCTAACACCACCAATTTTTCTTTGTGTAATAAACGAGATTACTGTACTTGTTTAATCTCTCTCTCTCTCTCCCTCTGTGTATATGTATGTATATATATATGTATATATTCAAACTCCGGTATCCCCCCCCCCACACGCAATTTAAATGATTAAATGAAACTTGAAATATATCCCCCATAAAAATTTAAATATCTAATTGAGATGTTACCAAGTCTCTATCTATTTGCAATGTGTTTCCTACATCTAATTACTTATAGTTTTTCACTATTAAAGTATATATGAATATTCATATATCATAATATTGCCTTGCGTAAATACGGGCTAGGACTCCTTAGAAAGACCTCCACGGAAGGCACTCCCCCTCAGGCCTAGGACCCAAGAGTAGCCAATCGGCTTTATTCCGCAACACCAACACACCTAATATTGCCAATTTCGGGCCTAATACTCTTTTTTATATCCTATACACAGGGCGCGAAATTTCCACTCGCCAGCTCGCTATTGGCGAGTGGAATTTTTACTCTGGCGAGTAAAAATTTGGTCTAGTAATAGATAGAATTTATACACAATACGGTGGCAAAAACATTATTTTTATCGATTTAAATATGGCAAACTCTTGCCCTCTTATAACCTCATATTTAACCTCTCCTTTTTAGGTTCTCGGAGAGCCGAGTCTGTGTGTGCGCTGCCCGAGATCGTCCCAGCATGGGAAAGGAAAAATGTTTTGTTCATACATAAAAGTTTTGATCTCTTCAGCAGTTTCGCTTCTCTAACTGTTATATTTCTCCAAGCAGAGTGAGAATAGACGAACAGAGAGCCTCATTGTGTGCGCCCGTCGCCCAATATGCGAGAGAATAGATATGCGAAAGTTTGCCTTTAGGATATTGTCACATGAAAATGAGCCCGAGCCCTTTTAAAGATACTGCCTATGTTTATTTTGTTGAATAATGATAAAAAAAAAAAAAAAAAAAAAAAAAAAACAGTTCATATTTTTCAATTTTTTACTGAAATGCCAATGGTTTGTGCTTGTAATAATTTGTATGCAACAGTTTTATCGAAAAAGTTATTCCGAAATGGCTATTTCAAATGACAGCAATAACAAGTTATATACATCGACATTCCGTCTGATTACAAAAATAAAATGGACGAAGAAGACAATTCTAGTACAAAAAGTTAAGTAAACAAATAGGTAAATAAAGAAACAATCTTTCATACTAAAAACATTTTCACAGGATATTGTTTTACAAAGAATTTTTTTTTTTCTTTTTTTCTTTAATGACTCTTTGCACTTTTGTTGTTAGATATTTTAATCTTTTTCAAATCTCAAATACATTATAATGATTTTTAATTTTAAATGATTATGAAAAATGATTATATTCGACACACGTTTAATATTGTATATAATTTAAGATATATTTGTAAAAGCCTTTCAAATAGCTGTGGAAAATAAAACCCAAAATGCGTAGAAAAAAAAAAAAAAAAAAAGACAACCGTGTTTTGTGGCGAGTAAAACTTTTTTTCGGCGAGTGCAATCTCAGTTGAAATTTCGCGCCCTATACACATTATTTCTAGTTGCAAATTCCTTATATAATGTGTATTATTTCATTTTATTAGATATTTTTATTATTAAATTCTTTATTATCTGAAGGAATTGTGAAAGTGTATTATATGCTATTTTTATTCATGTTACTATTATATATTATATTCTCAATAATTATACTGGGAAACTTAAAAATGTTGATTTATAGTTGATAACTAAATTTAGAATTTCAATAAGTTAGCAATAATAAATTATGTATTCGCTTTATATCTTATATCATTGTCTCATAAACAACTCCTATTAAACATTTTCAGTATGTGTTACTGTATATATAGCTTCCTTTTATAATGTAAATGTGTAATACAGTAAAATCTTGATCTATCGTTTCCGCATCCATCGTTTTCCCGTATTAATCGTTGTATTTCTATGATCCCTGCACAAATTGCATTTAAATAATGTTAACGAAACCCGCATGTATCGTGCTTCAAAAAGTCGTTTTCCCGAATTCGTCGTTGTAAAATTTTTCTTCTGACCTTGTAAAAAAAATTTCCTGGAGGTCAAGCGGTTCTATATGGCATACAGACTGGAACTACTGCTTTCATCCTAAAATAACTTTTTTACCCATTGCCATTGAGGACCAATATTGTAATGCCATATCTCTGAACCATCTATTCATTTTGTAATTTCAGCATGGCAGGAAATAATCTCTCCAGTAATCCACAAAATTGTTTCGTGAAATGCAGTTACGCGCAAAAAAAAAAATGATGAATAATACCAAACAGAAGGGCAAGAAAATGATGATGACGATAATGCAGATGAAGGAGTGGTTGTGTGTAGCAGAAGATGCGTGCGGTATAAAATTTAGTGATAATTTGCATCAATACTTGCGATATCTTATGCGACATGCAATATCTTAAAGCATAGAAGAAATGAGTGATTTCAAAAAATGAAAATAATGGCAAAGAAACAGAGGTTAATTTTTCCACCGATGACGGAATTACAGCGTTTGAAGATGCACGAACTTTTATATAAGCACATGAAATTACAGAAAAGAATCAGAAAAATGTTGTAAATCTGGAAAATTTCCTGTTTCATTTATGAAATGAACGAAAAAACCAACACCAAATTGCTGATTTTTAAAAATAAATTTTACTTAGTGTTCTACAACATTGATTTATTTTACTTTGACAGTTTTGAACATAACAAACAAATATTTATTAGTAGTATCCTGTATACATTGTGCGTATTAATTCATAAACATTGCTTTCTTCGTGTTTTGACTTTAACCCGCATTCATCGTTCTCCCGCTTTCATCTTTTTTTTCACGCACCCCGTGAAAAACGATGGACTGAGGTTCTACTGTAATTAAAGCGTAAGTACTATAGATTAGTTCATGTTTCTTTTAACTGTTCCTGTATATCGATATTTTGAATCTTATTGATAAATTTGACATTTGATAATTTATTTCGGTTGCATTATACAATTATATCACATTATATATTTACATTTAAATTCAAACTGCTGCATTCGCGCACACAATTTTAATTTACAATGGTAAAATTCAAAATATTTTATTGAGGTGTAACCAGGTCTCTTGCCATTTGTAATGTCTTTCCTATATCTAATTACACATTGTTTTTCACTATAAAAGTTTATATGAATATTCGTATGTCCTAGTTTATCCAATTTCAGGCCTAACACTCATTTTTATATCCTATACACTTTGTTTTTAGGTACAAATGAACTTATGCAGTGCATATTACTTCATTTTTTTAAATAAATTCTACATTACCTGTAGTTATGTACTGTGATAACGTATTTTATGTCATTTTTATGCATGTTAATGTTATACATTATACTGCCATATTTCCAATAGTTATATTAATTATTATGAAAAATTTAAAAATACTAATACTTAATTGATAATTAAAGTTAAAATTTAAATAATTTAACAATAATAAATTATACATTTACTTTATCACATCTATGAGTGTCCCAGAAACAACTCATATTAACTTTCTCAGTATATCTAGTGCTTTATATAAATCTTCACTTGCATATGTAATTTTTTTAATGATTAAAACATGAGTACTATAGATTCATTCATATTTCTTTTAACTATTCCTGAAAATATATTTTTTTATTCTTATGGATAAATTTGGAATTCGATCATTTGTTTCTCTTGCATTCTACAATTATGTTACTATATTTATATATACTATAACTCCATTACACAAGCATTCTGCGTTCTTTTTTAATGAAAGTTATACAATAACTTTAATGAGTTATGCAATAACTTCAAAAAAGTTATTGCATAGATAACAACTATGGTTAAAATTTGGAAAAGGGTATTATATATAGTATTTTATGTGTGATTTTAGCACATTCCATTTTCCTGCCAGGCTGCGTCACACTTTTCAGCCACCTTAGAAGAAGTTGTTCTCTAGATATCTTCTATGTTCTGATCTTATATCTTCTATCTATGATCTTATATCTTCTATGTTCTCTCAAGATATGTCATGAAATATTCAATTATTAAATTTTTCATAATGAGCTCAAAATTTTCCTTCATTAAATTAAAACAAATTTTATAAATCTGTTAATTTCGGAACTTTAAAAGCATTTAATTGCCGTTTCAAAACTAAGGGATCATTTATTAACTTTTATCATTCTACTGTTCATCCCCTAAAGTAAAAGATTTTTTCCTCAAAAAATGAAATTCAAATCATCTAGAAAGTTAATTTAAGTTATTATATTTAAATTAGATATCTCGATAGTTATTTCATTCACAGATATATATTTGGTATTGCTTCCTTGATTTTTTTTTCTTATTTAAAAGCGGAGTTTTTCTAAGTATAAGACATAGAAAAAAAGAAAGCATAAAAAAAATTGTAAGTAACTATCTTGTCATGATTTAAATAAATTGTGAGATTAAGATTATTTCCTATGATCTGGTGTTTAAGAGATAGCCATTGCGATATTTAATTTTAATTAATCCCCATTCAAATCCCCCATCCCCATGTATGATTCTTACGTTTTATTCCTGTCTAATATATTCACAAATAATATAAATCAATAAATTCAATAAAACGTTAAACGATGTTTCTGATGTGTGAATATGATGTGATGAAAACATGTATAAATGACACTTACGGTCATATAAATGTAATGAACGCTATGCAAAGCATAGCACTATGGTGGAAATTCTAATTATCTTAATGGACGAAAATGATTACAAGTTTTCCTACCATGAAAACTCTTTTTTTTTATAGTTTATATCATAAATATCAACTTCTGCAAAGAGTGCATGTATGTAGTATATAAAATACAAAATAAAAAGTTGCTTGCTCATTTTCCTCAGGTAAATATTAGTTTCCGTAATTATAAAAACAAATTCCAAGAAACCTGTTTTTTACTTTTTTATTTTTCTTCCCTGTTGAAAAAAAATCACATATGTATATTTGATCGACACTATCAATATTTGTTATTGCATGTAAAATAAACACAAAGCATCATTTCCGTTACCTCCTCGCTATTTTTCCCTTTTTTAAATCTTTAACAGGAAAAACTTTTTTTTTTCTTTTTTGAAAAATTTTGCTGGAAACATACGATGCCCGAATTGTCAAAAATTTGATACCACATACGTCAGCATTTGAATGCATATCAAAGAAACGGGGGGAATTAGTTCCCACATACGCTTACCCTTATGATTTTCGTGTTTTCTGTCAATAAAAAAAGAAAAGAAAAAGAATGAAAGAAATTGTTAAAGAGGAATGATAATTTAATTCAAAGACAAAACTACGATTGAAATTAGTAAATTTAAATTAATTATATAAAACAATAGATTTACATGAAGAGTTTCTAATTTCTATCAGTTTTTCTTGGACGAAGCCATTCGAAATTTTTCAAACAATAATAAACTATGGAAAATAGTGATATATTTAATTAGTTTTAACCAACTACTGTATTAGCATCATTTTAAAATGTTTTTGATAAAAGTTAACAATGTGTATTAGGGTTTTTTAAAAATGTTGTGTTTGTGGCATCTACACGCAGAGTGATATTTTAACAGATTATATAATATGTATTTAAATTTTAGTCTTCCAAAGAAATAATTATACAATACACACACATATATATATATATATATATATTCTTTTAATATAGGAATGATCGAAATTAAACCATTTAGTGTATTTAGTCCCATTTTTTACTCCATTTTTGTAATTTACTCTTTGAATAGCTATCTAATTAACAGAAGAATATATTTATGACACCTCATGCATATCTCGACTATTTAAACGTAAGTTTTTTAATTTCTTTTTCTTCTTCTTTTTTCCATTTTCTTTTCTTTTTTTAGATAAATTACATAAATGTTGGTTTTCAGGAGAAAGCACTTAAAAAGATTAGTTTTATGCCTTTTTCTCGGAAAAAAGCTATTTTAAAAGAGTCTGTTAATAATGAAGATTATCAATATTCGAACCTTTTTTCGCACTATTCCTTCACATTTCTTTTATATAGATTGTAAATCATCAAACTAACGAATATGTTTACTGAGGCATTTCCATTACTGGTTTTAAAAGTGCTCATACAGAATAAGTGAATATATATTTTTTTAATATCTTTTTTAAGTGATAGTGTGATATTCCTTTCTGATAGTGTTCAAAGCGTTGTTTCAGGATATTTTAGGCAATCCGTTGATAGGTATTTTCTAATATTTGCAATAGGAAGATTTTTTTAAAAGCCTTAAAAATATGTTTTATACGCAGAATGTGAAATATATATATATATATATATATATATATATAATGAAAGGCTACCGAAAAGAGTAAAAAAACAAAATCATCGTTTTAATTTCTCAAAGATTTAAACAGACACTTCTTTTCTATAATATTTCATAAACATGTTAAAAGTCAGTCTTATTATCCACTAGTTCATTTTTTCCAAATTTTAATTCTACTTTCAATTCTGCGTGTCATCAAATGAAGAAAGTTTTCTATTTTTAATTAATAGTTTGTAGTTAAAAAATGGTTTGAAACAAACCAATCGATGTTAAAGAGAATAGTCTAGTTTTTAAATTTAATTCGAAGAATATTTTTTTTTATTATCATTAACTTTTAAAAAATAATGAACCTCAGAATTCCATATTTTTATTGTCACCAGTAGAATTTAAATGGCTGAAAATAACCTAAAACAATTATTCTCTGCATTTTCATCTTAAGTAATCAAGTTATGTATGAAAATGTAATAGTGACTATATTTAAGGTGTCTGCCTACTGTCGGAGATGATTTTTTTTAATAATTGAAAAATTGCCTATTTATGTGCATTATATGATAGAATATAGTAAAAAACAGGGAATAACCTGAAAAAAATATGCAAATTTTAAAATATTTTGATAATTAGGCTCAAAATATTCATAAAATTTGCGAAAAAAAAGCACTATTACAAAACATCATAAGTCAAATTTAAATAAAGGTATTTTTATTCTGTAAATTTTATTTAGATTATTGAAAGGTCCTTAAGGGATTGAACTACTCTCAAACCTATAACCATGTTTTTTAATATTTTAGAGAAGATAACATTTTTACATGCTGAAAATATCATGAATATAATGACAGTTCATAACTTCTATCGAAAAAAAATAATAATAATAAATAATTTAGCTAGACTCATCGTCGTAGTTCAATCCCTAAAACAACTCCTCTAGAGTATTTTGTCAAAGTTTCATAACGTTTCAATTATAACTTTCGGAGTTGTGATGTTTTGAGATAAAGCAAAATTTTAAAAATCTCATTCTGAGAAAAAGCAAAAAACATATTTGAAAACCAGATTTTACCTATTAAATAAAAAATAAATTTAATAAGTTTCTGATTTATTTCAAAGTTTTTTATTTTCTTTTTAAAATTCATTTTATATTCAGTAATAAGTTTTGATGCTTATATTGAGTAAAACATTTATGTAAACAAACATTTAAATGTCATTTCCGGTCACTTCCGGTTTCAAAAACTGGCGAGTGACTAATATTAAAATGCCTGTAACTCAAGTTCTAAACAAGATAGAAACAAAATTCAAACTGCTTTAGAAAACTAAAATGTCAGACTTTAATATTAACTCAAAAATAAAAAATTGGAGTTTTAACCGAAAATTGCATTTTAAAGGTAGGCCACCTTAGGGTCAGTATTAAAAATTCAAGTTAAAAGTTTATATTTATTTAAAGTATTGGAGAATGACTGTATAATTATGACTAATAATAACAGTCTTTGCCTTATTTTAATATTTATAACATTTATTTTTAAATTCAATTTTTAAATGTTTATTTATTCTTCAAACACGTCCGTATTTAAAAATATTTTTAAAAAGTCAGTAGAACTAACTTCTGTTAAAAGAAGCGACTGTCAGTCTTGTTAAATTAGTGTATGTTTTATTTATTTAGCTAGTACAATGCGTGTATTTTCATTGCAACTATCATCATTATGACGATCAATATAAAAGAGTTTTAAATACTCTATTAACATAAAATTTATAACATCATTGTGCTGGGCGTTTTGCAAGAAATACGATCATGCTCATATGTCATGGTTTTTCAAAAAAATTTCAAATTAATCGTTCCGAAATTTAAAATAACACAAGTATATTATTTTTATTATATTAGATAAAATTTCGGGGATTTTAAAATAAATTTTTCACTTATATATCTTCTAAAATGTTTTTTTTTCTCCGTATTTCCGAAAAGCCTTCCATTAAAATAAATACAAATCATTAACAGCGCCAAAAGCTTTATTATTTCGAGGGAAGTTAAAATATAGTTTTTTTTTTTGCAGTTTAAAATTATTTTGGAAAAAATCGCTATGAGTACGATGACTTTAAAAATTTAGTAATTAGAAACAGCTGCAGTGCATGCTTTTATTTATTTATTTTATTTTATTTCCCCCCTTTTGAAGCGTCAATTTTTCGGTGAACTTTTCCTTTCACTCAACCGCCGTTACGATTTGCAAAAGTCGTGCGCTTAAGTGTGACGCCACGTGGTGTCAGTATCAATACTGATTGGAATTTCATTAGGCAGTTGAATATTTCTCCTTGCCCCTCTTCTGCTTCAAGTGTTTCATGTTAATAGTGATCGAAAAATATTATTCAAAAAAGAATTAGAACGCTTCGCATTTAATCATTTTTTATTGATTTTCGGTTCGAAAACAGGCGATTTTCTCGTTCGAGACAAAAAAGAAAATCTTGAATTTCGGTGTTTTCTTGCTAGCAATTGAAAAAAAATTTCTATCCAAAGTCCAATAAAATATGCGTGCTGTCGTAAAAGTAAATAATTACGAAACGAAAGGGTATAAGCCTTATTTTTATCTCATCTTTAAAATAAACTGTCAAATATTGTTTGTCTAATCGAATATTTAAAATCGTTTTTTCTATAACGAAAGTGCAGATACCCATTTATTTCGCGGTTTTCTACATTTTCTATTATTAATAGATAATAATGCAAATGTGATACATTGCATGACTGTGTCTGTGAGTTCTTTTTCAATAATTCTTTAAACATATAGATAAATAATCCTAAAGAGCATAAAATTCATCCGTTTTATAGAAATTAGCTGCAAATCATTGAAAGGAAGATAGGCATGAAATAATTTAACATTCAATTACGATTTTCCCCATCATAATATAAGTAGGGAGAACTTAGGTATTCGTAAAATTTTCGACCACAGCTATTTTATATACTATATATATATATATATATATATATATATATATATATAAAATATATATATAGTGGTTTGGGGAATCTGAAAATAGCAAAATCGATATGGTGTTAGTCTGTGTACACATTATCTTAAGAATAAATAGTCTTAGATGTCAGACCAGTTTTACAATTTCCTTATGATACCTGCAATTTGAACATTATAATTTGAAAACTTCGTATGTTTTTTATTATTCATATTTCGCATTAGAAATTTACAGTTATTTTAATATGTGGGAATAAAGCAAAATTTTGCATAAGCGTGCATTATAAATATTATATTCCTCTCAAAAGTGTCAGACCAGTTTCAAAATATTGTTTATGAAACTGGCCTAAAAATAATTTATTTTAAACATTTTATATGTAAAATTCCATAAGTTATTCGATATTTACAATGTTTTTAAATAGTGGAATAGGACTAAATTTTGCATAAACGGACATTATGAGGATTATTTTCGAAGTCGTACCAGTTTTAAAATACCATTTATGATATTGCTGTGAAAAGTATTGAACATTAACATTCTGATGTAAAATATTGTTAAGTTATTCAAATTTAAAGCTTTTCACAACATGACAGAAAAGGCAATATTTTTCACAAACTTGCTTTCTGGTGATTATCGCAATGGAAATAGTGTGGAGTTACGTGAAAAGTGAAATTCGAAATTGGCTGTCATAGATTTGATTAACAAATTAGGATAAGGTAAATATATCGACGCGGAGAAAAGGTAAACTTCCTGTGTGGGCTGGGCATTTCAGTCTGCGACATTTCATTACTCAGGAATTTAATACAGGGATACAAAAGTTTTCGTCTCAAGACGGAACTTTTTATCAATAGTTTCCATCATATTCAGTCTCAGCAAATAACTTCACGAATTTGATAGACTTCGATGATAAAAAATACTGGTGTAAGAGTTGCGTCTTGAGATAGAAACTCTTGTACCATTGATTTAGTATAGTAAAAATTACTGACAACGTATGATACAATTTTGAATAAAGTACAGTATGCCAACTAATTCTAATTCGTGAAATGTTTAGGATTGGTGGGTAAATACGATAGTTAACTAGAAAACATATTATTTACTTATATATACATTAGCTTATATATACTAGTTTTATACAAATGAGACTTACTGAGTACAATGCCACTTATATTCCATCCAGTTCTAAAAATTTAAAATTATTAAACTTTAATAAAATATGTGCGATTGATTTTCCACAGAGTATCATAATTGTCACTTTCTATTAGATATAACACTCACAGTGTAATAATAATTTTCTCTAATGTAGTTTATATATATATATATATATATTACACAAAAATCTTATATAAATTATTAAATACATTTTGAATATTTTGAATATTTGTATATATAGAAATATATATATTACCAAAAAAAAAAAAAGGAAAGAAATTTTTTTATAAATGTTTGTAGTTTTTTAGTTCCAAAACGTAGATTTAAAATGATAAAATTAGAAGTTTACAGGTAATTTGAGAATTCAGAAATATATTTATAAAATTATTTTAGAAACAGCTATTTTTAAAATGTACAACTTTAAATATTCTTTTTACAGAATATACATTTTGTAAAACTAATACAAGATAATTTTCTTAATGCAAGGATGAAAAATATATTTTGCATGTAACCAATTTATTTTTCATAACGTAAAATGTGAAATTCCAAATCTAAATTTAATTATTGGAGAAAACTCACTTTATATAAAAAAGAAATGTACAGCGTAATATATTTTCTATGAAAAGTAAAATACATCTATTACTGTTTTACAAGAATTAAAACACATTTAGTATTGTTTTATCAACCGTAAAATATATTTATGACTGAAAGTGTTTTTTTTTTTTTTTTTTTTTTTTAATTATTATAATTATTATTATTACACATTTATGTAAATACCTAATTCAATTTTTGAATTGTTTTCGCATAAATCTAATTCTGTATCGAATGGATTTCTAAGTTTGCTTTTATATGTAGAAAAGAAGAAATTCAGCTTTATGGTGCTGAAAGGAATTAACTGCCTGACAATTTTCCCTTCTAGTTCTACATATGTGATCTTTACGCACAATTTAAAGGCAGGAAGTCTGTTTTATTGGAAAGCAATTTTCATGAAACCAACCACCGTTTGGTAATTCTCCAAGAGCACTATAGATGCTCAAGAACCCTGAATCGCCATGCTGCTTGATTAAGATAAAACATTCTATCTAAACAACAAATGCATCCGAAACAGTCATTTCCACCACATTTATGTAAAAAGCTGACAGTATATCATTTCTATTACACACTTTTTTACATTCTTTTACATTCTATTACACAATTTTCTACAATCAGAAGAAAATAGCTTGCTTCAAAGCATAAATTAGTACTTCTTCATAATTCTGGTACTTCTTTTAAATACTACCTGTAAATTTGAAATTGTTTAATTCCCTCAGCTATTTCCCCTTCTTTATCTGTTTGTAATTCTAATGTTGCTGTAGTTCATTTGTCAGATGGAATCGAGATGAAATTTTTGAATAGCTAACAAGTTTGAGATTTTATCTTTCCACTTAATTTCATTCCAATTTTACGTGTAAAATGAGATACATAATTCATATCTTAATATATATAAATCTCGTGTCACAATGTTTGTCCTCAATGGACTCCTAAACCACTTAACCGATTATAATAAAATTCGCACACCATGTGCAGTTCGATCCAACTTGAGAGATAGGATAGTTTAAATCTCAAATTATAGTCGCAATTTTAATTTATTGCTAATTATTTGTCTGTTATTATTTGACAGTCACAATTATCTGTTAACTCCAAATGATTCTAACAGATGTCGATACCTTTCGACTGGGTTGAAATGAAAGCTGAAATATATTTGGTGCTGCCATCTACACAAAGAATCTTCAACTTTTTAACCTATTAATAAATTTCGTATAATTCAATTATTTCCACTTTTTAAATTTTTGGTGTTAGCATAGCCGGCCACGTGTTACTTAGACTGAAGTGTAAATTGAATTCATATTATAATGAAGATAATACAGTGAAATTAATCCTGTTTTTTACTTATTTGTGCTTCATTGATCAAAACTTTATAATTTAATATATATATATATATATATCTTTATATATAAAATTTATTATGTTTGTCCGCGATGAACTCCTAAACTAATGAGCCGATTTTAATGAAATTTGGACACTGTGTGCAATTTGGTCCAACTTGAGAGATAGGATAGTTTTTATTGCAAAATTCGCCTCCCAAAAGGGGGGGGGGGGAGGGGCCAAAACGTGATTTCACAAACAAACAAACAAACAACAACAACCAAAAAAAAAAAAAAAAAAAAAATAGAAATGCAGATAGACTGTTCAAAATTGGTATAGAGAGGTTTTAGAGGCCTGCAAATCGAATGAGGATATTTTCGAAAGTGTAAAGTTATTAGGAGGGGCGGGTAAGGGGGCGGAGGGGCAAAAAAATAAAAATAGAGTTACATCGCTAAAAATTGGTACATAGAAGTTTTTGATACGTACAAATCGATTGCAGATATTTTCGAATTTGTAAAATTATTAAGAGGAGCGGGAAAGGGGGGGGGCAGAGGAGCAAAATATAAAAATGGAGTTAGATCATTCAAAATTGGTGCATAGAATTTTTGATACCAACAAATCGATTGCGGATATTTTCGAATTTGTAAATTTATTAGGAGGGGCGGGAAGGGGGGCAGAGGGGCAAAAAATAAAAATATAGTTAGATCGTTCAAATTGGTGCATACAGGTTTTTGACACCTACAAATAAACTGTAGATATTTTCGAATTTGTAAAATTATTTAGAATAGTGGGAGGGGGGAGGGCAAAGGGGCAAAATAATAGAAATAAGAGTTAGAACTTTGAAAATTAGTATTATTAAGTTTTAAGGCCCGATAAATCGATTGCGGATATTTTCGAAAGTATAGAGTTATTAAGAAGGGCGGGAACGGTGGATGAAGAAACGGTGCGCATGGTTTGCGCAGGTATACACTGCCGCAGGCAGTGGGGGTCCGAACAGATTATTCCACCAATGAGAGAAGATTTTTTTGTATTTTATATCATTTTCCTTTCGATAATATATGGATTCATTATGAGTGTCGAACATTTTTCCCGATCAGATTTTTTTTTTCCTCTTTTTTTTCACATGTTAAAAATTAATGCAATTTTGAGAATTCTTTAACTATAGTGAATCATTTAAAAATAGGGACCAGCGAAGCGGGCTAAGTCTGCTAAGATCAAGGATGTTATCAAGGATGGTCTTTATTCGTAAATAATAATTTTAATATATTGAATATTTTACTACATTATAATTCAACGTATAACATAGCCACAGCAACGCGTGGCCGGGTCTGCTAGTTAATATATAAAGAGGAAAAGTTTGTTTGCGTGTGGAGGGTAATCTCTGGAATTACTTTACCGATTTATTTATTTATTTATTTTTCACTAATCAAAAGCTACAATTCCCTGAGTGATATAGGCTATAATTAATTTTAATGAAATAATATTTTTGGTTCCAAATTTCAATATTTTAATTAAAATCCCCCTTAAAGCCTTGAAAAAAAAATATTAAAAATCTAGCTGATGGCATCAAAATTCAAATTTTAAACGTTCATTTTCTTTTTCTTTATTTTTTTCTTTCTATTTCTTTCTTTCTTTTCTTTTCTTTTCTTTTTATTTCTTTCTTTCTTTATTTATTGCCATGAAAATAAAAATACGCGTTAATAATAGAATTGATGTGAAAAATTAAATTAGCGCGGTTAAATTGACGTCATTCTAGCTTTAATAATATTTCTTTTTCCAATGATATAATTTAATTAAAAAATACTTGTGGATATTCTAAATATTAATGTTTAAAAATTATTATAAATTATATTTCTTAGTCAGTATTTAATGTTGAAAAATACATTTAATGCTCAGGTGAGTAACTTTTTAATCTAATTTCGTTTTGCATTATTTTTAATACGTATTTTTTAAATAGACTACTCGCTAAAATGCACGATTGTTTTTATTTTTGTTTTCTCGCTGCTACTTTCCAGTTAAGTGGTTGTGACTGCCACGCAATTCGGCGCATTTGGCGTTTCACACACATGACGTGCTTATCAGCTTATTTTTTGTTTGTAATTAAGAAAGAAATATATGTTCTTTACATATAACAAAAAAATGTCTGCGTTTGTCTGTCTCTGTGCGTCTGTCATTTTGTAGCCAAACGGCTTGTTGACGATACTTTATGAATGGACTGTATATCAATATAACAATTACTATTCTTGAAGTTCTTACTTCACAAAATATTTAATTAAAGTATTATTTACATATTTACAATTAATAGATGACGTATTACTAACGTATTTCAAACTATGTTTACACCATAGTCAACTCAAACCATAAAAAAGGTGAACCATATCACCGAACAAGATGAACAAGATTAGATGTTACCATTATGACAAAAAACAATATAACTACAACCGCTAAAAGCGGGAAGGCAGGTGAACATGAGATGCGCGGTAAGGTTGGCGCATTATAGCCAAACTAAGGTGAGCGGCAACACGGCTGATCGCAGAGCTACAGAATTTTGCATACAGATCCATTCTAACTTCTCCTGATGCACCTCATAGCCCGATTTTTTATTTATCTTTTTTTTTTTTAGGAATCAAAATATAAAATATAAATTAAAGAACACGCTTTTATAGAAATGTGAACTAAAAAGCAAAAATTATCTATCTTAGTATTAAAATGCAGGTTAAGAGAAATTCGTGTGAGTGGCACACCATAATATTTACATACATTTAAATCTTTAATTAAAATAATTTAGAATTAAACAAAAAACATTTTTAAAAAATCTCCCCTGACTGGGCTCGAACGCTAGACCTTTAGGTTCGTAGCGCGGAGCTTTACCTCACAGCCACAGCGTTCACGTAGGAAAGGTCTTTTTTTACAATATAGATTTTTTGTTTGCTCCCAGAGTGGTTACAAATATACATTATACATACAAACATACATACAGGTGAAGCTAATAAAAGCGTGTTTAAAAAAAAAAAAAAAAAAAAAAAAAAAAAATCTGCGAAATAGACGAAATTTTTGTGCAAAAGTTTGGCTTTTATAGAATTCTAATGTAAATCTATAATTATATTTATGTTATTTTCCCATATTCTTTGTTTTTTTTTTTGTTTTTTTCCTCCTTTCATTTAACGTATTCTTGTTTCAATTGTTTTAAATAGTTGCATAAAAGGTCTATTTTCAATTTTCTTTTCAAAAATGGAAAAAAAAAAAAAAAAAAAAAAAATGAAACTCCTAATCAGTACTCTTCTTTTAAAATGAATCTGAAAACATCTGTTTGAAATGAATGTTTTGGCAGTATCAAACGGTTGAATCCCAGATATATTACATATATTACAGCCCAGAATTCCAGCAAAACGTGCTTAAAATTTTTTCTCTGGTGATTTAAAAAAATATTTCTAGATGGGAATAAATATTCCCAAGTGAATGTCTTTCGACTGGTCACAATTAAACCACTGAAATTCACAACACAACATTTCCTATTTGTGCATTCCCAGTACAAAATTCACAATGTATATATATATATATATATATATATCTTTATATATACATTTCTTTTGTGCGTGTGTATGTCACTGAACTCCTCCTAAACGGCTGGACCGAGTTTAATGAAATTTTTTGTGTGTCTTCAGATGGATTCGAGAATGGTTTAGATTTACAAATGAAAGTTGTAACTTAATTAGTTCTTTCTTAATTAATTTTTAACCAACTGTTTCAACAAATTTTCCACCTAGATGGCGTGAGTTATCCATAAACACGATGTCAGAATTTATTTAATGGTGAAATGAAAAATGAATTTTTAACCGTCTTACGAAGTGTTTAAAATATTTTTTCAAAGTTAATATTTTTAGAATCGTAAACACGATGTCAGAATTTATGTTGTTATGTTGAATGAAAAATGAATTTTTAACCGTGTTTAAAATATTTTTTGAAAGTTAATATTTTTAGCCTGAGGATTAAAATGGTATATTCTTTTAAAAAATTCGTCAATATCCGACGGAGTTATTTTATGTTAAAATGAAAAATGAAGTTTTAGGCCATTATTATTTGTGCAGAGGGAAAATGTACTAAAAGTTTTCCGAAAAATTTCACTAACGATACGATCACAAATGTTGACGGATATCCAATATATCGTCGAAGAAATCCCGATAATGGCGGACAATCTTATCATCTATGGCGGTCATCTATGTCAACAACATAGACATTGACATTGATAACCGTTGGGTGGTCCCATATTCGCTCTGCTGAGCAAAACATTCAATGCTCATATTAATGTTGAGTTCTGCAGTTCAGTGAAGAGTATCAAATTCATTTGCAAGTATGTGAATAAAGGCAGTGATATGGCTGTATTTCGAGTTGAAAATACCAATGTGAATGCTCCTCCGGTGAATAACAACGATGAAATAACACTTTACCAAATTGGCCGGTACGTCAGCTCCAATGAAGCTGTTTGGCGTATCTTTGGTTTCCCAATTCATGAACGGGATCCAGCAGTTCTTCATTTAGCCGTCCATCTTGAAAATGGCCAGCGCGTATATTTCACGAGTGAGTCCTAATTGAAATATTACATCAAGATGTAATTAGTGTTTGAAGAGTTTTGAAGTGTGCATAAAAAACTATACATTTTGCAAATTTAGTGCGGAATTGGACTATTATTTTATATAATTTTCTATCAAATTTACACGCGCGTTGATTAACAACCACCCTAACCTACAAATTTATTTGTGTAGCTAATTTATTATATTTTATTATTTTTTTTTTTTTTGAATGGAACACCTTTAATATCGGAACCCTTTGGCAAAATTTTAAATTTGGCACCGAAGTAGCTCGGACGCTTCTCGCCAATATCTTTAGTTCCACAATTGAGATAGCCATTTCAATTCATCGCAAAAATGGCTTAAAATATTTAAAGTCACCAAAGGGGTCCCATACTTTTGTGCGTGTGCATGTCACTGATATTTTATTTATTTAATTTTTGTATGGAAAATTTGGCACCGAGGCAGCTCGGACGCGTCTCGCCAAGATCTTTAGTTCCACAATTGAGATAGCCATTTCAATTCATCGCAAAAATGGCTTAAAATATTTAAAGTCACCAATGAGCTCCCATACTTTTGTGCGTGTGTATATGTCACTGATATTTTATTTATTTATTTTTTGTATGGAACACCTTTAGAATCGGATCCCTTTGGCAAAATTTGAAATTTGGCACCGAAGTAGCTCGGACGCTTCTCGCCAAGAACTTTAGTTCCACAATTGAGATAGCCATTTCAATTCATCGCAAAAATGGCTTAAAATATTTGAAGTCACCAAAGGGGTCCCAATTTGTGGCTTAGATTTAGAAAATCCGTGCTTTTCTCACGGCCAATTATATGTTGCGTGTTCCATTGTTGGAAAACCTTCGAATTTGTTTGTGTATATTCCTCAAGGATTAACCAAAAATATTGTACATCCAATAGCATTACGATAAATTAAGTTTTTGTAGATTAAAAAAATATACCTGTTATAAAATAAATTGAGTTTCAACTTTTTCACCTTTAATTAAAACGAATTTAAGTTTTTATTTAATACGAACTCTACTTTTCACTTCGCTCATACTATACACATACTCACATGCATCGATTGATTGAATTGTGATAAATGTACATGTAATGATGTTAGATATTGTAATAACTTTTTGATAAAAAATTTCATCAAATCGGTCCAGATTGTTACAGCTTATTTAAAAGAGACGGAATTTTCATGTGAAATTCGTTGCTATCAGAGATTATCTCATAAATTGAAATATTTGCCGTATGAAATAAAATTTTGTGCTGTTCGACATTCAGCGGAGGTTTTAAATAACAAGTAGCAAGTAGAAAGTACCAAGTAGCAAGAAGCAAGTAGCGAAAGTTTCGGTAATTATGTCTTTTACGTTATAATAGGAATTCACAGTCACCGTTCACAGCGCTCTATACCTGTTTAACTTATATACCACATCTTTACACACGTACAATAAGTTAGTTATTTTTTTCTAGCAAAATATTCTCTAGAAATAATTTATATGACAAAACAACGTTTGTCGGGTCAGCTAGTATATATATATAATCCATTTGATAATAATAGAAAAGAATGAGAACGACGAATAGTCAGTCAAATAAATCATCATAGAAACATACACAGGCCAAACAAAGTAACTTGTTATCTTAAATTGATTTAATTTTTAAGATTAATGATATTATTTACTTTAATTTATTAGACTACAATACCTGATGAAATGTAATATAGGACCGTGCATTTTGATGCTGAAGAAAAGAAGGATTACTTTAGGAAAGTATTTTAAGGGGAAATGATAGAACTTTTATTAATGAAAAGAAGCTTTTTATTTTGAGATGAGCAAAAGGATTTCGGACAAAGCAAAATAAGATTGAATTTTAACTGAAAAGCTCAAAATGCTATAAGACGTTTTTAAGTGCTATCCCCATACCATACTGAACAAAGAAATGTAGGTTTTCTGTATTTGATAAGCATTTTAGCAAAATATCAAATGATAGCACGAGCCTACAAGAAAAAATTACCTTAAAATGAAATAAATGAAGTAAAGACAGAATTTATCCTGAATTTTTTAAGTATTTTCCAGAAAGACTTAAAAAATAACTTGACCCTTCAAGAAAAAATAAATTCATAACATGAACCTTCAAGAAAAAATTACCTTGAATTGAAATAGGTAGAATATCCTGATTTTTTGAAATTTTTTCCAGAAAAAATTAAATCAAAATACAAACAAACACAGATCATTGAATGTGAAAATGGCTTTGTAAGAAGATGAGTTGTATTGTTGTATGTCTCATTTAAATTTATTTTAAAATTAATTTTCAACAAATTAAATTTGAATGTTAACCTTAAGCTTTAATTTTTTAGGTGTTTAATTTTTTTAGGAGCTTATTTATTTATTTATTAATTTTATTATTATTATTATTTTTTTTTTTTTTTTGAGAATCCTATTAACTGAATTCATACAGGTATTTTGCATGTAATACAGGTTTAGATTTATTTTTTAATTTCAATTCATCCATAATTTTAACTTTTCTAAAACAAGCATTAAATATTTGTATAAAGTTAAATGCAGCAGATCTTCGTGCTTTATTATTATTATTATTATTATTTTTAAATATTTTAATTCATCATCCCACCCAACAAACTAACCAACAACGCCACCCAGCCTCCTTAATCAAACATTTGCCTACCCACCAGCAATCTTTTTTATTGTGTTTTATTATTTTTTATTTTTTATTTTTATTTTTATTTATTTATTTTATTTATTTATTTATTTTTCGTTATAGACATCAGAGAGTTTTTTGTTTTTCCAGATATTTTTATTGATATATCAATGGATAAACAAAATTTTTTGGGAAGCCCATATGTAAAGTTTCCTTAATAAGTTTATTTTATTCATTTATTTTTTTTAATATATATATATATATATATATATAACATAAATTATTGATTCGATATAAGTGATTAAAAATGATATTTCTGAAAACAGAGAGATGCAGGCATGATTTAAAATGAGTAAACAAATTTACTTTAAAGTTGAAATCTTGTCTTTTATCATAAATATCAATATAAATTTTATTATCGTTGAAATGAACTTTAAGATCCAGAAAGTTTATGATTTTATTTTTATGTAAAGTCTGAGTTAGTTTTAAATTCGAAGGATAGTCTAAATTAATTAAATCAGATGACTTATTATTAATGAATAAAATGATTACATCATTAATGTATCGGTATAATAAGATATGATCAAAAGTAAATTTGCACTCATAATAATAAAGATATATATATACGTATATACAGTCGGCAACAAAAGTATCCGAACACTAGCAAAAATTCCTATGTAAAAAAAGTACACTTCATACGGTTTTGTTAAATAAATCCTTATCGAATCATGTTCTTACCATGACTGAGAACAGGATTCGACAAGGATTTTTTTAACAAAACCATATGAAGTGCACTTTTTTTAGATAGGAATTTTTGCTAGTGTTCGGACACTTTTGTTACCGACTGTATATATAAATAACGAGCCAAAATCTGAATAAAGAATATATTTATTTCTAGTTAAACAATAAAATAAAATCTAGATGTTTTTTGTCTTATTGTGCGTTATATTCAAGTTTAAATTCGTTATACGATACAAAAAAATTAATAATTAATGCGTTTTAAGTTTCTTGTCCTGTCTAAAAAATTTCAGCAATGGCAAAGCGAAAAAAAAAAAAAAAATGTTTTTTCTTATGTATTAAGTAGAGAATGAATAGGGGGGAAAAATTGACACTACGTCTATAAATTATTTCTCTCAAAACAAGATGTTTTCTTTATGCTTTCTTGAATATTTACTAGTCTAGACATTTTAGCTTATGCCTTTTCTATTAGCTGAAGTTTATAAAAATAAATATTTATTGCTCATTTATTTGTATATATACTATCTGTAGTTCTATGCAAATGAAATACAATTTTTTCTGCGATATAGTATGCAAATGAAGTTTAATAAATATTTTACTAACACTAATAACATGTCTTTTATATTTGTTATGTGTTGTTTGTAAGTGTCTTTTATGTACTATTTGTAATTCCGTTCGGAATTTAAATAAATGTCATTGTTGTAATTAAGTGAATATAAGCCCTTTGGGGTGTTATTCATCCGTAGTACTAATTGTTTTTAAGCTTATAGAATTATTTTATACTCTCTATTTAGCATTAATTAAAAACGCTACGATTCTCAACAGATAATTACAGTTAATTTCGGTCACTCAGTAAAAATTATCTACATGGTATCACTTAAAAGGTTTCTGGGTTTAAAAGGAAATAATTCGTAAGTGGCAGTCTATTAAAGAATGAAACAAACAACAAGAGCATATGTTTTGATATCTGCGGAAAACTGATACAGATATTTCGTTATTAGTTGTTGCTGATAGGTGGCGCTGTAAGTCAAAATTTGAATGTAGAGTTAGAAAGATTATTTAGTTACCTTTGAAAATAGTAGCGTTTTCGAGTAGGATAAAACAGTTTTTAATTCTAATTAGTTAGTTTTTTTTTTTTTTTTTTTTTTTTTTTTTTTGGGGGGGGGGGGGGGGGGGGAGGGGGATTACGAAAAACAAAAATTAGAAATCATGAGAACTTCTGTTTCTCTAATTGATTTTTTTTTTTTTTTTTTTTACATAATGTAAATTAATAAAATTGTTTTAGAAAAAACTCATAATAAACTTTTCACTCAGGATTTTCCACTGAAATAAAGAAATCCCGCAGCACGCTCATTACAAAATATGTATATTCTCATTAGGTAAGTTAAATGTCAATATTAAATTGCAATGTTTGACGGTGAGAGCAATAGAGCAGCAGGGAATATAAAAATGCAAAGAAAAGATCTTCAAAAAGATAAAAACTTGGGGAGCAAATATTAATTACATCGATGAAAAATGGCTGGCGACGTTCTAGCATCAGGTAGTGAAGCTAGAACCGTAGACTAACAACTTATTTATTTATTTATTCATTTTTCCGTATACTGGTGGAAGATGGAGAAGCAAAAATTCCTTCATCGACAACAGGTCTTTTTATGTTGAACCATCCCTTAAGAGCATCGCAGGCACGGACAGACTTAAAGAAAAAAAAATTCAATTTTTCATTCCATTTACTTACTGCGCTGGAAAAAGAAGTTATTTTATGATTAATTTTGAGAATTGGCAATATTTATTTTGACTGTAGTATATAACAATTTGAAAGTATTACGAAATTTTCTTGCGAATTCTACGAAATTTTTATTGAAAAATTTATGCTTTAAGATAAAAATCCATCAATTGAGTAAAATAAACAAAACTGTTTTTTATTAGAGCTATTCAAAATGCTTAAAAGTTCGAAACTGTAAAATATTATAAAATTCGTCAAAAGGTGTACCAATAAATGACGACTTCGATGAAAAAATACCGAGAACTTTCGAAACATGGGAACGCATTTCAAGAAAATGAAAAATAGTTAACCAACAAAATTTACTATTATTACTCCCCCCCCCCCCCTCTTTTTTTTTTTTTTTTTTTTTTTTATGAATCCATGTTTATTAGTATTACATAATCACTGTAATTGGTTTTCAAAGTATTAGGTTATCAAAAATTCATGGAATAGAAAATGTGAGACGAATAGAAATCTTTAAGAAAAAGAGACAATTTATTATCGGAAGGAACTCTAAACTGTGAATTAATACCAACTCACATACTAATGATTCATTTATTTTATTACTTTTTTTTATTATTTATTTATCTATTTTATTTTTATTTTATTTATTTATTGACATGGTAGCCGTAACGAATTTCTTAATCAAGCCAGTTATGAATACCTTGAATAAAGTTGACATTTAATGAATTTTTAATGTATCCCGCACTTACAATGCTTTTTAAAAGAATTTACACTCGCTTGGCGTATACGCAATGAAATGCAAGAACAAATAATAATCATTTTATTTATTTTCTCTTCCTGAGATTCGGGGAATTTTTTTTTAAATAATTAGTGTGCATACAGATTATTAAACACTAGAAACTGCAAATTTAGATAGGAAACGACGAATATAAATTTTGGAGAAAATATTTTAATTTTATATTATTTATGTTTAATATGTCATAAAATATGTATTTTATTATTTATTACATAAAATATGTATTTTATGTTTAATATCTCATTCCTATATGTTATAATGATATCGCATAAAATTATTCTAATAACCAACATAATATCATAAATAAATATAAATTTCATGCACACTCCAATCCACTTGGTGATGCAAACAAATTACCCTTGTTGCACAGAATTGTACAAAACGGCAAATTTGAATGCTGCAAAACATTGTTCAAATCAGCGTAACATATCCTAAATTTTACTACGTACTTGTTTCATTGTGAAAACTTAATCTAAACAAAGGAAGCTAATTCAATATTTGTGCAATTAAATGACATTCTAATTTTAAGTAATATGCTATTGAAATTAAGGTAATCATTTCATTTTTATGTCACATTTTATGCAATGTTACTCAGCTAACATTCATTGAAAATAAATTCAGTTTAATATCAGGAATGCATTATGTAGAAAAATTTATAAAAAATCGTATCTGTGACAGAATATCAATAACACTTTAATTTTCTTGGTTCTGGCAAAATGGTGTAAAATGTCCTGCAATGAAAAGAAAACAAGTACCATTTTTAAGTTAAAAATACGCCATATCTAAATTCTGAAAACACTAAATACACATTTGTAATTAAACAAGTATTCGAAACAAAATGAATTGTAATATTACTTAATATTATCAATCAGATACTATATCGAGCTATAATTAACGGGGAAGAAGTGTAAATCAACCTTAAAAAAAAAACTTGCATTTAATTTAATATCATGGTTCTAAATATCTGAGTAGAGAAAATGCTTAGCTTGCAAATTATAAAATGCCAACGCATGTCTGGCCCTAAATTATTGTTTTTCTATAAAAACTTCTTTTAACCGAATTTAGATTTTTTTTTTTTTTTTTTTTTTTTTTACTTTGAATTTATAATCACTATTTATTTCAGTTTATAATTTTTGTTAAATTCGGTTGATTTTTTTTTTTTTTTTTTTAAGTCGTGAATTATTGTTATCCCAAAACCAAGTGAATTAACACCTAACATGAGTTTGAATTTGGAAGATTGAATGCTTGCAAATTTGAAAAGATCAACACCAAGTGACGGGAAAAATTATATCTTACTTAATTTTTAAAAAATCCATCAGATTTTTGTCAAATATAATTAAGAACCATCTCAATAAAATCAGTGTTTTAATAATTATAATAATAATAATAATAACAAAAAATCATATTACTGTATTTTAAATTTTTCGATGAATCGGTTTTTGAGTTATGCTGATAACAGACATAAACACAGTCATGCACACACACGCACACATATACACGGGCAGACACATGTACCAACTTGTCTTTTAGGTTCATAGCACCTCAAAATATACATTGGGAGGAGAATCTTAATTAAAAAATTATACCCTAAAATATTACTTTATATACTATATATAAGAGAGCCAAAATATATATCCTATATTAAATAACACAAAATCAGAATAGGTTAAAAACTGTCGTTTAGGTTTACCTATAAAAAGTGAAAATTAAGAGATGTTTAAAAGAATAATTATAGCAGAAAAAAAAATATATCTCTTTTTTTTTTTTTTTTTTTAACTAGATCCCTCGTCAGTGCCAACTCGCCAACGCCAACGCCAACGCCAACGCCGTGAAAGCGGGCGTGATAATCCCCGATTTCTCCGGAAACGAAACTAACTGTTGTGGTGCTGCAAGTCCACCCTGACTACAGTCGGCAGCAAAAGTATCCGAGCACTAGCAGTAATCCCTGTCTAAAAAAAGTACACTTAATACTGCTTTGTTAAATAAATCCTTCTCGAGTCTTGTTCTTAGTCAGTCTAAGAACATGATTCGACAAGGATTTATTTAACACAACAGTTTTAAGTGTACTTTTTTGGCATCGGAATTATTGGCTAGTGCTCGGATACTTTTGCTGCTGACTGTAGAAGACGCATTTCATGGAAACCTTTGATCTTTGCAGTTTTGTTATGGCCGCTCAGTCATAATATTGGACGATTTCACCGGAAACGAATTGTTGCGCTGCAAGCCCACTCTAACAACCCTCTAGCAGCTCATTCTGCGGCCTCCTTTGATCTTTGAAGTTTTGTTATGGCTGCTTTCATGCTGGCGCGTTGGCGCTGCGTGATCAGCTAGTACCGTGCTTTTCCTTATACTAAGATGACATTTTCTATCGGTGTCAGTCCAAAAATCCGTTTCATTTTAATATTAATATTATTTTTTTTTTTTTTTTTTTTTTTTTTTTTACATATCAAGTTTAACCTGACTATAGTTTTCGTTGGTCAGAAATTGGTTTACTACAAAATCAAGTATTGTTTATTATTATTATTATTATTATTATTATTATTATTATTATTATTCTACATTATTCAAGTAAAGTGTTATTGTAATTTTTTGTTTTGGAAATTTTTCTAGACACTTAGATTTCCGTAAACTTAGTAACTATTTAAAAACAAGGAAATTTTATTTAAAAAAAATAGAGAAAGGTGTGTAAGTAGGCATTCTTTATTAATTTTAATGAAAGTTTAACGGAGATCAACACAAATATTATTATTTGTTTATGTTTTAAAAAATTCAGGTAAATGGCAACATTTTTAATGATTTTTTTTTTCCAATCTTCTGACGGATTATCCGGCGTTTTCCATGGGCAAAAGAAAGTGTAGCAAAATTATTCGCAGGCTTACGAGAGAACGAAAAAAAATTATTTATTGAACGAAAAAGGCTTCATGTAGCGCCTAGTGCCATAGTGTATTAAACGCATACTACAGAGTGCCTTTTAAATACAGTAAATGTGTTCTATTCTTATAAATTATAACATTTTTTCCATAAATTTGATTTTATACTCTTACAAATCCAATGGGACTTTAAAGCCTCGTCGATAGATAATGAGTTAAAAAAATCTTTGTTACAAAGCTTGTGCTACATATTTAAACTCCTAAACTCAAATGATTTTAATTATGTAATGAAAAATTATTCAATTTTGAAGCGATTATATTCAGAAATTGAGCTGTTAGAGGGTTATTTTTCCGGTATAAGTGATATTTAATTGTATTAAAAAGTGTTATTATATATATTTCAGAGGTGCCAGGTTATTAGAGAATGGCCGTAATTTTCATACCGGAAAATTTTAATAGCATTCTTTTGTATTAATAATCAGCGATAAAATATTGAAAATATTACTGTGTCTTCTTAGTGGTATGAAATTGATTTTTCATTAGTGGTAACTTGTCGTCTCTATATTATTTAAAGAAAGTTATTTCTGTATTTCATGAAATTATAGAATATCTATAAGTAGGGGGATGTCTCCGGTTGTGGGCACAGTTTTGATTTTAGCTTATAACTTTTGACAGAGTAAACATGAGAGTACCAATTTAAAGCTAAAACCCTTAGTTAACGTTTGATGAAGGAACTGTATTGATTCCATCAACTAGAAAAAAATTATTACCAATTTTGTGACATGGTCTTTTTTGAAACAGGAATAAACTACTACGTCAGAAACGCCAAAGAAAAATTATTGAGGTGCATACAGCTGTTTCGGTGGCCTAAAGCGTACCGTCATCAGTGCAAATCTTCTTTTTTGCACTGATGACGGTACGCTTTAGGCTACCGAAACAGCTGTATGCATCTCAATAATTTTTCTTTGGCGTTTTTGTTGTAGTAGTTTATTCCTGTTTTAATATTCCAACGCCAAGTCTCCTGCTATCATGGTCTTTTTTGGCCAAAAAAATTTTTGTACCTGGTTGTGGGCACACTGGAAAAATCCACTAAAAATGGAAAAATAATAAGAAAAACCACTATAAATAATAATAATAAAAAAAAAATTCCTTTTGTAAGGATTCAGTGGCCAAAATAATAAGAGAAAAGGGCATTTTTCCAATTTTATTCGTCATCTTCTTCGTCCTCCAAATCAGAGGCAATTTCTGCAAGTAAAATAATTTGCAAAATTATTAGCACACTTTAAATGCATCAGACGATCACATGCGTTGCATTTGATTGAGATGGCTCTTGTTGGGCACAGTGGCAGGTGCTTCAAACAGGTGACACAGAAGTCGACATCGTCAGATTGTTGAGACTCCAATTTTTAGAACGTTTGGCCGGCACTTTAAAAGGTGGAGTTGCCTTACTTTCTCCAAGCTTCTTCTGGAGGGACTCAGATGTTGCAAGGAAGTCCAAATTCTCCGGCAATTGATTTTATGGATTTCGCATCTACTGAGTAATCTTAAATTGCTTTGACCAGCGCATTTAAACCCATTTCTTTCGGATCGGTTGACATTGCTAAAAGAGGCCTAAACATATCTATAAACAATAATGAAATATGTTATTTTAATATAAATTACCGCATTTGACAGTTTGTAAATCAAACACACGCAGCCATTTTTATAATGGCATAAAATGCAATTTTTGGTCCACATATTGGCTGAATTCGATATTACATCACAAAATATAAAGAATATCCTGCATAAATATACCTTGCATTTACATTTTTGAATTAATTCACTTGCACTTACTAAGAAAATGCATCTGTTCAGTTCGGTGTTAGCACAAAAATTGCGTACTGTCACAATGTACATGTTTGACAGTACTCAAATCTACCATATTTGCTTTTTGTTAAAAGATATGGTGCGGTGCCCATAACCGGAGAATGCCCATAACAGAAGACATTCCCCGACGAATCTTGCATTAATTATAGTAATAATAAAAGAACAAAAAAGAACAAATTCAACATAATTACCTGAACCTTAAAGAATTCATTGGATTTTGTTTTGATTATATATTTCTGAGATTCATTCACAACAACTGCACGACTTCGTGTAAGAAAGGAGGATATTGATACAAACACTATAAATATAGAGGTCTAGATATTTATCTAAGATAGTAGATTACGTTCCTCACAGGTATCAAAATATTGTTAATTCTAATGCAAAATGATTTGTCTCTCGTGAATCTGAACCAGCAACAATTATGTAATTACAATATTTTATGCAACGAATGATTCGAACATTGTATAATTTTCATTTATGATGTAATAATGGAAATAAATTTCCTAATAAAGTTCAGCAATAATGCCTTATAATAAAATAAATAAATAAATAAAATTGCACTCTAAGTGCTCCCTGATAGCCTGCCTCTACACAGTAACGTAATAAAGATAACAGCTGTTACAAGTACGTCATCTAATAGAAAATAAATGTGTTATCTCGAAAACGCTACGAGATAGGGAAAAAGTCAAATCAAAGTTCGTCTATACAAAACGAAGCGGCTTCTTGTGCACAATATTTCTAATAACAGAAATGCTTATTAGATTTTTCTTAATTTCCAACAGTGAGAAACAAGTAAACATGTAAAATGCACATTTATTTTGAGGTTTCGCGATATGCTTCAGAACGCGACTAAAATAGATAAAAATTTCGTCCATAAAGACTAAAAAATTAAAGAACTGGTGTAGAATAAATATTTAAACTTAAATCTTCTTCACACACCATTGATGTAAGCACTACCGATTTCGAAAGGACGTGGCCTTTCTTCAGGTGCAAAAAACACGTGCATTTTCCACCTTGGAGGAAAAAGGAAGACTGAAACCAGGGCAAAACCCAAAGAGGGAGGAGCAAAACAACCAGCGAATAGAAAGCAGCATGCAAAAAAACAATCAGAAGGGATCACAACCAAAAGACAAGAAACAAGAGAAACAAAGATAAAGATGGGGGAAGGTATTTTTAAATTATTTACTTTTTATTTTAAAAACTTATATATATATATATATATATATATATATATATATATATATATATTATTTATTTATTAATTAATTAATTTGACGAGATAAAGGAAATTATGTAGTTGAATTAAACGAATTTTTCCAAGCTGTAGACAGTAAAGTGCGATCAGATTTTTCATTAACAATTTTATCGCGATTAAGATAGATGTATCTTAATCGCTATTGGTAACAATTTTTCCAGAAACTGAACTAGCTTTTTTGGCGCTACAAGCCCACTTTAACTAGCAGACACATTCCGCAGCATACTTTGACTTTTCTTTTTTTTTTTTTTTATGGTCGCTCAGCCAAAACATTAGATGTGTTCTTTGGTAACGAAACTAAGTTAGTTCTTCTATTGTGGCGCTGCAAGCCGAGCCTACTTAGGACACATTCCGCGACATTCTTTGATCTTTGCAATTTTGTTATGGCCGCTTTCACGCTAGCGCGTTGGCGCAACGTGGCGTGAACCGTTGAGTAGCATTGTACTACAGCTCCCATAACACATGAAGCGTAACGCAATAACCTGGTGGATATATTCCAGCAATAAATCATCTAGTATGACAGTATCGCAAAATGGACTTCATGCTGGATTATTTGCTGGCAAAACTACTGAAACAGCACATACATGTGACCAAAACTGAAACACCTGTAACGGCGTATTATTCCTCTTTTTTCCTGTATTTTACGTGATAGGGTACAAAATGCGCAGCATAGAGTTTAAAAAAACATTCCAAATTCGTTGCAGTACAATTTACACTGTAGTTGCCAGAGAACATATTGAACATCAAAGATGAATTAATCTATGGGTAATCATATGTACATTTTTCTTTTCAAGAGTTTTCGTGGCATAAAAGTGTTAGAAATTGAGAACAAACTAATGAGCATATTACACTTTCTCTTATATAGGGAGTTTTAAAACTCATGAGCAAAAATTTAAGGGGTGGTAGAAAACATCTAAATAAGCCATTTTCACCATACGATGCATAGGCGGAAAGCAAGCGGTGGCAGCTAGAGGGCGCTGTAATGGAAAGCTTAAAACGCACATTTTCTTACACAGCGCCATTTGTACCGTGGATTTTAGCAGGCATAACGACATGCAATAATCAGGAAAAGGCGGATATACATTTTATGTATGGTCTTGCGAATGGGAATGCTCTGGAAGCTGCAAGATTGTTGTGGTATTTTTCAGTCTGGCACGTGTCTTCTCGGGAAACGCTGCCTGCACAGTCTTGCAGCAGAGTATTCCTGTTCGCCAGACCATACATAAAATGCATGTCCGCCTTTTCTTGACTAATGTATGTCGCCATACCAGCTGAAATCCAAGGTAGAAATGACGATGTGTAAGAAAACGCGTGCTTTATACTTTCCATTACAGCACCCTCTAGCGGTTACCGCTTGCTCTCCGCCCATGCATTGTATGGTGAAATGGCTTGTTTAGATGTTTTCTACCGCCCCTTAAATATTTGCCCATGAGTTTTGAAACACCCTGTATATTTACTCGATAACTTTGTTATTGGTTTTTCTCCGTACGTTGTAACATTTTTAACACATGAACACTAAATCTGTTATTTGCGCTTTAACAGATTTCACCATGAATTGCATAGACAATTTACTGTAGCTATCACATTTATGACTATAATTGTCGCTGTTCTAAAATGAAGGTGGCTAGACTTTATTTGCCATCCTCTTTGTACACAAAGACAAAAATTCAAATTGTAAATTTTTGCTTAAAATAACTTCTTTATAAACGGCAAGGGTGAAATATTATATATATACATATATATATATATATATATATATTATTATTATTATTATTATTATTAAGAATTATCAACTAAACAAATTACTCTTTTAATAAACAATTACGAAATTAAAGTATAAGTATTATCATTAATATATTTCATAAAAATTTGTTTACATTATTAACTTTGCAGAAATCTTAAGAAATAAACGTTGGAATAAACACTGGATGTCAATAAGAATACATCTCGCTTAAAATGTTTTTTAGTTTATTTTGGGGAAACAAAGATTGAAAAATAAAGAAAGAATCAAGCAAATAAAATAAAACCAATACTGGATGTGTTTGATTAATAGCTATATTGAAGGTCATCAGTCAGAATGACATTTTCAAAAGGATTGTGTTCGATTTTATGCACATTATAGATGAGATGTTATGTGATCGATACATAGGTAGATTTTTGATATACTTATGTCCTTAAATGATACATTTCCAGACGTGAAGGCTTCCAATTCAATTACGGATATGGAGATTGAGTATTTGTCTCGTTAACCATTTGCAAATAGTTGCTCTTAGAGATCCGTTTTCCATTATGCTAAATGATGGTTTCCTGTAATTGTTTTTATGAACGCGAAATCCTTTTTTACGATTGTGGAGTAAAATGCTTGGTAATAAATGTTTTCTGTCGTTAAATGTGTCATTTAGCTTTTCGAGTTTCAATGTGATTTTTTCTATCTGTATAATTATTGCATTCATCCCAAAATGAAAATGCATTGTGAAAAACCCATTTCTTCTTTCACCATTTATTTGTACTCACACAAGGGGAAAAAGCGAAAACTTACTACCGAACATTTATTATAACATCGAAAGGAATTTAAAAATCTGATATATGTTCTAAAAATGGAAAGTTTTCTATTTTAGTTTTGTGAGCTGAAAGATGTATGTAAACCTTATAAAATCTTTTGAAAGCCTTATAATAAAACTCCTTTTTGTGACTTCATGTGTCTAAAATACAGAAAAGTTAAAAGGGAAAAAAAGCTAAACAACGTTATTTCTCCAGAAGTATTAGCTCAAGATGAATAAATTTAGTAGTTAGAAAACGTTTCAGAAAATAAAGATTTTTTTATAACAACATTTTAAATTTCACAGAGCGAAATATATAGTTTTTGAAGGATCATAAAAAATATATTTAATCTTCTTTTTCATCTTTAAGCAGTTAAAAGAATAAAAATTATCAATAGAAAATGAAAAATCGACGAAATTCTCAAAAGACACCTCTATATTTCAGAATTAAAAGTAGTAAACTTTACCTTCTTTCCTTTGAAATGTGATGTACTTTTTAAAAAACATTAAATATTAACTGGTAAAGAAAATAATTTATTTTTCATATAAAGACGTAGTCTGCGTATAACAAGTTATACCACATTAGCTTTTTTATAAATTAAGTCTGAGTTTCTTGGTAAGAGGATTATTTTATCTTACAAGGAAACGTAAATGTTTTATGTAAACGGATTTAAAGAAGTTTTGGGTAATCAGAAAGTAGGACCTTTCTTAGCATGAATGTTTTGATACAATATGCTGAATTGTTTTTTAACAGGATTTGGTGATGATCATGCCCCTAATATAACATGTCTGTGTAAAATATTTTCTTCATATATTTATTATAAAGTAAATATATTGAGTGATCTTAAATAAGAACATATCATATGGAAAAAAAAATTATTATTTCAGCATTTACACTGCTCTACATGAAAAACAGGCGCAACACCATTTCAGCCAATTCTTATGTAAAATGGCCTCCGAATATGACGCATACTTGCCCCCACCAATTACTGTATTTTTGAAGGGATGCTCTCTAATTTTACTATGTCTACTGTTTATCTATATTTGTGAATATTTTATCTATATCTACTGTTCGGTAATTTTATGGCTGTGAATTTCATTTGGAGGGAGGAAAGCATTATTTTAACTGTTAAATATCTTCTAAGGGGCTACAGAAGTGAAAAAAAAAATTCTAAAACATAAACATTTGTAGTAAGAGGAAAATTTAGGGGAGAGATTTGCCACTGAAATTATAAGTTACATTTATTATACTTTATTAATCTATTATTATTATTTACTGTACAATATATTTTTTGTTTTTAAGTGCTAAAATAATCCTTTTCCACCTTCCATATCAATTTCATGGCCATAAAATTACCAAACAGTGATAAAAATTCGGGGAGTGGATGGCGTTCAGAGAAAATGGTGGGTTATTGGGCAAATTTAGGGTCATATTCGGATTCAGGAAGTCATTTTACATGAGAAGGAATCAGCAGGAAAATCAGCAGAGGAATGGAATTAGGGCCCGATTTTTTTTTTTTTTTTTTCCTTGTATTGCAGTGTTATTTGTGATAAAAAAGTTCTGAACACGTGTGAATCAGTGTTGTCAATTTATAGGGACTTTTTATTTAGTAATTGCCAATAATGTTGAGTAATGATATTGATGTATTTGATAGTCAGTTCGACAATTTTATAGTTAGACAAACATTACAATTAAAAATTAGTGATGGATATTAAATATAAAAGTCCCTAAAACTTAGCAACACTATTGTAGAAGAGTACAAAGAAATAAAGTTGAAAAAGCACTCTCACAGACACTTCAATTCAAAAATTCATTCAAGTAGGTAATGTCAAAACTAAAGTAATATGTTTGGGTGTAAGGAAATTGGCAGGTCGCTTATTCGTCAGACAGGCTCTAAAGAAGGAGTATTTACGAAATTCTTTGAACATAAAAGAGGTAAATTATCTATGTACAAAGAATTGTAGTTTTTGAAGTTTTATCTTTCGTACGATAAAGAAGATTTTGTTTGCCCGTAGAGTAGATAAAATAATTGCAATAGCTAAATTCTCGATGATAGCTGAAAATTAAAACCAGGTTAAAAATAAATTTAAGATATCAAGCAGAAGTTCCAGGATGAATCCAAATAAGAAGCGATACCTTATCTAATTAAAAATAGTATAATTTATTGGCTATTTTGAAAGTTATTCATCCAAAGAAAGTTATACGAGACAACGTGAACATTATATACTTGACATAAATAAAAAATGCCGGTATAGAGTGGGGACACAAGTCCCTAATCCTTATCCGGCTACATAGTAATCGCAAGTGATCTAAAACAACATTGAGAGAAAAATGAATATCCTTGGCGTTTGCATCTTACATCGCCAAGTTCAAAGCATTTACGAAGAGCGAGGTTGCAATTTTCCTTGTGAACAGTTTTGTGTTTTTTTTTTTTTTTTTTTTTTCAAAAGGCTATCACTAATTCATTGGCATCTATTATTGAATATTAGCATGATGTCGCCAAGTTTATAGTTCCTTTTGACTTTTAACATCAGGATTAGGCTTTCCTTTCGATTCTTTTGTAGGCCTACTTTTAGGTTTGGCTTTACCTGGTAGCTCTTTTTCATCCTCTTTTCCATTTCCTTTTCATACAAACTTCTTTATTGGAATTTTTAAGAGGGATTTCTTAGCAGCCTTTTCTTCAATTTTCTTGGTTCTTTCTTGTAGTTTAATCGTCCTTTCTTTTTCTTCTATTTCTAACTCACTCCTATATGGAGAAGATGTTATTACTACAGTTTTTTCCTTTCTCTTATCCGCCCTTTTTTCTGGGCGAGGCCCTTTTATTTGAGGTACAGGCAGAACAAACTTTGGTGAGATGGAAAAGGGTAGCTTAGATCGATAATAAGAGCGTTCTAATCCTTTCTCCCCTGAGGATGTTGCAGGTTGGTCTGGGCATAGGCTGTCTCCTGACAAGTTTGATGGTTGGTCTACTCCTACGATGTCCCTTGAAGAAGTTGAAGGTTGCTCTTAGTCTTTGCTCATATCAGTCTGGTGCCCAACGCCTGGAGGTTCTTGCTGCAGGTCTGATGTAGGGTGGTCTGTGGAGACAGAGGGTGCAAACAAATGATCCGGGAAGACGTCAGGATTGTAAGGACTTATGCCAGATTTTCTAAACCCTTTAACGGCAGTTTCTGCAACAGCTGCCCGTGCATTGGCTGCGTTGAACAATTTTGCAACCTCGTAAATTGTGACGCACCTACCTGGATGGTTGAACAGTCACTTTTGAACTTCTTGTTCATAATACGTGCTCAGTGGAGCCATGAAACTGACATCCAGGGGCTGAAGGCGATGAGTTGTATGTGGGGGGAAGGTTAGGATGGTTACATTATTTTCTCTTGCCAAATTTACACGTTCCAAACATTTGGTGTGACTGTTGTGTCCATCAAGTAGCAACAGCACTGGCTTCTCTTGGGTAGGGTTGGAAAATTCTACGAATTTTTTAAACCAAACAATGAAGGTCTCCTTCGTGATCCAGCCGGTCTTGTGATACACCTGCAAATGATACTGGGAAAGCATCATCCATGAGTCGTGGGTTTTCCTTCACTCGAGGAAATACAAACATAGGCGGGACGAATATACGGCATAAAAAAACTATATCCCGTTTTATCCAACTCATAAGTGTCCCATTTTGTCCAACTCCGACACTTTTTAAAACAAACATGGCTGATGCCTAAACGCGAAAGAAAAATTAGATAGACTACACATGAGAATGTTCGTTAATAAATGCTTAAGCAAATGTAATACTCATCGGAATTGTATTCCCATATATGTAGGCAGTATAATTTAGAAAATAACGCATGTAAATGTAGAAAGTGCTAAGAAATCAGAGTAAAAAAGTTCTACGAGCTACAACTTCCCACCATTTAGTGGTCTCGAGGCGGGACGAACTGAGAATGGTGTAATGACGGCCGAGAACAAGTTTCTGTCGTCGTCCGCTCGAGAGCAGTACTAGACAGGTCCCTAGGCGACGTATCCCGTTTTGTCAGACTATCCCGTTTTATCAAACTCTCCCCTACGCAGTGATTGTGTTAAAATTTTATAACAGTCGGTGAAGAACTTTCGGAAGTTTAAGATTTTGAACAAATGAACGTTTACATTGTTATTTATATAGAGGATACCATTTGAACCATATAGTACATACTTCAAATAGCTAACAATTTTAAAAGTATCGAAATAATGTAAAATACTACAATAACTGATGCATTTCCCAACTAAAAGAAACCATATTAAATACCCATTCAAAATTATTATCTTAATCTACTTAATTGATAATGAGGCTAATTAAAAAAAGAAAAGAAATTAAAAATTAAAAATTAATCAAAATATATACTGATTTGTAAATAGCATATTTTTTAGCACTACTAAAGTGTAGTACTTATGACAATGAAAGGTAAAATATGCCATTGGTATTAGTACATAATTTAATACTTTTTTTTTCTTTCTTCGTATAAAACCTTGTTTTTAAAGTAAAATTGAGTTATCTAATTATAAATAATATTTTATAGCATCTACATTAATAAAACACCTAAATCTTAACTCATTGTTTGCGGATTGCGTAAAAGCACGTTTGTAAGAAAACCGAACCCCGCCTTTAGGGATTCCTCTAAAACAATGTTACTTTAGAAAAAACACTTTATGCGCCGTCATCGTAGGTTTAACGAGTAGATTGCTGGTGATAAAATTTAATTCATCTAATTAGAAATAATTATATTTTTTGTTTTTTGTTCTGTTAAATAATGTAAAGCTTTAGAGAAAAAGAGAGAAGGTCAGTGTTGATATTCAAAGTAGAAAAATTTCCGTCGACGATGAGTTAAAGTAAAAAATATTCCAAAGTTATTACAAAGCATTTTATTTTAAATTGAAAATTTTCTCAGTCAAAATTTAGATAGTGGAGAAGGTGATAAACAAAACAATAAATAAAAATTCATTTTAATATTGAAAATATTTAAAAATTAATTTCTTATTCATATGTGTGTGTATATATATATGTATATGTGTATTTTTTTTTTTTTTTTTTTTTTTTTTAGGTAAGTCGAATCTTTGAGTTGTGATTCTTTTCTTCAAGCAATAGGTGGTATGTTTATAGTTTGCCTTTTACATTTTAAATACAATGGAGAGTTCTTAATATGTTATTTTATAATAAGGTAATTTTGTTAAGTTAAATATCATGTGACGTGAGAGAGCCGTAAATATAATAATGAGACAGAGGAAAGCGACGAATGAAGAGTTTTTGCCTTTTATTTATTGTTCTTTATCTGAAACATCTTTTACACACTATTTTAGACTTCTACCCTCAACAATTACGGAGTAATGGGGTGGCAACCTAAAACGTTAAATTAATTTTTTTTTTTTTTTAACTATTCAAGATATGTTATCGAGGTTGAAACTATTTATAAATGTTTATGAAGTACATAATATATATTTTTTGCAGAATTTTCTCTCGATTTTATACGGTAGAAAATGATAAGTATACTTTTGATGGGCGATTTTTTATACTATCCCCCAAAGTGACACCTACCAAAAAAAAAATGCAGTTTATTTGTTTAAAAGTTAGCTGTTACATATAAAAATTACAGAAGTGTCAAATTGCGGAGCGTAGTGGAAAAAATAATAATCATTTAATAATAATACAGGGGTGCAAATGTTTTCACTCTCAAAATAAAAGACTCACACCAGCATTCGTTATCAATAATTTCTATTATGGTCAACCGCAATAAATAAACCACAAATATGATAAAAATTATAACTATCAAGATTAAAGAAACCTTACATACTTCTTGGAAATAAGCCTTAGTACTTGCGGGAAGGGACCCCTCCCATCATCAGAGGCAGCACGGTGGCGGCTTGCTTAGTTGTGATGACTTGATCTTTTGCAGTCTTCATGATTCTGCACCAGTTAGGGTTAATTTCTTGTGCTGGGTCGTTGCCATTACAGGTAAGAGGATTGAATAAGATTTCGACAGTTTAGCGATTTGCGGCGTATATTGCGTTATTGTATTCGGCAAGTTTGCGAGTATCGCTAAAATTTATGTTGATAGGTTAGGTAGCGTTTACCTTGGTGAGTGCGGTGGTTATTTTCCCAAATTTGATATCTGCAGAATGTTCTTTAATACGGTTTTTGATTTTGCGCTTAGTCATACCTATGTAGTAGCCAGTGTCATTGTTTTCTTTGGAGAATTTCTGTACTACTATAATTTCTGTACTACTAAATTAACCTCCTGCACCCCCGAAAAATCCCACACACAGTGAACTTTCTCCAACACAGTCATAAAAAAATATGTCAAGACATATTCACACTTTCTATTATTATCATTATTTTCATCACCCGTTTTATAATACAAAAAAAAATCCAACATCCTTCCTAACATCCGCAGTGACCTCTCCTGGTGTCCTCGAAGCCTGATTTTTAAAATTTTGATTAGATTTTTTAATTAATTAAAATATATAAATTTCTAAAATTACTATCTGTAGAGATAGAAACGTAAAAATAGAATCACATTCCGCGGACCGTTAGCTGATTTGGTTAAAGTATCAGATTAATAATGCGTAGGTCGTGAGTTCAATCCTCCAAGGGCCATTGCGTTACGTCTTGCAGATAATTAATCGAAACTATTTCAATTGAAAAAAGAAAATCTTTCACTACCTTCACAGTATCCTAAACTGTAAATATAACGAGAAAGTGACAAAAATCAAAGTTAAACTTAAAGTGTGTGCTGTTTACTTTGTAGCAAACAGCTGATCGCAGAGCTACAAACATTTACATGGAGGTTCATTTTAACCTCTCCTGATTCACTTTGAAGCCCGATTTTCGATTTTTTTAATTAATTAAAATTTTTTCATCTAAGATATTGTTTGGTGCTGTTACCTGTTGTCATAGAACGGATCGGATTGTATTTGGGAGTCAGGCCGATTGACTACTGTATGGTCCTAGGCTTGAGGGGGAATTCTCTCCGTGGGGATCTTTCTAAGGGATCCTAGCCCGTATTTATGCAAGTTTAGGAGAAAGCCACGGAAAACTCCGAACGGATAGGCCAACGAGCGCGACCTGGGATCCAACACGGCACCTCACGTCTACCAGCTTTGAGCACAGAAACGCTTGGCCGCTGGTAGGCCTGTCATAGAACGAATCATTTTGTCCGAAAAATTCAATTATTGAATAATAGCAGTGTCACTTATCGTCCAGCTAGCACCCAGATTGAAATGTTTTACAGAATTTTGCATGGAGGTCCCTGTTGACCTCTCCTGGTGCAACTGAAAGCCAGGGCCCGATTAAACTTACAATTGCGGGGAAGCACAAATCCATTTAGGGGCCCCCACTGACTTCTTGGTCTAAAGACTCATACAAACATCTTGAAAAAATTATAAATTTTTCCTTAAATTTTGTAGTTACCTGGTATTGAGGACAAGCAAATTCACTTGATTTTTGTACAAAGATGACTGGATGAAAGCCTATATTCATGAGAATATATGAAATTATTCCATCATTAATGAATGTGTAAAATCTTTACAGGGTGACAAGAAATAGCTTGGACACATATGATACATTATAACTTTAATGCTAATAATATTACGACCAAACTTCAATAAATATGAATACATTATTTTGTCTATTATATTTACAAATTTTCAAAGTGGCTACGTTTAGCCTTAATACAGAGCTTTAAACGTGTCACAAAATTTTCAGCTATGGGCCGCAACTCACTTACTGATATTTTATCCCATTCCTTGCATAAGAATTCCTTTATGGATGCCAAAGTTTTATGAGATTTAGCACACACCCTTGTCTCCAAGATGGACCAAACAGAATAATCCATTGGGTTCAAATCTGGGGAATACGGTGACCATTCTTGAGCTCCAATGAAGTCAGGAAAATTTGTCTTGCATCAATCTTGAGTGCCTTTAGCTCTGTGTGCAGGTGCGGAATCCTGTTGGAAGGTCCATCTTTTGTTACCAAAGAACTTTTGCGACCAAGGTAAAACAACATCTTCCAAAATGAGTTTGCGGTAGTGGTAGTTACAGATATTTGGTTCGAAACTTCGTCCAAGTTATTTCTTGTCACCCTGTATTAACATATATCCTATATAATCTAGAAATGATAGTTGTGCAGTCAGGTAGGACTGTGACGTTTTATAATCAGACAATGCTTTTAGACCACAAGCTTACAATTCGGGGCCCATTTTTTTTGCTTAATTTGGGGCCTTTTCAGTCTTTTCCAGGGAAAGCACATGCTTCTCGTGCCTATTGTGGGTAATCAAAGCCTGCTGAAAGCAACTGAACATAAACACTTCTCTCTCACACACACACACTCTCTCGTTTATTAAAAATATTCATCGTGACTGAGAAAAGTGCATGCAAAAAATTAACTTGTAGACGAGGTTTGCTTTTAACTCATTATGACAGTTCAAAAATTAGAGTAGAAACAATTTTAGATATCACAATTTACAATGTTAATAGTAATGTCATTATCACTATCAGCATCATCATCATTTTTTCAAATTGTTGCCTGTCCTATCTAACTTATTGATTTTTCATTAATAATATTTTTGATATTTTTTATGGTAGTGGAGGTGTCTAAAATGTAGGATATTCGTACTGTTATTTATTTATTTATTTATTTTTTGAATATGTCTCTCTTATTTTATTGTTCCTCGCTATATTTAAATAAATTTTGCGATGAAATTGGTATTCATAATATATGTCTCTTGTATTGCTGCATTTTATTATGTTATATAATATATATATAATTAAATAATTAATTATTTAAATGGTACCACATATTCTCTTTAATCATGAACTTAAAACTTCTTAAAAATATACACCTTAAAGCAATGGTTTGTTTGAACCTGCAATAATTTAATTGACTTATTGTTTATCTAGCTAAACGCTAGATGGCGCTTGCTCACTGCTGTCTTAAAGTTTTTCTATCATTAATTTCCTTTCTATGAGAGTTTTAATGTTCATTGATTTACGTACAATTTTAAGTTAAAATTTAACTAACTTAAATATTAACTAACTCAATAAATAAATTCTTTGAGAATTTTATCGTTAATGAAAGTGCTCAGACGTTAATTCTTTATCGATTAATCGTTGTTTGCAATGCTTTTATTTTTAATTTGTTGGCATCTTCCTATTCTCCAGTTTGTGTAAAAGTCTTACATGTGGCTACTCTACTTTTTTCTAGTTTTCTCTCTGGATTCCTTGAAGATTTGATTTAATAAATTATTTAATTTCTTATTCAAAATGGTTTTGCTGCCTCGATCGGAGCTGAAACAATATAAATTGCTATGATTAGCTATATTGTTTTACGAAATCGATGCAGCTCTCACAACTTTATGAAGTACATGTCCCCTAAGGAATTTATACTTCAATTTTTAAGCATTTTTTTTTTCAATTATTATTTCTGTGGTCCTTTATTTACTTTATCCGTCATTAAGTTTAATGGTCCATTTATATTATTATTATTCATGTCGGCGTAAGTAATTTAAATTGTTTTTGTATCTTATTGGCTCTTAATTTGTATCGCAACATTTTTGTGTCAGTCTTACCTATATGTTACAATCAGTTCTATTTTTGTTTTTGGTATTGTTTTGTATCCATTAATTGCTAAATTCTAAGGTTAAATTTTATTACGATAACTATTATATATATATATATATATACTGTAAGAACTTTTATTTACTGTTTGTGCATTTTTTTTTTTTTTTTTTTTTTTTTTTTGTTAAAAGATATTATTTCAAGGGTGTATATTGTATTTATACAGTCTTTGTCTAAATAACTACAGTTAAATAACTCATACTTTATATTTTTATAATGCTCTGCTGAGAAACACATTGGCGGTTAATTTTTATTTTGTCCTTGAAAAACACGTTTTTTCCTCATGACAGAAAAAAGCACCCTAAAACTCCAGACAATTAAATTTTAACAGTAAAAATAAACTTCTGTTAACTATTACGCTTAACTAACATTCTCTCTCTCACACTCTCTGTATCTTCATCCTTTTTTTTTTTTTTTTTTTGTTGTTGTTAATGTTAAATACAATCTAATTTTATGCCCTTCTAACGTACTTGACAGTTTAATACTCAGAATTGTGTACGCATGCTTTATTTATTTATTTATTTATTTTCTTTTTTAAAGTCAAGTTACTTTCTTTTTTCAATAAAGGGACTTTTTTAATTCATTTTAAAAGAAGAAACATTTTTAAAGGAATGTAATACAGTATGTAACGGGTAAATAAAACCATTTATCTTCATTAAAATTTCATTCGTGAACATCCTCATTCAAAAGTTCTAGACGAACAAAATGAACAGACTCAAATGTATAAATGGTCCATGTGATGCTTTAATGATAAAAATAAAAATAAAAAAATCTGATGTTGTCATTTCTCTTTACATTCAGTACCACCTATCACTCATTTTCTGCAAACGGCGCCGTTTTTTTTTTTTTTTTTTTCTCTCTCTCTCTTTCTTTCCTGGCATTTATTTTTCTATCCTTCTAGAAGAGATAAGTGAAAAATAAATAAGCAATACATGTCTTCCCTTAAGAACAAATCAATTTGAAGAAGGCTTCCTTACAAGCCGTCGCAATAAATTCGGCCTGAATTAAAAATGGCCCCGTGACTCAGTGGCACCAGGTCTGACGGTCGCCGCTCCTAGGTCAAAGTCGGTGTTTCTATAGGTCATCTCACTTTCTCCTCCTTATCACTCAACTGCTCTTCTTCACGCTTCTACCAATTTCTCTCTTTCCTCTTTACTATTGGCCGCGGGGAGTATCTACAAACGGCGCCGGCCATTTTCGACCTCCTCTATATATGGAAATTGAGTTTACGATTCCAGTTTTCCCTAGGGTCAAAAACTACTGCATATTTCCCATTATTTATGGACTGGGACTAAGGGTAGTTGGACGACATATATTTTAAGTGAGTCTATATTTGACATAAAATATTCTTCGGTACATAAATGTTATTCTTTTTTAAAGGGCTGTTTTTAGTCAAAATTTTCGCTCGAAATATTTAGCTCTGCTTTGGGTATAGAGGTAAGATTGAAATGCAAAATATTTCATGTACGTTTTACGATAGGGAAAATGAAAATCTACTTTTCTTTTGAAATGTCTTAAATAATGAGTATATATATCTATTATCTTACTGATATCTCTCAATCCATTTTTGATATATCCTTGTAATATGGAAATAAATAAAATGATTTTTACTATCATTCGTCTTTATAAATGGTACTACCTAAAGTATATTTTCTTTAAACATGTATCAGAAATAGAAGCTATTGCATCTCATGAAAAAAAAAAAAAAAGAAAGAAAGAAAGAAAGAAAGAAAACTTTTCACTGCCATTTTAAGACGTTAAAACTTGCTTTTTTCTATTTCTTTTCACAAACAAGCCTTTGATGAAATTCTGCTTTAAAATTAATTGCATTTGTAAGTTTCGATTCCCTAAATTTAAGACAGATAACATGAATATCATTAAAATTTTTGTTTAATACATATGTATATATATTAATTATTAAATTGGGGTAATGAAGATTTAGAAGACATACAACTGAAATGAAACGCATTCACGTGAAATGAATAAATAAAAAATAAAACAAATTAAATTGGAATTTTTCTATTTTTAGTCGGCATGTGTATTTAAAAAAATGAAAGAAAGAAACATTATAATATACACAAAAAATGATAAAATAATACATATATTTTTTAATATTTTCTTCTTTATATTTTCAGCAAATTGGAGTACCCCTCTACCGACCTCCCTTCCCACACATGTACACATCCGCACTTACGGTTTAAAATCCTTAGCATAATACGAGACTGAATGCCAATATTTTAAAGATAATATATTAACACTGTTGCTAACATTTTAATTAATTCCAGAGCATATTTAGCCCCGCCTTTATTTCACACCACCTTATTTTTAGAATAATTTTTTCCAATATATTATCTCTATATATTAAAGAAAAGTTACTGTCACTGGCGTCATTTTTTTTTTTTTTTTTTTTTTTTTTTTTTTTGTCTGCGACAGCATCTTCTAACGGAGGGCAGGGTCCTTCGCGTCATGAGAGCTATCACTGTGTTCCGAGTACTCCAAGAAAGACATTTCAGCCGCTTAGAAATTTATATCATTTTAATTAAAGAAGTTATTAACTAAAAACGACAAGTTTATGAAGGTACTCTATTTGCCATTTTGAAAAAAGTCTCTCCCAGTGACGTTGTTCTTCTGTCATGAAGCCATTTTACACGAGAAAATTAAAATATGATCCATGGATGTACGTAGGTAGGTAGATTGGTTGGATTTAACGTCCAACCAATACTGCGCTATGGGTAACTGGCGACGGTCTGGGACGCACCCCCTTGAGTTATTCCGGAGACATGTCATCACAATTTTGAACTTTAACGGAGGGGATCCCCCTCCGCTTTGGTGATCCCCAGAGGCATAGTGGGGATGGGAAAACGGAGGACTTTGAGACCATGACAGATTTTATGTGCACCAGCCACCATTAGTGTACACAACGATCTTTGGACGGCTCAAGTATCCAATCGGCAATCTTCCAATTACGTACTCAGCGCTTTACCGACTAGAGTACCACGGTCCGAAACCATGGATGTAAAAAACGAAGAAAATAAATATCAACTTTTTTTCTCTACTTTTAGAATATTAATCTTCTTACACGGGAAAATTGAAATATGATCCATGGTTGTAGATAGGTAGATAATTATGTAGGTTGTGATTGACGTCGCACCATTACTGCGCTATGGATAACTGGCGACGGTCTGGAATTCTACGGATGTTCCAGAGACATGCCACCACAGTTTTGGTCGTGCTTCAGTGGCCCTCAGAGGTGTAATTTTGATGGGAACACGGAGGATATTGCGGCCACGACATATTTTACGTGCACCAGCCACCATTAGCGTACACGACGGTCTTTGGTCGGCTCGAGAACCGAACCCACAATCTTTCAATTACGAGCTCGACGCTCTACCGACTGGGGTACCGTGGTCCAGATTTCAGGTTGTAAAAAAGAAATACAAAGGGTCATATACTAAAGCTGTAATGCAAAATGGTCTAGATATTATGATTTTCTTTCTATTAAATATATATATATATATATATATTATATATTTCAATTTGACATTGAATATGAGGATTTCCATAATAATTTTCTGCGTTCGTCTTGTAATATGCACTGTTAATATTTCTTTTCAGTGAAAGAAAGCAGCGAATAGGCGGGCAGAATTTTGCATGTGTTAATAAGTAAAGGGAGTCGGAGAGGAGGCGAAGCTTCCTTCGGGGGTTGGTGAGCGGAGCGAGCAGGAGGCAGAGCCTCCTAGTTACTTAAAAAAAAAAAAAAAAAAAAAAAAAAAAAAAAAAAATTACTCTTTGAAAAAAAAGTGGTATGGAATAAAGACGGAGCTAAAAAGGCTCCGTAATAAATTAAAATGTTGGTAACTCTGTACAAAGTCTTTTTTTTTTTAAATCAATATTCGCGATAATTATTAAATAATTATTAAATATATATAAAATATATATTTAATCATTATTACTAAACCTTACAATCGCATTGTTTTATTGTACATACAGGGAGGTGCCTACATTTTTAGCCGCCCTGGGCGAAAGATTTTACCCGCCCTCCTTGGCAAAAAGAGTTTAGCCGCCATACTAGCCAAGATTTTAGCCAGCAAACACCCTACAATTTCAAAAAGCACTGCACAATAATGGAGAGTGAGAAACTTGGTCTATAGAAGCGGTCGCAATCTTTTTGATTTCACGGACTACCAAATTCACAGCTAAAAATCCCTCGGACCACTAAATTCATTCAGAGATGAGATTTTTCAGCTATTCAGCTGATTTCAGCCTTTTTGTTTTTAAATTTTCAGCTCTCTTTAAATTTTTCTGATGTTCTTTATTTCTTTATTTTTTTTTAAATATATATATTGGAGATTAAATTAAATATTTATTACTCTAATATAATAGATTTTTCATCAAAATTCTAGTATTGCATTTCAATGTCTTGCCTATGCGTACAGTTTCAGCTTTCTTGTATTTTTGATAATCACTGCATAATATAGTCTCGCAGATCACTAACACTATTAAGAAACATCAATATATTTCTAGAATAGTAAACAGTTAATGCTCATTTTTCTATATGAAATATGCCTATCTCTCTATATAAAAATGGCTAAGACAGTTTTTTTCCTGTTTGTTCGTTGCTGGACGCAAGTTGATAGGCTAAGAGATATTTTCTTCTCTTTGTCTGTGTGTTGTTGCCACCAGCTTTTCATACTTTAGTTAATTTAAAAAATTGTTTCCAGCTTTTCATACTTTAGTTAATTTTAAAAAATCTAATTGTCCGATCGATAAGTTAATTAAACTGACGGAATCAGAAAAAATGCCCCTTTCATTTGGTATCTTATTTGTAACGAAATTTTGATTAGATTTTTTAAAATTAATTAAAATGTGAAAATAAAATCCTGGAAAAGCTTTAAAAATGGATATTTAAATTTTTAATTGTTGCCAAAAAAAAAAAAAATAATAATAATAATTTTTTTTTTTTTTCTTCCAACGTAAAATAAAATATGCTTCACGCGGAAAAAAAAAAAAAAAAAAAAATATTAAATTTGCTCCTGCACATAATATATATATATATATATATATATATATATAAAATGGAGTAAAGAAAAAAAAATAAATAAATAAATAAATAAATAAATAATATACCTCAATTTTGATCCCCCCCCCCTTTTTTTTTTTTGTTTAAATAGTATGTTAAATAGATGAATCGCACTTGGCATGAAAGGTAATTCAGCATTACATATTGATAATCCTGGGTAATTTTTTTAATTTTATTGCTGAAAGAGATCGGACATTTTTCGCCAAGGACTCCACTTTCGTAAAAGCCACTTTAAGCCAAGTAGCGCATAAAAAATGTAAATAAATTATAAAATGTTGAAAAACAGAAAAGAAAGAAAAAGGAAGGAAAACGAAAAGAAAGAAACAAAACAAAATGATAACATAAATTATGTATTTTTGTCTAAAGTGACGATAAAAATTCAAAAAGTCGCCAAGGGGAGCTACATTAAAGCTATACCATGATCAGGTTTACGTATTTCATTATTTATTTTTCTATATACCAACTACTATTAACTAACTCAACTGCTATTATAACCACAAAAATTAATTGTCTCATGCGATAGATGTAGCCGATCATAGCACATTGTAATATTACATTTGGTGTGAAATTGTTGTCATTTTATGGTTGATCGAATAAATAATAAATATAGAAAATATCGTGAACGAAAATAGTATGAACACCACTTATAGTGTTGTTCATATGTAACTGCGATTTAAATATAAAATGGCTACTTCAATTTTTTTGATTTTCGAAACTGTCATCTGATAAGCACCCAAATGGAAGCCCACTGGTAAGCTACTGTCACAGGCAATAGGGACAGACACCCGAGAGCCTGCGAATGAGTGGGTCGCCAAAGCGGGGCTTTAAAACAATTTCATGATTTCTTTAAATGTTATTTTTGTTCGTTTCATAAACAAACTTTGATCTATTGGCACGCAGGCAGCATCAGACCGAGTTTTGTACATTTCGAGTTTGATTTTGAAATTTTTCCCGCATTTGGAATTCTGTTCGTTCCCGAACCGGGGCTTTGCTAGTTTAATATAAAATAGTACACATACTTATTTTATTACGAGGAAAATGTAAATACTTATTTAATCATAAGAACAATGATTAAATGTTGTTTCATTGTAATAATTTTATTATAGGGGAAGAACGTGGACATATTTTTATTGCTTCCATATTATAAGAGTCGAGATTTAATTACACTGATAAATTGCTATTTCTATCTGTATACAACTATAATAACTATAGCTAAACAACTATACAGTATACAACAACTATACTAAATAGCTGTACATTTATAACTAAATATAGTAATCTGTATACTAAATTGTTAGATTATTAGAAATCCTATGAAAAATTATATTTTTCACGTACATTACGCAGATCAGAAATTCAAAGCAATAACTATGTATGAAAAATGATTTCATTTATAAGGTCTCTTATCCAGGAAATTCTGAAGTTTAATGTTGTGAAATAGAGGCATTCTGGAAATTCTTACGAAAAAATTAACATTAGAATAACCTCTAATAAAACATTAAAAAATGCAAATAATGTCCAGATTTTTCTGAAGACCACCAAAATTTTGTCGTTGATTGCTAGTAGTCCATGGACCACTATAGGTTTGATTGAAAATTTTGTTTTCTAACTGCATTCTGAGGAAAGATTTCAATCCTTGTATAAAGAAGATGCAGTAAAGGTATTTTAAATCCTGAAACATATTATTATATGTCATGTCTATAACAAATCATGTGCGGGACAAATAAAATTACCTTACATGTTTTTTCTTTTTTTTATGTTGTGGGAGGAATAAATTTTTAATATATTTAGAGTCCTGTATCGGGTCGGGTTTAACTTTCAACGAATCGGGTCGACTTGAGAACATATTTAAAAAAATTACACTTATAAGCATAAATTTTTAGACATAATTAATAAATGATTAAAATATACTAGATATGTGTCGGAACTCCGTATTCATATCCGTATATATTCGCCACAAAAAAAATTATCCTTATTCATATCTGGATCCGTATAAGCAAGAAAAAAAATATCCGGATCTATTTTCTTTCTTTCTTTTTTTCAACAAATCTAATACTTATCTTTTGTAGAGATTGTATGAAAACTGGGAAGTATTATAAATCCCTATTGACTATTTTTAATATGTAAATAAAAGAAATACAGTATAACCTCGCTTTTACGTTCTAGGAATTGAAAAGATTCCTGAATTTACATTATTATTATTAAAACCTGTTTTTTAGCTTACATTCTCTGTCATAAACCTTCTGCCGAATCCGGGTCAAAAATGGAAAATGGGGTAAATATCAGTCCTGTCGTTACAAATTGATACCAAATGAAAGGGGCAAATTTTCTGAATCCTGGGGTGCAAACAGTTTTTCTACACGACATTCATTTAAATTAACTAAAATATGAAATTTTGGTGGCAACATTTCATTTTAAACTTTTCATACTTTTTAGTGCGAATCAAGCTGAGAGAAAAAGTCTTTAATTAATTAATTATTTAATTTATTATTATTATTATTATTATTATTTTAAATACCTTTATTTTCAATAAATTTTAATCATCGTTTTTATGTGAACGAAATTATGAATTTTCCTCCATTTATCACACATACAGTCAGTAACAAAAGTGTCCGAACACTAGCAAAAATTCCTATTTAAAAAAAGTACACTTCATACGGTTTTGTTTTTTTGTTCCTTGTCGAATCCTTTTCTTAGTCAGTCTAAGAACATGATTCGATAAGGATTTATTTAACAAAACCGTATGAAGTGTACTTTTTTTACATAGGAATTTTTGCTAGCGTTCGGACACTTTTGTTACCGACTGTACATATTTTCTGTCTTTCTTTCTTCTTTTTTTTATCCTTCAGAATTTAAGCGTTGAACATAAACAATAAACTTCTGACACTTAAACTTGAAGCCCATTTATGAACTCTTGAAGTTCACAACTCTCATAAATTAATTAAACATTATTATTAATCCGTTTTTCAGATTTTTAAATTTTTAATTTAATACAATTAGTAATTACATTTTATATAATAAAAAAATAATTTACCAACTGTGTGACAATGAAAATTTACCTTGTTTTATAATTTAAAAAGTTTTGCATGATTTTTAGATGAATTATTAATGTTCATTCAGTTTTCGGGTTTCGGGTCGGGTTCGGGTAAAAGAAGTCGGGTTCGCGTCGCAAAAATTCTCTATTGCGGGTTCGGGTTGGTTTTCGGGTTAATGAAAAAAATTTTGTTGGGTTCGGGTCGGTTTTCGGGTTGATTTAAAACTCATCTGTCGGGTTCGGATCGGGTAAAACCCGACGCATGCAGGACTCTAATGTATATGTTTATCTATTATTTATTTTGGCATTAACATATTTTTTCCGCGTTGTCAGGGCTAAAGCATTATTTATATAATTTAAGAAGAGTTATTAACATTTCTAGCAATTCAGAAATTTCAATCGTAGATACTTTTTCACTGTTCCCCCATTTTTTATTTATTTATTTATTTTATTTTATTTTATTTTATTTTATTTTTTGTCTTCTGTTAGATATTTTTTGAGAATCAGCAAAGTAAATAATAAATTAAAATTTGTATCATCATCATCATCATCATAATAATAATAATAATAATATATGATATATATAAAATATTAAATATATATAAAATATATAATATATTAAATATTAAATATATATAAAAACGTGAATGCTAGGTAGAAAAGTATACGGCTACAAAAGGATATGCAAAAATTTACGACCGAAAGTTTGAATTATAAAAATGTTATATAAAATAATTAATGTTTAAAAATTATAAAACAAATAAAACTATATCGTAGACATATAGATTTTAAAACTTCTTTACACGCCATAAATTTAAAGCCAGCACAACCGGTTTCGAAAGGACTTAGCCTTTCTTCATCAGGTGCAAAAGAACACGTGCTACTGCCTTGGAGGCAAAAGCAAGACTGAAATCAGGGCAAAATCCAGAGGGGGGAGGAGCAACACAAACAACCAATAAGAAGCAACATGCAGGACCAATCAGAGAGTAACACATACACTCACAATAAACTTAAATCTAATCAAAATCTTGTCATTACTAAAGCAGATAAAGGTGGCCAGATTGTTCTCGTGGACAAAACTGATTATGTTGATAAAGTTAATTCTCTTTTATCTGAAGGACCTTATACTGAAATTAAAAAAGACCAAACCAAATCTCTTCTAAACTCTGTCCAAAAAGCTGTTAAAAATTCCATTGATCTGCATGACAATACCAAATTCTCGGTTTCCCCTTCTTCAGCAATTTCTGCTCGTTTTTATGCTTTATCTAAAGTTCATAAAAATAATGTTCCGCTCAGACCTATTGTTTCGAATATTGGTACTGCTACTTATCCTCTCTCTAAAGTTTTAGCTTCTATTTTTTCTCCTTTATGCAGCACTAATAGTCTTACTATAAAAAATTCCTATGATTTTGTTAAGAAGTTAAATAATCTGAATCTTGTAAATTGCTCAATGTTATCTCTTGATGTGAAGACTTTATTTACTAATGTCCCCACTGAAGGTGCGCTTCCCAACAAACACAGAATTGTCGGTAGCTGTACGGTCCAGCATCGGCAATTACGGCATGCCGATCTATTCATTAAAATGAAATCGGTCCGGAATCGTAACAGTGTCGGCAAACCGATGACTGTTTTGTGATCGGAAATACGCTTGTGGGCCAAAAAACTTACTAAATGTTTTAAACACATAGACTATCGTTACGCCGATAAGATATATTTCGCCGATACTGATCCAAATATGGGCCGATGCCATTTGGCGACGTTGCGGCGGAGAGGACAAAAACTTTATGGAACCGATACTGAAGGTGGTATGTGGCAACACCACCTGTAATAATGCCTCCGAGCTGAGCTCAACGTCACGGAAGATCGGCCGATTTCATCCAATCCCCACGATCCAACATGTATCATAGGACGTGTTGATTGGATAAAATCGCCCGATCTTCCCTGACGTAGCCCTCAGCTCGGAGGCATTATTACAGGAGGTGTTGTATGTGGGCCATAATCACTGTTCAGCATGCCGTACGCCTTCCGCAATAGGCCAGACTCTCGTGTGTTTGTTGGGTTAATTATTTAGAAAAAAGGTTACGCGAATTTCATTATTCTGACATTCAAATCAAAGAATTTGTTAATCTAACTAAAATCTGTATTTCCCAAACTACTTTTGAATTAAATAACAAATTTTATAAACAGTGTGATGGTTTAAGTATGGGTAATCCTTTATTTCCTATTCTTGCCGATATCTATATGCATTGTTTTGAGGAAAAATTATTAAAGATGTTAAATTTAAAATGCTGGTTACGTTACGTAGATGACACTTTCATTTTTGTTGAAAACCCGTTTGATGTTTCTACCATTCTTAATACTGCTAATGCTATTGATCCCCATATTCAGTTTACCTACGAGTTAGAAAATTGTAATCAACTTCCTTTTCTTGATGTTTTAGTTACTAAGTGCGATTCCTCTTTTAAAACCTCTGTGTACAGGAAACCTTTCTCTGTTTCTAACCCTCCCCCATGCTCTCTCTAGTCACCCGGCTAAACAAAAAATTGGCACCTTTTACACTTACGTGTATCGTGCCCTTAAAATTTGTTCTGATACTTCTTCTCTTAAAGAAGAACTCAATTATTTAAAGTCCGTTGCTATTAAAAGAGGTTTTAGACCCTCTATAATTGATAAAGCTCTCAAAAAGTTCAGTAGGCCAACTTGTAATTCTACTTTTTCCATTGATGATAAAATTAAACCTGATAATCTTGTTGTCTTGCACTTTTAACCCCCCCCCCCATATGCTTTAAATTACCCAAAGTTCTGAAGCATTTCAATTTTCAAGTTATTTTTAAACCTGTCAATAAATTCCAATTCCCTTCAACTAAATCCCCTGTTCCCGAGCTTCATAAGTGGGGTATCTATATTGTCCCTTGTAATAATTGTGATTTATCTTATATTGGTCAAACTAAAAGAAATCTTGAATGCCGTTTACATGAACATTCTCAGTATGTTGTTAATCAAGAAATTTCTAAATCTTCTATTGCGACGCATAGTTGGGAATTTGATCATAGTTTTAATTTTAAGAGTGCCAAATTGTCTTTCATGCCGAACGCGTTTCCGAACTGGATTTTTTGGAAGATTTAGCTATTTACCTTAATCGTGATAAAAATTGTCAATGAAAAATCTGATTCCACTTTGTTGTCTACAGCCTGGAAAAATTTGTTTAATTCAATTAAATAATTTCCTTCATGATGTTTATAACATAATAATAGTTATAATAAAATAATTCTAATTAAATAAATAAAAAAAAATTAATTGATTATTCCTTCCCTCCCTCTTTTCTTTTCTTTCTTTCTTTCTTTCTTTTTTTTTTTTTTTTTTTTTTTTTTTTTTTGTGCGTGTGTATGTTACTCTCTGATTGGTCCTGCATGTTGCTTCCTCTTGGTTGTTTGTGTTGCTCCTCCTCCTCTGGATTTTGCCCTGATTTCAGTCTTGCTTTTGCCTCCAAGGCAGTAGCACGTGTTCTTTTGCACCTCATGAAGAAAGGCTAAGTCCTTTCGAAACCGGTAATGCTGGCTTTAAATTTATGGTGTGTAAAGAAGTTGAAATCTATATTGATTGTACACCAGTTTTGAATTTTGTTTTGGTATATCATAGACGTTCAAAAATTAAATTAATGAAAAAGAAATATATTGAAAATGACTAATTCAAACAACTTGTTTTAAAATTCATAAATTTTAAAAGCATGCGATAGAATCAGGCCTATCAAATCTAAAAGACTTCAAGGCGGCATTCCAAGAACGTTTCATTTAGGTAGGTCACATTCTGTACGTATAATGTGTTTATATATATACATTATACTGTATGTATAATTTATTTATACATACACATGTTAGGTTATCGATGTCCTGAATTTTGCATTAATTAAATTTGAATAGACATTTTGTCATACAATAACCATATGTTTGTATGAAGTATATTTCAAAAAAGAGTAGTGAAATATTTCTTGAAAAAAGTGGGATCGTGGAAACCCTAATATATATATATATATATATATATATATATAGCTGATCTACTACAAGAGATAAATATATCCCACAAATATCCTATCATCTAATATCATTTTCATATCTAAGAGCAAGAACGAGTTTTCTTAGCATTTTCACTGTTAACAGAAGATAGCATTGCATAAAATTCTGAATCCCATCGTGGATCGCAAAACTTTGTTGGGCGGGCCAATTTTGGACCAGTGAGCACGAGATGGCTACCACTGCCATAGATGGTGCTCTACTATTAAGAACATTGCGAAAAATACATGACTAAAAAAGCAAATAAAGCTACAAGGAAATAAAATGCAGCACTTATGTAATTTTTAGCCGCCCCGGTCGCCCCACCCTTCCCTAAGCACGGCCCTGTGTACATATTTTTAAAATATAGACTTTATTATATATATATATATATATATATATATTTTTTCGGGTTTTGCCGATTTTGTGTGTATTTCTACCAGTGATACCTAACCTGCCGTATGCAGATTTTTAAAAAACTCCATATTTACCTTCTTAAAAAATACCTTCCATGAAAAAGCTGTTTCTGAAAAAAAAAAAAAAAAAAAAATGACATATTTGCATATCGCATACCTTCATTTTTTAGTTTTAACATATCATTATATACCGGGATTATAAATAGATGTGAGGAAACATTTATTGTAAGTAATATCAGCGTAAAAACCGTAATTCGAAGTAATGTTACACAGAGGTAACAAGAAACTTTCTGCTAAATTTAATATGCATTTGCATAGAGTAAAACTTATTAGAGAAAAGAGGATATCGTACTAATGACATGAATCATAGCCTGCAATTTCGAGGTCTATTTAAAAAGCAAGAACATATAGATGAAAATTGCCCAGAGTTTATAAAAACTATGCGTCATAGCAAACTCCCCTTCTACCTAAATACGAAAGAAAGCAGTTGGTTTTGACTCAGGAGAAGGGATGCGATCGTAAACTCAATTTTCATACGTGAATGATGCGTGAGGAGGGGGAAATGGTTTGTGCCACTTACAGAAATTCCCCAGGGGAAAACATACGATTTGAAAATGCAGTCTGCTTTGCCTCGCAAAATGTACGTTTGAAAGGTTTCCGATAGATTTTTCTTTTAATGAAACGAAATAAAAAAGGTGTTCATGCAACAAATTTCATTCAAATGAAAGAGCGAAATTAATGCTTCTTTATTTATTTATTTATTTTTCTTAATAACCTGATAAGATGGGAAGAAATTTTATTTCCCTTTAAAAAAGATTTAAGTTGTTGCATTCATTTTGTGGTTATTAAAGTCCATGTTCAAATATTTAATGGATTAAAAACGGGCATAAAATGTATAATCTTAATTCATTTTACTACACTTTATTATTATATCTTTCGAATAATCATTAACATTAGTTGCTTAAATCTGATTTTATTCATACATATTGAAGCAAATTTTTCAGCTTAGCATCATTTCTGAGTAGCAAGAGGTCTCTAATATATTATACATTACTACTCAAGTTTTCTGAAAGGAAATACTAATTTTAGCTTTTAGTTTTTAATCTTAATTAGGTTCAATATTTTTATTTTGCCATATAAAAAGACAACATTACACAATTAAAAGACATTGAATTTAAACTTTATAGCTCAGTAATGTTATATCACAAAATTTTTTTTCCGAAAACTTCAATAATTAAAATATAACTTTTTCAATAATTAAAACATAAAATATTATTTTCGAAATTTAAAACGCGGTTCATACAGTGATCAAAGAGGGAGGTTCGAAACTAGATGTTACATTATTACACAATTCTTAAATACCAAATTTCTAAATTCTTCGGTTAACTTTTCCTGTGTTATCGTGGAAATCTATAAAAAGGGAGGTCATGCACTGAAAAAATATTTTAATTTATTCTCAATATCGTTAAAAATGGTAAGTGGTAAGTTATATATTGATATTAAAAGAAATATGCACAATTAGATGTTATAACAGTGCAAAAATATTAAGTTTTATAATTCTGCAGCTAATTGTTTCTAATTAATGTAAGATTATCACCATATACGTACATACTGGTACATTATGACAAAATTCGGAAATCTCTAGGTCAAGTCGAGAAAAATTTGTTGTGAACAAACATGTTACAGAAGTCTCAAATACACAATTTCAGCATTATATGGCTAGTCGTTTTTAAGTTATACAAGATACAACATACATTTCATAAATCGAGATTACAATATTTCTTTGATTTCGTATAAGGAATTAAAGAGATTCTCTGAAAAAAAAAAAAAAAAAAAAAATTGGAATGTCCAAAATTCGTAAAGAAAATTAAAATGCTAATAGGAGGAAAATTGAAAACTTCGTTATCTTTTCCCGATGGATTTTAGGAATATCCATGATGAGGGGCACGGACTCCCGACTGGAAGGGCCTGTGCCCCCCAGCCCCGGCCCCTTAGATGGCGCCACTCCTGCCTGACATAACATCGAGCTTAATGGTGATATCACACGTGAGAATTTTGCGCAACATTTTACTAAACACAACACAGCAGCGTATGGGGGAAGATTCAAGGTTAACTGGTAATCAACTTTTTCGACCAGCTTTCGGAAAAATTAATCATGTTGTGTTTAGTAAAAAGAAAAACTGAGCAAAATCTCTCGTGTTTATGGCCATTAGCAATAGTGTATAACCTACAAAAATCTATCCAAGCTCCGACATGGCCAACATGGAACTGATATAAAAATGATGCTTGACTGATTTCACCGACATCTTATGATTGTCATTTTAGATTTACTTTTCTACTCATATAGTTTTCAATTGAAGGGGTCCTTAATGTTTCCTGATGATACTTAGCAACATAAAATATTGGTATGATTTTTGTACTGCCCCAAGTTAAGTTTTTTAGCATACAAGCAAGTTTTATATAAATATTTAGCAGTGCCAGTGAACAAAACCAAGCGAGACTATCGATACAATATCAGTAACATTTCGGTTCTTTAAATATGATGTTAAAAAATTATATTTCTGGTATCAGAAGAATATATTGTATTAGATACATTAGTGGCGCCTCGTAAAACTATCATGTTCGGATAACAACTATTTGATACTACTGTTGTACTTTGTAGAAATATCACATTTTTGGTATCGTACAAACACTACGTATGTGATATAACTTAATATTTCATGAAAAAAAAATATGAATGTTACACAAAAGTTGACATATCTGAAATATCTGATACATCCAGTGTTCAATATCTATTACTAATTTTTAAGTGCAATGTTTACCTAATCACATTGAAGACTAATCGTCTGTCACGCATATCAATCATCACTCCTCAAAATTATAGGTGATTATCGAATAAAAAGTCCCCAAATTTGGCAACACTGGATACATCTGATACCAGAACGTATTGTTTCTGATTCTTATGTTTTTTATTAACCGACTTAAAAAAAGGAGGAGGTACTCAATTCAAAACGTATGTTTTTTTTTCTTTTTTTTTTTTTTTTTTTTGTTGTTTGTTTGTTAGCTCATAACTTCTGAACGGATGATCCCATTTTGATACTTTTTGTTTTGTTGTAAAGGTCTTGGTCTGAAATAGGTCCCATTGTAATATCTTTACGACCAAAAAAAAAATACAGGGTGCTCAAAAAAGTCAGTCCCGACAATTTTAATTGCTGAACGGCTGCAACTATAATTATAAAAATGGTATGTAGGTATAATAAAGTGGACATGTGCTACGCGATTCAACCGCCTACTGCGTCACCTGGTGGGAAACAGCGGAGTTTGCGTTCCCATCTCGGAAACGGTTCATGATTGTGGAAAAAAGTGAATTATAAAATTGCAAAGCATCATCGATTTAGTACGAAAAGAAAGTTTGTAGACATTAATGCTAAAAATAGAACGCTTAAAACGTGCATTTGTTTGTTCACAATTTCCTATTTTGTGCACACTTAAACGACATTGTAAACGTTGTAGCGTAGCAGATGACATTTATGCCATGTAAAATTCAAAGTATGGTTATTGTAAGCGGTCACATGGATTAACACATAAACGTTTTAAACCGGCTTCAAAAAGGAAAAGGTTCTCAATGCAAACCGTGTTTGTTGTTGTTATTGTTGAAATTTGTTAGCTTATAACTTCGTAGAGACGCTTTAACGTTGTTGTTGTTGTTGTCGTATGCCACTCGGAAATTCCGAGCCCCGGTAGTGGAGCTATCCAGATTTTTTAAGGCATGAGAGATGCGTCTTCCGTTATTTAGGAGCGCCGCATAGGGAGGAAGTACGACTTTAGCTCCAGAAGCTGGTGAAAGATGGCAAGACGCTTTAATTTTAATACTTAAAAAAAAAAAAAATTGTAGTAAAGATCTTCGCCTCAAATAGGTTTCATTATGATTTCATTAAGATAAACAAATTACAGGATACTTACAAAAGTCCGTTCTCAGTCGAACTGCTGAACGCATGCAGCTACACTGGTAAATTAGTATGCAAGTATCGTAAAGTGGTCATGCGCTACGAGGTGCGATAGAAATCTAAGGTGCGATCGCTTATAGCGCCACCTGGTGGGAACAGAGCGAAGTTATCGTTTATATCTCGAAAACAGTACAAGGTACGAGAGAAAATGTAAATTACAAAGTTGTACAGCATCAATGATTTTGTACGGAAACACACCTTGTAGGCACAAATTTTAAAAACAAGATATTTAAATGTTCATCTGTTTGTTTGCAGTTTTCTACACTGTTAACAAATCAAAAACCTTTATTTCGATGTTGAAACTGTCCATCAGCTGCAATGCATATTTTGCTCTTTGTCTGAACATTACGCGGCGCACTTTCCAGCGTAGCGGGTGACACGTATTCACTATAAAGTTCAATAAATGATTAACAGAATTTTTTGTTACGAATACAGAGTATCCGTTTTTTACACTTCTAAAGCCTTTTTAATTTAATCTGAGGTCATTCAATAGATAGATTTTTTCTCATATCCGATAAAGGCAAGAAAGTGTCATAACTTAAAAATGCAGCATTTGAGAAAAATCAACTTAAAGATAACTTGACTAGAATAAAACTGAACTGACCCAATTGTCCCTCGAGTGGATAATTTTCTAGATGGAGATGTAACTTTTTTGTTAACATTGGGTGCCTTTCATATATTTTTCAGTGACATAAACCATTTTTTGAGTTTTTTCACTTTTCTTCTGGGTTGTGATTTGTGAAACTGCCGTCGAAGTTCTTTTGATGTTCTGCTATATAAATAAATTTTCACTGAAAAGAAAAAAAATAAAATATTTTTGTAAAAAAATAGAACCGACTCCAAAAAGTTACTACTATTCAAACAACTTAAAATAAAAATTAAAAAAGGTATAAAATTAAACTGTAAATTGCGCCTAAAATTTTAAAATAATTTCACCAAACAACCTATAACACTACAATTAATCATAACTTTTGAAGTCGGCGTGAAATTAAATAAAAATTGATATCTTTATTCAATATAAAAATCAAATTCTATTCAAAATACACATCTCACATTGTCACATGCAAAACGCAGCCGAAAACTACTTTGATTCAAGAAAACAAATAAGATTTCGTAAACTGCAAAAGTTGGCGGAGCTGCTGTCATCTGGCATCCTTGGTGAAAGGAAAATCGACAAATTATCTTTCAAATATACTTAATATCTTTGACAAATCATTGTTATTTTAATAAGGTATATTAAGAGAGCAATCAAGAATATGAAACAATACTTCGCACAATATATATATATATATAAATAATGAAAATATACAACTTGCGTGTATATTTTTGCCTTACGTTTTGATCGCCAAATCCCAAAGTCACCAAGGATGATAGTTATCAAAGTTATACCAAGTTTGCAAAGGAAACTCTAACTTCGTCGAAACATAAATATCGAATTGCGAAGAATGTTAAAGTTCTGTGTAGATGTTACTAACGGACTAATTGTATACAATTTTAAAATAATATAGTAAACACGAAAATGGATCATTCGAGACAATAGCATTTGTAGCTTACGATCTAAAAACAAATATTTAAAAATGAATTAAATTTTATTTAATTTTGTGCCGAGTGCAAAAGTTATGATTAATTGTAGTGTTATATGTTGTTTGGCGAAGGAAATTATTTTATACATTTAGGCGCAATTTACAGTTACATTTTATAACTTTTTTTAATTTTTTTCAAAGTTGTTTGAATAGTAGTTGCTTTTTGGAGTCGGTCCTATTTTTTTACAAAAGATTTTATGTTGGGTTTCAGTTTCAAAAATTTTTTTAATGAAGTAAAGTTTCTCATGACGTGTGCATGTGTACTTAAATGGACATGCTCGATACACTGTAAGCCACTGCGAAGGTAAAAAATTGAAGCTCATAAATTTAAAAAGAAAACTCAATGAGGCAGGCAAAGAATGTCAATTACAAAGTTGTAGCTTTGTTGATTAGTGCGATACTGAAACCAAGTGCTTATAGTGCGATACTGAAACCAAGTTAAAAGTGCTAAATAAAAAGTAAGAGAACGTACAGAAAAATGGGGAGAGGGGCGAATTATATTATTGTTTTAAACTTTACAAAAATGCTCTGGAAGCGCTTTCTTAACGTAGGGGAAAAAAGAGAAAAAGTATCTTCTGAAACCGATAGCAAACAATCTGGCGTGGCACTCACACGACTCTCTCTTAACCTGCATTTCGATAGTATAAAGACAGATTCCAGATTAAAGGGTAAGATAAAAAGTACTATACATGAACTTACATTAAAAGAAATTCAAACTTTTTTTTTAGGAACAGTTTTATTTGACAAATAATTCTGTGTGAAGGGGCTGTTATCCCTTTCAACCCCATTTTTAATATAGTACCCGTCAGTGTTGGACATCAATAGATTAAATTTTCAATCAACTAATTAGTTGACTAAAAGTTTAATTACGATTAATTTAATCACAACTAACGGTTATTCATTTGCTGCAAATAAAAATTCAATCATGATTAAATTATTCGAAAAACAGACGACTAACCGTTAGTTGTGATTAAATTAATCGTGATTAAATCAATCGTGATTTATATTTCAGTCATTTGCTGCAACTAAAAATTCAATCATGATTAAATTATTCGAGAAGCAGACGACTAACCGTTATTCATGATTAAATTATTCGTGATTAAATCAATCGCGATTAATATATTAGTTGCAGCAAATAATTAACTGTTAATCATGACTAAATTAATCATGATTAAATTAATCGTGATTGAATTATAGTTGTATCCATAGCTGATATATTTTCCCCCTTTTCTCAGAAGATAAAATGCCACTAAATTTGTTATAACAATTTTCAGTAACGGTTTATAAAAACTTTCCAACAAGGTTGAAAAATGCTAATGACTCCGGTTTGTCTGTCTGTCCATCTGTCTGTCTTTAGCTCTAACTCCCGTAAATATTTATGGAATTTCTTGAAACTGATATAGGTTATTCAAGTTCATTATCGAATGTTCCCTATTGAAAATGAAGTAAATACCTCTACTGCTTTGTGTACAGGGATACCCGAAAGTATTCCAAAGCATTGTAATCTATGGGAGGTATTTCTATAAAGTATATTTTAATACTTTTATTGTACACAAATCTTAATGAAATTGAAATATGTCATTCAAGTTTGATATCGGATGTTTCTTATGTAAAATGGAGTAAATACCAGCACTGGTTTGTGTACAGGGATACTCGAAAGTATTCCAAAGCAATGTGTTCTATGAGAGGTATTTCTATAAACCAAATTTTAATAACTTTACTTTGCACAAAGCATAATGAAATTGAAATATGTTATTCATATGCACAAAAGAATGCTTTCTATAGATTATAGTATGATTAGCATTATATTTACAGGGCCACACAAAAATATTCAGTTACATTAAGAGATATTAAGAAAAGTTTGCTGGAATTGCACGTTCGTTTACACTAAGTGTATTTAACACTTTCTCACAATTTTTATGTGTGAATATGATTTCAGATTATGTATCTGTCTGTCTGTTCGTCTGTCTGCCTGTCCACGCTCTAATTCTAATAAATATTTATGGAAATTCTTGAAACTGATATATATTACTCAAATGTACTACTGGATGTTCCTTATTGAAAATAGAGGGTGTACCTCTGCTGGTTTGTGTACAGGAACACCCGAAACTATTCCAAAGCATTGTGTTCTGTGGGAGGTATTAATATAATCCATATTTTAATACCTTTATTGAACACAAATCTTAATGAAATTGAAATATGTTATTCAAGTTCAGTATTGAATGTTTCCCATGTATAATGTTTAAATACCACCACTGGTTTGTGAACAGGGACACTCGAAAGCCTTCCAAAGCAGTGCATTCTGTGAGAGGTATTTCTATAAACCAAATTTTGATAAATTTATTACAAAGCTTAATGAAATTGAAATATGTTATTCATAGGCACCATGGAATATAATATAATTAGTAAACTGATTTACAGGGCTACAAAAAAATATTCAGTTACATTAAGAACTATTAATAAAAATTTGCTGGATTTGTACTTTCATTTACATTAAGCGTTTTTAACACTTTCTAACAATTTTTTGGCGTGAATATGATTTCAATTTGTGTATCTGTCTGTCGGATTGTTTACTTTTATATCTGCCTGTCTCCCGCCCCCAGCGTCAGTAAATATTTTCAGAAATCTTAAAAAATGTTATATATTAGTCGAGTTCACTATGAAATGTTCTCTATTTAACATGACGTAGTACAACTAGTCGTGTACAACTAGTTTGTGTACAGGAACAAGTTTGCGTTTTAGATCAGATATTTTTAAAAATTATATTTAAATAACTTTCTACTGTAAAAATCATAAATAAATTTTATTTATTGTTAATATTCTAACATAATGTTTTGTATAGAATATGATATGAGTAACCTTCAGATTTATAGGACTACACTAAAATATTCAGATACATTAAGGGCTGCAATTATAATTTAACGCCTGCATTTTCTTTTGTGTTAAGCCTCGTATCTCTCGTAACATTTTAAATTTACATGATATTTGTTTGGGGGTTTTCGTATAAGTTGCTCAGTAACTTGGCTATTAAATTATGCAAAGGAAATTTTTATAAAGCTTGCGCATACGTAGTTGAAAATTATTTAGTAAAAGTGCTGGTATTTCGTAAGATGTTTAACATTTTTGCATTCTGATTGCTGTATGTGACATGCCTAATGTAGCATGCCATATTTCTTAAAAATGGATTTTCACTGGATCTAATGCCCTAAGTGTTATAATTAAAAAAGGGGGAATTGTTTTTGCGATTTTTTGGTTTGGTTTGGTTTCGTTTGGTTTGATGAGTACTGAGATTTTTTGCTTGCCTCGAAGGCCGCTTATATCTCGAAATATCCACACCACAAGGGTTTACAAGTTTTTATTTAATACACAGTAACAAGTACACAATATTTTGAAGACATAAGACAACACAAACATCCATGCCCGCACCAGGATTCGAACCTGGGACCAATAGATTCGGAAGGCAGCGTCCTACCGACCGAACCACCTGGCCGGCTGCGATTTTTTAAAGAAACCGTTATATCTCCATGAATATATGAGGTGGCCTCTCAAAATTTATACAAATAATGAAAAAAATCCTCATAATCACATGCTACAGCCAAAACGCATTTAAAGCATTACGTTTTAGAAGGTGATCCAAAATATCTTTATTTTTGTTTAATTTTTTACACTGGTCCACTTACTCAAAATTGTGATGTAAATTTAAAAAAGAAGAGAAAGAAAGTGACAACTTTTCAACAAAGTTATCAGATTCTCGCGTTTGGCAATAAATGAGCCAGAACTGGATTGAATGTCATTCACGGCAGTGGATAACGTTTCTGTGTTATTTATCCATAATGCTTTGCTCCGCTCTAGCTTGCCGCACGACCACTTCGCAGTATTGGCCGAAAATTTAACGTTACAGTGAGCCGCTTAATATGTACTCACTCTGGTAGCTGTTTATGAAAATAAAAGCTTGGTAATGATAAAAGTTTTGCACCCTGTATATTATTACCTCTTTTATAGATACCTCTGGGGGTCACCGAAGCGGGAGAGCCATCCCTTCCGCGGATGATCAAAATTGTGATGGCATGTCTACCGACCACCTCTAGGAGTGAGTCCCAGACCATCGCCAATTGCCCAGTGCGCAGCACTAGTGTGACGTAAAACTAAACTAACCTTTTATAGATTTATTACGTTTTAGAAATTTATCAAACTAGTTTCGAATTTTGTGAATGTATCAAATTAACACGTTCACGCCGGCGCATTTTGTTTACATAGTCTTCTCAAAAGTATCGGAGCTCTAGCCAATAATTCCGATATCAAGAAAGTACACTTAAAACTGTTTTGTTCAATAAATCCTTGTTGAATCATGTTCTTAGACTGACTAAGAATATGACTCGATAGGGATTTATTTAACAAAGCAGTATTAAGTGTACTTTTTTTGGACAGGGATTATTGCTACTGCTCGAATACTTTTCTGCCGACTGTACAGTCGGTAACAAAAGTGTCCGAACACTAGCCAAAATTCCTACGTATAAAAAGTACGCTTCATACGATTTTGTTAAATAAATCCTTATCGAATCATGTTCTTACACTGACTAAGAAAAGGATTCGACAAAGATTTATTTAACAAAACCATATTAAGTGTACTTTTTTTACATAGGAATTTTCGCTAGTGTTCGGACACTTTTGTTACCGACTGTAGCTGTGACCCACCAGTGGGTCACGAAGACGTGAACGCGTTTAAAAAAAAAAAAAGTCTATAGAAAAATTTAAATATTTTAAAATAACTATTGTGAAAATAATTTGCAGTGACATGTTAATTAAGAAGAACGTAGGTAGGTAGATTGGATTTAACGTCGCACTAGTAATTCGCTATGCGTAATTGGCGGTCTGGGACTCACCCCCAAGGATGGCTCGGAGACATGCCATCCCAATTTTGATCCTCCATGGAAGGAATAATTAAGAAGTAGGAGAGCAGGAACTAAATTGCAAGGTTTAAATAGAAGAGGTTGAGGATGAGTCGGTTTTCATGTCGCACTAGAGCTAAGCAGCGGACATTTGCGACGTTCTGAGATTCATCCCTAGGGGTGTTCCGGAGTCATGAAATCAAAATTTTGATTCTTCACAGAGAAAATAGATTCCCCGCATCAGTAACTCCCAGAAGTGTTATTTTTACGAAACATGAATGACATTACATCTGCGACGAATTTTACGTGCAAGAAAAACTTGTGAAAAAAAAATAAACTTACAAAAACAGGTATAGAATTATGCAAAGTTATTAATTTTGGCAAAGCTGGAAAGATAATAAAATTCATTTTAACCTCTTTTCTTATATAAAAGACATTTTCTATTTAAGATCAATTTTGTTCATGCGAACATTGCAATGAAAACTAAAGTTGTTGAAATATTATGGATATTTTTTTATACGAATTTTAAGACTTTTCAGTTTGACTGACATTTCTGTGCCTGCTGCCTCTGTTCTTGCAATGAGTGTGTGAATTTGAAAAAAGATTGATTCGTACGTAAGAAAAAAGTTGCATTTACACTTTCTCTTTTTATACAATATATTTGCCATCTTTATAATTTTTTAAATATGTTTTGCCCCAGTTAAATCTAATTTATTTTATCTAATTTCTCAAGCATACTTTTTACTTTGTTTAAGTTAATTTGATATAATGAACAAATAAAGTAAAAACTTCTCAATCTTTCAATCCACTTTCAAATAAAACCAAATGACTATCTTTTGAAAAAAACCTCATTCTAAATCTTTTAATGCAGGGTATTAGGATACGACTTACACATGTCCTTAGAATGTCTCTTTGATTTGTATCCTTATGCTTGAGAACGAGACGCCCTTCAAAAAATTAGATCATTACAATTTGGAGGAAGAAAAATCGATGTGGTTTGGTCTGCATGGCGACTTTCTAAACTTTTATTCTAGATTGCTCTTTCAAAGCGACAAAAGAGTAAATGCTAAAGTAATCAATAGATACGTCGGAAAATGAAATATTATACCGCATCAAACTTTGAGACTCCAGTTTATAAAAAGTTTTACTAAATTTTCAATTTCTTACTGCTACATATTAGAGCCTTCCAGTTTTCTCCGAATGGTCTAGTTGTTTTTGAAAGATGCGTATAGAAAACTTGACGTGAGATTTAATTTTCGTAATATGGAATGCGAATCTGTTTTTTCCGATACGCTTTATTTGCAATTGGTACTCATTTGTTAAAGGGTTGTTGAAGCATTTGTTAAAATTATTGTATACTAAGAGTGATGTAATATATCTGAATGAAAAAGATTAAATTAAAAGATTTCAAAAGCATGCCATCTTAAATTATGTCTATAAAAAATAGTTTTTTTTTTCAGCTATTCGTTTTGCTACTTTCTTTATTTCACTTTTCCTTTCTTCCTTTCTTGGGGTTATTGACGTGGAAGAACAAACCCCGTAATCCAAGTAAATTACTTGTTTATAATTTATTACTTTTAAAGTGTTTGCATGTCTATGGACTATTCTTAAGGGTGAGTCCCAGACCGTCGCCAATTACCCGGCCAATAAAAATTGCGCAGTACTAGTGCGACGTTAAACAAACTTTTAAAGGGAAAAATAAATCCAAATAATCTATCTCAGATTCTATTATACATAATTCCAAAAACTTAATGTATGAGAGAGGCATTATGAAACAATATGTTGATTTAATTTGGCTGTATATCGGCCAACAGGTGGTGCTACTGTGCTATACTTCGTGTATAGGAAGGCTAAATATCAACCTCTGTGCACGAAATTTGATATGTGAGATAAACATTATGAAAACGAATACTGACTTAATTTAGGAGTATATCGGTCGACAGGTGGAGTTGCTATTGTGATTTTTCACATAGCTACATTTCAGCATCTCTTGATTAAAACTGTACCAAACTTCATACGTAACATCTTTATATTGTGAGAAGCTATGCTTAAACTTTTTTCTACACGTTAAACAGTAAGTGGTGCTGTTATATAGAACGATATAGAAGGAAATTTCGGGATGGCCGTAACATACTAAATTTTTATTTATTTATTTATTTTATTTCATTAAATCTTATCATAATTATTTCTTACTACACTGCAAAAAATACAATGATCGTTACGGGGATGGATGGGGTTCCTACGTAGCAAAGATAAATAAAATATGCATATTACGTTTTTTTTTTTTTTAACATTTAAAAATTTGGCCGATTTCAACGAAACTCTGTATAATTGTTATTTACTAAAAAAATTAGGAAACACCATGCAGATTACATTTACTTGGAAAGATCCAAGTGAGAAAGAGGAGGAATAAACTTTATTAACACTTTCTTTTTATTTTTAAATAGATTTAGCCCTTTAGTTGATTTTTATAAAATATTTTACACACGTTATAATAACTAATATTACAAAAGTTAGATTCAAAAGCTATTTGCATTTTCTCTCTTTATATATTCTGAAAAATACAACAAAAATGTAAGAAATAAAATATTTATTTTATTTTATTTTATTTTATTTTATTTATTTTAATTATTTATTTATTATTTTTTTTGAATTTGTTCGTTATCTCTATATATTAAAAAAAAAAGTTACTGTCGCTGGCGTCAGTTTCTTTTTGTCTGCCACAGTATCTTCTCACGTCATTCGCGTCATGAGAGGTATCAATGTGTTCTGAATACTTCAGCGAAGATATTTCAGCTGCTTAGAAATTTCTATCATTTTAATTAAAGAAGTTATTAACTAAAAACGACAGGTTTATGAAGATACTCTATTTGCCACCTTGAAAAATGTTTCTCCCAGTGATGATGTTCTTCTGTCATGAAGTCATTTTACAAGGGAAAATTAACATATAAGCCACGGTTGTAGGTAGGTAGGTTGGGATTAACGTCGCATCAGTATTGCGCTATGGGTAATTGGCGACGGTGTGACGCACCCCTAGGGATGTACCGGAGACATGCCACCACAGTTTTGATCCTACACGGAGGGGATGGCTCCCCCACTTCGATGGCTCCCCAAAGGCACAATTTTGATGGGAACATGGAGGACATTGCGACCGCGATGGATTTTATTTGCACCAGCCATCATTAGTGTTCCCGATGGTCTTTGGCCGGCCCAAATATCGAATCCGCAATCTACCAACTGCGAGCTTGGTGTTTTACCGACTGGGGTACCGCGGTCCAGATCCGTGGTTATAAAAAAGAAATAAATTAAATGTCAATGTTGCTATTAATAACTTTTTGTCTACTTTTAGAAAATTAATTTTCTTACATGGTAGGAAAGTTTTCTTGTATGTAGGTAGGGTTTAACGTCGCACCAGAACTGCGCTATGGGTAATTGGCAACGGTCTGGGACGCACCCCTAGGGATGTTCCGGATACATGCCATCACAATTTTGATACTCCACGGAAGGGATGGCTACCCCGCTTCGGTGATCCCCAGAGGTATAAGGAAAGCGCAGGCGACGTCATGCGTGGACAAACTTGTTTATTTGTGATTCTACTTAGGGCAAAACATATATGCATTTCCACCAATACGGGTTGTTCTTTTTCCCTTAGTGAGTGGCAAAGATTGAATCAGGGAGCGTTTGTTTGTAAACACACTTTTTGCTTATAGATTTGAAAGGAATATGGAGGACTTTGCGGGCTCGACGGACTTCATGTGCACCAGCCACCATTAGTGTACACGACGGTCTTTGGCCGGCTCAAGTATCGAATCAGCAATCTCCCAATTACGAGCTCGGCGCTTTACCGTCTGAGGTACCGCGGCCCAGAACCATGATTGTAAAAAAGAAAGAAAATAAATGTCAATGTTGCTATTAGTAACTTTTTTTCTCTACTTTTAGAAAATTAATTTTCTTACACGAGAAAATTAAAATATGATTCAGGGTTGTAGGTATGTAGGTAGGCTGGGTTTGACGTCGCACCATTACTGTGCTATGGATAACTGACGACGGTCTGGCACGCACCCATAGGGATGTCCTGGAGATATGCCTCAACAGATTTGATCCTACACGGAGGGGATGGCTCCCCCGCTTCGGTGACCTCATGAGGTATAATTTTAATAGAAACATGGAGGACATTGCGGTCACGACAGATTTTACGTGCACCAGTCACCATTAATGTACACGACGGTCTTTGGCCCCTTCCAGTACCGAACCTGCAATCTTCCAATTACGAGCTCGACGCTCTACCGACTGGGGTACCGCGGTCCTGATCAATAGTTGTAAAAAGAAAATAAACAGGGTCATACACTAAATCTGTGAAAAAATAGTCTAGATATACGAGTTTCTTTCTATTAAAATAAATAAAAAATAAGTAACTGACTTTTAGCATAAATTTTATAAAAATAAAAATGCGCTATTAAATAATTCCTGTTCAGTGAAAGGAAAGCAGCGAATAGGCGGGCAGAGCTCTGCATGTGTTAATAAGTAAAGTGAGACGGGAGTTGGTGAACGGAGCGAGCAGAGGGCAGAGCCCCCTAGTTTTAAAAGTATATTAATCATGAAATGCCAAATACTGTACAGGGCATTTGAGAAAAATAGCAAAATAATTTTCTTCTACCATTCTACATTGCATCAAAGCTTCAGGTTTCAACGAGATCAAAAAGGTTTTTTTAATGTTATCATATAAATTATCTATTTTCAATTCTATTACATTACTGAATGATATTTTTTCTTTAGTTTTCGTATCGTATGGACTTCGTTCGTATACATTGGTTTATGGAATCTCTTTATTGAAAAATATTATTTTTATACCTTTCGAAACAATATTTTTATTTGTAACTTGAATTTAAGATGATGATTAAATCTTTGTCACATGATCATTAGGTTTTTGGAATGAGATTTATAGTTTAACTAATTTACTTTAGGTTTATTTTTTCTTTAAGTCTTCCTGAATAACTATTTTTAATTAAAATTTTCAAATTTCTCTCGGAGTATATTCCAATTTTTAAATGTGAAATTTATTATTAATAATAATAAATAAATAAATAAACAAATACATTTATAAATTGGCTGGTAACTTTTAAAAATGTAAACTTTCACATAAACTTTTCATGAATGGTATCAGTTTGTGCAATTAGTCTTTTTATAAAATGACCTTTGCATTATTCAATCTAAGATAACTGCTAGAAACGATAAATAAACTGTTATATATTAAAGGGTATTCAAAAATGTGACCGCACCGACCCTAAGTAATATAACATAACTGCTACATTAAAAAACTTTAATATCATACTTTCTTCTTGAAAAATTAAATAATAAAAATAGAGATAGGCTGTTAAAATTCAAAGAATAAAAAACATGTTTAATAAAAAACATTAACTTTTAGATTTTTTCAAATAATGATTTTTTGTATTTCCTTTTTCTACATATTTGCTTAATAATAAAACTTTATGTTTTGAAATAACAAAAATTACTTTAAAAAACATAATTTCCAAATTTATTATAATTATTGATAGTTTGTTGCTTAGTTTCCCACAATTGATGAAAAAATTATACATATATTGCTATTTTATTTTTAATTAAAAAGTAGACTTCTAAAATATATTATTTATTCTTTTTATTATTATTATTATTATTCAAGCGATACTGTTTTGTAAGCGTATGTGTGCAATGATAAAAAGTAAAAGACTTGAAAAACATGAAAACCAAATATGAAATATCGTTTTTCAAAAAACATAAATAAATAAATAAATAAAGTTCAGATTTAACTTTCTTTATTCTATGACTTCTACCTATGCATTTTGAAATACTTAAACTTAACATTTTTATTTTTTATTTGACTGAATTAAATATTCTCGAAAATCCTTATTTATTTATTTTTTATTATTTTTTTTTTATCGATTGCCACATTTTTTAAATAAAATTTCTGTTGTCCGTTTTATATTCCTTTAACGTGGCAAACATTCAGTTCCTTATCGCATGGACACACAGTTCGCATTTGCAGTTTAGCAACACATCACTTCCTGAGCTGTGAAAAAGGTATAGTGCCATCATTTTGCTTACAACTTTCATATATACTGAATTTTTGTCACGTATAAATAAAGGAATTTCAAAACTAAACCTTGTGAAATACATTTTAGTGCTATTTTATTATTCTGCAAAATATTTCGAAAGTCTATCATTGGATATTGTAACAAAGCGGACTTGGGGGTATACCGCTGAAAAAGATTGGAATTCTTGTGCCAACGCATATGTTTTGTAAGAGGTTTTTTATTATTTTTAAATGCATTATATATTTCAATATATGTTTTAAAATGTACTTTATTTTCTATACTAAAAATAAATGATAGGGTAGGCTGGTCTAAGAGTACGCACTTACTGTTCAAATTGTTTTAAAATAAAAACATATATAATTCTAGATAATCATTTTAACTTTTATTTTGTTCTTAATTAACACATCTTTCATAAAGTAACATAAAATGTAACAAAAATATAGCACATCTTTGGAAAAATTAAAAAATAACAAAAGTAAGAATTGCGTACTCTTACAAGTGCTGTTGGATAACAGTACGCATATGATTTGATAAGAGTACGCAGGAAAAATGACGTGCATGCACTGTGCATGGATCCATATGCGCCTTTCTTGTTTTTTGGTGAGCGACCATGTCAGAGGTACGAGAGATAGAATTGAAACTCGACATTTCTTGAAAAAGCAAATATAATCCTAATCATAAAAAAAAAAAATAGTGAATTTCTAGAATGTAGACTAATTAATTCAATTGCGTTACTTTTTTATTGCAGCTCATTTTATTTTGCGGCACAATTTTTTATACATGTAAATCGTCATCAGAAAATTTAAATTAGCTGGATAATATTAAAATCCTAACAATAATTGCTTCATAAATAAAGGTTGCATTGATCATTTGAGGAGCAAACATTCAAACAGTGTTTTCTCAAAAAATAAATAAATATTGAGTTTGTGATTTTTCTTTAAACATAAAATATTATGTCAACATACCTTCGTAGTAACTAGTAATACATCTCAACAAACGATAATTAGGGTTTGAGTTTACTTATTTTTTAATTTATTAGTTTCTTGTGTTTTCTGAAATATTGTATCCAATTGAGAAAACATGCCTTGAATTTGTTTTCTTCTGCATTCTAATATATATATATATATACAGTCGAACCTCGTTAACGTGAACACTCTTAACGTGAATTACTTTTAATATGAACTGTTTCTCCAATCACCGTCAAAATCATGATTAGTTAAGTCATATGAAGATTAGTTAGCGATAACATGAACAATTTTTCCCCCTTGAGATTCATGTTAACGAGGTTCGGCTATATTTGAAATGTACACGATGTGTAACTAATAACCTTCATTTTTGAAATATGCCAATTATTTAAAATTTAAATATCATTCGCTTTAATTCCATCGCATAAAATAAATATTATTAAGCCATTTTTTTTTTTTTTTTTTTTTTTTTTTTACTTTCTCTTACCCATAAGGTAGAGAAAGTATTGTTTTTGGGTCAAATTTTCGAACGCGAGATTTTGTTATATTTACACGTTTTGAGGTCCCCTGAATACGAAAATCATGTTTTTAGCAAATGGTCTGTGTGTATGTCTGTGTGTCTGTCTGTATGTCTGTCTGTGTGTCTGTCTGTTATCAGCATATCTCAAAAACAAATTATGGCAGAAAGTTCAAACTTGGTATTCTAAATGTGTATCATATAGGGATGCTACAGTAAGCTTTTCGTTAAGATCAAGCAAATGGTTCGTGTACAGGGACAATCAAGAGAATTCTAATACATTACGTCTATGGGGGAAATTGCAGGTAAGTAGAGTTTAACGTCTATAGACTGCACTAAAACAAATGAAACGAATATATATTTTTTGTAATAGAGATAGTTAACTGGGAAAAAAAAATTGTGTATATAGGAGCCTCGCCTCCCCCCCTGGGGGGGAAGTCTACCCTCGGGGGGAGTAAATTTTCATGAGGGTATCTTTCAAAAGAGCTCGCCAATACCTTTAAAACGAATGGTTGAACCATCGATCTGCGATAATTTAAAACAAAGTTATCGATTTTTTTTCCTTTTAACAAATAAAAAAAAAAAAAAAAATCGTTTTTTTTTTCTTTTTTTTTTTAATATTGAGAATAAAATGGACTTTTTTTGGGATATTTGGTGTTATACTACTACTCTAATACGGAAATCGTCTGCATTATCATAAAAGATAATTTTTTAAAATAATAATTTTAATAAATTATTTTTTAAAAATAGAATTATTTTTTAATAACCGAATTAAATTGTATATAAATGTAGGTGCATTAATGAAACGGGGGGGTTAGCCCCCCTCACATAGAACTAGTTATGATATAAAACTCTTCAGAAGCCTAATATGAATTGTTTAACGCAGGTTTACATTACAGAACTCGTTATCTTACCTTTCAATGTGCAATCTGTATTAATAGTATTAAATTTCAGGGTAAGAGAAAGTCGTGTGAGTAACACACCAGATTATTTTTCAATATAAATGCAAATGGTGGTGATTGAAACACGTTAACTTTAACTTTTTATTCAATCTTCGATACTACACTAGTTTGAGTATCTGTATTTAACAAGAACTTTTTAAGATAAACTATCAATTTATGTTACTGTATCATTTTGGTTGTTGATAAGATTTTAGTATGTGACTTCTTTTTCTTTTTCGTAGAGGAGAGGAAATATCGTATGCACCTGAGCATCAATGGGTAATTTTCGATTTGAGTATAGCTTTGAATTCCAGTTGTTATTGTCTGTCATTCTAACTTTGTAGAGAGTTTAAGGTTAACTCCGATGTTTTCATATACTAAACTCAATGTCCATCATCTTACAATTTAATTAAATTATTAAATAAATCTACATTCGTTATAAATCATTTAAGGTTTTGACTTTCATTTTCATAGTTGTTGAAAACTGAAAAGGTTCAAAATCTATTTAGTTTCTAATAATAAAAAGTTGCCTTAGAACTATCAAAATTAACCAATGAATATAAATTTTACTAGTCTGGCTTCTCCCGTCTAGCTGGGCGGTCCTTTAAAACATATTGTAAAATAGAGGAGTAGGCTCCATTGCTTTCTCTCTTAAAATGTGTGACCGTATTTGCTTACTCAAAAACGGACGCAAAATTATTAGCTATAATTTGAGAGAAATTTCTAGGAAAAAATCCAATTTGAATAAAATCAGTCTTTTCCGAACAAAAATCTCCTCGGGCAAAATGAACGTTCAAGTGTTAGCTCGGTTCCAGTCGAATTTGGATCATTTTTCATTTGGTACAACGAAAATGCGTAATGGTGGCGCCATCTATCGATCGCATTTTAAATGGAAAATGAAAAATATTTTTTAGATGTATATAATTCTTTAATTTATATGTTGTTTAAAAAATATGTTGAGGACTTTTGATGATTAAAAATATAAAATATCGAAGTTAATTTTTTTTTGATAAATATAACAAATGTTTTGTATACAACAGAGAAAAAATAGCAGAAATCTCAAATCACGACCACGAGCGTAAGTCATAAAAAATTAAAAATAAGAAGTGAATGTTTTTTAAAAACGGTTTCTTAAAGAAAAAGAACCATATATTTATATAATGTAGAAATTTATTTGTGTCTAATGTTATCTAATATTTTTATCACATTCATTGAAATAATTTTATTAAAATGCATGTAATACGCTCAAAAAATGAGTTATAATGTTTTAGTTATAATTAAAATCAACATCGGGAATAGTATGCATAGACAAATTAGTACATACTGTTTTTTCAACTCATAGTTATTTAGGAAATTCAGCTATGTTGCGTGGAAGAATTAATTTTCTAAACGTGCTAAATTATGTAGAATTAATTTGCAAACTACTAAAGTCTCTGCTTGTCATTGAGGTTCTGTTTTCAAGAATTTTTCCTCATTTTTAAATCAGTAGTGATCTTTTAAGGAAGTTTATTGGGTTTCCTATAACTTTATGTTATGTATAAAACAAGTAAAAATTTATAAATAATATTTTCTCCGTTTGAAAATTATTTAGAAGGCTATACAACCATTTTCAATATCAAATCGTAGTGTAGTGGTAGCTCATTCGTCTGACACGGAAGAGAACCCGAGTTCGATTACAGCGAAAGGAATGTGATACTTTTTTCAGCATCAAACAGTTTCACTCAAATCTTGTTCAATTTCCCTTAAAAATAAATCGTTTCAATTGGCTCAAATCTGAGCCGCTCGTAGCAGCTCAATCATTTGAGCGGATTTATCTCAACGCGAGAAGTTGCCATTCATTGCGATGAATGAGTGAAATATAGCAGTTCAAATTGATCGGATTTTCCTTTTCTGTTTTAAGAGAGTTCGATATCGGTTTTTAAAGCGATGACCGTAAAGTATAAAAAATAAACACAATAAATGTCGTAATGCTTCAGAAGACAAATATGTATGCTTGTAATTGTCATTTCAAAAGGAAAAAATGAAAAAAAAATTTTAATGCATAATATATTTAATGCATAATTCATGAAAAAATATATTTCCTGTTAGTCACGTCTATCTTGAGTTTAAATTGAGGTTATTTGGCTTAAATTTTTACGTTCCTGAGTGCATCTCTTCTGAGTGGGCGCGGTTGTCCACTTAGTAGAGCTTGGAGTTTGTGATCGGAAAATTTCGGGTTCAATAATCCAGCCGGCAACTATCCGTCGTGTGCATTAATTATAACAAGCGAAAGTAAAATCTGCAATGTCCTCCATGTTTCATAACATTAATACTTCAGGTGATTGCCGAAGCGCGGAAATCATTCCCATCCGCAGGGGTTAAAATATTTTTGGCATGTCTCTGGACAAACCCTAGGGATGAATTTCATATTGTCGTCAGTAACCCACTGCGTAGTTATAGTACGAATTTAAACCGATTTAACCTTAACTTTTCCTGAGTTGGAAGCGAGACATTTTATATGCACATAAAATGCCTCGTTTCCAGTTAGGGAAAAGTGCCAGTTCTTTAGTTTACGTTCGCAAAAAAATTCAGAGACTTCGAAACATGAAACAGATCTTCGCACTAGATCTTTGTGCAACGTTTTGTCGAAAATTGCGAAAATGGAAAAAGGTATATACTTTTCAATTTCTTGAAATTAAGGGGTAAGAAATTAAATCTTGAGTTTTTATATTTTTCGACGCTTAAATATAACGTACGAAAAGGGTAAGAGCACCGTTCAGATGTACAGTCCGTAACAAAAGTGTCCGAACACTAGCAAAAATTCCTATATAAAAAAAGTACGCTTAATACAGTTTTGCTAAATAAATCCTTGTCGAATCCTATTCTTAGACTGACTAAGAACAGGATTCGACAAGGATTTATTTAGCAAAACAGTATTAAGTGTATATTTTTATATAGGAACTTTTGCTAGTTTTCGGACTCTTTTGTTACCGACTGTACGAACATCCAAAGACGGTAAACCATCCCCTCCGAAGAGGATCAAAATTGTGATGGCATGCCTCAAGGCCACCGCAGGGATAAATCCCAGGCCTTTATTAATTGCCCAATGCGTAGCTACAGTGTAAGAGGAAAAACAACTCAGTTCATTAATGTTAAAGACGGTCTAAATAATGAAGTAATTATAAAAAACGCTTCAGAGGCTGATTGGTTGGTTAGTTAGGTTTAACATGGCCCTAGTACAGTGCAATCGATAATTGGAGTTGGTCTGGAACGCATCCCTAAGGATTGTTCGGAGACATGCAATCACAATTTCGATCCTCCACGGAGGGGATAATACCTGTCCTTCGTGAAGTATAAAAAAGCGATGGTATGTACCCAGACTATTTTTAGAACGGAATCCCAGACCGCTGCCTATTGCCCACTGCGTAGCTCTAGTGCGGCATTAAACCCATTCAACCTAATCCTTAACTTCCTTCTTTTTCTCCATCTTCTCCGTAGAGAATCAAAGTTGAGAAGGCATGTCTCCGGATCACCTCTGTGATTACCCTAGACTGCCCACTGCGTAGCTCAAGATAGACGTTAAAACCCACTAAACCTCAACTTTCTTTTTCTAAATTTTCTTATGAAATAGCTAGTTCGTCGATGATTTGCTTTTCCCAATGTCTATTTAAAGCAATAAGATTGTCTTGTATTGGCTTAAAGATTTTTACGCATGCATATAGTCGGCAACAAAATTATTGAAGCACACATCCACATTTTCCATTTATATATGTATATAGATAGATAGATAGATTTTGATCGCTAATTTTTATCATCAACTTACTTTTTTATAAACAGCATACAGACTAAAATCATGACTCGACAAATATTTACTTAACAAAACAGATTTAGGTGCACATCTTTTAAATACGAATTATTGCTAGCGCTTCAATAATTATGCTGCCGATTGTAATTGTTCTCATTTTGGTCTTAAAGAAACAACCTTGTGTTTTAATATACACTCACTGGCCAACACATTAAAAACCTTAGATTAACATTTTATTGGGCTTACTTTTGCACATTGGACCTCCTTTTGCACGGATAACAGATAATATTCGCGAAGGCATCAATTCTACAAGTTTTTGGGGTGCATTTACAACATCATGCATTGGCTATATAGACGTTAAGATTTTGTAAATTGGATGGAAGAGGAGGTTACTATCGGATGCGCCTTTCCAACATGTACCAAATATTTCCCGGGCTTTGGGTCTCTCAGAGAAACTATTGGAAGTCAGATTGGTATTCACTGAACCAATATCAAATGATTATGGCATGATATATAGTTGCATTATCGTCCATGAAGTATCCTTCACTTTCGGAGTAAATGCAGAATGCACTTGATCTTCCAATATGAATACGTATTGCATGGCTTTTTGTTTATCCTCAAATAACACCAGGGGAACACAACACCTCCATACCATCAGAACATTTCCCACACCATATTAGCATATTTATCATATTTACGACGTTAGCGAGTATTTATAGAAACTCTCGCAGGCTTCTAACTCTTTGGTCAATGTGTGTATAAGATGAAAACCTTTGGATCGTCAAATCATTAGCCAATCCCTTTGCCGCGAGAGAGTTAGTCTCCGGCGCTTCCCTTTTTCAATTTTCGTGCTCTAGCTGCCCTTTTGTTGCGTGGTATTTCTTTTTCTTTTCATCCGGCAAAATTTGTATTTTTTTTTTTTTTTTTTTTTTGTGTGTGTGTTTGTGTGTGTGTGTGTGTGTGTGTGTGTGTGTGTGTGTTATAACAACACGGGAAGCACAAAATCGGTCCAAATCCCTGTATAGTGGTAAGCAACCTCCTTCCGTCTTTTACACCTTTTAAATCTTTTAAAACAACTTTTTTTTCACAATTTAAGTTTCTTCTTGAGAGAGTGAGAGTTCAGTTGTACATTGAAATAAAGCAAAATTCTAACTTAACCACTTTTGCATTTCTGCATAGCGGTCAATATATGAGCCAAACGAAGTATCCCTGTGTAAGCAGAGACTTAAAAGCTTCGAGGAATGTTATAATAAGATATGCATATCCGAAAAACCGTAAGGCCAAACTCGTAAACGCAGACGCCACTAAATAACAAAGGACTAACTAATGTTTTGGTAGACTTAATATGGTATATTACACACCTTCAGCAGCAATTATATTGTGGCAGCCATTTTTAATAAACAACAAAACTTCATTTGCCCTGCATGCTGATACGCAGGATGCCAAAACCTCTTACATCCTTCCTGGAAGCTTGAAAGAGTATTTTCCTTATATGTACGCTGAATGAAATGTAGAACTCTAGTAATTCGCGCTAGATATGTTTTGCCATTTCCCGGCTGTTTGGACAAATGTGTTGTGCAGTTTATAAAGAGTGGAGTACATGACCAATAAAAATAGTTTTTTTTTTTTTCAAGAAATACTTCGAAATATCCAAAAATTAAAATATGGTATAAAAGTTGAATATATCTAGAATGATAATAACATATTACTTTTGAAAGTAAGGGTTTTACTATTTTGTATGAACAAAATGTGTCGTACGTTACATTTATGGCATTTCATGGATGCATACTACAACACGAATAAACAGGGTGTTTCATTTTTGTCTTTTTATGCAGCTTATGTTGTATTAGCTACTTTACGTTTTGCACGTATACAAAAAAAAAAAATAAATAAATAAAATAAAATAAAACAAAATAAAATAAAATAAAATAAATAAATAAAAATAAAAAGTTAAATGCATGTTTTTTCAAACGTTTCGTAGGAGGCTTAGTAACACTTGCCAGTTCTTATCAATTTATACCTTTATTTATATACAATAGAATCCCGATACTTCGAATTAATTGAGCCAAAGAACAAGGGACAAACAAAACTTTTTCGTAAATGGCTTGAAGCGCAATAGGATTTAAGGCACCAATAAACCTCTTTTGATTAAACCTAGACCAAGTTACACGGATCTTCGTAATAATCAAGCTTGAATTATCTGTTGTACTCTTACCATGTTGGGCTTCCGTCGTATAATGATTCGATCTAAGACGTGGTATATGAGAATATTTCATTTTCTACTTGACAGGACAATAGTAAATGCTTGGCTTTTGTGCTGACAAAAGACAAGTTTGAAAGACATGCCTCTTTCTCATTTCTAAAGTGCCGTCCCGGAGCCCTCTGCGAAAATAAACAAGCCTGTCATTCGCCGTAGAGGACGCCACAGCAATGAAGTTCAGCTTGAAGTGAATAATAAGAAATAGAGGGGGACCCTTTGCAATAGTTTCCGATGTTCACATTCGAATGGAGAATATTGGACGCTTACGTATGTAGGAAGATCGACAGCAATGCAAATTTTCAAAATGCAAGGGTGAATTCTATTGTCCAGTATGATAAGTAAAGTTCATTTGTGTTTGAATAAATCAGAAACTGTTTCAAAATGTTCCGTACACATGAGTAAAGAAAAATTGATGAAGGTCTTGTGCCATTGGACAGCATAGGTAAAGCACTAGTTATGTCGCATAGTAAAGCAGTAGTAAACAAAAACACTGCTAGACACTGCTCTTTACATGCATGATGCGCCAGAAATGTGCCGATCCGTGTTTCTCTTATTTTCGAAATTAAAACTTTTTTCTTTTTTTTTTAATTGATGGTCAATAAGATCTACTAACCTCAAAAGCCATTACATATATTTTTTCATTAAAAGAAAAAAAAAAAAAAATCAGTCAAAAAGGTATTAAACAGTAGATTTAGATAGTAATAGAAGTTGATGCCAAGCACCTTAGAAATCTTCTCTCTTCTAATTTCATTCCTTGAAACAAATGGAAAGAAAACCTAGATTGTCTAATGAAAGTTTCAATATCGGATATCTGAAACAAATAAATTGCACTAATTGTATCTTTAGATATGTCATTATAACGATGTTAAATATTAGAATGCAGTCAGTTAAATTTCCGTAATTTATTCTTCTGAAAAATGTAAAATTTAAGGTTGAATTGCATCAGAAGTTCTCCATATCTTAAATTTTCATTAATCCTTCTCTCTTTTAAATAACTTAAATAAAAAAAGTGACAAAAAATTCCCAAAACTAGTTTTATAAATATAGTACATAATATTTCATTATTAAATATTACGTCGTAAGAACATTAATTTAATACCTGTATTGACTCTCAATCATACATTTCAATTCTGTTTTGTTTCAAAATACTTTGCACTTTACTTTTACGTTTCTTGAAATATAACAATAGATTTTAAAATTTGAAACAAAAAAATAACATGCCTTGTTTCTTTCTTTCCATATATATTCATTTTTAAAAGTTAGCCGTGCTCTATGACATTTAGTGTTCCAAATTTCTTCTTTACATAAAAGTAGTAGTAAAACTCTGCGTTTTGATGCTTCTACATTGAAAACTAATTTTACAGATATGAGAAATATGCCAAGAAAAAACACGTTGTAAGCTCCTATAAAATGGCTAGTTTTAAAATATCTTTTTATGTTCGTTTGTTTCCCAAAGTCTGGAAATTTTCAATGCTTCCAGTAATGGACCTTTATTTATTTATTTATTTATTTTCTTTTTTAACTTCTTATATCGTCATTTATTTATTTTTTCTTCTCTTTCCCTTTGTGTTTCTTTTTACATTCTTCTAGAATGATTCTTTTCCATAAATATCCAGACCTCTTTCTTTCTTTTCCATTCTGCCTTTCTTAATAATATTATTCTTAATATTGACATTCTTTAAATAAATATTTAAAAGTTATAAAAACAGATCTATTAAAGAAAAAAAAAAAAAACTTTTGTATGGGGAAGGGCGATAAAATAAAAATATATTATTCGTTTTATTATAAAATCTAAATGTTTAAATCACTCCAATGATTTTTTTTTTTTTTTTTTTTTTTGTCTTCCTTAATATGCTTTTTACTTTGCTTGCCATATTTTTTTTTTTTTTTTTTCGAATTGTGTTAGTACTTTTATTGCAAAATTCAAAGACTTCCTCTTTTTTGTTTCATATAAATAGCACACGAAAAAAATTCTGAACACACAAGTAAAAACTTCAGATTTAAAATTTTCTGATAAAAGATTTCTGAACCATCAGAGTCATTTTTTCTTGATTTCCTGTGTTTTTATTACACTTTCCTACACTTGAAGGCATGTCTAGAAATTTATTTTTTATTTATTTTATTTTTTCAGACGAGATTTCAATTTTATTCTTTTTTAACATATATATATATATATATATATATATATATATATACACATTATCCAATTTGTGGTTATTATTATTTTTTCTTTTTAAATCCCAACTGCAATTTTTCACTGAAACACGATCATAACTTAGACGTGAACTAAAAAGTATTTTAGAAATGTGTTAATATTTAGAAAGGCATTCTGATATTGAAAATAATTACTGTCTAGACTATTAAAATAAGAATATTACCAGATTTTTTTAATTACAGGTAATGTCGTTTAGCTGAAATTTTTTGAAATATATCATAATTTGTTAGGAATGTCTCACACCTCAACCTATTACATTAGTTGTCTATGAAGAAAAGAAATAAAATATATCTCTTGGACAAGGAAATCAGAAAATTATAAAAGTAACTTTAAAGCAATATATATATAATTTGAATAATTTAATACCTTTGTAACACTCAGCAAACAAAAGATAGATGAAAGTACCAACATATAATTAAATTTTAAATGAATTTTTTTCGAATAAAATTATTGTCACAGTGATAATTTAATTTGAATACCAATGTTTAGTAAAAACAAGTTAAAGTACTTACGCAGAAGATAAATGACACAAACACAACACATAAGTCTAACGATGAGATAATAGTTTGCCAAAACCATTAAACCAATAGAAACAGTCAACATTTTATAGAAAAGAAAAAAGGATAAAATTACCAAAGAGATCCGATAAAAGGCAAAAAAAAAAAAAAAAAAGAGAGAGAGAGAGAGAGAGAATTCATGAACGGAAAATTGGAATTTTAAATGCTGAAAAACAGAAATGTTCAATCATCAGGAAACTTGCATTTCTATCAGCAGAGTGCAAGATTTCGGAAAACTGTATAGCTAATTCAAGCCATATACAGCTCAAGTCTCTATCTTGCAACAAAACAAAATAAAAGAAGGAAATTAGATTAACAATAACACAATCCAAAATTGATACAAGGAATTAACATTACAATTTTTAAAAAATCCACGTGTTAAACGATACATACGGAGATAGTAGAAACAAACAGGTTGCCAAACGAACATTAGTAAAAAGAAAAGATTAAAGGTAAAGAAACAATCGATTTAGGTGCTACTGAAATGCAATAATTGAATGCATTAAGTGATAGTTAATTATCTTTAAAAGCTAATAACTAAATTAAGAAGATGACTTTTAAAGGGGTTATATAATTTTAACGTTAATCATTTTTAAATTTCAGTTTAAATTTAACTTTCAACGTAACATGGGCAAGCGCCATCTTACGTGAGAAAAGAGATTTACTATAAAGTAAATATAGAAAATGTACGTTTAACTAATGTTTACTGTAGTTTAGTTTAATTTTTAGTCTTAAGCAGTCTCATCCAAAGGCCAACCTGTCATGATTAAGACATTATGATTATTGGTGAATTAATTATTTTATTAGTATTTTTTTGTTATTTATTTTATTTTATTTTATTTTATAAAATAGATTATTTATTTAATCTTTAGATTTTATTAAAATTAATGAAACCAACAAATTTGATTACGCATGGAATGAAAGCTTAATTGTGAATAATTAAACAAATTTTAAGTTTGAAAAGTTGAAGCTTTCATAATATCAACCAGAAAAAGAAGATGTATCCTGCAATTGCAATAATACTATCCTTCCTATTTTTTTTTTCTTAATTAAATTCGTTAACCCACTCAACCAGCCAGCCATACAACACCACCCGTCCTTCTTAATCAAATATCTTCCCTTCCATCCTCCACATATTTTATTTTATTTTTTATTTATTTATTTATTTATTAAAAAACATTATACACTTTTTTTTTTTTTTTTTTTTTTTTTTGTTAGACAGTGACATTCATTGATCGATAATAGAATAAATAAATCGCTTGGGATAACCCATACCAGTAGCAGTATTAATTAACTGTTTAATGTTTTTGTTTTTGTACTTAGATGAACAAATTCTATGTATGCGAAATAGGTGATTAAGAATGATATTTCTGTACACAGATAAATGAAGACAAGAATTAAAATGTGTAAATTTACTTTAAAACAAAAATCTTTTCGTTTATCATATAGATCAGTACAGATTTTACCTCCATTAAGTTTAAATTTTTAAGTCTAAAAAACAAATGCAATTATTGTCAATAAAATTATGAGTTAAAGTAAGGTGAGAGGGATATTTAAATTTTAATGAAGATATATATATATATATATATATATAGTACTAAGGACGTTAAAACAAAGAAACAATAATGAAAAATGTCGTATAAAATTTTTAAGTGTTGGGTTTAAGTGTTGGGTCCAAAACTAAAAGATTTCACGCGGAGGGTCAGTGTTGTAGTTGTAGCTTTAGATGATAGTTTTACAGCATGCACATCTTTTTTTATTAAAAATAAAAAATTGATTCCTAAGATTAAAGGTGACACGATCAAAAAGTAATTACATAGTGAGAGTATTCTTATTACTGTACATTAAGAACAGCATATTTTGACAAACCTCAATTCAAAAAATTATAAAATGTCTTATCCATCAGCCACTGTTTGTAACTTTTAAACGTTGTTTAATTCAAAAGAAGTTTTAAAGTCATTTTTATGAAAAACGCTTTCCCTGTGCATGCGCAAAAGATAGAAATTTTTTTATTACATAGGATGAGAGCTATATATATTAGGCAACTTTTGTCAAATATTCATATGGATGGAGTAAAATTTAAGCAAATTGTCGGAAGTAGAACGAGCTAGATTTTAGACATTTTCAAGAGTTGCAATTTGAAATTTTATAAAGGGTTTTCCACATACCGCGTAATTAATCTGTAGATCCAATTATTTCAACCACGCTCCAAAAGTACTCTTTTGTGAAAAACCCCTTAAAAGCTTGTAACTCTAACATATTTTTATTTATTTACTAATATTTTTCAGATTATAAAAGGTTTTTCACAAAAAATAACTTTTAAAAAGTGTTTAAAATAATTAGATTTCCAAATTAATTACGCGGAATGTGAAAAACCCCTTATTAAATTTCAATTCTTGGAAAATACCTAAAATCTAGCCCGTTCTCCTGCCGACAATTTGCTTCATTTTTATTCTATTCAAATGAAATTTTGACAAATGTTGCCCGATATATCTAGCTTTCAACCAATGTAATAAAGAAATTTCTATCTTTTGCGCATGCGCAGTGGGAATAATTTCCGTTTAAAACTTTGTATATTATAAATAAAAAACATGCTGGTTTTTTTTTTTTGGAGTTTTAAAATAAATGCTTAAACATGCTATCGTCACACAAATTCATCCACTATTTGTACTTGGTCTATGTTAACCTAAAGTTACAGATCATTTCATTCATTTAACTATACAAGGCGATCACAAAAATTATTGATTTTGCTCAGTTTCGTTACCGGCCTCATAATGTTGTCTTAAAGCAATCTTGCCTGAAAAACATGAGTAAGACCCAGTCCTTTAATTACCACCCAGTGTTTGAAAACATTTCATTGAGAGATAAGTTTTTAAATGAAAAAAATTGGTTGTTTGCAAATCTTGCTAAACTTTTGAGCATTAGTGTGTGTATATATATATATATATATATATATATATATATATTCCCTTTTCTGTATAAAATGTAAATTTTTCATTGTTTATTTTAGACAAAAGTGAGACATGTGAAAATAGCAAACTATTTATATATAAATAATGAAAAATATTTCATTAATAGAAATTTCCTGTACCATATCTTTACCATTTCATGTAACAAAATGTTAAAAAGAAGAAAATGATTACTTGGAGCATAAAAAATGGAGATTCTAAAGCATACGCTGCGATTTTGATACCGAATCAAACTATTCTAGTGTGTATTCTAAATTTAGGATAAATGGAATCGAATATTCTATTCAATGTTTAAGATTTTATTCCAATCTTTATTCTGATTGATTTTTTCTTTCAGTATAAACTAAATTCAGCAGATTTTTTTTTTATTTTCCAACTGAAACCTTTCTATTTCTTAAAAATTAGAGATCGAAGCCTCTTATATTTTGAAGACCATTAATTTTTCAGTAATTTTTCCTTTACTAAACGGAAGAATGTGACAATTAAAAGAAAATTTATTGCTAAAAAGTAGTTTATTGAAAATATATAAACCAACGACTCTAGACTAAAATTCAAATTCACTAATAATAGAATAATAATTCAGCAGATAAACCCATTTTATCTTATAAAATTGAGTGTATAAAACCATTAAGTATATCCCTTCATTATACTTAATATTCAAAACGCAGAATATTTATATTATATTTTGTTATTTTAAAGACGCAAAACGAAAAGAAATATGTTTCATAGAGCTCGACCCAGAATTTAATGACCTGTGGTAAATAATGTGATAAATGCTAAATGTATATCATTGTCTGAAACATTATTTTAGTACTTAAATACTAATTAAAAAAGGAAAACTAAATCTTCCTATATTTCTAAAGGGGGGGGGGGGGACAATGTCACATACATATAGCTGCCAACTTTTACGTTTTTCTAACACAACTTAACTAATAAGTAAACTCTTCATAAGCTCATACACAGAATTTTTTTAAAAAGTTACAGAAGACTCTCCTCATGCTGTTATGTATGTTATTTAAAAAAAAAAATAAAAAAATAAAATAAAAAATGGTGGAATCTGTATATATTGTCTGTAAAATAAATAAATAAATAATAATAATAATAATAATAATAATAATAATAATAATGACCGTTTCGTGAGTATTTACCATTTATTGGCGACGGAACGAAATTTGAAACAAAACGACTTTTTGATAAATAATCCTTAAAGAAGACCTTTTTCTATGCTCTTCACATTAAAATAATTTAGGTAAGATTAATTAAAATAACCACATTTATAACTACAATTTTGTCAAATATATATATTTATAACTGTGTAAATCGAAATGTAGTGATTGTATATTAACAACCTTCGATAACTGCGGAACACATAAATTAACTTAAAAATTTACATGAACCTTGTGTGTTTACATAAATTTTAAGTTACTTTATGTGTTAAAATAAAACAATATTTAAGGGAATGTCTTCGGTTGTGGGTACAGTTTTGTCTTTGGCTTATAATTTTAATAGAGTAAATGTTATGCAAACATATGCATACCAATGGCAAGCTAGAACGCTTAGCTAACGTTTGAGAAAATAACTGTACTGATTCTGTCAACCAGAAACATTTTATCACCAGCTTTGTGAAGTCGTCATTTTGTTGAAAAGAAATTGCGTTCTCGGTTGCGGGCGCATTTGAAAAATACGCTAAAAATGGGAATAAATACGAAAAACCGCCATAAATACAGAAAATAAGAGAATTTGTTCATTTTGTAAGGATTCAGTGGCCAAAATAACAAATTAAACAAATTAAACAAAAATTAGAAAAATCCTCATAATCACATGGTACAACCAAAACATATTTCAAGCATTCTTTTTGCAGGGTGATCCGAAACATTTTTATTTCTGTTTAATTCTTTACTGGTCTTTTTTTCTTCTTCGGGACAAAACTTTTGCTGAAATATATGAGTTATAACTTGTTGTTTATACTCCCAAAGTTTGAGACAGTCCCTCGAGAATTTTTCTTGATAATTGACAAAACGTCTAAATTCGAAAGTGTCCAAATACTTATTGATAGATAGTGTAGTTTCCACGCCTTTAATGTGTGTAGAATCCCATCCATAGTAATAAATTTTCCTTGTTACAAAATCAAGTGTTTTTGATCCACTATTTTAAAATTTCAGTATTATTATACTTTAAACGATAATTTTGTCTTTCTATGAATAGCTGCATTTCCTTGTTTGTAAGGTCGTCTCTTCTCTGGTAAAAGTAGGATGCAATGTTAGTAATTGACTACAGGCCAGTAATTGACCATTTAATCACAAAAATCTAAAAAACAAGAACTAATATGTGAAAGTCCAGAATTAAGCGGTTAACACATAATGCAATACTTTGTTACAATTCCCAATAGTAACTAGTGCTTTGATTAAGTGTTAACATGCACAAAGTTGCCCACAAAGCTGTGACTCACAAAGTTAATACTAAGAGCGGTAAGCCTCTGTCCGTATTAGTCAGATGCTATGCGTCGTTTAATTCAATCTTAAAACATCAAACAAAATTTCATTCTAGAAGTTTTTTTTTTTTTTTTTTTTTTTATGTATGTATGATATTTATATTTGTTAAAAATATATAAATATATTTTTATTAATAAATTAATTTTATTGGAATTAAGGGTTTACCATAATACAAAAATTATATTTGGATTATGTTCGGTCATGTATAAGTCTGATCCAGTTCAGTCAGAAATTGACTAAAATGGTTAATTTCTGAATTCTTGTTAGTTTTTTTTTTCTTTTCTTCTCAGTAATTGAACAGTGTGGTTAATCATTAAATGTATAAGATGTCTCACTTAAGTTTCGCAGAAAATTTCCGAGCTTGTGAAGGCTTCTAGCTTTCGACTTTGATAGTATGTTTGTATACGATATTCTAAGCGGTTTAGTAAGTATGTAGAATCATTTTTGAATAAAATCATCGAATGAAGAATTAGTTTGCTGCATGGAAGGATGCGTGGATGAGTAGGTTAACGTTGCCCAAGAACTATGCAATGGGCATTTCGCGAAAATCTGGGATTCACAATTGTAGGATTCAGGAAAGGTGTGGATTAATAAATCGATTGGAGCTAGTTATTAGAATACGTTAATATATTTTACGTATATTGCATTAAGATATAAATTTAATATATATTTTTAACAGTACCTTTTAATATAAACATTTTTTAAACTGCACAATTGAAAGGGTCAATAACTAGTATGACTATGGTCAATTGCTGCGTGGAAATGCAAGGACAAATGTGTTCTGCGTTTTTGGCACCATTTTTTTATTAAGAAATATTTACTGTAGTTTTACATTAATATTTTGTGGTTGAATAGGATGGAGATTCATCATCATCATCATCATCAATTTCAGCCTTTTTTCAATACACTTCAAAGTGAAGGTCAAAGCCTTTTCTAGGAGATACTAATCTGGCCGGTTTAATTCAATTCTTCTCCTCCAAACTTAACAATCTCATCCCTTCAACGACACCTTTTCCTCGGTTTTTCTTATTACTCGGTATCCAAAGTAGGACTTTGGCGGTTCGTCTATCACCGTCACTTCTGGTAAGGGGCACGTCCAGCTCCATTTTAACTTCTTTACTCTACAAATGATATCAGTAACATTGGTTTGCTCCCTATTCCATGTGTTTTACAGTCGGTAGCAAAATTATTGAAGCGCTAGCAATCATTCCTAGTTAAAAGTTGTGCATCTAATTCTGTTTCGTTAAATAAATATTTGTCGAGTCATGATCTTAGTCTTATGCTATTTATGAAAAAGTAAGTTGATGATAAAAATTAGCGATCAAACTAAAAGAAAAAATATGAAAAATATGGATTTCTGCTTCAATAATTTTGCTGACGACTGTACTTTCAGTTTCTTCATTTAAATCCTAACTTGCATCTTCCCATGCTTCTCTGGGTTGTTTGAAATTTTGTATAATTTTACGCATTAATGTTCAAGTTCTGAAGCTTAAGTTTATACAGATAACAATACAGGTGAAATAATACAGGTACATTGATCAAAAACTTTTCTTTTCAATAAATTGGGGAGGTCGCTTTTGAATATACCGCTGTTTCTTCCGAATACTCCCCATGTAAGTTTAACTCTGCTATTAATTTCTTCTACGATTTTTCTGTTCATCGTAATGCCTTGTACTAGATAAATATAACTGCTTACCTTTTCTAATTCATTCATATCAACAGTGACCTTCAGTGAAGAAACGAAGGAATTTAACATGATTTTTCTCTAATTGAGGTTCACTTTTAATCCAAAGAGCTTGCTTTCTTTGTTTAATTCTTGAAGCCTTTTTTTCAAATCCTCAAATGAGTAAGCAAGCAGTCCAATGTGTGATGAATTCGGACGCCCATGTAATGAATTGGCACCGACATCATTCATATTTGTGTAAGAAATAAACACTGAAACGTAATAGTTCAACATAACAAACGGTTAATTAAAGCTCTTCATCGAGGGGATAATGAGGCTACTTCTTAAATGTATAATAAAATATAAATAATCTATAACTTCAATGCAAATATAATAAATAACTTGATAGCTACAATATACTTTCATCGATATAACGGCGTGAAACTTTACTCTACTTCAAACTCCAGGAGACATCTAAATCTCTGCGGCATTTCACTCTATCCCCTCGAACAGCAAACTTCGTAATGAACTTCAGAACTCACAAAAATCAAAATCTCCTCTCCCCACAAAACTCCTCGAGTATTGTTTTAACCTGCCTTTTATATTATGTAACATTAATTTGCATTTTGTACGTAATCTGCCTCCCAACAAACTTAATCAGTTTCTTCTTACCTGCTACATTTCGCGAAATCCGAGGCTTTTACTTTAAAATCGTAGAATACCTTTTTTAATAGAGTAATGACTCGTAACCGAACTAGGATTCCTCGCAACTCCTATTTGTGAACTTCTTAGGAAATCTTCCCCTAACCTTACAGTCAGCAGCAAAATTATTGAAACACACATCAATAATTTTCATATTTCTTTTTTCAGTTTGATCGCTATTTTTTATCATCAACTTACTTTCTTATAAGCAGTATAAGACTAAGATAAGCTGACCAAATGTGCACATTTTTGGGGGACAGCCTTTATTTTCAAGGCATTTTTCTAAGTTTTCAACAAGTGTAGAAAGTAAATTTATTAATCAATAATATTTTATTTTTAGTTCTTATTTATTGTGAATGAAAAAATGCGTCCGTTATTGGTTAATTGTAGCAATTTTTAAAGCTTTTCTATTGTAAAGGTACTCTGATCTGGTCAGTCTAGACTAAGATCATGACTTGACAAATATTTACTGAACAAAACAGTATTAGGTGTCCATTTTTTAAGTAGGAATTATTGCTAATGCTTCAAAAATTTTGCTGCAGACTGTTCAAATGTCATTCACAAATCTCAAATGAAATATAAATTCTCCATGAAATTTTATTTTTTTCTCTTCCCAATTTAGATTCTTAAAAGCTTCTTGAAGTACTGAATTGAGCAGTTTAGATGAAATTGTATCGCCTTGTCTTACACACTTTCTGATTTGGAATGCATTACTTGTTTTCTGTAGTTTTAATTTGGCTGTTGCTTTGTTACAATTGTTTCCAATAAGGTGAATATATCACAAATTAGTATTGAGAATTTCTTAACAGAATTTCTTAAAGCATTCATAACTGGTAGCGATGATACAGAGTCAAAATTTTTTTCATAGTCCACAAAGTCTTTGACTGACTCAAAACATCATAAGAGGCATATTGCAGGCATGCCAATATTTCTTTTATATTCAGGAGTATTGTTCTTACCGGCTTTTTTTTTTTTTTTTTTTTTTTTTTTTTTTTTTTTTTCTTGAAGAATCATTTACATCTTATTTAATTGTTACTGCATATTGGCGAATTTTTTTTTCTTTACCAATAATGTGGTTTAAAAAATCACAGGTACTAACAGTGATCAAAAATATATGTAATATCAAGTTATTTATTATATATGCGTTGAAGTTATCGATCATTCATATTTTACTGTACATTTAAGAAGTAGCCCCATTCTGTCCTCGTTGAAGAGCTTTAGTTAAACCGTTGTTAAATTGAACAATTACGTTTCTGTGTTTATTTCTTACACATACAGCATATTCAAATATGAATGACGACGGCGCCTTTTTATCACATGTGCGTCCGAATTCGCCACACATTGTATTGCTTGCTTCTTCATTTGAGGATTTGCAAGAAAGGCTTCAAGAATTAAAGAAAGCAAGCTCGTTGGATTGAAAGTGAACCTCAATAAGACAAAAATCATGTCAAATTCCTTCGTTTCTTCATTGAAGGTCACTGTTGATATGGATGAATTAGCAAAGGTAAACAGTTATATTTATCTGGGACATGGCATTACGAATACGATGAATGGAAACATCTTAGAAGAAATTAACAACATAGCTGAACTTGCATGGAGAGCACTCGGAAGAAATAGCGCTATATTCAAAAGCAACCTCCTAATTTATCTGAAAAGAAGTTTTTGATCAGTGTACCTGTATTATCTCACCTGTACTGTTAACAGCGCGCAGGAATAATTTAGAAATCTTGGAATGCCTGATACATTTTTTACTGTAGAGTAATAGATTTTATTGCACTTCATTCTAAATAAGTAAATAAATAAGATGCAAAATTATTTTTAGCGACCATCACTTTCAATGTATAAGACACTTGTCAGAACTAAAATGGTTTTACAGACTAGATATTTCCATATATCGCAAGTTCTCGTTAAGAAGGGAACTTGTGAAATAATATGACAAATAGACGTACATCGTTATAGGGAAAATATTTTATTATAGCTAAAGAGATTAAATCGACAAATGACGATAAATAGTACAATTGGTACTAAATTTTATCACAAATGTGTTAAGTTAATGAAATGAAAAATACTTCAAATAATTAAAATACAAAAATCATTATTTTTAATATAAAATTCAATATTCTATTTTCTATCTAAAGCTTTAGCCCTTTAATTGTAGGAAAATGCACTGTTTAGCTTATCACATTTTTTTTTTTTTTTTTTAGCTTAAAATACTCAAACATGTTTTTGTCTGTTTCTATTGATATTTAAGCTCAATAAACATGCATTAATTTATTATTTTAAATACTGATTAATTCATCTATCTACTGAGTACTTTCCACTAAACTAGCCACTGATGTTTTTTATTCCTTTGTCTTTCAAATTTATGATTCTGTGAAAGTATTGTAAAACAACTAACGAAACAATTGGTTTACTTATTCGTAAAATTACAAGTCACAAAAGTGCAGCTTTTCAGAAACGAGAAAAATATATTCAAGTAATAGCTTAATAGGTTATATCATCCAACATGTAAAGCTAATATTTTACATTCATTCATAAAGATTTTAGAGTTAGCTAAAACATATTATTGGTGTCATTTCTTCTTAAAATTTTTATTAGAAATAAATTTTAATATGTTTCCTTTAATAATTATAATTTTATTAAAGTTATATATAAACGATAAAAACTACTTTAAAAAATAAAATCAAAGAAGCAGAAAATTAAACCGACGCATATTATTAGAATTCCTACCAACAAAAATGACAATTTGTGAGTGAAAAGTGTTAAGGGCATCTTCAAATAATAGTTTTTAAATAAAATTTCTATGTACTTCTGCCGAATTCTAAACATTTTCAATACTTCCTGTAATAGACCTATTTTCCTTTTCTATTCATTGAATCTTCCATGTTTTCATTCACTCGTTTTTTTTTTTTTTTTTTTTCCTTCCGTGTTTGCTTTTATTTTTATTTTATTTTTAACTTTTCTTCTTTTTTCCGATTTAGTCTTTTCCTTTCAAACGTTCTATCTTTTTTCCCCTGCATATGCATCAACGTTCTTTAAGCACGGATTTAAATGGTCGTCTTCCGAATGTCAAAGAAAAATGGAAAAGTTTATTTTAATATGAAATACATTAATTTGATTCATTTCTTTTGAAATTGTAGCTTTAGAGAATATTTTATGCACTTGCGTCTAGTAAGAAAAAACATTCTTTATTAGATAGTTTGAAATCTAATATTTTTTATTCTTTATTAAAATTTATGTTGATTTTCATTAACCATATTAAAAAAACGACCTTCTTATCGACTTGTGAGAAAGCTAGAAAAGGAATCGTGATCAGTTAAAAATACTATTTAGAATGCCACATTAATATTCCTCAGAATTTTTGTCTAAATATTTTAATAACTTGGAATTTTGTTACATTTTAACTGCGAATTTCACACTTAAAATCTTGCGGATATTCTTATTTATTCAAAGTATTATCGATATTAATTTATTTAAAATTGAAAACTTCTTCAAACACCATAAAATTAATGAAAGCACTACCGGTTTCGAAAGAACGTGGCCTTTCTTCTTCAGATGCAAAATATGTGCCTTGGAGGCACGTATGCTCCAAGGGAGGTACGCTCCCGTGGTGCCCAATACCTCCCTTGGTACTCAAAATTTGCCTTTGAGGCAACCTGAAGACAACCTGAAAAAGAAAGGCCACGTCCTTTCAAAACCGGCAGTGCTTTCATCAATTGAATGGTGTGTTAAGAAGTTTTCTAGTTTAAATATTGATTGTGTATCAGTTCTTTAATTTAGTATTTTTATATTAATTTAATTAAATCTTTAGCGAAATTTCAACTATTTATAAATAATTATGTGTATTTGGGTTAAGAATACTAAATTCTTAAAAAATATTTAATTAACGTCAGAACCAACCATATCCAAGTAACTGTCAAAATGTAGAGAAGAGATTTATTCATTTTACCTGTGAAATTTTACCTGTGCTGACGCTAATTAATTTTGTAAAATGGTGTAAGCGTGCAAGGGACCTTGATTCTTTTACAACAGCGCCAACGTAGGACAAAGAATCTTTATCTACATTTCATGCATATTTATCTAAACCTCAAAGTAAAGGAGATATATATACAAACGATATAGCTTTATCTATAATGGAATCCAAAAATTGCAACTTCCTCGTACTTCGTCTACTAAATCAGTCTCTTCTAATATCAGTATTGTTTTACACTGTTTTCCCAAATGCAGTCATGCTATAGCTAAAATTATCAAACAATATGTTTTTAAGATAATTTTTTCAATAAACTCGCCTTTTCTCAATTAAAAGATCCTATAGATAGTATAATTCTTGGGGCATTTATAAGATTTCCTGCCAGTGTGGTTTATCATACAATGACCAAACTAAACGCAGCCTTAAATTCCGCCTTAAAGAACATATTAATTACGTCCGTAAGCAGGAAACTAATAAATCGGCTATTTCTGAGCATTGCAACCATAATTTTAAATTTGATTCAGCTAAAATAATTTGCAGGCATAAATCCACTCATGAACCCGATTTCTTTGAAACTTTTTATATTTATAATCTTAAAAATATTGTTAATTGTGATTTTGCTGTATCCCATTTGTCTGATTGTTGGAAATTTTACATTTAGTCCACATTTTCTAAATTTCTTTTATACTTTTCACAACTAGTGTTTCGTAATTTTCTATTGGCCGCAATCACCCACATTTCGCGTAATTCTAATGGCTGATCATCCTGAGCTGAATTCGATCTCTTTCCTATATATAAGAGCAGTTCTCCCTCATTTCTTTATGTACTGAAGACGGTACGCTAAATGCTACCGAAACAGCTGTGTACTTTCCTATTATTTCAATTTGAATTTCTAAACGTTGTTGCTTGCCTTGTTTTTACCTTTCAACTGTGTTGGAAAGTTTTAAAAATAATTTTAAAATTGTAACCAAAGAAACAAATGAAACCAAATGAAATCGATTAAAATTACTAGAAATTTTACGGACAAAAATTGAGAATTTACATGTGAAACGTTTTAAAGCCACCTTGAAAGTTATATTTTCTGAACAACATTTTCATGCGCTCTGCCAAATTCTTAATACTTTCAAATGACCTATATTCTTGTTCTATTTATTGAATCTTGCAAATTTTTAAAGCTATATTTACAGACATTGTGTTTATTACTCGTTGTCTCTTCGAGTGTTATGTCGGAATAGTGATAGTGAGTATCGTGAGAGGGTGCTACTTTTTACTACTCCATTAAACACCAACATCGACAATTCATGTGACATATTCATAAACTAAGCGTCGATATATCACTTGCTCAGTTTCACAATTTGTCCACTTTTCCTGTAAGTTATTTTAGCGTATATCATCTGCTTTTAAATAATGAAAAGTACAGACTTGCCAATTTTTACTAGATTTTTGAATACTAATAACTTTTTATAGAAATATCCCCTTTATATTTTAACAAAAATTCTCTGATTAAAAAAGCTGGAGATAACTTTAAACAAATACTGGTATGAGTTCTTCCGAAGGGTTTACAGCTGTAATAGTAATTTAATATATTATACTTCTCTCCAAACAATCGTTACTATGAAATGTTTAATATGATTGAAGTATTATAATATACCAAAAGCTATATTTAACTTATTCTCTCTAGGTAAATATAACAGTCCCAGACTAACTTGCTTATTTTTAGTGCCTGTTCAAGACTGACTACACTGTCAGTCTTTATGTTCCAGTAGTATGTCCCAGTAGTAGGAGATTATGTTCCACTGTAGAGTATGTTCCAGTTTAACTGCAGCCATTCCAGTTTCACCATTTTAATAGTACTTACTACTGAAATAGCGATACTACAATGACACTATTAAAATGGAGAAAAATAGCATAAAAATATTGGTTGCAGCTAAACTGGAACCATTTTTCTCGTGAAACGTACCGTTTTATTTTTAACAGTGTATATCTAGTAGATTGATTAAAAATTCATGCCGGGATCGTGAAAAGAAAAAAAGAAAATGAAAGACATTTTTAATAGTTCCTTAGTATAGGCATTTTGATCTAACGTAAGCGGAGCATTTTTTTTAATATAAATGAAACATGCGAGATGATATACTTCTTTTAAATGTTAAATTTCTTTGAATTATTATTATTATTTTAATTCGTGAACTATCAATTTTTCTTTAACCTAATCAGGAGATCACTGACTTTAAAACAACTAATACTTCTATATTCTTCTCCAAATAAATAAATAAGCAGATAATGCGCTATTATTCTTAATAATTATAAAAGTTTAAATGAACTATCGTAGCATGTATTTGATTTCTGACCAAACCTTTTGAACAAAACATTTCAACATTCGAAACTATTTTAAAATCAACACTTGGTAATTGATTATAAACAGGCTTTTTAATTTTTTTTTCATTAAAAAAAACTATTAGTTACATATAATTGATGAACGTACTAATTTTGTTCAAATTAACTTTACAACTTGTGTGGAAACTTCTTTATAAAATGAATCCTCTAGCTAGGGACGGTACTTTGCAGATTTCAAAATTTCAATTTTTGCTACATTTCATTTTAAAAACTTATGTGAATTGTAAAAACTGTCTTTTTCCTGAGAATTTTCCCGTGTTTTATAATTTCTTGCATTTTCTAATTTTTTATTGATCGCATCTTTCTTTCGTGCAGCATATCAGTAATTCCTTTAAAAGTTTCCGGACCAGTTCAGCATCAATTTGCTTTACCTGATTAGATGTTTCATTCTCCTTTTGCCAATGTTCCAGAGAACCTCATTCCTATTTCCTATTTATCTACTTTATTTTCAATATTTTATGCATAGTGTTTCATAGAAATTACAGACTTCTTCTTCTTCTTTTTTTTTTTTTTTTTTTTTTTTTTTTTTTTCTAATTGGCAGTTTTGCGTTTCCACAATTTTCGTTTCAAATTTATGTTTTATTTCATTTATTTAACATAAGTGTTTCTCTTCATTTTGCTCTTTATCAAATTTTGTATATTTTATCTTTTTCCCCTTAAAAAATAAAATAAAATAAAATCGAACTTTTACTTTCTATAAGGTTATTTTTTTTTTCTTTTTAATTATTTATTTTACATGATCTAAACTGAATATGAAGAATTTATAATTCCGACAATCTAACCCAGACAGTCTAACATGTGTGTTTTCTCTAACCTTAAAAATAGTACGGAAGTACGACAGGTCGTGTTATTTCTTTCATACAGCGATTTTGCGTTGTCATACCATTCATTGTATTACACTTAAAAATAAAATAAAAAAATAAAATAAAATCGATCTTTTACTTTCTATATAGTTTTTTTTTTTTTTTTTTTTTTTTTCAATTATTTATTTTACATGGTCTAAACTGAATATGAGGAATTTATAATTCAGACAATCTAACCCAGACAGTTTTACATGTGTGTTTTCTCTAACCTTAAAAATACTACGGAAGTACGACAGGTCGTGTTATTTCTTTCATACAGCGATTTTGCGTTGTCATACCATTCATTGTATTACACTTTGAATGAAATTTGTTAACATTTTTGTTTTTATTTAAAATATATAAAGTTAAAAGTTTGTCATTGTATCTGTCCGGATTATTAGATTTTATCAAAAATTGGTACACTTATTACTAAGGACAAAAACTAGCTGACGATGTATTTTTTTAATTAAATCAGATAATTGATTAAAAAAATATTAAGTAGAAACCGCATTTAAAATTAAAAATTATTTAAAAGAAAAAACAAATTGATGCCAAAAATAAAGAAATAAGTTAATATATTTCTTTTTATGTCGGAAGAATAATCGTGCTAAAGAAATCGAACAGAATTCAGTGTACAACCCTTTTGCAAAATTTGAAATTTGGTACCGAATTAGTTCGGACGTTTCTCACCAAGGTGTTTACTTACGCATTTGCGACAGCCATTTTAATTCATTGCCGAAATGACGATAAAAATTTAAGAGCCGCCAAGGGGCTCCTAAGCTAATGTTATACCAAAGGAATTTTAAGAAATGAATATAATAACTGCTAGGAGATGATTCGCAGTTACTGTATGCCTACATATGGAAGAATAGATTAAAACAAGCCCTGTCGTACTAAATTAAATTCTATTTACAAAAAATGTGAGCAGATTTTTATTTATTTATTTATTTTTATTTTTATTATTATTATTACATTATTTTTAATGAAAGTAATTTACTCGACTCAAATATTTATGAATAGTTTCATTTATTTTTATCCTCGCAATGAAAAGTCCTATTGTATCATTATTCCTTTTTGAATGAGAGTTAAATTTGTTTTAATAGCTGATGTGTAATTTATTATCATAGTTTAATTTTTCCAATTGCATATTCTGTTCCATCCAATCTTACTTCATCTAGTGTTCTTCAATGCTGAAGATAAACAAAGAGCTACGTACGAACAAAAAGAAAATGGAAATTTTGTATAAACATAAGCCACATAAAACGTCTTAATTATAAAATAATAAGTTAATACGGCATAAAAAACGTAGTAAGCCCATGACACATTAAAAATAATTAAACAGCTCAGTAACAGGAGGAAAAATATTAATTGAACATATTAAATAATAATAATAAAATTGGAAGTATAGCATAGAAAACGTAGCAAGAAAATTATATATCTAAAAACATTTTAAGTTACATGATATTTCTTTAATTTAATTGTAATTATACATCGCAGGTAGTATTTTAGATATTCTAGTGAAAATTATACTAGATTCAATAAATATTCAGCGAACATATAATTGTCAAGCATCATATACATAAACTTCTCTCGCAAGATATCATTTCAAGACGTTTTGAGTTCCGAAATCTAATTCACGAGGTTGGGGGGGGGGGGGGTCGGCAACATGTAAGTATCATCATGAACAAAATATAAAATCATGCATAAGACTTTATGTGTGATATTACTCTATATCGATTGTGAATTATTGTAGTACAACACCAAAATCTTAAATGTAGGAATATGTTACGAAGTCGTGGATTTGCTACATATTTCACAGTAAAAATTTCTAGTTTTTATTTAAGTAGGACTAAATTTAAGAATTGTCTCGAAATGCATATGTCGCAATCATGTTAGAAAATAAGCATTTTAAATTAATTATGTATTAGGACTCTGTTGGAATAGACTGGAAAGTGTTTTAAATAATATTCTATTAATAAAAACTCATATTATTTGCAAAGAAAGTACTTTTCTACATATTTTCAATCACTTCGAATTTACTATATACGTGGTGTGTTTCTGCATCGTAAAGTAAACTTTAAATATAGAAAGACTTCTTTATTAGTAAATATATTTCAAACTAATTTTGGTTTTTACTTACTATGTTATGTGCACGAGATTTCAAAAATTTACAAGATTGGGGCTTTAAAAAAAAAAAAAAAAAAAAAAAAAAAAAAAAAAAAACTTATGAACATTTTAATTACTTGAGGGCTGGTAATATGTGAATTTTCATAATAAGTGTCTATATATGAAATCTTCGATGACAAATGTTTAAGTTCATCCACTTTCGACTAAATATTCTTTAAAATTCTCACCAATAATGCATTTTCTACTGAAACTCAGAAAAAATGTTTCTCTAAAAGTCTTATAATGCTTATTTTTTCAAACTGTTCGATGTAAAAAAAAAAAAAAAAAAAAAAAAAAACGAAGAAAATAAAACTAAATCATTGATTTATATATTTGAAAACATTCAATCTGAATGAAACAATCGAAAATCTTATTTTGAGATTTCAGGCTGTTATTACGTATTACAGATATTCTAAAATTGAACCTGCAGTTTGCTCATTTATTAAGTATTTACTAATAAATGGAGAAAAATAGTCATTATTTCCTTCATAATTCTGTAGTAGTATGAAAACATGTTTTAGAAGAACTATTTATTATTTCTATTCATTTATTAAGAGGTTTTCGATAGTCACTGTAACTAGTGGATCTGCAGATCAGGTGCCTCAACGTCCTGTTTACATCACTCATTAACCAGTTGATTATTTTTATTTATTTCATATCATATAATGTAATTATATATAGAGAGAGTCGAACCTCGTTAACGTGAATCTCGAGGGGAATCAAAAATTTTGTTCACGTTATCAGTAGTTCATGTTAGGGTAAGGTGGGGTAAGTGGGACCCCTTTTCGGCATAATTTGACTTTAGCTCAACATAGCACCGGATGTAATAGGCCTAACAACTTAATTTTTTTTGTGGTTCATTCTGTCATATGTTGTCACTCTACCCATGGCAACCTCTAACCAAATTGGCAAATGATGAATTAAAAAATAAAATTATTTTGGGTGGTCATCGGGGTGACCCACTTGCCCCTCAGGGTGGGGTAAGTGGGCCACCCCCTGAATATATTTTTACACATAACTGGTAGAGATTTGTTGGGGCAAGTGGGACAATTACATGATTTTCTGAATCTTTGAAAAAAAAATCACTGAGGTATCTCCATTAGTTCACCCATAGCAACTTTTTCTGGCATACAAGCCTGCTAAAAGAAACAAATGTCAATTTTTTAACTTTTTACTTTTGCATGTAGAGTAGCCTAGAAGTTAGGCCTACAAAGTTTAAACTAGCCTATGGCAGTGTTGCATGCTAGTGAACATTATATCTTGATAAATCATTGGTAAACATGTATTTTAAAAGTCTCTTGGAAAGTGTTGGTTCATTTAATTTCAGCACAACATCTTGTAGCCCTTGTCATCATGAATACCATTAGCTTCAGGGGGGAAAAAGTTATTACGTATAGTTGTGTCTTTGTGCATGTATTACATGACAATTGTATCTTCATCGTTTGGACTGTCATTTAATACCAAGCTAACATAATATTTCTTTTTTGTTTTGCCTTCAAACTGGACAAGGCCATAATCCCCATTTTTAAGTTCTGTGGTAGTGGGTGATAACTGATAGTTCATCTTCGGAACTTGAATCACAACTGGTGGAGTCATACAGATGTAAACCACATACATCAGTGCATATGACTATTTTTAACTATATTTAAAGAGTTGGGGTGGGTGGCCCACTAACCCCGCTATTGTGGTGGCCCACTTACCCCAAACGCGGGGCAAGTGGGTCCCCCAATTTTTTTTTCAACCTTATTAACATGAGTACACGATACTACAAAATGATTCTGTGTTTTATACACTTTCAAAATATATAAAGTTTTGGTTCGTATCATGAACGGTTTGGAAGAACAAAAATAATTAGTACGATGGCGCGAATTACGATAGGACTGCAAATTTAAAAATCACCACAAAAAGGCTTGTAAGTTATCACACACATAAATGAAAACGATGCCATAATGTTTTCTACATCTATTGGGGTAGGTACATAAAAATATTATAACAGATTTTTTTTGAGTCAATAACTGGGGAAATGCCAGGGGTGGTGGTCCACTTACCCCACCTTACCCTATCAGTAATCTATTATAAATACTGAGAAATATACATAAACAGTCAATACATCAAACAATTCCTCCTATTTGTTTGAAATTACGTTATGAGTAATTAATTACTTCTGTTTAAGTTGATAAAAATAACAATAAAAAACTGCTTTTCTTTTAAATTTAAGTTATTATTTTCTTATATCACTAAAATAAAAATTTACATATTCAAGAATTCTGTTATCCATGATTGTTTTGCTTTTTTCTGAACAGTTCGTTTCCATAAATCTTCTACTTTATCTACAGCATCAAGTGTATCGCTGAAATGTTCTGCTTGCATGACAAACAATGTTATAGCTTGGAGAGAATCGAAAACTTCATTTGATGTTACGTTTTTTATTTCTAACAAATCGTCATAGGTTCCTTCTTCTGTTTCTGAAGAATAGTGCAAATCCTTTATTTATTTAGCGTATTTGTTAAAATTAATTTCATTCACTATTTCATTATCTGTAGAAAAACTTGATGTTATTATTTCGTCGTCTATTGAAGCATATTCTTCAAAGGTAACATGTTCTGGATGTATACCACGTGCTTGTGCTTTTGAAGATTGGAAAGTTATCGCTTTTTCTGTTTCAGTCTCAGTGCATGTTTTTGAATAAGACTTTTTAGAAATAAATCCTGCTTTTCGGAAACAATTTTCGATAGCACTAGGAGTTACTTCTTTTCATGTGGATTGGTGCAAATGTAATGCATCCATCAAATTAATGAAGACGGTATTCCTTTATCAAAGCAGGAAATTATTTGAAGAAGAAGTCTCTTCTATTGTAAACTTTAATGCGTCTTATTATCCCTTGGTTACATGGCTGAAACTTTGCTGCCGTGTCTGAGGATAAAAATTCTAACTTGATTGCTTTCTGTCCTGAAATGTCACAGTCAGCACTACAGTTATAGAAGATCAAGCAAATATTTCGTCCTTCTCATTCGAATTTTTTACCCACTAGCTTGAGCTATTTACTGCAGTAATTCAAGTTTTTTTAGTAGAATTATTTGTCACTGGTAAAGTTTTTATTCCATTAAAACAAGGGGATTTGCAGCTTTTTCGATTACAAATAAAAGTAATTTGTCCATCCCGGTCATATTACAAGCAACTGTGTGCGAAAATCTCTCTTTGTTATATATTCCACCGAAGTACTTGGTATATTTTATGGTTGACTTTTCGAAGGAAGTGAAGTTTCATCGGCTTATGAAAATATCTTTAGGTGCATATTTGTTTAAAACAGAGTCCATTTATTATTATTATTATTATTATTATAAAATCCTTAGATAACTCAGCATTTACAACAGCTTCTCCGCAAGTTTTCTTGCAAAAATTTCCGTGTCTATCTTTAATATCTTACAACTATCTTACAAGCAACTAAGACTGTCTTTGCTACATTTCTACACTTTGCTACACTGTCTTTGCTAGACTGTCTTTGCTACATTTTCCACCAGAGAACTTGATACTTTTTATGGTTAACGTTCTCGAAAAAAGTGAAGTTTCATCGGCATTGAAAATATCTTTAGGTGCATATTTGTTTGAAATACATTCCAATTTTTTCATTATGAAATCCTTAGCTAACTCAGCATTTACAGCAGCTTCTTCTCCACAAGTTTCTTGCAAATAATTTCGTGTCTATCTTTAAATCGTTCAAGCCATCCTGATAGACGTGAAAATTCTTTGAAGTTTAAAGCATTAGCGAAATGTCGAGTTTTTTTTTTTTTTTTCTTTTTTTTTTTTTTTTTTTTTTTTTTTTTTTTTGTAAAATTGCTCCAGAAATGGGAAGATTCTGACATCGTGCTTCATTCATCCACCTGATTAATGCTGTTTCTACTTCATCATTATTAGCAATTCTCATTCTCTTTCGGTTCGGCTCAAATTTATTTAGCAAACAAGCCGTTTAAATTTTTTTTATCTGTGTTTTAAAATCATTGATACAGTACTTTCAGCGATTCCATATTTACTTGCTATTTCCGTCTTTTTTTAATTTTCACGAATTTATATCATTTAATACATCGAGTTTTTTTGCAAACTTAAAGATTGCTCAAATTTACTACTCATTATCTGCAACTACAGTATGTAAAAAAGTAAATTAATAAGAGTAAACTAGAAGAGAAACATCAATTAGAAAGAATTAAACATCATATTAGAAGATTTACTTTGTGTCTAGCACGCATGCGCTATGGGATTGGGGTGTGTGTGTGTGTGGGGGGGGGGGGGGGAGAGGATTCCATTTATAAGAATAGCAAAGGTTTGTAATAAATTAAGTGAACTCTAATTCATTCATGATGTTCTTAAATAAACAGCTTTAAATGTTTCTTTTATTTTTTTATCAAATCCTAAAAGTTATATATTTAACTTTTTTTTCTTCCTGTGTTTGAGATACTAATTTGTTTCTAAACGTTAATCGTTTATGAAGTATTTTTATTTATTTATTTTTTTAATTAAATCAGCAAAATAACTTTTGATTTCTGGTACAAACATTTTTTTTTCCCTCCCAACTGACCTTTTGCGAATGAGCTTCTTTCCTCCTCAAGTTCAAAAGGGAGGGAAGAGGGAGGTTGATATAGCATCGATATATTACTATTCCAATACAAATATACTAATTTAGCTATACCTACATTACACAATTACTGTCTGTTCCTGATTATAATTTATTTCTAAGTTATTATTTGAAATGTTTACATTGGGGGTAGAGAGCTCATTTCGCTACACTCAGGCGTTTTGCTGTGTCAATACAGTCGAACCTCGTTAACGTGAATCTCAAGGGGAATAAAAAATTTGTTCATGTTATCAGTAGTTCGTGCTATCAGTAACTCAGAAACTAATCTTCATTGTAACAGGGATTGTAGAAACAGTTCATGTTAAAAGTAATTCATGCTAAGCATATTCACGTTAATGAGGTTCGACTGTATTCACTTTTCTAAAAATTTTCGTTTATGTTAACTGTAGAAACTTCTCTAGGGAACGCCCAAATATGTTTATCTTAAGCGGTAATTCCCGTTAAGAGAATTCATGTAAAATGTTAAAAAAGCATTATAAGTCGTATACTTTTTTATGGGGATTGGGAAAATAGCTCATGGTAACAGTAATTCACGTTAAGCGTGTTCACGTTTAATGAGATTTTCGACTATATATATATATTTCCAATTCTATGTCTACATTTTTTTTAAAAATAGAAACCGTGCTTTAAACATTCTAATAATATATGTTTATTTCATTATGTTTAATGGAGTGTAGCCGTGTTTAAATGTACTTATAAGAAATACCGTCTGTAGACTGTAATGCTGCGGAATTCTTTTACTTGTACCTGTACACTAGCCACAGCGATTATGTACTTCAATAAAAACTATACAACTAATTTATTGTAACTCATTAATATTTAAACCAATTTTAACATCATTTGCATAATTACAAAATGTCATCGGGATTCTTACACGTAATCCTGTAAATAAGTTACTTTGTTTATACATACCTTTTGTCTAGAGAAAACATGCGTTTAAGCATCTTAATAATGTATGCTAATTCCAGTATGTTGAATGTAACATAACGAAATTTGACATTATTTGGATGATTACGTGACATTGCCAGAAGACTTTTATAAGGTCCTGTACATGTACATTAATTATTGCTTAAGCACACATTTTCTTCAGAAAGAATGCTTTAAAGCATCTCAATAATGTGTGTAAATTTCATTTTATTAAATGAAGTGTAACCATGTCCAAATGCGTTTAAACGACCTAATGCTTTTTATTTTATGTTAAAATGCGTTTTATTTCTGTAGGCTGTAATGATAAAACAAATTTGATGTGTCCTTATGAATGATTCATAAATAATCTAGACTTGAAAAATTATACAGCTATTTCTGTATAGCACCTAAACATGTGTACCGATTTGCAAGTCAATCGGGGATTCTTGCGGCCGCTATTGCAATACATACAAATTCTGTCCATAAGCCGTAATGACAAGAAAAACTTTGGTGTGTCCCTGTACACGAACTAAAAACAGAACACACACCCAAAACTATACAGCTAATTCTGTGTGGCTCATGAACATGTGTCAATCAATGTGTCACAAGTTAATAGGGGGATTTTTGCTGCCGCTATCGCGAGACATACATACAGACAGACAGACAAAAGCATTTTGAGTCCCCGCTCTCAACGTATAGGCCTCCACTGACGTTTCGGTAATTAAATGGATTTTTAAAAAATGCAAGGCACTTCAATCTTGATAATTATGGAACGCCAGTGGCGTATTCATTATTCAAGAACTACGATTTTACAGATGTCTATATCTCAGCATCTACTTAACATTTCAGTTTTGGCAATACGTATCATTGAAACCTTATAGTAACGCCTAATTTTTCGAGCCCTCACTCTTTTTTCATGAAATTATAAGTAAAATAAATTTATAATTACATTATTTTTAATTACATTATAAAAAGTATTCATGAACTTAATTCTTATAAAATTTTAATTAAATTTAAAATATATAAGTTTAATCCTTTCTAAAATATAACCACTGAATCCCATTAAAAAAACTAAATAAAAAAGGATACACATTCTCCATTTAAAAAATTTTACTTTTATTTTTTATTTATTTATTTTTTTTTTTGAAATGGCAATGATGGAAATAAAATATTACATTTTATTTTATTTGAAATAAAATGGCGTAGTCATTATTCAGGACGCTTAGAAAAAGCTATCACCAGATAGAGAATTTCTTTTTTATTCGAAACTTACCGGTTTTAAAAAAATCGAAGCATTACATCTATTTTAAAATTGCAATAATATATAAAATATATTTAATCACGTGACTTGCTACGAAAAAATAAAAAATAAATAGTATAATAACAGTTGCTAAATAACGCAGACGATTGAAGTGAATAAAAACGAAGTTCGAAAAAAAAAGCTTACAAAATAAAATAAAAATGAACGGAAATTTTCGATTTTTTTTTTTTTTTTTTTTAATTCAAATTCTAAAATCGAAATTGTCTCGGTGTCCAAGCTACACTCTGTCATCTTTTGTACCTCTGCAATCAATGGCATGGGCTCCAGAGAGTACATAGACAAACAATCACAAAAATAGACAAATCTCTTTATACATATAGATTTTTCCTGGAAACAGGTGTAACATATACAACAGGGTAGAAACAGGTGTGACATATGTCTTCATCTAATTACCATTTAAAATATCTTCTAGCATCTGTGTAGAATTTAAAACTATCATTTTTATTTATTTTATTTCATTGTGAACCTATATTGACATATATTAATTTTCATTTAACAAAACTAATTTGTCGACTTCCAGTCCTCCCCTTCTGTGGTCAAGAGCAGTGTTGCCAGATTTTGCTACTTTTTTATTCAATAGTCACCAACAATTTTGAGAAGTGAAATTTGATGTACGTAAAGAGATGATTAATGTTCGAAATTATTATTCAACCGTTACATTTAAATTTTAACGGGGGATATTGGATAAAAAAGTCGCAAAATCTGGTAACACTGCTCAAGAGTGTCTTCTCTCAAAGTCTGGTATACAGGAGGTACTCGAGTTCAAATCCAGCCTCATCGGCCTAGCCGTTCACAAGTTTCGTGTTTTGGTTTCCGTTTTGAAACACGTGTGATACGAGATCGAGCACTTTAAAACACTCCCATGCAGAGCACTCCACCATTCTACTCAGGGCTAGGTTCCTCGTGTTAATAATCGTCTTTTACACCCACACTCCACATCACACCACTGGTCATCTTCTTTTTTTTTTTCTTTTTTTTTTATGTAATTTAATTTTAATTTTAAATAACAGAGACGATATCTAGTTAATCACAAACAAGAAGTGTTACATGGGAATTCAAAAAGTATTTGGCAAACTTTTTTTCTTTTTTTCAAAAATCGTGTTTACAAAATCTAGTTTTATTGCTTATACATAAACAAAAATAAACTTGCTAATATTTAATCCAATCTTGACCATTTGATGTATTGTTTATAAATATTTAATAAATAATAGTTTATTGCGTGCTATTTAGTTTATTCCTGTAATTTTAATAAAATTTTATGATCAATCCAGCGTTGAGTGGATAAAATATTAACGTTTAATAAAAATTCTATATATTTTTAAACACTACACATCACAGAAAATATAATTAATTTTATTTAATAATTTTAAGATCAAAGTAGATATCGGCTTTTACTTCGAGTGTTTATTTTAAACCGCGTTTTCTTTGCAGCATCCTTTTTAAATTAAAAAATATATATATATAATAAATTTCAAAGCAATCAAATCATGCGTTTCTTTTATCAAAAAATTCGTCTGTCAATAGTTTGCCAATTGTTTCAACCAAAAATAATTCATGCATTTAATATATACTCATGTTTATGAAAACTGCAACACCACGAAAGAATGACGCGACTGAGCTGAAATTTTCAGGAAATGCAAATTATATCGTATAAAGCAAATGATTAAAATTTCAAAGCCACCACGCGTGCGTGGGCGTAGCAGCGCCCTCTGGACTTCTGCTGAAACCGTATAAATAATGGGCTGTAGCGCATGTTTAAAATAGTCTATGTTTATTTCTTTGTGGTAAACGTGAGGTAAGACGTAATTATTTCTTGTCGACGACAGAGGGCGAAATGTGAATAACTTATGAAGTTTGAACGAGGGAAAATCATCGTCCTTTGTGAAGGAGAATTTTCCTATCGCGTAAAAGCAGCTCGTGTGCAGCGTAACAGCAGCACATTGATGCGAATGAGAACCGGACAACTTGAAAATCCGGGAATGAACGCCGAAAAATGACGTCAATGCGCTATGATAGACACTTCGTCCACCTGGCGCTGATGGAGCATACAGCTTCATCTAAGCAATTGGCAGCACATTGATCCACTTCTACAAGTGTATCACTGTCTGCTTCGTAAATTCATCGACGTCTGCTGCGCCGTGGACTGCGTGTACGAAATTCTTTATACAGGATCTCCCCTCACGCAAAACCATCGACACTTGCTGCTGGAATGGGTCTCATGCACATAGAGACTGGCGTGCAGATAGGCAGCAAGTGGTGTTTTCTGACGAATCCCGCTTTAATTTGAGGCATCATGATGGCCGCATTCTTCCGGAGTACATTATCGAACATCATAGTGGACGAACACCCGGAGTTGGTCTGGGGTGCGATTGTGTATCATGGACGTTCTCTGCTGCTACGAATTGTTGGTAATCTTAACAACGACAGGTACATCAGAGAAGTGCTGGAGCCCGAAGTCTTTCCTTTCCTTCAAGGTATTCCTTGAACTATTTTTCAGCAGGATAATACCCAACCACATGTGACAAGGAATGTGCAAGACTTCTTTTCAGCAGAAAACATACAGCTTCTTTCGTGGCCTGCTTATTAGCTGGATATGCCACTGATTGAACGTGTGTGGGATTTCATTGTTCGGCGTCTCGTGATCCTCGTCCTACAGCTTCAACTTTGGGTACGCCTACAAAAAATATGGAATGCTCTTCCCCAAGCATACATTCAAAATCTGTTTGACTCTATGCTACGTCGTATAGCATAGCACTTATTGCAGCGCATGGTGGCCACATGAAATACTGATTTTGGACACTTAATATTCTTTTTTTGCTTTGAAAATTTAATCATTTATTTGTACTAATACAAGTCGTTTGTGCATTAAATTTCATTTGATTCTGAGGATTTCTTCATGGTGTTGCATTTTTTACAAACATGAGTGTAGTTTTTTCTCTTCCTAAAGTAAATCTTAATGTTCTTTGATTTAAGTCAAGTTTATTTTTAACTTAGCTCTTCACTAAGATGCCGGAAGATTCACTTTAAATAGAAGCACTCCTAGTAAACGTGTTACAAACAAATATTGATCTTGATTTAATATTTTTTTTTTTTTTTTTTGCGAAAATTCTTATCGAATATTTTTTTAAATAATTGTTAAAAATGACAAGTACTTTGATTCTTCAGTGTTTAATCCATAATAGTAAAATTTGTAAAAATATGAGTGATATTAATGGAAATATTTTCACTTTAGTTATGCATAAATAGAGCAAATTAAGTCAGAAATAGATTTTTATCGAAAAGAATTGTAGCTTATATTCATCATAATTTTTTTTATTATTATTACTAAAAAAATACTCATCATGTATGATATAAAGTTTTCCACCTTCTGTAGATCCTAACTAAGAATAATGTGAGTAGCATTGATAGTTTTAATGCGACACACAAGAATTTGGATACATTATGGTTTTGTTGTAGCAGTTGTTTTACGTATATTTTCATTATATTCATCTGCTTCAAACGCAGTGTAATGTTAGGCTACAATATGTTCTGAATTAAAAATTACACGTATAACATTAATGTTTCTTTAGAACAATACAATTATAACACATTACGTCTTAAAATTATTTCATGTATATTTAAATGATCAATAATATTTACACTTGTATTAAAATTGAATGTTCTAGTTGATAGAGAATGATTATTGTATTCTCTATTTGTACTGGAAGGATAATACTGTAAAAAGTACCTTTAACATTTTTCTGAACAAAAGAAACACAACATTTTTGCATTCTGAATATTTTTCATCAGAGGTAATAGCTTAGTGTAGAATTTTACGAGCGATGCATGCAATATTAGCTGATTGATGTTTAAATGAATATGTTCTGTCTTATACCCCTGTTTTACACAGGAGAAACAAAAGAACAATGACACAAAACAGCTCAAGTTTTATAAAAGTACTTAACATATTAAAATATCATACAAATTAAATAAGAACACATGTCTTTTGATAATATCAAATCCGCTTCAAACCATTCATTTTAAATGGATGTATGTAATTGCATCGAAAATAGTGCAAATGGATGATGATGATGATCTCTTTACAAGGGAGTATCTAATTCATATTTACGATTGGTAAAGCATATGAAGGGCTTTGCAAAAATTATTAAAAGATAATGCTACCTTTGAGCAGGTATTTCTTAACTTGCTTTTCCAGTTATTCCAGTTGTTTTGTAGCTGCAATAGATTTTAATAAGTTATGTGGTACATGTACGCATGTACAATTATGTCATAAATTCCACCGAAATATTACGATTAGTGCAGAAAAAAAAAAAAAAAAAAAAAAAACATATTTTTAATGTTATTGCACGTTTTTAAAAATATACATAAATTTATTGCAGTTACAACACAAAAAATTTGGATTTCTCACTTGTGTTTCTACAAAAGCAATTTTCCATGTGTTTGTGACTGATGTGTAATAATACATTGGTGGATAAAATAAGTCCACATGGTTGAAAATTTATTCTTGTTATTAACGTTTTCATAATCTATGAGTAACACATAATTTTTGTAATACTAATGAGAATATAATGGAGAATCAGGGTCATTATTTTGGTATTTCATTCTTTGAATATTTATTATTCTACTAATACTAGCAATGCGTGTTTGCATGAGTTTTCCTTTTTTTCCTTAATGACACATAAAGTCTACTAATCTCTTAAAATTTACGTTTTCAACATTATCGTTTACAACATAAATTATCGTTTACTGAATTAGGAATTAGAAAACATCTTCTAAATAAATTTAATTTTTCTTAAATGCTTCATTTATATCGTCAGTATTTTATAAATTTGCTCTTAAATAAATTATTAGGCTTTACTAATACAAAATATTCGCATTTATTACACAAATTTTAATATTTCAGTTTTGAAAGAATTGTTAATAAACCTGCTAATAATAAAATCGTGGAAAATTTGTTACATTTATGGTTTATTTAAAGGGCTGGTGTATATTGTAGTTAAAGATATTCACTGGGCTTTTAAGCAATTAATTATAAACACGTAGTGTCGCGAATGATTCATCCTATTTCAGCACGAAATTTATTTAAGGATTAATTACATGTTATTCAATAAATGTATGCTTAATAATACGCAATTCCCTTCAACTGTGCTCTTTAATAATACTAAACATTCTACACTTGAAGGCAACGTACTTAATTAACGTGTGGATTTAAGATACTAGAAATTACGATTTAAGCAGTGTTTCAACTCGTAAATAGTTTGTTTTGCGATGTCTCAAAGTGCTTCGTTTCAATAAATTACTGTCATAATGTTGTTAAGCTCTAACATTGATTTCGAGCTTGCAAATATTATGTAACATTTAATGTTGGTATTTTTTTCTTGTACATGGTTTATAGGATTTTAAATTAAATATTTATTGAATATTTCTAAAGTTATTTCTTAACCCATTTGCATCATAAGGAAATATGAAAAGGAGAAAACCCTCTATTTTGATTTTTTAGCTAATAAATAATGATAATGATCAACAAAGTTGAGCGTACACACAGAAAAATGAAAAATCGAAACTTGTCAAGAGACGTGCCATCTTTGTGACACTAAACGTTTGTCAAGTACATTGACAAACTTGCACAAAATTACGCAAAATTTTAAACAATCAAAACACTACCTGACAATCCCATTTAGTCATGAGACACAAAAGTCGTTTTAATTTACCATGTATCTTTAATGTGTTTCGTCTGATGATCCGTTTTGGCTCTAAAACTTGTCAGATGACTAATTTCCCAGGTACAGTTTTCATTTTCCTCAAATTTGACCGGTTAGTCAGATGAAAGAATAAAAATAAATTATTCCTATTTTGTCAATTGACTAAGAAAAATTTGTCTGGCTAGTCCAAAAGCTCAGCATTATTATTTTTTTTTTCTTTAATTATTTTTTCTTATTTTTATTTTATTTTTTGTCTCCTTCTGACAACTTGAGTTAGTCAACCGAAATCAAAAAATAAACAATAAACTCATCGCATTTGGCGGGATAGTGCAAATGCCGTTGGAGTGATTTTCATTTTAGAAAGAGAACGAGAGATTTTTTAGTAATCAGAATCAGCGAATCGAGTTTACAGCCAAAAGTAAGTGCTAAATACTTTATTTTATTGTAAGCTTTGTAAGAATAGTAAATTGTAAATTTGTAGAATTCTAAAGCTTCGGCAATCTTTTAACAATATGAATCGTAATTAGAATTTGTTCTAATTTATAAAGTTGTTTAAAATGTATAAAATTTAAAACTCGTTATTTTAAATCTAGTTTTACGTATCGTTGTATTATAAAAGTAAGTATATTTAATTTGTCTAAGCTATAGTTGTTTACATACACTTTTAACATTAAGCTCATATTAATATTTTTATACACAGAATAGTAATGATTTATTTTTCCCTAAAGATGGTTCAGAAGGTATTTGGATTTCCAAAGGACGTCAATTTAAGAAAGATATAGAAAAATGCTATCCATGGGGATTTTGAAAGAAATCCAAATTTTAAGGTATGTTTTTTAAATTATCGTTTGCAACATTATACTCGTATCTATCTTAGAACAATAAAAAATAATATTAATACTTTTTTTTATATTTAAACTTTTTAATGAGATAAATTAAAAAAATTTAAAGGTTTCTCGTTTATCTGTTATTATTTATTTATTTATTTATTTTTAATTCCTGTTCTAAATAAATATTTTTTTTAATTTAAATAATTTTGGCAAATGGTTGATAATAGTCTATAATAATAAAAGAAGATGTCTGTCTGTCTCTCTGTCTGAGCATCTATACGTTCAGCCCCTACTGAACGCAGAAGTATAAAATTTGACATACGTGTGCTCAGAAGCCTTCCCGAGCCCGAGTTGATAGTGAAAACAGAATTTAAAAATTTTAATTAGTTGCGGAGATATTAATTAAAATGTCGACCCATGTCGATGGAAAAATGACCCAGAAAAAGAAACTTTCTATCAGCAGACGATTTTCTAAGCTGTCTCGATCGGAAACAAAACGCATGGAGACAACGGTCTGCGATAAAAAAGGAAATGAATGTAACCAATTAAGATATCACGTGCTTCATAGTGGGGATAAAAATTGCAATTTTCAACCTTTTTCAAATTTTCATTCACGTTACATTCGAATTAATATTTGGCCTAGACAGCATATTATAAAGCTACTGTTCAATTTTCATGAAAATATATGAATAAATAAAAAATTGACGTATTTATTGGAAAAATATTAAGTTTTCTTTTATACTTTGCAGTATTTTAAATGCGAATATTTTCGAGTGTAAAATTAATATTATCGGCGGAAAGGGGGGGGGGGAGAGCGAAGGGGCAAAGATGTAAAAAAGGAACGGGAGTTTCGGAGAAAACAACGGAATACCCAGAACACCTTTACTCTTTAATATTTTGCAGAGTTTCGAATTCGAATTTCTGATCACATACCGTACTAAGGATTTTAACGTTATATAGCCCGGAATTATGCAAGTTTCGGGGATTACTGAAAGAAATTTCGCAGAATAAAAGAAAAAAAAAATACATTTTAATTTACATTTAATTGCAAATAAAATTTTATTCTAATATTCTAATACGTGTATTTCAAATTCTAATTATGATTAAATTATTTTTAATATTTCATTCGAAAGACATTTTGAAATACTTTTATGTAATCAAATCGAAAGTGGAATTCGAGATTTCACCTGATTTACACGTTTTAAGGTGTCCTGATTAGGCTTTCTTTTGTATCTCAGCTACTAATTAAAATAATTTCATAAGTAATACATCATTTGAAAGCTTTGTTGATTTGGAATTGAACAATATATTACAGAAATTTATACCACCAGATGGCGCTGTAATATTTTAAAATTTCAATATTTCAAATTCTAATGAGCGAGGAAGGTGTTGTAAGTCCTAAAACGGGGATAAGGCGCCACCGAGCGGGACTAAAGTCAGAAATTTGAAAGATCATAACATGGTGAGCGAACAGGCTGTTTCAGATATTGAAAAGGGAAGAGGGCGCTACCGAGCGGGAATTTACTGCGATTTCAATAAGCTATTTTCACGATATATCAATAAGCTGTTATTAGACCTGAAACGGGAAAATGGCGCCGCAGGCTCCACCGAGCGGGAGTTTCGTAAAGTCGGATTTTTTAGGGATCGCGAACCAGCTGGTCGCCGAAGGCGGCTACTATGTAATAAAAAAATGACTTTTTTATTATTAAATGTTTGACACCAATTTTTTTCAAAACAACTTTTAGCAAAAATAATATGAATTTAATATTGCATACTATATTCTGTTCTCAATTTAAAGTCAAATTGTTCTTGTATACAATATTAATTATTAGCGATAAATAATAAATATCTTGGTAAATAAATATATATATATATATTCAACTTCATGTTATTTGTTTCATTCAAATGATTGATGATTGTAGTAAAAGGTTGATATTTTTAGTTATTAAAAATTTGATATCATATATATATATATATATATATATATATATATATATATTTGTCCAAAACAAATTTAATCAAAAATAATATGAGTTTAAATTATTAGATACTGTATTCTCGATTCAAAATCAAATTGTTCATGCGCAGCATATTAAGTATTCGTGATACACAAAAGATATCTTGTTAAAAATATGTACTTAATTTCATGTTATTTGTTTCATTCTTAACACATTTAAATTTAAAAACTATTTGGTATGTCAATTTAAACAACATTTTTTTTTCTTTTAACTATGCTCTATAAATTCAGTAATTCTTGCAAACATTTAGTTGTATACTCTATTTCCACAATAACTTAATATTCATTTTGATTTTCTTCTACATATATAAGAATGAAGTACTGGATTTTTCAAAATTTTCTTTTTCTGGCTTTTGGTGCATTTACAAATTTGAGATTTCCTTAAACTCGATTAAACCATTTTTAGGAGATGTCTGTCTGTGTATAATAAAAATTTTATGTTTTGGGTGCTGTATCTCACAAAATAATGAACAGAATTGTACAAAAGTTTATATTTGGATGCACTTTCACATAAATTCGTGCTGAATAGCTTTTGGTACATATCATCTAAGAAGTGGCGCTACTATGCTGCAATTTCCCACAATTAAGGAAAGACTATATCTTAGCTTCTATTGTGTAGAACTTCACATAACTTAATGTTCAAATAGTCGATTGTGAAAGACTATGTTTATTCAACTTAGGTGCATATCGGTCATCAGGTAATGCCAGTATGTTGCAATTTTCCACATTTAAGAAAATACTGTAACTGAGATTCTGTGATATATAAATGCACTAAACTTGATATGTGCAACAGCCATTATGAACTATTATGCTGATTTAATTTGGACGCATATCGGCCGACAGGTGACGTTGGCATGGTGCAATTTTCTCTGTTTATAGGAGAGCCATACCTCAGCTTCTATGATATGTATGTGCACCGAATTTGATATGTAAGGTGTATGTTATACATCAAAAACTATGCCAAACTAGCTTTTTAAAAACTATGCCGAATCAATTTGGGTGTACATCAGATGACGTACTATTACTCTTTGTAAATTTCCAGATAGTTATAGTATCACAGCATCTATTTGTTAAATTAGTTTGTAAAATCTTTATTTGTGAGAAGCTGTGTTAATTACTTTGTGCATTGTAACAGATATATGGTGCTATTATATTAAATAATAATAGAAGAAAATTTTGTAATGGCTACAGCATATACTAATTTTAGATATAGTGGGTTAAATATATGTTAGTAATTTGCAACTGGTTATTATGAATGATTTACTTATAAATTTTCAAATATAGTTCCCCCAGAAAAAATTTTAAATTCATTAATACGTAACATTTTTTCCCCCACAATAGTATCAAGACACGGTAAAGGTATATAAACTTTATCATTAATGGTATAAATGGCAAACATTTCCAATTTAACAATAAAATTTTTTTAATAATTTACAACAAGTAATTTAAAATACTTTATTTAAGTGGGCATGAATATTATAATACTTTTAAAACTTTAAATTGACACCATAAAAATAAAATATCTCGCAACAATTGTTTCGGGTCGAAAGAGCACACGACCCTTCGTCAGGCACCCAAAGTAGGCACGAGTGCAGCAGTCAAAGTGGTAATGCACGGCTTTGACTGCTGTACTCGTGCCTACTTTGGTCGCCTGACGAAGAGTCGTGTGCTCTTTCGACCCGAAACCATTGTTGCAAATTTTTTTTTTATTTTATGGTGTTTATTCAAAGTTTTGTAAGGATTATTTTGCAACGCCAGTTCTGTGGTGCGAATAATTGATAAACCTTTTTTCATTTTCTTTCTGAAACAACAGACAGACGATCAGCCTTTTCTCTCTCTCTCTCTCTCTCTCTCTGTGTGTGTGTGTTTTCTCTCTGTGTTTGTTTATCTTCGATAGCGCACATTCGATCTACGACTGCAATTCACAGCTATCGTACTGCTCACCTTTCAAAATATTTTTTACAATTATAAATCTAAATTTATAGGCATATTTATAACTCTGTAACTAATTTAAACATTATACACATGCTAGACATGTATCGGAGCTCCCTATTCGTATCCAGAAAAATAGATCCGTATTTGTATGGATCTGTTTTTTTTTCTTCAACGAAACTAATATGTATCTTTTGTAGAAATTGTATGAAAATTAGAAAAGTATTATAAATCTTTTTTGACTGTTATTAATGTATAAATTAAATAAATACAGTATAACCTCGTATTTACATCCTGGAAATTGAAAAGATTTCGCAATTTACATTTTTTTTTTTTTTTTTTTTTACTTTATTCTATATTCCATAGAAGAAAGTACTAGATTCATAAAAATTTTCGACTTCCGTTTATCGATGAATTTGCACGTATTGAAAGTTCCAGAACACGATTTGACTATTTTTAGAAAATATTAGATATGCCTCTGTGTGTGTCAGAGAGACAAAAATTTTGTGGCGACTGCAACTCTGGAACTACTGCACGTAATTGCATATAAATTTATATGTAAATGCACCTTGACATAAATTAGTGCCTATCAACTTTTGGTGCCAATCCATCAAGAAATGGTACTGCTATACAGCGATTTCTTGAGACCATATATTAGGAAACTATATTATACAGGGTCTCTAGCGATTTCAACAATTTAAGGGAATGCTATGTCTCATGAACTACTGCAGAGAATTGCATATAAATTTATATGTAGATGCACCTTGACATAACCTAGTCCTTATCAGCTTTTTATGTCAATTTCTCAAAAGATGGCGCTGCTATACAGTGATTTTCACAATTCAAGGGAAAGCTATATCTCAGAAACTACTACACATAAATTTATATGTGGATCTACCTCGAGATAAATTATTGTCCATCCACTTTTGGTATCAATAATTCAATAGGTGACGGTGCTATATAGCGATTTCCATAATTTAAGGAAAAGAGATGTCTCAAGTTCTATTGCGTACAATAATAATAATAAAAGATATGTGAAAAGACCATTATCAAATATTATGCTAATTCAATTTGGATGCATATCGGCCAATAGGTGGTGCTGCTGTACTGCAATTTTCCCCGAGAACAGAAAAGCTATATTTCAACTTCTATGGTGTATAACTGTACAAAATTTTATATGTGAGATAACCATTATGAAAACGCATTTTTTACTATATTATTTATAGAGAATAAAGCTGTCTTTCTTTGTACTTTCAATGCAATTTTTCTCTAAGATGAAAATCGTCTGCATTCAGTATGGTAGGTAATTTAAATAAATAAGAGCTTTAATAAATTATTTGTACTGAGCGAATTTGTATTAGAAAATATAAAAAGAAAGTCTTGTGGTGGCCACAACATACTTTTTTTGTTGTTGTTGTTGTTTTAAATACCTTTATTTTTAATAAAAATTCAATCCTCGCTTTTATGTGAACGAAATTTTCAAAGCAAATATAGAGGAAATACTTGTCGTGATTTCATTTAAAGCTATTATGTTGTGACCACCGCAAAACTTTCTTCTATATTTTCCTATAGGAAAATTCATTCGCCCAGTAAAAATATTTTCTTAAAACTATTATTTATTAAAATTATCTACCATAATGAATGCAGATAATTTCATTTTAGAAAAAACTAACACTAATAATAAGAAAAGAAAGACAGTTTAATTCTCTATAAATAAAGTCTTAAAAAATGCTTCTTCAAATTGGTTACCTCATATATCAGGTTTTGTACAGTTATATGGCACAGAAGTTGAGATATAGCCATATCCTGTTCTCAGAGAAAATTGCAATATACCAGCGCCAATTATTGGCTGATATGCATCCAAATTGAATCTGCTTAATGTCATATAATGGCTACGTTGATACGTGTCAAGTTTTGTTTGATTATACACAACAGAACCTTCGATACAGCCTTCCCTGAAAACGCGAAAGTCGATGTATAGCTGCACCAACTGTTGAGCAGTTCACAAAAAATATTGGTGGGCACTAACTTACGTCAAAGTTTATCTGCATATAAATTTATGCAAATTCGTTTAGTAGCTTCTGAGATATAGCCTTTCCTGAAATCGCGGTCTAGCAGCGCCACTTGTTGAGCAAATAACACCAAAAGTTGATAGGCACTAACTTAGGCCAAAGTACATCTGCATATAAATTTATATGCAGTTATCTGCAGTAGTTCCTGAGATACGTTGCCACAAAATTTTTGTCACACACACACAGACACAGACACATATTTTTCTAAGAATGGTCAAATCGTGTTCTGGAGCCCTCAAAACGTGTAAATCCATTGAAAAGCGGATGTTGAAAATTTTTACGATTGAAATACTTTCTTCTATTGAATTCAGAAGAAAGTAAAAAAAACAATATAAAATAAACACATTTAGGAAACTGATTCCATCAAGGCAGATAATAATAATATTCTTTATCGTCTTCTCTAGAACAAATAAAAACAAAGCAGATGTTTAATTGCGAATCATATATATCCGTGCAACCCAAATTATTATAGTAAATAAACATTCCCGTCGAACAATTGCAATAAATAAAGATACTTTTTTTTTTTTTTTTTTTTTTCAGAATATAAGCATTAAACAATGAACTGACCTTGAAGCACATAACTCACATAAGTGTTTAATCATTATTATTAGGATTTTTTTTTTCTTCAGGTTTTTAACGCAATACAATTAGTAATTACATCTTTTTTTTTTTTTTTTTTTTTTCTTGTAAGTTCAATGGAAGAAAGTATTGGATTTGTAAAAATTTTCGACTTCCGGTTTTCGACGGATTTACAAGTTTTGAGAGGTTAGACCACGATTTGACCATTTTTAGAAAATGTCTTGTCTGTCCGTCTGTGTGTATGTATATGCGATAAAAATTTTGTGGCAACTGCATCTACGGAACTACTGTTCAGAATTACATATAAATTTATATGTAGATGCACCTTGACCTAAATTAGTGCCTCTCAACTTTTGGTGTCAATCGCTCGAAAGGCGGCGCTGCTATGCATCGATAGCATTTATAATATGGTTGTCAACTTTCAAATATGCTTAACAATAATGTTCTAACAGGGATATATTCATTAAAAAAAATAATAATTCAATAAAAAAAAAATCAATAAAACCAGATCGATTTTTAAAAAAATCTCGTGCTTGCTTTTCTAAAGTAATCATACGAATTATAAGGTATGGTGTTATATGACAATATATATATATCATCATTACCAATTTCAGCCTCTATCAACCCACTGCAGGATGAAGGCCTCTGCTAGGCGATTCCAAACTGCCCTGTTTTCGCACACACACACACACATATATATATATAATAATTTATGCATAGATTAAGAAAGGTTTTGATAGAATATTTCGTCTCCTCATTGATTTATTTGATTTCCAATGAAGCCATGTATGATATATGCAACTTCTTAATTGAATGCAACCTATGCAATGAGGTGAAATTTACACCTCATATAACGTATTTCTTAGTAATGTCCTGATGTCTTTTTTTTTTTCTTCTTTTTTTTTAAGGTTTGTGAGCTCTATTTTAAACCTGATGGAATTATACAAACAATTACTTATTTTGATGAAAAAGAAGGAAAGTTATATCAAGTCCCAAGAAATAAACGAATTGTTAAAGATGGTGCTATTACTACTATTTTCAGCGGCTTGCCATCTTTAGGCATAAACAAATTCCGTTTTATTACCTAATTATATTTGTGCTTTTATATTATTAATTTTTATGTAAATTATGGAGCAATCTTCTTCACGTATATGAAACATTTATAATTTTCAATAAAATTATTTTTATCTTGAGTTTTGTCTTTTATGTATTATTTCAATTACATAGTTTTAATGAAGGAGAACTCTTATTTAAATAAGCCACTTAAATTCTTGATTTAAAGAATGTTGAAAGTAATGTTATCAGGTAAGTGAGAGTTATTTTGGATGATCAAATACTTATAAATTATTGTTATATATTAAAATTTCTCTGGGCATAAAATTTACAGAGATGATTAAAAATAAAAATTCTTATTATATATGTTAAAGGGTTTTTTAATGCAAATTTTATGTCCACCCTTACCTTGAAAAAAAAAAAAAAGTATATCATTAATATTTATGATTTTAAAACTTTAAATAACCTGAAATTTGGAGTTCGATGTTATTTATAGTTTAGTACATTGTATCGTCTATACCGTGCATATTGTTTATATTACCTGTATCAATTGTTAAAGCATATTGTATCGTCGTATTTATCTGTAATTTTAATCAGGTGGAAAAAATCCATTATTTAAAAAAATATATACATATATTCAGGTGGCTTAAATATTAAAAAAAGGAACTTAAAAAAAGAAAAAAAAATTACATTTATTTTTGTAACCACAGCGTATAAAATGAAAGCACCGATGAGAAAAAAATATATATGTTACCGTTAAAGCTCGAAATCCGTTAATGTGCAGATTACCTAGCTAAACTGCAGATTAACTAAAATGACCCGTTAAAGTGTGGAATCAAGAGTTTTCCGCATTTTAACTAGGTAATCTGCAGATTAGCGGCTGCTGTGTCGTTAAAGTTCAAATGTTTGTTTCGAGCATTAGTTTTTTTTACATTGATTATGACGTCAAACAGTCATGTGATACAGATACGCGAATGACCTTCAAACACAAACCAAAACTTTCATCCTTTCCGCTCCGCTTCCGCTATGATAATTGGTATTGGTATTGGTATTGGTAAACGCAAAACTTGGAGCATCGAAGACATGGTTATTATAGGTTTCTTATCATGACCATCACAAAACTTAAAGTAACAAGTAAGTTATAATTGTTTTAATTTTGATTTTATTTCTTCTGTTTTTTAATTCTGTCAATATAAGTTTTATAAGGGTCTGAACTGCATTTTTTATTGAAATCTAATCTTAATCTAAACGCTCTATCTCCTGAAACTTTATTTTGAATTATGAATATTAAAATTTACACAGTAATTATTTCCTCCCGAAATAAAACGATTAAACCACAACTTTTTAAAACTAATTTATTTAAAAATTGATTTAAATTACTATTACTTACTGAAAAAAAAAGTTTTAATTTTTAACTCTGAAAAATATGGCATTCAATATTATGGCTTTCTTTAATAAATACTTAATATGAAATGTTTATGCATTTTTTAGCATTTCATTACATTTTGTTGTTGTTTCTTTCAATTTCAAGTTTCCTTTATATATTTATATATCATGATTACATTTTTGTTTTTATTTTGTTCGCTTTTTCAGATAATTTCGTTGTAGTTTATCACATAAAATGTGTTAATAAAGTTCTTTTTTTTTTTTTTTTTTTTTTTTGTAAAATTAATATATTTGCTAAACTTGTACTTGCTTTTGTTATATGTATGCTGCAAAATATAGTTTAATAAAGCCGTGGAAAACAGTCATTTTAATTTTCCTGCGGTCTAAAAATTATTAAAGCAGTTTTAATTATTTGAAGTACTTCTTAAATAATGCTTCTGAATTGTCTAATTTAATATTTCTTTATCGAATTAAAAATTGGTGCATAACTTAAAAAAAAAAAAAAAAAAAAAAAAAAAAGTAATAGTAATGTAAGTTGTTAATAAAACTTTTTTTTTTTTTTTTTTTTTTTTAATGGTTAAATATTTTTATTTTGAAAAGAAATCATTACTGTATTACAATTCTAACATTCATTTATAAAATAGAATTTATTGAAAGCTATTAAAGTTATTATATTTCATATTAAAAATGCATAACATCTTCAAACTTATATTGACAGAATAAAAAAGATGAAATAAAATCAAAACAAATATAACTTTAAAAGACATAAAAATTAAAACACATACAGATTAAAATAAGTAAAGAAAGAAAGGAAAGAAAAGAAAACTATTTTTTTTACCCCGAATGAAAAAAACAAATACAACACAGCGTGCTGTAAAATTACAACACCAGAAATCTTATTTTCACTTAAACGAGTGCCTAGTATGCCTGTGCAGATTATCTAGGTAATTCGCAGATTACCTAGGTAATTTGAGAAATGAAACAATTTTCCTCACTTTAACGGATTGCCCTAGTTAATGTGCAGATTACCTAGCTAATCTGCAGATTAACTGATTTCTGCACTTTAGCGGTAACATATATATATTTCTAAATCCATATATGAGGATGTGCATAAAAAGTGGACTAAATCATGTGGCGCCACAATCCTCTTGGAATGCCTTGATAAAAAAGTGTTGGATAAATGCGTGCGTTAATGATGAATAAAGGTAGGGAAGTATGATTAAACTAGCAAATTCTTTGTTTCAGTAGTTTGTTAAATTTCCAGTATTCATAGCTGCTAACTTTTTTAATTGATTCCGGAATGTTGTTAGTATATCGCCCTATCTTCAAATCATATTCTTTGAGGAGTAATTATCTTCATATTTAATTGTAATTACATGCCAAAGAAAATTATTCTATTAAGAATATGGTATGAAGAAAAGGGCGAATGTTAACAACATTCCGGAATAAATTGAAAAAGTTGGCAGCTATGAGTATTTTATTCCAGTTGATGGACAAGTAATATTTTTCAGAAAAGTTTTTAAATATTTTTGCAAGGTTGAACATTTAAAAGGGGAGGGGGGGGGGTTAAACAATTACAAAAGTAAAGAGGTTAAGACTAACAACAATGCTTTTTCAAAAGCCCCTGCAAACAAGTATGAGGCCACTTCCTCATAAAATATGACGGATTTTAATCTATTAAATTTTTTTGATTAATCTCTCTCAAATATTATGAGATAAGCTAGTCAAATATTTTTTTTTTTTCGGGCTAAAATTCCTCCACAAATATTATGAGGCAGCTTAGTCAAATAGAGACTAGTTTTCCTTTTCAAATATTACCAGACAGATTAGTCAGGTAAATAGTCTTGACTATCCTGCCTCTTCAGATATTCATTGAAAACTGACTAGCTTGCTTCGTAAAATACCTGTTGGCTGCTGACTAACCATCTTAATCAAGTGCAGATTCTGACTAACTTGCCTTGTCTGGCAACTGCGGTTGTTGACTAACCTTCCTGGTCAGATAATTATGATTATCGACTAGCCTTCTTTGTCTAATAATATTAACCTTCCTAGTCTGGAAAAGTATTTTGGTGACTAGTTTAGCAAGTACACTTTTTAGTTTTGGAGACTAGTTCAGCAAGTACACTTTTCAGTTTTGGTGACTAGTTCAGCAAGTACACTTTTCAGTTTTGAAGACTAGTTCAGCAAGTACACTTTTCAGGTTCGGTGACTAGTTCAGCAAGTACACTTTTCAGTTTTGGAGACTAGTTCAGCAAGTACACTTTTTGGCTAGTCAGTTATTTTGGTTAGTCAATTCTGTATTGTCAGCTAAGCATTTTGGCAGGTCACTGTGACCAATTTATTTTTCTGTGTGTATGCATACGGCTTCGATCTTAGTGACCAGGAAAACTGAGCGTATATATGCGCTCCGTTGATAGTGACCAGGAAAATTGAGCGTATATATGCGCTCCGTTGGTAGTGACCAGGAAAATTGAATGTGTGTATGTATATATATATATGCGCTAAGGGTGCAGATGGGTTAAGTGTTAGGTTAAAGCATTTACCATCATAATTTTCTGTAGGTTTTTAAGATTCAAGTGTTTTATCAAGATAAATGAAATTCGAGTTAAAAAAAAATTAAAAGCTTTTTAATTCATTATATCGTTTTTCTTCTCTCAGTTCTTACTGGATTGTTTTAATGTAATCTTACTACTTAAAAACATTCTTATGCAAACTTATTTATTGCAAAATATTGTAAGGCTTTTTATCATAAAAGAAATTTCCAAGTTTTTTTTTTTTTTTTTCGTAGAAAAGTTATTTACACATTTATTGCAATTTAATCCGTAAGTAAACTTTCCAGTTACTCGTCTAAATTATATAGAAATAAAACGGTTTAAAACAACAGAGTTATCTGCATTTCGATTGTACTACGAAATGAAGAGTCTGAAATTATGCACTTAAATAAGTTTTTTTTTTTTTTTTTTTTTTTCAAAATGTTATTTTAAACTATTTTTAAGAGTTTACTTTGATATGATAATTGATAGATAAAAAAAATTCCCGACATTTTTAGTATAATTTAGTCTTAATTTTTTTTTTTTTTTTTGAGTTTTGAACTCGGTTTCAAGAAACTCAGAAAATAAACGACAACTTTTACAGAATTGCAAATTTTAGGTAAGCTTTATTATTTTTAGTATTAAAATAACTAAGATCGCTCAAATTAGAGTAAATATGATAAGCTAATGATGATTTCAGGCATGTAATTTATTTTCAATTATTTTTTCCTAACATTATTCTTAACTTTTGCAAATCACATTAAAACAAAAAATTAAGTTTCAAAAATTGTTTTTAACACTAAACCTACCGATACTTCATGTATACCTATGTTGTGAGGATTGAATCCAGAAAACAAATGAATAAATAATAATAATAATAATAAAGAAATAAATAAATGAGAATAAAAATATTATTCCAGAATTAGATTGAAATGTAATATATATATATATATATATATATATATATTAATTGGGTGTAAACATATGCTTTTATATATGTAAATACTGTTGCCTTTTCTATGTTTTATTGTAAAATGTCTTTATTGCAACGATGTGGACTACAGGTTCGTTCTGAGAATCCTTGTTCTCCCCTAACTGACCACCCACACACGGATTTTTTCCCACGGTTGAACGGGAATTTAAAAGAAAATAATAAAAAAAAACTGAACTGCTCAAAAGAAAAAATGAAAGAGAGAAGGACAGCGATGGAAGATGTTGCTGAGAGAAGACAGACGCTCGGTTCTCTCTCTAGCGTATGAAATTTTCAAGATCTTTTTTTGATGTTCCTGCCTTCATATTCGCAGCCCTTTGTTTTATCCATTTCTGGACAGTCCACCTTCTAAGAGTGTCTGTGAGCAGATGATGAGATTGATTCCTGTGATTCCTGACAGAATAAAAAGTGTTGGCTTGGAGATTCTCTACCCAAGTGACAACGTTTGAATAAATCCACCAGGATTCAACGTGATGAAGAACTTTTCCCAACGGAGTCGGAGCCATTTTCAGAATATGCCGGTGATCGCAAGATTACTTCATCTACATTTTCTAATTTCCTTTATTATCGGTGGTCAGCCTAGCGTGTCATTTTAGTTATATTTTTGTTCTAAAATTGATTATGTTAAAAATAAAATAATAAAATAAGATTAATAATATGAAACATAATTACAATGGGACATTTGTAGTCCGGTGTAATTTATAATATGTATAATGAATATTCTGATCGCCCAACAATATATCCCGTATTTCTTTAAATAGTTTTATTTTAGTTTGGTTTCTAGAGCACAAAAAATCGTTTCTCTAAAAAAAAAAAAAAAAAAAAAAAAAATCTGAAGGATCTTTTTGAATCTAGTAACGTTTTCGTTTTTTTTTTAAGGAAAATTCTGGTTTTTTATATAAATCGCTTTAAATATGAACTATATTACTCCGCAATTACATGTGTTTCTTCGGGTGAAAACGTTGTTATGCGGCTCTTACTTGTGAGGTATGTAGGTTGGTTGGTTGACCGACTTGAATGCAGCCAATGAATTATTTAGATTTTTTTTCATTATAAATTAAAATTATTTATTTCAATAAATTGATTTATCTTTTGCGTCACGCTATCCAAAACTGCAAGTAAAATTTGTGTAAATGGTTTCTTTACGTCACACTACCTCTTTGAGCAAATTTTCACTTAGTTGGATACTATGATACTATATTTTGGATAGCGTGATGCAAAAGATAAATAAATTTATTGAATAAATAATTTTACTTTATAATGCAAACGCAGTGAAAGTATAATTATTTGACAGTATAATTGAAAATTAAAAGCTCTGTTTAAATGTGTAAATATACTTTATTAGACAAAACAAAAGTAATTTTTATGGAATCTAAAAACAAATCTTTTAAAATAACACTGAAGCGCCACTGGAATTTTTATATCATTCCTTTTAAAACTGCTATTTTGAATTTGAAATGCGAATGAAAAAGCATCAGTAAGTGTATTTTATATATCTGTCTGACCTTGAAGTTAAAAATATTACGTTTGCATTATAAATATAAATAAAAGATAAAAGTAAATGATCAAATAAGAAAATCTATGTATATTTTAACTAATTGCAAAGCGTCACTTAACATTTGATATCATTATTTTTAAGACTCATATTTCAAATTCTTATAGCCATAAAGTAGCGGCGTCACAAGCTTTTAAGCCGTTAAGGTTTTTTTAAACTGATATGTGATATACAGCAGTGTGTGTTTCCTCCTCCCCTACTGTTGCTCTCCTGCATCCGAAGCAGATAATGATCGCGAAGAGTAGAGAACCGTGCTCACTTTGTTGAATCTCTTCGGCTGAGAATCCATTACGGACTATATGAGTATTCCTCACTAAATAGTATTGTAGCACGTTTCGGTTTAATAAGATCTAACTTTTGCGTAGCTAAAAAATGCATTCTTTACACTGATATAATTGATTGATTAAAAAAAAAAAAAATTAAAATCAGATTAATTATCAGCTTGATTTACACCTCTTGATTGATCACAACTCTTTCATTGAAAGTCATGCATAAAGCAAAAGGTTATTACATAGCGATTCGTTTTTTTTTTTTTTTTTTTTTTTTTTTTAATTACAAAAATAAATAAATAAAAAATAATAGAATGCTAAGAATGTTAGTAAGATTTAAAAAAAAAAAGAAGAAGAAGAAAAAGAAAAACTATAATGCCCTCATAAAGGATACCTTGCACTTTAGTACATACATTTTATTTATGGACCTTTCTCATTGAAGATGTTATCGTATTTAATATGGATTGTGCCTCTTCAATACAGCAGCCTCACGTGCAGTCTGAGAATATGAACTCATTCATGCACCCTTTGGAATCATGCTACTGTGATTTCAATTATGGTGTTCTTTACAACGAAACTAATCTATGAAACACAAATAAAATATGAATTATTTTTTTCTTTCACAAACACTTTACAAGGACAGTGAATTCATCGAACTAGTTCAATAATTAAGTTATTTGAAGTTCAAGTAACTGGGCTACATTACTTATACATCTATATATGTTTTCTTTTTTCAAAGGACTCTGAATTTTACATGAACTTAAATTATCGAAGTGCTATCGGGCAATATGTATATGTATATATATTTTTTTTCTTCCTCCAAGGTATCTGAATATTACATCTAGTTATATTAATCAAGTGCTATTGGACAACCCCTTCTATTGTAGGTTCAAGCAACTGTTCTACATTACTTATTTTTTTCAAGAACTCTGAACTCGTTTGCAATTATATTATCCAACTGCTATTGGACAGCCCTTTTTATTGAACAGGTGTTAACCACTCTTTACATTGTCATTGATTTATCTATTTACTAATTAGTTTATTCACTATTATTATTGTTGTTATTATTATATAAACACATTAGTTTTTCTTTTTCCTTGGATTACGAGGGATATTAATGTTGTGAGGATTGAATAAAAAAAAAATAATAATAATAACAATAATAATATTAATAATAATAAAGAAATAAAGAAATGAGAATAAAAACATTATTCCAGAATTAGATTGAAATGTAAAATATATATATATATATATATATATATATATATATATATATTTAATTGGTGTAAACATATGCTTTTATATATGTAAATACTTTAGTTGCTTTTTCTATGTTTAATTGTAAAATGTCTTTATTGCAACGGTGTGGACTACAGGTTCGTTCTCAGAATCCTTGTTCTTCCCTAACTGACCACCCACACACGGATTTCTTCCCGCGGTTGAACGGGAGTTTAAAAGAAAATAATAAAAAAACTGAACAGCTCAAAAGAAAAAATGAAAGAGAGAAGGACAGTGATGGAAGATGTTGCTGAGAGAAGACAGACGCTCGGTTCTCTCTCTAGCGTATGAAATTTTCAAGATCTTTTTTTGATGTTCCTGCCTTCATATTCGCAGCCCTTTGTTTTATCCATTCCTGGACAGCCCACCTTCTAAGGGAGTCTGTGAGCAGATGATGAGATTAATTCCTGTGATTCCTGACAGAATAAAAAGTGTTGGCTTGGAGATTCTCTACCCAAGTGACAACGTTTGAATAAATCCACCAGGATTCAACGTGGTGGAGAACTTTTCCCAACGAAGTCGGAGCCATTTTCAAAATATGACGGTGATCGCAAGATTAGTTCCTCTACATTTTCTGATTTCCTTTATTATCGGTGGTCAGACTAACGTGTCATTTTAGTTATATTTTTGTTCTAAAATTTATTATGTTTAGAATAAAATAATAAAATAAGATTAATAATACGAAACATAATTACAATAGGACACCTGTAGTCCTGTGTTATTTATAATTTGTAAAATAATAAATATTTTGATCACCCATCAATATATCCTGTATTTCTTTAAATAGTTTTATTTTTGATTGGTTTGCAGAGAATAAAAAAATTGTTTCTCTAAAAAAAAAAATTTGATTTTATTTTGATTCGCTGCTTCAGTTTTTTGTCTTAATTATGCTATTCGCTCAGGTAAAAAGAGCTTGGGCTATTTCTCTTATTGTGTATTAGTTTTAAGTCTGTTGCAACGCAAAATATTTCTCCCTTCTTTTATTATAGGTATTTAGATTACTTCTATAAAAGAAAATGGATTCTCTCCTCGGCCTATTAATTTTCTTTTTAGCGTTATAGGCTTAATTAGTCACAACAGCCTATTCCTATCACAGCGAGTCAAGTGACCCATCTTTAAAATGTTATATATATTACTATGTATAGCAAAAATATATTATTTAGCACAATTTGGTACATGAAACATGGACGATGTGATAATGTTATTTACAAGAAATTCTGAAAAAAATTTTAAAATGTGTCATTTGACCCGTCGTGGTAGGTTTAGTGTTAAAATAATATACATAAGGGTAAAAGCTTTATTATTTGCATAGGACTATTTCCTTGCTTAAAAATTATGATTTCATAGATATTTGTAAAAATTCCAGAATACATGTTTAAATAATATGATATATGCACTTTTTTTAATAAGAGTTTTAAGAATTATATATATAACTTTGTTATGATGTATATAGAGGGATAATAATTTTCCAAAAATACTACAGTCTTATATATATATCTATATATACATATATACAGGAAAAGGAGAATAAGATACCTGTAAACCATAAACTCCTAACTTTATGTTAACTGTTTATATGTTTTTGATTTGCGAATATTCTTTTTATCTGAAGAAGTATGGTTTGAACTAATTGCTCTTGAAACTATAACAGTGTAATTTTTGTTTTTGTTGTTGTTTGTTGCTTTTCGTTTTACGTTTCTACAATTGTAGTGATGCACCCGTTCAATCCTATTACTAATTGTCCATATCAGATAAAAATGAAAGCATTATCACTTGCATTCAAATCGTCAAATAATTCTAAGGAGTTTTTTTTTTTTTTTTTTAACATTTCTTTAATTGTAATGATGCACCCTTTAAATTATATCGCTAAATGTATATATCAGATAAAACTGGAAGCATTATCTCTTGTATTCAAATCGTCGAATAACTCTAGGACGTTTTTCTTTTTCTTTTCTTTCTTTCTTTTCTTTTCTTTTTTCTTTCTTTTTTTTTTTTTTTTTTTTTTTTACGTTTCTACGATTGTAATGATGCACCCGTTCAATCCTATCACTAATTGTCTATATCAGATCAAAATAAAAACATTATCTCATGCATTCAAATCGTCAAGTAACTGTAGGGAGTTTTATTTTTCTCCCTAAGTTGGACTGTTTTAGTGAAGCGCCCTTGCTTTCTAACTTATAACTTTTAAGTCTTATCGCATGAAAAGAGCAGAGCTCATTTCTATGAATATATATATATATATATCCCTCTGGTTTCGGTCTTAATGGCAACAGTCACTTTTTTTTTCTCCTTTTCATATTATCTATCTTCACGAAAGATCTTTAATCAATACGTATGTTATTTACTTCAGCGTCCCATCACTGCAATACTTTGTGTCAGGTTTTCACGGGCGCCACTGTGATTCTCATCTCTCTATTTTCTTTCTTCGTTTTCTATTTTATTTGTCCTTTTTTTTCTCTAAAAATCGACTTTCTATCTTCTCTGCCTCAATATGTCACTCTGAGATTGACTCTGTGAGTATCCAATGGTTTGTCATCCGAAAAAGTAAATGAATAAATAAAGCAAAAGCTTGATGTTAAGATTTTTGAATACTTTGAAAATAAGTGTATTAGATCCCTAGACTATTCCTACTTTACCTCTTATCTCTGAGGATATTTTTTTCAGCTTTTGGATAGAGTGAGCGTCGTAGCTTGTTGAAAAGGTGTATATGATAAGGTAGAACTTCCTCCCACTATGTAGCATAGTATCCTAACAGGGAATTCGTAAAACCCACGAAAAGTCTTCTTTAGTTCTTGCAATTTCTTTTTTATTCTCTTCAAATACTTATTTATGAAATTCCCTAGGGAAATATATTGTAAGCAGATTAGAGCCTGATTCAGAGTAAAAAGCATTCTTGGCTTATATCTTCGATTTATTTTATCTTTTTTTTTTTTTTTTTTTTTTTTTTTTGACTTTTTCTTTTGTGTATGCTTGTAAAACGGTAATAACCCTGTTTTTCGAAACGTCTGCATTTGAGCTTGTTTCTTGGAAAAAATGTTTACTTTACTTTATAAGCTTCATTACTACGTTATGCTTTATTTTTGCGTTATATTATTACAGCATATATTGTTCAATTTTACGAGCTTAGCAACAAAATTAAGAAATAGATAGAATATGGACAAAATATTAGCATTTTAAATATCATCACTTTATGCGTAATTATAAAGCTTTTATAAATTACTGCTTATGTAAAACAATTTAAATTTTTCGCTCTCATTATTATTTTCATTTTGATATATTTACTATCAATAAAAAAAAAAAAAAAACCCTTAACGGGTTAAAAGATTGTGACGCAGCATTTTACTTTTTGTCTATATGAATTTGAAATATGGGCCTTAAAAATAATGATATAAAATTTTGAGTGACGCTGTACTATTAATTAAAAAATATATAGATATTTTTATTTCATTATTTGCTCTTTTGTTCAGTTTCTATTTACAGTGTAAACATTATTTTCTGTGTGGAACGATATATTAAATTTACTCACTGATGCTTTTTCGTTCACATTTTTCATAAATTCAAAATATGGGATTTAAAAGAAATGATATTAAAATCCCAGTGACGCCTTAATGTTACCTTAAAAGATTAGTTTTTTCATTAAAGTTACTTTGGTTTTGTCTAATAAAGTATATTTATACATTGAAATAAGGCTTTTTATTTTGAAATACGTGTCAATTATATCCTACTTTCACTGAATTTATATTATGTGTTGAAATGTATTTATTTTAATAAATTAATTTATCTTTAGCGTCACGCTATCCAAAACTGCAAGTATCGTTTATGTAAGTGTTTACTTTGTGACGCAAAATCCAAACTAAGTGAAAATGTATGCAAATAGAACGTGTGATCAATGAAAACATTTATACAAGCAATTTTGGATAGCGTGACACAAAAGATAAATTAATTTGTTGAAATAAATATATTTCAATACATAATATAAATTCAGTGAAAGTATGATATAATTGACAGCGTATTTCAAAATATAAAGCATTATTTAAGTATGTATAAACATACTTTATTAGACAAAACCATAGCAATTTATATAAAGTGGATTACACGCTTCTTTAAAAAAAAAAAATTTCAGTATGCGCCATAAACTACTTTTAATGAAAAATTTTAAGAAATTTAGTTTCAAATTTAGAAGCCACTTTTTTTTTTTTTTTTTTTTTTTGCAGAAACGTTAACATTTATATGCGCTCCTGTTGAAAAATTTTTGTGTCTAAAATAGTTAATGATATGGTTCTATTTTAAAGAAAATACGAGATAGTAGTATTAGCAAGGAATAAATTGAATATTAAAGATGATTTTCTAATCGTTTGTGAAATATAAGTAGACACATTTTTTCACAAAACTCATTTTAATGTTTCTTTAAATCTTGCTATACGATCTCTTTTTGTAAGTATATAGCAAATATTTTCATAATATATTTATATAAAACTAGCAGGCTTTGCCCGCTTCGCTGGTCACTAAATTTAAAGGAAACTCTTTTCTATATAGCTTTATAAAAATAAAATAAAATACTAAAATTGCTCAAAAGCTCGCTTCGGATCCCTGCTGCCTTCGGTAGCGATTTGGTCATCCGCTAAAACTCGGGCGCTTGTCCCTATTACCTGAGACAATGGTTTACCAATAGGCTTGCATTAAGTCCTTATTAGATAACAGTTTCGAAATAGATTGTATCGAAAAAAAAAAATGAAGTATCCCCTTTATATTTGAATCCCAGTTACATATGAACAACACTATACGTGGTGCACATAATATTTGCTTTTACGCTATTTCCTATGTTTATTTTGTTTATCCCCGATCAACCATAAAAATGATAACAATTTCACGCTAAATATTATAATATGCTATGACCGGCTACGTCTGTTGCACGAGACAATTAATTTTTTGTGGTTATTAGTATTCATGGTTTGTAAGCATGATCATGGTACCGCCTTAATATAGCTCTCTTTGGCGACTTTTGAATTTTTGTCACCATTTTAGATTTTATCCCTTGTAAAAATAAGACTTAATACCTTGTAACAATATGCTATGAGTGCTATTTCTGACATATTTTAGACAACTAAACTTTTAATGGTTATATATATTTCCCATTAAGCATATTTTTATTTTCATTTATTTATTTAAATATTGATGAAATTTGAACTTCAATTTGGTCTAGTGTTGTACAGGCTGTATACTACACGTTTGTGTTTGTGAAAGAAAATTTATAAAATACATACATTAGTTAATTTTAAAAAATCTAATTGTCCGATCGATAAGCTGTTTAATCCGTTGGATTCACAAAAATTGCATCTTTCATTTGGTATCTTATTTGTAAGGATACGACTGATATTTCTAATTTTTTTTATTTACTTTCCTCATTTTAAATACATGTAATTTTTATTGTTCGCGTTTTTTTTTTTTTTTTTCCGTCGAAAAAATAATGATAATTTTTTTGGCAACAATTAAATTAAGGAATAAAATTAAATATTTTAAATAAAGGTAATTTTTATTGTTCACGTTTTTTTTTTTTTTTTTTTTTTTTTTTCTGTCCAAAAAAGAATAATTTTTTTGGCAACAATTAAATTAAGGATTAAAATTAAATGGCCAATTTATCAGTTATTAGAAGGTTTTTATTTTAACATTTTAATTAATTAAAAGAAAACTAAAACAAAATTCGAAAATCCGGCTTCGAGGTGCATCAGGGGAGGTCATTACGAATCAACATGCAAATTTTTGTAGCTCAGCCATCAGCCGTTAGGAACACACCTAAACTTTATTGAATAGCAATAAAGTTCAAATTGACTCTAGAAAACGTTTGTATGGGAAATAGAAAAGAGCTGTTTTTAGGGTTTTCCCGGAAATTATTCAATTTTTTCTCGCCTTATAAACCTTCCCTAGACCTCCACGAACATTTCAAGACTAAGATAAGATAAATCCGTTCAGCCGTTCTCGAGTTTTAGTGAGACTAACGAACAGCAATTCATTTTTATATATATAGATAGAATACACATTTGTTTTTGCAGAGAAATTTCAATATGCACAATAAACTAATTTTAATGGAAATTTAAAATTTTAATTTCAGATTTATAAGCTTGTCTTTGCAGTAACTGTAACATTAGTATGTCCTCATAATGAAAAATTTCTGTGTGCAAAATAGTTAATGTGGTTCTATTTTGAAGAAAATACAAGATAGTAGTATTAATAAGGAATAAATTGAACATTAAAAATGATTTTCTAACCTTTTGTGAAAAAAAGTAAACAAATTTTTTTCGCAAAACTCATTTTAAAGTTTCTCTAAATATTCAGTTGTAGGATCTCTTTTTTTAAATATATAGTAAATATGTAGAATATAGTAAATATATAGTAAATATGTATATAGACAACTGTATGTGTTTTTAGTTTTACATTTGTAAAAGTAACTAAAAACTTACTTTGAATATTGAATTGTATTGCCACGATACTTTATAACATCAAATACACGTTGTTCCATAGAATTAATTAAGCATTGCATTACAGAAGGAGATATTTCATACCACACTTTGTCAATTGCAGTTTTTAAGTCATTTACACACGTATATTGCTCTCCATTTTCATATATTTTACGAGATATGATCCCCCATATGTTCTCCATGGGATTCACATCCGGACTAAGTGCTGGCCAGTCTTATAGTGCGAAATTGTTATGCATAAATCACGTTTTCGTTGATCTGGAGGTATGGATGGAGGCCTCATCTTGTTGGAAAACACAGTCCGGTTCCGCTAGCAAATCCATAATTGGCAGTAAATTGGTACGTAAAATATCCTGATAATCCTCTGATTTCATTTTTCTGTCCTTAAATCCTAGAAATGTTTGCCCGTAGAAACAAATCCCTCCCCAGGTCATTACGGATCCTCCGCCTTGTTTCCTGCTGAAACAGTTCTTCGGTATTTTTTCTTAGGTCATATCAGTAAAATTTACAACCGTCAGGGCCGTCCAAATTTCATTTCTTTTCGTCACTAAGATGACAGAAAGCCACTTTTCACCGTTACGCTTTCTAGCCCATTTTAGACGTGCATCTTTATTTCTCTGCTTTAAGCAAGGTTTTGCTTTCATTTTCAAGTAAACAATGTGTTTTGAAGCTTAATTTTTCTGTGTACAGTACTTTTTAAATTCTAGAAGTTGATGCAATTGCACGCACAGATAAATTACCAACTGAAGACTTTTTTAATAGCATTCTATCATCACGTAACGTTTGTTTTCTTTGGTCTTCCGACTCGCTTTCGAGTATTCCATGTTCAACCTTATCTCAAAACTCTATAAATATTGCTCAAGGATCTCTTTATTCTTCTCGATATTTGTACAGGATTTTGTCCTTCCATTTTTAACTGTAAAATTTTAATAATTTCATCTTTAAAAATTTCTTTAGAACGTGGCATTTTTATCAGAATATGCAAGAAACGTCTTTTCCGAATCACAAACAAAACAATACATTGAACTCATTAAATTGTCATGCTAAAAATATAGTAGGCGCTATTTCAATTAAAGGAAAATATTATTCTTCATTTATAGAAGCAGACGACAGTAAAAATATTTTATTCTGCGAACAAAAATGTAAAAGAAAACATGTAATGATGTATTGTATCTATACTTTTGGGACAGCACATTTTTATATAATTTAATGTACATTTTATAATTTTAAACCTTTGATCATAATTCATAAGTGTACATCAGTAAAACTGTTTTTGTTTATTACCTATCTCATGAATTTTAACTGTACCTTATTACTTTTTATGTTAAGGCAAATTTTAATGATTGTCTACACTTTTGGGACACGGTGTATTAACACTTTAAAATATGTGATGTTAGAAAAAAAGATATGTTAGGAAGAAATTCATAACATTTGGTATATTTTTAATAGTTATCGAAAGAAATACTTCAATAGTTAAAACTTAGAATATTTCCTTATTATTTTAATCAGTTCGGAAGGTCTGTGTGTCTAATTCTTATCAGAAAAATTATATGTGGCCGCTAAAATTACATTTTCCCAGGGATTTTAATTAGTAGCTATTTTTTCCATGAAAGCACTAATGATGTTATAATCTTGGGTGATTTACTTTCTCAGCGCACGTAAACACATCTTTGCTTTCTCTGTCAACAAAATCATTCTGTATCACCTGCAGGCAGGTCATTAAAAAATATGCATCCCTCTCTTTTCCGAAAAACAAAAATCATTATTACTTCTCTCTTCACTTTTTCGCTCTTAAGGACCCTTCAGACACTAGCAACATGCAGAGCTTCAAAACTCATAAATTATCAATTGTCCGAAAGTGACACTTGAAATTTTGCACACATTTACAATGAAGGACATTATTTTATATTGCTCTTTTACAAAAGAAACCCCCTTCTCATGCAATTATCGCACTAGGAGGTTTGTGAGCTTCGATTGCAGCGAGCGTCGATCTCCTAAACCACATCAAAGAAATATCAATAGAGCCGACTTGTAGCTTTCTAAGTTGCCAGTGTCTGAAGGGTCTGTTATGGTCGAAGCAAACAGCTGGTCCTGCATTTTCAAGGTCGGAAGCGAAAGATTTCAGGTGTACTTTATCAAAAACAGATGTGTGTTCGGTTTTCAAGGCTAATTTTCACGGTTTATGGATAGTTGGGGCCGAGTGTTAACTGAGATAAAAATCATTACTGATCACTTTGTACAGATGTTCAAATTTATTGATAATTATAGGTTTCTAATGATTTTAAAATGATCATCGTTTCATGAGAAAATTCTACAGTTGCATTTAAAGGGAGTTTAAAATAATTAGTAAAACTGGGGTGGAGCTTAGCTAAAGTTTCGATTATTCTGTGATCGAATGAGAGTGTAGATTTTTTAACTGTAATGAGGTAGCAACAGCCAAGATTGCATCTAGAGGTTAGCGTCCGTGAGATGTGTTTACGGAGGATGCGTGAGGTTTTTTTTTTTTATTCGTGGGGGTGATTTTTTGTTGTTTTGGCATGTAGAAAACGGGAGTTTTGGTAATAACATAAGAGGAAAGGGGCTTCGTGCCCTCTCTCACTCTCTGACTCTCACTCTCCCCTGAGTTTTTATGATGTCGCAAGCTCGCTGTTGAAGAGGGCATTTTTGTTGTCAGCCGTCCGTGACTTGAAATAAAGGGATAGCTCCTATGATTGTTTTTTCCAGGGATGATCCAGGCCAGTAAAATTACGTCGCCTTTGCGCCATCGATTGTTGCTGTTTAGCTGAATGCAGACGGCCCGAAATCTGGTTATGAAGTCCTACGTTACCTTTGCTTCATCGATTGTTGCTGTTTAGCTGAATGCAAACGATCCGAAATCTGGTTATGAATTCCTTTGAATGGGCCTGTTTGATAAAGGCGAAATGTCTGAAGAAAGTCTTCTAGCAGTTGACTAAAAGGAGATCCCTGTGCTCCGTGTTTCGCAGACATCGTAGTTTTCATGGCTACTTAATTGTTGGTTTTGAAATTTCTTCCGAAGAGGAGTTCGCCTGGTGACTCACTTTTTTATAAAATTTTACATGGGATCATCGAGCCTACAAATATGTATGCATGTTTTTCATTCTTTATTATGAAGCAAACTGGTTCCGGTAATTTAAAAACTCCTGCAAAATTGTTGTGGTTGTGTTAATTAAAAAGAAGAGTAATCTGTTCAAACTTAATGTGTGATATTTAAAAGGAGAAATTTAGGTTTTTTTGGTAATAAGTATATAACTTACTTTTAAATAAATTTTGATTTTAAAATGTTAATTCAGGATTCTGTTAAAATGCTTAAAATTCCTTTTACTAGTTAAAGTTTTTGATTTATTTGTTTATGGATAAATATTCTAGTTTTTTTTTTTTTTTTTTTTTTTTTTTTTTTTTGGGGGGGGGGGGGGGAGAAAAGAAGGTTTCTTTAATGGAAGCGTTTTGCTTCAATTGAACTTGGGATAATATTTTTTCGTACCGTAAGAGTTGAGTAGTAAAAATTTAAGGTTAATTAATTTCTTATTTGTGTACCATTGTGCATTAGGTAGTATTTTGAAATTTTAGAAATTTTAAAATGAGGATTGTATTGTTAGTTTTAGTATATTCGCCAATGACATTATTTTTATTTATTATTTATTTATTTATTTATTTATTTTTTAGCCTCAAAGTAATTAAGCAAATAAATAAATAGTCTTGGGATTTTTATTGGATGGGTCAAATGGTTGATTTCTTTTAAAATTGGTTCTCTCTCTGATGGTTACTGATTTCACGCATTGTGCAAAATTTTTATTTAAAATAACTTTTCTATTTTAATAAAAGTCCACTATACGCTATAAAAATTTAGGTTGTCGGCCAACGTCTTTTGATTGTTGCTGCTTTACTGTTTGTTAAGTAATTTTTTATATTGTGGTGGCTCAGTGGTTAGTGCACTGATGCTAATGAGTTCTATTTTTAACGTTAGTTTAAAGTTTAAAAACAGCCGCAATCAAAAGAGAAGTTATCTTAGGTAGTTAATAACAAATCTCAAAAGACATTTAAGTCATAATAGATAAAATAACAACAATAATAATGTTTACATATATTAAAAGTATTTGCAGATCACAAATATCATACATCAGACTTCGAATCGAAAATCTTTCCATGTTGTGTTGTGGTCTGACAAGGGAAGTATGAATCAACAAGATTGCTATTGAAACAAAACCAAGCTTATATTAAAGAGCATAGTCGAAAACATAGGGTAGAGTACAAATTTGCTGCAACAAACCCTATGGGGGTGAGATATGACCTCCTAATAGTTTTAGTTATTTCTATAAAATCCAAAAAAAAAACACACATCGTAATTAAAAACGTAAAAAATAAAATACAAAAATTGAAATACAAAACGCCTTTGCGGGGACTCGATCTCAGTATCTCCGTATCACCACAAGCTAAGCACGCTACCGCTGCATCCCCGGTCTTACAAGGGTTCGTGTTTTGTTGGTTTTTATAGAAAAAATTAAAACTATTAGAGGGGTCATATCTCGCCCCCATGGGTGTTGTTGCAGCAAATTTGTCCTATACCCTATGTTTTCGACCAAGCTTACTTTGGTTTCAATAGCAAATTTATTGATTCGTACTTCCCTTGTGAAGCAAATCGTGCGTATGAATGCATCGACGGTATGAAACCACTGAGCATGGTTGTACATGAATGGTTAAAATTCTTTCGCTTTAAAAATCTGTAATTTTATTATGAATAATTATGAAATGGAATACCTATAATTAAAAAATTAATTACCTATAATTATAAATTACTTCCCTATTTAAAATATTACCTAAATAGTTTTTTGACGAAGTGTGAAGTTTTAAAATTTAAAATATTTCCTTCATAACAAAAAAAAAAGTAAAAATTTTATTTAGTATATATACAATAAATACTTAAAGCAAGGAATAAAGTTTTTTTTTTTCATTAAAAAAAATATATAAAAGATTCATTGACTGCATTCAGGTTGGTCAACCAACCAGACCAAGTCTTACAACTGTATCAAAGTTATAATGAAAAAATGCCGAAGAAAAACGTACATGGCGGAGTAATATGTAGTTCCATTTTTAAACCAAATTATATAAAAAACAAGAGTTTTCCCAAGAAAAAGAAAAACGTCAGTGTCCTCCAATAAAAACGATTAATATTATATATCAATTTTTAAAATATCGCTCGAGCCGTTTTCGAGAAAAATCTCTTACACCTTTAAACTTTCCATTTCCACGTTAAATATGCCATTTCAGATCTCAAAATGTATTGGATGTAGAAACGCAGAAATTTCAGTGTAGGATCAGGAAGAAGATTTGGACTATTTGGAAAAAATCAGAACAATATATCACATATTTGCTGAGATATTAAATATCGGCTTTCTGCATTTTCTTTTATCTCAAATCAGCCGTAATATGAGTGTCGCAGTTTTCGTTTGTATTTACACTGACTGTCGCGGCGTTAGTTTGCCTGTCCGCTTTCGTCACTTGAGACTCTGCTGCATCTCATGATTGGGTGTATTGCTACATGCAGCTATTAGCTTTAAAGACACTAAAAAATTTACGATAATTTTAATTCGTGATTTTGAGGATATTTTTCTTCTGAAGTAGGAGTGTCGAAATGAATGTAACTACAAAATGTGTCGAAAAAATATGCATTTACACTGAGAAAAAATTCTGTAACTGTCATCTAGAATCTAAACTGTGGATCTAGAAAAATTAGTTCCATGTCATCCTTATAAATTCTAGTTCTTTTTGAAAGCGAGTTCTAGAAGCCCCTATTAGAATTCTAGAGAGTTGTCTACATTATCGAGGGCAAAGTTATTTAAAAATCTCTGCAAATAAATGGGAATGCAAAAGGCGAGTTTCAGCAACGATAAGCTTGGTATATTACCCAATTCTAGAAAATCAAGCGAGAATTTCTCGCAATACGAAAGATTCAGAATATTCAGAATATTGTTTCACCATCTAGAAATGTGTAGACTAAAAATTCTTGCTCATTTCGTCTATTCAGTTAATTGGCGTGCCTTACGCGCATAGCTCGGAAATCTATATTTCTAATTTAAGGATTTAGAAAATGATCACTTATTCATTTTAGACAAAAGCGGTATATTTTTTTTCTCAGTGTAAAAGCCTTCCTGTGTTTTTTTTTTTTTTTTTTTTAACCGTTAAGTGCTAAACTCAAATTTCCTTTATTTCACAAAAAAAATTTCTGGCGCTAAAACAGTTGTAAGAAAAAAAAATTAAACTATAGAAATGCTTAAAATTAGAGATTACTTGTAATATAAAATATTTTAATAACTCTGTGCTTAAAACAAAATTACATTAATGGACATAGAAATTGCTAGGCATTAGAATTGCTGCACCAGGAAAGAATGCACATAACAAAATAATATTTATTGGACACATATACGTTATATTTGCTTATAGTGTCAAAAACAATTAATTAAATTTTCTGGACGTATTGTGGTATATATTTTGAGAAATCAGTACATAATGCAGAAACCTCTACAGCGAAAACTGCACTTATCCGCCTTGACAATGAATCGAACAACGATTGGATGACATGTACGAGCACTCCATGAAGTTTGAACACGATGGCACAGTTTATCAACGATAGTTAATGAAAAGTGTTGGCGTGCCAGTCGCTTGGCAACGATTGGCCGCATGTTTTCAAGGGACCCTATCCTATCAGTTTTTATGTTCAATGCTAAATCATTAACGTTTTCCAACCCAGCTGATTTCTCATTCGTTATTTCCCTTTGAATTTCCCCACAGGATACAAACGTTTCGCTATAGAATACAAACATTTCCACAAACAACACATACATAAACATGATAAAAGGCGCAGCTTTCCATGCAATGGTCACGTGTGAAGGGTTTGATGACAACATACAGTAAAAGTCCATTGGTGCGAGTTTCGGAAAACGCCTGGTTAGAATATATGTTGAACATATTCTGTATCAATGAGAGTCCGGGTCATGCATTGTCCTGCTAAAATATTGCGTTACGGAGGCCTTAAAAATAGGATACAACCATTGGCTTTAATCCACCAGAAATGTAATGACTGCTATTCAGAGTGCCGGAAATTCAATCAAGAGTGATCGAGACCTATATCAAATGGTACCTTATACCATCACCTCAGGTGATGGGCCAGTATGGCGATGCTGAATGCCAGCAGTCAGTGTGAATTCTCAACGATGCTGCTAAATACGAATGCGGTCATCTTTATGCTGTGAACAGAATTGTGATTCGTCCGAAAAGCCGACGACACGCTATTTCTACGTCCAGGTACGTCAGTGATCACTCATTAAATGCGTTTCATTCTGTGATGCAGCTTCTAGGGTAGCCGAAGTCGCCGCATACAGACTCACCATCAGTGATGGTATGAGATGCCATCGGATTCATGTCTCGATCACTTCTTGTTTACATTTCTGGCACTCTGAATAGCAACCATTACATTTCTAATGGATTAGGGCCTGTGGCTCGAGGCCTCCGTATATTCGAGAACTTCGTAACGCAACATTTAAGCAGGACAGTTCACGACCGCATTGTCCATGTTGTCCGGCCCTCCCTTGATACAGAACGTATTCGACTGTTGATCTGACCAGCAATTTCTCCAGATCATTCCTCAACTGAAAACGTCTGGTCAATCGTTGCCAAGAGACTGGCACGCCACCACTCCAGTAATTCTGGACGGTGAACTATGGCATCGTGTTAAAGCTGCATGCAATACTGTACTCGTACATGTCGTCCAATCGCTGTTCGAGTCAATGTTTACGCAGATAAGGGCTGTTATTGGTGCCAGAGGTCGCAGATTTATGTTTTGATATCACAGGATATATGGCCAGTAGTATACATCAATCAAAATTAACTAAAATTAATGTTTTTATTTGCTCCATAATGTAGACTGACCTAAAGTTCGTTGATTGGGTTTAACGTTGCACTAGTACTGCGCTATGTCTGAGTTAAGGATGTGTATGTTATTCGATTAAAGGAACAAAAATATACTTTTATAACTAGATTCTTTAATTTGTATTGGAATTTCAAAAACAATTCGGGTAATTATTTTACTTATTATAAAAATTTGTAAATATCGATAACAGATAAAAACCTTTGAATTAAGTGTTGGAATTAAAGTATTTATTGTCCAACAGTTAATTAATAATCATATTTAAACTCTGATGATATTCAATTTCCTTATCTTCAGGCACAACTTTGAAAGTCCTTCTAATTTTTACATGAATATTATTAAATTAATGACATCTCACTCACATTATATATATATATTTACATAATACTATCAAAGTTAGTACATTAAATAATTTTCTGGGGATAATATGACGAATAAGGTAAACAAGTGGCAATCAACTTTATCTAATGGTGTATCCCAATCCCTTTTTTATTGTAATTTTATTGTTTTGAATCTAAAAGAATATACCTAAACAGTTCAGTAATGTAAAAATGAAAACGATTTTATACTTTTTGTCTGAGAAATATTTGCATTCCTAAGCACTTTTAAAAAATTAACTCGAAATCTAAGCGAAACACTTTGAAATTATTGTAGAAATATTTCTTGATATAAAAAACAATTAATATTTATTCAATATAAAATAGTAATTATCCAACATTCTGGCAATTTTCTGAATCTACTTGGAGAAGATTCAATCAAATATCTTTAAAATATCTTACTTATTCCTGGCTTACGAAAACTTTTTAAATACCAGAAACCTTTCTTCTCTCATGGAGTTCAGACGAGCGTTTTTCATGCTTTTAGAACTTATTGATTTTTTTTTTTCTTATTTTTTTTTCTCCATAAATATTTCCAAAGGTAAATAAAATGTATCCATAATCAACTTCATTCCATGTCAAATCAACGATTTTTCTGAACCTTGACGCCTTAGAAATTAATTATTTTGGTGTAGTGGTATCAAGAAAAAATCGAAATTTCTATTTTTTGGAACTTATAGTTTACGTGGTAGTGGACCTTCAAAGAAGCAAGGATTGCATAAACTAAAAACACTTTCTTATTAGTACGGAGGACTATTAGTCTCAATCTACGGATTTTTATATCAGTTTTAAGATAGTTGGACATTTATCGAAAATATAATTGAATAATTTGAAAGCGATGTTATAATTTGAAAATAAATAAATAAAAATAAATAAATAAATAAATAATAAAATAAAATAATATAAAACTAATAGTCCTCCATACTAAACTAAATTCTGCTTTTGCCAGCATTTCATCAAAATCTTTTTTTTTTTTTTTTTTTTTTCTGAAAGAAAAAGAAAAGAAAATTAATAATAAACAGCATCGAAAAAGTTTTTTTTTTTTTTTTTTTTTTTTTTCGGGGGGAGAGGGGAAGAGTGAGAAGGTCGAAATGTTTATATTTTATTTGAATATTTGTTTAAACAGTTTTATTTGCTATCTTTTAGAACAACTGCAAAAGTCTTGAAGTATTACTCAGCAATATTAATCAAAAAAATTAAAATTAACATTATTTTGGTTAAAAAGAAAAAAATATATATATTTTATGTTTACTACTATATTTTTTACTTTCTCTTACCCATATATATATGGTAGAAAAAGTGTTGTTTTTGGGTGAAATTTTGGAAATTGAGTTTTTTTTTTTTTTTTATCCCCTTATATTGCTGTAGATCAAACCTATTTAGCATGCACAGGTCATATTGATGCCTTTTTGTTAAATTTATATATAATATTTTGATGCAATAATATTTAATGAATTATTTTGATACATTAATATAATATTTTGATACAATGCTATTATTGTTATATATATATATATATATGTGTGTGTGTGTGTGTGTGTGTGTGTGTGTGTGTGTGTGTGTGTGTGTGTGTGTGTGTGTGTGTGTGTGTGTGTGTGTGTGTGTTAAAAAACTATCTCAAAGGCACCCATTTTATTTCATTTCATTTCATTTTATTTTATTTTATTTTTGAAAAAAAAATATATATGTTTTGAAGACATGAATTGACTACTTACATAGTTACTATGAGTTTCTATGGAAATTAATTATTTCACATTACGAAGCATGGGAAATTTTCAATCCGCTTAACACAAGTTTCAACATTGTAACATGTTGTCACATGTAATCGATGAATGTTAACAATTTCTGTTAAATATACAGATTTATTTTACCTTTCCCTTCTATCACAATGTGTGGAACAAAAATTTCACTTAGAGTTTCACTTTAAAATTCTTTGAAGAAGAAATCTCTTATTTTCATACAGCATAGAATAGGTGAGGAAACTTCTTTCTTCTTCATAAAACACCCATTTGAGTGCGTAATTCGAACTTCCTTCTGTCATCCACCATTTTTCACTCGTTATTTAATGTATATTTTCTCTTTTACTTCCGTAATTGCCACTCTTTTTTCTACTTTTAAATTATCTTTTCTGTCATATTTTTTAATCATGGGACAAATTTTATTTTATTTTGCAACAATGGCGTCCGTTGTTGAATTATTACTTTCATTTTAATAAATAATGCAATAACTATGAGAATATTAGTGCAGAAATAAAACATGATTCAAAACGATTCTTTCTTGTTGCTATTTGATTGTTTTCTGCAATCGCCAGCCGATTTTCTGTTATAGAAGTGCTTGCTAGCGCTGCTCAGTTTTATGTTTTCAAAATAATTTATTATTATTATTATTATTGAGTTAAAATATATATATTTTTTATGAAAACAGCTTGCTATGAATATTCTGTTCGTATTTTACTATCGAATGTTTTTCTAATTTAAAACAATGGTGGATTGCATCTGCTTTAAAAGACAAAAAAGTGTGGCAATTCGGGAAGTAAAAATAAAGAAAAGAGATGCAATCAATATATAGTGAGTTAAAAGAGGTGGATGACGGAAAGAAATTTTGAATACACTCTAAAACGGGAGATTTTAAAAGAAGAAACAGTTTTCTTCAGATTTAAAATAGCTGAATACTTAATACAGTATCAAATAATGAAATGGGAAACTCTAAGTGAAATTCTTGCAATTTAAACTATGTTAGAAGGATATTGTAAAATAAAGCTGTATATATAACAGAAAGTGTTATAGTCATCGAGTTTATCAGTCAGATTGGGGCTTGTATAAAACTGATTGAAATTTTCACATGTCTCGTAGCACAAAATAATTAATTCCCATGGAAACCCATTGCTATTCCATTATGCCATATAACTAAGGAGTTATATATATATATATATTTTTTTTTTTTTAACACTTTTTTTCTTTTTTAATTAAAAGTTTTTTTTTTTTTTTTTTTTTTACATTTGTAATTTAAAATTTTATTTCGTTTTAATTAAAAGTTTTAACACCATAGTTATATTTCTTTAAATTTAAAGAGCATAAAAAAGAAAATAAAAACACTAGTTTAAGTTCTGTATATCAAAATAGTGTACACGTGTTTAAAGATATCAAAGTGCTTTTACATTTATGCAGTTTTTTTCTTTTTTGATTAATTATCACAAAAATAATTGAAAATTTTCAATTTTGTTCTGTTGATTTGTAGAATAAACATACAAAACACCCGAAAAATTGAAATCCAAATTGTTCAAAGTTATTTATTTATTTATTTATTTATTTTCGTTGGTTTGATATGGAATAACCCAACTACAAAATTGCATTTAATTTTCTCTATCAAAAAGTGCATCTTATTTTTATTTATTTATTTATTTATTTATTTATTTTAAGATTTCTATTATAGTTTTTATTGCAAATTGCGAGTGCGAAATTCAATAGAATTAATTGATAAATTTGTGTTATCCACTAAAAAATATCATATACAGATTTTTGAAACTTATTTTTTGATGTAAATCACATTTAATTATCATAACATTCTATGAATAATTCAGTGAGTATGTAAAGTTAAAGAAAAGAAGAATTAATGAATAAATGTCACGTACACATTTTATGGGGATTGAAAATTTTTACAAAGCTTAAAGGAAATTAAAATCATCTTACGAACGTTAACTGCCTCAAAATTAATTGACAAAGTAATTTTCTAATAACCTGATGAAAAGAAATCGTCCAAATAATTTTTAAATAATAAAAACTAATTATTTTCAAGTAACACAATTCAAAATCAATTATCGTATTACGAAGTAACTCCGAAAACATTTATTGAGATGGAAACGACAAAAAAAAAAAAAAGATTGAAGGAAGACTCTAAGTGGCAACTTAGAATACTGAAATGTTATTGAATTGTGATTAGAATTTCAATTTTTTAAATGTTTCTCAAAATTGTGCAAGGATATAAATTCTATTCATTTGTTAGTTAGTACGACTCAGAAACACTCTGTTTATATATATACTGAAATAATTGATTATGGTTTGTTTAAAAAAAGTTTGTTATTGAAATGGTTTATAAAAAGGGACTAGTGAGGAATATATATATATTTTACTTGCAAACAGTAATTAAATATTAAACTTAAGTATGAAATGCTTAATGTGATTTCGATATAAATAACAAAAAATATAATCTATATTAATAAAATCAGAGTTTTGTCTGTAAATTTGTCGGAATCGAAATATTTTGCGATATCTTCACGTTTCACAACCCATGAAAGCCGAAAATGACTTCAGAAAATTTTGCCTGTGTGTGTGTGTGTGTGTGTGTGTGTGTGTCTGTGTGTATGTCATCGTGTCCGAATGTCGCTTTTTTTGTCCGGGCATCACTCGAGAACGGCTGGACGGAATTCAACGACGCTTGGCAGGAATTTACGTCTTCACCCAACTTAAAATTATATCTATCAACTTTTCGAAAATTCCCCCCCGTTCCCCCCCTAGGGGGTAAAAGACTAAAACACGTTTGTCCGGGCATCACTTGAGAACGGCTGGGCGGAATTCAACGACGCTTGGCAGGAATTTAGGTCTTCACCCAACTTAAAATTATATCTATCAACTTTTCGGAAATTCCCCCCCATTCCCCCCTAGGGGGTAAAAGACTGAAACACGTTTGTCCGGGCATCACTCGAGAACGGCTGGACGGAATTCAACGGCGCTTGGCAGAAACTTAGGTCTTCACCCAACTTGAAATTATATATATAGAAATTTTCAAAATTATAATTAGTGTTTAAATTGTGGGTAAAAAACGCCTGCGCATGCGCCATAAATATCTTTTCACTAAAATGCTTTGAATGAAAAAATGAAATATAAAAATAAATTTTTAAGTTAAAGACTTTTGTATTCGCGTGATTCGCACTACAAATTATGAAAAGATTTAAATGAAGTTTTGCCATCTGAGTTTCATACTTTAGTTAATTTTAAAAAATCTAATTGTCGTATCGAAAAACTGTTTACACCCCAGGATTCAGAAAAATCACCTCTTTCATTTGGTACTGAATTTGTAACGATAGGTCCTATATTTCTAATTTATTTTCCCCTTTTTCCGTTTTTCCGTTGCCACTTAAATTTCATACTTTAGTTATTTTTTTAATATCTAATTGTCGCATCGAAAAACTGTTTGCACCCCTGGACTCAGAAAAATCGCCTCTTTCATTTGGTACCAAATTTATAAATATAGGTGTGATATTTCTAATTTATTTTACCCTTTTTCCGTTTTCAACCTAGATTCGATATAGGACAGCTTTAGTATTGGATCCCTTTGGCAAAATTTGAAATTCGGAACCGAAGTAGCTCGGACGTTTCTCGCCAAGATCTATGATTGCACAATTGAGATAGCCAATTCAGTTCATCGCAAAAATGGCTTAAAATATTTAAAGTCACCAAAGGGTTCCCATACTAAAGCTGTGCATTTTGTACTTATTTATTTATATTTTCTATTAAAGACTTCTGTGGTCACGAAATTTGGTGCGTAAATTGTTTGTTTGCATCCGGCACTTATTGTAACTGGATTTCAGGAAATTCGAAATCTCCCCCCCCCCCTTCTCGGAGTCGGAGGGCAATAAACGGTATAACTTCAGTATAACCCCACAGCTGAATTTGGCGATTTTTCTTTGGCGTTGTTTTGAAGGATAACGATGTCGTTCTGGACTGTTTGCGATATAATATGGCAGCCTAATATTTTGCTTATTTTGGATTTATGATTTAGATTATGATTTTATCATTTATCATATATGATTTATGATTTATGATTTTTAGATTTATGATTTAGCCATAATCGCCAACAAAAAAATCGCCAAATATCGTTGTGGGTTTATACTAAAGTCGTTCCCAATAAACATGTGTAAAAACATGTTTTTCCGTTTGAATTCGCTTTGAATTATCTTAGAATGGCGAATTTTGGTGTGCGGATATTGATTAAGTGTACGCATTATGTACATTAGTGGGATTTTGCAAAACTTCGAACTCACCCACTGAGGAAGGGGAAGTAACAAGTGGGTATGTTGTGCTTAAGGCAGTGGGGACCCAGACTGTATATTGATTAAGTGTACGCATTATGTACATTAGTGTGATTTTGCAAGACTTCGAACTCACCCGCTGAGGAAGGGGAAGTAAGAAGTGGGTAAGTTGTGCCGAAGACAGTGGAGACCTAGACTCCTCACTTTGCGAGCGAGAAAACCTCTACCAATCACAGCGAGAACTTGGGTTATTAATAAAGATATGCGATTTTGACAACTCATTTAAGTTTAATGTCCAGCGAAGCGGGCAAAGCCTGCTAGTAGTAATAATAATAATGAAAATTGGCATATAAAACACCAGACAACTAAGACCTGGGTAACCAGTTACGTCAAACAGTCTCAAGAATCGACTAATTAATAAGGTAAATAGTTTTTTAAAAAAGGTTTAAAAATGGGTATATTCTGGGAAAAGAAATCGGTACCTCTCTGAAAAAATGCATACAATTGATAAAAAATGAAATAAAAATGAGAAAATTCATATTTTTAATCATAAAATTTTCATGCAGATAAAAAAAAATACAGTTTGACTAGAAATTATGCTTTATATAATTATTTATGAATAAAGTAATTAAAATAATTTTATATCATCTCCATACTGAAATATCAACACTATGTAGTCGGGCATTTTCCCGCCAAATCGTGGCGTAGAGCGGGGTTTTTTGACATTTTCGCGCCAAAATTAGACTTTTCGCGTTTTAGATATGACGAGTTTACTTGTTTCTCGCAAACAATGTGTTAATAAACAACAGCTTTGCCTAATTTCCGATGTTTCGCGACTCGAATATTAATTTAAAAATTTGGTACCAAATTTCAAGCTGTTCGGTCAGGAAACTTAGGTTGGTTGGTTGGTTGGGTTTTACGCCACACTCAGGAAGCTTAGGAATTATATGAAGTAAAGATTTCAGATCATGAATTAAGATCTTGTGCCTTAATTTGTACTGCATGTAATGCTTGTTTAATGCATTTTTCTTGTTTAATTTTAGTATTTGGTCTTCGAAATACATTTTTTTTTTTTTTTTTTTTTACTTTATGCATTTTATAATCTTTATGCATAAAAGAAGAATTATGAAATTTATATTCGAAAAATTTTTAAACATAGCCTGTAATTATTTTAATAGCAATATATTTTTTTCCAACAAAACTTATATTAGTGGGCTAGTTTTGGCCGACAGATCGAATTTTGCAGTTTCCATGCTTCAGGTTCCTGCACGTAGCTTAAGCAGTCGGCCGTTTATTGCTTCCATCAGTAATAAAGATAGACATTAAAAAGATTGGTGTCCCAGAAGTAGCATAAACACAGCTGGTTTTATGCAGGCTACCAACACATGGCTAACACTATGTTTGTTGCGTTGTAGCCATAATTTATTGGGCTAGTAACAGACCGTCACTGACAATTTGTATGCATAAATATAAAAGAATTCGCTGTGATTCATGTTCTGATGATTTGAAATTTCCTCGCATTCCGCCATTTCGCCAGAAGTTTGTTGTAGTCTGCGAGTTACGAGGAATTTAAGTCTCTTAAATAGATGAATTAAATTTATGCGGAAGTGATTCGATATTTAATTTATATTGTATAGATAGATAGATATTATTTTTAGAAGTTTTTGTTCTAAAACTATTATTAAAATCTGAGAATTTCTCGGAAAATACAATATATTTCCAGCTGATCTGTTAGATTTAGATATGAGAAAATAACTATTAATATTAAAATAATATATTCTGATTTTACAGCAGTTTGTAGAAAAAGCGAAACATTTATGAATAATAATTATTTATTTTAATTTATACAACTGACATAAAACATACTGGACAACACTATTAGTATTTATTTGTGTATGAATGGCCTAATTTCGTCCTAGATTTGCATGGCCCGAGTGAAGCACAGTTTTGCACACACCCCAAAATAAGTAACTTTAGACGAAGTAGTACTGTGATATAAGTAAACGAAATCTTATAAATTTTCTCCATCATTTTTTTCAAAAAATAAAATTTCTTGCAGTTTTATATAAAATTTCGAATTTAAGAGTACTCCGAAACTATAACGAGAAAAAAAAAAGTACTAGTGAAAGAAAAAAAGAATATACTATTTTTTCCCTTACATCACGATTCTATTTCATCTACATCGCTTAGCGAGATGTCGGTGAGTGACATTCAAGTAAATGAAATTTTGGAAATCACTGAAAATCATAAAATACCTTGGCACCAGATAAGTTAAGTCAGACTCTGAGTGTGTGACGGCATTCTAGCTAAGCTACACTGAGGTGTGGTGGTAGTGATAACCGAGAAAAGTGTATCCACTTTAACAGAAAGACGATACAAGTAAAACCTAAAACTAATTCGCTCTTGAACTGAATTATGTATGACAGAATATTAAAAGTAAAAACAATGTATAGTCCTCTAATGATGCTCCGAGAACTTATTCGAATAAAATCCAGAAACACTATATAAGAGGAATTTTTCAACACAACAGATGCTGATAACATTTACGAATGAATGCGGGCCTCGATACGCTATCACATCATCGGTAGGCAGAGATATCAAGGTGTTTAGACTGGACATGATTCATTGCTAAAATTTTAATAAACGATCATAATAACCATTAAAGATCTTGTCGTCATTTCATAGTACCTTGGTGTTGATCATTCAACATACATAATAGGATTACTAATGCCTGTTTATGCTTTTCATGTTTTTATCTTCGGACTTTCCCCCAAAGCCCCCTTTCAGAAAATTTCTGGCTGAGCTACTAATCAGCTTATTAAACTTACATCTAGCACAACGAGCTTATACGATAGTCTTACACCAAAGGAAAAATATTAATCAGTAAATATTTTTAGGAAAAATGCATGGTCTGTAAAAACCAAGCTATAAATTATTGCTGAACTAATACTCAAATCTAGATATTCTGAAAGTGATAACTTGAACATAACGGAACAAAATTCATTAAAATTCAAATATGTACCTATCTTATTTTCGACTATATTCACCAGTAACTTCAACTTCCGATTGCACACGAAAACTTGAAAAGCGTATAAAGTCAGGGTGCATCTTTTCAGATATTTTTAGATGAAAATAACCAATCAAAATTATATAAAATCTTAGACGCATTCCAAAAGCAGAAGTAGCATTCCAAATTTTTGTTGGAAAGCGGCACCCTGACTTTAGAATTTGCGTTGAACTGGGGGTTGAAGTTAATGGTGGTGGTGGTGGGGGGGGGGAATCGGCGTTTTATGAAACACAGTAGGGTTAATAATTGTTCAGCCAAAAGGCGAATTCTTCAGCCAGATACTGTCATTAATGCTGAATTTTATATATATTTTTAACAGAATATTCAGTACCTTATACGTGCCAAACTACATTAGGAACATAAAAGTAATTGACACGTATACCTTGGAGAACAACACGCGTTATTCTGTTTTTATACTATTTGTAAATGCTTTTAATTTTAATTTTATTATGTATTACTTTTTTTTTTCTCGTGATTTACTCAACAGTAAATTTTATTCTGTTAAATTATCTTTAAATAAAACGTTTTTCTGAGTTATAAGCTAGTCAGTGTTAGTCAGCGATGATAATATCGCAAGCGCCGTGTAGCATTAATTTAGTGGAACAATCTATAAACATTTTTGCTATAAAACACTTTATAATATTAATTATAACATTCTTTTAATATAGATATACCGTCGTTTTCAATAAATATACATACATTTTTAATTTAATTTTTTTAATTGAAAAATTTTTCTCTTGCATATTTAGGCTTTTAAGGGAAAAATTACGCGTCTGTGGTTAAAATAGAAAAATGTATATTCGACTTCTTTTTTAAAATATGTATATATAAAAGCGGCGTGAGTCAAAATTTATAAAAGAAGTTTCATGTTTATAAGTGATATTGATAGTAAAAGTAGTTTTTATCTGCATCCCATCACATACGCTTTTGCTATAAAAATTTAATGGTCCATTGAAACATCGTTTTATATTCATTACTTAATATATGCAGCAAACATGGTTACAATTAAAGTCACCAAAGTAATTCTGGAAAACATAACAGCTATAATTTATCTTTTGTTTATTTTCCTCTAAAAGCAAATTGTTACTTTAAAGAAAATCTTTCCTCGTACAAGTTTTTTTTTTTTTTTTGGAGGGGGGGGGGGGGGGTATAGGTGAAAACGAGCAAACTTAATAATTTCTTTGCCTTCTTATCGCTTTATTGTAATCTAGAAATATTTCTTTAATAAATAAAAAAGAAAATATAACAAGAAAATAAATTTAATTGTTTATAACAAAGTGTATTCTGTTCAAGAGAATATTTTTTTAACCTTTATCTGTTGTGAAAATATTTTTAACAAAACTGTAATATTTTAACATTTTTTTTTTTCTGATTCTTAACTATGTAATAATTTTTATTCTGTTACTATAGAATAAAAGTTAGCCTGGAAAAAGGAAAAAAGTTGTTAGTTAGCATAGAAAAAAAATTAATTCCATGTTTTCTTTCTCATAAATTAATACTAATTACTCCAGTTGCTCTAAACTGCTATAATAATGAATCCGCAATATATTCATTCGAAGAAACATTTTGCATCTTTTTTTTTTTCTTAAGTGAAGAAGAATTTCATAATTTAAGTTCAGAAAAATTTTACATTTATATGCAAAAGAATTTTTTTTTTAATCATTATTATTATTATTATTATTATTATTATTATTATTATTATTTCATTGATTGTAAGAATTTTTTAGATCAAATCTGTATATATTTAGATTATTAATTTTGGCAAGACATTGATGAAGAACGTTTGTTGTATAGTAGCTAAAATTGTATAATAATATCTACGAAAGCGTTAAGGTCTAATGAAAGAAATTCATATATTCCGAGGGGGGAAAAATGTGAACTCTCACCCCACTAAAAAAAACTGTAGACTTTACTTTACTCTTTTTCTCGAAATCAACCGGCGTGCGAAAAATCAATTAGGTTTATAAGCAAAACATTCTTTAAGTTTTGAAGGACATTTTCTTCAAATTGCAACATAATTGAAGCTCAAATTAACACATATGAGCTCTCTAATAGTAAACTATAATCATAAGAAGTTAGCTAGAAAGTAACATTTCTCAAATATAACTTTTAATTGAAAAGCATTATTTTAACCCTCTGACTGCTCAATTTTTTGAACAAAATTGCTTCAATAATTGCATATATTTTATTAAACATTTAATCTACATATATTTCTAATTTAAATATGTTTTATAACACTAGGGACTTTGCCCCCAAGTTGTTCTGGTATCAGACCCTCGTACGCTATAAACAAAAAATAGTAAATAAAAATACCATATAAAATTTTACCCTGGATACCCGCTATATCACAACTATAGTTTCTATTTGGGTATATTCATTTTAAAATTTAATTATTTAAATGTTACATGCATATACGTATTGCATGTTACTGTATATGCACAATATCATTAATTTTAATCAATTAAATATTTCCTTTCCTTATTTAATTGCAATTACGTCTAAGTGAATGAATAATATCTGAAACAGCAAAGATAAGCGGATAAGTTCACGATACTTCCATCTGCATTACGCTTTTAATAAGACAGATTGTTAGCAAAAACTTATGAAAAATTTCTAAATGAACAGGAAAATTGCACAGAAAGAGATATATTACTTTGCAGTGTGATCTAATTAACAAAATAAAGATTACCAAAATGAAAGTTGGTTTCTAAATTGAATTGCGAATGTAATAAGCAAACTTCTTATAGACATACACCATCAATTCAGCTTGATATTCTTAGCCTACTGTACAAAGAACTTCAATCTCTCATCCGCTAAAATTCATAGATAAGGTCTGTGCTAAAAATGGCAACGTTAGGGTGTCTTTCGTAAAATAGGAAAGGGAGAAAAGAAAGGAAGATATCTTTTCACTTAAAAAATGATTCAGTTAAGTAAAAAAATCATATAAAATCACCTAACTGACATATTTTGCTAAAATGTGTCCTAAATTAAATAGGTTTGTTTGTTCGTGTTCCACGACATGTTCATGTTCACATCGTGTTCATGTCCTTTGTTTGTGTTCCACGACAGTTTCAGAGTATTTTTTTTTACGTACTTTTTGAGATATTATAATTTAAAAACAAAAGTAATCTAGACACTAACTAAGTATGCTTGGAAGAAAAAAAATCTAAAAAAAAAATTTCAAAATTTGTCAGAATCAAGAAATAGTTACATACTGCATACCATAATTAACTGATGTATATCTTAACAAAATATGATAAAGTTGCCATGAATAGTTTTTGATTCTATAAAATTTTTATAACTGAAATGCTTTATCGTACTTCAACATTAAATATCACTTTAAAAAGTGCTTTGACAATCGTTTTTTTTTTTTTTTTTTCCCTTAGAATAAAGAGAAATATATTTTCAGTACCTATTTAGATCATAAGAACAGATGATCAGAAAAATCAATTTGAAGCAATCTTATAATACTGTTACATTTAATTGCTATAAAATTCGTGGGATAAGAAGTCAGACAGTTGATATTGCGAGCTCTAAATTTCACATTGATATAAATTCTAAACTTCATTAAAAAAGACTTGAAATTTGTTATTCATTAATATTAAATTTTCCATAGAATCGAAATAATAGATCAATTTAAAAATGGATGTTCAAATTTATAAAATATTTCTATTCCTCTCCTCCTTACTAAAGAATTACATGAGACACAATCGTCTGTCCAGTTGAATTTAGCGTGATTCGTCCCCAGTTTATGATAGAATAAGTATAGTCTGTTCACATTCAAATACCAACTCATATTTAGTACCAACTCATTTACTCAAATTCACATTATACAAAATTTATTAGTTCAAATTTTCAGTAATTTTGTTTAAAATGAAATTTTATTGACACTGTTTAATATGTTACATATTTAGAATGATAAGAAAAATCATTGCTTCGGCACGAGTAAAAGAGTTAAGTGCCTTATCACATTTTTAGTGAACTGAATATCATTAGGAATTTATTACACATTGTAATAATATACACCTGTTTACATTACACATACATTTTTCTCTTTCCATTAAATAAAAAATAAAAAATAATAAAAAAGAAGAAGAAAAAACTATTACACATGCAGTTTCAAAATATAATTTATACAGCTTGAAGTTTACATTTTTTCCTCTGCACTTTTTAGCATTTGCACCTGCACTAATTACATATTGCATGTAATTGTGTGCCTCACTTGTGTATTTAATACTAGTTAGATGCACTTGTGTTATTTTATTTCTTGGAGTCTTAGTCTTTCTTTAGACTTTGCACAAAAGTTTTTTTTTTCAGTAAGACTCTAAGTGGTTGAAATTTTTCATAATATTATATATCCCACAGAATTTTCACTTATACGAAATTTCCACACTTATACATACGTATTTTCACATTTTTGATGGCGAGTTCAAATAATTAACTTGTATGTACAGTTATTTACTTGTATGCTAGTTTTGAATAGCCTCACATAATACAGAATATTTTTTTTTTCTTTTTCTCATTTTTGCAAATATTCAGATACATTGTCTTTCCTGTAAATCTAACTAATTTGTCAATCTTGAACAAAAGGTTCAGTGTTTTTCTTTTGATATACATACTAGACATTCATGAAATATCATGTATAATAATTTATGCAGACAGTGAATAAAGTTACATATATATATATGTATATATATATATATATATATATATATATATATATAAGTACTTAAACACATAAACATAATTTTTCACTTTTAATATTCCTTTTGGTTATAGAATAATTTTTCCAAAGTTATAAAAATTTTTGAATAATAACATACCACATTTTCTTTCTCAATTTTAACTTATATGTTAAATTTTTAATACAAATGCTTTATATATTGTATTTTTCCAAATTTCACAAATTTTAAGAAATTTTATTTTTAATTTTATTATTACGCATTATATATTTTTGTGTTGGATGATCTCACAGAAATCCAGGTATTATTATGCTGGTCGTGAACTTTGACATCTGATTTTTTTTTTTTTTTTTTTTTTTTTTCACACTTACACATATTTTATAAACCTATCATTTTAAAATTATAATACTAATAGAGAAAAGTATTTTAATAAATTTTATTGACCTATGCTATTGTATTCAAGAAATCAACATAATCATATTTCACGAAAATGAGTATGATTACAAAACATTATTTTTCATTTTATTTTCTTAATTTGTCATATGTTATAAATAAGTAAAATATGTTTGTGCTACTTCTAATTCATGTTTGCAGACATAACAAAACAGAAAGTGACATTCTATTCCTTTTAGAACAATTACAAATATTAATAATAAACAAATAATTTGCTAGCGTATTTGTTTTGAAATGCGCATCGATTTTTTTTTTTTTTTTTTTTTTTTTTTTTCAGCAAAGTTTTTGGCCATGTGATTATCAGCTGATTTGATTAATGGTGTTTCAGTATTTGAGACTTCAATAATAATACGAAGATTTTTGAAATTAATAAGTTATGGCCTTTGAAAATATATACATGGTGGTTATAATTAAACATCCCCTATGAAAAGCATCCTGCAGCGCAAATGGGTAAACGGAATGCAACGAAATTTGGTATATAGATAATACACGAGATGCGCTCACGGAATTTCGAAAAAAAAATTAGTTCCAAAATGTCCACCAGAGGGCACTTTTTCTGGAAAAACATTATATTTAACACAATAAATGACCAAAACAGAATACAGAAACAATATTAACATTTATTCACTAGTTTCTGATCACCTTGTCATCGGACCACATTAAATAGAGGTAAGGAAAAAAATAACAGTACACTGTTTGAGAAAAACAAAACTGTTCAGTTTGCAGAAACAAGAACTTCCTCTTCTTCGCAAACATGCAAATCTCGACATTTGTTTTCCCTAGAACTGACATCTTTTCTCGGTTTTGCATTTTATTACTCGTGTTCTGGATTGTTAATCATGTATCTGTATTTCATTTCGGTCGTTTATTGTGTTAAACTTAATGTTTTTCCGGAAAAGGCGCCCTCTGGTGGACATTTTGGAACTTTTTTTTTTTTTCGAAATTCCGTGAGCGCATCTCGTGTATAGTCTATATAGCAAATTTCGTTGCATTCCATTCACCCGTTTGTGCTGTAAAGTGCTGTTTATAGGGGAAGTTTAATTATAACCAAAGTTTAAGTATTTATAACAAAAGAAAAGAAAAAAAAACTTTTTTTTTTCCTTTTTTTAAGATTATTATACATTGGAACGTTATTTTATCGACAATTTTATGACCATTGTGCACTGATTATTTATTTTATTTTATTTTATGGTATACCATTAATATTTAAAAAAAAAAAAAAATGGGAAACTGCCTGTTTTATGTATTACACTCATTTCTAGCATTAATCATAACTTTCAAAGTTAAACTGGTCTTGGAACACTCCGCAGTTTTAATATTTTTTTTTTTTTCTTGTAGAAACTAAATGTTTAACACTGAGATGGCATTTAATTTTTAAAATAAACATTCAAATTTAAAACATTTCTGACTGAAACAAACTGATAATTCGTCGTATAAATATACTGAAAAATGGATTATAATAATATTCACATTCTCATTACAATTTTTAATAGAAAGGTAAACTACTTTTAAGTAAATGAAATTTCATTTTCGCCATTCGTTTTAGTTTTTGCTGGACTTGACACTTGTGTGCTCTTATATTCTACTCATTGGGCTAGAAACTTTATTGCAGTTTGGTTGAAGGGGTGCACAATCTGACTACAAATTTTCTTTTAAATAGTCTTCTTTTTACGCATATACGTGGCATATTTGCATGTCTGTTGCAGAATGCTTGTTATAAGCCTTTTTTTGCGTTTCACACTTTTCCTCAGTACATTATACTGACTATGGATTCACAACCAATATGTCAAATGTAACCTGCGTATTGAGACACACACTTTTCTCTGGCTCAGTTGCTTAGTATAGTAAGTGTACGCGTGTAATAACAATATTTCTCTGATCAAGTTTGAAGATAAACATTAATTATTTTTATCAAAACTTTTTAAGTAAATGCTATTTCATTTGTTTTGTTTTTGTTTACACATTCACTAGCAACATATTCAGATGTACTTCAATAAATTTTATATAATTAAATAACGATATGCAAATTTCTAAACATTTTTATTATGATTACTTTTGTCACTTTGTTAATTTTATATTAACATTTTGTAACACATAACATTGCCTTTTACTTTTGAATGTTCCAGACTTTATGGTAATTTTGTTTAGTAATTTACTTAACGGTACTTTTGTCATATAATATTTTTCTTATATTGTGATGCCATTATGTTATAAGTAGTTATATTCTATTACCAAAAAAATAAAATAAAATAAAGTAAAATAAATAAATAAATAAAAAATTAAATTATGCATCTCACAAAAATTGACGTCGTTATCACTTTAAAAAATTTATACACATTGATAAAGTGCTAATATTGTTCTATAGCTATGATTCAAAAGAAACTTTAAAAACGTGGTACATAAAACTTTTTTTTAACATATAATTATTTTCTTGCACTTGCTAACGGTTTCTGCTAGCAACCAAATTTATGACAGATTAAGGGTTGTAATATTTAAACCGTCATTCAGTTTTCAAATTTTCCCTTAGACTTAACATGGACACAAAGAAAAATGTGTTTGGCGCTCTGGATATTAATATTTCTATTGGCATTTTTAGAAATTCATTCTTGTTCGCTCACGGTCTTCATTCAATTTCGGGACTCGATTCTAGTAACACAACAGAAATATCGTTAAAGCCCTCTCCCTCAGCTTTTCGTATCCGTAATATGCTGCTCTTTGTTAAACGACGACTTTTATTTACTATATACTTAAATGGAATATTGTTATATGAACACGATATGTTTCATAAAATAAAACAAGTTTTCCCAGAACTATGCTTTTCAAAGTCGAAATTTATCTGCGAACTTCAGTTATTGCTGCGATGTACTACTTCGATCTCGGCATCTTCCCTAAAAGCACCATAATAAGATTTCTATAACATTGTTCTGTTATTGTCTTTTGTTATGCACTATTAATATTCCTATTCAGTAAAAGGCAAAGCAGCGAATAGGCGTACAGAGCTTTGCAGGGGTTAATGTGCGAAGCGAGTCGGGGGTGAAAGCTTTCTCGGGAGGAGGCGGGGGGAGTTAAGCCTTCCTCAGGAGGTTTGTGAGATAAGTGAGCAGGGGGCGGAGCCTCATAGTATAAAAAATATTCTTTTCTAAACGGAATTTAATTTACTCTTGAGTCCTGTTTTTGAAGCAGACATTTTACTTTACATATTTGTAATCCATTTGGCTGTGTAATACACTATTTCTTATTATTCAAAATTCAAGGTGGTCTATCGCAAATGGTGACAGGGTTCAAAATAGCGATTTCACATAATAAGTGCAGTTTTTTACAATTATATCCCACGAAAGATCTGGCCAGAACAAGTAATTTAAAACAGAATAAAATCTTTTTGTAAAAAAAAAAAAAAAATAGAACCGACTCCAAAAAGCGACTATTATACAAGCAACTAAAAATAAAAGAAAATTGGAATAAAATGGAACTGCAAATTGGGCCTAAAAATATAAAATAATTTCCTTCGCCAAACAACCTAAACACTACAATTAAACATATCTTTTGAAATTGGCGCAAAATTAAACAAAACTTAATTCGTTTTTAAAGATTTGTTTTTAGACTGGTAGCTACAAATTCTATTGTCTCGCATAATCCATTTTCATGTTTGCTTTATTATTTTATCACTGTATACAATTGGTCCATTAGTATACTGACCAAACGTCCTCATTTTCTAGGGACAAATGGGGACGCCCTTTTTTTTTTAAGGCATTTTTCTAAGTTTTAAAATATTGTAGAAACTAAGTTATTAATCAATAACACTTTATTTTTAGTCGTTATTTATTAGGAATGAAAAAATGCATCCATAATTTGATACTTGTAGCAATTTTTAATGCTTCTCCATTATAAAGGTACTTTGATCTGGTCAGCCTATCCATTAGTAACATCTACATAGAACAGTGAACATTCTTCGCAAATCGGTATTTATGTTTCTACGAAATTACTAAAATTTTCGTTCCAAACTTAGTAAAACTTTGATAACTATCATCTTTGGCAGGTTTTGGATTTGGCGATCAAAACGTAATGCAAAAATATACACGCGAGATGTATATTTTTTATATAATATATATTGTACGAAGTATTGTTTCATATTCTTGATGATATACCTTATTAAAAAAAACAATGATTTCTCAAAGGAATTAAATATGTTTACTCATATAATTTGGCGATTTGTTTTCTCCAAGGACGCCAGATACCAGCAGCTCCGTCAAATTTTGCAGTTTACGAAATCTTGTTTGTTTATTCGAATCAAAGCAGTTTTCAGCCGTGTTTTACAGATGCTAAAGTGAGATGTATATTTTGAATAGAACTTTATTTTTGTATTGAATAAAGGTACCAATTTTTATATAATTTTGCGCCGACTTCAAATGTTATGTTTAATTGCAGTGTTTGGGTTGTTTGGCGAAGGAAATTATTTTATACTTTTAGGCGCAATTTACAGTTCCATTTTGTGCCAATTTTCTTTTATTTTTAGTTGTTCGAATAGTAGTTGCTTTTTGGAGTCGGTTCTATTTCTCTATATATTAAAAAAAATTACTGTCACTGGCGTCAATCTTTTTTTGTCTGCGACAGCATCTTCTAACGGAGGGCAGGGTCCTTCGCGACATGAGAGGTATAAATGTGTTCCGAGTACTCCAAGGATGACATTTCAACCGCTTAGAAATTTCTATCATTTTAATTAGAGAAGTTATTAACTAAAAACGACAAGTTTATGAAGGTACTCTATTTGCTATTTCGAAAAAAGTTTCTCTCAGTGACGTTGTTATTCTGTAATGAAGTCATTTTACACAAGAAAATTAAAATATGATCCATGGTTGTACGTAGGTAGGTAGGTTGGTTGGATTTAACGTCGCACCAATACTGCGGTAATTAGCGACGGTCTGGGACGCACCCCTAGAGATGTTCCGGAGACATGTCATCACAATTTTGACCCTTCACGAAGGGGATCCCCTCCGCTTTGGTGATCCCCAGAGGTATAGTGGGGACGAGAACATGGAAAACTTTGCGACCACGACAGATTTTATGTGCACCAGCCACAATTAGTGCACACGACGGTCTTTGGTTGGCTCAAGTATCGAATCGGTAATCTTCCAATGACGTGCTAAGCGCTTTACCGACTAGGGTACCGCGGCCCAAAACCATGGATGTAAAAAACAAAGAAAATAAATATCCACTTTTTTTCTCTACTTTTAGAAAATTAATCTTCTTACACGGGAAAAATAAAATATGATTCATGGTTGTAGGTAGGCAGATAATTGGGTATGTTGCGATTGACGTCGCACCATTACTGCGCTATGGATAATTGGTGACAGTCTAGGATGCACCCCTACGGATGTTCCGAAGACATGCCACCAGAGTTTTGGTCCTACACGAAGGGGATAACTCCCCAGCTTCGGTGCCCCCCAGAGGTATAATTGTGATGGGAACACGGAGGATATTGTGGCCACGACATATTTTACGTGCACCAGCCATCGTTAGTGTACACGACGGTCTTTGGTCGGCTTGAGAACCGAACCCACAATGGGTTATGAGAAAAACTATCTATTGAATGACCACACTTTAAATTAAAAAGGCTTTAGAAATGTAAAGAACGGATACGCTGTATTCATAACCAAACATTCGGTTAGAAATGTATTGAACTTTACAGTGAATATGTGTCACCCACTACGCTGGAATATGTGCAGCGTAAAGTTCAAGCTAAATCAAAATATGTGTTGTAGCTCACGGACAAAAGTTTCAACATTGAAGTAAAGGTTTTTTGATTTGTCTACAGTGTAGAAAACTGCGAACAAAAAGTTGATCATTTAAACATCCTGTTTTTTAACATTTATGTCTACAAGGTATCTTTTCGTGACTAAATCAATGATGCTGTACAACTTTGTGATTTACCTTTTCTCTCATACCTTGTACTGTTTTCTAGATAGAAACACTAACTCCGCTATCTTCCCACCAGGTGGCGCTGTAAGCGGTCACATCTTGTAGCACATGGCCACTTTATGATACTTACATATTACCTTTACGAATGTAAAGGCAGCCGTACGGCAGTTAGAGTGAGAACGGACTTTTGTGAATATATACCCTGTAATTTGTTTAGATATTAATGGAATCATAATGAGACCTATTTCAGGTCAAGATGTGTACTACAACAAAAAAAAAAGTATTAAAATTAAATCATTTCTTGTGTAGTTATAAGCTAACAAATCTCAACTACAACAGCAAAAAACATGGTTTCAGTTGAGAAACTCCTCCTTTATGAAGTCGGTTTAAAACGTCTATACGTTAATTGATGTAACTTCTTACAATAACCATACTTTGAATTTTACGTAGCATAATTGTCACCCGCTACTGTACAACGTATGCAATGTCGTTGAAGTGTGCACAAAATAGGACATTGCGGACAAACAAATTCACGTTTTAATCGTTCTATTTTTAGCATTAATGTCTACAAACTATCTTTTCGTTCTAAATTGACGATATCCTGTAATACTTTCTAATTCACTTTTTTTCCATCTTGAACCTTCGAGATAGGAACGTTAACTCCGCTATTTTCCACCAGATGGCGCTGTAGGCGGTTGAATCGCGTTGCGTATGACCACTATACCTACATACCACTTTTATGACTATAGCGGCAGACGTTCAACAGTTAAAAGAGTCGGGACTCCCTTTTTGAGCACCTTGTATTTTCTTTTGATTGTAAAGATATTACAATGGGACCTATTTCAGACCAAGACCTTTACAACAAAACAAAAAGTATCAAAATCGGAGCATCCGTTCACAAGTTATGAGCTAACACACACACACACACACACAAAAAAAAAAAAAAAAAACATACGGTCTGAATTCAGAACCTCCTCTTTTTTTGAAATCGGTTAAAAACTAGTCTATAATGACTTTTTAGGAAAATAACCATCTTTAGCAACTAGCTTATTCGCAGCCCCTAAAATTTCTCACTGTACCAAAATCCCACGTGGTCGCGTCCACCGTTGCCTCAAACCGGTGAGTTATTTTAAACAATTCCGTGGTAAAAACTAACAGGCTGTTAATTCAATAGGTTTTGCTCGCAGGTGTCTTCGGTGTCTTCCCTTCTCGGCATTAATCACCAGCTTTTTCGTGTCCCAATATACAAGACAACAATGTTCTTCGGAGTACCTACATTTGGTCGCAACCAATGTTTACCTCCAACAAAAGTGAAAAAAACATAAATTTTCTGAAAAAGAAAAAGAAAATAAGAAAAAACAATAGGGATTTAGAATTTTGTCTCTAAAAAGGTCCTTGCTTAAGCAAAGATTATTCAGAGCGAAGCACCAGGATTTCCTTGAGAAATCCTAAATTCAACAGAGTGTCTGTTGCTTGAGTTGTCGAGTCGAAAAATCTGATCCAACAAACTGTCGTTTGCTTGGGCCCTGATAGAGATGTGTTGCAACAAACATCAGGCTCATCTTAATACCATATTTGCTGCCTGAAATAAAATATTATTAAAAATAAATTATTTAACATCGTCGAAGTTTCAATTCTATATATTCTTTACAAATAAATAAAAGCAAATAAGTGCTCTTTTTTTTTCGAACGTGACGTTAAATATACAAAATGACTTTTAGCTTTCATTTCCCTCGTGTAAATACATATTGTTTCTTAACCAGGGCGTTATTTTCCACAGATATGACAAAAGTTTGATATCGATTTCGGCGCCGTTTTCCCAAAATGCTTTTTCACACTCATTTTTCACATGAAAATATATATCGTTTTCTCTCTCTCCATTTTCTTCATTTTCTTCTTTCAATTCGAATACGTACATCTCTTTTAATTCGAAAATGTGAAGACTCACATATACAAAGGCAATTTATTATTAGTGGAGATTAAGATAATCTCTAATATTTTTTAAATGAACGGCAGAGTCAAAGTGTTTTAAGAGTACCTTTTCTAAACGGAAAAGTTAATATACAGATCGTTCGTTTCTAGTGCAACTCTCACCCAGGTGCATTAAGTGATACCAAGCATTAAGATTTCCAAAGAATTAAAATTTAGGTAGTAATTGTATGAGGTATTTTCGCCTTTAAAGTAAAATTACAAAATAATGAACTACAAACTAGTAAATTTAGTTATATCGAAATTTTAGACAGTGAAAATAGATAACCATAGTTTCTCAATAATAACAAAAATAGTATCTTTAATACATTTTCGTTAAAAGTTGTTTCCTTATATATGTGGAAAACCGAAATTAAAATGAGATGACTTATATTGTTTCAATTTATTTTACAGAATATTTCTTTGCCGCTAACATTCAAATTATATTCTGATTTTTCTATTCTAGTAACAAAAGGCATTTCTTACTAATTAGCAAGCCAATTTATGCTCCATAGTAGTTTTATTTTGCTATTATAAACAGAAACGATTTTGGAATGAAGCAACTTTTATTATAACTTTTTAGACTTGTAGGAATTGATGTTCAAGTTTAATATTAAAACTGTACTTTTGAATCTATTAATTCATTCAAAAGATGCCGAAAACAAAACAAAAATAAAAGAAAAGAAAAAAAAGAAAATGATTCAATAAACGCATCACTAAATAATTGAGAGACATGCATTATCCTGAACAATGTAATATTTGCTTCATTTAACTGTATTTTGTACTTAAAATTTCATGTATTTTTCTTCGTATTTTGTTAAATCAAAGATGTTGTAATGCAATCCGATAGTATTACACCTTATTTTAATTAAAACTTTTTTTTTTCAATATATACTGCTTAGCATGACGAGAATGGTCATTTATTCTATATATAAATCTTCCTATCCAGTTGTTTAGGAGGAATACTTAAAATATTAAATACTAATTTGGCATTTCTTAATTATTTGAGATTACTTGTCTTCTTGTGCTTTAATATTAGTACTGTAATACTGTAGTATAACTTACCTATTACATTAATTTATGAAAGTAATTAGCCTTAATATTTGTACTAAATTCCTTTTCCAAAACCTCTTATTTCTAGTAGTTATTAGACGACTAATATTCCTAGAATACAATAAGGAGATTTAATAGGAACTAAACGCATAATATTCATATATATTTTACATTCCGGTCGCAACCGAAATTCTTTACAGCTTACTTTTTGTATGTAATTTTCATACTCATACATTTCCTAAGTATTAATCAGTGATATTTAATTTTTTAATATTGTGATTCTCACACCATAACTTACAACTTCAATGCGTTCAAAAGATTAAGCAAAAGTTAATTAAACGTGTAAGAAGTGTGTTGTACTTGGGGGGAAAGAAATTAATTAGATGGTTCATATCAGCAGGCAGGCGGTGGAATTTTCCGCTTTCGTGAATAGATGATTTGATAATTATAAGGTAGAACATGGAGATCAATTTTAAAAGTATATTTTCATTATATAAATTTCGCATCTGTTGACATTTAACATTTTGAAAGTACTTAGTTTTACGATGTAATTGTATGAAGTTGCCGAAAATGTGTTTATTGTAAAACTTGTTAGAGAATGAATTCGGTGACAACTTGATTTGAAGAGAAGATAGATATTGTTAAACGTGTGACTTGGAGTTTCCGTCTTCGGAAATAATTCACGTTTGAACGTTCAGAACATTGAGGATTTTGAGTTCATTTGCTTCTTTCAGAAGTAAATTTTAATAAGGTAGGAATTAAATATATTTTAAAATATGAATTATGCGTAGCTAAATTTTAATTACATGTCTCAAGTTAATAGTGTTAGGTTTTTACTTAACATAATTGACATTTTTAGTTTATAGAATAATAATAATGAGAAAAATACATTTAACAGCATAAACTTTTTAATTAACTCATTGATTTTGATGTTATATGTAAAATGAGTTTTTAATGTGTAATATGCAAAATGACCATAAATTGTATAACCCTTTTCCATTCAAAATATCGCTAATAAATTTATAACTATATAAAATAAACCATATAATTCGTAAATATTTAAAAATATCGTTCAGATACCACTAATTTACTAAAGATTTAATCATATTAATTAGTGGTATGTGAATCGCATTAGTTTCAGCTACAAGGGTGGTCAAAATTATAAGAACAAGGGAGAAATCACCAAATCTTGGCTACAGTTGGCAGGAAAATTATGCGAATTTTATGGCTGGAAACCAATGATAAATGAAGCAATATTTTATTAGTTTTTATGTAAATATATGGGAAATTCATATTCATAAAATGTACTTTGGATTTAGAGAGCCATGTGATATGGATGCATATTTTTAGGTCTGCACACGGCACTTTCAGACGCTATAAATGCCATAAGCGATTGGGTACGTCGTATTCTATTTTTGCAGTCATGCCGTGAGATACTAAACTTTCGGAGTTAGAAAAAGGGAAAGTAGTTGCTTTCAAAAGTTCAGGACTTACTGCACATCAAATTGCGACAAAACTGAATGGATCCAGAACAGTCATTTATAATTTTCTTAAAAATCCTGGGAAATATGGACGGTAAAGACAAATAAATAGGCCTTCTTCTGTTTCTGTGCGTGAAAAAAGACTGATAATAAAACTAGCATGCTTCAAAAAACAAACATAACATCGACTGAAATTAAACGAGAACTGAACTTACGATGCAGTGCTCGAACTGTTCAAGGTGTTTTACGAAAAAAAAAAAGGTTCGTTATGAAAACCTTATGTTCAGACCACTTGTTACAAAAGTTCGTAAGAGACTGAGGGCGGAGTTTGCCAAAAAAATATATTACCATGGGGTAAAAGTGGAGTGATGTCATCTTTTCCGATGAGAAAAAAAAATAATTTGTATGCACAAGATTATTTTCGCTACTTCTAGTATGATCTCCATCAAGAAAAAAAAAATTCTCAAAACGTATTTTTAGAGGGAGCTTAGTAATGTTCTGGGGAGGTTTCGCAACTGTGGAACTACTTCAGTTGTTTTTGTGCGGTGCAGAAGGAATTCTGAGAGTTATGTCGATGTATTAAGCGGTAAACATTTACCAGATGCACCATTAAGAGTGGAGACTATTTGTTCCAGAAAGAAAATGCCTCCGTACATATTTCTCAAATTCTGAAATCATAGTTCGATGCTGATTTCATGAAACTACTCGGATGGCCAGCCACAATCACCGATTTAAATCCATTGGAAAATCTGGGGGGTATTGTGGCACACGTATACAAAAATGTTATTCAATATCAAAACAAGTAAGAACCGTATGTCCTCCATCGAAAAAGCCTGAATAAAAATTTCCAAGAACGTTCTGAAGGAATTGTCACACTCCATGATGCCAAGTCTGATAAAAGTGATTGAGAAGCAGGGGAAATTATTAATTATTCGTGTATTGTTTCAGGCCAAAAAATTCTCTATCCTTTTAATTTTGTCCGGTTTTACAATTAATTTTTTTGTCAATTATGACAAAGCATTCATATTTTGCAATTTCCAATGTTTTGCATTCTACAATGATTTCTAGCATAAAGAGCATTTTATGTATACATTTCACTTCATTTACTTTAGAAATAAATTTTTTCTGTGCAATTTTCAGTTATCCTTATAATTATGTCATCACCACTGTATATGCCAATTGTTAATGAAACGCTTATTGTATAAAACTTGTAAAATTGCACTTCCTAATTTTCTATTATGGCACACTTATACACAAATATCGAATGATTGTACTTTTATTACAATATTATTTGTTGGTTATCATGGTACTCACACTATGAGTACTTATTGTACATTGTTTATAATAGATAGTAATAGTTAATTAAAGGGTGGTTTACTCCAGAGAATTCTAATTTCATACTTTTTTTACTGAGGTACAATCTCTCTATATGTACGAAGCTTTAAGGTTACTTAGATTATACTATTAACAAAAAAATCAAAGAAAAATGTTGAAAATTTATTTTATAAAAGGCTTTTTTCTCGGCAGATATACTTTTTAAGGCGTTTTGTATTTATTGAAAAAGAAAAAAAAAACATATCTAATATTTGACACGATTATATGATTGCAATTAAAAATTTAGTTCATTTATGTATATTGTACAATGCGAGAAAAAAATTTACGCGTTCCTGTTTTCATGCTATGCTTGTAACTACATATATTGGATGATAAAGCGTCGTGCTCAGTTATTTCGACCCGAAACATTTCTTGTGAGATTTTGTTCTTAATGATGTGTTCTTGCAAAATTTTTATTCATTATACGTTATTCCCTATCTAAATCTAATGAAATAGTCTGACCTAAACAAATCTCTGAGCTCTGCTTTGTATTTTTGAAGGCATGCGATATTTTTAAAGAAATTGATTTTTCATTTACATTTTCGATGAAAGTATATATGAAAGGAATAATTCTCAGAAATTTTGAAAGCATTCCCAGTAAACACAGAACAGACATTTTGGTATCAAAAAGACATCATTCGTCCGACACGTGAGATGTTACGAATTACTGGCATCGAAATGAGATTTATGTGTCGAAAGTATCCGCTGAATCGATGTCTTCAGCGATATATGAAATGGTTATCGATCTGGTGCTAGATTATGGATACAACTTTGATCATAAACGATAGTTCCGATGCATACGGTATCACCGACATGGAACTGATATAAAGATGACACCTAACTGATTTCACCGACATCTTATGGTTGTTATTTGTATTTTATTTTCGATGTATATAGTTTTAATTTGCAAAATCCTTCAATTAAAGGGGTGGCCTTTATCTTTTCTGGTGAAAATTGGCTGTATACATATTACTATGATTATTTACTGCGGCAAGTTAATAGCTTCTCAGCATACAGACAAGTTTATTTATAAATATTTTTTGATGGCAGGGAAAAAAAACAGGCAATAACAACGAAACAATGTCGGTAACATTTCAGTTCTTTAAATCTAATGTTAAAGAATTATTATACGTCTGATATCAGAATAATATCTTGCATTCGATACGCTAGTAACGCTACGAAAATCTGTCAGATTTCTGATACCTGTCTGATAACAACTATTTGATACTTCTGTTGTACTGCGTAAAAATATATTTTTGGTACCGTACAGACACCATTTGTCTGATTGAATTTTATTTGTCATGAAAAGGATATCTGAGTAGTACAAGAAGACCGACATGTCTGACATATTTGATACTCTAATACCATAACGTAATGTTTCTTGTCGTATGTGATTTCATGGGTTTCCGTTAAAATTAACTGCATTACCTCAGAATTATATTATTTTCATTATGATGCTATACATTTAATGCGCATTACCCAAAACGAAGCATGAAAAAGTTTCGTAATCAAGATTAGCTTTATATCACGGCATTGACTTACTTTGAAGTTTAAAGTACACAGGGCTTTTTATTCCGCAAATTTTTCTTTTTGTCGGTCAAAAATTAAATGACTTTCTATTTTCTTAAATAAAAAGTTTAAATATTTCTATTTTACATTAATTATTTTTATTTTTATTGATAATGCTCGAAAAACTCATTTTTTAATATTCTGATATAATTGTTATAGATTGACGATTTCCAATCATTTTTATTAAACAAAAATTAAAGATTTTCACACAATATTTTATATTGCTTTCTTTCAAACAAATTAACAATTAAAAAAAAAATTAAATATACCGAGCTATTTTTAGACTTAATCTTTCTCTTCAAAGAAAGAGAGTTCCGAAAACCCTAAAATGTTTCTGTCATTACAACCAAAATGCTTCAAAGTAAAAGAACCTTTCATATTGTTTCTAGTAGATTTTAATTTACCGGGTGTCACATAATTCTGTAGACATTTTAAAAATTAAATGAAATTGGAGGAATTGGTAGAATTTAACGCCGTTTGCGAAAAAATTATTCTCTTGAAGGCAGATTTTTTTTTTTTTTTTTTTTTTTTTTTTTTTGTAATGAAAAAATATAATTGTTAAAATTTTCGTCGAGAGAGGGCGCTGTACGGGAACAAATCTCACATTTCCGTGAAAAGTGCAAATTTTTACAGGCATTTAAATTCTATTATATGTGTCCGCCATCACCACAAATTATAGTTTACAAACGAGTTACAACAGCGTTAATTGCTACTTCAATCGGCGGTTCTTGCCTGGGAGAAATCATCTTCGCTAATAACGCTTTATCCACCAAATTAGCATCGCAATTAAAACTTCATGTATGCGCAAATAGGAGGAAAAATAAGAAATAAGTTGAGTTAAAAGTAAAACCGTGCAATTTATAGGACTCTGTTTTGCATATTGACTTTTATTGATGAAAAAAAAAAAATCTCCCCCCTTCCCCCCCCCCCCAAAAAAAAAATAAATAAATAAATAAAATAAATCGAGAGTAACTTTTTTGCAAACCTCTTTCAATTCTACCAATTCTTTCAATTTTTATCCATTTTTAAAGTATCTACAGACTTATGGGACACCCGATTTATTAAAAACGAATTTGCGAGTTACTATGCAAATATTTTTCCGATCAACCTCAAAAACGATTTTACTTTAACAGCATGATCAAAATTTTCAAAACAAAAATGTCACATACCTTTGTTAATTTTAAATAAAATTTTAAAGGTAATGTTGTAACCAAAGTGAAAATACAGTTCCACTATATATAGTAAAGAAAAGGAAAATTTAAAACACAGATTTTTTTTTTCTTTTATGAAATAAAATATACTGAACGATAAACGCTTAATTAATCTTCATTTAAATTATATTTGATCGATAGAAAGCATGATAGAATTTATTTATCACTTTTCTTTAATGGAAGAGTATTATTTATTTTTAAAAAAATAAAAAAGAGGCAGCAGGGTTCCTACAGTTAAATAATAAAGTTCTTTAAATTTTATTATTTTCTACATTTAAATGTACCATTTTTTAATCCATTGTATGTTTCTGCATATGTCACTTTTTTACGAAATATAAAATTTAATTTATGTGTCTAATTTAAGTTCTTATGCTGTCTCTTCTGAAATAAGAAATTTCAAAAATTTTGTAAATTATATTTTAATATCATAAATGTATTTTTACTCTTAAAATAAAAATAAATATTTATCAAGCGTTTTCATTCTATACACATTTAACTAGCAAATATTTATTTCTACCATTTCTCCAGTGTTATATCAAAAGAACTAAGAAAGGGATTTCCTTTCTAAGTCCTTATTTAAAATGAAAGTTTATTCTTAATTTTATTCAAGAGAAAACAATACATCTTTTCTTTGACTTTACATCATTTGTCGTTCCTTTAAATTACCATAAATATTTTTCAAACTATTACTCCATCTTTACTTAGTAATATATTACTAAAGCTACATTTTATTTTACAGACCATTTACCTAAAGTTGTGAAAAAAAGGGGAGGGAAGCTTAAGAACCATTTATTTACAGTATAATAAATGCGTTGCCTCCGCTTTGCGTGGCCGAATGTTTTCTGTACATTACAAAAGCTAACATTTGAAGAATAATTAATCTTTTATAATACATTTTTCATCCTTCTGCTCTTGTAAACGTTTTCCTTTATTCTAAGTATGGTTAACGGACTTTAACAACCTCCGTTATTCTGCTATTCTCATATGGTAACATATTAAAGTAATGGTTTGCAAAAATAACCTTTCATCGTTCAAACAGGAGGCATGATTCTTTTATTTCTAGAATGCAATCTGGACTAGACTGATCGCCAGTCATCAAATGATGAACGAAGTTTATTTATTTCGCAAAGAATCGTTACACTTTATTTCAAACAAAGTGCACAGAGAACATATCAGATAAAAGAAAATCCCATAGCTCTTGAATAACGCCGAAGATTAGTAGGCATCTTTCAAAATAAAACCATGAAAATATATCATTTTCTTTGTACTTCGAAAGATGTCCACTAATCATTCGAGTAATATTTGGAAGATTTTGAGTGATACATTTTTTCCCCTTTTTCTATAATATAGTGTTTCAAATAAACCCAACAAGACCAACTGTATTTAATGGCTGATATTTATAACAGGCAATATTTAGTAGAAGCGTTTATCATATGCTTCAGGTGAAGTTTTAAATTTTTACCTTTTGCAAAAATCTCGAAGTATTTAGTAAAAAAAGTGCTTTTTCATTTCAAAAACTTAGAAACGATAGCATTTAGAAAAATGTTTTGAAATTCGAAAGATTTGTTGACGTAGTATGACAAAAGAATAATTTTATTGGCGCTGCCTACTTTTCAATTTATTCGATGGCATTGTCAGGACCTGTATTTTTTATACACCACTTTCTTTGCACAGTAATTTTCTCCAATGTATAATTATTGTTAAATAAAGAGAAAAATGCTCATTCACCATTTAACGTCCATTGGTTTCGCACTGAAATTAGACATTTGACACCATTTAACAATTTTTTAGGCAACAATATTTCTATTTTGTTTCCTTGTTTCAAATGATTTTAAAACCTTAATTTCTTCGCTGTTCAGTAGATGCATGCATTTACTCCGAAATTCAGTAAATGATGTTTCAGCAGAAGTTGTAAGGATTGCATGGATGTAAACTCCATCTATCTATATATAAATGGCTAAGAGAGTTTTCTTCCTGTTTGTCCGTTGCTGGACGCAAGTTGATTGGCTAAGAGAAATTTTCTTTTTTTTATCTGTGTGTTGTTGCCACCAGCTTTTCATACTTTAGTTAATTAAAAAAATTGTCACCAGCTTTTCATACTTCAGTTAATTTTTAAAAATCTAATTGTCCGATCGATAAGTTAATTAAACCGATGGATTCAGAAAAAAATGCCCCTTTCGTTTGACGCCTTATTTGTAACGAAATTTTTATTAGATTTTTTTTTAAATTAATTAAAATGTGAAAATAATAGCCTGGTAAAAGATTTAAAAATGGACATTTAAATTTTTAATTGTTGCCAAAGAAAAAAAAAAAATTACTGGTTTTTTTTTCCACCATAAAATAAAATATGCTTTCACGCAAAAAATAAATAAATAAATAAATATTAAATTTGCTCCTGCACATAAAAAAATGAAAATGGAGTAAAATAAAAATAATAATATACCTCAATTTTAGATTTCCCCCCCCCCTTTTGTTTAAATAGTATGTTAAATAGATGAATCGCGCTTGGCATGGAAGCTAATTCAGCACTACATTAAATAGCTTTACTTATTGATAATCCTGGGTAATTTTTAAAATTTTGATGCTGAAATAGATCGGACATTTTTCGCCAAGGACTCCACTTTCGTAAAAGCCATTTTAAGCGAAGTAGCGCATAAAAAAAAAAAAAAATTATAAAATGTTGAATAACAGAAAAGAAAGGAAAGAAAAACGAAAAGAAAAGAAAGAAAAAAAAACATAAATTATGTATTTTTGTCCAAAGTGACGATAAAAATTCAAAAGTCGCCAAGGGGAGCCACATTAAAGCTGTACCATGATCAGGCTTACATATTTCATTATTTATTTTTCTATATACCAACTACTATTAACTAACTCAACTACTATTATAACTAGAACTAGTATGTTGTGGCCACCACAAGACTTTCTTCTATATTTTCCAAAACAAATTCAATCAGTAACAATATTAAACAAAATAAATAAATAAATAAAAAATACGGCTTTTTTTTTCAGTTTTTTTTCGGGAAAATTTTTAAAAATCGATAACTTTGTTCACAGATTAATCACAGATTTATAGTTCAACCATTCATTTTAAAGGTATTGACGAGATATTTCGAAAGATACCCATCTTCAAAATTTACCCCCCCAGGGGGGTACTTCCCCCCCAAGGGGGAAGCGATGCCCCCACATGCACAGAACTTTTTTCCTACTTAACTACTACTATTATTAATAATTCATATTAATTTTACAATCGCAAGTTTAAAATATTCTCACTATGAACATTTATACGAAATTTTGTCCTATACTGCCATGTTAAAAATTTAGATAAAATGCGATCACAGCGCCACCTGTTGAGCTATTGATCCCCAAATGTACTTAGCACCAGCTTATGTCGCGGGCCAACTAAATAACAAGTTTGGTTAAATTTCGTTAAAAAAAAATTACGATTTTTTTTCTGTTTTTTTTTTCGTTAAAAGTAAAAAAAATCGATAACTTTGTTTTAAATTATCACAGATTTATGGTTAAACCATTCGTTTTTAAGGTATTGACGAGACCTTTCGAAAGATACCCATCTTGAAACTTTGCACCCCGGGGGGGGAACCGATGCCCCCACATGCACAAATTTGTTTTCCTACTTAACTACTACTATTATCAATAATTCATATTAATTTTACAATCACAAGTTATAATAACTCTCATTATGCACATTTATACGAAATTTTGTCCTATACTGCCATGTTAAAATTTTAGAAAAGAATGCAATCACAGCGCCACCTGTTGAGCTATTGATCCCCAAATGTAATCAGCACCAGTTTATATCGGGGGCCAACTAAATATCAAGTTTGGTTAAATTTCGTTAAAAAAAAAAAAATCTAAGTTTTTTTTCGTTAAAAGTAAAAAAAATCGTAACTTTGTTTTAAATTATTACAGATTTATGGTTCAACAATTCGTTTTAAAGGTATTGGCGAGACCTTTCGAAAGATACCCATCTTGAAACTTTGCCCCCCCCCCCGTGGGTACTCCCACCTCAGTTGGGGGGGAACCGATGCCCCCACATGCACAATTTTTTTTTCCTAGTTAACTATTACTATTATCAACGAGACCTTTCGAAAGATACCCATCTTGAAAATTTACTTCCCCGAGGGGGTACTACCCCCTAGGGGGGGGGCGGTGCCCCCACATGGACAAATTTTTTTTCCTAGTTAACTACTACTATTATTAATAATTCATATTAATTTTACAATCACAAGTATAAAATAACGCTCATTATGTACATTCATACGAAATTTTGTCCTATACTGCCATGGTAAAAGTTTACATAAAATGCGATCACAGTGCCATCTGCTGGGCGATTGATCCCAAAATCTAATCAGCACCATTCCATGTCCGGGTCCAACTATATACCAAGTTTCGTTCAAAACGGGCTTTAAAACAATTTCATGATTTCTTTAAATTTCATTTTTGTTTGTAAAGCGATATAGAAAAGAGTTTCCTTTAAATATAATGACCACCGAAGCGAAAAAGAATTCGTTGAATTCACTGATTTCATGAATTAAAAAATGGTTTCGTTAACAAACTTTGATCTATTGGCACGTAGGCACCATCAGGCCGAGTTACGCACATTTCGAGTTTGATTTTGAAATTATTCCCGCATTCGGAATTCGGTTCGTTTCCGAACCGGGGCTTTGCTAGTCTTAAATATTCTACTAGATAACTAAATAGATAAATTTGAGCACGAGACTTAAATATGAACCGCAAATAGGACTTTTATTTGACTTAAATCAAGGGTGGATGGCTTGTACCCGGACTCAATCAAATAATTAAATAAACTAATAAATTAGAGAAATATGAATTGATAATCTCACCCAGGAGAAATAACGGAAGAAGGTTGAAGACTGCTCTCGTTGGTCACTAAATAATGTGAACACAAACCTGCCGGCTGAATTCCCACAGCATGACAAATTTTGCACACAACTTTTCTATATTTTATAACTCCACAATATTCATCAGATTAGTAAACTTCACTAACCGAATAACTCCACCACACTTATATAAGAATCTGACTCATCTACTGCACAGAATATAGCTCAGGCTAGCTCTAGTATAAGAGCTATCCCATCTACACCACACACTCTACGAAAATACCTTCTTATTTATCCTTCATTCAATCGACTCCAATTTCTTCACTTTAACAAAACTTTAAAACCGCTTAGTATTCGCTTACACTCCGCAACTTGTTGTTCGGAAAGTCATTTCGTTTTTCTCAGCAGAGGACTTAATTGTATTTTTTTCACACCTTCTTCACATTTAAGTTGCATTGCCATTACATATTGTGACAGCTGATATAGCAAGGCTTGCTTGTGAAAAACGTCGTTTTATTCTGCTCAATAGTTTTTGATTGGTGCCCTATCAAATAAAGAAAATCAGAAGCGACATTTTCGGCATATTTTGTTTTTGCTATCAAAAATGCGAAAATACAAGGAAAAAAAGTATACGATGTGTGCACAGAAAATTTATTTAAAGAACGCTATTGTCAAAACTGGTTTACCAAATTTTGTTCTGGCAATTTTGAGTTGAAGATGCATAACGTTCTAGAAAACCAGTTTGTGCTAATGAAGACAAAATAAAGTATTGATTTATGAAAAACTGCCAAATAACAGCTCGTGAGATCGCTAAGAAACCGATCAAAGTGGAGAATATATAATTCATTAAAGTATTTATACAATATAAGAAAATCGTCTTTCATTTTCGAAGGAAAAAACGAAATTACTCTCCGAACAACCCAATACTTCCTCCGTTGACGCTTTAGGCTGATGCAAAACCATTCCAACCTAATACAAAATTTCGCCGACTGCTGGCGGTGAAGCTCTCCCATCCACTCTCATTCCACTCCCATTCTACTCTCCCATCTATTGCGTCACCGGGAGTCGCTGGATCCTGCTCAATTTGAAAAACTGTGGTGACCTACCATTGTCTCAACCTTACAGTCCCCCTCCAAGATTTAAAAAAAGAAAAAAAAAATATCGTCGGAAAAATCTTCAACGGGTTTTACCCGAGGAATTTTTAAATGCAATACAGTCGGCAGCACAAGTATCCGAGCACTAGCAATAATTCCTGTCTAAAAATGTACACTCAATACTGCGTTGTTAAATGAATCCTTGTCAAGTCATGCTCTTAGTCAGTCTAAGAACATGATTCGAAAAGGATTTATTTAACAAAACAGTTTTAAATGTACCTTTTTGATATCGGAATTATTGGCAAGTGCTCGGATACTTTTGCTGCTGACTGTACCTATTCCAAACAACAATCTAATCTAACACAACTTGATTTTGAGAGCATCTGTCACCTAGAATTTTGAAAGTTGCTTTAAGAGTACATTTAAGAAATAAGGGGAACGTTTAAATTAAAGAGCAATAAAATGATTGCTCCTTAACTCTTTGGCCGGAACATGTTTTCATCATGATTATCTGAAACATCGGACTCACAGACCGCTTTTGAAAAAAAGGTACTGAATGTATTTGGCGAAATTTTGCGGCGATAAATTATGAATTCTTGCAGCCATAAATTTACTTTCTCAGTCATGACGTATCAGGGTATATTATATGGTTGATAGGATTTAATGTCGCATTAGACTGCGCAATGGGTAAAAATGGGTAAAAATGATAGCTACTGATAAAATATACCTTTCTAGGGGCAGATAACTCCTCAAGGAAATTCCATTCAATGACTCGCTTGTGAATGAATTGGCTCTGGAAGACTTCCTACAAATAACTCTTCTTTGCTTTGAATGACTTACTACTTAAATATATCTGACGACTGGAAAAATAACTTTGAATAAATCATTGCAACAAAACTTTACCTAAAATACTTTCCAATCCATCTCGAAAACCAAAAAACTCGTCGAAAACCATAATTCCGTTAGAAACTCACAACTTCCGTAAAATTCGTAACTCCATCCGCAAATTTCTTCATAACTCTCTAATTCTACCAACAAAACCAATCGAACATAAACTTTCAGAAAGAATTCTCAATTATTGACATTTGTACGTAACGTGTCTGTTAGCGCTCAAAAATTGAGATTCCTAATATTCTAATAACATTTTACAGGTTTCTTTTCAACACTAAGGGGCTCCGCCCCCTGCTTACTGCCAACCCCCAAGGGTAGCTTCTCTTGTTTGAGCGAGTTTTACATTGCACTAATGTCACGTTGTGGACAATTGGCGACAGTTCGGGCCTCACCCCTAAGGGTTGCTCTGAGACATGCCATCCTGTACAAGTTGAGTGGATAATGGAAGTAAAAATGAGATTTTAATGAAGAAAAATCCAATACATGCTCAAAACATCGTTTAAAATAATGTGGTCGTATGGGACAGAAAAATCAAAACGGTTTTAATGGAATCCAAAATTCTTTAATGGACGAGAGCAATCAAACTGAATCTAACTATTTTTTCTGTTATTTCAATGGTAAATTATAAATTCCCTATAACAATAATTAATTTATTATTCATGTGAAATATCTACTGAAGTGAGTTATGTTGGCAATTTATAATTATTTTTTTCTCGAAACAATGATAGCAACGTTTTAGAAATAATTTATTTCGCCAATGATTAAAGTGTGATAGACATGCTAATATTTCTGCACTCAGAAATTTCATTGCATCTTCTACCAGTCATAGCTGCGTTGTTTTGTGTAGTACTCCATGCACAAATGTAGATAGCAAACTTTAAGTCTTCTGATAAATAATCTATGTGTTTTCTCAAACACTCTTTATAATAACAAGAAACAGAAATGTGCATCATTGTCCTAATTGCAAATAGCTTTAAATCTCAGAGTTTCAGAGACAAAAAATTATCTAGTGTAATTATTTGTAATATATATGTATATCACTTGTCTCTATAATTAAATTTCTTTAATTTAATTCAAATTTTAAAAAAATTAATGGGTATTTGAAAAGCTATAATAACAATATTTTAATGCGTAGATGTAATCTTAAAGTGATATTTATTATTAAGAAAGAGCCTAGATATTTCGATAAAATTTATTCAGATGGATTTTAAGGATCTTATTAAATATTCCTATGTGCATAGTAATGAAAATTATAGCTCTTAATAGTGATTTGTTTGGGTTCAGAAAGCCGTAGATTGAAATAACTCACATCCACCCTATTCTGCAATGCCGGACTTTGAAAGGTGAAGAATGATTATTATGAATGGGAAAATCGCTGATGATCGTGTAGAGAAGTCCTAATAAATCAAATAAAAATTAAATTTTTATCGCGATTACTTTTTAGTTGGTTGGTTGGTTGTAGGATTTAAGGCCGATTGACTCCTGATGTGTCCTAGGCCTAGAGGGGGAATGCCCTCCGTCGATTACTTTTTAGTGACAACTAAAACTTTGCGTACAATTAATCTTACGGCAACCCTCACAATTTCTCCTGTAAAAAAAATTGCGATTTTTTTTATTAATTTTCCTCCCAAAAATTATTAAAGTTCTAGGTATTTTAAAATCTTTGAAGTATTAATACAATTGGACTTATCAACAGTTGGACAAAATCATTCAAAAGTGACCAAAACATTTCTGACGTTATAGGCGAGTGACGTAATAAACGAATTTGATTTAAAGGCAAGTGAAATCTCTCTATATGCAACTGACATAATATTAAAAGTAAGAACACCTTTATTAGACATCTTAATAGCCCTCTGAGTAAGAAAATATATTGCCTATTAACCTGTAATTCAGATTAGATATATTGTTTATTAACATGAAAACTACATATGATAAAAATAATGAAGTATTCATAGCTGCCAAACCTTCGAATTTTCGCCACCACTGTTTTTAAATAAAAATCTATTTTATCTATTTTCTATTATTAAATGAATTAAAAATTTGTATAGCAATTTTCTGGTTTAAAGTCTCCCGGGAAAAACGGAGGTGTTGGTTTCTATGATATATTGTTTGTTAAACACCCAGTACTTTAAAAAGGTAACTTCAATTTGTTGTTTTAAGTTGTGTTTTCTATCCGCAAGGGAAAAAAAGTGATCAATACCCCATATATTTTTTTATTTTAAAACCGAAGTCATATGATATTATAAGCAAGTTGTCTTAACAATGGATTCTATGAATTATTCAGCGGATCAGATGATTTTGACGTTATAAGCAAGATGATGATATAAACGAGTACGCTATAACCGAATTTAACTGCATATTATTTATTTCTATGCGTACCTTTCTTTCAGAGAGGGCTTTATGTTTTACATTATATATATATATATATAATGTAAAGTCACATGATATAAATAAGCGACCATAGAAGTGTTTGAAGTGAAAATGATTTTTTGAAAAATATTCCTGAATACTTCCCAATGCATGTTGAATTCAGAATAGAATTTTATAACATACTTAACTTATTAAAATTTGTGATATATAGCTAACACGGATTATTTTAAAAACTAGCATTCTTCTTAGTAGTACAGTTGCTGGTATAATCAGTGACTAAAATGATATAAACTACAGACGTGAAAAAAAAAAAAAAAAAAAAAAAAAAAAAAAAACTCGACACTCTTAACATGGATACTAAATGAAACAAAGAAGCTAGTTAAAAAAGGTAACCAATTCGCCACATTTTTTTCTCCCATAACTTTTATAATGGAGAATTGTATTAATCGACTATGATGAAATTGCGTATACCAGTAGTAAAATGTAATTAATTAAAGAGTAGCGAAATAATAACGCATTTCGGAAATCGGGCGCAAAAATATGTCATGTCTCGGAAGTAAGGCACACACAGAAAATAAATAAATAAATAAATATAAATAACAACCTTTGTTGATTTTTAATGAAATAACCCCATATTTCGAAAATTAGCTTTGAAAAATTTAGTGAATTCTGATTATCAGTGGTTAAATGTTTGCCTATTCAAGCTGTAAGCTCATGTTAAACGTAATTTTTTAAAATATTTTTCACCGACGAAATAGTTCCTCATTTCTCAAATCAGCCGCAAAAATATCGTGCTATCAAACGGCTAAATAAAGGAGAAATCTTCATTGAATATGGAAAAATGACATTTTCAGGGGTCTATCTAGAAAAATTCGAGCTTGAAAACTGACTTCAAAAAAGCCACAATTTTAAATAGGTCCCTTCAAAATAAATAAATAAATAAACGCCATTTTTGGATAAATAGAAAGGTTTAAAGTAGTTGACAAAAAAATAAAAAAATAAAAAAAAATCTTACAAGAAAATCACTTATTTTCGGTAATCAGTTGAAAAATATGGGGAAAAATAGCAACTAAATTAAAAGGATCTACAAAGCACTGATGAGTAACTTGAAAATTTAATTTTCAGGTCTGGGAAACTGTAGCTATAAAAGTTAGTAATATGTTTAGTGATTACTATAAAATTTATCGCTCTAATCTATTAAATTAATATATATGATAAATGTCCATATAAAATCAAATTGTATACATCAGAAAAACGCATCTTTTCTATTTCTATATTTTTTCAGCTAAAATAGCAATACATGTAATATGATCAGTGATTTTTTTTTTTTTTTTTTAAGAATTTTTATTGCTCTTTTTAACATAGTTACGAAAAAGAGGTAATGTTTTTCAACAGTTTTGTTCTGATCGATTAATTTTCAAGAAAAGTGATAAAAGAACATTTTTTCAATACACTATCATAAAAGGCATTTTTTTTCCATTTCCATATTCTTCAGTTAAAATTGCAATCTATGTAATAATAGTCATTAGTTTGTCACAAAAAATGTTTTTTCTTTAACATCTTTAAGAAAGAGGGATGATCCATATCGTCTTCAGTGATTTAGTTCGGCTCAATTAATTTTCGAAGGAAATGATAAAGCAAGAGTTTTTCAATACCTCCCCATTTTCTTCTGTATATAGCATTTCCATTATTAACCCGCCAGTGCACGGGTTGGGTCTATGAGACCCAGTTTATTTACTAGAATGCAATATACGAGAAACATTTTATATATTCTGCGAAAAAAAATTATAAGAAACGTAAAATTTATACTTCGTATTTTTTTATTGTGTGATTTTATTTTGTGGATGTTAAGTTGTAACCATTCAAATATTAAAAGAAAATCGTGTCTTTTTCCCACCCGTGCACTGGCGAGTGAGATATATATATATATATATAATTTTATTTTTAGAGGGGGTGGGGGGTGCGTGTGTGTGTGATTCCATTTATATATATATATATATAATAGAGAGGCCTTTCTAACATTACAAATAGATATTTCCCGTAAGTATTAAATATCTCGGATGATGAAAGAAGACACTCTGAACACACATAACAAGGAATTCTCACAAACTTCAATCGATAGATTTCCATCGAATTCTTTAGAAAAAAAAAATCATTTTAGAGGCTAAACAAGATTTATTTAAAACTGTACAGAAAAATTCTAATTCTTTGATTTTTTATAGATATGGAAATTTTTCTCTCTGCATTATTAACTGTATAAAACATAATAGAAATTTGGTATTCAACGTCTTGGACAGCTTCTGAATAAAAATTCTCTTTAACATTTTTTCTTGTTTACGAATTGTTATATAATACATTTTTCTGTTAAATTTATCTGCACCCGTTGTAGGTAATGAGAAGTTTTTCTTTTATAAAAATTCTTAATCATTAACTAACGCACTCATCCTTTTAGTTATTGCTTACCTTTGAAATATGTATGGGGAATACTCGGCTTTTAACTCCACTGATTAGCTGAAGTTGGACCTAATATCTTCACAGCATTTTGTTAAAACTTTTCTTTGTTCTATGCTAGCTATCAATGAGTATTTGGACACTTTCGAATGTAGACGTTTTGTTAAATATCTAGAAAACCCTTGACGAATAATCTTGAAACGTTGGGAGTATAAAGAATGTTATACCTCATATAATTCAGCAAAAATTTTGCCCCGAGGAGAAAAAGGGGACCAGTAAAAAATTAAACGAAAATCCAAATGTTTTGGATCACCTTGTAAAAAATAATGCTTGAAATGCTTTTTGACTATGGCGTGTGATTATGAGGCATTTTTTATTATCTGCATTAGTTTTTATTATGTTACCACATATATTCAGTGAGATATAACGGTTTCTTTAAAAAATCGAAGAAAAAATGCCACTTTTTTAACTATAACACGTAGGATGTTAGTCCCAGTGCAAAGCCATTTTTGGGAAACTTGGCTTACTACATTAGACACAGCATACTGCTATCAGAATTCAAAAATGTTAAATATCTTATGAAATACGAGCATTTTCCTAAATAATTTTTAACTACACATGCGCAAGTTTTGACAAAATTTCATTTACACAGTTTAATAGCTAAAAATATTGAGCTACTTATATGAAAACACGAGACAAATATCATGTTAATTTAAAAAAGTTTTCGTCGATAGAATGAGCTGATATTCAGTTCCTCTCAAAATGTAAGCTAAACTATACGGGGTTTTACTCACATTTTTATTTTCATTCTATCAGTGATAATACAGTGTTCGCTGATTGTAAATAAATATTAATAAAACCCCCTATCACTCTTTTTTTTTTTTTTTTTTTTTTGAGTGGAACTGCAATTTTGTCCATTCTGTCTCCTACAACTTTTTGAATTTACACGATATTTATTTAGGGTTTTCATGCAAGTAGCTCACTACTTTGTGCTATTAAATTATCCAAATAAATTTTTTTAAGCATCAGCATGCATAGTTCAAAATTATTCAGCAAAAATACTCGGTGTCGTGCTACTTGCAAACGTGCGTTTTCGGAACAAGCGGAATATGGTGCGTTTTCCGAACAGAACACCTGTTAACGTCACCTTCACCCCTTTTCGGAGAAACAGACAATTCGCCTCCCCTAATCAATTAAGGGGATTAACTGTTTTTGTTAGAAGCTGTCAGGAAGAAAAATGATTAATTCAAACATTGAAAGTCCGCCATTCTCATTTTTATTTGGGTATGTCCCCTCTCTGGCTATAGATAAGCTGATAGCAAAATTAGTTAAGACTGTTAATTATATAATTTTCTAAATCCTGGAATAATCCTTTAAAACCATACAAATTTTTATTTAATTGTAATATGAATTTAAGCAGTTATCATTACTCGAAACAGACTCACTTTTCACATGTCCTGCGAAATTTAAAAATTTATAAGACCCTTTAATATATTAAAATTCAACTTAAAGATATTCACTTGAAAGAAAAGATGATTTATCCAAAACAGATGCAAACACATTTCGCTTTTTTTAAAATCTGAATATTAAATAGGTAGTTCTTATTCAATAAATGTCGTTTAAGTTAGTCTTTCTGGATTTCATTTAATAATTCCGGTCTTAAAAATAACAGTTCGTTATACTGAAATCATTTTATGTTAAAGACATTCAATAAAACATATATCTCTTGTTAAAATGAAATCCTAATTAAGGCAAACCATTTGAAATACATCTTATGATATCTGGATGTTCTTTGACAGCTGCCTCTATTTTAAAGAGCATAGAAATTCAAAATCTTATATTAAATGCATATGAAAAATTATAAGCTGTATCGTGTCTTGCAATGAAAAAAAATATTTTGCATTTTTCCTTTTAACGAGAAAGGCTAAACATTTATTGTTTCTTATAGATAATTTTTAAAAAACTCGTTCCATTCCCATGAAACATTTAACAGATAATTTGGGCTATATTTGGCCACCAGTAACGTTTTTAAATGAAAATATATAAATATTCTTTACGATTAAAAAAAGTAAATGTTGCTTTGGCTAAAATTGTGGCGGTTTTTATAAAGAGTGCCAAATGGTCACGTTAAAAAATTATCTCATTTGCTCGTCATCTTTCGACCTAAAGAGAGCTAATTTCTGTGCTCCCATACTCTATTTCTATTATTCCCCCTCACTCTTGTACTTTCATTCTGTTATGTACCTTGTCAATTTATTAAGTATTTTGTATGTTTCATTTTTAAAGTATAAATTATAAAGTCATAAACAGAATTTACCTAAAGTAAAGAAAATTTTATATCCATCCATTTTCAACCAAGAATCTGGAATGCGGCACAAAAATTCTTCATTTCAATTTTATAGTTACCTCTATATTATTAGGTAAGAAATTATAAAAAAATAATATGAAAGACCGAGTCTGAATAAAAATGAATAAATATAATTAAAAACCTTTTTTTTTTTTTTTTTTTTTTTTTTTCAAATAATATTTAATAAGTCAAAAACTTTCCTTTTAAATATTCTGCTTAAAACGTTTTTGATACATGTTATTTTTGCCTATTTTAAATATTGAAATGCATAGAGATTTTTCCCTAAATGTCAGTTATAAAAATAAATTAATTTATCAACGGATTTCACATTTATGTATTTATGTGATTTAAAAGGGAATGACGTTTGAATCAAAATTTCCGTCGCAACAAAATTTTTTTGCAGACATTCATTTTCGTCCAAAAATTCTATTCGTCCAAAAACTTTAAATGCTTTTTAAACGTTAAAAAATAGTTAAGTAAATATATATATATATATATTAGAAGCTTCTTATTGTGAAGCCTTAAAATGCATAAAATAAAAATTTATTGTGGCAAAGATATTCTATAAAGAAGTGAAAGTTTTAACACTAAGGAAATTTTAGAGAAAAATATAGATAATTCATTTTTGCAAGAGATGAATATTTTTAAATATTCAAAATATTTTTAAAAACATTCGAGACTAATATTCTTAGATGTTAGTTTTTTGTATAATTATTCATTAAGCCATAAACTTCGAAGTTCTCGAAAGCTTTTTAAAATATTTTGAATATTTAAAAATATTCATCTCTTGCAAAAGTGAATTATCTATATTTTTCTCTAAAATTTCCTTTGTGTTAAAACTTTAATTTCTTTACAGAATGTCTTTGCCCCAATAAATTTTTATTTCATGCATTTTAAGGCTTCACAATAAAAGTTTCTAATTAAAAAAAATGTTTTTTTACTTAAATATTTATTTTGTGCTTTTTGGTTATAAAAATATCTTCTTTAAAACTAATCAAAATTTCTTAGGATAATGTGTAGATAACTAAAGATTTTCTTTCATCAACTGCCATTTTTTTCTTTTAACTATCTGCGAAAAAATAGCACATCTGCCTTCGAGGATTGAAACCACAACCATCGCGTTATTAGCATGACGCTCTAACCAGAAGTCAAAGAACAGTCAAGAAAAGATATAGAACATGCTCGAAAAATCTAACAAATCCAAAAAATATTGTTCTTTAATGCTTTTTAAAATATTTTGAATATTTAAAAATTTTCAGTTCTTAAAATTTTGAAATATCTATGTATGTATCTATATCTATCTATCTATCTATATATATATATATATACACACACATTTTAAATTTGCTTATTGTTGAAACATTTATGTTTTTATAGCATGTCTGAGCAAGAATAAAATTTTATTTTATGCTGTTTAGAGCTCCACAATAAAAAGCTTCCAGCAGTTATTCCTTTATTTGTTTATTTTTCTTTTACTTAAATTTCTTTTCTGTTCTCTTTAATAACGGGAAAAAGCTTCTTAAAAAGACTAATCAAAATTTCTCAGGATATTGTGCAGACCATGAAAGCTTTCCTTTTAACAAAATACATCTCTTCTATTAATTATCGGCCAAAAAGCAACACCTCGGCGTTCAAAGACCGAACCCACCCCCATCGCGCTATCAATATGACACTCTAATCAACTGTGCCAACGAGCGATACAAAATTATGCTTATATTTACTTTAAAGTGAAGCGCCTTGTTTTTAGCGTGGCACGAAGACACGATGATAAAATCCAATTTCAATGAAAAGCTTCTAATAAATTTTGATATTATTTAAATATAATACTGAATTTAAATAAGTTTGTTACATAGCTATTAATATAATAGTAATAATAAAATCAACTTTTTTCTATAGTTTCAAATTGGTGAAAAAGCTGGCAAGTTGGTTTTTCGGTGTTCTGTATAAGAAATTAAAAATCGATATTGAAAAATAATTTTAGAAAATATTCATATCTTTGGATAGTGCAATTTAAGTAGAGTTTTTATTATTAAGAGTTTTTATTTTTAAGAGTTTTTTTTTTTTTTTTTTTTTTTTTTTTTTTTTTTTTTTTTTAAATAAATAACATTTTCCTCGAGCACAACAACGTATCACACGAAGCTTATAAAATGTAAGTAAAAATGTCACAAATCAAAACCAAATTTTAATTTTAAACAAAGATGAAAGAGCATCATTAAGAAAGCAAATATTATGAATTTTATAAACAGTTTTTAAAAAACGAGTCAATAAAGTCATTGAAAGCAAGATAAGTGGATAGCAAGGTAACAAATTCTTAATATTTAGTGTGCCAAGTGATAAAATGAATAGATCCATTTCAGAAAAAAAAAAAAAAAAATTATAAACTCATAATATTGAAAGCTAGTTATATTCTACTATATCATAGGGAAGAAAAATAGAAAAAGAATCAGGTAATTATTATTTTTTTTATTACTAACTGAATTATTTTAAAAATTTGAATTGCATTACAAATGTTCAGTTGCATTTCTATAAAACTTGTCAAACTAAACATTTAAAAAAGTAGAAGGCTTTAAAATTTCCCTCATCAGTAGGACTTTAAAGTGCACTGCCTTCTGAATAACAGATCTGAACTAAGTATAAGAAAAATGTTCCCAATAAACTATTTTGTGCACATTCCTATTATTAATTTTTCCATAAATAATTATCTCCCAACAAAGTATTCAATGAAGGTGCTCTATTGATTTTAGGTATTCATGATTTCTGACCTCAGATTTTACTATAAATTTGGATGTCATTTCAAAGCCTCAAACAAAACGTACAAAATGCTTAGAATTAGATGTTTTCCAATAAACCATTTCACGCAGATCCAATCTCCCTTCAAAGTATTCAATAATGGGATAATATCGATTTACCATATGACTAGATTTTCCCTTATGACTGCTCAGCTAGATCGTTCCTCATCTCATAAGATCGTCTGGGTATGTTTGTCCCATAATATTCAAGAGCGTTTCTCAATTTTTATACAGAACACTACTCGATATTTTAAAAGAAAAAGACAGATATAATACATATAATGTAAAGGAAATTTAATACTTTCGGCCAAAGGAAAATGCTTGATTGTAAACGATGTTTTTTAGAGTAGATCTTCGAATATTAAGGATTCAGGTATCACAGATCATTAAATGAATAATTATAAATCCTGTGGTTATGTACGTAGTCAAAACTCGCTATATTTCTACCGGAAAATTAAATATGTAATTTTAAGTGGTTTCGTAAGTTTATAGTGTGCGAAAACATATTTAGGATGAACTTCTGTGTAACATACTGTAGATGATACAGCAAATGTACCATTTAAATCTTTTATTAATATTACAGACTAAAACTATTACTGCTGAATGTATTGTACAACCCACTTGATAAATTCCTGCTGCACTCGTCCGTAACTTTATCTCCTGGTGAAGAAACGTGTTAATTATATTACCTCTAAATAATTGTTGTGTTCCATTGTAATTAGGGCTTTTACTTATAAAGCTGTTATTTTTTAACATTAACCAATGATAAAAATCCGCAAGAAAATGTTGAATGCTATATCCTACTATCATTTTGTACGTTATGATCTTCAGGTCTTCAATTTCAATTTAATTATTAATATCATTTTCAAATAACAACTGTTTTTTCCATAAAAACTTGCAGATACTAACTTAATTCCACTTTGGTTTTGTAGATTAGTCCATTTTACTATTTCAAGATGATTATGTAAACCTCCCCAGTTTATGAAGAGAATTGTTTAAAGTTTTCTGAAATTTTGATTTTACTCATGTCAAGTTTTTATAAACTAGTTTGATCTAATCTGATTTCTTCTTTTTGCTACTACAGAAATCTGTTTTCGAAAATCATTGAAGTTCGTGCTCATTGAAGTATTGGCTATGATAAATTCTACCCGCTTTACTAAAACAACAACAAGATCATCTACTCTTATATCAGGGGTATTTTTTATTTTATTTCCCACCAGTAATTACGAATTGTATTTTTGCCTACATTTAATTTCTAAACATTACTGTAAAACTACTAATAATACCACTATTAAAAACTTATTGGTGGGGAATTAAATAAAAATTCCGGAACGCAAACACCCCTGTTATATGTATCTCAGTTTCTAATAAAAAACAGAAACAGGCAAGAAATAAGCTACTGAAAAATAATTTATTAAAAATAGTATCACAGTCTGTGCAAATCAATCAAATAGTTTTAGATTTTCATGACAAACAAATAAGCGTGCGTAGTGGCTATTTCACTTCATTGGTGAGTTCAAATTTAAATCATATCTTCGCTCTAAAGCTTAATTGTACAACGGCACAGCCAGGATTTTTGAGTGAAGGTTTCCATAAATGTTAATTATATGCTAAAAAACGAAAAAAAAAACCATTTCTTTATTCAGATATTTGTAATTAATTTCCTCATCATTACCTAGCAGTAATTAAAAAAAAAAAAAAAAAAAAAAAAAAAAAGTTGGTCTGCTCAGCTTGTCACTATGTTGCGTTTTAAATTAACAACGTATGGCATTTTTATTCCAGTTTTAATTTATTTCTCACAATTTTATAATATTTTATATTGTTTTTCTCTAATTGAAATTAAAAAGCATTTTGTTACCATATCGTTAGCATTTTATAGATAAAGGGAAAATCTCTTAATAAACTTCAACCCAAAACTGGCTAGACAAGACTCATTAAAAAATTTATTGTATAACATAGATTAAACAAGTAAAATGTATTCGGCTTTGTTAATCAAAAGTTAAATATAACGAAACGAGGAATGATTTCATTCTATGCGTGAGGAAATGGATAAATATAGGAGAGGGTAGGGAGGGATGGAACAGATTTGACAAAAATATTTCTTACAAATTTACTTTTACTGGTACAACACTGTAAGTTTCAGAAAAGCAAATTAAATCATCTTTTAAAAATATAAATTTGATGGTAATTATTAAAGTATTAGATTTATAAGCCAATTAACATAGTTATAAAAATGTCCCATCCCTCCTTTATATGAGGGAGGGATGGGACATGTTTTCAAAATTAAAATAATTACATAATATGCAGAGATACTATGGAAAATGACAAAAACAGTGGGTCGCTTATGTATGTAAGGTTAATTAATTACTAATAACATCTATTTTATCCAGCATTATAATATAATGTACCACTTAAATAAAAATTTTCCAATGCTCGATTAGTTCATCCTTTTTTTTTTTTTTTTTTTTTTGCTTCTAGCAAACAAAGCATTGTTTTTTAGTTCAAATATTCAAAATTAAGTTTTTGTTGTATTTACATGTTTTGTGGTTCCTTGAATATGAATAAGGTTTTTAGTGGCTAGTCTGTGAGTGTTATCAGCGTATTTCAAGAATAAATATTACCAAGAAATCTGAACTGTGATTAGTGAATGTAATTTCTTTTATATATTTTACCATGTCTAGAAAACTACTCAGGAATGAAAATTAATTCCTCATACATATATGGTAAATAAAGTATTTTTATAAGTTAAAAGGGTACACAAAAGTCGTGTGAGTGCCACACCAATCATTTTCCATGATTTTGAATTTGTTTCGTACATTTCCTCTTCCATTTATTTATTCATTTGCCTCTTGATAGTCTCTGTTTAAGAAGTATCATAATCTTTATTCTTCTCCCTTTTCTTACATGTCCCATCCCTCCCTTTTCAAAAATTTTCAAAAAATAACTTATTATTAGACACATGCTACTTTTAGGCTTAATTAAACTACTAATTCATAAAAGTTATATAATTAGGTATATAAAATATGAAAAGTAATTATGCTAGCATCAGTGAGTGACATTGAAAACTTGCCTTAAAAATTAAGTTATTATTTACTTTTGATGTTATAAAATAGTTTTATTGTTGCATAAACTCGCATAATGCTCCAACTAAAATTATACATAGCAACAAATATGGGGATATAGTTACTTCACCTGGTAGAAAAGTCAGAAATTAAAAACAATGTCTATTTTAAGAATAATTTTAGGTGTCCCATCCGTCCCTACTCTCCCCTACTGGTTATTTCCGTTTTAAGGACTTTTTTTTTTCTTTTTTTCGGTTGTTAAATCCGAAAATACAAATCCCTCTTTTCTCTTCGTTTCCAATAACACGAATCCTTCTCTTGCAATTTCCGTTACCATCTACGATGTAGACCTCCAGTGCAGTTTAAAATAATTACAAGATAAAAAGAACTTTTTATATACCACGTTTTTAAATTTTCTGTTTATTTAATTTTAATTACTTTTCAGTCCTTTCCACTATCCACAGATTTTATAAACTTTAATTATTTTTTTTTTAATTTTCACACAATATTTTTGTAAACAAACTAAATTCACATGTATTCTGTTTTCAAAATCGTCAAACGCCGTTACGCAAAAGTGCAAGCATTGAATTCGATCGAAGCGCCACCTTGCAGATTTTTCAAAATTTACTGAAAATGAATTCAATTCTGCTTAAAGATGGCTAAAAGTATTAAAAGAATGCATTGTCATCGTCTTCTAAGCTATTTTAAAAGTTTCAAATGCCTAGCTAGTCGGGAAGTTAGTTAAAAATCGATTGCAAAATTTGTACTGGACAAACAAACAAACAAGAAAGCGAGTTAATAAAAACATGGTAAAAGACTTGATTTCGCATCCATTCCTTTAAGAAGTCTAATGTTCATCATTGTAAAGATCGTTTCATGTTTCATACATTGTTGATTGATAGCCTACTTTTGCACAGTAAGTAATAGAAACAATACAAATACTAGATTTCACCTTTTTTTTTTTTTTTTTTTTTTTTTCTTCTTTTTCAAGTAGACCCGCATAAACTAATAGTAGAGTATGCCTCCAATAAAACTTAAAAAAAAAAAAATAATAATAATAATCTAAAAATTACAGTGAATGTTGTAAATGGATAACGTGTTTAACGTGCATTCTTAATTACTAATACTACGATTACCATAACGGGATTTTACATTTCCCACTCATAAATCGTTAAGACAGAAATGATTATAACAAACAGTTGTCGTCCTTAATTTATTAAACCAGCGATCACTACTAAAAATATAGCCTCTTTTATTTATTTATTTATTTATTTTTATTTATTTTTATTTTTATTTATTTTTTTTTTCTGCGTAGCCATGTATATTTCTGACACATAAATGATGATGGTGATTATTTAAACAAAGATTCTATGTCTGCCGCCTCTTTTTGTGCTTCGCGGCCATGAACCATTGATATGGGAATCACTATAACCCTCTCTTTCACGAGGCTTATACACTTCGAATGTAACATTACATTATTTCAGGGAAAAGTTGTATTACACTTCTAAGCTAGTAAATAACAGGAAAAATATCTTTTTAAAATCTCCTTTAAAAACATTTTAGCGTTTTACGGGTGAATGGTAAAGGGAGATGGGATCTCAATCATGGCCATCAATTCCTATTTTTTATTAAGTTTATCCCTAGAAAAGCAAATAATATCACCATTTGTATACTCGTAAAAATTAATTTTAAATGACGTATTGGTTATCTAAAAAATGCAAAAATATTACTATTATTATTATCAGCAAATAAAAGCTTTTCCTTTCATCTTAAAGCTAAAAATTGCGCAGAAAAAGTCATTAGATTGTTATTGAAATCGTGTGAAGTCGCTTCTATAAAGCCACACGTATTACACGCTTCTATAACGCCATTCGATAATTATCACGAAGGTACATCAGATCTGTTAGCGGCAAAAAAATTCAATTTAAGACTTTTTATGTAGAACTTTTATAGCAAAACTCTTTATTTTTATTTATTTATTTTTAATGGATTATGATTTATTAAAAAAAAAAAAAAATTGATTGGTGCAGAGTTTTAAACCTCTTCTTTTTCTATGTTTTTTTTTTTTTTTTTTTTTTTTTTTAATTCAGTTATAGCTGAGTCTTTATATCTTAAGACATGGTTGTGTGGCAATAATTTAGCATTAAAATAATTTACTAAAATCAGACCTTACTTTTTACGATAAAGAAACATTCAAAATTCTTTGGACAAATTACAAGTGTGTTTAAGCAAGGCTTGTTAAAAATGACATAATAAACATAAAATAAAGATAAGTTAAAAATTAAAATTTGAATTGTAAGTTGTACTTATGCTTGACAATGTAAAAATTTGGATTCCTAACTGCATTATATTTTCCTTTTCTATACATATTCCTGTACCTATAATCACAAATACTCCATTCTAACAATAGAAATCGAAAAATCTCTAATAAACAATTTGTAATTTTGAATATGCGAAGCAAAATATCTTTAAATGTAAATAATTACTTTTCGTTTCATACTACGACTAAAACATATATGTATCTTTCAAGATAAAAACGAAGAAATACACTAGAAATTTTAGTAAATTAGTAATTTTAACTTCTGTACGGTTAGGATATAGCTTAACCCGTTAGTAGTCGCTATAGACAACGCCACCTATTAAAAATTGCGCACTTTTTATTTAACTGTCACCAATAATTTTAAGAAGTGATGTGACTGACGTTTCTTTGATTTTATTCGCGTTTTATGTATATCAAATGCCACTTCTAAAAATGTTTGGTGGCTATTTTATAAAAAAATCTTTGAACACTAAAAGATGGGCGGCAAATCGACCAACTAGCGACTACTAACGGGTTAATGCCGGTATACCGATGAAAAACGTGCTTAAAATTCTTAAAATTGTTAACATCCTTTCTTTTTTTTTTTTTTTTTTTTTAAGAAATTTCATAATTGAAATATTAATATATGTTTTGTATTGTTTTATATTTATATTGTTGTATACATTATATAAACATAAAATGTGTAAATAATTATTTTTTGGAAGTGTATAAATTTATTTATGTATTTTGTTGGGGTAGAGGGGGTTCATGAATTTTTCTAATACGAATGGTGAAGTAATATTGTTACATTTCCATACCGAATATTTATTTTTTAATACTTGTTTTTTAATTTTCCTGTGTAATTTATTCTTGAAAAGAAAAAAACTAATATGAAGATCTTACCGTAGATAAATGTTCTGTTTATTTTTACCATGACTGAATTTATTAGTATGTTGCCTATTCTGTTTTCATACAGTCAGTTAGAGCTCCATGCCAAAAATTTGAAAATTAAAAAAATCTTTTGAGCTATAATTAAACAAGTATCTGATATGCAATTCAAACATTTAAAAAGAAACATTTTGCAGGATTTATTGCACGTCTGTTTCAAATGCCGGGAGATTTTTATCTCCGGGCATTACGCATTCCAAAATAGATTATCTAACTGTGAGTCTAATAAAATTGTCCAGATGTTTTTTTTTTTTTTTTTTTTTCCCAATTGTAAAAAAATGCAAAATTCTGTGTGTGTTATCATTTTTTGGGCGCGGACAAATGAATTTGTTTATTTTTGGGATTTTTCAGCTGTAAGATACAATTTTAATAACTGTATAAGGACATTCTTTTTATGGAAAAGATCTTTCTAATGGAAGAATCTATATTAGATTTGAAAGCAAGATTGTGATAAGTAAGATAGTAACGCAGAATAATGATCATGCCCAATCTCATGCAGTCGATAGCAGTTTCTTGAAATGAAAGCAGAAAATATTTTTGAAACTTGCAAATATAGATAGTAAAACTAGTTTCTTATAATTGAGTTGCATACATTTTATTAGATAACGTAAAAAGTTAAGAAATGCGAGAAAACAAATAGCTATCCAGAACTGTCCAGAAGTACGATGTACTCTTGAATCTGCACTTGTGAGATAATTACTATTTACAAAGCATCCATGAAATATTTCGTCCATTTTGGTCCATAATATTTTCTGTTATGACGCTTTGCATAAAAGCAGAATATTAAAATTTTGATTTTGATTTTAAAAGATTTTTCATTCTAAAAATAAAATTTAACTTGTAATGTAAAATACCAATATGTTGTATAATATTGAAAAAACTATAGCTCTAGATACACTACCATTTCGTAAATGACCGGACATTTTCGATTTTAGACGTTTTTTCAAATCTGAAAAAGTACTTGACAAACCATCTTGAAAATTCAGGAGTGTGCAAAACATGTTATACGACATATATTTCAGGGAAAGTTTTGCTCCGAAAATGAAAGGGGGTATCAGTAAAAAATTAAAGAAAAATGAAAGCGTTTAGCATCACCCTAGTTTGGGCTCTTTCTTATTATCTGTATAAATTTTCATGCCTCTACCGGATGTAATCAGGAAAATATAACGGTTTCTTTAAAAAATTGCAAAAAAAAAAAAAAAAAAAAAAAAATCACTTTTTATAGCACACAAGGTATCAAACGCAGTGCAAAGCCATTTTCAGGAAACTGGACACACAATATTAGACACAGCATACTGCAATCAGAATGAAAAAAGATTAAATATATAATAAAATATGAGCATTTTTACTAAATTTTTAACTGTGCATGCGCAAGATTTAGCGAAATGTAATTTACGTAGTTTAATAGCTAAATGTATTGAGCTACTTAAATGAAAAGTATCGTGTAAACTTAAAAAAAAATTGTATGCGATAGAATGAACTGAATTTTAGCTGCTTCCAAAAATAAGAAAATTATAAGGGGTTTTCTCAATATTTATTTACAATCGTCGAAACCTGTTTGTTTATTGATAACACATTTACATCAGATTTGTATTCTTAACTCGAAGTCCGATTGTAAATCTTCGTCAGATAAAGACAGATAGCACATGACAGAATTACAATACGAAGAGTTGGAAAAAACACCCAGGGCCAGCACGGAAATCGAACCGCTCTCCTATGCTCGAAGGCGATTAACAGAGTGGTGACATAACCACTCGTCCACGGAGGACCCATCGAAAACTGTATTACCATTCATTGAATCAAAATAAACATGTGAGTAAAACCCCTTATAGTTCAGCTTTTTTCGAGAGAAACTGAATAGCAGTTCGTTCTAATGCTTACAACTTTTTGAGTTTACACGATACATGCTTGTGGTTTTTATATAAACTAGTTAATACCCGTCATAATTTGACAGATCATGTGCAACTTAAATCTTTTCACGGCGTAAAGTTTTAAACATTCCTGTTTTAATATTTCACATTGCTCTTAACCAGTTTAAAACCCCCTCCTGTAACCAATTATTTTTTGGTTGGAGGGGAAGGTGGAATAATTTTCATGAAATTTCAATATACAAAATTTAACCGTACTCCATATAATAATATATATATATATATATATATATATATATATACAGACACGACATTATTTCATTATTTAAAACATGAAAATCTGACATTCACAGATTTTAATTTAGTGCCAGAGGCCTACTGCTAAACTTGTTAATATCGACAAATTCTTCTTTAGTTAATTCGTGACGATCTAAATTCCATGATAAAGTTTTCATTAAATCAAACCAATGTGTTTCAGCTGCAGATATTGTAACAAATAACGTTGGAAGTCCAAACTGTCTTATAGCCGCAAAACAACGTTTTTTCTCTTTTTCCCTATGAGGGGGAGGTGTGCCTTGGGGGGGACTCATGTCAAAGGTGTGCCTTGGGGGGGGACTCATGTCAAAGTTGTACCTTGGGGGGGACTCATGTCAAAGTTGGGCCTTGGGGGGACTCATGTCAAAGTTGGGCCTGGGGGGGGGACTCATGTCAAACTTGTGCCTTGGGGGGGACTCATGTCAAAGTTGTGCCTTGGGGAGACTTCATTCAATAAATCCCCATTCAATAAACCGACTGAAATAGGCCCTTAGCACTATTAAGAGTGACGTATAAAAATTCGACAACGCTGTACCGACTGAAATAGGGGTACCTTGGGGGGGGGGGGACTCATGTCAAAGTTGGGCCTGGGGGGGACTTCATTCAATAAATCCCCATTCAATAAACCGACTGAAATAGGCCCTTAGCACTATTAAGAGTGACGTATAAAAATTCGACAACGCTGTACCGACTGAAATAGGGGTACCTTGGGGGGGACTCATGTCAAAGTTGTGCCTTGGGGGGACTTCATTCAATAAATCCCCATTCAATAAACCGACTGAAATAGGCCCTTAGCACTATTAAGAGTGACGTATAAAAATTCGACAACTGTACCAACTGAAATAGGCCTCTAGCTCTAAAAATCCGAAAAATTTTCTTAAATATGACAAAAAGAATGTGAGGAGTAATTAAAAGAAAGAATTTATAAATTATGGTAAGAATGAAGAAAGGAAGCACACATCAATACTTTTCAAGCATATATATATATTTTTAATTTGATCGCTAATTTTTATGTATAACGTATTTTTCTACAAACAGCATCTGACAAAGAACATGACTCGACAAATATTTATTTAACAAAACGGTATTAATCGCAAATATTTTAAATACTAATTATTTCTAGCGCTTCAATAATTTTGCTGCTGCCTGTACGAAGCATATGAAATCTATCGAGCATCGATAACGATAATATTCCATTTTAATTACAATATGACAGTGGCGCCATCTGTCTATCCATGTTAAAAAAAAAAAAAAAATATCTCAGAGGGTGTTTTTTTTTTTTTTTTTTTTTTTTTTTTTTTTTTTTTTGTTGTTGTTTATAAAAATATTTTTAAAATCACATAAATTTATAAGGCAAAATAATTTAATTTAAAATAAATTTTAATAATGTTTTGTGTTTTCTTTATATTCTATAATTATAATTTTATTTACTCTTATAAATAGACTATGCTACTTAAAAATAAATTAATAACAACATTATAACACTTTATTCTATCAAAATAGTATATTTCAACAAAAGTATACTTTTAAATAAATAAATAAAAATAAGAATGAATAAAATATTTTTGTAAACTAATTTGCTCAGTAAATTTCTTATAATAAATTATACTATTTAAACTTTTACTCGTATAAAATAGCAATATTTTAAGGTTATTCTTTCTAAATTATTTTTTCTATAATATATTATGGAAATGCAATATCAGAAAATATAATAATTAGATTTAAAAAAAAAAAAAAAAACTTTTTTTCTCTTAAATATCTATCTCCATCTTTTCTAAACGAAGTTTTCAAGTGATAAAAGTTAATTTTTAAAGACCAATAAACTCTGAGAATTTGTTAATTTTAAAAGATTTTTTTTTCTTTTAAGAAAGGGAAAACAGATGGCGCCACAGTATAAAATCTATTAAATACTATCCTGTGTAAGGAAATTTTCGGCGATGAACTTGATGGTAAACGATAGGAATTCGCGAATTGGTTTATTTTAATATACTGCCTTGGAAAGTATGAATCATTGAATTAATCGTGTGAATTATTATTATGATTGAGATTTAATTAGGCGTCTGCCATAGACATATGAAATATTAATGTCGTCTGCTCGAACTCTATCATCGGTATTCGTATTGCACTGCATAAAGAGGAAGGAATATTCCCGTTCCAAATTGGTTCAAAATTTTCTCGCGCATGCCCAGATCGTAAGGTTTTGGTCTTACAGAAAGTGCTTTGTGTTTTAATATTATAGATAGCTCAATACATGTGGCTATCAAATGATGCAAATGAAATTTCGCTGAATCTTACGCATGCGCAGTTAAAAATTATTTAGTAAAATTGCTCATATTTCATTAGATATTTATTTTTTTTTTCAATTTGATTGTAGAATGCTATGTCTAATGTTGTATGTCAAGTTTCCTGAAAATGGCTTTGCACTGGGTTTAATAGCTTGCGTGTTATAGCTAAAGAAAAAAAAGGATAATTCTTTTGGCAATTTTTTAAAGGAACCTTTATATCTCCCTGATTACATGTGGTAGAGACAGGAAAATTTATACAGACAATAAAAAAATGTCTTATAATCACATGCTACAGCCAGATTGCATTTCAAACATTTTTTATAGGATGATGCCAAACACTTCCTTTTTTTTTTTTTTTTTACTTGTCCCTCTTTCTATTTCGGGGCAAAAATTTCACTGAAATACATGAAGTATAACATATTATTCTCACTTCTGAAGTTTCAAGATGATTTGTCGAGTTTCTTTTTTTTTTTTTTTTTTGAGATATTTGAAAAAACGTCTGAAATCGAAAGTGTCCGGCCATTTATGGAAAGGTAGTGTATAAATAAAGTAGAAAAAAACTCAAACAGATTTCGAAAAAAAAAGATTTATTATTGAAAAATTGAAAAATTTATTTTTGACCGAAAATAGAGTTTTGAAAGAGTTCAGGTACCTTAAATTCTTATAAAATCTTTTCATGATGACATATTGATAATTTAGTATAATAATAAACATTTTTATTTAATACATTTTCTTCTTTTTTTCCGTTACGCTTTTAAATGATTTAAATAGGAGCTTAAAGCATTGCTAATTAAGGGGTTATAACATAGATAGAGAAATCTCGCAATTTATTAAATATCATTTTAAAGAGAAATTTCGATTTTTTTTTCTTTAGAAATTAGTTCTTTTTAATTTCTAAATTTGGTCGCACATTGATCAAACAAACTTGTACACGACTATATTTATATGAGAGTATATTACAGTTAATGGAACTCGTTCCAGTAATTTTTTCTAAAAATAGATACTTATGTCTTTTAAGAGAAGAAAAATCTTTACCAAAGTTATTTTCTTTTTAAATTTAACTGAACAATGTTTTACAAATCAATAATGAATAGAGATTATTTTTCTCTAAGTTACAATGTCACTTATAGATTTGCGCTATACTGTCAATGCTCAATGGTATTGATAAAATCATGCAATTCAAATATTTGAATAAATGGAATTGAAACAGCTTTGACTAAAATAAATTAATGTTAGGCTAGGGGAAAGAGAAAACTCAGCAAACTCATTAAGCGAAAGAAATTTTTTTAGGACACAGAGCATAAAAATTTGAAGATAGATAAAGTAAAAAAAAAAAAAAATCTGTCATGTTAAATATGATAGATTCATTTTAATTAAAAATTTAAAAGGTTTCCTCCGAAAAAGTTCCGATGAAAAGAACTTCCTTTCATGGTAAAAGAGGAAATTATTTTCTTTGTCTGATATTTCGAAATAATTGCAGTTAATGATTTATATTTGTGAATTTTATAGGAGAAGAATTCTCATTTGTAAGGAAACATTGAGTTTATAATAACGTAATTTTTCTTTTAATATCCTGAAGTGATATTTAAAATATTTTATTTTAGTGCCTCATAAATAATATTTATGAAGTTTTTTTTTTTTTTCTAGATAATTTCGTTAGTAAACATTTTTTATTTTTTCTAAATACTGCAATTTGCAAAAAACATTTTTTTAATCGAGACTAATTTCAATTTGAATGACATTTCTCTCTCTCTCTTTTTTCAAAAAATTTGTCTTTAATGACTAAAAGAGCGTCTGTGAATGGTTATATTTCAAGCAAAGAATTTTATAAAAATTATATGTTTTGCTCATAATGTACTGCTTTATACAATCATATCTAGTTAATGTGCGATTAAATCAGTTTATGCCAATTAATTTCACTTGTTTCCTTAACTTTGCATAATTAAAAGTTTGTAGTTAAGATAGTCTTTTCAAAATAATTTCTATTTCTTATAATATACAGTAATTATGCCATTACTATAACTTTAAATGGTTAAATCTCTTTTAGATAATTAGAAAATTACAATTCACCCTATTTTCAGGAAAAATTATTTTAATGCATATATTTGTCTCGAGCATTAGCCGAGTTATACGCAATTAATAAAGCCCAATACGTACATTAATAAGCAGTTTAGAGTATGTGTATTTCAATGTTGTTATCTATTGAAATTTCACTCATTTTAATAATAATCCTGATATATTTTAGGTATGTCGTATTATTACTTTCTATTCAATAAATAACTCTTACAAGATAAGCGGAATAATTGATTGCGTATTTAAGTGCCAGTGGACGCATGTGAAATTTCAAGTTGCTTTTAATAATCGTATGGTTTCGAAATTTCCAGAAACGGCTAATGATCCCCTTATTATTCTTAGCATTGGGTTTTTCCCATTTGGTTATGTATGCATTAAGGGGAATAGAAACCATTGTGTTCGAAACCGTTAAAAACACATTATAACCCAATTCGAATATTTCATTTTCTAAATCGATTTAAATATTTTTTGTATCAGTAAAATGTCATAATAATTTTAAGATTTGAATTTTAATATTCCTTTCTTACTGTTAAGTATTCTTTTGAAATTCTGCTATTCCACATGTAAACAAATTTGTTTCAAATCCTATCAGTTTTTATTTTTAGCCTCATTAATAATAAATAAAATAATAAATAAAATAAACTTTTTTTTTTTTTTTTTTCGAATATTTAAAGACACAAATATTGATAATCTTAGAGGTAATCGACTCATAAATCAATATAATTTTTTATAGAATATAATAAACTAGGTACAATTAAACTTAACAACAAACTTCATAGGTAACATGGAACTGGTTTATCAATGAAATTTAAAGTCGAAAAAAAGTCTTGTTCCAATTTCTGTAGGAAAAGTATTGAGGGATCTTTTAGTGTGCATTTTCAGATCGGTACTAATTATGGGTAAACGAACATTGGAAAAATATGAGCCAGCTCAAATTATTTTTTTAATCATGAAAAACGGTAGTTTTTCGAATGACGCAGCAAAGCTCAAAAAAGGTTAGCAACAATACTATATATACAGCTAATTTAACATCAAAGGAATTTGAAAACGCCGACATTTGATATCTCAGCAAATAGGAGATATTTTGATCTGATGTTTTCAGAATAATCTTTTATCTTCTACCTGATGCTATCCTGAAAGTTTTGTACTTCAACATGCAGTATATTTTAAGATCTGGAATCGAAATTTAAGACTTCAAAGGATAAGGTGTAATGGAGTAACTTTTTTTTTCTCGAAAACGGCTCGGACAAATTTTTTGAAATTGATATATGATATTAATTTCTTTTATCTGAGAAGCATGACGTGCCCCGTTTTCCCCAAAAAATTATTGTTTTTTATATAATTTAGTTTAAAAATCGAGCTATTTTTTATTCCGCTATACATGCATTTCTTCTGCATATTCTCAGAATAAAATATTAATTTTTTTTTTTTTTTTTTTTTTTTTTTTTTTTAAATGCAAAAAAAAAAAAAAAAAAAAAAACTTCGCTGTGTGTTTTAAATATTTATTATATATATACTAAATTAAATTTTACTTAAATATTTTTTTTCTTTTTTGTTATGAAGAACATTATTAGATTTAAACTTTACATTTCGCCAAAATACTATTTAGGTAATATTTTAAATAATGAAGTATTTTTTAATTATAGGTATTCTATTTCATAATAATTCATAATAAATTTTCAGTTTTTTAAAACGAAAAACTTAATCATTCATATGCTTTGAAATCATGATTAGCTCCATGGATCAACGTACATGTTCAAATACACGAGCTATTAATTTTTCAACGTTGCTAAATTTTGATTGGTTAAAGGAAAGTGCCATTGAAAAATTAACAGCTCGTGATGTATTCATCCGCTGCGCTGACTTCGTTAAAAATTATTTTGTTTACTTTTTAATTTAATAGATTATTAGTCTATGCTTTTTTATTTAAAGTCATAATTTTTATTAAAGAAATTAAATAACACTGAGGCGAGAGTGCGAGCGGTGCTTTATTTACATTTTTATTTTAAGCCTTTCCGACCGTAATATTTTTACCTTAAAACAGGCAAAAACTTCTGTTTTTGAAAGAAAAATATGGAGTACAACCATCATTTGTTGATTGAAAATGGTACTTTACACTTTCTGGGAATTAGTACGATCGTTCATTTCCGGTTTTTACTACATACGACTGCTGTAGATGCAAAAATGTATGTGAATATGTAGATATCTAACCTGCACAATTGTGTAGGTTAGGTCGGAAAGGGTTAAATCAGGTATTAAAGTATTCAAAAATTCCACCTACTTGCATGATTTAGTGGTAAGTATTTTATAATTTCATATTCTTAAAACTTGCTTATATTTGTAAACTTAATTTTGCGTATTATAAGCTTCCTCTGATGGCCAAAAAGTATTGTTATATGTAAACAAACCAGTGTTTTCATTATTTACAGTCGCATTTTTCGCAAAATGCTACTCAGTTTTCTGTAATATGATAATTAAACAAGTTTTCGAATTCATACTTACACAATAAATACTATTATTATGTCTATTGAAATTTTATTTTTCCGACTGAGTGAAAATAATGCCTGGACCGGGACTCGAACCCCGGATCTTTGACTTACAAATAAGTCAAAAATCCGGGGTTCGAGTCCCGGTCCAAGCATTATTTTCACTCAATCGGAAAAATAAAATTTCAATAAATATGATTTTCTTCCACAGTTGATTGTGTGATTTTAATAAAAAGTTTTATTATTCTGACGTTAATATTAGTAATATGCCCCCTTTTAGCTTAGCAATTTTTTTTTTTTTTAAATAAATTTAAATGTTTCGATTAGCGATCCAAACTTAGAGTCCAAAATTTATTTATTGGAATAAAATAGCTGTATTACTTTTTTCAAAAAAGAATCCGAAAAACTTCATTTTTGAATGATAAATCCATGTAAAACGAAGCAGCAAAAATCCCATATATAATAGCATGGGAAGGGAGAAAGGTAGCTATCTGACTGATGTGCAGCCTTAATTAGATACATCACAAGTCTAATTTAATGGGTCAATTGGGGAATGTTGTATGCACTACATTATAACTGAATATTGTTAAATTTTAAATTAATTTGAATGTCTTAGTTGTGTATCATAATCGTTTATAATGTTTTTGACAGATATAGCTAATGTAGTATGAAAACTAATAATAGCAGGAGACTTGGCGTTGGAATATTAAAACAGGAATAAACTACTACGTCAGAAACGCCAAAGAAAAATTATTGAGGTGCATACAGCTGTTTCGGTAGCCTAAAGCGTACCGTCATCAGTGCAAAAAAAATTCTGAATCTTGAGAAGTGCTCGTATATATAGGAGAGGGACCGGATTTAGTTCAACCAATAGGAATACGGAAGAGGTGGGGAGTGTGGCCAATAGGAATTAAGGAATGTGTAGCTGTGTAAACAGTAGAAAAATTAAGGAAATGTGGACTGAATGTAAAATTTCCAACAATCAGACAAATAGGGAACAGCGAAATCACAATTTACAAGGTTTTTAAAATTTTTATAAATATGAAAAGCTTCAAAGAAATCGAGTTCATGAATGGATTTAGGTCTGCAAATTATTTTAGCTGAATTAAATTTAAAATTATGATTTTCCTCCCAGCAATGTTTAGAAATAGCCGATTTATTGGTTTCTTGTTTGCGGACGTAATTCATATGTTCTTTTAGACGAAATTTAAGACTGCGTTTAGTTTGGCCAATATATGATAAACCACACTGACAGGAAATACTATAAATGCCCCAAGAATTATGCATATCAATAGGATCTTTTAACTGAGAAAAGGTGAGTTTATTGGAAGGCGAAAATATTATTTTAAAATCATATTGTTTAAGAATTTTAGCTATGGTTTGACTGGTTTTAGAAAAATAGGGTAAAACAATACTGATATTAGATGTGACTGATTTAGTAGACGAAATACGAGGGAGTTGTAATTTTTGGATAGCTTTGTCTATAATGGAAGGGTCATAACCTCTGTCAATTGCGATGGCTTTCAGGTATTTAATTTCAGATTTCAATAAAACAGGATTGGAACAAATATTAAGGGCACGGTTTACAAAAGTATAGAAAGCAGCCATTTTTTGGTTAGGTGGGTGACATGAACGCGCATGGGGAGGAAGGGAGACTGCAAAATTTTTACGATAAACAGTGGTTGAAAATCCATTTACAGTGCGAGAGACGAGGGTATCAAGAAATGGAAGGGAGCCATTATTTTCAATTTCATATGTAAACTGGATATTACTGTCGATTGAATTTAAGGTTTCTAAGACATGGAAAGAAACCATGTCTTAGAAACCTTAAATTCAATCGACAGTAATATCCAGTTTACATATGAAATTGAAAATAATGGCTCCCTTCCATTTCTTGATACCCTCGTCTCTCGCACTGTAAATGGATTTTCAACCACTGTTTATCGTAAAAATTTTGCAGTCTCCCTTCCTCCCCATGCGCGTTCATGTCACCCACCTAACCAAAAAATGGCTGCTTTCTATACTTTTGTAAACCGTGCCCTTAATATTTGTTCCAATCCTGTTTTATTGAAATCTGAAATTAAATACCTGAAAGCCATCGCAATTGACAGAGGTTATGACCCTTCCATTATAGACAAAGCTATCCAAAAATTACAACTCCCTCGTATTTCGTCTACTAAATCAGTCACATCTAATATCAGTATTGTTTTACCCTATTTTTCTAAAACCAGTCAAACCTTAGCTAAAATTCTTAAACAATATGATTTTAAAATAATATTTTCGCCTTCCAATAAACTCACCTTTTCTCAGTTAAAAGATCCCATTGATATGCATAATACTTGGGGCATTTATAGTATTTCCTGTCAGTGTGGTTTATCATATATTGGCCAAACTAAACGCAGTCTTAAATTTCGTCTAAAAGAACATATGAATTACGTCCGCAAACAAGAAACCAATAAATCGGCTATTTCTAAACATTGCTGGGAGGAAAATCATAATTTTAAATTTAATTCAGCTAAAATAATTTGCAGACCTAAATCCATTCATGAACTCGATTTCTTTGAAGCTTTTCATATTTATAAAAATTTTAAAAACCTTGTAAATTGTGATTTCGCTGTTCCCTATTTGTCTGATTGTTGGAAATTTTACATTCAGTCCACATTTCCTTAATTTTTCTACTGTTTACACAGCTACACATTCCTTAATTCCTATTGGCCACACTCCCCACCTCTTCCGTATTCCTATTGGTTGAACTAAATCCGGTCCCTCTCCTATATATACGAGCACTTCTCAAGATTCAGAATTTTTTTTTTTTTTTTTTTTTGCACTGATGACGGTACGCTTTAGGCTACCGAAACAGCTGTATGCACCTCAATAATTTTTCTTTGGCGTTTCTGACGTAGTAGTTTATTCCTGTTTTAGTATGAAAACTGCTTTATATCAAGCTTATACTGTACTCTACTTTAAATATAATAATGCAGCACACGTAGTATAAAGAAAATAAGACTAAGCTTTACTATAGGGCACCGATTGGCGATTCGTGATGCTGTGTGGAGATTCAGTGTATTTTTTGCATCGGAACTTTGTTTTTCTTTTTTCGCCAGCCGCTCGTGTGTGTTTATCGTAATGCGGCCCAGCTGAATGTTTTTTTTTTTTTTTTTAATGCGTTTTTGAGATATAAAAATTAATTTTTTGAGTGCATTTTATTATTATTATTATTATTATTATTTGAATAAATGGAATTATTTAGAGGGGGGGGGGGTGTATGGTAGTAATTGATGCAGTACAGATTTCCATGCATTTTCCGATTCATGCGCCAGGAATTAGGAGTATCCAGTGATCTTTTTTGGTTTTAATATCAGGATAGTGACCTCTGTAGTACAGATTTTTATATATTTTCTGATTCATGCATTACGAATTAGGGATATCCTGTCGGGTAACTGACTGCTGCAGTACAGATTTTTTATGCATTTTCTGATTCATACGCTACGAATTAGGGGTGTCGGGATACTGACTGCTGCAGTACAGATTATTATGCATTTTCTGATTCATATGCTACAAATTAGTGGTATCCAGTCATATTATTTTGGTTTTAATATAGGGATACTGACCGCTATAGCATGAATTTTCAGACTCGTGCACGACAAATTAGCTGCATCCAGTGATTTTATTTATTTTTTGTGATTACTTCTGTACAGATTTTCATGCATTTTCAGATTCATGCAAGGCTGTAATTTTGAAAATTCGGGATAAATCTTTGAGTTATATTATACATCATTTATAACACTGAATTTTATGTGCTAAAGCTTGAAAGCCCTCTGATTTTTTTTTTTTTTTTTTTGTGGTGAAGTAGCTCAAATTTCTATTACTGTTTTAAGTGTTTTATTAATCTTTAAAATATGCTTAATTTATTTCAGTGAATTTCAAAACAAGCACCAGAGTGAAACAATAATTTATTTTCTTAAAATATATTTTTGATGTTCTTTAATTATTCAGAGTATCGATTTGCAGTATCGACTCATCTGATGAGCTGTACATCGGCAACAGAGATGGGTGCCAAATAGTAAAGCTGTTCCGAAAATAACCTGAATAAAACTTATGAAAAACTTTCTTATTTATTTTTATTTTATTTTTATTTATTTATTTTATTTTATATTATTTTTATTTATTTATTATTATTATTATTATTATTATTATTATTATTTGTCATAGCAGTTAATTTTACAAATGCATCTTAAAAATTAAACCCACTTTTAAGGCCTGCATTATTTATTATTGAGTGATTGCTCACACTGTTTCAAGGTGTAAACTGCCGGTCGCTTTTTTTCGCATTTTGCGAAAGGATGTCGTATTTTGCGAAAATATGTTAGAGAGAATTTCGCTAAAAAGAGAAAACAAGATGATTTCATAAAATTTTTCTACATAAAAATCTCTAATTCTATTAAAATATTCGCTGGCAAAAAATTATGAAACCATTGAAAACTATCGGAAATCCTTTTATTTATTTGGTATATTTTGATATAATTTCGATTTTCAATAGATTAAGTTTTACTGAAGCCGTGTAAAAACAAACAGCTATCGTCTGCTTAAATAACGAATGATCAATCTCATTTCGCGTATCTCATGGCCCCGGTTTTTTGGAGAATCAGTTTTGAAAATGGAGAATCAGTTTTGGCGGGCGAATTTCGCCAATTAGAGGAAAAATAATTATGTTTTTCGTGAATCATTGTTAATATAACTCCTTTTTTTTAAAAAAAAAAATGTGTGTGTCTTTCGGCAATCAAACATAAGTAGAAGAAAAAAAAATTTCGATTTGCGACAAAAGTAATCGCATATTTTAGAAATCAATTTTAAAATAATGTAAATTTTGCCGACTATCGGCAAATTAGTCACGATTTTTCTGGGAGAAAAAAGCAGAAATTTTGATTAATTACCTGTGATTATTTTTTTTTTTTCTTCCCCAAAAACCAATGAAATGTACCAAATTTCGGCAACAGATAAGGAAAATGATACGTATTTCGGAGATTTTATATAACTTTTTTTTTTTTTTAATGTTGTTCTTATTTATTGAAATTTTTTATTTTTCCGACTGAGTGAAAATAATGCCTGGACCGGGAGTCGAACCCAGGTCTTTGACTTACAAGGTCAAGGCTCTACCAATTGAGCTATCCAGGCCGACAACCGGTCAGCCTTGCTCACTCAGACAACCTTTAGGCAGAATCATCTGGTCTATCATTTAGATAGCTCAACAGAAATAAGCCGCAGGTAAAGGAAAACACCATTAAACAATGGAAGAAAGAAATACAATTTTTATTAAAATCACACATGGAAGAAGATCATATTTATTGAAATTTTTTATTTTTCCGACTGAGTGAATAATGCCTGGACCGGGAGTCGAACCCCAGATCTTTGACTTACAAGGTCAAAAAATTTCAATAAATATGATTTTCTTCCAATCAGTTGATTGTGTGATTTTAATAAAAATTGTATTAAAAATGTTGATTTACATTTTTAGCTTTGAAAATAGGACAAATTTGGTCAGTTACCCACGTATTAAATAATGAATTTCGGGAATTGGCGGCAGAAAATATTATTTATTCAGTAATTAGATGCAATTAATCTGCATTTTTAACAGACTTCAAAAAAGGAGGAAGTTCTCAATTCAAAGCGTATGTTTTATTTTTGTTTGTTAGCTCATAACTTCTGATCGGATAATCCGATTATGATACTTTTTGTTTTGTTGTAAAGGTCTTGGTCTGAAATAGAAATCTTTATATTATCTTTATATATATTATCTTTACGATCAAAAGAAAATACAGGGTAGCCAAAGAAGTCAGTCCCGACACTTTTAACTGCTGAACGGCTGCAGCTATAATTATAAAGATGGTATGTAGGTATAGTAAAGTGGACATGTGCTACGCCTTTTCCTACATGGAGGAGCTCCCCTGATGAAGGCTCTCATGTATTTTGAGATTAATTTTTCATCTGGCTTTAATTATTTTGCTTATTTATTATATTTTTATATTTCCTTTAGCTGCATTTGCACATAGGTTTATAAAAACTCTGTTCTAGTTCTATATATTTAATAATTCAAGTTTTACTTCATCCTATATTTAAAATTTATCTTATATATATTTGTCTGAAAATAATTTAATTCTGTTCTATAACTGAAAAATCAAGATTTTTACTATAATTAGTACGACGTAAAACCCACTCCATTACAACCACCATTGCATAACACAGTGCTAAATCTAATCAATACGGCTGAGATATTTCCCCATCTCAATTAGTAGCTTATAAAAATTTGAACATATATATATATATATATATATATATATATATATATATATATATATATATACTTTTTTTAAATATAAATGAATTTTGAAACTCTTTAATGCATCAAGTTTAAACCTAGCTAAAGTGCAACATTATAAATTAGTAACAAAGCAAAATGCCAGATTGAAAGAAATAGTCCTGCCGTACTAATAATTAAAATGTAGATAAACTGGCTCATAAATTGAGACAGAGAGAGATCCAGTTGTTCTGATTCGAATCTTCCTTTTATAATTGTTTTTCTGAGTAAAATTAATATGGTGATATATTTATAAAGGAAAGCAAAGTTTTAAATTCAACATTTTTTTTTTTTTTTTTTAGTAATACGTTAATTATCATGTGAGAAGAAATAATGAGAAAGGGTGTTATATTTATATCCTCATTATTCCTATTTAATTAAAATCTGTGTCATAAGTTATTACGAAAATGAAATAATAATCGGAAAAAAGAAACGTTTCTCCTTATTAAGCTCTCAATGACAAATCAATCAAATTATTCATGCAACTATATTAATTGAGAAAACACTATAAATAATGGTTTATGATTAAATTTCACTAGTTTTTTTTTTTTTTTTTAAAGAAAAAAATGTAACAGTAAGAATGTTAGCTTTGCATTTAAAAACAATGTAATTAGTAAAAAACATATTATGCATCTACGCTGTATAAAAATATTTTATTTTTTCTAATATAATGCAATACATTTATAACATTTAAATTTTATTTTAAAATTCAATAAATTTGAAATTTAAAATGAATTGCAATTTTTTAAATTCTATATATATATATATATATATATATATCAAGCAGAAACGGTCGTTTTGCCAAGCCAAGCTCAGAGAAAAGCAAAACAAACAAACTACCACTGACACAAAGCAGAACGCGCCAATAATAAAATCGACAGAAATAACCCAAGATCGTTAAATGCTTATTATACAGAAACCAACTTTCCCATGTTAAATCGGCAAATTTTTTTTTCCGTAAAGTTTTAAATATTGGACGAACCAAATATCGCAGTAAAATGAAACAAAAAGTAAAATATTCGTATCAACGAGATCTTTAATTTGAGATAAAAACGAACTTTTTAAGTTAATAAGTAAAAAAATGGGAGCATTTTCAATTTAGCGTAAAATTAGATGTTTTGACAACTTTTTGAAAAAATTTCTTCTTCAAGAAATTTTTTTTAAAACAAGCTAGAGAATTCATAAATGTGCAGAATTCTTTGAAAACTGGTTTTTCAGATAGACAATTACTTAATCTAGGAACTTTTATAAAATTTAGCTTTTAAAAATCAAAATTTCCTATCTTAATTGCTGAAAAACTGTTAAATATCGCCAAAGAGACATAAATCGCCAAATATGAAATTGCTTCATCTCAGTTTACCCGAAAAATATTAATTTCAAATTGAGCTGCTTTTTCTTTTTATAAGTTATTTTTTTAACCAAAGAATCTTTGCTTTTATTATTTTGTACAATTTTAAATTTTATATCCCTGAAAACAGAAATGAATACATTTTTGAATAACATTTGTTTCAAATGTATAGCTTGAATTGCTGATTTTTCATACCTTAGAATAAGAAAGTCAGTACACAATATAGTATCCAATTTTAATATCTTTCAATTCAATTTCGCAATGATAATTATGATGCATAAAGATTTCTACTTCCTTCTATATAGTATACTAGCAGGCTTTGCCTGCTTCGCTTGTCATTTTATTGAAATGAATTTCGACTTTCGGTTTTTAATGGATTTACACGTTGTAAGAGCTCCTGAAAACAATTTGACTATTTTTAGAAAATTTCTATTTGCGTGTGTGTGTTCTATGCGTGTGGCGAAAGTTTTGTTCCGACTAGATATCAGGAGCTACTGCTCAGAATTACATATAAATTTATATGCAATTGAACCTTGATGTATAATAGCGTTTATCAATATTTGGTGTCAATTGCTCAACATGGTGCTGATATACAGTGATTGCCGCAATTTCAGAGAAGGCTATATCTGAGTAACTGATACATGGAATTGCATAAATTTACAAATAAATTTACATTGTTACAAATTATAGTGCTTATCAACTTTTGTACCAATATCTCAACATGTGGCGCTGCTATACAGCGATTTTCGCAATTTAAGGAAAGGTTCTGTTGCATATAATGAAACAAAACTTAATATGTGAAAAGGCCATTATGAGACCAGGGCCTGATTATCGCACGGGCACCCGGGGCTCGTGCCCTGGGCACGAAATTTCTGAGGGGCACAAAATTTCACTAATGGTTAAAAATATCTGATCTAAATCCCCTAGTTTTTTTTTTTTACGTTTTCTAACTCAACTATGTTTTATTTTTATGAATAAAATTTTAAAATAAAATCTTGATTGATACTGTACATCAGATCATTTGAAATACATGAAATTGTACAATTAACGTACGGAGAAGCATCGATAATCCGGAAACTTATAATCCGGCAGCACCTATATTTGGCTGAGTAAAGTGATTTTATTAAAGCCAAAAACAGAAACAGATAATTTTTTTTGGGGGGGGGAGGGGGGGGCACTAAAATTTGAAAGGACTTTGGGCACAAAACTTTGTTAGTCGGGCCCTGTATGAGACATTATGCTGATTCAATCTCGATGCCTATCGGCCGATAAGTGGAGCTCATATACTACAATTTTTTTTTAGAACTGAAAGGATGCTATCTGCATGGTGAAAATTTACTTCCGTTGGACATTTTGTGCAACAATACCTCTCTGAGTTGATAATATTCAGCATTCATAATGAAAAAAATAATAAATAATTTGTGCTGCGTTAATATGTATAGGAAAATGTAGAAGAAAGTTTTGTGATGGACACGACATACTAGTCTGCATAGAAAACCCTTGGATAATGTCTAGCAACCAGAATTATGGAAAGTTTAACGCAAAGAAAACTTTGTAATACAGTTTAACGCAAAGAACAACATCGCACGAAAGCTGAGTTGAAATCCAGGACATATATGATGTAAAGTATCAGGTTAATTCCAGTAAATATAAAAACTATTTAAAAAAAATAAATGATATCTACAAAAAAGACACTTAAAATGTACAAAAAAGCCAAGTTCAAAGAAAGAGAATTGATTAAAGTTGTGTCTAAAAAGGGTGTGATATCAAATTCCCAAGCTTATACATTCAAATACTTATTTAATATTCCCTTTTAACTAAATTTTCACATGTGAATCAAGTGCCTTATGATATGTTGATATAAATCCTTCTTTCCTGTACTAAATACATCATAGCGTGTTTCTGAAAAATGTTATTATTTTTATTTATGTATGATGGGCTTGGCGGCCATCTTTCAAGTAATGAATAAACATTCACACAATTTGAAAGAAGTTTCTTAAAATATATCTCATATAAAATTAATTTTGCTATTCCATTCAGCAGAGACGGAAATATTTCGATAACATGATTTCTTATAATTATTTAGTATTAAGTGCACTTCCATCCTATAAATGCCGGGAATAAAGAATATAAAAATTTAAATTAACGTAAAAACATGAAAGAGAGGGGGGGGGAGCATAGAAGCTTCCACCCCCCGTTATATTTACCCAATTTGAATTTAGCTTCTTGGAATAAATATCTCGTAAAGATAATATGGTTATTCCATTCAACAGGGGTTGAAATATTCAGATTAAAAAAGAAAAAAAAAATGCATTAAAAACATCGCAAAAGCCCCGTTAAGCACACAAGTTGAATCAATTTAAGTTTTAACAGTGTTAAGTTTGGCGCACTCCCATCCTCCCATCCTATAATTATTTCCCATTGCGCAGCACTAGTGCGATATAAAACTCAATTAACCAACCAATCAACCAACTCATCCTGTAATTGATGAGATTTATAGAATTCAAACTAACGTAAAACTTTGAAAGATGGCCGCCAAGCCCATCATACATAAATAAAAATAATAATATTTTTCAGAAACACGCTATGATGTATTAGTACAGGAAAGAAGGATTTATATCAACATATCATAAGGCACTTGATTCACATGTGAAAATTTAGTTAAAAGGGAATATTAAATAAGTATTTGAATGTATAAGCTTGGGAATTTGATATCACACCCTTTTTAGACACAACTTTAATCAATTCTCTTTCTTTGAACTTGGCTTTTTTGTACATTTTAAGTGTCTTTTTTGTAGATATATATATATATATATATAGAGAGAGAGAGAGAGAGAGAGAGAGAGAGGAGAGGAGAGGAGGGTATTATGGGATACCATTTACATTTCTTAAAATAACTTAACTTGTTTTTAATAAAAATTCCCAAAATCCTGATGAGTACATAATGTAATTATTTGTAATGAATTGTCACTGGAAAAAAAACAAACAAAAAAAATTATTTTGTTGTTATAAAAAGTTTACTTGAAAAAAAAAAGTTACAAATGGTGGTTAATATGAAATAGTCGGGTAATATGGAATAGGTCTTTTAAACCATAGAAAAACTAATTAGACACCATAAAATGTAGTTATTTTTAACTATAAAGTCCATATTTTTAAGATTATGTGAACGCCATTTCTACTTCGAGTCCATTTACAAAAGTCACAGATATAATCTTCCTTCTCTGCTGCGATAGAGTCAAGATGAGCCCACAGAGAACAACTGAAACACTTAATCCAAATTTTCCCTCGTTCATCTTCGGAGAATTTTCTGTTACAGAAGATACATTCAGCGTCTTTATTTTCTGGTTCTTTAGTTGAATATATGAAATCAGTTTATGTAATACCTAGTATTCCATAATACCCGACATGCCATCTTGAAAAATGACTTTTTAAATTAATGGACAAAATATTTTCAGCTAAAAAACGACCAAAGTATAACAAACTGCAATTCTTTGAGTATACACTATGCTTAACATCAATGTTCAAATCACATGTGTAATGGTCAGTTTAAATGTTTGAAAACTTGCCTGCAAAAACTCTTGAAAATAACAAAACACACTTTGTTCTATAGGCAATGTATTGCATCATGGGATCCTTCTTAAGTAATTCATGGTATTTCCACGAGATAGCAGTACTAATCAAAGCCGAAACCTCGGTATTCCATATTTACCGACGATTGCATAATACCCTCCTCCTCCTCTCTCTCTCTCTCTCTCTCTCTCTTTCTATATATATATATATATTTGTCTGAAAATAATTTAATTCTGTTGTATAACTGAAAAATCAAGATTTGTAGTATAATTAGTACGACGTAAAACCCACTCCATTACAACCACCATTGCATAATACAATGCTAAATCTAATCAATATGGCTAAGATATTTCCCCATCTCAATTAGTAGCTTATAAAAATTTGAACATATATATATACTTTTTTTTTTTAAATATAAATGAATTTTGAAACTCTTTAATGCATCAAGTTTAAACCTAGCTAAATTCTGTCCCCCCCTTAGGAGTGAGTCTCAGGCCGTCGCCAATTGCTCATAGCATAACGCTAGTGTGACGCAAAATTCCTTCAATATAAACCTAGCTAAGTTCATTCATTTGTTTCTAAAAGTTCTATTTTAAAACCCTTTTTATGTAAATCAATAATTTCTTTAGTTTTAATGAATGTTTTAAAGAAATACTAATATAAAAAAATAAAATAAAATAAATCTATTGTATTAGTCATCCTATATTTTTACTGCAATTCATTTTTAAGAAGTTTACTTTGCCATTTTGTAGAATTTGTTACGGTCTTTTAGTCTCCATAAAATTACTCTGTGTTTCGTATTACGAGTAATTACTAAAATTGAATATTTTTATGCGTATGTGTAATAAAAAAACATAAGATTCTTTAAACACGTATAAAGTTTGAAGAAAAATTTTCGTCTCTCTTAAGTTTTCACCGCTACTGAATTCAAAAATAATTGTAGGCTCTTTTCAGATGTTAAAATAAATTTTATAAAACCAAATCAAAACAATCAGCATTTTAATTAAACAATAATGCCTATTTTTCTTTTAGATTTAATTAAACATACTTAAGTACATTTTCTCAAGAAATTTTAGCCTTTTGCGCTTAATGAGATGTTGATCAATATTCTTTTTCCCATCCTTGTCTCCTTTTCACTACTTTAAAACGAAATTAAAGTAATGTAACAAGAAAGAGAAAAGATTTTCATTCTTGCATCCAACTTGTGATCATTGCAAGTGCATTACAATTAAAACTTTTAATTGTGTATGTGTGTTCGTATGAATGATTATTTAGAGATTTTTTCATTTTATCGATGAAATAATAAGAAAATATAGCACTGGGAAATAATAATTTATTTCATTTAATTGTGAAAGAATATATTCGAAATTTTATAACTGTACTATGGATTGACTAAAAATTGAAAATTTTATTCTATGTATGTATTTGTTAGTCGATGTTCACAAGTTGCAGCTCAGAGACTGAATTTAAAAGAACATTATATCCTACTTTCAAAGTTTCTGGCATTTCATTTTATTTTCTACTTTCTTTACTAAATATATTTATAGTTACTGGAACCCCATAAATTTTGAATAGATTTTATTTCATATTTCATTCCCTACATAAACAATACAAAATTAATCGTATTTTATAAATAATTTCTAACTAATCATTAATTCTTAATTATTTTTAAGAGGTAATTTTTTTTTTAATTTACGAAATGTTAATTAAAAAATAACAATAATAATAATAATCCTATATATATATATATATATAGGGAAGACTTTCGTTAATTAGCATACTTTTTTTTTCAGTTATTAGATAGTCTACTATCTCTTTGGCTACAAAATCATGCAAGACCCACCAATTAAATACTTGTTTAAGTGACCCCCAAAACATTTTTCCTAAGATCTTGTAAGTGTGGAAACTAGCCCTGTACTTTTGACCCCGTACCGTTGAGGTGAGTAGGTATAACTTATTATGGATAAGAATACTTAGGCAGAATACAGCAAACTTTAAAAGAAAACATTTTGTTTTAACGAAATATTTTATTTTAATAATATTCAAACAAAAGTTTGTGCTTAAATATGTGTACAAATAATGAAATCATCAAATAAAATAAATTATGTTTAGTGTTATAACTAACTATAGTTTTTCAAATAGAAACAACTCAATGTTTTAAACCAACCACGGATGTAAGAGTTGTGCGCTCGTTTATTTGTACAAATGAATTCAATTTTTACATAATTTTGCTTTGATCGTACAAAATTGAATCATTCTTGTTTGGCCATCTCCATTATTTTTTCCCTTTTTAACTACGAATTTCATTGCTATCGGTTTCGTAAATTTCCCTAAGGTACTAGCGGGATTAGTATTTCACCAAAACAGTGTCATTTATTTTGTATTCAATGTGATCAGGAGGTCCGTGATTTTATGGAGGATTCATTCTTGGTCTTGTTTTATGTAAAATTTCGCCACCTGATTTGAGGTTCTTCGGGGTGCTTAGGACTTGTCGAATGAATTTTAAAGAATTGAAGTTCTGTTCAACATTTTAAATTTTCATGATATTTGCTTGCAGTACATTTGGTTAATAAATTATATAATTGAAATTTTCTTAACGCTTGCGCATGAACATTTAAAACGCATTCAATAAAAATTCTGATATTTCATTGTTAATATTTAATTTTTATATTCGGATTGCAGTATGTTGTATTTGTTTTCTAAAATTAGCTTTGCATTAGGTTTCATATCATGCGAGTTATAATAAGAAAAAGAAGCAATTTTTTCAGATATGCATTTTTGTCTCCATGAATATACGTGCTAGTATCTTACAAATGCATACAAATAATTAGAAAAAGCCTCATAATCGCATGTTACAGCTAGAATGCATTTAAAGTTATTATTATTTTTTAATGGGTGATCCCAAACATTTTTTTTCTTTTCTTAATTTTTTACTGGTCTTTTTTGTGTCTTCCGGAGAAAACTTCTGCTGGAATATACGAGGTAGAAATGAGATAGAAAGATATACGAGGACTTTTTGTATTCATTTGTAACATTTACTTTATAGTCCCAAAGTTGCAGGATATATCGGAACAATGGACATTATTCCTGTGACGTCACAGTGGGTAAAATCGCCGAACACGTGGCCGATATTTTGTAAACAAATTAGATTCAAGATGCCATTTTATTGTTACGCATAACATTTTCCTAAATATTTCTCCAGTGAAACTTAATAATCAGATATCTGTTCAAACAAGAACAAAAGAGAAATGTAAACAACTGAATCGAATGATAAAGTTAAGACTTATCCATATCGTAAAATTGCAGAACATTTTATGTATATACACATATATATATAATGAATAAAAGATTAATAAGAACATTTTATACACACACACACATATATATATAGACAACAAAGCTTAAATAATTAGAATTTCAATCACTTTAATAAAGGAATTTATAAAATGGAACATCCATTTAAATTTGTTAACATCGCCACAGTTCACATGGCAACTTTTAATAATACATATGTTGATTAATATTAAAGTATAGTAGTAAAACTGGATTAAAAACAAAACAAAGGTATCGCTCTTACTTCAATTTCATATAATCTGTAACTCTTATAAATAATATTGCAAGATAAAAATTTGTAGGCCACAATGCTTTGCTATGGTAGAGTTGAGAATTGTTTTCCGAAAACAGCTGATTTTTTATAGTCTCGAACCCAAAGGAGGAATATGGTCCATTTTTCCAGATATTTGAACGTTTGAAATCTGGTGTGCCCGGTCACTTAAGGAAAGGTAAGTGCATATCTTATATAATTTGGCGAATAAATTATGTAAAAGAAATTTTTATTGCAAATCTAAATTTATTTATTGCCATTTAGTGTATAGTACCTGAATGACGGATTTCGCTTAGTCTCGTTGTAAAATTTTTTTTTTTTTTTTTTTTTTTTTTTTTTTTTAAGGAAGGGGGGGGGAGGGGTTAATTACAGCGATAAGTTTCGGTTGGAGCGAGGATTGCTAGTGAAACATAATTTTCCTGGGGATGAGGAAGATTCATATCGAATTATCATCTCAAACCACTAATTCCAAATATTTTTTTCAATTTTTCAATTTACCTTCCCAGAAAACCAGATTTCTGCTATGTGTTGTTGCAAAGCACAGTTTTTCAACGACTGCTAATTTTACTGAAGAAGATATGTCAGATTGGTTTTTCAAATAAATAAAACTAAATAAAATAGAATAAAATAAAATAATATATATATATATATATTTAATCGTTTTAGCGACTTCCAAGAAAACCCAGTTTCTACTGCATTTTTCCCGAATGGAGTACTAGTTACCAGGTAAGCCAATTATTCTGAAGATGAGGGTATTTCAGATCGAAATGTCATTTCAAAAACGTGCTAACTCTAAATTTTTATCAAAATCATTCAAATACAAACAAAGAAAACGAAGTTTGTACCTTTTTTTTTTTTTTTTTTTTTTTTTTTTTTTTCAGGGCGAAGTGTAGGTTACCGGTGAGCGCTAATTGTGCTGAGGAAGAGGACAATTCAGATTAAATTGTCAATTCAAAAAAACCTCTGAATTTTTATCAAAATCATTCAAGCAGTTTTTAAGAAAGCCATGTCTCTACCATATATTACTAAGGGCGGAGTGAGGGTAACAGTGAACTCTAATTTTCACGAAAATGGTGATAAATGAAATGAATTTCTCATCTTAAAAAATCTTTAACGCAAGATTTTTATTAAAATCGTTAGATCCATTTCCGTGTCAACCAAGTTTCTATCATAGTTTCTAATTGGCGGTGTCGGGGTTGACAATAAACACAAATTTTCTTAAGGTAAATCAGATAATTCTGTCATCTCAAAAAACCTTTAACCTTGAATTTTTATTAAAATCGTTAGATCCATGTTCGAATAAACCCAATTTCTGACATACGTTGAAATCGCTGAAATAAGGATTAACAGTGAACGGTAATATTCGTGAAGATAAGGATCAATCAGACAGATTTATTATCTAAAAGAAACCTTTAACCTTAAATTTTATCAAAATCGCACAGCCATTCCTAGAGAAGAACGTTTCTGCTATATTTAACAACGGTTGGAGTAAGAGTTAACAGTGAATGCTAAGTTTTCTGAAGATGTAAGTAAATCAAATGGGTGTGTTCTCTCAAAACCTTTAATTTTCATTAAAATCGTTAGATACATTTCTGAGAAAATAAAACTTGTGTTATATTTTGCAACGGATGGATTGAAGGTTAACAATAAATGTTAATTTTCTTGACAATCAGAATATGTTCGGTGAACTTGTCATCGCAAGGAACCTTAACCCTAAGTTTTTATTAAAATCGTGATAGCCATTCCTGAGTAAACTCAAATTCTGACACATTTTTCAACCGGCAGATAAAGGATTAACAGTGAATGCGAATTTTCCTGAAGAAGATGATAAGTCCAATCGATTTTTTACCCTAAAAATACCTTAACCCCAAACTTTCATCAAAATCGTTATATCTATTTCTAAGTAAACACAATTTCTGCCTTATTTTTCACCCTGTGTAATAGCAAACGCGGATTTTCCTCAAGATGAGACTAATTCCAATTGATTTTTTACCCCAAAAAAACTTTAACCTTAAACTTTCATCAAAATGGTTCGAGCCATTTCCGAGAAACTCAAAACATATATATATAACAAGTCCATTAACTCGTTTAATATAAGCGAAGGATATGAGTTAGAAACTAAAATTTAAAACTATTGCTTTTTCTTAATTAAAAAAAAAAAAAAAAAAAAAAAAAACTAAATTTTTCATTTAAATATTTTTTAGTGGAATGGGAAATCGAATACATAGATAAAAATAACACGAGACTGAATTATTTATTATTATTATTATTATTTATTTAATTAATTTATTTATTTTGGATGGACTCTGTAATTTAAAAAATACTGTAATGCATTGTGCTCTATTGTTACTTTACAATATGTTAATGTAATAATAACATACCGTTAGTTTTACAGAGCCACCAGCCTAATCCGGAGGAGTGTTAGTAACGTCGATTTTTTCTCACCACTTATTTTTTTAGAGTAATACTCTTCAAATGTACTTGCCAAGAATTAAAAAGAAAAATACTTTAAAACTAGTTGGCATAGGTGGACTCTGCGCTCAGTTCCCCATCAAATATATATTTTCATAAATTTCTAGAACAGGACATTCTCTTAACATAGTTATCACGTTAAGCGAAATGAATTTGACCAAACGCTTGACACAGTGACAGAATTCCCGCCTAATAGGCTATCCACCGTTCACTTCGATATATTTATCTTATTCTAATCTATTAATTTATTTTATTAGGGTAAATTTCGTAGTTTAGTTTTCATGCTACTATTTCCAATGCAACAATCCTCAAAATGCATATTTATATGGAAAATTTTCAATTTTGTTATGCTGATAAAATCTTAAATAACTGATAGCTTACGAAATTTTCCTATTAGAATATTTGTAATCAGTCATGTTCATACAAGTATCATAAATGTTATTTAGAAGTTGTCTAATATATTTATTATGCTCAAAATGGCCGTTTGTGCTCAATTTTGTATTTATTTGCCATTTTAAGAGGATCGTAAATTCCAAATAACTTACGAATTTCTTAAATTAGAAAATTCGTACTCTATGGTATTCATGTCAGTATCCTAAATAATATTTCAAAAGTGGTCTGACACCTTTACGAGGAAAATATATCTGAAAATTGACGTTTATGTGAAATTTTGCCCTATACTGCCAAGTTAAGAAATTCGTAAATTTCCAGTAACTTGCGAAATTTTCAAATTAGCATATTTATAGTTACTGATGTTCATTCCGGCATCAAAACTGATATTTTAAAACTGGTCTGACATATTTACAGTAAAAAGTTTCCATTTAATGCACGTTTAAGTGAAATTTTGTCCAATTCTCCCATGTTAAGAAAATCGTAAATTTCTATTAACTTACGAAGTTTTTTAATTCGAATGTTGTAAATGAATAGGGTTCTTGCCAGTATCGAAAGTAATATTTTAAAACTGATCTGACTTCTCTGCGACAATTTGTTCTTGAGATATCGTGTACGCAGACTAACATACTAACGGACTAACGCACTAACACACCAACGGACTAACAAACTAACAGACAACCTACAGACGGACACCATACAAATCATGTCATTTTCGGATTCCTCACACCTGAAAACGTGTAAAAAAGTAAAAAAAAAAAAAAAATACCGAGGTCGAAAATTTTCACGATTACCTAAATTCCCCATACCTATAGTATGATGGGGAACTAAACAGACTGGTGTGGAAAAGGAGGCGGGTACTAACAATCCTCCGGATTAGATTGGCAACTACAGTTTTAACATACTACTTAATGTATTTATAATATATTGTAAATCTGTTAATACATTACCGTGCCGTAATTTGTTATACATTTTATTTTGATTACCTTTTTAAAACAAATTCAGACAGATATGTTATTTACGACCACTCTTCAATTTTTGCCTGAAAAACTTACTAAATTTTAATATTAAATCGTGTTTGTAATGATACTCGTTTTAAAAAAAATGCAAGGGGAAATAAGGGAGAATATTTTAATAAAAAGCAAAGCCAATGGCATTTGCTCAGGATACCGGTTGTATTCTGTTAGCTGTTCTGAAAGCTTTCGTTTATGATGAGCGTCTTTAAATGTATTCTACACCTCTTCCTTCAGCTTTCTTTCTTTTTGAAATTTTTCCTTCAACAATATCTAAAGATCATTTTTGCCTCCTTAAAAATGCATGTAAACAACGCATAAGTTATTAAATGAATATCTTTTGCTTATGGCTTAAACCCAGTCTTATTTTGTGAAATATTTTTTGAGGTTTTTAGAAAATAAAGTTAAAAGCATTTTTAACGTGAATCAAGATTTTCGCATTAGAATCTTTTCTTACTGTGTAATTTAGAAAATGGGAACTACACTAGCATATTTTTTACATTAAAAAAGTGTTCTGAATAAAATAAGTTTTTTTAAGTGAAACTTGTGACAAAATCTGTTAAAAAAAATAGAGAATGAACTCTTCTTTTCTTTAATTATTACTTGTTTCTTTAAACGTAAATAAACAAATAAATAACGAGTTTAACGAAGCTTATAAACTATTTTCATTAAATTTATTTGCTTATTTAAAATTCATTTAATCCCATTCTTAAATATTTTTTTACTTTTTCTAATCAATGCACTTGATTCAGGGATTGTTGAAGTAGGAAGTTATTTGGAATATTAGTAGTTATATGATAGATAAATTTAAATATGTCATTTATAGATAGAAAAAAAAATGTTTCGTTGAAGAAACAAAATTTTTGTTGGGGCTATATCAATAAAAAATAAATAAATAAATAAAAAAAAAAAACGTTGATTTAAGAAAAATTCTGTTGTTTAAACGAAACATTTTGCTAAAACAAAAAAAAAAAAATTCTAAATCAACCATTTATATATATGGCCTGACTAAACCTTTTTTTTTTTTTTTTTTTTTTTTTTTCCTGTGTACAGCTAAAGAAAATGAGACAAGTAGCACAAATATGGAGAAAATAGTAACAGCAGCTCTATTACATGCTAGAAATTGTGAAATTGAATATTCACGTTTTTCTCAAGTTACTAACTTAAGTGATGGGATATTATTGTTTACCTGAGCATAATTTAGCGATCAGTGTTAAACTTAGTTAATATTAAGACGTTAGTTAATACCTAGGGGTTACACCAGCAAGGTGACATGGCGACAAATGGCGACATGAAAACGATACTGGGCGACAGTTTTCTTCCTTTAATTAGCTATAAAAAAATTTCTATTTATATTTTAAAAATTGCTGAATTTAACTTACTTTGATGTTCGCAAAATGTTGGTAAAATAACTAGAAATTAATATAAAACGAGGTTCTGTGTGCTTTGTGAAAACAGTATATTTGAAACAAACACATACATCGTAATTGTTTGTTTGCTTATTCTGTCCACTCGTCCATTGTCTCTCTGATTCAATCACAGTTTCACTCTCTTTTGCAGTAGGAAAAGGAAAAGCTTAGTGTAATAATAATAACAATAATATTTAACATATTCTTTTATAATGATCTGGTCAACTTAATTTTTGCAGCACATTATATTGAGAATTAATTATATCATTTCTAAGTTTATCATTGAAATATTCATGATACTTAAAGTGAAATAGGGTATAGATAGAGTCAAAAATATCTTTTCTCTCTCTCTCTCTTTTTTTTTTTTTTTTTTTTTTTCACCCGCATTGGCTGTGGCAGGGTTTGGGGGAATTTAGGTGCCTGCTTCTAGTACAGTAGCATTCTGCTTTATCTTGAAAACGTAAATACTTTTTGACACTCAATTTATGATTTGTTAATAAATACTTAACAGTTTTTATTACTCTGCTTAGCTATTTTTTTTTTTAATCATATCTTTTTTTATATTACTGATTGGGAAAAATATAAGTTATCTTAACAGCTGTTCATGTTTCTTTATATTTCAACTACATATTGTTTGTTAGCTCTTTCGCGACGGAAGGTGCGAACGCGCGCTTACCGCTCAAGCCTGCACTCTCTTTTGCGAACATTTGTCCAGAGCCGGAGGGTTTGTTGCTATTAAGCCTGAATCTATGAAATTACCGAAATATGAACGCGTTGTTTAATAATGTTATCTATATATTTTAATTACATACTTTATTTATTTAAAATACCTCTTGTTTAAATACATTTTTTACTTTTTTTTTTTTTTTTTTTTTGGTCAGTATTTACTTAGCATTTAATGACTTTCGACATTGTTCATTTGACAACGAAATGTATTATTTACATTTTTTTTGTAGTACGAAAATTTTGAAAACAGGGATCTACACACAGTTCTATGGTTACAATCCTTGCACTCGTAATAACTCATTTGCCGTTTTGGAGGAATTTTTGCGGGAATGTGAACAAACGAAGCACCGTCGTCTTACTTTCCTAGCAGTTTCTTTTGAACAAATATAATAGTGTCACTATTACTATACTCAGAGTCTGTATCAGAATCAATATCTGAAATATTTTGCATCACTTCTGCTGTTTCAAGTTCAATTAAACATTTTCGATGCTTCGACATAGTAACGGTAAAAAAATAAAAATTTCACTTCTACAAAATCTAATAATCGAATAAAAACTGCACGACAAATCCAAATATCCAATGCTCTAGTAAAAATAAACCTCCTCTATCTACTATAAACAAAAACCACGTACTCATTTAAAGAGCCGTCATAAAGCATGCAATTTGGAAACATACACATGCATGTGAATACATGTAAAATACACATGCATGTAAGTCATGTTACTCTCATTTCGAGTAGAAGGTCAAATGTGCATGTATCTCAAATCCTATGGACATACAATGCCATCTTGTACTAAAAATTATAGTTTTTAAAACGTTCAAGTTTTTTCACAGTTTTTAAAACGTTTTTTAAACGTTCTAACACATATGTGATGGCTGGGGGTTAACGAGAAAAAGCTTTAACACGCTGGCGTGCCGGCCGGGAAATGAGTGTTTTTTTTTTTTTTTTTTTTTTTTTTTTTTTTTTTTTGCTGGCACGTATGCGTGACAGTCGGCTAGAAAGGGTATAAAACCTGAATCTGTTTTACAGTTTTATGTTTGCGGGAATTTATATTCAAATAAAATCGCACATTTTGTATTGAAAACATCTTAAAACTTTTTTTTTTTTCATTAAAAAAGGGTTTAAAAACTCATACTGGTATGCCCTTTATTTATTTATTTATTTATTTATTTATTTTTACATATATTTCGTTTAGCAGTTTATAGTTTTGGACTAAATCATAACAGAGCTGGCCACTAAATTTTCATTGCTGGCGGAAACCCTAATGTTACTTCACACAAGTTTTTAGAAAAAAATTCGCACTTACGATGAACCGCTTGAATTTTCAAATGCAATTAAATTAGATAATTTCATAAGCCATTTGTATTTATCTAAAAATATAGCTATATTTATTTGAAAAATGGGTGAGTGAATGATTGGGTTTTACGTCGCAATAGTGCTACACTATGGGCAATTGGCAACGGTCTAAAACTCACCCCTAAAGGTGATCCGAGACATGCTATCACAATTTTGATCCTCCATGTAAGGGAGAGCTTCCCGCTTCAGGGACCCCTATTATTAATTGAACAATTATTATAATTATATTGATAAATTCTTTCAACTCATTGAAAATCATGGACAAGAGTACAAATTTTGAAAGTTTCATCTTTATTTAGAAAACCAAGTTCCTTCCATTTTTGCATGATCAGTACTAGATTTTAGAATATATAATTGTTTTAGCATAATATATAAAATTGTAATTTGAGTCTTTATTTGTACGTGTAATAAGAAGGTGAAACATATTAAATTATTTATCGTGAGCGCAATGTATTATTTTTGCTTCGACGTATGCTTGACAGTCGGCGAGAAAGGGTTTAAAACTTTAATCTGTTTTACAGTTTTATATTTGCGAAAATTTATATTCAAATAAAATTGCACAGTTTGATATTTAAAAGACACTTTTATATTTTTATTGAAATGTTTAAGGCTTTGGTCTGTCATCAAGAATTTTATTAATAAACTCTTTTTCACTGTAAAAGATTACAGAATACAAAAATTTTAATTTGATTATTTATTTATTTATTTTTAATTATTTTTTTTAGTATATTTTTTTTCATTTAAAAATTTGTATTGTGATGTTAAAGAATTAAGTAATATAACGTAACATGTCCTTTCCTTCTTTTTTTTTTTTTTTTTTTTTTTTTTTTTTTAACTAAAAAACGGTATACATATACTGCAAAATACCGTAAAAGCGCCTACTCTCGATTAACGGCCCTCTTCACTCACCGCCGCCGGAAGCCGAAGCTAATGTTTTTCTATGGGAAATTTTTCTTTACAAATAACTTATTAACTAATACATATTTTTAAATTCTGTTTTCACATACTGAAAATTCCCAGATGTTAAATTGACGCACCTTTTTTAAAAAATTATTTTTTTAATTTTTAATATTTTATTTTGAAGCTGCAAAATACGAATTTTCAATATGCGAAATTTTTCCATTTTGCAATTTCGAAATAAAATATAAAATAATAAAATAATAATTTTTTAAAAAAGGTGCGTCAATTTAACATCTGGGAATTTTCAGAATGTGAAAACAGAATTTAAAAATATATATTAGTTAATAAGTTATTTGTAAAGAAAAATTTCCCATAGAAAAACATTAGCTTCGGCTTCCGGCGGCGTTGAGTGAAGAGGGCCCTTAAACGCCCCGCCTGGTCGTCACATGAATATCGTTTGTTTTTAATATACCGAATAAGTAGCCCCTTACGCTCTGAGTTAAACTCTATCCAAATAGTCAGTATTTTACGTTATTTATTTATTTTACAACTTTCACCTTTGTAAACGTAAATATTGATTCGTATTATATAAAATCAGACACTGATTATTTGAAATTTGAAAAGCGTAAGCTTCCAAAAATAGCGGCAAGTATTTTAAAACAATATACTGGACAAAAGGGAAAAAGTGTTTTCCGAATTTTTCCGGTTAAATGAAAGCCGGTTAACCAATAGTTTACTGTATTTATTTACTTTTTATTTATTTATTTATTTATTTTTTCTATCATTGCGACTTATAATATATATATATATATATATATATATTTTAAATTATTTTTATGCCACTTAATTTTAGCAAGAAAATACTTGTCAATTTTTATATTTGCATATTTTTCCTGTTTATCTGCCCCTTCTCGAAATAAATTCTCATTTTTTCTTGACGATTAAGGGGCGCTTGAAAGGTGTTTTACGGTATATATTAGTTTAAAATAGATTTACGGTGTTTCTTTTTCTTTTAACCTTTTTCTTATTTGGTTTAATACTCTTTAAATAATAATAATAATAATAATAAACTTTCTGTTTGATAGAAGATTGTTCAAGAAAGAGATCCTAAAAAAAAAAAAAAAAATCCACAGTATCAAAAAATAGAATGATCACGATATTTCCCACCCTCTCCACTTTTTTTCATTTACCTCCAAGAAAATCAGTTTTCCTCTTTTCATTCACTTTCTTAACTCTTTTGATATTCTTTTAATCTCATCTCTGAATAAACTTCCCGCAAAAAAAAAAAAAAAAAAAAAGCCATGTAAATAGTGCATGAATTGTTAAATGATTCGTTCTCGTGCTCTCAGAAATGGCCGATATTTTTACTTTAGCAGATGCTTGTTTGCTGGTGCAAAATTTACCCGAAAGAATATTTGTTCAGTAAATTCTGCCTCCTAGATTATTCTACTCTCCGTTATTAGGCAATTTAGGTGGTGGGTACTGTGGCGGGACCAAGTTTCATTGTTCCAAAAATGAAATGATAACTATAAGAGCAAAATGTTCTTTAAGTAATTTTTAATAACAAAGTAATCTCTAGCGGTCTTTCTTTACTCCATAAGAGTTCGCTTTATGGTATTACAGATGTCATAAACGCATATTAAAGATCTGCTTTTTTTATTCCCCCTAAGTTTTGTGGTTGAAAAAGTGAAAATTACTTGTTATTATATATATATATATGGAGAGAGAGAGAGAAAATGTTTTAAGAAAGCTTCATTTTTTTTAAAATGTGGCTCTAATAAAACGTAATATAAATATATTTTGTATATTATATAATAATATTAATAACAATAACTGTGAATTGTTAGGGAAAATTTATCATCTATAATAATTTTAATACAATAAATATATCGCAACAAAAGCAGAAAAAGAAAGATTGGAAATTACCTTATAGTGTTTTAAATATGTTCTCAATAAAAGTAATGTGTAATAATTTTATTTCAAAAGACATTGATTTAACAGAGAAGAACTTCGAAAGCAACTGCCAGTATTCTCTATAATGCTTTTCATTTTATTTTCAAATTCAAATGAACTGCCTACATAAATATAATCTCTAACAAGAAATTTTGAAGAATTCTTCGAAATATTATCTGGAAATATCTTTTAATTATTTACTATATCCAATATCTCGCAAATACACAAGAATTCAAAAAATGCTGATGCATTTTAATTGTTTTAATGTAATGTCCTATAAAAAGCCTGTCTGGATTATAATTACTTATAGGCAATTACGCATTATCATTTCTATTTTTATTTATTTATTTTTATTCATTTATTTATTTATTTTTATTTATTTATTTATTTATTTATATTTATATTTTATTTTATTTTTTATTTTATTTTATTTTATTTTATTTATTTATTTATTTATTTATTGTAAAGGAAAATTCTCTGAGGAAAACTTTTTGTTTAATTACATCAATATTTTTAAAATTATTTAAATTTTAGTTATTATTTAGGTATGCTCTAAAAGATTAGCTACAATTATTGTCATATATATTTTAAAATTAAAACAACAAAAAACTGATAACACGTTGAACGCCATGAGAATTCTTAAGGGAATCCCATTCAGACCAAGCGCGCTGCTTAGCGTATTATGTTTACCGTGTTTCAATAAAATCCATTAAAATGCCTTAATGATATAATCCTATAATAAATAAAAATTAAGTAAATTTTAAATAAATTGTCAGTAATTACTTAAAACTATGTAGGGTAGGCTGGTCTAAGAGTACGCAATTAATTAAGTTTCAAACTGTTCTAAAATAAAAACATGTAATTCTAGATAATCAGCTTAACATTTATTTTGTTCTTAATTAACACATCTTTCACAATATAAAATGTAACATAAATGCACCACATCTTTGGAAAATTTTAAAAATAACAAAAGTAAGAAATGCGCACTCTTACAAGTGCTGTTGGATAAGAGTACGCATATGAGTTGATACGAGTACGCAGAAAAAAATCTGAAAATTCGTACCTACGTTACTTGCAGTGATCACAAATAAAGTTTACTTCACCTTCATAGCTCGTATAAGCTTCATGCCACCACTCCTCGTATTTGGAGCATCCTATCCAGTCTTTGTCTGGGAGGGGGGGGGTCTAACTATACTTCCCGACATGGTGGACATTTCCAAATTTTCTTTTTGGGTGTCTTCTTTAGAACTTAAAATCGATTTTTTGCCCCTTTAGTAGTTGGGTTTGGAATTATTTTTGGTTTTTTTTTTTTTTTTTTGCTACCTGTTTAGAAGCCGAATCCTCTTCGAGAGCCAACTTGTATGGAAACCCACTCAAAATGTATGATTTTGTTGTTTTGTTGTTAGATCTTGAGAATATTTCAGCTTGTGGTAGTGCGGCTATATCTGCAAGCGGTTCGTAAGACGATTTAATTCCTTTAATTTTAATGCAGGCAGGTGGTGTATGTGCTCTTTCTCTCAAAATATTTTGACTATCTTTAAATGACGTGTTCTCACCCTGCAATTTGCTCGATATTTCATTTGTTGTGCATGAGGACAGTGATGAATTGCCCGGTGCATTGTTGTTGCTAGCTGGAACAGTATTTTTTTTTTTTTTTTTTTTTTTTTTTTTTTCACTGATAGTTTTGCTCTGCTCCTGGTTGGAATTTTCAATCCCCCCTAAGTTTCCAGCCTGAATTTGCTCTGTCACCTGATTAGTCCGATCCCCATTATCGTCGCCAACAACGTCAGCCACGGCAGATGTAGCGTTTTCCTCCCAATCAAAGTTTTTTACTGGATCATGAACCGGATGGAAATTTTGTTCATCTCGAGTTTACGGCAAAGGCCTTTCTGTCACTGCACTGGGTAAGAATTCGTCTTTTTCAAAAAGGTCTGGATTTAATGGTTGTATCCCTGATACCTCGAAACTTTGTAAGACATTTGCAGAAGTAACTGCTTTGAGATAAGCCGGAGTCAAAATTTCAGCAATTTCTTAAACTTCTATCACTCGACCAGGATGACTACGCATCTATTTTCCCATTCCAATGCGCAAAAAATCTTAAGGCTGTTATGGGTGCAGCGCTCAAGTATTCTTCGACTACATTTCATGAAACCATGGAAGCATCTGCGCAAGTGCTAACTCAACGAGTCCAATGCTAAAATAGGGGTGACAGTCATTTGACTCAGAGAAAATGAGCAATAACAGAGCGCGAAATTACTGGATGTTTTCCAAATTTCAAACTGTCGGTCACGCTGGCATCCCTCCAACATTTTGGACGCGACCTCACAGCTACTTTTAAGATAGGTGGCCACACTGTAGCGGAGTTTTGTGGCTGCTGTGAGGTGGTATTGTAAGAGCAAGAATGTGGTTAGCCCGGAAGAAATTAACTGCCTGTAAGGTGCAGTGTGACGTGTAGTTATCTAATATCAATAGAACTTGGACTGTCTTTGCTAGGCCTTGTGTGATCTTTAAAATGAGATAACCAGGCCACAAACAAAGTGTTATTGATGTAGCTCGTGTTTGACACACCATTTCTATAAAAGCAAGCGAAGTCTCATAAAAAGTTTGACTTTCATATGCTTGCGAGGAAATATGAATGTTGGTGAAATAAAATTCCCAGAAGCATTTGCGAGTATTACGTTGATACCACGTTCAGCACCGGAAATCTTATTGACGCAGTGCTCCCCCTTCGTTCAAATCACCTTTGGTGGTTTGTTTGGCACAGTGGGAGAACCCAGTCTCGTCTATATTGTAAATTGCGTGAATAGTGAACTTTTAGATATCCAACAACTTTGCCAGATCTTCAAAGTAGCGATCGCATTGAGGCCTTATTAAATCCTATCGCTCGAGCAACACTTCTTGAGATTAGCGTACCCAATGACAGTTCAGGATGCCTTTTCATAAATAGCCGAAGCCACTCTATGCCACCGTTTTCTTTTCTTTATTAAAGCGATGTTGTAATCCATTAATCTCTGTAAAACTAAAAGCAACTTCTCGTATTTTTTTACTGGTTAGTACAACATGCTATCTACTTTTTCTGATGTGCTCACACAGTTCTATTTCCATTTCTGGAGAAAACTTTTGAGAGTATCTGCCCAAACTTCAGGCTGGAGATGAACTTTTTAATCTCTTTCACAAAGTTGCTTCATGCATTCCTAATGGTTTAGATACCGCTCTCTTACGTTCGCCTGTCTCGATGCGTGTTTTTGCATCCAGCCATTGTTCTGGAGTACAAAAACTTCTTTCAGCACTTGTTTTTCACCTAGACATCCTGTTAAGAAAAAAAAAGATTATGATGCATATAAAAATATTATAAAAAATTGCGTGTAAGAGTCCGCGCGTACTCTTGTAACCTACATAAGTGCGTACTCTTGCCGACATTGACCATTATCTAACCAAACGAAGTAAAACGCAATTTATTGGCATGGACCAAAATCGCTCTCGCTGTGATGCTTAGGTTAGTTTCTTGCAGATCGAACTGTATATTTTTCTCTTTTTGAATATTTGTAGGTTTATCACAATAACACTTCCAAAATGCTATAAATATTTAAGAAAATATGTAAAAATATTTAAACTTAGGTAATTTCTTTGTTTTTGTAAGTTTTTATATTTTGTTTTTTCGCACATCACCTCCCACTAGCTTGCACTTCAAAATAACACTGAAGTTAGACGCATATGACAAACAACATCATGACTGTTGGGGTTGCGTACTCTTATCGGATGCGTACTCTTAGACCAGCCTACCCTAAATTTTTTAGTTTTATATCATATTTCACATTGTCAGCCACCGGTTGCTGATGTGGCCTAAACGGAAAGTTCAGTGTCAGCAACCGATGTCTGACATGGTGCTGAACGTGATAATTGAAAAGAAAAAAATCGTGTAATAATTTTTTTTTTTTTCAGATTTTTTTTTCCTTTTTATAACTTTATACGAAAATTGATATCTTTTTTTTAAAGAAAATTGTAAAATGCAGCCAATACTTTATCGGTAATTTAAACCATCGTAAACACCGTTTTTGAATTTTTTTTTAAACTGAATACACGTAATATATACACTAAATACATATATAATTTCGATACCTTTCTATTTAATTTTTTAACAGCATTTAAGTAATTTCTTTAGTAATACTACTTTAAACAAAATGCTAGAAAATGCTAAAAACTGATAAAATATAGCTAAAAACAGTTTCATAAAACTGTTTAATATTAGGCAGTGACGAAACCTATTTACAAGAATTAATTCTTGTTTCTTCTTTAAATCTTATGAAAATAAGCTTTCATTTCATAATCCTTTTACTCATCGTCTCTTGATGCTTTCTTAAGCTCCTTTGTAAACGAGGAAAAAATGCGTTTGAAATTGCTAAGTATTAAAGAATCATTCTTAAGATTCTATAACAGACTGCCGATTTTCAAATATGCTTTCTTGTTACTCAAAAGAAAAAAAAAAAAGTACTCAAAAAATTTAGTCTAGCAAATCCCTTCTCAATAAATAATTTCGATTATTTTAAATTACAATGCCGATATAAACGGGTAAACGCTGATCGCTTGGCAAAATTTTATGTATATATATATATATACATATATATAATACATGTATGTATATATGCATATATATATATATATTATACATATATATATATATATATATATATATATATTATATCCGTAAAGTACTCGGGGTTCGTGAATTGTCCATGAATGAATGGCAGGTTTTGCTTAAAAGTTTATTTATGGAATATTCGAGAAGATTCTAGATCTGTCAAACCGAGTATCAACTTCAGTTTCACAAGAAAACACAGCTTAAATAATAACTAACAATATAAATAATCAAAGCACAATCTGTATCATGGAATAACACAGCATAAACTGTAATCAATAGCAGAGTCTCGGCCAACGAAAGCTCTTAACATTGCAGAAGCTTGGCTTCAACTGAACTGTTGACGGCCGAAATGAAATCTTATTTAGAGTTTAAGCATATTTCCAGAATTTTCAAGATAGTTCGTGAAATATTCGATTTACAGACTAAATAATCAATGCATCGATGATAAGGGTCTCCTTGCCAATGTCGCCAAGGGACGATAAACTCGCCAAATTCGTCGCCAAAGCTACTTCCGACCTGGTGAAGCTTTTTAACGGGTTTTTAAAGGAAAAGGAGCTATTTTAAAGTCAAATCGAAACAGAAATGCGGAAAATTATCATTTTATAACCTGACTAAGTCTCTTTAAATGAAATTACATAAAAGTAACGACTGTTACTTACAAATTCGTAATAATGCCCCACCCCTCTCAAGGATTGCTTGTCTCGGGAAGCGCAATCTTTGGTCAGGAGGTAAAAAATAAACAAACTATGCAGTTTTGAATACATAAAACTAAACATACTGACTGCAAAATTAAGTAATTAAACTATTTACATTGTTTACAAATAAGTATGTTAAATAAAAATATTTACATTGCGCATATACAAATTTAAAAATACTGATGTCTATCATACAGGAGTAGCCTATTATAATGTGTTACCCTCGGTTTTCATGAAGGTGTTTCAGTAATTAAAACGACGACGTCATTCAGTTTTTTTAGGACTGTATATGGATCGTCCAAATTAGAGTGTAGCTTGGGAGAAAGTCCTTTACGTCGAACTAGGATCCACAACCAAACTTAGTCTCCTTACTTTAATTCGTTATTTGTTGACTTTAGGTCATATCTCGTCTTCTTTCTCTCCGTCGCCATGTGATTCCCCTCTCAAGCAAAGTTATGCGCGTCTTCAAATCGGGTCTGCAGGTCTTGGATGTACTCCTCTAGCGATGAAGGTGCATCTGGCGGACAAACAAACAGGAGATCACACGGAAGACGAAGCTCACGTCCAAAAAGCCTCTGTTCTGGGATACAGCTGGTGGTTTCGTGGACAACACTGCGATACGCCTGTTAAAATTGAAAATTTTAACACTTTTGAAATTTATTACTTTTTATCAAATCCTCCGGAAAATATTTCAGTTTCTTTTATTTAATTATTTTTCTCTATTTAAAATGTTTAAAAGTCCGTTTCTTCAAAATTCATTCATTCCGATTTTGCATTTTTATATATTTTTCTAAATTTCCGATTTTTCAATTTTAAATACTTTTCTAAATTTTATTTCCTTGCAACTCTATTTTAATAAGATAGCTTATTTTATTTCCTTTAATTTGAGCCATCGCTCATAAAAATAGCTTAAAATTTAATCGTTTTATCTTCAAAAAATCATAAGTCCAAAAATACCTTTTTTATTTGACTGTATTCTTAAATTCAGCGGTCAGCCATGTTTTCTAAATTATTTCGTACCTTCCCGCGCATTTAGAATGTTCTAGAACGTAGGAGAGCATCGCGGGCGTCATCTGACGTGAGTCAGCATACTTTTCGCGAAAGCTGATTCGCTGGCTCGGCGGCGCGCGAAATTGGATGGTGTGTTTTTTTTCCCTCTCTCTCTCTCTTGAATGTAAGCGGCTAGAGAAGGAACACGGAGTTTTCGCCGCTCCGCGGCATCGGCCTATAGCCGATGCGCACGAGTAGTTCTGCAGCCAGGCCAGTCATCTATTTTAAATAGTGATCAATCGATGAATATTTTGAACTTAAAATATTGTGTAAGATAGTCCAGCTTTAATGATTAATGCATCTCCAGTGAAGTTGCAGCTGAAATAGCACGGTGGCATGGCTAGGACTAGTGCTTGTTTTCCAGGAACTACTACTTTCCGGGAACGGAGATTGGAAAAAAATGATTTGGTATCTACAAAAATTTCGAATGAAGATTCATCAACGATAGTCTAATTCAGATGCTGGCGGGATGAAAAGTATTTCAAACATCGATGATCATTGAACATGTGGCTTTAGAACATTTAGCATTACCTGAGCCGAGATACTCCGTTAGCATTCGTTTGAATTGAACGATCATGGAAACTTCATTGATCGTCATCCGTTTCGTTGAGAAAAAATATGCTCACCAGTGACAAAATTTCAAAGGATATTTTGACATTACCAATCATGAAAATATAATCATCTTTCTCTACTCAATACCTCAGTTTGTGATTTAAAATGCATTAAAAATAACTACCTCGAGTGCTAAAACCTAAGTGAAGGATGTGCGATCGTAAACATATGAAATATGATGATGAAATAATAATATTCTACATGAAATATGATGATGATATAACAGATTTATCGAATATGTCACAAGGGGTAAAACAAATATGTGGTAGTTGCTTGCTATTTTGTGTACCGGTACCGGGCAATTTTATATATGATTATATTCCAATAAAGAATCAGTGTACAAGAAATTTCTGCTGTCTTGCATCATTGTGTGTGTTCATAATGGATATTTAATTATTTTACCTTTCAGATCTTTCAATTAATTTGTTTTCTTCATGGGGTAAGTTATCTTTTAAATATACTTCATTTTTTTTCGATTAAATTTTATTTTGATATAATTCAATTTTAAAGTTTCGGTAATTTAAAAGAGTTCAATGAGCGGCGGCACGTTATTAGTAATGTACTAGCCACTATAATACTTTATTTCGGCCATTTACTAACGTTATTAATAATTAATTATTATTAGTAGTATTAACGATTATTCACTTTATCTATTTTATTTTATCTATTCAAAATTCTAAAGATTAAACCCAATTCTTCCATCCTAACAACGCCAATAGGAAGAAAAGAAACTTCAAGTCCCAATCTTGCTGGTTACTTGATACTAGAAGAAAAAGGTTATTGAGGATGGTTTGGTTAAAACTCTCAATCATGTTTTCCGATTAGGGATGGAGGGGCGTTGTCTGGGTTTTGTCTATACTGAGTAACTCCAAGAGTCCTTTGAATGAAGTAGAGGTAAAGTTTGCACCTTCATCGGTATGAAGCTGTAAGGGAATTAGAAACCTTGATACCCATTGCTGAACTAGTACCTCTTCAACTAAGCACGTCTCTTGGTCGGGAATGGGGTACGCCTCAGGCCACTCAATGAGTCCATCCCAACGACAATGTACTTACTTCCTCTGAAGATCTGTGGCATAGGTTCCAAGATGTCGAGTGCAAACCGCTCAAATGGTACTCCCACAGTATACCGCTGTAATGTACCTCGACTTCGTTTCTTCGGGCCATTACGTGCCACATCACAGGATTTGCACCCCTTCTTAATGTTGACTTTTGCCTTGCACCAGCAAACGCGTTCTCGAACTTTCCAGAGAGCCTTCAGCACTCCAAATTGGCCTCTGGTAGGGTTACTTTGCAGCTGCTCTAGAACATCTGGAATCTTTGATCTCGGTCGTAAGATATGCCACTTGAAATTCATTCTATCATCAGACTGCCATTTTCTGTACAATACGCCGTTTCTAATATGAAAAGAGTCCCAGAATGCCCAATAACATTTCGTGATGGGGCTCCACGTGCAAATGTCCTGCCAGCTATGTCTGTTGCTGGACGTTTCCTTGAAATGTAGTATTTATGTTAGGATCTTCTAACTGGACTTGTATAATTTTTTTATTGCACGACAAATCCTGGTTCGATGATGTTGAAAGAGTTGCTTGGCACACAACTGGATTTTTCAATTGATATTTCTCTTCAGCTCTAGAGCAGTACTTGCAATTTCCAGAGCAGGGTTTTCTTGACAAGGCATTTGCATTTCCATGTAGAGCTTCTTTTCAATGACGTATTTCAAAATCATATTCCTAGAAACGTTGCATCCACCTGTAATCTGGTCTTCCGATTCTTGTAGAAGGCAATGACAAGTTCTTAGCCATCGACTTCTTGTGAAATAATAGCACCGGCACTTTCATAGCTTGCATTAGTGCCTAATATAAATTGTTTGTCGCGCTGTGGTACGTCAAAATATGCGACGATGTTAAAGTCTCTTTAAATGTCTTGAATGCTTTTTCACATTCTTCTATCTACAGGAAGTTCTGTTTAGTTTCCGTCAACTTGCAGAGAAATCTGGCAATACTTGAAAAGCCCTTTACGAACTTCGTGCAGTAAGTGCATAATCCCAGGAAACTTCGTAACTGATGGATATTTTCAGGATGACTCCAGTTCTCCAGTGCAGAGTTTTTTCGGGATCACTTCTCACACCTTCAGTAAAGATTAAATGGCTGAGATAACGTAATTCATGACGGAATAAATGACACTTGTTAGAATTCAATTTGAAATTAGCCATTCTGAGTTTTTCCAGCACCCTATAGATGTTTCTTAAATGTTCTTCGAAAGTATGCCCTACAATGGCAATATCGTCAAGGTAACCAGACAAACTTAATAGGAAAGTCCTTTTAAGACTGTCTCAGTCAGGTGTTCGAAAATTGCAGGTGCGTTACATAATCCAAATTACCTAACCTTGAACTACCACAATACTTGTCCCGTAGGTAATTCGGTCTTCTCACGGTTGTCAAGATGTAATTCTACTTGTCAGTAGCCGCTCTTCAGATCCAACGTCGAGAACCGCTGATTATCAAACAATGTGTCTAATGTGTCTTCTGTTTTATGAAGAGAGTAACTGTCTTTCTTTGTGATGTCAATAAATAGTCGATAATCCACACATAATCTCGTTGAACTAACCTTTTTCCGCACTAAAACAATGGGAGAGGCCCATATATTTGTTGATGGTGCAATGGCGTCATTATTGTACGTCTCTTTCTGTAATTCAGCCACTTTTCCTGTTTAACAAATGGTAATCTTCTTGGATGTTGTTTGATGGAAAAATAATTTCCTGTATCGATTCTATGCTGGGTAATGTTCGTCCTCCTATGTCCTCAGGTGTTCGAGAAAACAGATCTCTAAATTCATTGATTAGCTTCCCTGCAGAACGTCTCTGTTCAGTTTCTAACTGCATTCTTAAGCAGTTCTGTTGTTAAAATCTCAGAAGACGTAGTATCGGTTGGTTCTGCTGATCGATACATGTAACTGGAGTGCATTTTCTAACATCTCACTTTTCTTTATGATGTTTACTTTACCTGTTACATTGGCGATTCTCACTGGAATTGAAAAATCAATCTCTTTGAAAAATCAATTAGAGATAAAGCTACCAGAATTCCTTTCAGGCTGTTGTCCGAATTTGGGTATTCAATTAGTCGATAGCGAAAGTATTGTTCTTTAGGAAGTGTCCTGGAAATTACTGTCTCTATACGTGGAGGGATGGAAATTTCGGTTTTCGTTATTATTTGACAAATTGATTTAATGTCCGAATTTTCAACGTTAAACACAGCTATGTCTTCTAAATTGTAATGGAATTCATTATTTTTAAAATCTAATTTCAAATATATTTTCCCAGGAAATCAAGTCCAGAACTAAAGAATTACTTGCATCCGCCTCATAGCTCCCATGTTGGTACTTGATATCTTTAAATGTGATGGTCAAATTCATTTTTCAATGAATTTTAATTTTGTCACCGGTCACAATCAGGAGTTTTACGCAGGGCGGCGTCCAGATAACCTTCTCTTTCAGTTCTTAATCTATATCTGTTCTAACGATAGTCTAAGTTGACTCCAGTATCATGAATCATGCAGCAGAAAGTGTTATTAATTTGTCCATTAAGTCCATTATTGCTGCTTCTCATCGAAGAAACATGAAACACTGCAAAATAGGGCTCTCTAATTTCGGGCAACCTCCGCCCTGCGGGCAGTGTTGCAAGATTGCGCGACTTAATTGCCACCAATAATTTTTAAAAGTGGTATTTGATATACATACAAGGTGAATCGAATCGAAGAATCGTCGATTATGTATATCAAATATTACTTCTCAAAATTATCGGTGACTATTGAATAAAAAAGTCGCGAAGTCTAGCAACACTGCCTGTGAGAATATCTTTTCTTAGTTTCACTGTTGTGACTGTGAAATCTATTTATTTGTATTAGGTTGTCGCATTAGGTAGTTCTTCTTGACCTGCCCATCCCTTCCACAGCCCCAGTACTTATTCTTCGGATTCTTAACTTTTTACTACTCTCAAGACTGCGTACTCTCCTTGTAAGATCTGATGTTGTGATGTTGTTGGGTTTCCTCAATCTTCAGGGTATTCGCCAAAGCTGATCCAACATTCGTGACATTGGCCAGGTTAAAGGCTTTTTGAGTCTCTGGATCTCGCACGGCACTGATGAAATATTGGAGGACCAAATCATCATGAATTTCAGCGTGTCAATCCCAGAAAGCTAATTGGAATAGTCTCTGAATATCTAATGCTAAACTTTCCCCTGCTTTTTGATAACGGGACTTTAACTGAAGACGACTATATTCTTCCGAGCATTTCTCTCCAAAACGCAGCTCCACTGCTCTTATTAGAACCTCGAAATCATACCGCTGTTCCTTCGAAAGGGTTTCCAATATGTCAGCTGCGTCGCCCCGTATTGATGCCGCTAAATGAGTTGTCATGGCAGTAGAGTCCCATCCACTAGTTTCAGCGAGGATGGGAAACTGTGTCTACGATGAGTATCTATCTGTTTCGTAAAAATACATATATCGATTTTTTAGTCATTTACGGAAGGTTTTAGTTAAAAAGTTTTAGTTTTTTTTTTTTTTTTTTTTTTTTTTTTTAATGAGAATAAATGCTTGTTAAATTGGAATCTTAAAGTAAGACTTCAAGAATATTTTAAAGAAAAGTTATGTATCAGATAATCATATAGCATAATTTTCATATTTGTTCTTATGTCAAAACAAGGTGCACGACTTTAATTTTTCAGCTAACACTTTAAAACTACTTCTCTAATCCTAAACCAAACTTACAAATAGGTCACTGCTTAGGGACAACAGAATCTTGTGTTTTTTAGGCAATAATAAGAACGTTCACAGTAATGGCAAATATTTTGGAATGATTTCCTGATTATAATAAAAAGTGCACTATAATCTCTGTGTAATATAAGATTTTTCTTTTGTGCTCTTACTTTAAAATTTTATACTTATACAAATAAAAATTTAGACTGAACCAAATTGCCTCACATATGTAAAAATTAATATCTATTGCGGATTTTTTTTTTTTTTTTTTTTTTTTTTTTTTTTTTTTTTTATAAATTACAATATTGAAAAAAATTTCGAAGAAAGAAACATTTCTTCTGAAGGACTTTAAGACTTAAAATTAAATAAGGTCGTTAAATTATAGCTAAAACTACTCATTTTAAGAAATAAACGCATAAAAGATAATATTGGGTCGATATTTTAATCCAAATATTCTGAAGAGTAGAAAATATAAAATTAATAGTAGATTGAAATATCCATTTTACTTATACTATAAATATGTTAACAATTGTTTCGATGTATTACTAATATTTATAATTCGACTCTGTCAAATGCATTCAAAAAACATGTTTTCCTTATATTCAGTTTAAATACTGTTTTGTTGATTAAAAAAAAATAATATTTTGTATTAAATTTTATGTTCATCAAATTTGTTTATATTTCGCTATGTTATATTAGTTTGTATACATATAAGCTTATATTGGTAAGAAGCTCATGATTTTTTTTTTTTTTTTTTTTTTTTGTAGCAACGAATTTGTATCTGAAAGCAAAAGCGTATCTGAATGTGTTCAGGTACGCTTTCTGTAGACCGACCAGCTTAAAACCAAACATTTTTCTACACTTCAGAAAAGCTTCGTGATACATGGATTTACAAATCTTGCAGATTTTCTGCTTATTCAAATTTTAACGAATCCAGCAGTATTTTTGCTTTTTACTGCAAAAAGAAGATGTATTTCAGATACGGTTATCATAGGTGATATTTTAAACTTGTTTTTAGAACTTAACACTGAAGTGAGAATTATTAGTTAATAATCGTCTCTCAACGTAACGTTTTAATTTACATTGATGAAAAAAAAAAGAAAAAAAATCCATTTTTTAACGTTAAAACGAAAACGCGTCATACTTTCACACAGATATAAACGAATACGAGCTTTCAATCTATATACAGGGTAATTGTAATTAAAGTTACGATTTCAAAACGCTGTAACTTTAAAACTACCCATCACAGTGATTTGATGTTTTACCTGAGCAATCGTGAGGCAATGAAATTTTGCTTGGCAAAAGAAAAAAAAATAGTTCCAAAATGTGCCGTTAATTATCCGTAAAATAATTGTTTCATGAAGCTCCTCTTTTTTTCTTTTCACTACGATACGACTGTTTCCGCTGTAAACACCTATTCTTGTCTTTTGCTAAAAAAAATTGTAGTAAATCCTTGAGGTCTATTGTTTCCTGCTATTCCATTGTGTTGCTAACAACATTACTGTGTTTAATGAGTCCATTTAGGCGTTTCCCTTTACATTACCCTGCCCTGACAGCGCCATCTATAGGAACATGCTGGAATTACTTTTTTCCTCCCTCAAACAAAATTTTATTGCCTCACGATTGCTCTGGTAAAATATCAAATCGCTCTGATGGGTAGTTTTAAAATTATAGCGTTTTGAAATCGTAACTTTAATTATAATCACCCTGTATATAAAATCGTGTGTCCTAAGTGAGTGCGTGAATGAGTGAGTGAATGAGTGAGTGATTCATCATCGCCCAGCCCAAACGCTTGGACCTAGAAGCATGAAATTTTGTGACAATGTTCCTTCTATTACGTAGACATCCACTAAGAAGCGATTTTACAAAATTCGCTTCAGAAGGGGGAAAGGGAGGGGCAAAACATGATTTCCCAAAATCCTTCATATGTCAAACAAAAATCCGTAAAATAAAATATCCGTAAAATATTTGCTTTAAAATATAGCTAACACAAATATCTAAAAACCAATTTCTGGAATTTTAGAAATTCGGTCCCCAAGGAGGAGAAGGGGGCAAAACGTGATTTCACATAATCCTATATATATATATATATATTAAAAAAAAAAAAAAAAAAACAGATATATGTGAAATTTTTTCTCTAAAATATAGCTAATACAAATACCTAAAAACCAATTTCTGGAATTTTAGAAATTCAGCCCCTAAAGGGAAGAGGGGGCAAAACGTGATTTCAAATAATCCTTTATATCGCAAACAAAAGAAATATATATATATATATATATGTGTGTGTGTGTGTGTGTGTGTGTGTGTGTGTAAATTTTTGCTCTAAAATATAGCTCACACAAATATCTAAGAACCAGTTTCTGGAATTTTAGAAATTTCTCCCAGGTGGGGTGGAAAGAGGCCAAAAAAAAAAAAAAAAAATAGGCATACAGTTAGACAGTACAAAATTGGTACGGATAGGTTTTAAAGGCCTGAAAGTCGAATAAGAGAAGTTATTAGTAGGGGCGAAGGGACAAAAAAATAAGAATAGAGTTAGATCGTTCAAAATTGGTACATAGAGGCTTTTCATACCTTCAAATCGATTTCGGATATTTTCGAATTTGTAAATTTTTTAGAAGAGTCAGGAAGGGAGGGGGGGGCGAAGGGGCAATACAATAGAAATAGAGTTAGATCGATCAAAATTGGCACGTACAGGTTTTTAGGACCTACAAATCGAATGCAGATATTTTTAAAAGAGAACAATTATTAGGAAAGACGGAAAGGGGGGTGGCGAAAGGGCAAAAATATAGAAATAAGAGTTAGATCGTTGAAAATTAGTATCATTAGGTTTTAAGGCCCGATAAACCGATTGCGGATATTTTTGAAAGTGTAGAATTACTACGAGGGGCGGGAAGAGGGGCGGTGAAGGCGCAATAATAAAGAAATTCAGATAGAACGTTGGAAAATAATATTATTAGGTTTAAAATCCCAAGAAAATAATTGAGGATATTTTTGAAAGTGTAAAATAATTAGGAAGGGCGGGAACGGTGGGCGAAGAAACACGCGCACCGTGCGCGCGTGTATACGCTGCCGCGGGCATTGGGGGCTCGGACCGGTTATTCCGTCGATGAGAGAAGAATTTTTTTTTGTATTTTATATTTATGTTTTTCCCTTGCGACAATATAGTGATTCATTAAGAGTACCTAACATAAATGCGCGAGTGCAGCGCACAATGGCCTATGCTGCCGAAGGCAGTGGGGACCCAGTTCGACATTTTTCTCGATCAGAATTTTTTTCTCTTTTTTTTTCACATGATAAAAATTTAATGCAATTTTGTGAATTCATGAATTATAGTGGTTCATTTAAAAATAGTGACCAGAGAAGTGGGCATAGCCTGCTAGTTCTGTATAAAAGCATTCCTAAAATCAATTAGGGAAAAAAATTAATAATATTTTAAAAATTGAAAAAGAAAACTCCCTCTTTTATTACTTTACAATCGCTTTGCTCGGACGTATTCTAATAATATAATTAGCATTATTTTAGCTAGTATATGTACATGCAAATATACTTTTATTACTAGCAGGCTTTGCTTGTTTTGCTAATCACTATCTTTGAAGGAATTTTCAAAAAAACACACATTAATCACTATATTTTAAACCATTTTATAAATAAAAAATAATTTTATTGAAATCACTTTAAACCTTGCTTCGGCTCTCCGCTGAGTTCGGCAGTGTCTTCCCTGCTTACGCAATATCGGTTCCGAGTCCATACTGCTTGCATTTGCGCCTGAACGGAATATTTCAATTTAGGTGCTAACTAAACAATAAGTGGCGCTGCTATAATTCAAGAATTATGCTTTTCGGACACATTATCATCTTCACTATATGACAACAGATGGCAGCACCAGACAATCTTCACAACTGAATTTTTTTTTAAATTAATTAAAAAATAACTAATCAAAAATTCGAAAAATGGGCTTCAAGTTTTCTTTTATCAATTAAAGAGTTTGTTTCCATATGGTGTTAAGTCTTTTTTGTCCTTTCTTGAAAAGACGCGATTTTCTTACGTAAGATTTATTATTGAATTTAAGGAAAAGATAATTTTCCCCAGTAATCTATGGATGACAATAACACGAAATTGCGTATTTAAAAAATCCTGACAGTATAGTTATTTAGAAATAAAAAAAGAAAAAGGAACAAAACTATGACTTACGCCCTTCTGGCACAAACGAATAACGAAATGAAATGATTTACTTCCATTTGAAAGTAATCCAAGTATTTTTTTTCTTTTCTTTTTTTTTTTTTTTTTTTTTTTTTTTTTTCGTGTAAATACAGCATAAATTTCAGCCATACAGTTTTGGAAGGTAGTTAGTTACTACAAATCTTCATTTACAAATTCTATTTCTCCATCTTTATCATTATTTTCACTTATGTTGGCGTTAGCAGTGTCGTTGCAAGATTATTCCTAAAAATAAAAACATTCGTGCAATTTGTTAATTCCCAAAGCATTAAGTAATTCTTAAACATCTGTTTTTCTTTGCTTGTTCCATGTTGTTTTGGGGTTTTATTTCAGAAGGGGCGCACGGGAGAATTTTTTTCCCTCGTTTCAGGATCTTTTGACGGCAAAACGAACCACAGTACATTGTCTTGATTCCCACATCTCGCTCCGTCATTTCCAGTATTTTTGCCTCTGAAATCAAGAAACCTTCTTTGCTTTTCAGAGGACTATGCGCAAAATTTTTCCAATCTAAAATATTCCACTGCTTATTATACTCGAAAAGATTTCTAACCTTAGAGAAATGTTCAAAATAATCATTAGAGAGTAAAATTGTATCCACTTTCTTTAAACTAGTCTCCACTCGGCCAAATGTTCTATCTGCTGGTAAGTAGGAGTGACCACGCACTGGTAAATAGTATGTGAAGGTGAGGTCCTTTTGAGCAGCCACTTCTGAAAGCATTCCTAACGTATAATTTTTATTTGTGTGGTAATTCTTGATTTTGCATCAGGTCAAAACATATTGTAATTTCATCTTCTCCTATAAGCTTTTCCCCTAAAAGTGAATAAAAATTTTTGCTCCGGTGTTTATGAATCAAAAGTTCGGTTAACAGGGTCTTTTATTTTTTCTGTACATTTTCTGAATTCATTTGTATTTTTTTTTTTTTCAGTATACAGAAGGGACGCTACAATTGGTTAAATTTGACTTAATCCCTTTTGCACAAAACTTACTTGTGACTTCTTTTCAGAAAAAAATACGGATTGCACTTTCTGTTTTCGTTATGACTAAACTTTGTTTGGAACTTCTACTTATTGAAAATACACTCATGTCCATAAATTAAGGATAATTCAGAATCACACGGAAATCTAATTTTAATGCAAAAATTTCACCTGTAGAAAAACCACACACATCTTTAAGAATAATATGCAAATTATAGGAAGCCATCAGATGACGCCGGTATTATGTTACAGTGACGAAAGTGTAAGAAGGGGGTAGATGAGGAATGGGAGCAAAGAAGGAAAATTGTTCACAAGCGTTATATATGCCGCTCAGTGCCACAACCGAATAGCTATGACACAGAGGACGCATGCAGATAATTTTTTATGTGGTAGAATTATCAACCGACTAGAATGTGGGCGCACTTAGATAGAAGTATCGGGGGAACTTGGAATCGCTAAAAGTGTCATCTCTAGACTTTGGCATCGATTCCAAAACAATGGAAATGCTATTCGACGTTACAGTACTGGTCGGCCCCGAGTTACAATGCCGAATGACAACCGGTATTTGACAGTAATTGCTAAAATGAGCAGATAAAGCGCAGCATCAGACTTGTCTCGTCAGCTGTCTGCAGCCAGAGGTACCACAATTTCAAGGCAAACCGTGTATAGTCGTATTGGAGGTATTGGTCTATATGCTCGCAGGCTTTTTAGATGTGTTCCGCTCGCGGCAGTGCACTGTTTCCAACGGTTAACTTGGAGTAGAGGACATGCAATGTGGACAGCAGCGCAGTGGGCTTGTGTGATGTTTTCCAACGAGTCCAGGTTTAAATTTCACTGTAATTCACGCCAGACTTTCATATGTAGAACGCCAGGTACCCGTTACTATCAAAATAGCATAGTTGAACGACACCGTTACTGTGGAGCAGGAGTGCTCGTTTGGGGGGGGGGTCATATTGGACATTAGAACGGATCTACATTTCAAATCGGAACCATAACAGGCTAAATTTATTGGGACATCATTCAGGAACAACATTTACGTTTGTTTAGGGGTGTCATGGGACCAGAATTTGTGTTTATGGATGATAATGCGCGTCCTCACAGTGCAGACATTGTACACGGATGCCTACAATCTGAAGCTATCACTCTCTTGGAACGGCCAGCATTCTCACCTGACTAGAATCCGATAGAGCATGTGTAGGACATGCTTTTCCGACGAGTTGCAGCCCGTCAACCCCCTCCTACATGTGTACTGGAGCTTCGGAGAACAGTGCTTACTGAGTGGAGTAATCTTCCCCAACATCAGATCAATAATTTAATACTCAGCATTCCTAGACGTTATAAAGACTGTATTTCATCATCTGAGAGACATACAATGTATTTACCATCATATCAACCATGCAATGTTAAGTTTTTGTAAGGAAGATATTTTTTTGTAATTGCTTCAGGGAGCAAAAATCGTAGTTTTTATAAGTGGTATCCTACATAAACCACCTTTTTTTGTTCTTGATCTTTTGTTTAATAAATGGGCTGTATGAATAAGTCATGTTTGTTTTGCTTCTGAATCTTTATTTGCCGCAGCTAGCATTATCCTTAATTTATGGATACGAGTGTATATTGTTAGACGTGTGCTACGACCTTTTGCATCGAAAAGTCAATTTTTGAAATTTTTTACTTAACGCCTTTTGGAAACAACCTTTTGAATTGACATATTTTTTATTAACTGCAAAAGTAACGCATAGCCACTTGTAGAATCGAACTCACTAACTTCGCGTTATTAGCCTTATGCTCTAACCAATTGAGTTACTGGGCTACGGAAATTCTCTTTACTTTTACTTTTCTATCTCTAGGAACGATCATTTCAGAAATTTATAGTTTTTAGTTAATTTAAAAAAAAACTAATTAATACTTTTGAAATCAGGCTTCAAGATGCATCAGGAGAGGTCAATATGGACCTCCATCCTCCATGCAAAATTCTGTAGCTCTGTGATCAGCCGTTCGCCTACGAAGCGACGGATTTATATACACACATGCACGCATATTTTCTTATCATATATAGATATTGTTATTCAGGAAGTTCTAGAATTAATCTGCAGCTTCCTATAAAACATTAAAACAAAAAAAAAAACTTTTATTGATAGAATGCGCTTTTCAAAAGTGAAATATTATAAGTTAACACTTTTTGTTAAACAGCGCGGCATTGCTCCTGTACCTAGGTCAATTTTTCAACCTTTTTTGCTTAATAAGCCAAACTGAATTACTTATTTCAGGTTTATTTAGTTTAAACTTAAAAGTACAAGATAATTTTTGTTTATAACTATTTTAAGTGAAATAAGATTAATACAGCCACCTTAGATTTTCAGGTACCATGATGCTAAAACTCTTCTATAAATAGTCTTTTTTGTACATGTCTTCCAACAATATTGTTAATTAAGATAAAGGATAATTCACAATTAAAGCAAGCTTCTGGTGCACCAAACTTTGTCATAAATAATTACTCGTGAATATTTTGAACTAGACTTTTACTTGAAATCTTTATTAAAAGCCAAAAAATTATAATTTTTTTTTTTCTTTATGTAGCTAAAATTTCAGAAACGAACTTATGTTTTCCTTTCATACTCCAGGTTTTAATACTTTCATGTGAAAATTTTTTTCAACTTTACCATTTGTTTAAGTACACAGCTCCTCGAATTTTTTTATAAATTTAGAAACCATTTGCTGTCCAACTGCTTACATTATTACGTAAAATGTGCATGCAAAGAATTTTATGTTCAAACTTTTGACAAAGTGAACATTTTATATTTTATTGAAAATTTGCTGTAAATAAACATTTGATATGCATTACTTATACATTGCTCAAAACATATATAGGAAGGAAATTAAATTTATTATTTAATTCCCAATGATTTTAGTAGCTAATAATCTATGAATATGCTTATCATAACCGATGGGTATTATCATCTATTACCACATGACAGTACAGTCCATAAGACATTAAATTTCCCTAGATCAGCCTATGTTGTGCCAATAAAGTTGGTTTTTCATCTGTTCTCCAATTATTACCACTAACTAAATGTAAATTGATATTTATAAAGGGATGAAAAAAAATACCAATTTTGTTATCAATTATTAATTTTCGTAAAAAAGTAAATTCTTTTTTCCTAATGTTCTCATGGGAAATTATACACATCTTACTTTTAAAAAATTACAAGTTTTTTTTTTTCCCTTTAAGCTGTGAATGTTTAAGGTTAACTTCCTCCCAGTCTAAAGAAAGCATTCTAAATAATTAATGATTTCATTTTTATTTAATGAAACTATATATAAATATAAAAACTAGTTTTTACTTGAATAGCTTTAATGATAAAATAACCAACGTAGATTCTTCTGAAGAAGTTATTTTATGCCATAAGCAATTTAATGAAATTTTTATGCCTGTTTCTTCTCCTTCTTCTCCTTCTTTTTTTTTTTTTTTTTTTTTTTTTTTTTTTTGTAATTTTACGATTCTTAATTTTATACTTAATATAATTAATTATTCAACAAATTCTTATCTTTTGTTTGGCAAAGTTTTTGAGAAATCCATCAACTAAAAAAGAAAAAAACTTTAAACCTAAAAAATCATTATTATAAGTTTTCGCAACTTTATTCTTTTAACAATTCATGCATGAAAAATAAAACTTTGTTTTATAATAAGTGCTGATTAATTTTATTGCAAAAGGACGTAGATAAAATACCAATAAAATTAGATATAACATTCTGATGAACTGTAGCTAATTAGGAAGCATATATTGTTATCTTTTAATGTCTGACTGCCGCTAAATAATACATTATTTTTTAATTTTCTGCTAATTTATATACATACAAAGTTGAAAAAAAATACAATAAGAACAACAGTACAAAATAATAATAATAAAAAAAAATCGCGAATTGAAGTTACAACTGCATCTTAGAGATTGCAGAATAAAAATGTTTGCATAGACAGTTTTCGTGAATGATCTTGAGGTGTGAAGAAATCAAAAGCACAAAATTGGTATGGTGTACGTCATTGGTTAGTCAGTTTGTTAGCTCGTTATTTATTTTGTATGTTTGTTTGTTAACCTATGTGCACAGTATCGCAAGAACAAGTAATCGTAAAATGGTCAGTGTAGTTTTAAAATATCATCTGTGATACTGAAAAGAACCTTGCTGATTTGAAACATTATAATTTTAAAACAAAGTAAGTTATTCGAAATTTACTTAATGTGAGAGAATAGGGCAAAGTTTCGCATAATCGTGTATTTTTAGGATTATTTTCATCGTGATCATGAATATAATATACCCTATAACAGAAATTTATTAGAACAAAAAAGGATGGAGAACTGAGTAGACTCCACTTAATAAGATCTCCTTTTTTATTTATTTCCATTTAAATTTTAAATGTCTCAACGCAAAATATTTATTTTTGTGTAGCAAATTAGTCATGCTTCATTTAATTAAAAAGAATATTTTTATTGACGTTGCTGTAAAAAAAACTTAAATGCACTCTTAAACTTGTCTAGGAAATGAGTCAGCATTGAGAAGTGTAATTTTTTAAATTGAATAAATATATTATTACAGTTACAATAATGTTCAAGCCACAATTTTGATCGAAACAGAGATACTAACGCGGTGATTCGCAAACATACAGTTGTGTGTACCATCTTTATAAATAAAGCAAAGAGTTTGTCGGCGGAACACATACTTCTATTTTTGTTTGGTCTAGATTTAACTACTTTGGTGATGAAAGTACAGGCTGTTCGCACATTTTTTAGACGATTTTATTTCGCAGTAAGAAAAAATCGTTTGCATGGAGAATTTTATTTTCACAACAGTTATATTTTTGGAAATTTTATTTATCTTCTGATATTTATAATTTTTGTTTAGATGCAAAAATGCGCTTTTAAAATGGCAGTGGATGGAAGGATAGGTTTCCACTCTTTCCAAAAATAGTTTTTAGTGAAATCTTTAGGAAAAGCATTTATCAGGAGAAAAATGAAAAAATGTTGCAACAACAGGTGAATCTTGGGTCTATTTAAGTGGTTGCAATAAAAAAAGATCAATTTATTATCACAAAAGTGGAGAAAAAAAAATTGCTACAGTGCAAAAAAAATCAAAGCATCAAAAGAGAGTTTTTCTAAAGGATTTATGATTGCCACTGGTTTTTTTCATACAAGCGCAAGATAAAAGCAAAAAAAATGTGACAAAAATGTCAAACTCAACTCTAAATACTCTCAAGAATATATTTTAATTCCAATTTTTTAAAATGAAAATCCAGATCTTTATCCACAATGCTATCAATCCGTTGAACTGCATCAAGACAAAACAAGCAGCCACACATCGCAATCCGCAATTGCTTTTCTAGAAAAAAAAGGAACAAAAAACGGGAATTAAAACCATAACCTTCACTGACATTCCTGCTAAATCTTCTGATGTATCACTGTTGGATTTTTGTGTTTTTCGACTCTTAAAATCAACATTATCCAAACACCGACCTACAACGCTTTGTGGACTCTGGAAAGCCGTTCAAGAGGAGTAGAAAAATATACCTCTTCCGATATTATAAAAAACATTATAATCATAGAAATTATGATGTAGAATGTTAGTTAAGAACAAGGGCTATCAAACTGAATAAATAAAACACGAAATATGAGTGAAATTGCTTCAGTACACTCCATCAAAATCGTCTAAAAAATGTGCTAACAGCCTCTGTAGGTCTTTTTTTTAAGTAAAAACTGATGAATTTTTTTTAAAGGTACTGCATAGATGTTACACTTATTTAAAAGAGCCCTAAAACTGTTCATTTTTTGTGAGGACACTATACACATCAAGTTATTAGATTTAAAGATATTACATTGCAAAGTTCCACAACGCGGTATCATTCAATTGTTTTTGATGAAGGTCGGCCATCATTTTTAGTAAAAACTTATGACTTTTTTTTTTAAGATACTGCATAGATGTTATACTTTTTTAAAAGAGCTCTAAAGACTGTTCATTTTTTGTGCGGACACTATATACATCAAGTAATTAGATTTAAAGATATTACGTTGTAAAATTTCACAACGCGATATCATTCGATTGCTTTTATTTTAAAATAAGAGTCAAATACTAAACAAAAAACAGTCTAATATTTAAGAATAATGAACAATTTTGTAAAAATTATCAGTTTTAAAGTTCTAAGAGCTGCAATTTTTAAATTACAGAGTACTTATTTCCCATACATAATCCATTAAATTTATAAATAGTTGTTCATTCATTCTTGAGAATCATTCACATAAGACCATAGAGCATTGTTGCAAAACGAGTGCAAAACGAAAGAAGTATTTAATGTAATTTAATTTGCTATATGTTATTTTGACTTTTTGACCTCAAAAGGAATTTTTAATTATGTTACAAAGTCCAAAATGTGATTAAAAAAAAGTTATTCAATTCTTTTAAAAATTCATTTAAATTTAATGACCAACGAAAGACGCGCAGCTTCCTAATCTTTAATAAATCTCAGAAATGATTGAATTTCGCTGTCTCTATCTACCGAAGAAAACAAAATATACACAAATATCAACATAAATCAACGCTTGATTCCCTAAATTTTTACAAAATTTTATGTTAGTGCAGTCTTTTATTCTCCCGATTATTGATTTCGCCTAAATGTTTTTAATATCTACGGTAAATTTTAACTAAGCTATTCCCATAAATTTTAATATTTATAACTCGCATTTTGCAAATCATCAGCGAAATCGTAATAAAGGAAATCATTATTTACATAATCTCAAACTTACAAAATCAGGCAGTACATTTTTTCCCTTCAAACATTCATCAAACGATTTTGAAAAGAATAAAAATAAACTTTCTTTTTTTTTTTTTTTTTTTTTCATAAAAAATGATTGTAAACTGTTTCAATCTAATAGTTACAAGAACTATAAAAAAATAAACTGGTTTAAAAAACGAAAACACTTCAAACTTTTTAGGTATTATTCTTGATCACTATTATCAGGTGAACAGATCATTTAAAAATAACCAGAATCAAAGAAGAAAAAAAACTGAAAACAAGAACGAAAAATCATGCGGTACGCATTGGTTATTAACACCTTCCAAGTACACTTATTCGTTGCATCTTTTAAACTTTAATGTCTTTTGCCTACGTAATCACACAACGGACAGAAAAAAGGATTGAAAGGTAGACAAATGTACTAATGGAGTCCATAATCACACTTGAAACAAACGCTTGACACAAACTAAATTGCAATTCCACCAATTTCCAATTGCAGTCCTTAATGCAACTGAATATTTTAGTGTAGTCCTGTAAATCTAATCGCTAAACATATTATATTCTATACAAGACATTATTTTAGTTCATTAACAATAAATATCAAGTTCATTAAGAATTTTGCAGTAAAAAGTTATTTAAATGTGATTTATAAAAATATCTCTCATAAAACGCAACCCATTGACACTTTTTGGGTGTCCTTGTACACAAACCTATTGTACAGAGCTTTTTAATGTCCTTTTAAATAGGGGAAAATCGATAGTGAACTTGAATAATGAACATGATATTTAAGAAATTCTGAAAATATTTGTGGATGTTGGAGGCGAGCAGTTGGACAGATAGACAAGCGCACAGTCAGATAGACAGATAAACTATTTCAAATCATATTCATTCTTAAAAATCGTTAGAAAGTGCTAAAAATGCTTATTGTAAACGAAAATGCAATTCCAGCAAATTTCCAATAACAGATCTTAATCAAACAGGATATTTTTGTGTGACCATGTAAATCTTAATGATAATAATACTACATTCTATAGAAAGTATTCTTTTGTACATATGAATAACATGTTTCAATTTCATTAATATTTGTGCAAAGTAAAGTTATTAAAATATGGTTCATAAAAATATCTCTCACAGAGCACAATGCTTTGGAATAAATTCGAGTGTCCCTATACAAAACCAGTGATGGTATTTACTCCATTTTCAATAGGGAACATCCAATAGTGAACTTGAATAACATACATACTTTAAATTTTATTAAAATTTGTGTAAATTAAAGGTATTAATATATGGTTTATAGAAATACCTCTTATAGAACGCTACGGTTTGGAATACTTTCAGGCGTACCTGTATAGAAACTAGTGGTGCTATTTACTAAATTTTCAATACAGATCATCCTGTAGGGAATTTGAATAATATATTTCAAATTCATTAAGATTTGTGTAAAGTAGATATTAAAATATGGTTTATAGAAATACCTTTCATAGAACGCAATGCTTTGGAATAGGTTATAATTATTAGTATTAGTACTAACAGGATTACCACAAGCGTTTGATTTTTAAGGAATTTTTTACCACCATTCTCGAACAATAAATTTCTTCGTGAATTTACATATGTATTTTATGCCGAAAAAAGCTATTCAAAATTAGTGGTTAAGAAAAATAAGGACCGTGGAAACCCCAATTTAATTATATAATCGTTAAATCTCAAACATCTTTGTTATTTTTAATCCAGCTGTCAAATTTTAGTAATTGAGTTTTTTTCCATTAATTCCTAATAAAATTGTCGCATTATCTGTAGAGATGCAAGAAAATATTCCTCTTCTAGAAATAAGTCTTCTGAAAATACTAATGAAAGCGCTGATGTCATATCTCTAATTCCTTGAATGCGATATGATTTAGTGGCCATTCATACAAATTGCGTAATTCATCCTTTAGTAGTTTTAGTACGACGGCTGTTATTAAATTTTAAAGTTATTAGTCCTGCATAATTCAGATCACATAGTAGATGTGATCTGTAATTAATAATGAAATCTACTTATTAATTATAGGCTTGTTTAATATAATATTTTATAATTTGTGGGGGAAATGAACACCGTTTAATCAAAATTTTATATGTATTATAAACGACATATTTATTAAAACGATCTTTTATAAGTTTTCTACTCATTAATATTCAGTAATTATGCTATATGACAATTGGCAATAAATTAATCCAGAAGGCAAATATGTTACAGAAAATTCTTGAATTAATAATTTGTACAATAAATAATTTTACACCCTTATAAATTTGTAATTTAATTTCCAAAATCTTACTTCCTAAATATTGTTATAATTTTAGACTATCATTTCAGCTATTTAACGCAATTTTCAAAACACAGAGCTAAAACTATGTGTTTAATATAATCAAAAAATGGCAATTTAAATAAAAGCATGTGGTATGTTTTAAATATTTTATGAAATTCCAACAAAAATATATAAGTGAACAAATCCGTTAGGAAAAATAATGTTATTGTTCATATGGAATGACATAAACAAGCTACAATAATGCAAACGGCTCAGTTCAAGGATTTTAAATTTGTGTCTTTTTCTTTCTTTTTTTACCTCGTCCCCCCCACCCCCTTTTCTTTATGAGACAAAGTTTCTGCTGTAATTTACAATTTCGCCTACTTTCCAAATCATGCATTACTAATAAATCCGAAACATATAGTGTTTATAAGCGCAAAGTACGAGCTTTTTTTTTTTTTTCAAATTCGGGGTATGAAATTTTAAGAATATTGAAATATCCAAAGCTGTCCCAGAAATACTATCTTATTTGCTAGTTATAGAAAGCTAACTGTATTTAATGTCGGTCGCTATTTTAAATTTTTGACAAAATTTCCATAATAGGTATCTTTATAAATAACAACAGATCTTTTCCCTGCATTAAACTTCCTGTTGCAGTGAAAGTAGTTTATAGACAAAGAGAAGAAAAAGAGGCAATTCAATTACTTTCAGTGAGGTCAATCTTGGGGACAAATTTGGCGACTTGAGGAAAAATTGGACGACTTGATAAAAAATTGGACGACTTGACGACCAAGTTTGGCTAAAATAGTAGTTTCAAGTACTCGAAGTTTCGGAGCTCTCGGATGTACAGGAGCCTAGATCTCGAAATTTCCAAGGGTTTCCGGCGAGAATAACGCCAAGCCCTACCGCCAAAGGGTCGTTAAAGTGAGTTGACTTCTGCACAGAGAGTATTTAGTCACTTCGATACATAGTTGTTCAGAGACCTATTCTGAGCGATTGCACTTCGGAAATTGTGCTCCAAGCGACTGAGCTTTGTTCGTAAGCTAGCAAAGATTTCAACTCTGGAGTATTTAATGTTATTTGCTTTACTCCTGTGGAACAAGTGAATGTTTTCTTGGAGTGTTTCAGAACATTCGTCGAATAGTGACTTTTTCGGTACGAGTTGGACTGTTTTCAGAATGTTCGACTAATTAACAGTACTAGCGGACTGTTTTCGAGAATATTTGTTTCAATAACAGTTTTGCTGTACAGATTCGAGAAGTTACGCAGAATAAAGTGTATTCATGGACTTGAACCTGCCTATTTCATTACGAATTACTTTCTCACACAGGAAAGTCGACAAGTTCTTCGTAACATTTGGCGCCCTACGTGGGGCAGGGGCTGTTCGTGTGAATGACAGTAACTAGAAGTATGTCTGATACAATGAAGAAACTTCTCGAGTCTTTCGCTGATCAGTTAAACAGGATGGAAGCCAAACAAAATGAATTGATAAAAGAGATGAAAGTCGGACAAAATGAATTGATAAAAAAATGAAATTCGGACTAGATGAATTGAAAGCTGAACAATACGAATTAATCAAAGAGATGAAGGCAAGCAAGAAAAGATGACAGTCGAACGAAAGGAGATAAAAGCCGAAGAAGATCATCTGAGAGAGAAGATGAAATCCGGAGAAAAGGTAATAACCTGAAGAGAGCAGATGACAGCTGGACAAGGTCACTTGAGAGAAAACATGAAAGTCGGCCTAAACCAGATGGAAGCCGGACAAGGACAGATGGGAGAGGAACTGAAATTTGGACATGATCAGCTGAGAAAGGAGATGCGAGCCGAACAAGACCTCTTGAAAAATGTATATATTAGGCCAAGTGGAGGACACTTCGTTGTTTTAGAAACCCTGAAAAGACTAAAGCACGTTTCTTCTCGGATCGACTTCGGAGTGCTGAAGAAAAATGACGTAGGAAGTGGTATGCATGAGGAACAAAAGAAGGACCAAAAATTCCAACTAGAGGACGAAAGGTGCGTTATAATGTTGACGCTACTTTCAAGAGAATCTCTATTGAGTTATTAGGATCGTTACCAGAAACTTGTAAATGTAATCCAAACATTTTGGGGGAAATGGGTTATTTTAGAAAGTAACAGACGTTGTTTCCATACAGAACAAGAGACGTTAACTGTTACAGATATTTTGGAATACAAAAGACTCGGATGACGTCTTTGCATCCTCAGTTCGATGACATGTTTGATTTGTATCTGTTCATTTCCATGAATCAAACTGACTGGGACTTACACCTTCCGATGTTTCTGTCTGCCTGTAGAAGTATTCTGCCTGTACAAGTATTCAGAATGACCACAGGCCACCATCTGAAACGTTATTTGAAAGGACGCTTCGCTTACCTTATGACATGCTATTTGGGCGACCATACGATATGCGGGTCCTCGCCTTATCACTACCTACAAGATTTAGAGGCACATTTGGAAATCATACATGAGTTCTCAGAGAAAGGATTAACCTGGTCAGCGATGGTACGAAGAGACGTTACGAAATAAAGGTATTTTGCAAATCATCTGAAAGAATGTGATTGTGTGCAGTTTTATGATCCAAAGCAAAAACTTTACGTCATAATTAAGCAACTGACGAGGTCATTCTAAGAATGCAAAAGTTGCCATGTAGTAAGCTGAAAGTGATACACATCAATAGAATAGCTCCATACTGCGTATCAAATCATGAAAAGATGCATAGACATGTTACAACGAGTTACAAGAATCATGTTACGACGGATTGTCTTTTCCGTGCATCAATTTTCCTGTTACAGTAAAAGTAGTTTTACAGGCAAAGTGAAGAAAAAGAGGCAGTTCATTCACTTTCAGTGAAATCAGTCTTGACGACAAACTTGGAGACTTGGTGACGACTTGGGGACCAAATTTGGCTAAAATAGTACTTTAGGATTCCCGAAGTTTCGAAGCTCTCCGATGCACGACAGCCTAGATCTCATACCTCCCAATGCTTTCTGGAGAGAACTAACTCCAAGCCCCATCGCCAAAGGGGATAAATAGGAGTGAGTTGACATCTGAAAAGAGAGTGTTTAGTCACTACGATTCAGAGTTCTTCAGAGACCTAATCTGAGCAATTACACTTTGAAAATTGTGCTCCAATCGACTGAATTTTGTTTTTAAGCTAGCGAAAATTTCTGCTCCGGAGTGTTGTTATTTGCTTTACTCCTGTGGAACAAGTGACTGTTTTCTTGAACTGTTCCGGAACATTCGTCGAATGGTGACTTTTGCGGTACAAGTGACACCAGAATGTTTGAAGAATTAACAGTACTAGTGGACTGCTTTCGAGGATATTTGTAACGACAATTTTTGTTGTACAGATTCGAGAAGTTACACAGAATACAGCGCATTCATCAACTAGCACCTGTTTGTTCCTTTATGAACTTCTTTCTGACGCAAGAAAGTTCTTAGTAACAATACATTAATACTGGCCTTTTTGAAAAATTATAATTAACCCCTCAACTGCCCCGGACGTATATATACGTTTTGCCGAAGTACGATCCTTTGTATTATACTGCTACTAGTAAAACTACTGACACGGCTCGAATATGCAATAAAATAACTCTGAAATTGATCTTGACAGTTTTTTCGAAAGGTTTACTCATTGCAAAGTTGAAAGAGAACAGTGGCACTTTGAAGCGAATCCTATAGATTTTCCTCAGCAGATAATTGGTTAAAAGTCACAATTACCTATATACAATTCAGTGTGAAGGAAAATACAGCTCAATGGGAATATATATACATAAATGTAATCAAAACTTCAGTATCTAAAACTACACTGGTATCTACAGTACATATTAAGATATATTCAATATAATACCTACATTATACATTCAATAAACTATACTTGAAAACTGTTCAATCTTTTTATATATTTCCATAATATGAAAATCATTTTATCTCAGATCTTTATCTTAAATCGTTTACTTTCTTTGCATACTTTTAATTTAATGTAAACTATTGTATAAAACATATTGATCTTGTACTGGTAAAGAACAAGAATATTTTAGAATTTTTAGTAAATCTTTGCAATATATTAAAAACTAAATACATGAAAATGAAACCAACACAAAACTTAAATAACACGTTATTTAATATAAAATAAATTTATGTAACGCGGCATAAATACAATTAAAAACTAACTTATTATTCTATAGAACATTGTCAATTTATTAATATTTCCATGCCAATATTGATATTATTTTTTTATGTCTATTTCTCTCATCTATTCAAATTTTATTCATGTTGTTGGTTTATCTTTTTCTCATTCAATAACCTTTTATTAGTTATTAGTTATTTACTTATTATTGTTTTAATTATTTTTTGTTGTTAACTTTTTTTTTTCAAAATTTCAGCATAAGGCATAGTTTCTAAAAATATTCAGATTTTTTTTCTTTTCATGAATTTACAGAAGCGAAATACTTTTGCTATATTTCTTGAAATAAGTCTTTAGAGATTTCTCAATTTATTAGTTTTAGTTCGTTTTCTATTCAAATGAATTTTCTTACACATTTTGCAGCTTTAAATACGTACTTTCTGTATCATTTTATAAAAAGAAGAAAAAGCAATTTTTTATCTTATAATTTTTTATGGTAATGTTGACATTTAAAACACTCACGTATTTCCAAAATTTTCACTAATTTTCCTTTTAAACAGGCTATTTTTTTTCCCCAATTATTTTCATTTCAGTTAATCGAATTTACTATAATCAGTAGGCATACGTTCGTATCCCGTTGATAATTATTGCTGGACCACTCAATTGTAATAAATTACTAGTAAGAAAAAACGTTTGTTATACTTCTAAATCTAAGAATCTTACTGAACAACTTGCGATTAATTGAAAGATAAAATGATGTCTGCATTACAGCATTTTCTATTTATATTTATTTCCTCTACCAATACCACGGTTTCCTGATAAAATGATTCAACATTGCAGGAAAATTCCCAGATTAAACTTCTTTCTCTCATCAGGTAATTTGAGAGATGAAAACTAAGATGAAATTGGTTTTCATTAAGCAAATGTGCCGAAAATGAAACGATGGCAGTAGCAGGAAAATTTTCATTAAACAGTGTTGATGAAAAGTAATTAGTATTGCTGCTTTTAAACAAAATTATCTATCCTGGGACGTAGAAAGTATTTGTTTTGTTAGTGCTAATGATCCTAAATTTGATAATTTCTCGATCACTTTGTTCATATATGATATGTATGTTTGTACGTAGATCTAGGGCGGTTCCGTTATAAATAACCTTTTAAATATTCACTGGGGAAAAAATGATTCGTTTAAGTATACGTTTCAGTTGATGTTTTTGTCATTAAAATGATTTAACTGAAAAAGAAAATTCTGTGTAAACGCCAATACATAGTGCTGTAGTATTGGAAAGAGAGAAAACACAAACAGTTAGTAGATAAAATTAAGTTTTATTTTTTATTTGTGAACTTTTATATTATCCATCTAAAAGCTAGTGGAAATTATATTTCGGGAGATTTAGGCAGATAGATTGCGTTCAGTGGCATCTTTTAGTAAAAAGATTAATAACACACCAAAAAAATTTCTTATTATAAAATTGATTTTCTTTCTAAGATAGTTAATCTCATTAATTCGGTGAGTTATGATCAGATAACAATGTTAATAATAACCACAATAACAATAACAAATAGGTAGAGATAAATAAATATTTGCCATGTAATCGAATTAGTTGGCTCTTGAATTTGAGATTATCTTATTTTATTATTTTTTAAGAATATACAACTATGAGTCTCATGTTTGGAATTTCTAAATAAATGCGCCTTCTTGTTCAAAAGAAGGCGCAAAAGCCACAATTTTCACGGAATTTTTCTCCATAGCCAGTATTAGGAATCCAAATTCTACTTCTATCAATACTGAATGGCCCCTATACTAGTGGGTTATAGTATCACCTAGTAGTAAATAGAGAAGCTAACGTTCCTATCTCAAAAAACATTAAGAGATACGGGAAAAAGACAATTAAAAGTTATAAAACATCTTAGATTTAGTACGAACAGACGTCTTGCGCACAATATGCGCTCAATATTTTCTAAAAAGAGCTTAGAAACACCCGTTTGTTTGGTTTATGACTTATCAACACTGTGATGTTAAAAGGCACAAAAGAACGGAAACGGTTGATGCTTGGTCTTTACCAAGCAGGTTTTGTAACAGATTTGGTAGCATTCTTAATTAAGATATTCATACAAAATATAATTTGATTATCCAGGGTTTTTATACCAGATGGGTTATAGTGTCACCTAGTAGTAAACAGCGAAACTGACGTTCCTGTCTCAAAAAGCAGTAAGAGATAGAGATATGGGAAAATGTCAATTCAAAGTTATAAAACCTCTTAGATTTAGTATGAAAAGATGTCTTGCGCACAATATTTTCTAAAAAGAGGTTTAAAAAACACCTTTTTGTTTGGTTTATGACTTATCAACACTTTGACGTTAAAAGCCACAAACAAACGGAGAAACTATCATCTTTTCGACCAAACAACCAATTCTTTTATGTACAATCGAATATACAGGATGACCATAAATATAGGTGCAGACTTTGGAGGAAGGTAGAGAAAAAGGATTCACAATCGCACAGCAACCCATGACTTTAAACATCATGGTAAAGTAACATCAGATGCATAAGAAACAAACGGACGTAAAGACTAAAATTATTGGAAACATTCATTTATTTGCAAAATATCCATAAAAGTATAAGAAAATTAACAAAGTGTACTAAATTTAAATAATTACAATGCTGTTCAGTGTTAGTAGTGTAGTTAGTTTTTCATTGATTTTCCTTATAGACACTTATCAAGTATTTTTCATAAAAAATCACAATTTTGCAATTTTTTGCAAATCTCTACTACTGTAACATTTTTTTTTTCTAATTATGCTAAACTAACAAAACTAACACCGAAAAACGTTTCAATCGATGCTATTTGGCATATTTACACTGCATTTGCTTTTACAAAGTTTATTTTGTAAAAAGATGCAAAATTGATTCAAAATGCTTGATTCAAAATAATTTGATTCAAAATGCTTGATTCAAAATAATTTGATTCAAAATGCTTAAATAGTGCCTGCACGACAAAATCAAATTTTACAGAAACTACATAATTAGCCCTCCAAAAAATTGAAAATGTTGAACATGTTCACATTTAGTACATTTCTACCACATATGTTGTATTTTTACGGTTATTTCAAATGAAAAAATGTTTCCAGTCATTTCTGTTCTGTGCTACAATATCGTAAACACTTCTGGTCATAGGTTGATATGCAGTTATCCTTCCTTTCGATGTTGGTGATATTTCTGATTTGATCCTAACTCGACTTATATTTGTTGGACACCTTGTATATACAAACTAGCAAGTTTATACAAGTTCAACAATAAAATTTTAAGTTATAATTAATAATATCGTTTATAAAATGGTAAAACTCTTATTTCTAATGAAATATATTTTGTAAATAGATAGATAGAATAATGACTATTTTTTATGTTACATTTAGGATATAGTTTGAAATAAACATAAACGCATATTTCCAGGTCTAAAAGTTGCAAAAAATATGTTTCCCTCACTCCCCAAATAAAATTGATCATCTGTGTTGTTTTGAACTTCCGATGGACATCTGTTACCTTGAGGGACATTTATAATGCATATATATATTATTTTAAACTTTTGATTTCTCAACAAATATGTTATACTTTTTGCTTCTAAACGATTCGTAAGGTTCCATTTAACCTAAATATGAATCTTTACTGCTTTATTTTCGTGAAATAAAAATTGCAAGTTTAAATGCGCTTCTGGATTGTATCATAATTGATAAAACCAATTTTACGTAAAATGCAAATGTTATTAGTATTAAAATAAGGATATAATCTTTAATTTTTACAAAGATTTAATCACTTGCCTTGAGGTTACTTCAATAAAAATACAGTTGTTTGCTTACTGTTATAATTCCTGAAATGACTAAAAATTGATTTTTAATTGTAAACTACGCACCTTAATGAAAAGAAAATTTACTTTAGTTAATTTTTCTTAAAGGTTTTCTTAATTCAATAGCGAACAAAAATGAGCATGTTTTTATTTATGAATGTTTTATATTTAAATTTTACAAAAATATTTTAAAATAATGTAATTCGAAATATGCACGCACATTGTGTTTAAGATATTACCAAATATCATACCAAAATACTAATAATAATAATAATAAAATAAATAATACATTCTTTCAGTTATTTTTAAATTAACTTTTTTTCTTCTTTTACGTATATTTGTTCCCGTTTTTTAATTTTATTTATTCACGATTGGAAAATTCTACATTCTCGCATTTCTTAATATGCTGAAGTGAAAGTAGTAAAATGGTGGAATTAATATTGAAGTTTTAAAATGATATTCAGTTTTGTGGTATAGGGGGCATTTTATGACAAAATAAATGAAAATATGCATATTTATAAACCTTTTGCGGATCAGAGTGGACTTTTTTTTTTTTTTCCCTTACCGCACGTTGCTATTTAACGCACGCAGAGGTCTCCTGAAATAACATCCATTTTTAAGTTAGATCGCGTGCAATATTTAGAGCCGAAAACAAAAACAGTTTTTTTTTTTTTTTTTCCTTTCTCGCCACATTTTTGCCGCAATAATCAGATGTAGCATTTAGTTTATCCCAAACGCTTCAGATTTTTTTTTTTTTTTTTTTTTTTTTTCCTCTTTTGGCTTGCTGGAATATGCAATAATGGATTCAGTGGGTGGCCGGGGGAAATATAAAATCTCTTCGAGCGATTTCGTATTTTCTGTTTAATAATAGTCTAGAAGTGCAGTGAACCGTTTTTCTTTTCTCCTCCACCCCAGAACGAAATAATCCAACCCTGGAGGAAAGTGTCTAAATTCAACACATCGAATCACCAAACACTTGAATCCAGCATCAGAATAATGGAATATCATTGCAGGATTCTGTTGTGAGAATTAATTATTTTAGCCTTTAATTTTTATGAAATATTTGACCTACCTTCAACTATTTATATTGTATATAGGATAAATAACATACAAATTTTGTAAATTACTTCATGAACTTTAATGTCGGTATTTATTGTTTATCATTTATTTAGTAAATGTAAGTTTTTTATTGCTTATAAGGATTGCTACGTGTAATTTATCCTGACTCTTCCACCAGAAATTTTTTTTTTAATTAGCAACCTTCAGTGATATGTAATACGATCGACTAAAGTAAAAATTATTTTACGAATATTCTGATGGAAGAATATGTGAAAATAGAATGGTCTGTAGCAACCCTGCTAATGTAAGGAAATAAATCAGTGAAATACAAAAAAAAAAAAAAAGATTCAATATTTTCTTGATTTGATTTCTTCAATTTAACGCGTTAAAATTAATTATATGTGTGTTTTACTCCGTTAATAAAATGCGGAACATTTTATATTTCTTACATATAAGTAACATGTAAAATTTATAAAGGTACAATGGGAAAGGTACTCGTAATCGTTTAGAAAATTATGTATAAAATTTAAGATGAATTATCGTAATCCGGTTTAAAAGTTACATAATTACCATTATGTAATTTTTAAACCTGAAATGTTGAAAGAATAGAAAATTAGAGATTTCTTTTTAAATTTATCTCATTTTTCATATATACAATTCGCAAATGCTTTGGCAAAAACGAAAATAATTATAATGTAGTTAAAATGAGCAATAAACTGTAGGCTAGAAATCAAAAGTGATAAAATATAAAAAGATTTGATTAATATTTAAATGTTTCTTGCATACGATTACTCGTGAGTTCATGATAATTTCACTTAAAGATACTAGAGTCGCCTCGGCTTTAAAATAATATATTGGTACTTTAAGTATTTTTAAATTATCAAGTGTGTATGACTTGATGAGATTTTGTTTTAATTACCTTCTTAATTTACATATACTATAAGTAGGGATCTTTATATATATATATATATATTCGAGCAAAACTAAATGTTAATAGTTAATCTTCATTGGTTAAAGATTTAAAATACTTAGGAAGTTAAATTCATTTTATGTAACAAAATTTATAAATATTTACTCAATAAAAAAATAAAGAGTTGTATATTTACTTCGCTTTTATCACTAGAAAAAAAAAAAAAAAATATATATATATATATATATATATATATTGTGTTTGTTTTTGTTTTAATCAAAGTGCGTGGATTCGAAAAATATCGTTAGTTTAACGGCCCTCTACACTTACCGTCGCCGGAAACCCGAGCCAATGTTATTCTATGGGGAAATTTTCTTTACAAATAACTTATTAACTAATACACATTTTTAAATTCTGTTTTCACATTCAGAAAATTTCCAACTGCTAAATTGACGGACCTTTTATAAAAATGTATTTTTTTAATTTTTTATATTTTATTTTGAAATTGCAAAATGAAAAAAAATCCCATATTGAAAATTCGTATTTTGCAGCTTCAAAATAAAATATAAAAAATAAAATATAAATTTTTTTAAAAAAGGTCCGTCAATTTAACAGCTGGGAATTTTCAGAATGTGAAAACAGAATTTTAAAATACATATTAGTTAATAAGTTATTTGTAAAGAAAAATTTCCCATAGATTAACATTAGCTTCGGCTTCCGGCGGCGGTGAGTGAAGAGGGCCCTTAAACGTACATTTATGTATTTGGTTTTAAAATTATGTAGAAATGTCTAAATATTAATCATGCAGTAGTACTGATATAAAATTCTTTTAAAACAAGAAAAACTTTCCTAATTACTTAATTTATTTTTTAAAATCAATTCGGCTAAAGAAACTGGAATAAAAATAACAGTTCGATGAATGATGTATATATGTGTGTGTGTTCTGTTCAGTGAATTAACTGCACCTTTCTTGTATTTGAAATTCATTAGATATTAAAAAATATATTATTATTATTATTATTATTATTCTGCAACTGTTACAAATAAAACATCATTAAATTTGAAAGCTGCTTTTTTAAAATAAAAACCAACAGTTATAGTAATAGTTAAAATTTTTTGAGTTTTTTACATTAATAACAATTTTGTAAACGAATTTTTTCACTAATAGTTCTTATACATAAAAATACTTCTACGAATCGTTTAATCTTTTGTATAGAAGTAATAAAAGAAAATGTATGAATCATATAATTAATTTTAAGATTAAAATTAGAAATGTTTATTTTTCTTTTGCACTCGTAAATGTATAAAATATTCACTATTTTTTGCTATCTCCCCTTACCCCACAAAAATACATTTTAAATTTTAAAAAAGGACATATTAAAACAAAATCATTTCAATACACGTTAATAAAAATAAATAAATAAATAAAAATATGCATATATATATATATATTATATATTTTTGATATTCCGGTAAGATACTCAAGACTCAAATACACTATATACGGTTTTTGAAGGTGATACTGCCATCTATTGGAGAAAACTGTAAATAAAAATAAATAAATCTAGAGAATGAGTATCTACTTTTTATTAAAATCAACATTTTCGATAGGGAAAAAAGAAAAAATAGACTAGAATATTAAGAACAAAAAAAAAAAAAAAAAAAAAAAAATTAAATTAAATGAAATTTATAGATAACGCATTTTAAATTTTTAACTATACTTAATTGCTTATGATAATACATTTAGTCATGTCTTTTTAAAAACTTTCACTAAATTTTATGTTTTTTATACTATATTGATTACTAATATTTTATTCGATTTACATTCTTTAGTATAAAAATATTTAAAAGTATAAAACAAATAAGACAGATTGAGAAATACTTATGTTTTAGAATAAAATTTCAACTTATTATTTAAGGAAATTAAAAATTATAATAATAATCATCGTTCGTATAAATTCTTTATTAAAACATAATTTATTATTCGGCACATAGTATTTCATTGAAAACAACTCGTTGTGTGTACAACTAAAATTTAAAACGCCAGTCATTAAAAGATGTGATATAAATTATATGCAAAATTCGAGTGCTATGTATAAATCTATCACTATTCGTACTATTTCCAAAGAAATTTGAAAATGAGATATAATTTATGAAAACTGTTCGGCGACTTGCATAATATACGATGTGTAATAATTTTTGTCTTACATAAAGACAAAAATGAATTACCATTTTATTATTTTTATAAATAACTAGTTGGTACCCGTCAAAATTTGACGTCTTTATAACATTTAAAAGTACAACTGAAATCTTTTTATAGCCCACCAGCCGAGAACCATTGTTTTATACTAACTCTTTTAAATGAAGCTTAAAGAGTGGGTGTGCTGGTTTTGTATGGAGCTGTCGCTCTACAATAGAATTCGACACAGTCACTTTTTTAAGATATTTCTAGCAATTTTCATATTATTTAGTCAAAAATAAATAAATAAATAAATAAATAAGTTAAACATTTATGAAATATTTAATAAAAAATATAAATGATTATATAAAACTGTATAAAGAGATTAAAAAGGCTCTGTAATAAATCAGAAAGTCTATATACAGGCTGTTCGCACATTTTTTAGACGATTTTATTTCGCAGTAAGAAAAAATCGTTTGCATGGAGAATTTATTTTCGCAACAGTTATATTTTTGGAAGTTTTATTTATCTTCTGATATTTATAATTTTTGTTTAGATGCAAAAATGCGCTTTTAAAATGGCAGTGGATGGAAGGATAGGTTTCCACTCTTTCCAAAGATAGTTTTTAGTGAAATCTTTATGAAAAGCATTTATCAGGAGAAAAATGGAAAAATGTTGCAACAACAGATGAATCTTGGGTCTATTTAAGTGGTTGCAATAAAAAAAGATCAATTTATTATCACAAAAGTGGAGAAAAAAAATTGCTACATGGCTCAAAGCATCAAAAGAGAGTTTTTCTAAAGGATTTATGATTGCCACTGGTTTTTTCATGCAAGCGCAAGATAAAAGCCAAAAAATGTGACAAAAAAGTCAAAATCAACTCTAAATACTCTCAAGAACATATTTTAATTCCAATTTTTAAAAATGAAAATCCAGATCTTTATCCACAATGCTATCAATCCGTTGAACTGCTTCAAGACAAAACAAGCAGCCACACATCGCAATCCGCAATTGCTTTCTAGAAAAAAATGGAACGAAAAACGGGAATTAAAACCATACCCTTCACTGACATTCCTGCTAAATCTTCTGATGTATCACTGTTGGATTTTTGTGTTTTTCGACTCTTAAAATCAACATTATTCAAACACCGACCTACAACGCTTTGTGGACTCTGGAAAGCCGTTCAAGAGGAGTAGAAAAATATACCTCTTCTGATATTATAAAAAGCATTATTATCATAGAAATTATGATGTAGAATGTTAGTTAAGAACAAGGGCAATCAAACTGAACAAATAAAACACGAAATATGAGTGAAATTGCTTCAGTACACTCCATCAAAATCGTCTAAAAAATGTGCGAACAGCCTCTGTAATATGCATGAATTCGGATGCAAGCGAGGAAGTAGTTTATTATTACAATTATGATTTTTAGCTTTCTTTAACAAATAATCTTCAGAAAGATCTTTTTAAAATGGAATCCTTTTATATGTGGTAACTGCCATGATCCCAAAAGTGGTGTAGAGTTTCATTAGTGGTGGTCTTTTTATAGGATTTTAGCCTGCATTCAAAGGAGTTTCGGAGAAAAACACGGAAAACTCCGAACAGCTAGGGCGACGCGCGGGACCTGAGAAAAGTTTTCAATTTTATATCCTAAGGTAAAAACTTGCTTAAAACGGTAGTTTTCCAAGTCAGTTGCTATTTCAATTTCACAGGGAGTATGTGTGTTATTTGTTGTATGTTATTTAATGAGTATGTGTATATATATCTTCTTACAGTGAAGAATATAAAGAAGTATGGTATTTTTAAATATTGCATACAAAAATAATAAAAATTTTGAATATTGATTATAATCGTAATAATAGCAAAGGCACCATATTTTGTTTCTTTTTAAATTTATAGCATTTATATAATTACAAATGGTATCATTGTGTAAATTAAACATGTTAAAAACTGATCTCAAACAGTATCGATCTTAAAATTTATTACAGTGAGAAAGTGAAATGTTCCATCCTCGTAACATAAAATATATATATATATATAATAAAAATAAAGTTTATTCACTTATAGCAGGAAACCTGCTTACCCTCCCCCTTCTGTGTTTGTTCAGAAGGTGTGGGTGGAAGTTGACAGATTGAGGGCTAAAAGGGAAGATTACCTGGGATTTAGAAATTGAATTTGATGCTTTGCTGAGTTGTATGTTGTTCCTTATACTTATCCCTCTTAATGATTTCTACTGATAGAGAATTCTAGTATGACATATCCAGTGATAGTTATATGTAGTTGTCTGAGAGGCTGTCTTTTTAGCATCAGGTCTCTTATAACTTTTATGCTTATTTATATTTTAAAGTTGACATTTTAAATTCCATGCTCATGTACATTATTTTTATTTATTTATTTATTTATTCTTTATTGTCAATTAAAGTAAGTGGAATAAATAGATGCTTGAGTGTAGAAAAAAAAAATCTTTTCTTTTTTTTTTTTTTTTTTTTTTTTTTTTTTTCGAATTGCAGTTACGGGCTAATTAGTTTAGGATTAGTTTGAAAGTAATTCCTTCGATATTTCTCGAAAATTCCGCCGACAAAAAAGTCCAAGAGGTACCTTTGCGGATAAACGTGACTTCTGCTTATCCCACTATTTAACTAAGACCACCTTAGTTGGAAAATAATACTAGTAAGTTTCAATATTAAGTGCTTTTCAAAATTATATATAGGATTTTCAGAATTATTTATAAACTGGGAATAAAGTAAAACTATCTATAATATGTTTGTGTTTTAATTATTTTTATTAATGTAATTGGCAATATTTAATTTACCTCCAAAGAAAATATTTCAAATAACCCAAGGAGTAATCAAAATCTAATGGCTGGAAAATAACACTGGAGTTAATAATAATACTAAAATAAAATGTTAAAGGTTTTTCAAAAGTATGTGCAGGATACAAAATGTGAATGAAGTAAGAATAAAGTAATAATAAAGTATTTAGAATGTCTTTGCGCTTTAGTTCTCCTTATTAATATAATTGACGATATTTAATTTTCCTCTAAAGAACATATCTAAATACTGTTAGACATTGCTGTCAATATTGTTAAAACTGTTGATAAAAGATGCTACATAAGATTTTTTTTCCCTCATAAACTTATGTAATCAATACTTCAACAGCTTCTTATGTAATCAAATTTTCAACAGCATGGTTCCTTGGTATATCTGCACAATTACCACCATCGTTCAATTAAGTTTTGTTATTTGTTTACGTATAATCTAGAAAACACGTTCATGTTGGCCGCCAAAAGCATGGAATATGACATACTGTGTGGGACGTTTCTTTTTAGACTACCTTTTTGAAGCACTTTAATTTCCATTAAAAATATAAAACTAAAAGCACAAACAACTTCTGAGTGTTTTAATTTTTATCAACTTGAACATATGAAAAGTATTTAATGAGCTATTGTATGTCGACGTACTGAACAATTTCTATTTCATGTATAATCAGTTTTAAATTCATTATAAAAATACTTTTGATTAAGTTTTGTTCCTCTTGCCGTTATTATTATTTGTCTTCTGCTTTATTTTATTTATTTTTTATTTTTTTAAATCTTATTTTGTTAGCATCAAAATAATTCATGTTGAAGTTATGAAGGCAGTTAATTAAATCTTCCGTTGACAAAAATATTTTCTTTTCCCACATGGATGTTTTACTAGCGCCAAATAGGGAAATATTATTTTTCCACTCCGCAATTAACATCCGAAATGAAATTTACTTTTCATCATATATCATAAACAGTAGGAAAACATTTATTCCATTAATCTTTCTTTTGGAAAATATTTATTAAAATCTGAAAAATATTTTGTAAGAGAAAGTTTAGCTGCAAGAAAAATCTTTCGTATAAATGCTTTCTAATATCTTATTAATCTCTTTTTATATACCTGAAAATTAATCTATTTTCCTTGAAACAAATTACAAAGATTAAATAGCTTTTAATTAACACGTCACTTTCATTTAATTACGCGTAGCTAGAGCCATTCTATTGTACTTTCGAAACTTCTTTTTTTTTCCCTTCGTGTAAGCAAAGTTTTCTTTTTCTAGGAAGAATATCTTGTTTTTTTTTTTTTTTTTTTTTTTTTTTTTTTTTCTTATTCAGTTAAAACAGAATTTAACGTAACTAAAATTACATTAGAAGTTTTAAAATCACTAAAAGCATCTTTTTTTTTCTTTTCTTCTAATGGCATATAAATTCGATGTCAGCAATCACTGATTAAAAAATGACATGATTAAAAAAATATATTTTGTTAGTTATTAAGCAGATTGAAAGTTATATGCTTCTTGGAAAAATAAAAGTGTGAAGAGATTTCAATTTTTATTTTTAGAAAAAAATTTCTATCTTATTAAAACAAATTTTCTAAATAACGTAAGTAAATTATATCACTGAGTTAAATATTATTAATTTATTGTATCAAATTACACATTTTATTAATAATTTTGCCGTAGTGAGAATGAGTAAATTTGACTTTTCGTGTTGACTGATCCATACTTGCCAACCTAACCCGGAAGATTTTTAGTTCCTGCCCCTTTTTGTACACCACTTAACTTTTAGAATAATTCTCTTCAAATATATTTACGGTTAAATAAGAAGAAAAGTACTTTAAAAAAAGACTGGTGTGAAAAAGTAGGCCGAAAGAGACGGGACTAACAATCTTCCGGGTTAGGTTGGAAAATATGCAGATCCTAAATTTTCTGGAAAATTGCACAGGTCTTTAAAAACTGAAAATATTAGTTTGCATGAATGCATAGTTACAATCTTAAGTACTTTTAATTGAAACGAACTCGCATTGCCAACATTTATTAAGAAAGTTTTTAAATGGCTGAAAGGGAAAGGGACAAAGTCAATCATCACACAGATAGACAGACGAATGAACGTTTCCTAAAAATGGTCAGATCGTGTTCAGGCCATCTGAAAGGGTGTAAATCCATCAAAAACTGGAAATCAAATTTTTTTACGAATTCAATACTTTCTTTTGTGAATATAGAAAAAAGTAAAAATACTTATTTGGTATCATGGTTTATAATTTGTAATGTTCATTAATTATACGAGAGATTTTTCATAATTATTGTTTTAAATAACGTGTTTTAGAGAATTGGTCTTAAAAAAAGCAGTGTATCTAACTCTAGCATGTGTATATTTTCTATCTATTAATATGTTCTCCAAACATTAATTCAAATTTGTTTAATTTTCAAAATAATTTTTTATTTCCATTATGTTATAAATAAAATGTATATGAATATTACACAAAAGGAATCTAGTTTTTCCCAAATTCTATTAAGTTCAGAACTCGTAGCAGGTAAAGTATTAGTTGGTTTAAAATATTGCAAGGGCTCATTGTTCTTTGGTCACTTACTTTTTGTTTATTTATTTATTTTACAGGTTAATGTTATTTCTGTGCACAGGAGGACGCTGTAAGGCATTTCTGGTTATCTTTATCGCTAACTTCCTTTCGAAGAATGTAATTCAGAGAAACTCGTCACATTTATAATTGGTCCAGGTCCCATATTTCCCAACCTTACGTGATTTGAAACAATTTGATAAATTGGAGAAATTTTTAGCCTTCTCGTTCATTTGTTCCTCCTGTGTCATTTATGATATAACGATGGAGATATAAAGAGAGAATGTTTTAATGATCTTAATCCAGTCATTTTCAAAAGAGAGCATTAACATCTTATTATTTTTCTAGCATTTCTTAGCAATGGTTTTTTTTTTCCCAATAGTTAGAATTGTAAAGATTTTTTTTTTTTTTTTTTAACGCTTAAATAACCTAAACTAAAAGTAACTTCAAAAGTTTGAAGGAATCCATAAATTTTCAAGACACTAGATTACTTTTTACTTCTTCTTACACTATTGCTAGAGAATTTGATATTAAAAAAAAAAAAAAAAAAAAAAAAAAAAATTGTGCATATGTCTTTAATTAAAATAAAAAAAGTCGCCATGGGTATTTTAAACTTATTTCAAAATTCATACTGAAAAATATTTACACATATTTATGCAGATCTTTTTTTTTTAAATTGTTATTAAGAATATTAAAATGCTTAATATAAAAATTGTGCTTTCCTACTTACATAATCAAAATTTATGTGACAAATTGTTTTGAAAACAACTCTTTTTTTTCAAAATTTTAGCTATGACATATTTTAACGAAATATCAGATGGTCTCAGGACAAAATATTTAGTCGTTTCATTCCTATAATATTATTGAAAAGTCAAAAAAAGGGTAAAAAAAGGCTTGAAAATTATATTTTGTGTTAGAATATTACTATTATCTTCGATTCTTTAATTTCATGTTTTATTACTTTGCAGCTGTGCCCGTTTTTTCTTCATTATTTTGCTTCCGGTTTTCTTACATACCTAGTTTTTAAGCTACTATGCTAAAATTAAAATTATTAGGTAAAATTTAGTTTTTGATATTTTTCAAACTTTTATTGCAAAATAAAAGAGGGTTTCGAGTTTTGGTTAACTAAAATTTTAAGATCGTAAACAAAAACTACAGTTTGTTATAGTAATAATAATAATAATTCATGCCCTAAATAAATCTATAAAATTTAAGCAATGTATATATATATATATATATATATATATATATATATGTGTGTATGTATGTACGTATGTATCGGGAAGTTTGTTTTCATTTCTCTCTTATCTGCTTAGGAGTTTAGAAAATTTTCCTAAAATATTCATATGTAATATTTAAATGGTTCATTTAAGGAAAAAAAAAAAACTTTATTTTTTAACTTTTTAAATACCACATGAGTTTATTTCATGTGGTTTACTTTATTCTGTTCTTTTTGCCACTCTGTCTTTGAAAAAAAATTCATGCGAAAGAGTATTGAAGGAGTTTGAACTACATTGCCACGATTTGACACTGATTTTGTATGGGTGTTTATCAAAAAGAGCAAATTTTCGATAGGTAAAAATTATTTAATAATCATGTGTTAGAAGATAAACAGAACTGTTAATCTAAATCAGAAAAAATATTATAATAATCCCCTGAATGCACAAGAACAACAACAAAAATAAGTATATGTATATTGATTTTACTCATAATGATACTTAATTCTAACAATAGCTCAGCCTTTTTAAATGTCATAATTCTATACTGTAAAAATCAAATACACTGCAAACAATAAGCAATTTTGAGAGAAATGAGTGTTTTAAAGTATATACATACATACATATATATCTTTATATATATATTTCTTTTGTGCGTGTGTATGTCACTGAACTCCTCCTAAACGGCTGGACTGAGTTTAATGAAATTTTTTGTGTGTCTTCAGGTGGATTCGAGAATGGTTTAGATTTACAAAGGAAAGTTGTAACTTAATTAGTTCTTTCTTAATTAATTTTTAACCAACTCTTTCAACAACTTTTCCCCCTAGATGACGTGAGTTGTCGTAAACACGATGTCAGAATTTATTTAATGTTGAAATGAATAATATTATAGTTTTAAAAAAATTAAAGAACACGCTTTTATAGAAATGTGAACTAAAAAGCACGAAATATCTATCTTAGTATTAAAATTCAGGGTAAGAGAAAATCGTGTGAGTGACACACCGTAATATTTAGATACATTTAAATCTTTAATTAAAATAACTTAGAATTAACAAAAACCATTTTTAAAAAATCTCCCATCGAACGCTGGACCTTTAGATTCGTAGCGCGGCGCCTTACCTCGACGCCGCATCGTTCACGTAGGGAAAGTATTTTTTTTACAATATAAAATTTTTGTTTGCTCCCAGAGAAGTTACAAACAAACATACATACATACATACAGGTGAAGCTAATAAAAGCGTGTTAAAAATGAATTTTTAACCGTATCTTACGAAGTGTTTAAAATATTTTTTCAAAATTAATATTTTTAGAATCGTAACCGTATCTTACGAAGTGTTTAAAATATTTTTTTCAAAGTTAATATTTTAGAATCGTAAACACGATGTCAGAATTTATTTAATGTTGAAATGAAAAATGAATTTTTAACCGTAAGTGTTTAAAATATTTTTCAACGTTAATATTGTTAAAATGTTAAAATTAGTTAAAATGGTATATTCTTTTAAAAAATTCGTCAATATCCGACGGAGTTATTTTATGTTAAAATGAAAAATGAACTTTTAGGCCATTATTATTTGTGCAGATGGAAAATGTACTAAAAGTTTTCCGAAAAATTTCACGATCACAAATGTTGACGGATATCCAATATATCGTCGAAGAATTCCCGATAATTGCGGACAATCTTATCATCTATGGCGGTCATCTATGTCAACAACATAGATATTGACATTGATAACCGATGGGTGGTCCCATATTCGCCTCTGCTGAGCAAAACATTCAATGCTCATATTAATGTTCAGTTCTGCAGTTCAGTGAAGAGCATCAAATACATTTGCAAGTATATGAATAAAGGCAGTGATATGGCTGTATTACGAGTTGAAAATACCAATGTGAATGCTCTTCTGGTGAATAACAACGATGAAATAACACTTTACCAAACTGGCCGGTACGTGAGCTCCAATGAAGCTGTTTGGCGTATCTTTGGTTTCCCAATTCATGAACGGGATCCAGCAGTTCTTCATTTAGCCGTCCATCTTGAAAATGGCCAGCGCGTATATTTCACGAGCGAGACAGCGGTTGATCGTGCTATAAATCCACCAAAAACTACACTCACCGAATTTTTTGAATTGTGTAATCGTGCGGATGCTTTTGGTGCTTTTGCACGGACATTACTCTATTCAGAAGTACCACGCTATTTCACATGGGCTCCAACAAAAAAATGGATGCCCCACAAGCAAGGCCCGCCGATTGATGCATGTCCCGGTTTATTCAAATCAAACACCTTGGAACGAGTATTTACGGTCAATCCAAGGCAGACTGAGTGATTTTATCTTCGACTGTTATTGGTTAATGTCATCGGCCCATTTTCATTTCAAGATTTACTTAAAGTGAATGGACAACAGTATCCAACGTATAAAGATGCATGCCTTGCACTCGGCTTGCTGGAAGACGACAACCAGTGGGAGTGTATGCTTGCTGAAGTAGGACTGAACTGTACAGCAAAACAAATTCGTCTACTATTCGCTATAGTGTTGACTACATGTTTCTCGGCCCGAGCAGAGACATTATGGGATAATCACAAAGATTCAATGACTAATGATATATTGCATCAACATCGTTCACGGTGCAATGATCTAACGATAGTATTCAGTGACGCTATGTACAATGAAGCATTGATTGCTATTGAAGATCTTTGCATTATCATTGCCAACTTACCACTCAGTCATTTCGGTATGCATTCAACAAATCGAAATGCATCCGATTTAATAAGCACTGAGTTGAATCGTGAACTACAATACAATACTGTAGAAATGGCAGCGATTGTTGCTCGCAATGTCCCACTAATGAATGAAGAACAAAGAACCATTTACGACCGCATCATGCTCGCAGTTTTGGCAGGACAAGGTGGATTCTTTTTTTTTTTTGGGGGGGGGGGGGGTTGCACCAGGTGGAACTGGCAAAACATTCCTTATTTCGCTAATTCTCGCCGAAATACGATCAAATAATAGCATTGCATTGGCTGTTGCATCATCTGGCATTGCGGCAACTTTATTGGATGGATGCAGAACAGCTCATTCATTATTTAAACTGCCACTAAATATTCAAAATAACCCAGACGCAGTGTGCAACATAAAAAAACAATCGTCCATGGCCACAGTGCTGAAATAGTGTAAAATTCTTATCTGGGATGAATGCACTATGGAACACAAACATTCGATTGAGGCGTCGAACAGGACATTGAAAGATATAAAAAACAACGACAAACTATTTGGCGGCACTCTGTTACTCTTTTCAGGGGATTTCAGACAAGCATTTCCCATTATTCCGTGTTCAACATACGCTGATGAGATCAACGCGTGCTTAAAATCATCGTCATTGTGGCTTAATGTTGAAAAAGTACAACTGAAAGTAAATTTGTGCGTTCAAAAGCTTCAAGATCCATCCGCTGAAACATTCTCAAAACAATTGTTAGATATCGGCGATGGAAAAGTTACTACAGATGAAACTGGATGCATAAAATTACCGACCGATTTCTGCACAATCATTGATTCTCAAGATGCTCTTATTGACCAGATATTTCCCAATGTACACAGACGATACACAAATCATGAGTGGCTGGCAGAAAGTGCAATTTTAGCAGCAAAAAATGTGGACGTCAACGAATTGAATCTCAAGATACAACATTTGTTACCAGGAGACTTGGTGTCATACAAATCTAATGATACAGTTTGCGATGCCAGCGAAGCTGTAAATTATCCAACAACGTTTTTAAACTCATTGGATTTACCAGGCATGCCACCGCATATTTTACAACTGAAGGTTGGATCTCCGGTTATTTTGCTTCGTAATTTGAACCCACCACGGTTGTGCAACGGCACGCGATTAGTCATAAAAAAAATAATGAAAAATGTTATCGAAGCCATCATTTTAAATGACAAATTCCGAGGTGAAAATATATTACTACTGCGAATTCTTATTATACCCACAGATGTGCCAATTCAATTTAAACGCCCTCAATTTCCAATTAGATTGGCATTTGCAATGACTATCAATAAGTCTCAGGGCCAAACGATGTCTGTCTGTGGCTTAGATTTGAGCACATCATGTTTTTCACACGGACAATTATACGTGGCTCTCGAGTGGGCAAACCATCCAGTTTGTATTGGCGAAAGATGGGATAACAAAAAATATTGTACACTCTGTTGCATTAAGGGAATGATATTGTTTTTTAGTAATATTGTTATAAGTAGCGATATGTATATAATTTTAAAGAATCAATTTTACTAAATTAAAAAAATAAATGATTGGTGTTTTGTTATTTTTATATTCTTTCACCGTTCACAGCGCTCCATACATCTTCCACTTACATACCACATCCTAACACACTTACAATAAGTTAGTTATTTTTTTCTAGCAAAATATTCTCTAGAAATAATTTATATGACAAAACAACGTTTGTCGGGTCAGCTAGTATATATATATATATATATATATATATATCCTTCTTTCATCCTAACTCATTTTAACGATTTCTTTGACATGCAATTCTTGTGTACTTTATCTCCAAATTCTTGTAGATTAAGTGCACAAGACAGAGGATTAATAAATTTTAATGTTCAACTTTATGAATCTTTATGGTACCTTGTCACTTGCTATATGCTTATCCTAAATTGTTTTAATTTTTGTAAATAATGTATACTGGCTCGCAAAACATTAATTGGGTATTTATTATATTTGTAAAAAAAAAAAAAAAAAAAAAAAAAAAAAAAAAAAAGTCGTTTAGAGGGCGTATATCCAGTTTTGTCATCAATAATTTTAAAAAAATTAAATAAATTTTAAACAGTGGTAAAAAAAAAAAATGTAGATTTTTAGTTGAACACCATGACTTTCAGCTGCAGTTTTAAAGTGCACGGAAAAGACTATTTTTAAATCAAACCACAAAGAACATTTATAAAAGCAAAAACTGCTATTAAATTTATTGAATATTCCGAAATTACAATAAAAATTCATAACTTTTAACTGTCATTAATTTATTAAAAATATTTAATATTTTTATTTCTAATTAGAGCCAAAATTCTATTAAAAAGTTTATTAAATTTGAGTTAATTTTGTAATTTCAAACCTGCTTAATTCCTTATTTTCAAATATAACACACAGTGTAAAGAAAAAAAAAAGGTATATTTACAAATACAATCTTTCCAGCATTTACTGTTTTAATGCTTTAAATATTAAACTTGAGAGAGATGGTTAATTATTTCAAATAAATTCATCAGAAACCCTAATGAATTTACAACTCGTGATTTTATGTTATGCAATGTCATGAATAGAAAATTATCTCTTTGCAGGCCTAGAAAGCATAAAAATTAGAGAGTTCTTATGTTAAAATGAAACAAAATACTTTGAATAAAGGTTATTTTGCTAAAATCACGCATAGTTCTAAGCTAATTACCTCTTTAAACAGGTGGATAATTTTTAAAAACCAAGAGTTTTTCCGCTTTAACGGTTTCATTCAAATTGCACAAACTAGTGAAAAAAAAAATAAATAAATAAAAAAGAGTTCACATAATTCTTAACTGAATAATTTTAAGCTTTGGAGGATAAATTGTTGTTCCCAATTAATTTATAATTCAGTTAAAAAATTAGACCCTTTTCTCTGTTCTTTAAGTTCCAATTAAAAATAAGAGTTGAGTTGGAAAAGAAATTTTTGCTTGCTTCGCTAACGAGAAACTTATCAGTATCGTTTTTTAAAATACAACATCTATTTTAGCTATTGTAGCGATTAACCTATTTCTGTTTTTAACCGACTTCAAAAAGGAGGAGGTTCTCAATTCAGACTGTATGATTTTTTTTTTTGTTGTTGTTGTTGTTAGCTCATAACTTCTGAACGAATGCTCCGATTTTGATACTTTTTGTTTTGTTGTAAAGGTCTTGGTTTGAAATAGATCCCACTGTAATATCTAAAAGATCAAAAGAAAATACAGGGTACCCAAAAAGTCAGTCCCGACTCTTTTAACTGCTGAACGTCTGCCGCTGTAGTCATAAAAGTGGTATATAGGTAAAGTGGTCATGCGCAATGCGATTCAACCGCCTAACAGCGCCATCTGGCGGAAAACAGCGGAGTTAGCATTCCTATTTCGAAAACGGTTCAAGACAGGTAAAAAAAGTGAATTAAAAAGTTAGAGGATATCATCGATTTAGTACGAAAAGACAGTTTGTAGACATTAATGCTAAATATTGAACGATTGAAACGTGCATTTGTTTGCCAGCAATTTAATATTTTGTGCACACTTCAACGACATTGCATACATTGTAGCGTAGCGGGTGACATTTATGCTATGCAAAATTCAAAGTATGGTTATTGTAAGCAGTTATATCAATTAATGTATAGACGTTTTAAACCGGCTTCATAAAGGAGGAGTTTCTCAACTGAAACCATGTTTTTTGCTGTTGTAGTTGAGATTTGTTAGCTTATAACTATGTAAGAAATGCTTTAATTTTAATGCTTTTTTTTCTGTCGTAAACATCTTGACATGAAATAGGTCTCATTATGATTTCATTAATATCTAGACAAATTACAGGGTATTCACAAAAGTCCGTTCTCACTCTAACATTGTCAACGTCAACGTGAGTGCTTCGGAGTACCTGCATTTGGTCGCAATCAATGCTTACCTCCAACGAAAAATGAGAAAAACATAAAAATAATTTTCCATAAAATAATTAAAAGCCAAAAGGATGAATTTAGAATTTTGATCTCTGAATAAATCTCCGCATGAGCAGAGACCAATCAGAGTGAAGCACCAGGAGTTTAAAAAAAAAAATTAAAATTAATAATAATAATAATATAAATAATAAATAAATAACTCCTTGAAAAAACCTAAGTGTAACAGTGAGACTGTTACGTGCGTTGACGAAGACAGTCAGAACGGCGAAAAGGAATTAAGAGGTGAGCAGGGCGCCCCAAGGGGCCCAGGAAATCGCTCGGAGTCCCGCAACTAAATAAAAAAAAAGGGGGGGGGCATACAAATTTTTTTCTTTTCTTTTTTTTCCTAACAAAAGTAATTGAAATTCAGGAGAGTTAAAAAGTGAAGTTAATTATAGAGCAACTTCAAGAATCTCGGTGCCTAGCCAGAAGCTAAGTTCCGAGCTAAGTCCGTTGACCAATCAGAAGCCTACAAAAAACCCCACGATCCTCACTGAAAGTAAAAAGCTAAAAACGAGAGGATTTTGTCCTCAAACTGAGAGCCAATCAGAGGCCAGGAAATCGGCCAATGAGAGGCGACCTCAGAACCCTACACTACAATACAAAAATTAATAAAAAATTTAAAAAATAAGCCAAATAATAAAAAAATATACAGCAATTAGGAAATTTTGATAAAAAATAATTAAAAAAGAAGTAACATTCTCACTAGTAAGAAGGTTCAAAGCTCGCGACTGACAAAGTTCAATAGATAAGCCTGATACTAGGGTTAGCCAAAGCTAGATGAACATTTCGTTCAATCTAGGGGATATAGAATTTGGGATGGAAATACTAAGTTAGGTGACTCCGGAAGTTATACTCCTACGCTTTTTAGAGACGGGGAGAAAATCATCCCCTCTGACTAAAATAGCCAGAGGCCTTTTTTTACCACGACCGACACTAGCGTCGTATCTATGAATAGAGTCTAACAGAAGATTTCCAACATTAGGAATGGACCTGTGAAACTTCAATGTAAGTTTCTGAAATTGAGCGTAAATAGACTTAATTCGGAGATCCTGATAAATAGTATCATTGCGGACGTAGCGAGTAGCTTTCAGAAATCTGCGCAATAGCTTGTTTTGAAACTTTTGAATTTTATCCAAGTTGCTTTTAGCAGCAGAACGGCTGAACGGCTGTCTCTACACTCGTAAAGGTAATATGTAAGTATCGTAAAGGGGCCATGTGCTAAAAGATGTGACTAGGGACCCTATATAGAGAGAGACTGGACATTGGCGCGCCGGCTTTTTGACGAAATTCTCCATTTTAGTGCCAGTTGCTCCTTTGCTTATCATTACGCTGAGAAGAAATTTCGATTATTTTACGTCATAATCGAAAAAGAACTTATTTATTACATTTTTACTTTGTTGGGAGATAAATTGCTTTAATTTTGGAATGCTTTTAAAAGATAAAAATTCATAATCATTTATTTTATATCATGCTTTAAATACTTTGAATTCTCTTATTGTATGCTGTTTTACGTATTTATTTCCTAAATATGAGATTAATTACATTGTTTATTTTCTAGCTATTAGTTTTTAAGTACTGTTTTGCAATATATTTAATATGTTAGATCTCAATGTATTTTTCTGATATATTTTAAAATACATATTTAAAAAAAAACTATATAAAAAGATATTTTTTAATTATTTGCTAGTACACAAAATGCATCAGATTTCTTAAAATAAATTGATAAAAATAAAGAAAATAAGGTGTATATTATTTGTTAGCATATGGAATATAAATTTTTTTTAAATAATAATTGCCATAATAAATTTTATAAATAATATTTAAATAAGTTATTATTTTTATTTACATAATATTTTTAAAAACTAAAATAAATAAATAAATAAATAAAAATCAATGAAATAAGCAAATGTAAATAAAATAAATAAAAACATTTTTTTAATTTCTAAAGACATTAGTTAATATTTTTACAAATTATTATTAATTATTTTTTTAAATATTTAATTAAGTCATTATTATTAATAATGCGTAATTGAAATAAATAAAATATGTATTTTTAGCTTGCAATTTTTTGATTATTTGCTAGTACGCAAAATGTATCAAATTTCTTAAATATATTGTTAAAAAAAACAGAAAATAACGTTTATATTATTTGCTAGCATATGAAATATAAATTTCTTTTAAATAATAATTGCCATAATAAATTTTATAAATAATATTTAAATAAGTTATTATTTTTATTAACATAATATTTTTAAAAAAACTAAAAATTAAAAACATTTTTTTAATTTCTAAAGATATTAGTTAATATTTTTACAAATTATTATTAATTAAATTTTTATTTTTAATATTTAATTAAGTCATTATTATTAATAATGCGTAATTGAAATAAATAAAATATGTATTTTTTTAGCTTGTAAAAATATTACGTAAATATTTTTATAAAATAATAAAAAATAATTTCATGAATTACTTGACAAAAACTAAGATTGCCATATATTTGTTAAAAATTTTTCTAACTTTTTATATATAAAATGTATGTCCTCAGAAAAAATAAGGTAGAATTACTTTCACTAAGGTAGAATTACTTTCACTAAGGTAGAATTACTTTCACAATCAACGTATTTTGCTTAATATAGAAATATACAACAAAAATTCCTCTGTTTTCCGATCGGAGTTGAAAAAGTAATCATGTCGAAGGTTAAAACAAAATTCGTTTTTCTTAAAATTCTTTTTTTCTAAGACGAAAAAATTACATATTTATATTCTGCATTACTTTCTGCACAAATTTAGTACAGTTTTCTTTCATTTATGTTGTATATTAAAGCGTCAATCGCGAAGAAAAAAGCATTACGTTCTACGGGGATCGCTCCGAATTGGCACTAAGATGGCCGACTTTCGGTCAATGTCCAGTCTCTCTCTATATAGGGTCCCTAGATGTGACCGCTTACAGCTCCACCTGGTGGGAAGATAGCAGAGTTAGCTTTTCTATCTCGAAAACAGTACAAGGTATGAGAGAAAAGGTAAATCACAAAGTTGTAAAGCATTATTGATTTAGTCACGAAAAGACACCTTGTAGACATAAATGTTAAAAACAGGATGTTTAAATGTGCATCTGTTTGTTCGCAGTTTCCTACACTATAAACAAATAAAAAAAACCTTTATTTCGATGTTGAAACTTCTGTCCGTCAGATGTAACGCATATTTTAATTTTTGTTTGAACTTTACGCTGCACACATTCCAGCGTAGCGGGTGACGCATATTCACTGTAAAGTTCAATACATGTCTAACCGAAGTTTTGGTTATGAATGCAAGCGTGCATTTTTACCAATCCCACTCTTTTTAGAAATAGATGCCTCCTGATTGGCTGAAATCTTTGTTCGTTTAGTGAGTGTTTGCTCGTTATGCCGGCAACTACAAACTTCTTCCTTTTCCTTCAGTGACTTAGCGATAGCGAATGTTTAAAGCTTATATATTTCTAATTATTTATACTTCTGCTTTAAAATGTTTTATACTTATCCGTATGAGATAAAAATGAATTTATCCGACAACTACTCAAAGAGTAAACATATGACATTGTTTACAAATGAAAAAGAAATAGTGTGTTGGTAGAAAAAAGTGGCAAATCGATGTAATATTAAATTAAAAGCCAAATAAAAAAACAAAAAGAGTTGAGTTTATAGAAAGTAGGTAATATTGATGATGAAGAATTAGATAAGTTGTCTATCATTGAAGAAACTAGCTTAATTGATCTTTCATCAGAAAATGAGACTTACTGTTCACTTTGATTCTAAATTTTATGTAATGAGTAACCAATCATAAAATTAAATTAAATTTCATTTTTAAGCTATTTGTTATTTTGGTTTTTAAATTAAATTTAACATATTTATTATAAATTGCTAAATTATACAATTTAAATTTGCTAATTTTCTTGTGTAATTTTACATTTTATTTTTAAACTAAAAAACTTTTGATTCAGAGTTTATTTTTTTTATTTTTTATTTATTTATTTATTTATTTATTTTAACAAATTAATTTTCATGTACACACCATCAAATTATTTATTAATTAAAAATCTTAAATATAATAAATAATAAACATTGGGGATGCACTGAATAGCAGTTTTGATCGAATACCGAACATTTGGTCAACTGAATACTAAATATTCCGCTGGCTGATTCTATTTTCATTCAGGTGTCAATCACACTTTTTTTTTTTTTTTTACCTTTACCAGTTGTACCACTTACATTTAACAATATTTTAATTTTTATTATAAAAAAATATTTCGGAAATAGTGGTTTATTTAAATGTAGAAAAATGTTAGAAAATATTACTTGTACATGAACACATAGAATTTCTTGAATAACAATATCTTGTCGCACATATTCAAATATATATATATACAGAAAAAGTTAAGTGTAGCATCTCCACAAAAAGTTAAGTGTAGCATCATTATATGATACAGATTTAGAATATCAAGTTTGAACTTCCTGCTACTATTTGTTCTTGAGACATGCTGATAACATACACATAAAAAAAAAAAAAAAAAAAAATCTCAAGTTTGAAAATTTGACCCAAAAGCCAAAAACAATATTTTTTCCACCATATATATGAGTAAGAGAAAGTATTGATTTTGGGTCAAATTTTTCATATTAATTTTTTGTAGAGGGGGGGGAAGCCTAATTAATCATAAGGTTGTAATAATTTCAGCATGTTTAAATTAATGTTAGTAAAATAGTTTCTGAAATAAAAAGTACAATACTTTTAATTGGATTTTTGAAGTAGATAAATTTTAAAGCTACACACCCTGATCTTGATAAACCTTGTCCCGCACTGTAATACATATAAAAAAGTAAGTAGATTCGCCGCAAAATTTTAAATTAACATTTTAAATTCAATAACAAGTTTAAAATAGCAATTATCATATTTGTTCGTTTTTCGTCAAGTAACATTAATGGTTTTAAACAACTAAAAATTTTACCCCACTCACTAACAGGCAAGACAAATAAAGAAACAAATAATAATATGCTTGCATCGATCCCTTTTGTTTTGTTACATAAAACTGTCCAAATCTCATAATAATACCTTATAAATGTTAATGAAAAAAAAAAAAAATTATGCTATTAAAATTTATTTTTATCTAGGTATGTATAGAATGAACTGTAGAAACTTGTTTTTCTGATTAGTTGTATTTTTTATATATATATATTCACCCTAGTAAAATTTACACACTTTCAAAGTCATTAATAACAAATTTCATTGTGAATAAAATCCACTGAATAACTAGTTAATGGTCTTATTAAATTAAATAAAAATTTAATATATAATTTATACAAACACACACATACAATTTAATGTTACGTTTTCCAGTAATTAACAGCAATGAATATAGATATTTCTTGTTGAAATTATGAAAACAGACATCAATACAATTTTAAAAAATCCATGCAAGATATATTACACTTTTAATTATAACTACATTTATTGAGGTAGACCGCTACATTTAACAATAATACAAGTGCAGTTAGAAAAAAAAAAAAAAAAAGAAAAAAGAACTAAATAAAAATACTTAATTTTATAAATTTGAAAGATTCGTAATCTTTTTAAAGAGTTTTTTTTTTTTTTTTTTTTTTTTTTTTTTAACAGATTATCTATTGTACACAAAATTATCAATTACGCAATATATATTAAAAGCATATATTATTTTTATTCTTAGTAATTCTTCAAATCATTTGTCAATATCAACAATCAACACCTTCCTCTTTACCCTTAATTTTCTTTTCTCTTTCGCTTCTACGATAGCCGATAAATACGCAAAGGATTCAGCCAATCAGAAGGCACCTTTTTCTGAAGAGAGTGGGATTAGAAAAAATGCATACAGCGTATCAGTTCTTTACGTTTCTAAAGCCTTTTTTATTTAATGTATGGTCATTCAATAGATAGTTTTTCGCATATCCGATAAAGGCAAGAAAAGTGACACTACTTAAAAATACAGTATTTAAGAAAATTCAGCTTAAAGATAGGGCATTGACAAGAATGAAACTGAGACAACTGTCTCTCGAGTGGATAATTTTTTAGATGGAGATGTAAATACTTGTTTACATTTGGGGCATTTCATACATTTTTTAGTGACATAAACTCGAAATTACCATTTTTTTAAGTTGTGTCATTTTTCTTGTGGATTGTGATTTGTGAAACCACCGTCGAACGTCTTCTGATGTTCTGCTACAAGAATAAATTTTCACTGAAAAGAAAAAAATAAAATATTTTTATAAAAAGAAAATAGAACCGACTCCAAAAAGCAACTGCTATTCAAACAACTAAAAATAAAAGAAAATTGGCATAAAATGGAACTGTAAATTGCGTATAAAAGTATAAAATAATTTCATTCGTCGAAGAACCTAAACACTACAATTAAACATAACTTTTGAAGTCGGCGCAAAATTAAATAAAAATTGATACTTTTATTTAATACAAAAATGAAGTTCTGTTTAAAATATACATCTCACTTTAGCATCTGCAAAACGCAGCCGAAAACTACTTTGATTCAAGTACACAAATAAGATTTCGTAAACTGCAAAAGTTGACGGAGCTGCTGGTATCTGGCGTCCTTGGTGAAAACAAATCACCAAATTATATCAGTAAACATATTTAATTCCTTTGAGAAATCTTTGTTGTTTTAATAAGGTATATTAAGATAACAATCAAGAATATGAAACAATACTTCGTACAGTATATATTATAAAATTATACATCTCGGGTGTATATTTTTGCATTATGTTTTGATCGCCAAATCCAAAAGCCGCCAAGGATGATAGTTATCAAAGTTTTACCAAGTTTGCAAAGAAAACTTTAGTAATTTCGTAGAAACATAAATAGCGAAGAATGTTCACTGTTCTATGTAGATGTTACTAATGGACTAATTGTATACAGTGATAAAATAATAAAGGAAACATGAAAATGGATCATTTGAGACAACAGCATTTGTAGCTACCGGTCTAAAAACAAATCTTTAAAAATGAATTCAATTTTATTTAATTTTGCGTCGACTTAATAGTTATGTTTAATTGTAGTGTTTAGGTTGTTTGACGAAGAAAATTATGTAATTTGTTTTTGATCTGCAAGCAATTAATTATATGCAAATAATTTCAAGTATATTCACCAAATGTTTTCAAACATTATTGTATACTTTTATTAATTACAACTCATGAATAAAGGAGCACAAAAGTTTTTCCATAACTTTTTTATTTAAAAAATAATTATTCTAGTTAATATATACAAAATTTCACTTCTTTTCATTTTTACATCTGATTTTTAACTGAATTGATATAACATTGAATATTATAATAACCTGAAATTATATAAATTGTCATCATGAGAAACTTGTTTAGAATTGTGAAATTACGTTAATTTAATCGGTGAGGCTAGAAAGTTCTTCCTGTAACTTTTACGCTTCTAAAATATACTTTCTGTCGAGTTCCAAAGGGACTTTATTTAGATTGAATCTCATATTCACGGCTAAGATTGGTAAAATAAGGGTTCCGTAGTTGCCTTGGCTCAGGTGCTTGAGTCCAGTTCTCTCTGTGAATCTCTGGCATCTCGCTTGTAGCCTGGAGTCCATATGGCACGTTGCCCCGAATTTTGCGACGTAAAATTTGCGTGGGGTTATTGGGTAGCCACTTGACTTTGCTGATCTTAGGAACCTCTTAGGAGTGAATGGGCCTATTAAAACCTATGACATGTTTGTTGGCATTTTCCATTAACACGCAATTTAAGACCTATAACTAAGACTGTTGTTTCGAATGCCCCTTACATAATTTTGAATGCCTGCATTGCACAATTTTATTAAAATTCAGTTTTTAAAAGTAAATGTAACACAACATAGAATTACAAAAATAAGAGCTGGAAATATAATAACCAGAGTATCCCAAATGCACTGTTAAAAAATGCAACTTTGCAGCCAGAAATTCTCTGTAATTTGAGAAAATAGTCGTAAATTACAGAAAAATTACGTTGACAAAACGTATTTTTCTGTCATTACAGAGAATTTCTGGCAGCAAAATTGCATTTTTTTAATAATTTAGAATCTTCAGGATTCGAACGCTCAGCCACTGTGTGTTTTAGCCCGCTAAGCCTCAAGGCTTCGTTTTCTATATAGTTCTTAGTATGTCACCTCTTAAAACATGCAATTACTACTTTAAGTGCAAACCTTGAGCTCATCAATTACTTACGTTTTAAACACTTACATTTTAAACCCTTTCAGCACCTTTGGCAAACCTTTTGAGATCTCGGGAGAGCGCCAGTGGCGAGTTACATCAAAATTTTATACTAGGCTAATTTAGATTGAAATTGTGTTGAAACAAAATGACTAGTGTACATTATATACGTACTAAGTCCTCGAAAAAAAATTTTTTTTTTTCCAGTTTGGGAAACGAATGTGATATAGTGAAATTTTGTTAAAAAAAAATTGTTTTATTTGTGGGCTTTTTATTTATAAACATTTCTGGTGTGAAATGTAAAAAAGACGTCAAGAAGGATAAGAAATGAGAGTGTTTGTATTCATGTTTTAGATTATGGTGATAATGAATTTAGTGTGTCAACAGACAGTGGATCATCAGAAATTGACTCTGATACGCAAGAAAAGTTTAAGACGTTGACAATAGTGAATGGTATGAATACCTTGATTATGATTCATATGAAATCCCTCTACTTGGAAATAATACTAATCCAACGTAATTGTCACAAATAATTTATCTCATATGGATTATTTCAAAGTATTTTTTCCTGGTGGTTTATTTCAGTTCATGACAATAGAAATTAATAGATTTACTTTGCAGTTTTATGACCAAACTACTGAACTGCCACATTCATCTCGTTTTCAAAAGTGGTTATAAACTGATATTTTCAAAATGAAATTATCTGTGGCTTTACATTTTGCACTAGGACTCTGTAGTAAAAATAAAAGTAAGGATTATTGGGATAATTTCCATCTAACTTATACCCTGTTCATGGAAGTCATGTCTAGAATCAGATTTGAAATACTAATTACTTCATTTCTACATTTCAGTAACAACAAATTTGAATGCCCCACCCCCACCCGCCCCAAGCGATGATCCACTATAGAAAGTTAAGCCATTATTGGATATAACCAACCCTTTAATAAGTACAGCATATGGATATTCTAAGTATTTATGTATAGTATTTATGTAATACAAACTGATTTCATAAGCAAGGCGCCTTCATTTTAAAGTGAATATAACCCATTTCGTTTCTCGCTCCTTGGTTCAGTTGGTTAGAGCGTCACATTAATAACGCGGTAGTCTAGAATTCGGTTCCCGGAAGGTCCGGCGTGTTAATTTTTGCAGATAATTAGTTAGAAAAGGTGTCAATTGATACGAGAAAATTTTTCGTTGCTTACCCAGTATCTTAAGAATTTTTTGAGCAGTTATTTTTAAGATTTTTTTTTTTTTTTTTTTTTTTAGATATTAAATATCACAAAATATTTTTGATAGTTAAAAAAAAAGCACCAAATGAAAAGTTTTAAGTAAAAAATACATAAATAAATATTTTTTTAGAAACCTCTTATTTTTGAAATTGGATTTTGTCATAGCGTCGTCGTGTCATGCTATAAAAACAAAGCGTTTCCACTTTAAAGTAGATGTAAGGAACTTTTACATAGTTCAATGGCTCAGTTGGTTAAAGCGTCATGTTGATAACGTGATGTTGGTAGGTGGGATCGATCTATAAAGGCCGACGTGTTACTTTTTTGTATATAATTAATAAAAAAGATGTGATTTGTTAAAAATAAAACCTTTCATAGCCTACACAGCATCCTAAGAAATTTTGATTAGTTTTTTTTAAGAAGCTTTTTTTTTAATAATAATAAAAAAAAAAAAAAACCGCTGAAAACTTTTTGCCTTAAAAAGCATAAAATAAAATTTTATTCTTGCAGAGGCATGCTACAAAAAAAAGTTCCAACAATAAGAAAATTTTAAAGAAGATTGCAGCTATTTCACTTTGACACCAGATGATAATTCTTAAATAGTCAAAGTATTTCGAAAAGGATTTAAGAACAATATTTTTCTTTTGCATTACGTAGATTTTTCTAGCATGTTCTATGATATTTTTTATTGTTCTTTGATTTTTGGTTAGAATGTCATGCGTTGGTCGTGGGTTCGATCCTCGAAGGCCGACGTGCTATTTTTTTTTTTTTTTTTTTTTTTTTTTTCCTTTTCAGATAATTAAAAAAAAGTCAGTATCTAAAAGAAAGTATTTAGCGTTGTACACAGAACCCTAAGAAATTTTGATTAGATTTTTAAAAAGCTTTATTTATAACTAAAAAGCACAAAATAAAAATTTAAGTAAAAATTGATTTTTTAAGATTAAAAGCTTTTTATTGTGAAGCCCTAAAAAGCATAAAATAAAAAATTATTGAGGTAAAGACATGCTATAAAGGAATGAAAGTTTTAACACTAATGAAATTTTGGAGAAATATATAGATATTTCCCTTTTGCAAGAGATGAAAAATTTAAATATTCTAAATATTTTTAAAAGCTTTTGAGACCTTTGAAATTTACTGCTTGACGAATAATTATACAAAAAAAAAATAATAACTAAGATTATTGGTCTCGAATGCTTTTCAAAATATTTTGAATATTTAAAAATTTTCATCCCTTGCTAAAAGGAAATATCTATATTTTTCTCTAAAATTTCATTAGTGTTAAAACTTTCATTCCTTTATAGCATGCCTTTGCCTCAATATTTTTTTATTTTATGCTTTTTAGGACTTCATAATAAAAAGCTTCTAATCTTGAAAAATAATTTTTTACTTAAATTTTTATTAAAGTTCACAATTACTATGATGATAATATGAACTTATATTATTTATCACTTTACTTTATAACCTTCTATTTTAAACCTGAAATAGTTATCGAAGGCCATATATTTTACATAGTAATGGTAATTATTAATAATAAAATTGTTACACTTCAAATTAAATAAGTGTGCTGAATGAAATACAGTTGGTAACAAAAAATGTGAGAACACTAGCAAAAATTCCTTTACAAAAAAAGTACACTTAATACTGTTTTGTTAAATAAATCTTTGTCAAATCCTGTTCTTAGTCAGTCTAAGAACAGGATTCGACAAGGATTTATTTAGCAAAACTGTATTAAGCGTACTTTTTTTATATAGGAATTTTTGCTTGTGTTCGGACACTTTTGTTACCGACTGTACATAGGATCAAAAATTAAAAGATATTTAAAATGCAGTGTTTTTTTTTTTTTTTTTTTTTTTTTTTTTAATTATTCATTTCAACACTCCTACCTAACCAATCAAGCGAAACACCACCTATACATATATAGTAACTAATTATTGCCGGACAAAAGGCTGACATTTTTTTTTTTTTTTTTTTTTTTACTTCATTTTACAATAACCCTTTCTTCATTTTCATCTAGAGTTTAAAAAAAAAATCGCTAGAAAAATTGTAGTGAAATACAAATGAAACTCACGAGCCATTTCTCTTTTGTTAAAATGAAGTGACAAAATGAGATTTGATTACGATAATAGTTGCTAGGCAACTTTATATATTTTAAGTATTTTAACGTTTCTGTCAATTGATTAATGAACGCAACACTTCTAAGATTAAATTCAATTTTATTTCTCCGCGGTTTGAACTATCCATACATGCATTCAATCACATAGGTTGAAACAATCTTGCTTTCTCTCTTTGTAAACTCTCTGCTCAATAAATCCCAGCATATCAATTCGTATTAACTTGCACTTTTTTTTTTTTTTTTTTTTTTCACACTCAGCTTGAGTGATTAAGCTGAATTATAAATTGTTTATTGTCAAAGAAACAAAAGGAAAAACCGCTTTCACTTGGTGTGTTTGCCCGAAAGAAATAGGCCTCTATCCGAACAAAAACAATAATACCTAATAACATTTATTGTAAATTTCAAAATACTAAATTTGAAAAGAACTAGTATGATGTGGCCACCATATGACTTTCTTCTATATAATGTTACTCAAAATTTATTCAATACAAATTATTTATTAAATTATGAAATTATGAATGCATACGACTTTTATCAGACAGAATTATGTTATCACTAAATGCTGAAAGATGTCAGTTTTTTGCAAATCAGGAGAAGTGATTTTTTCCCGTTCTTTTTTTTTTTTTTTTTTTGCTTTAAAAGATTAAAAAAAAAATCGATAACTTTGTTTTAAATTATCCCAGATCTATAGTTCAACCATTCGTTTTAAATGTATTGATGAGATCTTTCGAAAGACACCCATAATAAAAATTTACTCCCCCCGGGGGGTATTCCCTTCTCTAGGGGTAGGGGGAAGCGATGCTCCCACATGCCCAAAATTTTTTTCCTAGTTAACTACTACTATTATCAATAATTCATATTAATTTTACAATCGCACGATTAAAATAACTCTCATTATGTACATTTATACGACATTTTGTCCTATACTGCCAAGTTAAAAATTTAGAAAAAATGCGATAACAGCGCCATCTGTTGAGCAATTGTTCCACAAATCTAATCAGCACCAATTTATGTCAGGGTCCAACTAAATACCAAGTTGGTTAAATTTCGTTCATTGGTTCGTGAGATACAGCGTCCACAAAAGTTGTGATACACACACACAGACTGACATTTTTTAAAACAGTCAAGTCGTATTCAGGACATCCCAAAAAGCGTAAATCCATCGAAAACTGGAATTCGAAAATTTTCACGAATCCAATGTTTTCTCTATATATACATATAGACGAAAGTAAAAAAAAAAACTGCTGTTATATGAATAATATTTAAGTGATTATTGCAATGATTTGTTAATACAATTTTTTTTTCATTATCTCCTTTTAATAAATTTCATAAAAGAGTGCAGCTTTCTTGTTATACATTTTAAAATGAATTTTTAATTCCAGGAAATTTATTTAGCAGCGATACGTAATTTTGATAATGTGAATCATCTTGACCAATTAAAAAAAAATCAAATCTTAGTTTTATATGCAGAAGTATGTCTGATATTATAATTTATGTACCCAGAGATTCAGAACTTTTTTTTTTATTATTTTTTGTTTTTTATCTTTTCAGAACGGAAGCTTTTTATTGGAATGCTGTCCAAGAAATGTTCGGAAAACGATGTCCGTCTTATGTTTTCCTCCTTCGGTAGTATAGAAGAATGCACGGTCTTACGAGATGCTAATGGACAAAGTAAGGGTAAGTATAATTATTTTTTCCTTGATCAATAGTGGAACTATAAATCATAAGTGACATATCGAAGTTAAATTTCTGTATAAAAGAAAATTAAATAAATATATAAGTGTATGTGTGTTTGTTGAAGGAGGGGGGGGGGCAAAAATCGAAGTACTTTCTTTGTTATAAACTTAAGTATTTCATAAAATAAAGAGCCAGAAATTAGTAAAATTATGAAATAATTTGATATTAAACTTTTTTTTGTACTTATAATTATATACACTCACGTTCAAAATAAAGCAAATTTACACATTATACGGGTTTTGTCGATTACCTAAAAAAATACTTTATGGATTCCCTCAAAATTTGCTATACCACACATATTCCAGCAAAGGCTTTGTCCTAAAAGCAAAAAAGTTGCCAGTAAAAATTAAATAAAATATTATTTCTCATCATCCTATTAAGAATAATTCTTGAAAAATGGGCAGTAGCTGTAAGATATTATTATTATGCTTTTTTCAGTTGTATACATATATTCATTTGTATGAAAAAACCACGTATGAAGTAGTAAAGGTTTTTTTTTTTTTTTTTTTTTTTAATAGCATCCAAAAATTTTCGGGAGTTTTCGTTTATAACATAAAGGTTTTCTAAATCAGTCCAATGTCATTTTTGGATTCCTTATCATACTATACGTATGAGGAACTTGCGTATATCGTGAAAATTTTCGATATGGGTTTTCTGAATTTGTTACTAGTTTTCAGGCGTGAGGAATCCGAAAATAACAAAATTGATATGGTGTCCGCCTGTAGAGTGTCAGTTAATGGATTAGTGTGCAATGCTCATATTACACACAACGATTTTTCGCACAACTTTTGAGCCAATGTTGTTGGCTCAAATCACCTCAACGCCCAGTGTAATAGGAATTGGGAATCCGAACATTTCTTTCTGGCTAGTCATAAAAAGTTCTTCGTACGAGCAACTTCTCCTACTATGATAAGCCAATGATAAGAAACCTCCTTTTATGCGCCGAGAAAAATCAGCGCCGGCGGAAATTCATTTCATTCATCGTTGTTCGCCTCGCTCTCCCATAGAGACTTCACGTCGTCCCCGTTAAAAGAGCAATAAATAGGTGCACCTTGACATGTACTGAACACCGTGCAAACCAGTTTTTCGAACAATTTTTGACTGAACTATTGCAACCCTCTTTCGGATTTCAGCTCCCAGAAATTGGAGTAAAAATTTCGCTCAAATGAAAGTTGCGTGAAAAATCGCTGTGCTCAATGCTCCTATTATACACAATGATTTTTCGCACAACTTTTGAACCAATTATTAATTTGAGCCAGTTTTGTTGGTTCAAATCACCTCAACGCCCAATGTAATAGGAATTGGGAATACGAACAATTTTTTCTGGCTAGTCGTAAAAAGTTGTTCGTACAAGCAATAAGCTAATGATAAGAAAACTCCTTATACGCCCCGAAAAAAAACAGCGCCGGAGGGAATTTATTCATCGTTATTCTCTTCGCTCTCCCATGGAGACTTCGCGTTGCGTCGTCACCGTTAAAAAAGCTATAAATAGGTGTGCCTTAACATGTACAGTCGGTAACAAAAGTCTCCGAACACTAGCAAAAATTCCTATATAAAAAAAGTACACTTAATACAGTTCTATTAAATAAATCCTTGTCGATTCCTGTTCTTAGACTAAAAACTGGATTCGACAAGGATTTATTTAACAAAAATGTATTAATTGTACTTTTTTTACATAGGAATTTTTGCTAGTGTTCGGAGACTTTTGTTTCCGACTGTACTGTAGATCGTGCAAACCACTTTTTCGAACAATTTTTGACTTAACTATTGCAACCCTCTTTTAAATTTCGGCTTCCAGAAATTGGAGCAAAAATTGGCTCAAATGAAAGTTTCATGAAAAATCGTTGTGTGTAATAGGAGCATAATAGAAGCATTAGTTTGTTAGTCTGTGTATATGATATCTTAAGAATAAACGGTCGTAAAGAGGTCTGATCACTTTTTAAATATCACTTATTACACTGGCAAGAACCCTATTGATGTGCATTATTCTAATTTAAAAATTTTATAAGTTATTCGTAATTTACGATTTCCTTAACATGGGAGAGTAGGACGAAATTTCACTTAAATGTGCATTAAAAGGAATATTTTTATATGAAAGATGTTGGACCAGCTTTTTAATATCGGTTATGATGCTGGCATGAAAATCATAAACTATGAACATTCTACTTTGAAAATTTCGAAAATTATTCGAAATTTACGAATTTTTTAATTTGGTAGAATATGACAAAAATTTCGCTTAAACGTCCATTTTGAGAGATACTTTCATAGTAAAGTTGCCATACTACTTTTAAAATACCATTTATGGTACTGTTTTGAACATCATTGACTACGAATATTCTAATTTAAAAATTTTGTACGTTATTCGAAATTTGTAATTTCCTTAACATAGCAGAATAAAGCAATATTTCACAAAAACTTGCACTATAGGGATCATTGCTTTAAAAATAGTATGGAATAGCATAAAAATTAAAATACAAGTTTGACCCCCCATAAAATTATTTAAAAAATTAAGATAAGGTGAATGTATCGAACTGAAAGGTTGGTAACCTAGTAGTTTGGGCTTTTTAGTTTGTCACCGTGTCGAGCGATCGGTCAAATTCATTTCTTTTAACATGAAGCCCTGTAGTAAAAATTTGTGATAACAAATATCTGATGGGGATCTAAGCAGAGTCCACCTATGCCATCTAGTTCAAAAAGCTAATATACTACAGTAGAGACAGTATACTGCAATCAGAATTGAAAGTATGAGTATTTTTATTAAGTATTGTTTAATTGCTGATGTACAAGCATTACCATAATTTCATTTGAATAATGTGTTAGCCAAATAGTTGCTCTTGTAAAAAAAGAAAGAAAGAAAATAACGTAAAAATTCAAAAATATATAGAAAAAAGGAGTGGTTTCATGTATTCTTAAAAAGAAACAAGCCTACAGTCGGCTGCAAAATTATTCGAGCACTAGCAATAACCCTTGCCAAAAAAAAGTACACTTAATACAGCTTTGTTAAATAAATCCTTGTCGAGTCATGTTCTTAATCAGTCTAAGAACATGATTCGACAAGGATTTACTTAGCAAAACAGTCTTAAGTGAACTTTTTAAATATAGGAATTATTGGCTAGTGCTCGAATAATTTTGCAGCCGACTGTATAAGGGATTTTACTCTAATTTTTATTTTAAATCAATATTCATTCTATCGACGATATCTTTCTGAACTTTCATGATAGTTGATTGGGTTATTTACAAAAGTAACTCTATACATATTATATTGCTAATACACGAAAGAAATTTACTTCACGCTTTTGCATACACAGTTAAATATAACTTTGTAAAAATGTTCTTATTTTATCAAGTATCAAATATTTTTACATTCTATGGGAAATCACATCGCATACAGAGACATTTATAACCACGTGTCACTGTACAAACAACTAATTAATTAAAAATTACACTTTAGAAACCCGTATATAGTCGGTAACAAAAGTCTCCGAACACTAGCAAAAATTCCTATATAAAAAAAGTACACTTAATACAGTTTTGTTAAATAAATCCTTGTCGAATCCTGTTTTTAGACTGACTAAGAACAGGTATCGACAAGGATTCATTTAACAAAACTGTATTAAGTGTACTTTTTTTATATAGGAATTTTCGCTAGTGTTCGGAGACTTTTGTTACCGACTGTACGTTATATATCCTAATAGAGATACATGGCAGTTACAGTTAAGCTTGATCAGTCAGTCCGTAAACCATAAGTTGTAGAAATTTTAGTTAGAGCTTTTTCTGGGTCACCATGGAGCAACTTGAAGTCTGGCCTAGGAACTTGCGTTTAGTCGGAGGTTTACAAGGATAGTAACTTGGGTCGCCTTGGAGCATTTTTCCCAGACTTCAAGTTGCTCCATGGTGACCCAAGTTACTCCTTACTATACTTGTAAAGCTCCAACTAAACGAAAGTTCCTAGGCCAGACTTCAAGTTGCTCCATGGTGACCCAGAAAAAAGCTCTGACTTAAATTTCTACAACTTTTGATTTACGGACTGACTAATCAAGCTTAACTGTAACTGCCATGCATCTTTATTATGATATATAATGTACGTGTCGCGCTGCACTTGTAATCTAACTATGTTTTAATTTGTCCTAATGATACCCAGATAAGGTGGGTGAAAAGCTTTGATGAAATGTTCTTTGTAATTTTAAAGGATTTTAATTAAATATATCTTTTTAAAGAAAATGTGTACGTGTTTCTAAAGTGTAATTTTTAATTAATTAGTTATTTTTACATTCTGATTGTGATACGCTGTTTCTATTGCAGTATGTCATGTTTTCTAAAACTGAAAAAAAGTTTCTAAAGTTTCGTGTGTTCTGTCATATCTTCTAAACTATAAATTCAATTTTCCTGAATAAGTTATCCTTCGACTTAACTAAATGACTAAAATAATGATATTTAAGAAAAATGGTGGTAAAATCCAAAATGATTGTCCCTCGACTACAGTATTTGGTACGATCTTACCATATTGTTAGTGTGGTGTTACAATATAGATACGAGAGTTCCTTTCTCACATGTAGGTTTTTAATTTAAATGTTATTACAGTATTTTTTTTTAATTAATAGCGTTTCATCTTGAATTATACATAATATTATACGTTTATCCTTTATGTACTTAGTAGTTTATTTTTATTTTATTTTTTCCAATGTGTTTCTTATGTTAGGTTTTTTTTTTTTTTTTTTTTTTTTTTCGTTTCTTATTTTCCATACTCTTTTTATCATTCTCCCACTTTCTATTAATTATTATTATTTTTATTTACACGGTCTATAATTCATATTACCGGGATTTTTGTTTCTGTTCTTCTTCTTTAACTTTGGTAATTTTGCACACGGACTTGTTGAAACTAATTTTTACCACTCTGGAAACCTTTGTAGTAATCAATACCTGTCATAATTACATGAGAGTTTGACAGCGTACAATTCACAACCTCTCCTCAATATTTATCTTTTAAAAAAACAATACAACAATTATCCAGTAGTTGTCACTTTAAACCTATAAAATACTTTCTAAATATTCTGCTTGCCCACGATTTTCCTCCACTGTAATTTTTATTTATAAACCTCCTACTGCTGAGTGCTGTAAATCACACTGATTTTATAAGTATTCCAACGACTGTTGTTTTTAAATGTAACAGATATATCAAATGTTTTAAGTAAACCTGATTCTTCAAATTACCCAACAGCTAAAATTTGCGCGATGTTGAGATCAGGACAGCAAGGAAGCCAAGCCTGTGGAAATTAATGACTAATCATCCTGCGTAGGCGATAGTTTACAATAATATCTGTTGAACAATATAAAGAATCTGGGAAACGTTTTATCATGCATGTTATTCTGTAACTTTGAAGAGGTTATCACAACGTTGTCACTATACCCTGATATAATTTACTCTTTCAAAAAAATTATACCTCAAAACAAAAAAAAAAAAAAAAAGGAATAAAATATTTCTCTCTCTCTCTCTCTCTTTCTTTCTTTCTTTTGAAAGCTGCATATTCATTCAATCATTGAGTTAAATATTACCATCTTGTAAAACAAATACCGAAAAACTAATGTTCTACGTTTAAGAATAAAAACTTTGTAAACAAAATAATATAAGTACATACAGTACGTAAGTACACAAAGTACATAAAGTACGTGCAGCATAAAAATAGCAACATACAAATGCAAACAAGTGTCAAAAAAAAAAAAAAAAAAAAAAAAGAAAGAAAGAAAGAAAAAGTAAAGAGAGAGAGACAAAGAGATGACTCTTAAAATTCTGAAGCGGTAAATTGGTGTAATACTAGTTAAATATTAAAAAAAGGAGGGTGTGAAAAGAGAATAATATAATAAAACAGTGAAATAAGTATGTCATGGTAAAGCAACATTAACTCATGGAAGACCAATGCAAATATTTCCAGAACTTCTTGGACCTTATCATTCGGCTTATAAAACTTATTCTTTAATCATATTTCTTGCGACCATGGGAGCCTCTGCGCAAGTGCGGACTCAACGAGTCTAGTGTTAAAATAGGGATGATAACTCTTGTCATTGAAAGAAAATAAGCGATAAGGGAACACCGAATGACTGAATGTTTACCAAATCCCTACCTGTCTGTCAATTTGGCACCTCTCCAAGCCTTTGGAATCGTCATGACTGCTAGGCATAAAAAACGTTGTTACACTGTAGGCGTTTCGTATCACTTGCCAAACAGTAGAAAAAGACATATCAATATTACGAGAAACATGCAATTATTCCAGTTGTTATTCCATGTTATTGTAGTTATTCAATATTATTACATGTAGTTATTTTATATTGCAAAATTATTTATCGTTGCCGCTTTGACTGCAGCAATCGTGCCTACTTTTTTCGCCTGACGAAGAGTCGTGGGTTCTTCCGACACGAAATAATTGTTGCGAGTTTATTGCATTTTATGGTGTTTTTTCAAAGTTTTGCAATTATTAATTATTATTATGTAGTTGTTGGTTAGATGTTTGAAAGAACGTAGAAATATCCTATATAACATGCTAAGCACGCAAGTATATTCGTTAAAAAAATTGGCCATCATGTCCTGACAGTGTCATCCATCTTCAGCGAGGATATATCCGGCATCAAAAATGTTGTCATTTTGATATCAAAATTTCGATAACAGGACTCTCACTTTCTAGGCTAACATTGTTCTATTGACGAATTGGGATTCTTTTTTGGAGAGCAATTACCTCCCTTTTTTATTTTAATCCTTTATTTGTGTACATTACGCAGACACAGTGTTTTCGGTTCCTAAACATTTAGAGTAACATACCATTTCTTATAAAACCAAATTGAAATATAATACTGGACTTATCTGGGATGCTTCACATAAAACTATTGAAAATATCTGAACTCTATGGTTAAAGGTCTGAGCAAAAATAACACTTAGGATCGACGTGAGATACCATGTATTTTTGAATAAATAAGCATAAAATAAAAAAAAAATTATATTTAATGTCAAATAACATTATGTCATTCTGTACTATAATACTTTTTTTTTTCTCTTTTAAGAGATCGCGCATTCTTCGCCAATACACAGTTTGTGGTCAATTTATGAAAGGAATTCATGTCAGATAGAGATATCGCTCCTATTACCTACGAGTATTCTAATACAATGTGTTTATCATTTACTTAGAAAATTTGAAAATTGTAGAAGTTCTCAAGATCAAAGTTTTGCAAGAAAAACATAATTATGCCTTTATTGGTAATAATAATAATAGTAATAATAATAATAATAATAATAGTAATAATAAAATACAGATTTTGAAGAATGAGGATAAATGTACCTATTACAAACTAATCCTGTAAAATCCTACTTTTCGACGCCTTTTATGCTTCGAAAGTATTTTATCATTACCTTTCCTTAAATTGTTATAAGACTTTTGGGATATCCAGTAGTTAATATTTTGTTTTCTGAAGCATCCTCTTCCAACTGAGCATTTTTATTTTTGATTACTGTTGACGAATGAGAAATCCGAAACATTTCCCAAAAGAAAGGAACCCCATTTCTTTAACAGTCGAGCATCAATCTCAATTTTTCGGAACACATCCTAGCGCTAAGTGTTTGTCAAGAAATGAGAGCACGTGAATAGCTATGATTGGTCACCCATTCCAGACTACGGAACCAAATATTTGCGAAGACAAAAGAATATAAATGGCCTTTTGTTTATCTAGCAAACTTTGACAAACTTACTTATTTCCTGTTTCCATCATTCACAAGTTTTAATTTTTTTGTCAAAATATTATCTCTTTTCATGCTGCAGGAAGAAATTTATTAAAGACTATTCTTCTAATGATTTTATTAAAAGAAATTACGGCAGATAAGATAAAAATGAATAAAAAATTTCCCTCTGAAATATTTTTTTAACGTTACTGATAAGATAACTGTTTTTTTTTTTTTTTTTTTTTTTTTTTTTTTTTTTTTTTGGAAGGAAAAAAAAAAAAAAAAAAAAAAAAAAAAAAAAAAAAGGTAACGTGTAATATTTCGCATATTATCTCTTACACTTTTAGAAACCTAATATAAAAGGGGTTTCTTTTATTTATTTATTTATTTATTTTTTCATTTCTTTTAGTTAAACACATAATTTTAAACAGCTAAATCGCTTGAAATATGAATATAATTTCTTATTATTGCCAGATATGATCTCAGTTTTATTTGGAATTGTCTAGACTTTCAATTTGCGAGAGATATCAAGAGAAAAATAAGAATAAATATTTCAACCTGTCTCTAAAAAGAGGAAATATATATATTTATTTTAGAAAATTTTTATTTTTTACTATAGGGTTTTAAATAAACTTGTACCATTATGCTGTACTTTTTTTTCTTGTAAAGAATTTGAAATATTAATATCTCCTTTCAAGTTTCGAAACATTTTTAATATTGATCTTTTAAGCTCTATTTTTATAATACGAAATAATTTTCTGAAGCACAAAGCCATTTTTAAAGTTGTTAATTTTGTACAGCATATTCTTTAATGAATTTATGTATGTTTTCCTTCCTTTAGAAATACTTTTATATTTGGATTGTATTTTAAAGAAATATTTCATTTATTTCATATAAGATAAAAATAAAATACGTTTAGCTGAAATAAGTAAATTGCGAAATACAGAAATGTTAAACAAAAGTCGTAACAGGTCGTTAAATGCACAGAAAAAATGTCATAATAATGGATAAAAGCTTTAAAAACAAACATTATTATTTTTTTTTTTTAATATTCAATAATTGTTTCCGGTTGAAAATATTAAGCACAACCCTTCATCAAACGAAAAAAGAGTAGGCAAGAGTTTTACATTAAAGCAATAAAAATGGCCTCTTTTAGAACTTAGTTGATTACAAATTTTCTCTAATTTTCAAGCCTTTCCAAGAAACAGAATTACTTAAAATCTCGTCCACTTTATCGTGTGTATAATACCCCTCCCATTGATAGTGTCTTAACTAAATTTAATAAACTCTCCGTCGTATTACATGAATGGCACTAAAATAACTCCGTTGTTTCTTTTTTTTTTTTTTTTTTTTTTTAATTCCTACATTTCTTTCAATATCTGTATAAGTTTTGGACTCACAAGGAAGGTTTCCATAGGCACATACGCAAAAAATTTTGAAAAATTTTGAGAATACTCTCCTCATGAGGTTTTATTTAAAAAAAAAATTCCAGCGGAATCACTATATATCGTCCATAAAAAAAAAAAAAAAAATGAAAATGTCCGATTCTTGGCTATTTATCTCTTGTTGGCGACATAATGAAAACTGATTCAAAACGGTAAATGCTGATTACAGTAAAACGTTTTCCATACTCTTTAGTTTAAGAAAATTTATTTTGAATAAATACAGCTTTTATAACTACAATTTTGCCATGTATATTTATAAGTAAACCTAACGATCAATTTATACAACCGTTAATTTAATGTGAAATACTTAAACTAAGCTTAAGTTTTACTTGAATGTCAAATATCATATGGCTTAAAGTAAAACAGTACGCACATTTATATATATTGCATAATAAATTAAAAAGAACGTACATAACAGTTTGAAAATGAAACAATAGTAAACGGCAATCACTTATAAGTGCGTTATTTTATGTTTTTGAAGAATACCGATTCATTAACTTGTGATTTAGATCAAAATTTAAATTGATAAAAATTATTTCAAACTTAAATTTAAATTTCAAGTTTGAATATAGATTACACAGTAATATTGAAAATTTACATCTACTTTATTATAATTTACTTTTTATTACACTGGTTAGATAAAATTTACCAAATAACTTTTTTAACTGTATATACGGAATTTATTTAAATAAGTCTAACTAAAAAAAAAAAATACATTTGTATAACTGCAATTTATGAACCGCGTATCTCTTGTTAATTTGTTCAAAATTTAACAAATTTTAATGGAAAATTATGAAGAATTAAAAATTTTTAAGCTCGTAATGAGTTTAAATAATATTCATATATTAGAAGGGGGAGCAAAACAGATCTTTGGATTTCAAAAATGTACAAAAGCAAATTTATTTATATGATGAAAAAATTTGATATTTGAAAATGCTTCACTAGAAGATGCAATTGCACCCCCTCTTCCCAAGAAAAAAACTTTTTTTTTCTTTTTTTTCATACTATTGGTTATATTTTCTATTTGTTTCTCCCGATGATATAATCCACGCAATTTTTATACATATTTTAAACTTCGTTTAGACACTTTATAAACTGCAACATGCATTTCCAGAATCCACATTATGCCAGCAATTTACAGCCTTTTCATAGTCCATGATATATATTTTTTTATTTTGATGTTTCACATCTTTATCGAGGCAATTCAGTCGTTTACTCAATTTTATCAGAATTTTCCGATATTTCGTTAAACGAAGGCTTTTCATCATGTGAAGGATGCCTTCAACTTTTTCATAACTTACACAATCATATTTTTTTAATGATTCATAATACGAATTACTGATACCCAATTTTATTGCACTTTATGGCAAATTGTCTCGCAACACATCAACATAGGTTTAAGCTGTCATATTCCCATCAATGAAACACAAATTACCTTCTCCTTTGCATCCCAAAACCACAACAGAGTCTCCTCCATATTTAATTGTAAGTAATACATTTTTATTAAGAAAAGTGGTGCCACGTTTCTTCCAAACAGTCTCTTGCCATCTGATTTAAAAATATTGAAAGTATTCTCGTCAGATAATATGACGTTTTTCCAGAAATCAATTGGCTTATTGATATAATCCCTAGCGAATTCAAGTCTTTTCAGTCTATTTCGTGCATTTATGAAAGGTTTTTTCCTTGGAGATCTCCCAGAAATTTGTACATTGTGTCGAACACTTTGGGCACTAATTTGAACCCTAGATGTTGAAGCGAACATCACTGGCTAATGTAATCGCACTAACAAATGGATCTTTTGATGCTTCTCTCATGATTTTCGGCTTAATTCGCTTTGAAGTTTCTTTGGACGTCCGGAACGCAACGTATTTGCGTTAGATCGTCTTTCTTCATGACGTTTTACAACATACCGAACAGTAGAGAAGCAAACATTTACTTTTTTGCCTTTTTCTCGATAACTTAGGCCATTTTCCTGAAGAGAATTTTTTTTTCTCGCATCGAAATCGGCAATTCACATTTCTTAGGTGCCATAATAATTTGAAATCGACAATCTACTGATAAAGTATCCATAATACCTCCTTTTATAGTCTTCCTTCCGTATGTTATTTACTACGGGATGAATATCAAATAATTAACATAAAAATGTAGAATTGTTAAAGCTGAGTTGAGTGTGCAGATACTTTTTTGACATACGATATTTAAATTTTGTTAAGTAGAATTAGATGAATTAGTTAATAGTAATTAGAGTGGGGTACGTACGTGTAAATGGCTTTTAGACGGGTTTTCTTCGTGAGAAAATTTTACTTGGGTATTTTAATGGGTTTTTAGTTAATTGGTAAGCGGGGAGGAGGCTTGTTAATATTCTATTGTACGGTTGTATCGAATCAGTGAATTTGCTTTTTATCTCTAAGTTGTGGCAGTATGGGGATTGGTTTTTCTGATTCAGGGGCGTTCGCGTGAGAAAGAAAGCGATGTTATTTGTTTGTTTTGTATGAGTGTTCTTCTGCAAAAAGCTCTAGGTGTTTGGAGAAGGGGGGAGGTTTTGAGGGGTTTTAATACTCAATACTTCTCCCCGAAATTTTCATTATCATCTGATCTTTTCCGGAGGAGAGTGACTTTTGAAAAAATCTGGGAGCAATGTCTCCGAGTCGCAGATAGCCGTCTTGTTAATAGTATCGGCGGCTTGGGTGAAAGGCCCGCCTGTGTTACGCCTTAAATACAATGGTCTGCTGACTACATCCATTCAAGTACCTCTAGAGATCTGGTAATTGAAGAGATTATTAATGCCTCCTCTCGGATATGAATGCTGTTTTTTCCCTAACCCGGTCTGACCGAGGCCTAGTGTTTGGCTACACGTACGGAGTCTTTTGCTTACGGCTGTGTATTGCAGTATGATGTTTGCCGTTGAAGCATATTTCTGTTGACCTTGATTTCATATGTCAAACGGGAAATTTTCAGCGGAGCGACTTCTACGTGCCTTGGTCTATCAGAGAATTATGACATGACGCCTAACGTGGCTATCAATTTCTGGTGGTCTCTTAATTTTCCTGTGCCATGTCATCGAGAGCAAATAACGAAGTTTGATTATATTCTAATGTAATTAGCACTGAACTTTAAAGGTAAAATTATTTTAATTTTTTCTTGTTAAAAAAATTGAAAATGTACAAAGTAATTTAGTTTGGATATGTTAACAACTTTTATTTGAATTGTAAATTAGTTATAAAATTTAGTAAAAAGAGAAAGAGTTGTTATGTAAGATATTAACATGTTCAGCTTACAAGGGAAGTATGAATCAGTAAAATTGCTATTGAAACCAAACCATGCTTGAATTGAAGAGCACGGTCTAAAACATTGGGTACCGTAAAAATTTGCTGCAACAGCTCCCATGGAGGTGAGATATACCCTCTATTAGTTTTATTTATTTCTATAAAAGCCAACAAAACACGCAGCGTTGTGTGAACGGATGGTACAGTGCTAGCGTGCTTGACTTCGGATACGTAGGTCGTGGGATCGAGTCCCTGCAAGAGCATTTTGTATTTTATTTTTTTTTATTTCAACTGAAATATTTATGTTTGACATTTTTAATTAAATTAAATCATTATTGTAAGAGAAAATATTAATTATGTTAAAACAAGTTTTTTTTTTTTTTTTTTTTTTTTTTTTTTTCAGCGCGAACAATTTAATATATTTTTATTTTTAACCAATTTATTTATTTATTAAATTTTAAGAAATTAATAATTTAACGGGAAATACTTTTATATTATATTTAGGTAAGATTTTGTTAATGATTACATTCAGATAAAATTTTGTTAATGATTGTTTTATATAAAATATTAATTACTATTTTTTAACGACGACATTAATAGCAAGAGTTAATCGTCTGTTCTCAATTGTATTATTTATTCAGACATTTTTTTTCATGAAAAATCTTGAATGATGAACAGCTGTTGCTTAACTATTCGACGTCGCATTTAACTTTTATTTCAAATATTTCATTAAACAACTGTCAAATTTCGTGGTGTCGGAAGAACTGACAATAATATTGAAGACAATGACAAATTTTCTCAAAATGATTTTACTAATTTATAATTGATTTACATCTAAAAAAAAATTCAAAATCTGGGTAAATATGAATTTTACAAATCAAGTAATCTCGAAGAAAAGCCAAATATTTGACAAAATGTTCGTGATGAACAATAATTGACGGTGAACAAAATTGAAATTCAAATAATTCTGATCAATCCTTTTATATTTCTTGTTCTAATTGTGAAAAATACTTATGGTTTAATGATTTTTCTACTTTTAATCATAATTATTATAAATTAGAAACTATATTCGTAGCTTTAAACGTGGTTTTCTTTTTTATAAATAAAAAAATAAAAAATAAGTGCATTTCTTAAATTCATTCTCAATACTTTATTAATTGGAATACTCAAAAAAAAAAAAAAAAAAAAAAAATCTTCTTAATGTAATAAATATTTTCTCTTAAATTAATAATTTAATTTAATTAAATACGTATAGAAAAAAATTGAAAAACTTACAAAATGCCCTTGCGGGACTCGATCCCAGGACCTCCGTATCCGAAGCCAAGCACGCTAGCACTGCACTCTCCGTTCACACTACGCTGCGTGTTTTGTTGGTTTTTATAGAAATAACTAAAACTAATAGAGGGCCTATCTCACCCCCATGGGAGTTGTTGCAGCAAATTTATACGGTACCCAATGTTTTAGACCATGCTCTTTAATTTAAGATTGGTTTGGTTTCAATAGCAATTTTACTGATTCATACTTCCCTTGTTAGTGTAAATTGTAATGAAAAGGTTGCTATGTAAATACGGATCAATCCGTCTTTAAATAAATTTAATAAAATTTTAACTTATGTGTGAGTGTAAATTCTTAACTTTCTGTTTAGAATTATGTGAAGTTCTTAACTTTAATTAAAGTTAATTAATTCTGTTTGTTTTAATTTTGTTGAAAAATTATTTCTCTAATGGAAGATGTAATATTTCTATTCGGATCAGGGTTTAGATTAAAATTTGGATATAAAATTCATTCAATGAGTCAGTTTCTTAAAGTTTCAACCTCATTCAGTAAATTACAATAGTAATTTATGTAATTTGTTTATTTTGTTAGTTGGTGAATATTATTATGCTTAATCTGGAATAATTGATGTGTTTCTATTATGCAAATGAAGGTTGAATTACTTTTAAGAGAATAGAATTTAGGCATAATTTTGAATGGAAATAATTTAATTCATTTGAATTTTAAAAATAAAATTTAATTTGGAATTTTTTGAATAATTAACATATACTAGTGATAAACACTGTTTAAAAAAAAAAAAAAATCATTATTTTTGTGTTGAAATTCTGTTTTCTGAATAGGCTTTATGATTTTTAATATTGATAATTTCTGATAGTTAAAAGTAATTTCATAGATGAGAAACATAACCTGTATGTCTTATACCTGATGTAATTAATTGTAACTATTACAATTTAGATTACTAGATGTTGTGAAGGTATGCAGATTATTGATAGTGATATGATTTTATTTATTAGTTAACTTTTCAGGAGTGTTGTTGTTAATGGGTGGTGATCCGGAATTTTAAAATTTAAATAGTTTGTGTTAAGTTTTAGGATATTCACCAACAATTTTTTTTTTTTTTTTTTTTTTTTTTTTTTTAAGGAGACAAATAAATAATTAAATAAAAGGAAAATTTGGATGGTTTCAAGGTTGACGTTTGAACTGACTCTCTACTTCATGAATAATGTAATGTACTAAAATAAAGTTGTTTTTTTTTAGGCCACTATACGATACGAAATTATGTTTAAAGTTAAACCTTTTGATTGTTGTAGATTTTTATTGCTTGTTTAAGTAACCTTATGTTAGGTGGCTCAGTGGTTAGTGCACTGATGCTGGTGACATTGTGTCAGACTTTTAGTTTAATTTTAAAATAAATGGCAATCAAAAGGAATCAAGAGATTACTTTTTAAAAAAATGATAATTAAAGAATTAAATATAACAAATTTCAAAAATAACTTTCAAAAATAAGAAAAGATATCGTCTGCGTAAAAGAAAGCAGAGGTTATATCAAAAACAAAACAACAAATAAAAAGTAGAGGCTTTTTGTCAAATGTAGTAATTTTAATGTATCTAAATATCTAGATGTAATTTTTAATTGGTTACAGAAGCTTTTTTTGCTCATATCTGTAAGTCTATTTAAAATTTTAATATGTTCGATGTATATAATTTGAAGTTGGATGCAGAGCTAAACCTCAGTCAAGTATCACTGAATTCCGTCCAGTCATTTTCACGTGATACCAGGTCAAATAGAAAACGTTCTGTACACCTCCATTCTTCCCATGCACACACAAGAAATATTCTGAGATCACTTTGGTTTCTCTGGTGTTGAAACGTAAAGATAACGCTTTTTTTTTTTTTTTTTTTTTTTTTTCTTTTTCCCATTCAGAGCGTTTTACTGACAAAAAGCTTATGGTGCGTGCGCAGACTTTTTTTACCCGTATCTCTAAATCTAATCAAAATTTTGAAATGTTCGATAGATATAATTTGGGTATAAACCTAAATCCATACCAAGTGTCATAGAATTCCGTTCGTAGAGCCTTTCTCACATGGTATCTAGACAAAAATAGCGTTACAGATATACAGCCATAATGAAATGACACACCCACAGAGAGAGAGAGAAAAAAATTTCTGAAAAAATTTTTTGCTTTCACGATATGTGGAACGTGAAGGTATCGCAAAATTTTTTGATTCTTAGAAATTTACAGATAAAACTATGATTTTGTTAATATAGATTACTTTCGAAAAATTTTTAAATGCATCTATGATATCAGTACGTCTGGTCTACATGTCTGCCCATCTTTCCATCCACCGACGCTCTGTATTTAGTAAATACTCTGCGTTGCTTCGATATTGATACATGTTATTGAAGCTTAATACAGCATATTTCCCATTGCAAATGGTACATATATAATCGTTCTTGTTCGTTCAAAAAGACAAAAAAGAGTTCACATGCATATGATCTGTGCAAAGTAATTGATTTAAGTAAAAGTTTTTAACATTATGCTGCTCTATCTATATTAATAAGATCAGACTTTTCTCTGTAAATTTCTCAGAATCCAAAAACTTTGCGATATCTTCATGTTTCACACATCGTAGAAGCTAAAACTGATATCAGAAAATTCTCTCTCTCTCTCTCTCTCTCTCTCTCTCTCTCTCTCTGTGTGTGTGTGTGTGTGTGTGTGCAGAGGGTGTTTACACATTTTTGTAACGATTTTGCAAAGATATACATATAACCAAATATAAAAATTTTATTTTGTAATATGTTCAGTCTGATAGCCCTTTTGTTAAACTATCATATTAAATCTTGATTTCATAGATAACACAGTATTTATTAGAACATCAAGGAGGTTGATTTTGTTTCACTCCTCTTCCAAAACTTTCCATAGTCCATTCAATTTTTTGGGATGCCGCTTTTAAAGAGATTGTTTTAAAAGTCCAAATGTACAATAATCCATAAGAGGGGACTTTGGTGGGATGCATATAAAGCGAGTAGCCTCAATTCCGGTTTCATTTTTCATATTTTCAAAAAAGTAGGGCAGTAAATTTAAGAGGTATATTACTTGTAACTTTATCCTGATGGAAATCAACACATTGAAGACTGTTTGGGTTAGGTGATGGAATTTATTTTTTTAAAATAGGTGTTAAAACATATTTATGAGAGTAATCTGAGTTAATTATGGCATTTTTTTAGTTTCCTTATTTTAATTTTTCCGTTATAAGTGAATTCAATAATAACCATAAAAGCTTTAGAAAAACTTTCCTTGTTTTTTCTTAACCAATATTTTAAGTCTTTTTCTTTTCCTTTTCGCCTGTAAATCGATCTTTTTCTATTTAATGCAGATAATAATAGCCAAGCCCCATCAATATTAACTATATATTTCCATTTTTCACTCATCAAATAGTTTTCATATAACAATCTGCACATCACTGTAAAAAATAACTGTTAAAAGTACAGGAAAAATCTGGCAGCTGGGGTGCCAGTATTTCTCCGTGAAATATACAGGACAAAACAGTACTTTTAACAGAAAACCTGTTTGATTTACAGGATTCCTGTGTAAAGTGATACAATTTTACGGTTTTAAATTGTATATTTGACGGAGAAATACTGACACCCCAGCTGCCAGGTTTTTCCTGTACTTTTAACAGTTTTTTTTTTTTTTTTTTTTTTTTTTTTTTGCAGTGCATAGTCTTACGCTGAGAAACATGTTTCGGTATTAAACGATGAACACCATGTTTCTTTTTTTTTTTTTTTTGTTGTTGTTGTTGTTAAGATTATCTTTAAATGAGATTTTATAACATTATTCACAGTTTCTACAGACATATATAAAGATTTTACGATAGCTCTTTGGGGGGTTCGATTTTCTTTTAAAACATAAGATACGACTTTAGATTTAATAGGATATGTACGTATCTTTGCTGGGTATCAATTTTTCGCCTTTCTTCCAGTCAAAAACAAACTTTGACGTTTATTTACTTTTTTATTAATCATGTCCTCTATTTTACATGTAGAAATATTAAAACCATACTTTTCACAGCTTTCTATTATAACTGAATAAGAATATTTCTCATAGGAAAGCTCAAAAATATAGCCTTCAATCCATTGTTTATTTTCAGCGACATTTTAAAGCAAAAAAAAATTTTTAATGCTGCAGAAGACAGTTAAATCCTATTACAATTTGATTTCAGTCACGTTTTTATTTTAAATTTTAAATTTAAATCCAAGGAGAAAGTAAAAATCATTACAAAAATGTGTGAACACCCTCTGTATGTCTGTAACGCTATTTTTGTCCGGGTATCACGGAGAATGGCTGAACGGAATTCAACGATACTTGGCAGCGAGTTAGGTGTTTACGCAACATAAGATTATATCTATCGAACACTTCTAAATTTTTATTAGATTTAGAGTTATGGGCAAAAAATACCTGAGCATGCAACATAATGCTTTCATCAGTAAAACGCTTTAAATTAAAGAAAAATTGAGTTATCTTTACGTTTTAGACAACAGGACATCCCAAAATGATTTCAAAATATTTTCTCTCTGTGCATAGGAGCAAGGAAGGTATATAGAACGTTTTTAATTCGACCGGGTATAACATGAAAACGGCTGGACGGAATTCAATGACACTTGGCTGAGGTTTAGGTCTGTACACAACTTAAAATTATATCCATCGAACATTGCAAAATTTTATTTAGGTTTACAGATATGAGCGAAAAACTCTTCTGTAACCAATTGAATTATATATAGTATTCACATACCTTAAAATGACTATACTATATTTTCGATGCAGTTGAATATTGAAGAAAAAGTGCGGTTTTAGTATAGGACCCTCTTGGCGACTTTTTATTTACTAGCTATGGTACTCGTTTTTTGGAACATAAATGGTAATGGAATTTTTATTTTTTTTATTTTTTTGCGTTGAAAAAATTTATGTTCAAATAATTGCACAAACATTTGTGCAAATTAAAAGTAGTATATGTACTAATGGCAGCAAAATGATTCGAGCGCTAGCAATAATTCCTGTATAAAAAAGTACACTTAATAATGTTTTGTTAAATAAATCCTTGTTGAATCATGTTTTTAGGCTGACTAAGAACATGATTGGACAAGGATTTATTTAAGAAAGTAGTATTAAATGCGCTTTTTTTACATAGGAATTATTGCTAGTACTCGAATAATTTTGATGCCGACTGTATATATATATGTGAATGAAAATTTGCAAATTGTACTTATTAACTATGGCGTAATCGCGTAATATGTTACATCACGCATTCTTTGTGTTAACGAAAGCTGTAGATCGTATACATGTTTGCACAAAATATTTTGGATATGCTGTCGATGTATGGTTTTTTTTTTTTTTTTTTGCAAAAAGGAATTTTAACGAAATGTATAAAATTTATCGATGATATGGAGAGATGTGCAAAAAAAATCCGCTATATTTCGATCTGTGGTAATAATTGCTAAATGTGCCCTTTAAAATACATTATGATTTTTTAAAAGAAATCACATTTCAGTTGCTATATAAGATCTTCCAAAGTAACTCGAAACATCATCCTGTATTAGAAATTGACTTGCATGATAAAAGACAGAAATAAGATGAATAAGTTATGCGCCCTTTAACATAGTATTTTCTGGAACCCTCTGTCAGCTAAAAAATTATCAAAGTTAATCATCATACACATAAAATTAATTTAATTTACAAGACACATATTTAAATACTGGAATTTTAAGATGAAGATATTTAATAATTTCTCTTTTGTAGAGATACAAATACATGCGCACAAGGTCATACGATTCAGCGTGTGGAGTGCAAGGCTACCTCAGAACCCTACGTTTACCGCTCTTTAATATACCCAGCTTGTGCCTAATGTCAATAGACTTGCCCAATAACTAAAAGTTTTGAAATATATAGGGTGAGCATAAATTAATGCTGTAATTCTGAAAATTTCATTGTTCAAAAACTATTTTCATTTGACATATATTTATTTGGATACAATGGTTCTTTTGTAATACATTTTTTATGACCAATACAAGACTTTATGCTCACTTTGTATAAAGCATTTAAACAGCTCAATATTGCGTATCATGCGTGATTTTATCAAAGAATAATATAAAGAGCGTGAAAAGCGATTTTTGAAAGAGAAATATTCTATTTTCTTAAATTTTACCACAGGAAAAATTACTAAATCATATTTTTAAAATTCTATTTTATGTATACCCAGCTATTTCTTCACGAACCGTTGAACCCAGAAAGATGTGGAAAGTGCCAAAAGAGGCAAAATAACTCAAAAATTCCGAGTTGACCATTTAATTTATATTATTCCATTTAATTAAAAAGACATCAACTTAAAACACAAAACGAGTATAAGATAAGTAGCCCAACGCACTTCTAAAATAATATTCGTCATTGCCAACTGCTATAAGCGGTTGGGTGGCAAAATTAAACCAGCGGTAGCACGATAGCTTAGAGAATCTATAAAGTTCAAAAAAATATGTAATTGCCCGTAACGAGGTTTTGAGCGATTTCAATGGAATTTTTTAGTTTTTATCAATGAAGTGATATAAAAAAAAAATAGTTTTCTTTTTTTTTTTTTTTTTTTTTTTTTTTTTAATTCCTTTGAATGCAGTGACCATCAAAGCAGTAAAATCTTGCTAGTATAAGTCTTGTGTCAGACATTCAATGACAAGCAAGTTATTTTCATCTGCTATCATCTCAAGTGTTCAAATAATGGTGGGTTATTCGAAGAACAGTGTGATAAAGAGTGTAATATATTTGAATGAATACAATTAAGTTGTGATGAATGGCAAACGAAGTACTTTGAACCTGAGACGGGCGTTAGTCAACCAATAAGCTTGATTTAACACAAAATAAAGTAAAACTTTCCAATCCCAACACTCAAAATGACAATATATATATATATATATATATATATATATCTTTTTTTATCAATATATATGTCGAATAATCTAGAGTTCATTATGCAACCCACATTTCTTACCATAGCACCATTTCACTTTAATTTTCCTTTTAGGTTGTGCATTTGTCACCTTCGCTTCCAGGCAGTGCGCTATCAACGCTATTAAGTCTATGAACCACTCACAAACAATGGAGGTAAGTTAAATTATCATTGTAAAATAAATTAAAATTTTGTTTATGTACTGAAAATTTAATCTTCAATGTTAAATTTCATTAAGTCTAAAATTTCAGTAATTGCATTGGGTAACTTATCAATATATTTTTCAGTTTGTACAGTCACCCAAAAAAAAAAGCTACCCCCCCACCTAATTTCGCCATAAATTATCGTAGAAACATTTGACTGGTACCGATCGATTTATAATAACGTCTAGTTTATAACGGTGTAGTTAAATTTTGCTTAGGGGTCGTCTACATATTAAAACTGGCATTAACTGCATTTTCTTCAATAGCAACCCCTATTTTTGACTTCATATTCAGATTTGTGAGATCAAGGCGGTTCGAAAAACATACCTATTTATATACCTTAAATCAATTTTAAATAGAGTTACACGTGAAAATGTATTAGGGGTCCGTCTATACATTTAGAAAATATAAATCACGATCTACCACCCAGGATACATTATTTATTACGTTTCACACCGGAAAAAAATTTCAGAAATGTTAATTATAAAATTAAAAAAATGACTAATTCACAGAACTTTCTGAGTTAGTTTATGAATTAAAAGATTTTTATTGGTTTCTATTGATTAAACATCAGATAGTTCACTTCATACGAAGAAAATTAAATAGCTTGAATAGATATTAAAATATCTATCAAAAGAAAAAAAAAAGATGAATGGTTTTAAATTTGTTTAAAAATTCAAAATTATTTTAACTCAAGCTGCCGTATAATTGTCTGAAACGGCGGCACTCAACCTGGTTCCCACGGCCGTTTCACAGTGACAATGGGAGTTTGTTCTGATACTGCAGTACTTTCATTTTCTTTAATTGACTTTTTTTAAATATTAAAACAGATCTTTTTATTTTTATTTTTTTTTTTTTTAATTAATTATTATTATTTTTTTTTTTCATGACATTATTAAAAACTTTTACATAAATCTCTACGATATTCTTTTGCTTTTATATTTTATAATGTGTAACAAATTAATATGCAAAATAATAAATCCTACTACTTAATGGGATGTTCTAAAATTCTACACTTTAAACACAGATACCGAAGTGGACGGTGGGTGTAGAAAGGCTGACTACCCTTAATCTAAATCTTCACTTGAAAAGGTCAAAATGTTACATAACTCTTTTTTTTTTTTTTAAGGAAAAAAGAAGAAGATAAGGAGGAGAAGGAAAGATCAAAACGAATATAAAGCATATTAAACGTTAATACCCATTAAACACTGGAAAAAGGCGGGGTTTTGTATTGTGTGTCATTTGGGAGCTGTAGAGTGCCAGAAAATTACTTTATGTAATAAAACTTTTCATTTAAAGGGTATTTAAAGCAGCATTATATTTAATACATAGACTATTCAGAAAAAAAGTACCATTCATCTGGTTCATGAAAAATAAAGAACATTTTCTGGCATTGCTCTATGTATATACATTCTTGTCAACCTATCCCGGAAGATTACTGGTCCCGCCCTTTTCCGTAGATTTTTTTCACATCAGTCTTTTTAGAGCCGTGTCAGCCATCGGTGGCTGACACTGATCTTTCCATTTAGGCTAAGTCAGCCGGCAGTGTAAAATATGATATAAAACTACAGAACTTACATAGTTTTAAGTAATTACTGACAATTTATTTAAAATTTACTTCATGTTTTTTTTTTTTTTTTTTTTTTTTTTTTTAAATAGGATTTTTATAGGATTATATCGTTAAGGCCTAATGGGGTTTATTGAAACTCGATAAACATAACACGCTTCTAAGCAGCACGTGTGGCCTGAATGGGATTTCCATAAGAATTCGCATGGCGCTCAATGAGTTAATCGTAAATGTATTTGAAGTTAATTACTCTAATAATTAAATTGTGTACACACAGGGGCGCGAACTAACAATGTTACGGGTTAGGTTGGCAAGTATGCATATATATTTTGCTTGATTTATAAAAATTTATAACACATTTTCTTCTTTTTTTTTTTTAGTATTATTTGTTTATATCTCTCATTAAAAATAAATACAATATTCATATATAAACATTTCCATACAGTAATGTATATAAACATATTGATTAAAGAAGATTTGTTGATATTATATAATTATTCTTCTATCTGTATAGTATATTAACACAAATATATTTTGTAAATTTCGCAGCATCGAAAAACAGCAACTTAGCTTCCATATCAAGGCTTAATGTAAATAGGACGTAAGCGTACTGTAGCTAGTGTTGAAATTTGAAAAAAAAGAAAAAAAAAAAAAAGAATAACAGTGGGCTAAAAATACGCCGGAATAAATTAAAATGTTGTTTATTCTGGTTTTAGTCAGGTGATATCACTCGTGCTAAATAGCTGGATCCGCCCTCTCTTAAGCTCAGGTTCAGCTCATCATAAAAATATTGTTTTTAATATCTGCCGCACCAAAATGTTCAAAACACAAATGCCAATTTTCATATATTTTGAAATCTTCCCTTTTCAACTTTAAAAGCATTTAGATTAATTTATTTTATTTTGAATTTTTAAATTTAGACGTTTAAAGTCTTTTAAATGAAATTTCAGGATTCTGTAAGATCAATATCTATATATTTGAAAGTAATAACACAATTCCATTGTTTTAAATTTTTATTCCATAATAACTGTGACTTTGATTTCGTGATTAGGAAATTGAAAATAAATACTATTGAGCTATGTTCCAATAATAGATCTTATAAACTTAAAAAAAAAAATAATAATAATAATAAAGCAATTTTTCACTATTTGATTCTGTATTAAAAAACTTTTAATAGAAATTTGATATTTTATTATGTTACATTATGGGATAAATTTTAAATAACACAAAGCTTACAAACGGTACAGTAAACAAATGCAAATATGTGACAACAAAATTTAAACAGAAAATTTATGGTAAAAAACCTTTTTAAAATTATTAAATATTCATAATAATAATAATAAAACGATTGTCGAATGCATAATTGCTGTTTCATGCAATCAGTTTCGCTGTACCGTGTTTTCTAAAACATGATATTTAACTAGAGGTGTACGTACTCTTGAATATTGAAATGCGAAAAAAAGTGTAACAGGGTTAAAACAGAATTTTAGCAGCGAAAAACTAGAAAAAGATATTTAATACTTATGAAGAAAGACTTAACATATTAGGATCGGATATATTCTTCTCTTGTACCGTAAGCCACGCCTTTTCACAAATTTTCTAAAACTTTATAATATAAAGCAAAATAATTTTGCATATTTGTAATTAAATCATTTAAGTTTTGTCTTCAATAATCGATGTAGTAAATACCATTGTGATTTATGCATACCAGCGTCACATATAGAGTCAAATAGGAATATGCAAATTTGTCTTTTTTTTTAAATAGTGTTTCAGCGAATAAGAGGCGGGGCTTCTTTTCTTTTGAAATTCTTTCACAATCCCTCACCTACATTGTGATAACTTTAGAAAAATATGCCAATTTGAATAATAAACATTGAAATATTGCTTAGGAAACAATAAAAATAACATAAAGGTAAATTAAAATAGTTTTCCGTCAAATTATATACAAACATTTACTTATAGAGGATACAGAATATAACAAGTGACGGCCCCCTAACAGGAATAAAAAGTGAAATATCTCTGTAACTCAAAAAATAATGTTAGGAACGAGCTGTAAATTTGGAAACCCATGTTTTTGATGATGCCCGTTCTATTCGTGCAAAAATTAACATAGGTCATAATTCATAATTTTTTCAAATATGAATTTATTAATAATTTTCATAATTCAAAAAATGTTTTTTTAGCAAAAATTTGCATGGAATATGTTTGGGTCACTTCATTCTAACGAATAAAAAAAACAGAATTTAAATATCATAATTATTTCGGAAGATATGATTTAATGTTTGTCACATTCATTTAACATTAGCACCCCCAAAATTTGACAGCTTATAACTCTATGAAAAATTGAGCGAAATATATAAACTATACCATTTTCCGTGATGATTTTATCCAAAGAATTCAAATAAATTATAAAAAATGGGGGTTACCATTGAAAAAAATGAAGTTGATGTCAGTTTTAATATGTAGTCGACCCCCTAAGTAAAATCTAACTATAACATTATAAACTAGACGTTATTACAAACTGATTGGTACCAGTCGCATGTTTCTACGATAATTTACGGCAAAATTAGGTGGGGGGGGGGGTGGCGTTTTTTTTTTGGGTGACTGTACATAATAAATTTGAAACTTTAAAAAATGTATTTCATATACGGCATAATATCAGTTCCCATCATACCATTGACATTAAAAAGCAACGGTCGCGGTTAGTGCTTTTTCAAGGGTGATTTCTATGTATGCTGTGCTACAATTAATAGTCTTTTGATACCCCATTAACACCATAAAAAATTAATGATGGGAGAAAGGTATAACGTCGTGAGATTCCATCTTACAGAAAATATAAAAATTGTGCTTAACTTCTTTAGAAATCCAGTCTCTTCTGGGGTTCTAGCATCTTACTTCCCTTAAAAGTACCTACACTTTTCTGGATATTACAACAGCAACAACATTAGTTGCACATTTTTATTTATTTATTTATTTATTTTATTTTATGTTTATCTTCGTACTTTCTAAAAGTATACTTAATTATAGCTTAATACCACCAATCACTTCTAAAATTTAATTTTAATTAATAACTAAAGAAAATTCTCACTTATTTATACTAATGTTAATGTATGATTGCGTTTTCAGCACTTATTATTATTATCATTATTATTATTATTTCGAGAGTTAACGTATACCTAAACCAAGGAGAAAATTCATCGTTAAAAATGAGAGCATCAAACCTATGCTCAAGAATTGACTAAAACCCAGGCAGTTATAAATCAGATATTTAGCCAAATTTTAACTTATTTGAAGCGATTTATAACGCAATCCGAAATTTAAAAAAAAAAAAAAAAGTCTTAATTTTAATAATCTCATTGCAACAAGTTATAGCGAATAATTAGCGAAAGGTTACAGCTAATTTAATTTGACCTCTCGTTAATTGAAGTCTTCATATGAAGAAGGATTTAATGTTATGCAATGAGCAGTCGTAAAATTGTTTCTGTTTTTTTTTTTTTTTTTTTTTTTTTTTTTAATGTATAATTTTGTTACTAAAAAAATTTTAGGTTGATTTCTTTAGAAATCGACCTATTGCAATCACTTCGTTTATCTATATATATATATATATAATGAAAATTTTGTCATCACAATAACTCCCAAAATAATACTCGAAATCGAACCAAATTTGGACAGTGAACTAATCTTATAAATATCTTGGATGAGTTCGTTAACCAAGTTGCTCCGACTTTTTGTTTTCAAGTGGCAGCCACTTGAATATTTCTAACCCACATTGTAAAAAGCGTATTTAATGAATTTTTATATAAATCTAGACTACATAAGTGTCTAAATGAACTTTATTAACGAAATTTATCTGCAATTTTTAATAAAGTGGCGGATATCTTAAGTTAAATGGGGCCACTTGAAAATTTAAAATCACGATAACTTCCGAAATAATACTCCAAATCGAACCAAATTTGGACAGCGTCTTAACTTGTGTTATGAATATCTTGGATGAGTTTCTTAACCAAGTTACTCCACCATTTTGTTTTAAGTTCAAGTGGAGACCACTTGAAATTTTCAAATTCAAATTGTAAAAAGCGTATTCCGAATTTGTTTGAATTTTGAAGTATACATAGACTATATAAGTGCCTCAATGAAGTTTATTAATGAACGTATCCGCCCTTTTTAATAAAGTGGCGGATATCTTAAGTTACGCAGGGCCACTTGAAATCAAGCTACTACTTGAAAATTTAAAATCCCGATAACTTCGAAATAATACTCCAAATCAAACTAAATTTGGACAGTGTCTTAACTTGTGTTATGAATGTCTTGGATGAGTTTCTTGGATGAGTTCGTTAACCAAGTTGCTCCGACTTTTTGTTTTCAAGTGGCAGACCACTTGAATATTTCTAACCCACATTGTAAAAAGCATATTTAAAGCAAGATTTGCTTGAATTTTTATGTAAATCTAGACTACATAAGGGTCTTAATGAACTTTATTAATGAAATTTATCTGCCGTTTTTAATAAAGTGGCGGATATCTTAAGTGGGGCCACTTGAAATCAGGCTACCACTTGAAAATTTAAAATCACGATAACTTCCGAAATAATACTCCAAATCGACCCAAATTTGGACAGTGTCGAAACTTGTGTTATGAATATCTTGGATGAGTTTCTTAACCAAGTTGCTCCACCATTTTGTTTTTAAGTGGAGACCACTTGAAAATTTCACATTCAAATTGTAAAAAGCGTATTCCGAATTTGTTTGAATTTTGATGTATACATAGATTATATAAGTGTCTCAATGAAGTTTATTAATGAACTATGGATTTTCTCGCCAAAAATCGCCAAGTGGAAAAGTCGCCAAATTTGGCGCCAAATCCATTACCTGCCATATTGGAGCTTTTTAATGCGTTTTTAAGGGAAAATTAGGCTATTTTAACGTTAAAACAAACTAGAAATGCAGAAAATTAACATTTAATCAACTTATTAAGCCTCTTTGAAAGAATTTCTACAAAGAAAAAAAAAATGAATTATTTTCAAATTTGCAACAATATCTTAGATTAATTAGTTCACTGAGCAACTTTTTCTGCCATTTTGATCCAAGTGGCAGCCACTTAATTTTTCAACACGATGACTTTTGAAATTCTGAATTAATTCCAACTATATTTGTACAGTAGTCTTATCTCACAAATGCATTTGATATATTTGTCAACTTGGCCCACCATCATGTTTCCAAGCGCCGGCCACTTGAAAATTTTAAATTCACATAAAAAGGTATTTATGAACCGATTTGCTTAAAACTCCATATGTAGATAGCCTACATCAATATTTCTAATAAATCGTTAATAATTTATAGCCGCCATTTTGAAACAAAATGACGGCCACTTGATAAGGAAAAAGAAATCAACCTACCCTTCCGAATAAGCCGGAAGGACTTGTTTTTTTTTCTAATCACTTCGGGACGTAATTTTTTAATCAGTATGATTCAAATAAAAGCTGAAAAAAATTCAGACTGAATAATATTTAATATTTAATTTCTTAACAATGAAACAGGAATTAACTGTGACATTTTAAAAATTATTATTATATCGTTATTATTCTAAATGAAAGATTCATAGCAATTGTACAGCATGATATCCGAGCATACAAATATTTACATATATTCATGCAATCGTGCATATACATACATTTACATACACACGAACATAATTTACAGTGGATGATAAAATTATTAGAAATTTTTTTATTTTTAGATTTGTTTAGATTTTCTAAAAATGTACTAAACGAAATGGCCTGGAACTTTATATATGTAAAGAACATTTAAAAACTCAGATTTTCCACTATCGATTTAGTCCAAAATGCACTTAGGGGATGAACCACAACTCGAAGAAGAGCACAAATACTTTGGATCACCCTGTATCATAAAAAGCCACAACTGGCTTGTAACTTTAACACACTATTGCGCATACTATGTACAATATTTTTATGTTTTGTTGTGAAAAATCGTGCAATTATTTAGGCAAATATAGTTTTTTTTTTTTTTTTGCCAATTGTTTGCTTATAACTAGAACGGATTTCCATAAAACTTTACAAAACTTGTAGAAAAATTGACAAAACATTAGATAAACACTATAGATAAGCATAAAATTACCACATATAATATTTGGTGAGATATGCGCATTATAGTAAATATTATTTTACTGCGCATGAGCAAAAGATAGAAATATTTTTATTACATACATTGAAATCAAGATATATTGGGCAATTTTTGTCAAAATTTCATTTGAATAGAGCAAAAATTAAATAAATTATCGGCACAAGGACAAGCTGGATTTTAGGTATTTCCCAGAGTTGAAATTTCATATGGGGTTTTTCACATTCCGCATATTTAATTTGAAGATCCAATTTTTTCAACCACGTTGCAAAAGTTTTTTCATTTTTTATTTTTTGTGGTAATCCACTTACTATAAATGCTCATACCTCAAAAAATATTATATGCGTGAATTATATGTTTCACAATAATGTTTATCTAATATTTTGTTAATTTTTCTGTAAGTTTTGTAAAGTTTTATGGAAATCCGTTTTAGTTATAAGCAAAAACACTTGCCAAAAAAATTAATAATTTTTGAAAAAAAAAACTTACATCTGCCTAAATGTTTGCGCAATTCCCACAACAAAACATATAAATATTGCACATAGTATGTGCAACAGTGTGTTAAAATTACAAGTCATTTGTAGCTTTTTAAGATACAGGGTGATCCAAAGCATTTGCGCTCTTCTTCAGTTTGTGGTTCGTCCCCTAATTGCACATTGGACTAAAACGATAGTGGAAAATGTGGGTTTTTAAATGTGTTTTGCATGTCTGAAGTTCCAGGACGTTTCATCTAGTACTTTTTTAAAAAATCGAAAAAATGTAAAAAGAAAAAAAAAAATCTAATAATTTAATTACCAACTGTACATGATGAGCACGTGATCCCTCTTTGAATTAAGAAGCTCAGCAAAAATTAGCAATAAGCGATAATTCCTGTTTCCTTTTTATTGATACTAGTTTTTTTCGTATCGTTTCACCTTACATATTTAAAACTAATAAACATAAATCCCGATGTAACATTTTCTTATTCGGACACTTTTTTTTTAATTACTATTATTATTAAGATATTTCTTTAAATTATACATTATTAAAAATCTTATGCCAGGTTGACGAAAATTTTGTGCATTATAGTCACAGCGTCTATGCTTTTTATCTTTGTGATTCTTTCCCCTTTAATTGGTGTTGTGGCTTATATAAAACGACAAATCATAACAAAACATAATCTAGCATCTCAAGGCTTCAGCCACTTTCAGTAACACTTTCAAAAAGTAGAATTCAGACAAACTGTAGTAAAATTTTTGTAATTAAGTAAAATTGTGTTTTAAAAAGTTTTTTTTTACATAAATTCTTAATGTTATCAGTCAAATCTAAACAGTTCAAAACTTGTCAAATATATATATATATATATATATATATATATATTATATAAATTATTAAGAAAAAGGCAAACGGAGAAATGTGTCTTTTGAATGCATTATTCCCTACTTAGACAATTTACGAACGAGTCTTAACTTTTCTTTATTGATAAAGGTTTGTTTTTTGAGTGATTTGTAACTCCGATTCTTTGTCAAAAGAGCTTTGAATTACAGAAATGTGTTATAATATTGCAATACAAAAGGTTTCTCATTCCCTAGAAATGTATTTCAAAGAATAAAATTTTGGATTAGATCCAATTTTTTATCTTTTATTTATATTTTATTTCATTGATTTATTTATTTTTACATGTTCAGTATTACCAACAATTGGACGCATTAAGAATGGCATTAGTATAAGAAAGAAAATTATATTTTTTTTACAAAAATCTAGTACACCTTGAAACTCAACACTTTTTCACGATTTTTACAACTTTATTTTGACATGAAGTGAATGTATCATTAAACTTATTCATTCTAATTTAATAACTAATCTATTTCCGATAATAGTTTTGTAAACAGACAAACTTTTATTACATAATAGATATTTAATTTACGCGAAGAGATTTCTTTTAACGTCTTCAGTTCTTAATGTTTCCGGTTTGTAATGAAATTGTATTTAATATAGAATACTTATTCGATCTAATTAAAAATATTAGATAAATTATTTTTAAAAACTTATATTAAACACCAGTAAAAAAATTTTCATTTTCAATTAATAAGTAAGTTTACATTTAATTTTGATTATACGAATCAAAAATATGTATCGAACACTAAAGGAATAAAAAAAAATATTAATGTTGCACAGCAAGTAATCTTATACTGAGACTTTTGAAAAAAGAGCTAAGAATAGAAATTGCTTTTTTTCTTTTCTCCCCCCCCCCCCCCACCTTACTATATGTTGTTCCTAAGTTCCCATAATACAGTGGCTGATCAAATTATTAGAACTTATTTTTTTTTTTACATTTTTTTGATTTTCTAAAAAAAAAATACTGAATAGAATGGCTTGGGACTTCAGACATGCAAAGAACATTTAAAAAATCACATTTTACACTATCGAATTAGTTCATACTGCAATTACGAGATCAAGCACAAATTGAAGAAGGGCGCAAATACTTTGGATCCCCTCTCTCATAAAAAGCTATAAATGACTTGTAACTTTTTACATATTATTGCACATACTATGCGTAATATTTATATGTTTTGTTGTGGAAATTGGGCATTTATTTAGGCAGATATATGTATATATATATATATATATATATTTCAGAAAGTATTATTATTGTTATTTTTTAAGTTTTTTGCTCAGAACGGATTTCGATAAAATTTTACAAAACTTGCAAAAAACTTAGCAAAACATTAGTGAATGATTATTTTGAAACATAAAATTCATACGTACAATATTCGTTGAGATATGAGCATATATATTTTATATTAGTAAATATTATTTTACTGCGCATGCGCGAAAGATATATTTTGAAAGCTAGATATATCGGGCAACTTTTGTCAAAAGTTCATTTAAATAGAGTAAAAAATTAAGCAAATTGCTGGCAAAAGAACGAGCTAAATTTTAGTTATTTCCCAGAGTTGAAATTTCATAAGGGGTTTTTCACATGCTGCATATTTAATTTGAAAATCCAATTATTTCAACCACGTTGCAAAATGTCTTTTTTGGGAAAAGCCCCTTATGAACTCACAAATCTTAGTAAATAAATAAAAATATATTAGAGTTACAAGCCTATAAGGGATTTTTCACAAAAAAGAATTTTTGCAACGTGGTTAAAAAAATTCGATCTTCAAATTAAATACGCTGCATATGAAAAACTCCTTATGAAATTTCAACTCTGGAAAATACCTAAAATCTAGATTGTTCTTGTGCCGACAATTTGCTTAATTTTTATTCTATTTAAATAAAAGTTTGACAAAAGTTGCCCAATATATCTAGCTTTTAACATGTGTAATAAAAAAATTTCTATATTTCGCACATGCGCAGTAAAATAGTATTTACTAATATAAAATATAAATGCTCATATCTCAGCAAATGTTACACGTGGGAATTTTATGTTTCAGAATACTATTTCTCTAATATTTCAACAATTTTTCTGCAAATTTTGCAAAGTTTTATGGAAATCCATTCTAATTATAAGAAAAAAACGTTTAAAAAACATAATATATTTTTTTTAAACTTTATATCTGCTTCAATAATTGCGCAATTTCTACAACAAAACATATAAATATTATACATAGTATGTGTAACAATGTGTTAGAGTTACAAGTCATTTATACCTCTTTATGACACAGGGTGATCCAAAATATTTGCGCTCTTCTTCAATTTGTGGTCGGTGCCCTAATTGCACTCTGAACTAAATCGATAGGGAAAAATCTGAATTTTAAAATGTTCTTTGCATGTATGAAGTCGAGGGTCATTTTATCCAGTACTTTTTTAGAAAATCGAAGAAATGTAAAAATAAAAATAAAACATTCTAATAATTTGATCACCCTCTGTGTAAGTACGTATAAATGCAAAATTTTGTAAAAACTGTACGTGACTGAAACAAATCCAATCACCTATTAAAAGTCATTTGAACATCAGTTCAGTTCCAAGTCGCAAATATTAGTTTAAGGGATTTAAAGAATATAAATTCTTTCATATTTATTGTACATTGTAATTATTTCAGTTTAACATATTTCTTTTTCTAGTTTTAATTTACAATACATGTCTTTCTTATAGTTTTAGTTCCCCATCATACTATAGGTATGGGAAATTTAGGTGAACATGAAAATTTTCGACCTCAGTTTTTTTTTTTAATTTTTTACACATTTTGAGGTGTGAAGAATCTGAAAAACAAAAAATTGATATGGTGTCCGCCTGTTGGGTGTATGTGGGTTAGTGTGTTTGTTTGTTAAACTCTGTATACGATATCTCAGGAACAAATAATCGCAGAGAAGTCGGACCAATTTTGAAATATTACTTGTGACACTGGCAAGAATCCTATTAATTTTCAACATTCTAATTTAAAAACTTTATAAGTTATTCGAAATTTATGATTTTATTATTATGGAAGAATAGGTCGAAATTTCACTTAAACGTGCATTAAAAGGAATATTTTTACTGTAAATATGTCAGACCAGCTTTAAAATATCAGTTAGGATGATTGCATGAACATAATTAACTATGAAAATTCAACTTTGAAAATTTCTTACGTTATTTTAAATTTAAGAATTTCTTAACATGGCAGAATAGGGCAAAATTTCATATAAACGTCTATATTAAGGGATATTTTCATCATAAAGGTTTTCAGATCACTTTTAAAATATTATTTATGTTACTGGCTTGAGTATATTTGACTAAGAATATTCTAATTTGAAATTTTCGTAAGTTATTCGAAATTTAATATTTCCTTAACATAGCAGAATAGTATAATATTTCATATAAGCTTGCATTGTGAGGATCATTACATTGGAAATAGTATGGAATTGCTTGAAAAGTAGCATATGACACTAACCCTAATAAAATTAACAAATCGGGATAAGATAAATGTATCGAACTAAACGGTAAGTAGCCTATTATGCGCGGCATTTCATTTTGTCACCGTGTCAACGATCGGTCAAATTCCTTTTTCATAAGATGAATATAGTATGCCTCATTGTAGAAATTTGTGATAGCAAATAAATGGTGGGGAACTGAGCGGAGCGCATCAAGAATAACTAGTTTTAATAGATAGATAAATGTACATATTCTCTATAAAAATAGAGAAAGGCATCTGTGTGCGCTCTCGACCTCAGGTCAAAGCCAATAATCGCAGCGTTATAAAACTAGACAGAGGGGTAGATTGGATCATGCAGGTTTGCACCTTGGGACGGATTTTTAGATTTTCGAATTAGATTATTTATTTATTTATTTATTTATTTTTTATTTTTTTTATTTAATTTAATTTTTATATCATTTAATTTTATTTTGGATTTTTATTTATTTATTTATTTATTTATTTATTTTTATTTTTTTTTTATTTAATTTAATTTTTATATCATTTAATTTTATTTTGGATTTTTATTTATTTATTTATTTATTTGTTTGTTTGTTTGTTTGTTCCATTTCCTCAAATTTTATTTAAACAAAATGTTCTTTCATTTCAATCGTCTGTTTTCCTTAACACCGGTTACTATACTTTTTAATTAACACTTTCCAACAAGGTTGAAAAAAGTGTTAATGACATCGGTTTGTCTGTCTGTCCGCGCTCTATCTCTCGTAAATATTCATGGGATTTCTTGAAACTGATATATATATTATTCCAGTTCACTATAGGATATTCCCTAATGAAAATAGAGTGAATTCCTCTAAAAGTTTGTGTACAGGGACACCCGAGAGTATTCCAAAGCATTGTGTTCTATGAGAGGTATTTCTATAAACTATATTTTAAGATCTTTATTTTACACAAATCCAAATGAAATTAAAATATATTATTCAAGTTCACTATCGGATGTTTTCCATAGAAAATGGAGTAAATACCGCCACTGGTTTGTGTACAGGGACGCATAAAAGTATTCCAAAGCATTGCGTTCTATGAGGGGTATTTCTATAAACCAAATTGTAATAAATTTACTTTGCACAAGTCTTAATGAAATTAAAATATGTTATTCATATGCACAAAAGAATACTTTCTATAGAATGTAGTATGATTAGCATTAAGATTTACAGGGCCACACAAAAATATTCACTTACATTAAGAATATTGGAAATTTGCTGAAATTGCATTTTTGTTTACATTAAGCGTTTCTAACACTTTCTAACAATTTTTAAGTGTGAATACGATTTGAATTTGTGTACCTGTCTGTTCGACTGTCCATCTGCTTATCTGTCCGTCTATCCGAATCCTGCGTCCGTAAATATTTTCAGACTTTTTAAAAAGTGATATATGTTATTCAAGTTCACTATGGAATTTTACCTATTTAAAATGTCATTAATAGGTCCTGTATAACTGATTTGTGTAGAGGGACACTCAAAAAATGCCAATACATTGTGTTTTAGAACAAACATTTAAATAAATCACATTTAAATATCTTTCTACTGTAAAAACCATAAAGAAATTTACATTTATTATTAATATGCTAAAATAATGTTTTGTAAGAATAAGATTTAGCTAATCTACCAATTTAGAGGGTTGCACTAAAATATTCGGATGCATTAAATTCTGTAATTAGAATCTAAAGGCTGCATTTTTCTTTGCGTTCAGCATTTTTATTTAATAGTGATTATGAATTCAATTGATCTGTCAGTATGCCTTTTAGCCTTTCTGTCTGTCCGTCGTGTGATAACGTCAGCGCATAACACTGAAAGTTATACGATACAAGTACACTTGAAAAGTATTAATAATCAATGTGTACCGCATGTATTTTCGTTCTTGTTTATAATTAAACAGAATGTGATTTTCTAATCCGATCGTTGCCATTTGAAAATAACTGTTTATGTGGAAAGACAAAAAGACTTTTTGAAAATGAAATGTTATTTTATCATTCAATTTATTGCTACAATCTGAATCAAATGGTAATATAGTAGAAAGGATCAAACTTATTAATTTTAGCTTTAATTAAAAGTTGTAACAATTACAAAGCTGCCACAGGCGCCTTTTTTTTTTTTTTTTTTTCGTATCACTATTTCCACAGCATAAAATTTAAAATAAAGTTATGCAGCAAACTGCAGAGTTACCTACGTAAACATACATTAAATTTTATTTTTTGGATATAGAGGTTAAGAAAAGAATTTGTAAAAAAAAAAAAAAAAGTCGCCTTTGGCAGCCTTGCAATTAAGTTTATTTGTAATTTTATAACAGGATTAATAACTGGAATTATAAATTTACTTATAATTTTATTATAACAGACCGAGGGCTAGAAAATCAAGTTCTCGCTAATACATTAAAACTAAAATGTGTGGGATATAGTTATTTGTAAAATCGTGGTTCTTGGATAATAGCAGCACCACCTGTCGTCTGATAATCACCCAAATTGAAACGCCCGGGTAATGCGCTAACGTAGACTGTAAGAACCATATCATTAACTAAAAATATACTCGTAAAATGTTAAACAACTTGTCCTTAGATAATAGCAAAAATATGATACCTCTGAAAACAATCTGATTAATGTTGTGTGTCTGAAGCCATTGAAATGATCTTCAAAGAAATGATTTTAGTCAGAAAAAGGCATCATTTTGCGAAACCTTTTCGGGGATGAAAGGTTACTTTGTGAAAGAAGCCTTGTCAATGTATATATTAAGCGAAATTACGCGCATTTGCATTACCCTGACACAATTTCTAAAATCGTCATTTCTAGATTGATTGCGTGATATATATTTGCGTATTCTAATGTTTGCCTTTTTAAAACAGAAAATCTTCAAGAAAATACCAATATGTAATTTCCAATATAAGATGAACATTTAATTATGTACAAAAAAGCGTCAGAGTTCCAAATTAAAAAAAAAAAATTAATGTCGGCCGTTTAATTTTTTTAACTATTTATTTTATTTAGTATGTGCTGTAAAATTTCAGAATTAGGAATGAAGTGTAGACGATTGTAACTAATCGTTCAAAAAAGTTTTAGTAAAACATAATAAATTTATATAAAGTGGAAATTTTTTATGAAACTTTAGCCATTTTTTAGGAAACTTGGCGAGCTACATTATGCACAGCATGCCAAGTTTCCTAAACAGGGCTTTGCTCTGGGTTTAACTCCTCATGCGTTATAAAATAAAAAGTTGGATTTTTTTTTTTTTTTTTAAGTACCAGCAGCTTTTAATCATAAATTTTTAAAGGTTGATCCCAAACATTTTCATTTAATTTTTTACTGGTCCCCCTTCCGTTTACGGGGTTAATCTTTCACTAAAATGTACGAGGTATAACATGTTCAGTACGCCCTTGAAGATTCAAATGATTCGTCCAGTACTTTTTGAGATATTCGACAAATCGTCTAAAAGCATGAGGTGATCATAATAATTTGTCCACTCGGTGTATATCTATTAATAAAATTAGACTTCTGTCTGTAAAAATATTAGAATCATAAAATTTTGCGATATCTTCACGTTTCACACATCGTGAAAGCCAAAAATCACTTCTGAAATTTTTCTGTGTTTCTGTATGGGGGTCATTGTGTCTGTATGTCTATAACGCTATTTTTGTCCGGGTATCACGTGAGAACGGCTCGACGGAATTCAATGACATTTGTCAGGGACTTAGGTCTGTACCCAACTTAAAATTATATCTATCGAACATTTCAAAATTTTGATTAGATTTACAAATATGGGTAAAAAACACCTGCGAATGCGTCATAAGGCTTTTCTTAATGAAACGCTTTGAATGAAAAAAAAAAATTCAAAGCAGTCTTTGGGGACTGCCGATAGAAGTGAAAACTAGTAACTTGTGAATTGTATCGTGGAGCTATTAGATTATTATTTCCGAATTATTTTTAGTTTGTAAAGAAGTGTTTATGATCTGTATTATATGATTCTGCACAAAATTTGTAGCTACCCAAATTAAATGAACTAAGCCTTATATTAGGTAAAAATAGTGATTACTTATGAAATTATTTTAATTAGTAGCTGAGATACAAAAGAAAACCGATTCAGGACACCTCAAAAAGTATAAATCAAGTGAAATCTCGAATTCCACTTTCGATAATATAAAAGAACTTTAAAATATCTTTCGAATGATGCATTAAAAATAATTTAATCATAATTAGAATTTGAAATATTGAAATTTTAAAATATTACAACGCCATCTGGCGGTAGAAATTTCTGTAATCTACTGTTCGATTCCAAATCAACAAAGCTTTCTAATGATGTATTACTTATGAAATTATTTTAATTAGTAGCTGACACACAAAAGAAAACCATTCAGGACACCTCAAAACGTGTAAATCAGGAGAAATCTCGAATTCCACTTTCAATAATATAAAAGAACTTTAAAATATCTTTCGAATGATGTATTAAAAATAATTTAATCATAATTAGAAATTGAAATTTTGAAATTTTAAAATATTATAGCGCCATCTGGCGGTAGAAATTTCTGTAAGCTACTGTTCGATTCCAAACAAAAAATTTACATTGTAAAAAAAGACTTTCCCTACGTGAACGCTGTGGTTGTGAGGTAAAGCTCCGCGCTACGAACCTAAAGGTCTAGCGTTCGAGCCCAGTCAGGGGAGAATTTTTAAAAAAGGTTTTTGTTTAATTCTAAATTATTTTAATTAAAGATTTAAATGTATGTAAATATTATGGTGTGTCACTCACACGATTTTCTCTTACCCTGCATTTTAATACTAAGATAGATATTTTGTGCTTTTTAGTTCACATTTCTATAAAAGCGTGTTCTTTATTTTTTTAAAACTATAATATTATTAAAAAAGAAAATTATTGGGAACAATTTTCTTCAGAGTTCCAAGTATAGGATTTATAGACTTATTTTCTTTGATATTAGTAAGCTGTTTAAAATATTGTTACGAAAAACTTGTCGACTTTCTTGTGTGAGAAAGTAGTTCGTAAATAAACAGACAGGTTCTAGTCGTTGAATGCACTTTATTCTTCATAACTTCTCGAATATGCACAACAAAACTGTGATTATAACGAATATTCAAGAAACAGTTTAATAGTAATGTTAATTCATCAAATATTCTGATAACAGTCCATTGAAGCTGTCACTTGTACCTCAAAAATCACTATTCGACGAATGTTCTAGTCAGTTCAAGAAAACATTTACTTGTTCCACAGGAGTGAAGCAAATAACATCGAATATTGCAAACAGCAGGAATTTCGCTAGCTTACAAACAAAGTTTAGTAGCTTGGAGTTCAGTCTCCAAAGTGTAATCTTTCAGAATAACACTCTGAACAACACTAACTTGTAGTGACTACACGCTCTCTCTCAACTCACTCTTATTTATACTTTTTGACGATGGGGCTTGGCGGAAATTCTGTCTAGAAATCCATGGAAAGTTTGAAATCTAGCAGGGTGGTGACAATCAGGGAAAACAGGGAAATCATGGAAAAATCGGGTTACTTTATCAATCTGGAAATATCAAGGAAAAATCAGGGAATTTTGTAAAAACACTCCAAAATCATGAAAATTTTCATTTTTGCCCAGCAAACACGACTGAAAGATCGCCAAACAAGTGTTATCTTAACCATGATTGCACAAGATTGGCTGTTTTTTAGTTGAATCTCCCCAAATTAACATTAAAATAAATAAATAAATTGCTTTAGTGCAACAACATGAGGAATAATTTTATGTCTTGATGTTAATGTTGTGCAATTAAAATGAGTCATATTTTTTATAATTTTGTTAATTTCTCCAAAATTTTGAAATTTTCATTTTATTTTCCTTTTCGTAAGTAAACAAAGAAAAAAAAAAAAAAGAGATTGGGATATTTTTTTCAATCAGTATAGTTTTTTGAATTTCAGTGGTTTAGCGAGCATGTTGCGCAAGAGTGTGATATACACAAAATTATGGAATGTATATAATAGGTAATGGAAATCATGGAAATTTGTCAAAATTAGTCATGGAAATCATGGAAAATTCAGGGAACTTGTTTTGTGAATTTCTGTAGCCACCCTGTCTGCGCTTCCGTGCATCGGAGAGCTTCGAAACTTCGAGAACCCTAAACTACTATTTTTCGTCAAATTTGGTCGCCACGACTGACCGCACTGAAAGCAAATTAACTACCACTTTATTTTCACTTTGCCTGCAAAACTACTTTCACTGCAATAGAACAATTTGTGCAGGGGAAAAACTTAATCCATTGTAACAATATCATTTAAAACTGCGAAAGATTTATTAAATATATACTAATGCCATAAATTATCATAAAAAAGCTACTTCGAAAAAATTATTTCCAAAATTTTGGTCATAAATACCAACCAGTTTTAAGAATCGGAAATAAGAATAACAATTTTAATTTTATAAACAGAATTAATTATATATCCAGTTGGCATGTTGAATTTAACAATCCCAATGTTATACAAAACATAGTTCAAACTACACAGGTCTGCAACAAAAATCTGCATAAGATGTTTTAACTGTATATCTTATAGATTTTTACCCACTAAAACCCCCCTTAACTAATATTTATAGTTTAACTAAATTTGCAGAAAACATGAAATCTTGTATCCTTTTGCTGATTTCAAAATCAATATCCATTAATAATTTCTTACCTTAAAGTAATATCTATATGAGTCAATCAAAAAAAAAAAATAATAATACAAAACGGAAAATAACGAAAGCGTGTTCGGAAGGGCTTAAAAAAAATGAAAAAAATGTTTCACAGGCAAAATGACTGAATACAAAATGTTAAATATATTATCAAGGAATTGTTTTTTTAATTATGTTAAAGAAAATGTTTTGCTTAATGTAATAAAATTAGTTATTTTTTCTTTTTATAAACTCCTATTATTTTTCAAAAAATCCATACGCGATTAGCAGAAATGGAGATCACTTTTTATTTCAACATCCACAAGAACGTAAATTTGACCAAAAAGAACACAAGCAAAAGTGTTTTTTTTTTTTTTTTTTTTTTTTTTTTTTCAAACCTGTTTTGTTATTATTTAAAGATAAATATATATGTATATATATAATTCTTAATTTTCTAAAATCATAATAAAGGCAAATTTTACTATTTTTCCATTCAGAATACAGATAAAATTTATTTTTATAGAAATTAATAATGAAGAGAATTTTTAATAAAAATTATGACTTTAATAATACCTAATCAGAAAAGTTCAAATCGTTTTTTGAACACATATAAATTCTAACATATTCGTTACAGCCATGATTTTTTTTTTTTTTTCCTGAAATCTCATTATATTTCTTAAATTACTTATCATCACCGACCTGTAACTTTAATTAAAATGATAAAATTTGGCAGATTGTTAATTTCCTTGCTTTACATACCATTTAGTCCGCCGAAATCTAATAACTTTGCTAATATATAATCACAGTTTAAAGAACAAGAAAACTATTAATCTAATTAAAAATTATTTTCCTTTTAGATATTTTCTGAAGTTTATAAAATTTTAAAAAATAAATAAAATAAAGATAGGCAAAAAGAGCGAGGTTTAAATTTAACGAATTTTTTTTTTTTTTTTTTTTTTTTTTTCTTTTTTAGTTGTGTATCGTTGAAAAGGTCGTAAGATTTTTCTAGCAATCAAAATATTGTTTTTACTATATTTCTGCGGATTTCAACGAGAACAATTAAGTAAAATGTGTTAAAAGAAAAATAAGTTATAAATAAAAGATATTCATATCTTAAGTGTTTGTTAGATATCCATTTATATATATTAACTGTTATTTCAATTGTTATTTTATTTTTGGTTGTTTTAAATATGGTATGATGTAAGGAATATTTTTCACTCTTAAGCAAGTACTATGCGTTTTGCTACAAAACATACCAGAAAATCTTCCAGTATTTATGTGATTGCGACTCAACGTAGCATCCCCATATTTTCACGCGAATGGTTTGAACGACAAGGATTTTGTCGTTTTGAACAAAAAATGTGATTATGATAAGCCTGCCAGATATTCCAATTTGCACTGCTCTTTTTTTTTTTTTTTTTTTTTTTTGGGGGGGGGGGGGGGCATGGAAAACTTAATTTACTAGGCGTCTATTGAGTCATTAGAGTAGAGGATATTGCCACCTGAATTAGCGTTGCAGTTGCTAAACTTTCGTTATGGGTCTGGAATTTTCCAACGTGTACGCGATTCACTCCGTCGACGATGTGTAGCCTGTATTACAGCTAGGGGTCATTCATTTGATCATTTGTTGTAAAGTTTACAAGAGTAAATAGATTAATAGGTTTCTGGTAATTTGTGCTTAGGTATTTTGTTATTTGCGTATTTCTCTATTTTCACAACCCATGTGCAATTTTGGGACAAGCCACTCGCTTTCCAACTCTACATTGTAATGTAAAAGTTTTTGTTTTGACGATTTCTATCTCCCTTTATATAAATATAAATAAATAAATAAAATGCTTAAATTAATTTGATAATTATATCCTTTTAAATTATCAATTTAATTTAACAAAAATTTAAACTTTTTTCTTTTTCAGTTGAAATAAAATGTTTTAAAAATAAAATGCTTGATCATTTTTCTGCTTTTGAATAAAGTCATATTTAATCAAAAATTAAACTTTTAATCTGAGAGATTTTTCTTCTTTATAAAATAAAAAAATATTTTAAAAATAAGTTTTAAATTTTAACGACAAATTATTTATTTTAAACAAATATTTTACAAATTATATATATATATAAAAGGATTTAGCCAGTATAGAACCCCAGTACTCTAAAGGAAGTAGTCTATGACCAACCTACGGCTGACTTGCAAGTTTGTTCGCAAGTTATCGTATTATACTTTTAATAAAAAAGCAACACAAAACTGACGTTGTAAAAAATATTACTTACAAACTTTGAATAACGGTGCGTTGCCGCTTTGACTGCAGCACTCGTGCTTACTTTATTCGCCTGATGAAGGGTCGTGTGTTTTTTCGACCCGAAACAATTGTTGCGAGTTTATTGCATTTTATGGTGTTTATTCAAAGTTTGTAAGTAATATCGTATTATACTGTTTTTAAATTAGCATCTTTACAATTCGCTCGTTATAAACGATGAATTCACTTGGTTTAACTTAGAATTTATAGCTCTGAGGACTTGAAAACTAATTATTTTTAGAAAGTTGTTTTTTAGTCTGTAATTTTAGAATTATTTTTGCTTGATCCTTCGCCGATCCAGTTTAATGTCACTCCTCTGCTCAGTGTTGCCCTTTTAAGGACTTTTTTGATTCAATATCCATCATTAATTTTAACTGTAGCGGTTGGCTAACCACATTGAAGGTCATTCGTCCATGATATATAGCAAATATCACTCCTCAAAATTATTGGTGGTAGTTGAATAAATGAGTCCCTAGATTTGGCAACACTGTTTAGAGAGCTTTAAAGCGTTAGAGACGACAAAGGGTTACAACAGATCTGTCGTCACTCGTAAATTTACTAATCGGATACCTTTAAAACTAATGGTTAATGTGTATAATTATTAAGGTATGTAGCGTTTACACATAAAGTTAATAGTTTTGAAAGTTCTTTTCAAAAAGTATAACTTAGGTAAATATTTTTTTGTTTTTTTTTTTAATTCATTAGTTTTTATTTTTAAAAAAATGGCTGACAATGTTAGCGCATATTCACTTTCGATCATTTACTCACTTATAATTGGTCAATTAGTATCCGATGCCGATAGAGTTTCAGTCTTGCAATTTGGCTTCTGTTACTGGCTTCCGATCAGTTCACTGTATGGCAAAAAATGAGTATCTTAAACATTTTCACGAGATCTTGCAAATCTGATAGCGGGAAGTTCCCTTTTCGAAAACATTTCGGCGTCTTCGTTGTAGAGCCTCAGCTTCTTCTTTTTCCAGTTATCTTCAAGCACGTTCCTTTGTTTTTTACATTCTTATTTTTTTTTCTTAAGTAATTTTATCCTTTTCCTTTCCTCTTTGGCAAAGTTGTCCTCGTTTTCTTAACAGTGGCTTTAAACTTTTTTTTTTTTTTTTTTTTTGTATAGAGGATCTCTTCAGGCAGCGGTCTTCCCTCTCTTCCTATTTATTCTTTTTGCATTTTCTTTAACTTTTGAAATTTTCATTAACACTTGAATTTCAGGTGAAACATGAAATGAAAAGGCTATGTTGTCATTTGTCCTCCAAGAGCACCCAGAAGTGGCACAACAAAAAACAATCTTTTAATTAAAAACATTGCGGAGCAGAATGAGATGTACTTCTTTATCCCACCCCATGGACACTATTCGGGTTAGGCAGGTAAGACCACTCGAAAAAGATGCTTAAACAAACGTTTAATTGCTGAACTAAAGACTCGCATGGTACTTATTTCCGCTCACTTCAGAACCTATTTGCCACCGAAATACTTCAAATTTCAAACTTCCCCCTGGTTCCTCTATATATACTCTGGGGATCACCGAAGCGGGAGAGCCATCCCTTGCATGGAGGATCAAAATTGCGATGGCATGTCTCCGGACCACCTCTAGGGGTGAGTCTCAGACCGTCGCCAATTGCCCATCTGCGCAACACTAGTGCGACGTAAAACCCAACCATTTAACCAACCTCTCTCTCTCTATATATATATATATGGAAAGATGGGGTCTTTAAACTGTATTTTTTATAAAATGTAGACTCGATCTCATATAAAATTTGCAGTCAAGCTGACTTACTTTTATCGTTCGTATTACCTATTTATTGTTTTTGAGCTTTAAGGACACTGTAAAATTTTTTACCGCTAGATTACGGTCAATGGCTGGCGAAAGTCACCGGCCATAAAAATTAAGGTATGCCTGTTAATGTTTTGAACTTTTTTCTGGGAGAGATGAAGTGAACTTTAATAAATAGTCAACACTCTCAGTTTTACAGTATTTTGTTACAATTACGGATACTAGACTTTTTTATGTAAGAAGGAGGCCGTATAATTTATTGTCCTAATTATACTGAAATTTTTTGGAGTGGACTGTTTATATTTTGATTCTAGAATATACGTATTGTGCGTCTTTTTAATTTTATCTTTTCCTCTTTTTTTCTTTTAATGTCGAATTGGTAACCTAGTGCCGCTTGCATTTCTAGTTTCAAATTTATATTTCCAATAGAATTTTTTAATGAAATAAGAAGATAAGATGCAAAAGAGACAATAAAGGTTTTTATTATGCTTTAGAAATAGTACAATACATTCTTAATTCATGATCTTAATTTCAGAATTGACAGACATCCTTTTATAAACAAAAGGAAAAAAATTTATAAATTCAAGGACGCTAATAGCTGAAAGTACAAGTGGACAGTCAAAACAAAGCATGAATCATTTACTTTTTTTTTTTTTTTTTTTTTTTGAGTGTGTGTGGGGGGGAACTGGACATTGAAAATTTAAACTGAGAATATAATGGTTTTGAGAAGAGGGTAATTTTGATCGGCTTGTAATGGGAAGACAAACACTGCATTATCGTTTTTGCTAGTGTGTCACCCTTTAAGTAATTGCGTTATATATAATCTTGTATACAAAAACGATAACAAGAATCAAAATTATTTGCTTGTCTGCGTTCTGTGTGTATAAGATGCGTCAACTAATGCCCTATGAGAAAATTATAGTAGTTGCTTTGGACTAAGAGGTATATTTGGTGCATGAATTTACTTAGAAATTATAGTGTCATCATCTTATCTTTCGATTGCTCAGAAAACTTCATAAAATTGCAGCTATGGCGACAATTTTTGAAAATGAAAGTTATTCATTTCCATGTATAAAATGAGTTTTTGTTGTCTATCTTAAACTTAAAAAGACAGTGGTGATTATTTAAAAAATTATGCGCCCCTTAAAAAAAGAAAGAGAGATAGAAATAGAGAGAAAAGAAACTATTTTAAAAATAAAATAAATAAATAAACCTTTGCACGAAAAAAAAAAAAAAAAAAGTCGTGCTACTGTACGCAGGGAAAAGATTGTGACGGATACAAAGAAGCAGATATTAAATGGAAGTTTGCCGCGAAATTTTTAACTAATGATTTAACGTTTATAATTATCTCAACCGACCCTAATTTTAGGTAATAACACAAAGCATGTAATTGACAGAGTCTGTTTTAAAATTACTTAAAACAGTATTTAAATTATTAACCTATTTTAAAATTTGATTTTCGTTCACTTTAATATAATAAATTTCATTTATTACTGTAGTATTTCAAATTTATCGATTATAATAGGACACAATCCTTTTTCCTCATCAATGTAAATATACTTTTTGGCACATTAACGCGTCACAAAGATATTTTCGTTTTTTGTTTAGGGGAATTTTGTGGATAAATTAACAAATTTCTGAAATTACTTTCCATGTATTATTATAAAAAAAATTAAAGAAGGCAAATTATTTATTTTATTTTTAATATTTTAAATTTAAATACATTAAATTGTTTGAGATGTAATATTGTTATTTTTTAATTTATTGATAACGATGCACTCACTGTTACGCCGCTGTCACTAGGATATTTCTAAACGCCACTTTTGAATTAAGATGCTTTCTCAAAATTTTTTAACTCAAGCACAATCTTAGATTATCCATAAAAACTCATGCGATTTTATAAACAAACTTACACGAAGTCCTCTTGGTCTTTTGAAGTAACAATTTTTAAAAATATTTCATTAAAACATGCGACATATTCTCAATCGTTTAAGCAGGATGTCCCAACAGTATAATATTTCAAGTTTTGGTGTAGTAATTGAAAATCCAATATATCATACAGAATCATATTTTATAAGTTAAGGAATTTTTTTATCGTTTTTGATAATTCATAACATTAATAACGCCTTAACATAAATCTAAAAATGTTTTGAGAATTGTCAGGTGTTTTACTCCAAAATCTATAATCTTCCATCAGAAAACTAGTATACTGTGGTCATCACAGAATTTTTTTCTCTGTTTTTGAATAAATAATTGTTACAATTACCCGCAGTAACAATTATTTATTCAAATTATTTTCCCATAATGGATACAGACGATTTTTATCTCAGAGAAGTATAATCAAAGAATTTATACTACGATAAGAAGGCCAGCTGCAGCTAAAGCATAACTAATGCTCCCTGGCGGAGTTATAGTATGCCTGTACAAGAAGCTAACTTACAGGCTGAGCTAGCGAGGAGCATGCAAAGAATTTCAAAATCAGATTCTTGTGTATGCGCATGCGTTGCAGTGTCATGTGATCACAGGACGCCATATTTGTAATCGTAAACAAGTTCGTTGTTCGTTGACAGTTTCTGTCATCTTCAGCGATCGTGCAGTATTTTGAATTTTTTTAAGTTTTAATCATGAATTACATTTCATCATCAACTCTTTATCCTCATTCGGTATTTAACATTAATCATTTTTAACCATTATTAATCATAGTTAATACTTTAATTATTTATTTGTTATTTAAGATCATTATTTTTTTCCGTTGCATAGAATTTAGAGCAGCAACTATTGATTTATGTATTATATATTAATTCCTGGAACTTTTAGAAATATCTATAATTAATTGTAAATAAGTGTAGGAAAAAATTAAAATAGACATTTAAATATTGAAGTAAATTCCTGGAATTTTTAAAAATATCTATAATTAATTGTAAATAAGTGTAGGAAAAAATTAAAATATACATTTAAATATTGAAGTTTTTTTTTTTTTTTTTAATAATAATAATTTATAATAAAAATAATAATTGTTTTATTAAATGTTATCAAATAGTAATAACTGTAATAATGCTATTCATTTACCTGAAACATTTTTTTAAATATCTGTAATTCACATATTTTATTTAAAAAAAAAAAAATCTTACAAATATGAAATAAGAATAATTTTATCTGTACATATTAATATATATATATATATATATATATATATATATGTGTGTGTGTGTGTGTGTGTGTGTGTGTGTAAATGCATGAAACAAATATTGATTTATATTTCCTATAAATTCCTATAATACATTTCCTAAATAATCTACCTATTTAAAATATTTTTAAATAGAAATACAAATATAATATAGAGAAGAAATATATATATAGCACACACACAAAAAAAAAAAAGAAAGAAAGAAAGAAAAGAAAAGAAAAAAAGAAGAAAATGTACAATATTTTTAATACTTTTAATACTTTTTAATGTACAATAAATAAAACTAAGAGCTATAATCATTGGGAAAGTAATGCAAAAAACTTATACTATCGGATAGTATAAGTTCTTTGTTCGATGCAAGCAAGATAGTGAAAAGAAAACACCGCGACCGTACGCCATTCGACTGCGCAGTTTTCCTGTAAAGTTGCTTTTGGTGTACGGTTATTCTATCAAGTCGCGTGATTAAACGCGTTTACATTATCGCTACGGAAGCAAACCTTCTTTCCAATAGTATAAGTTTTTTGGTATAATACTAAATGTGGAAATAACCAATTTCGAGACCTACAGACGACATCAAGATTTTTTTTTTTTTTTTTTTTTTTTTTACTGAAATAAAATACAGTCAAGGTCTCAAGGTGGCTCCAGGTTACCCAAAACATCAACCAACTTCAGTATTTTAACTCCAAGCTGTTTTTTTTTTTTTTTTTTTTTTTTTGTCATCTGCCCTGATGTCGCCAGTTTACCTCTGCAACTCTACCCAATGAAATCTCCATAAGTGTCTCAACCATTGCTGTTTCAAAGTTTCTACATATTTCGTGTAAAGATCCAATTAAATAAAAGTCTTTTTACTACAGACTGTTGCTCCATAGAACTGCAGTAAAGTCCAACTAAATTTAAACCCTGGAAAGCCTCAATTATTGTACAGCAAGTGTCCCCATGGTGACCCAGCGAAGCTCGGCTATAATTCAGAATTTACGGTTATAGACTGTTTCGTCCATATTAACTGTAACTGTAATATGTTTTATAAATATATATAATTCAACAGTTACTGCACTTGTAACTAAAAATGACTTGAGTTTGTCCTGATGATGGATTGATAGGCAGGGCGGAAAGCTTTGACAAAATGAAAAATATTTTGCGTAATTTTTAATGATTTTAATTAAATTTATCTTTTTATACGTGTTTTAAAGTGTATTTTTTAAAATCAAATTTGTGGTTTTGTACAATGACATGTGTTTCTGGATATCTCTATATGGGATATGATTTCATTTGAAATAAAATAGATATCTTTGTTTTAAATTATCACAAATCTATGGTTAAAACATTTATTTTAAAAGTATTGGTGAGTTTTTTTGAAAAATACTCGTGTTAAAAATGTACATCCCCGGTTTAATAGATATAAGATTATAGATGTAAAAGTTATGTTAAATTTTATTGATTGGATCGTGAGATACAGCGTTCAAAAAATCTTGGATACACATATACACAGACAGACATTTTCTAAAAATGGTCAAATCGTCTTCGAGACGTCTCAAAACGTCTGCAGATTAAAAATTTTCCCGAATACAGTACTTTTTCTTGTGTACATAGACGAAAGTAAAAAATCAAAAAATGTTTAATTGTTTCAAATATCAAAGCAATTTTGTGTTTGAGAACAGAAATCGAAAGAAATATTTTTTTTTTTTCCTATTATTGTGGAGGCAATTGAATTATAAATAAAATTTACAATAAAAGCAGTGACTTAATAAGACATCATACTACAGGTAGAATAAATAAACTGGCCATCAGTCTTTTATTAGATAATCTCGAGCGGACTTTATTAGAAGAAAAAAGATTCACAAATAGCTTTATTTATTTTTTTATTTTTTTAAATCTGTTGAGAAAGGAAGGCAAAAATGAATTTACGTCAAAATATTGAAAATGTCATATTGATCGATTACTCTTAGAATTACAGTTACTGAAAACAGATTTTTAGTTGGATACCCAAAACTGTTTAGAGATTATAGTTGTAAAAATAAAATAAAAAGTACGGAATTCCCTGTTAATCGATAAAGGCATACCTTTTTAATTTTTTTTTTATTATTATTTAGTGATAAAAATAAAAAATGTCTATATTTTATTCATTCTGTGAAGGGCCGCGGTAGCCCAGTCGGTAGAGCGCCGGCCTCGTAACTGGAAGATTGCGGGTTCGGTACTCGAGCCGGCCAAAGACCGTCATGTGCACTAATGGTGGCTGGTGCACGTAAAATCTGTCGTGGCCGCAATGTCTTCCATGTTCCCATCAAAAATTATACCTCTGGGGAATACCGAAGCGTGAGAGCCATCCCTTCCTTGGAGGATCAAAATTGTGATGGCATGTCTCCGGAACATCTCTAGGGGTGTGTCCCAGACCGTCGCCAATTGCCCATCTGAGCAGCACTAGTGCGACGTAAAACCCAAGCATCCAACCATCCATTATGTGAAAAATAAGGTACTTCTTAAAAACGCAGATAATGTTGAAGTGCGATATGATTCCGATATATTGTCTAGTTCAAATTACCTGATTAGTTGAATAAAGAAAACAGAGAAATTTATACTTGTAAAAGTAATACATTTTGTATTAAAATAATATAAGTAAGAATTTGAAAATAAATAAGTAATGAAGATTAATGCAAACTTGGGAAAAAAATACTCGTCGCTTACAACTGCCAAATGGTAGTGTTCTATTAAGCTAATGTGTTTATACTACACTCTATTAGAGTTGTCTTACGTTCAGCGAAAATTCCAATAAATCAAATGTTGCATCATTCTCGTTCAAAAACTGAATATATGCAAAGCTTTTATCATACTCATATTTAATTCAATATTTACTCCTGCTCAAAAGTTTAACGAGATTTACAATTCTAGTAATTGATTGAATATCCAATATACAATAATCATCTTTATAAGTTAAAAAATTGCTTTTCTCATTGTCATAAGATAGCATGAAGTAAAAAAAAAAAAAAAAAAAAAAAAAAAACACATACTTAAAAATATGAAAAGAAGAAATAAAAAGACTCTAGAAAAAATGATAAGGAAATTCTAGAAAAAATACATCAATGAGCGGAAAAATGATCAGAAGATGCGGAATTTAAATTATCGTTTTGACCTGCTGCTTCAAACTTAATAAAGATTCACAATAGTTTAATTCGCAATTGGAAGATTGCGGGTTCGGTACTGGAGCCGGCCAAGGACCGTCGTGTACACTAATGGTGGCTGGTACACGTAAAATCTGTCGTGGACGCAATGTCCTCCATGTCCCCATCAGAAGTTATACCTCTGGGGGTTACCGAAGCGGGAGAGCCATCCCTTCCGTGGAGGATCAAAATTGCGATGGCATGTCTCCTGACCACCTCTAGGGGTGTGTCCCAGACCGTCGCCAATTGCCCATCTGCACAGCACTAGTGCGACGTAAAACCCAACCAACCAACCAACCAACCAACCACAATAGTTTAAACTATCATTTTTTTAAATGTACAATAACAAGTGCAGAAAAGAAAAAGAAAGTGATACCGGAAAAAGTAATGCTTTTTTAATACTTATAAACAGATGTACTGTTAAAGAGGAAAATATAGAAAGAATAGGAGGTTTGTAAAATATACACTAGGACTGGCCATTAAAATTGCTACACCAGGAAGAAATTCGAATAGCAAAATGACATGTATTGGACACACACATTATAGTGGAAAGAAAAATTGATTACATTTTCAGGAAATTTTGAGATGTATATCTTGATAAATCAGTGTATAAAGCAGCAACCTCTGGTAGAAAAAGCAGTACTTACCCACCTAGGCATTGAGTCGAACGGCGATTGGATGACATGTGCAGGTGTAACACTTCATGCAGCTTCAACATGATACCACAGTTCATCAAACGTAGTTACTGGAGCGTGGTCACGTTCTAGTCGCTTGGAAACGATTAAATATTTTCATTGGTGCGAGATCCAAAACATTCGCTGACCAGAGCAACAATCGAACAGATTCTGTATCAAGGAAGGTCCGGACAACCAGACAACATGCGGGCATGCATTATCCTGCTTAAATGTTGCGTTACGAAGACCTAAAATATAGTGCAGAGCGACGGGCCTTAACTCATCAAAAATGTAATGGCCGCTATTCAGTACCGGAAATGGGAAGAAAAGATGATCGAGACGTGTATCCAATGGCACCACATACTATTCCAGGTGGTGATCCAGTATGCGGCTACCAGAACTTCGGCTACCCTAGAAGCTGCATCTCTGACAGGAGCCCTTTAATGTGTGATCAACGATGAACCTGGATGCAGGAATGGCGTGACGTTGACTTTTCAGACGAATGACAATTGTGTTTACAGCATCAAGATGGCCGCATCCGTATTTGACGGCATCGTGGATAATGCACATTGTCAGCCGGCATTCGATATCGTCATACTAGCCCATCACCGGCAGTGATGATATAAAGTACCACTGGATACACATCTCGATCACCTCTTGTTTACATTTCCAATACTCTCAATAGCGACCATTACATTTCTGATGAGTTAAGGCCGGTGCCTTTTCTCTATATTCAAAGCCTCCGTAATGCACCATTTAAACAGGACAATGCACGACCGCATGTTTTCGGTGTTGCATGGACCTTCCTTGATACATATGCAAACTTGGTCAGTTAGAAAGTTTTTATTTTCTATCCAACATGACCGTTAGAAAAAACCGCATAACTGTATCTTTATAATAATTGAATTGCGATACGGGGGGAAAAAGGTGACTCATTTTCCGTATCAGTTAAATAGCTGTTTCTTATGTGAAAATAGGGACCATATACAAACTGATAACGAAAATTCCTGGATCGGAAATACGATAACATTAATCAAATAAATCCCAAATGCACTTAAATAAAGCTTTAATAGAAAGCGATAAACAGGATCTGTTTAAGCAAGCCAAATCACACATGTAGCCCTCGATTTGATTTTGCGCGGTTTAGTAATGGGACACACAATAAAAAAAAAAAAAAAAAAACTATCAATGCAAAAGATAGATATTTTTTACAAAATATATTTTATAAAAAAGTGTGATCGCTTTTAAAATCAGGCATAATAAAAATTTAAAAAGGCAATTATATAGGACATACAATTAGAATTTGCAATATGTTGAGATTTTAGCATTTTATTTAAAAAAGATTTTGAAAAAAATCATTCCGACATGTTTTATCCAATATATGAAATAAACGCAGATCATATAAAACTAATAAAAATTTTAAAATTGTCATTGAGTTAATATGTTAATATGTTAGAGCGTCGTTCCGAGAAATATGATATTTTTTTTTTTTTTTTTTTTTTTTTTGGGGGGGGGGGGGGGGAGATTACAAACTTGCATATATTAATTTATTATTTAAATTAAAAAAAAAAAAAAAAAAAAAGTTGTCTCAATATAAAATAATAATGATAACAAGAATACGTAACTGGATTGCGAATCTACCCCAGATGCAAAAATGATCGTTTCACTAATTTAAAATTCTTTTTTGAGTAAATGGTCCCTTTGCACAGTTCAATTTTAAATTAAGTATAACTCACTCAGTTTTAAAAACACAGGTATGTTTTTTTTTTTTTTTTTTTTTTTTTTTTTTATGTTGTTGTTGCATTAGAAGTAAATTTTTTCTAATTGACGAAATTTCTCTAAGAAAAATTCTATATATTTAAAAGGTGTAATTTTTTGAAAATTAATGTGCAGAAATTTTTAACAACATGATCTTATTTTGAACACTTTTGAATATTACATTTCCCACTCATCTATATATAGTAGATAAAACGTCTACCCCGTTTCAAAAACCTGGTAGGCGGGAAATGCTGGTCCACGTAGTTCTTTGGTTTTCCATGGTTTTCTCCGAAGTTATTGTAAATATGGATGAATTCCTCTTAAAAAGAACGTCATGGAGGGCATTTCACCGATGTCTAGAACCCAAGTGCAATCAATCAGCCTTAACCCCTACACACATGTAAATGTGCCACAAAATAAATTTGTGTGAAAAGCTTTTTTTTTTCTTTTGGTTATTGTAGCAGTACATAAAAGTTGTTATAACATAACGTAGGAAGACATTGCTTACTGAGATTTTTATAATGTATGCACTTTTTCAAATAACTTCTACTCTACAAAGGAAAAATTTAAAATAAAAAATAGAGCTTTTCTTCAATTTTTTAACTTTGACAAAACATTCTTGGATCCCCTGTATAGCATCTAAGCTTTAAAATAATTGAAGAATAAACCCAAAAAAACAAATTTCTAGAAAAATTACTTTAAATAATGCAGTACTAATTTTATGTTCCATGAAATGATACAAATAGTGAAATGCATAAATAAATACGAAAAAAAAATGTGGAAAAATTATTTATTTATTTTATATATGCATTTATTTATTTATTTATTTATTTATTTACTTTCGTATTACCATTTTAAATATATATATATACAGTTAAGACAATCACTTTTTTCTTTAAGTCATATTTTGTAAACCAGAATAATTTTCATTATTACCAACGTAGCAAGGAAAAAAAAGTATCTTTAAAACTAAAACTTTTAATTTAAGCGATGTGTTAATAGCAGCGATGACAGACACAAACACAAAAGAAAGAAAAAAAAAGGGGTAAGGAAAGAGAAAAAATGGACGGGGGGAGTAAGAAAAATATCCTAAAAGGTCCAAAATAAACGCCATCATTTCTTGGAAATAAAGTCAAAGTATAACATTTAAAATAAACAAAGACGTAATGGAAAGAAAATATTTTAAGAGCACATTAATTATCTTTGAAAGGAATTGAGAACAAAAGAATTTGAAATATATTTACTTTAACAACCTTTGTTGCGCCTCAGTTTTCAATTAATTTCTGTGGAACTCCAAATTTATCATTTTTAATCAGATAAAGTGAATAATCAACATATACAATAGCTGATGAATTGGAGCAGAATATTCCAGACAAGTAAATGAAGGACTAAATAGATTTATTCATCAAAATCTTCTGAAATTCGAAGGGTAAAAAAACTAATAAATATATTTATTTTTCCATCATTTTTTAATCAGGAATGAAAGAAAAACATTGTTTTAAAAGAGTAATTTGTTGCTGTTTTTGCAGAAGCACAAATTCTTGATTATTACAGATTAAAAATTTTAACAAATAAAATCTCAAAATGTAACAAACATTTTATGTAATGAAACTGTCATATTTAAAGACAATTAGCACATATATATATATATTATGAAAAAAAAAAGGTGAAATTGAAGCATCTGTTCTTTACAGTCAAATAAAATAAAATATAATATAAAAAGTAGCCCGGAAATCCCTGTTTAAGGTTATCTAATGTGATCAATCGTAAAATTAAAAAAAAAATAAAAAGATGCTTAGACAGTTAAAAGTAATGTTCAAACTTTTTACCATTTCATGAAACATAAAAACATACATCAAAATTTGATCCCAAATTTTCAAAGCTTTGAATCCTCTATTTCAAATCAAACGTATTCTAAAAATAAACATCATTGCTTTCAACCTTTTTTTCCTTTTCAATATATAAATGAAAAATGATAATAAAATAAGGAAAATTACTTGTATTTTCTTACTGTGTTTGTTAGGACGATTTAATGTGTTATATCAAAAATTTCAAGAGTAGTATGTCTATAAGAATTCTTTAAGTAAAGTAGAAAATATTTCTTTATATGATTTATAATGCAGTAATATTTTTATTCATAAGAATAAAATTTTGAAAGACGGAATAAATAAGTTACTTCTGAACTAATTCTCACTTCCTTTAAAAACTTTCATTTTTCATCCTTTTTCCTCCTGGAAAATTGCACTGCTCAGTAGTTAGTAAACTTAATATTACTATAGAGCGAAAACATTTACAGGGTTCACACGGACTCACCTTTCTTCAAAAACGCTTTCCCTGTTCTCTAACTATAAAATTATTTTTTAACTTATAGGCTCATTTTATGATAAATATTGCTGTTAAAAATTTGTGGTGTACAATTTTAAGAACCATTCAAACCCTGATTATATCTTATATATATATATATATATATTGTAAATTTAGTAGTACATCTGCTTATATGGCTAATATACGAACGCAACCCATGTCTGTCAGTGATACAGTTGCTACATGTCACTTCTGCAACAAATTCATAATTGCCAAGTTTTAGATGCTAAGATTACAATTTGAAAATAGCGGTGAAAAGAATCGTTAATGTTGGGAATTTTTCAAATTAATGCTACTCACAAATTTCAGCTTTTTAACACATTACAGCACCCAGAAATTAGATAACAACAAAGAGATTGTCATATCTTAAATAATATTCGTATTTCAATAAAATTTCATAGAAACACGCCGATTACAATACACAGAAAACAGTAGCGTAACAAAACAAAAAGGATTATTTTTTTATGTGCAAATAAAGCTGAACAGAGCAGAACATAACACCTATTTTCAAATGTATTTGATTAATAAAATGTCTGGTCATTTTGCACTACTTTACAAAGCGGACGTTCATGCTGAAAATAAAGCTGTTGATCAAATATTATGACAATAAACTCCCTTCTGCCATATTCTTCTATATTCGGAATGCAAAACGAAAAAGAAATTCATTTCACTCAGAATCAGATCGGAATATCGCTCTGTGTCCATATGAAGATTTTTCAGTGTTTTGTCAAGAATTGTATGTTTTTGGAATATCACGCAGAATTTTCTCATTTCGTATGAGGTTCCGATTCCGAATTATGTAAAATACGGCCAATTGGGGATTTAAAAGCCTCGTAGGTTCCAGTGGCGGATTTAAGGGGGGGGGGGGCTAGGGATAATAGTTTGAAGTTGGAAAGAAGATCTTCCTAAAGCATTGCAATTGTACTCTTTATCATTTCATTCTGGAAATACTGCGAGTGACATCATTCGTCTGATGATTAATCTATGATTCTTTATTTAAAAAAAATTCTACGAGCTTATTCTTCTGTGTAACCATATTTTACTTTAAATAAAAATAAATCGTCTGCGAGCTTTCCCTGAAAAAGCCTCATATAAAATTAACAAAGCCAATCTCCATATCACATGGTCACACTGTAACATCAAAGATAAGCTGAGATGGAATGGCCTCCGACACGATTCCTCTTCACACGGGATTTATATTTTCACCAAAGTGATTGGTTGCTCTTATAGTGGAAGAATGATGTAAGACTCTCTCCAGATGATGATTCTTGGTGAATAATTCTTCATAAAGAATTATAGCGGATGAATTAAGGGAACATGGCTCCAGTTTCATTAGTTCTCAATCATACTATAGGTATAATGGAAATCGGCGCTTGCGCCGAACCACCAACCGACCCAGGCTCGCTTAGTAGCCCATGCGGTCCAAAATATTTATTGTCCCCGAAGGAGAAATCCATATCATCACGACATCAGAAACCCATCACATGACAGCAAGTACCACCCCAGACATGGACAGCTTACAGACTTACAAAAACCTACGTCAACCCTTCGGACCAACCTAGGTTGGTCAATACCAGGCCCCTCTGCCTCGGGTCCTGGCTGTTCCACGGTTTGACGGCCAGAAGGGCCAGTATACCTTCTGAAGACGGCGCTCGGCCATCCACATAGCCGTGCTCCCGACGGCGTTCACTGCGCTAGCCGAGTTCAACAGTATCGACTAAGCAGCTATACACTCGCTTCTCCTTTATATAAGCTGGCCTCCACTGCCACGTGACAGGCCTCACTTAGGACACACAGACCACAGATTATCATACAGATAGGACAGTGAAGCTAAAACGCGAACCGGAAATATAGTAGCACCACTAGTGTCAACAGAGGGGAACTACGTGTGTTAAGTCTACATGAATAGCATCTTTGATCGAAAATTGTTTTTCAATTTCGCGAGTAGTTAGTAGCAGGTTAGTATGGGAAGTTTTCTTTTTCTTCACTTTCTATTGTTTTTGAATTCACAAAGTTATCCTCAAAACATTCACAGCTATTCTTCTAAGAAATAAAAATTATTTTTTATAATTTTTAAAAACATGCTTTATGAAACATATTCATATTCAAGTACAAATTAAAATTACAAACTGTAATTCTGAAATAGCTGTATGAAATCATTAAATATTTAACGTTGCTTGGTTTAAATAATACAAAATGCCTTAAAATGAAAAAAAAAAAATGTTTTTATTTTATGTATATTTTCAAAGTTTATTTTCTTAATATTTAGCACCTGCTTCTTAAAATAAATTGCATTTGAAAATCAAGTTTGTAAACAATAATAAATTTGCCAACGAAAACGTATGTGCAGTTTTCTTTCCTTCACTTTTTATACTACTTTTAAATTTACAAAATCATAACATTCACAGTTTTTTCTACGAAATAAAACTAATGTTTATTATGTTTGAAAATAAATTTTTCCATACACTTTCGTGTTTAAGAGTACAAATTAATATAACAAACTGTAATGCTGAAATAGCAGTATGGTTTGAAATCTTAAATATTTAACATTGCTTGGTGTAAATAATACAAAATGCTTTAAAATGAAAAATATATTTCTGGTTTATGTACATTTTCGAAATTTATTTGCTTAATATTTAGTACTTGCTTCTTAAAATAAATTGCTTTCGACAATCAAATTCGTAAACAATAACAAAGTCCAAACGTAAACATCAATAAATGGTTAGTCGGTTGAATGTTTGGTTTAACGTTGCACTAATATTACGATATGAAGATAGATACAATAAAAATAAGACGAGCGATTGCGTAAGCTGGAGAGCTCGAGAAACTTACAGCCGTTGACAATAGGGTCGTTGCAGTCAAATTCCGGTTACCGAAGAATATACGGGAGTGTCCTATCTGTATAATAATCTGTGACCCAGACATGCCCCTGTTGCCCGGGCAGTCTTCACCACAAGAGCACCAAGTGCCAAGTGCCAAGTGCCAGGAAACACAAGCCAATTAGTCATGCACCACCAGTCTACAAAGACAGAACTGCTCCCACCACAGCAGCTAGAAGCTACAATAAACGCCACAACCCACGCTCATGCGTTGTCTACTTTCGTTCTAGCGAACGGATATCACCAAAAATGGATACTTGGAAGGAAGGATTAGCGCTGGTTTGGTATCAGCTAGGGAAAAATCCTCAAGCGAGTGACGCAAAAACCCTATTTCAAAAGGCGTCCAGTAGTGTTGCATCTTTCTCCGCTATTGCGGAATGTTTCTACACTAGCAGAGCGCACATAACTTAGGTTGGCGGAGGGAATACCTCCGGTACAACCAAATAGGAACTAGCTTCTTCAGCCCACTGTAGATGTATGCGTTCGAGGTTTGTGTTCGAACCCAACTCTTTAGGCAGTTGGAACGGGAACCGAGGTTCCCTGCCTGCTTGAAGTCCTTCTAGGAGGTTGAGGAATGAGCTCAGGTTCTTCGACTATTCTGACCCCACCACCAAGCGGGTCTGTAACCCAGTGCAGTAGATCGGACATTATGATCGCGATTCCTTTTCTGCAATAGTGATCCAGGCACAGATCCCGTCGTGTTCGAGTCTGAAAGTCCGAGGGGAAGTACTTCTCCCTGACTAACCTCCAGCGAGCGCACTCATACAGCACATGACTGATTGAGCTCGCGCTTGCCCCACAAAAACATGCGGGGTTCTTCTTGAAGAAGCGGTGTTGGTGTGGCCCGAATGAGCCATCTCCCGTCAGCACCTGATTTACAACCAATTCACCCTGAATTCGTTTCGTACCGACCTTCGGGAAGACTTCATGCGTGGATCGCCCCACAGTGGTTTTATCCCACAGCTCTTGCCATGCCGCTAATTTCTGCTTTTGACTAACTTACGGACCTGAGGTTTACTAAACTTAACCTCGACATCCACACTGTCTCTCCAGACAGCGGTCTTAGCAGAAGCATCAGCCATCTCATTATAGAGATGACCAACATGTGCTTTGACCCAATGCATGAAGACTTTGACTCCAGTTTGCTTTATGAGGTTCTTGATTTCAGCCACTAACTTATGCTTAGGCAATAGTACGTGAAGCGCTTGAAGTGCTGATCTGAAGTCTGAGTAGACATCCATCTCGCTGATGCCCATGTTCACCGCCTCCGCAATTGCTTCCTTGATCGCTAGGACCTCGGCCGCAAATACGTTGCTGTGATCTGTGAGCCGGAACTGACCTTCTGTGACAACGTTTCCTCCGGAGAGCCCGAGAAACACGCAGCCCACTCTGCCGTCCTCAGATTTCGAGCCATCTGTATAAAAACTGTACGATGTCTCTGCGTGTAAATCCCAAGTTCAAGAGAGCCTCCAGAGGTCACATCGTCTCAGACTATAAGTTCAATTCTCTAACGTTTCCGGATTGAGATTGATACCCTCTACACTCCTTCCCCACTTCAATAGGCCCACGTAAGCCTTCTCTGACTCAGCACTCAAGTACAGTCGGTAACAAAAGTGTCCGAACACTAGCAAAAATTCCTATATATAAAAAGTGCACTTCATACGGTTTTGTTAACTAAATCCTTCTCGAATCATATTTTTACACTGACTAAGAACAGGATTCGACAAGGATTTATTTAACAAAACCGTATGAATTGTGCTTTTTTTACATAGGAATTTTTGCTAGTGTTCGGACACTTTTGTTACCGACTGTACAGGGGAGGGATCCCTGACAAGACATTCAAAGCGGCCGTTGAAACAGTGCTATAGCTTTTGGTTACACACAGTAAAAGGTTTCGCTGCATTCTTTGTAACCTGTTTTGGAGTTTAACTAGGTTTCTATACCAAATAGGAGCTGCATACAGGATGATCTTCTCGGCGACAGCCAAGTAGACTCTCTTCCTAATGCGTGGCTTCAAGCCCCAGGTGGCGCCGACAAGACGACATAGTTTGTATTGGATCTTTGTTGCCTTTTTTGAATGAGGTCCAAGTGAGGCATCCAACTGAGATCAGCATCGAAAGTCACGCCAAGGTACTTTATTGTGCGTTTATATGTTACCTTATGGCCATTCATGTGAATTATGCAAGAAGGTGCAAGCACTGTTTTCCCTTTAACTAAGACAACCGTATACAAACATTTGTCGTAGCTGAATTCCAGACTACACTCCGTAGCCCAGTCGTGTATAACATTTAGAACCGGATTTACTATTTCGCGCAGTCGGTAAACAACCTTACTGCGTGCCAAGATGAAAATGTCATCAGCAAAGGCTTGGAGTGTGCAAGTCTCATTCGGCACCAGCTTGACCAGGAGGTCATTTATCAGCACCAACCAGAGTATCGGCCCTAGGCATGAGCCCTGAGGTACACGTATGTTATAGCTGTCTTCCCCTACATTAGTAATTACTGATCTGTTCCAAAGGAAAGAGTCAATGAGACCTAGGAGGTCCGGCGGAACATCGTGCTTCTTCAATTGTTTTCTATCGAGCACTCCGTTGGTATCCAGGTGGGCCACCAGACGAGTTGCGCACATCTTGTCCAATACTTTCCCAAGGGCGGGAAGCAGGCAGATTGGGCGGTAGGAACCTGGGTGGGATAGGTCCTTACCTTCCTTTGGGAAGTAGACCATCACCACTCGTTTCCAAGTCCGCGGGAAGCAAGAAGTGCTGAGGCAGTTATTGTATAAGGAGAGTAACCACTGAGGATGGTACTCAAGAACCTTACGTACGATATCCAGACTGAATCCATCGTGTCCAGGTGCCTTATTAGGCGGCAGTGATTCCACTGCAATTTCCAGCTCTCCGATTTCAAACAAGTCTGGTTCGTTGGCTCTGATGATTTCGAACTGCGTGACATTATCAGCCTGTCTGAAGTGATACCTAGCCAATGTTCCCTGGGTTTCATCCCAGGTAGAGGCAGCTTCTCCATCCTGGAGTTCCAATTTAGTTGGCGCATGCCTCCGCGATCGGCCATTAATAACACCACAGACAAGCCCTGGTCGATCGGAACAAAGTTTCTCAGAAATAAATCTTCGAAACGATGCCCTTTTGGCATGCAGTATCAACTTCTTATACTCTGTTCGTCTACGCTTTAACAGCACTCCAAGCCTCTCCCTCTGAGTTGTCTCCAGCGTTCGCTCGTAGAGACGTCTCAGTGCACGCAACCGGGACCCCTGGACTGTCAGATTAACTCTCCACCAACACGCATTCCTACTTTTCACAGGGTTGCGTTTTTCATTGCCCCTACATAGCTCTGTCAAAGTTGACAATAAGTGATCAATTCCTTGGTCAGGGAACTCGCAATCCTAAGAAGCCAGATCTGCTGTCTGCAGATTGCGGCAAAAGTCCTTTCAGACCAGGTCCCTCGGTCTCCAGCGACGGCTAGTATCCGAAGGAGGCTTTCTTTCCGGTCTGCCCTCAAGGGTCCAAAATATGGCTTTGTGATCGCTCAGCGTCTCCGAGTCAGAGAAGATCCAGTCTGCGATGAGTTCAGCGCAACGACGTCGATCCAGCTGGTGTCTATACTCACCTCAAATGTGGGTTCGCTATCTAGATTTCCAGACAATTATCTGACAATTTCCAGATCGCAGTTCGTGGCAAAGGATATGAGTTTTCTGCCTCTACGATCAGTTGGTCTTTTCCCCCAGAGAGTGGATTTCGCGTTGAAGTCTCCCACTAAGACCACACGGTCAGAAGGGTACTGCCTCATCAGCGATTCCAGGATCTCCAGGTTCGGAGTCATGTCTTCGCTCGGTGCACAGTAGCATGTGGCCACTAGCACATACGAGCCCGACACTTTGATTCGCACAGCTTGAACGTCACGACCACTGAAGACCTTACAGAAGATCACTCTTTGGTTTCCCCAGAGCGCCGATCGAAGATCATTCGACCCCGCGATCACCGCTGTGTAACCTCCCGTCAATCTTAGCATGAGACCGTCACGAACAAGCGGTTCGTTTAGAGATACCAAGTCTACCAACTCACTTTGAACTGTGTGAGCGAGGTTGAATTGGACTGCATAACTGTGTGTACAGTTAAGATGCATGAATTTGAGTGTACTACCCATTATTCAGTGCTTTTCCAACCTCTGCCTTGTAGACAGGACACTCCTTACTTGCCACATCGTGACTGACCGGTAGTTTCCCACCTGAACTGTCTCGATTGCTGCGCATGCAGTTAGGACACTCGGGATGCAGCCCTCACGCATATGGCCTTCCTTTCCACAGTGGCCACAAAGGGCTTCTCTGCGGCAGGTCTTCGCTGTGTGCCCGTATTTAAGGCACCGGAAGCACATCAGCGGACGAACATTTCGCTTGAAATCAACTCTTCGCCAACCAACATTGAGTCTCCTCAACCCTGTCAACTTCGCTATCGTGTCTTTGTCCACCACTACGATTGCATTATTTCCCTCTCTACCGAGGAAAACTCTGTGAACTCGTAGCCTACCTGAACCCACAGATTATTATACAGATAGGACACTCCCGTATATTCTTCGGTAACCGGAATTTGACTGCAACGACCCTATTGTCAACGGCTGTAAGTTTCTCGAGCTCTCCAGTTTAAGCAATCGCTTGTCTTATTTTTATTGTATCTATGTTCATATCGTAATATTAGTGCAACGTTAAACCCAACATCCAACCGACTAACCATTTATTGATGTTTACATTTGGACTTTGTTATTGTTTACGAATTTGATTATCGAAAGCAATTTATTTTAAGAGGCAAGTACTAAATATTAAGCAAATAAATTTCGAAAATATACATAAACCAGAAATATTTTTTTTTCATTTTAAAGCATTTTGTATTATTTACACCAAGCAATGTTAAATATTTAAGATTTCATACCATACTGCTATTTCAGCATTACAGTTTATTATATTAATTTGTGCTCTTGAACACGAATGTGTTTGAAAAAATTTATTTTCAAACATAATAAAAATTAGTTTTATTTCTTAGAAAAGAGCAGTGAATGTTATGATTTTGTAAATTTAAAAGTATTAGAAAAAGTGAAGGAAAGAAAACTGCATATACGTTTTCGTTGGCAACTTTATTATTGTTTACAAACTTGATTGTCAAAAGCAGTTTATTGTAAGAAGCAAGTGCTAAATATTAAGAAAATAAACTTTGAAAATATACATAAAATAAAAACATTTTTTTTTTTTTTTTTTTTTTTTTTCATTTTAAGGCATTTTGTATTTTTTAAACCAAGCAACGTTAAATATTTAATTATTTCATACTGCTATTTCAGAATTACAGTTTGTAATTTTAATTTGTATTTGAATATGAATATGTTTCACAAAGCATATTTTTAAACATTATAAGAAATAATTTTTATTTCTTAGAAAAATAGCTGTGAATGTTTTGAGGACAATTTTGTGAATTCAAAAACAATAGAAAGTGCAGAAAAAGAAAACTTCCCATACTAACCTGCTACTAACTACTCGCGAAATTGAAAAACAATTTTCGATCAAAGATGCTATTCATGTAGACTTAACACATGAAGTTTCCCTCTGTTGACTCTAGTATTGCTACTATATTTCCGGTTCGCGTTTTAGCTTCACTGTCCTATCTGTATGTTAATCTGTGACCGGTAGCATTTTGAAGTTTTAAAGCTTCAGCTATTTACTCCGTGGACATCGACTCCTCAATACCAAAGATGATAATCTCTGGGTCGCGAGGACCAGGTTGGAGATCTCATAATCGTTTGCTAGGCCCATTTCAACCATCTTAGCCTCGAATCTTTGGAGGTCTGCAGCGCTGTTTACTGAGATCAGCATGCCATTCCCGGCAATTGGATGCATTCCTCGGACAGCGATATTGGCTTTCATTGGGTTGATCTTGCCTGCAATATCTGCCATAAGGGTCTTCGAAGTCATATTCGCATTGGGGCGAACGATAAGCAAAAACTTTTCCTCGGCCACAGAGCTACGTGCTCGCGAGCCGGGGTGAGCGCTCATTTTCTGGGATGGGCCATTAATTCCCCGTGTATCTCCAGTGATTCGCTCTCGTCAATTATTCAACCCTTTATGGTGCGCGAAAGACCCTGGCTTAATGCCTCGAACTGTGTCCGAAAACTTTAAGTCAGATGGTACCACTCCTTCACTTAAGCCCACCGAACTTGAAGGAACGTTTGAGGAAGTACCGCCCCGTATTTTATTAATACGGCTATTGCGCATTTTGCGTGCTCTTTTCGGAGCCGCACGAGGAGGCTCAATTGTACCACTGCAGGGGATCCTTCTATCCCCCGCACAGGAGTCCCAACTGCCTCCTGTATCTTCCTCTTCGTCCCTTGCTTTTCGGGCGATTTTACGGGTTCAGTAATAGGAGCTTTCCGCCCCGTAGTTTCAGCTGATGCTGCCTGATAAACGTATCGCGAACCCAGTCGACGAAGTCGTGAAACTCCGCCAGCTTAGGCCCAGACAGCTTCGACCTATCTACGGTTCTCGAGACTAAAGTGCCTCTACGGTACATCTCGGCAACGAGGGTCAAAGACGTGTCGACCATCTCTGTATGAGAGATATGGGCCATACATCGTTGATATGTTTCATCGTTGAAAACTTGGCAACCTTTATCCGTCATCTGTGCGGTGACAACGGTCGTCTCGAAGTTCTTCGAGACAGTTTGAGTACCGGTGAGGACAGGAGCTTCCAAGATCTCAGAAGCTTCTGCAAAATCACTGTCTCCACTCACAGCTGTCGGATAGACTGAGGGGTCAATGGCCACTTCTATGACCTCGCCATCTTTGTCTTTCCAACTTTGCTGTGACACTTGAGACGAGCTGTTGCTATCTTGTGATAGTCTAACTGCTCGTCTAACTGCCATTCCTCTTCTCCTGCTCCGAGCCTTAGCAACCATTGTCTGTGCAGCGACAAAGGCCGCCTCAAGATAATCCAAGGCGTCATGAATGCTGGCAGGGGAGGGAGCCTCCAGTTCCCCGGAGGCGGGAGCTGTGTCACCTTCCCCGCTCACAGCCGTCGGTGGGGCACAGGGGTCGTTGACAACTTCCATGGTCTCGCCGTCTATACCTTCCCGACTCTGCTGTGAAACTTGGGTCGAGCTATCGCTATCTTGTAATAGTCTGACTACTCGCCGTCTCCTTCTCCGGACAACACTTTTACCAACTGAAAGGTTGAGCGTTGGTCCAGTTCCTTGAGGAACCGATCCGGGGCCGGTCACTGGGAGGCCCCCAACCGTGGAACATCCTGAGAGGGATGTTTTTCGCCCTGAAAAGGGCGGTTTTTTCAAGAAAACTTGTCTAGAACTTGTCTCTTTTCAAGAAAGCTGTTCATTTCACCAGTGATAGCCTTCGCTCGAGGGATAGACTATGGGTCTATCGTTGTCCACACGAGCAATATTCTCACTAAATAATAAACGCAATAAGACAGTAACAGTTGTATCGCCCTATGGGCACAAAGTAGAGCACTTTGTACCGTCAATTGTTTTCTTGAGAAACACAACCAAGAGCAATAAGAGGGCACTTAGATAGAACATCTTGACACCTCAAACTGCATACATGGCCTAAGAGCGCACTAGACTACACTTTATGTCTAGGCGCTCTTGAACTTTTCCCTGGAAATATGTAAAAGGAGCACTACAGATAACACTTAACTTATCCTGGCACCCTCTCACCAATCTCCAGGTGTGCGAGCGCTCCATACAACACTTTTACGTCTTGGCGCTCGCGAACTACTTTCCACAAGAAAAGAAGAGAGCTGTAAACCTTTGCCCTATCGGGTCGCAGAAACCTCCGAATTACAGCAGGTGCTGTACGGTTAGGGTCGCCAGCATACCCCTTTCAGAGATGCCAGGGATGGCACACTTTCTATCATTCGATTTTGGAACGCAAAGCTGAACCGCATCGAGATAACACTTTCCATTCCGGCTCGCCACTATGCCAGAATAGCACTTTAGTTACAGTCGGCTGCAAAATTATTCGAGCACTAGCCAATAATTCCTATATTTAAAAAGTACACTTAAGACTGTTTTGCTAAGTAAATACTTGTCGAATCATGTTCTTAGACTGATTAAGAACATGAATCGACAAGGATTTATTTAACAAAGCTGTATAAAGTGTACTTTTTTTTGGCAAGGATTATTGCTAGTGCTCGAATAATTTTGCAGCCACACCTTTGTGTCCACACCTTTACGCTCATGCCAAGAGACATTTCCAGCACCTGCAACATGGCTGGGTGAATCAGCCCAGTAAGAACTCTCAATTAAGAGCAAGCTCCCCATCCCAGAATTGAGCCACTTTCTGAGGAATGGGGCAATAAAGATTTTTATCGACCACACCTTTACGCTCATGCCAGGAGACCTTTCAAGCACCTGCAACATGGCTGGGTGTATCGACTCATCAGCAAGGCCCACATCCCAGAGTGAGTCACCTTTACGCCACACCAGGAGACCTTTCCAGCACCTGCAATGTGTCTGGATGAATTACTGGGCGAATGGGCAACAAACGGAGCAAACTGGCCAGTTAGGCACAGTAACTCTCCCTTCAAAAGACATCCTGCAATTTTTGTCGTCCGTGGGGCCTCCGTTAGCTGGCGAGGCCAGGATAGATATTAGTGAAAATTTTCGACCTCAATATATTGAATTTTTACACGTTTTAAGGTGCGAAGAATCCGAAAATCACAAAATTGATATGGTGTCCGACTGTAGGTTAGTCACTTTGTTAGTACGTTATTTAGTCTTTCAGCACGATATCTAAAGAACAAATGAACGTGGTAAGGTCGGACAAATTTATAAATATTGCTTATGATACTGTTAAGAACCCTATTGATTTGAAACATTTTTGTTTTAAAACTTCGTGAGTTATTCTAAATTTACAATTTTCTTAACGTGGAACAATATGGCAAAATTTCACTTAAACATGCATTAAAAGGAATGTTTTTTCGTAAAGATATCAGGATAACTCTGGAATGGCAGTTATGATGGTGGCTTGAATATCATTAACTATGAATATTTTACTTTGAAAATTTCGTAAATTTTTCGATATTTACAAATTTCTAACATGCTAAAATAGGGCAGATTTCCGCATATATGTCAATTTTTAGGGATATTTCTATCGGAAAGATGTTAGTTAGACCACGTTTGAAATATCATTTAGGCTACTGGTATAAGCATCATTATCTATGAAAATTCTACTTTGAAAACTTCGTAAGTTATTCGAAAATTACAATTTTCTTAGCGTGCATAATAGGGCAAAATTTCTTATAGGCGTCCATTATACAGACGGCAACAAAATTATTCGAGCGCTAGCAAAAATTTCTATCTAAAAAAGGTAAATTTAATACTGCTTTTTTAAATAAATCTTTGTCCAATCATGTTCTTAGTTAGTCTAAGAACATGATTCGATAAGAATTTATTTAACAAAACTGTATTAAGAGTACTTTTATATAGATAGGAATTTTTACTAGTGCTCGAATAATTTTGCTGCCGACTGTAGGACATATTTTCATCATGAAGATGTCAGACTATTTTTAAAAGATTATTTATGATATTGGCTATGAATATTCTAATTTGACAACTTCATAAGTTTATCGAAAATCTTATTTATAGCGCATAACCATTTTACTATGCCTGGATACGAATTTTAAGGCAATAACTTATATTTGTTTAAAGTTAAGGTGATTGAAGGGGGGAGGGGACAAACTTTAATGCACACGCTCTTGCTGTACATATGCGCGTGTGCACGACCAACATCTGAGTGAAAGTTGGGCCCCCTCCGAAATATTTTTCTCGATACGGCCTTGGGGGGGGGCGGAGGAGCAACCTTTTTAAGTAAATTTTCCAAATAAAATGCAAAACTCACTAATATATATTTAAGTTTCTATATATTAAAAAATAATTTTATAATTTCACTTTAAATTATCTCACTTATTCTCTTTATATATATTTACAACTTACAACATACACATATTTTTCTGATCAGATATAAAACTGCATTTGTCAAAGCTTTGGTAATTTATCGTAACTCCTATAACATTATGATAGGTAAATTTGCGAAACTGAAAACAAACATTCGTAACATAAGTAAATTAACAAAATTGCTTTCGCGACAATTTAAATAAACGTTGTTTTCAAGGAAGTTGGCAGAAAAAATAATTAAATAAATAAAAAAAGCAAAGGTTTAAAATTCACTTAGCCACTGAGCAATTAAATAAAATTTATTCATTGTCGAAAAAAGTACATAATAGTAACATGATACAATAGGTAATTCGACATAGTATGAAAAAAAAATTCTGGAATAGTTGTAACGAATCTATAAACCATTTATGGTGTAATGGAATAAAAGGTGATTGAAAACACTGGCACCAAGGGCCTGGATGGTAGACTACCCTTCGTGAAAGTCTTTTTAAGAGGCCTTAGCCCATATTTATGCGCATTTCGGAGATAACCATGTAAAACAACAAATACCTAGGCAAACGAACGTAACCTGGGATCGAACTCGGCACTTCCCTTTTACCAGCTTTAAGAACAGGACCTCTCAAAAATCATTTATAAAAAATCTTATTTTCTATTTAAAATTTTTATTTATTATTTATTTATTTATTTATTTATTTTATTTTGTTATTTATTTATTTATTTTTATTTTTATTTATTTATTTTTCAGAAAGAAATATTATTTTAAGCAGTATTTTCAATACAATAGTTTCTTTTTTCAGTAGTACAATATAAAATTAAGAACGTAGATTTTTTTTTTTTTTTTTTTACTTTTATATATAAGAGGGGTGTATTTATTTATTTTTGAAATATTATTTAAAATATTGTCGCAATTTTCTTTTCAAATGAGATATGCATCGAATTGGCTCAGTAACTAATCAAACCTTTAGAACAGAATTTTGTAGCTGAGTTTCATTTTATAGCTACATATAAAATTCTCTTAACTAATTAAAGAAAAAAAATTTGTAAGTACATAAAAAGGATAAAATACTTAAAAAATAAATTAATTCTCTCATTGATTGTTTAAAAAATAATTAAGAACAGGATTTGTAACGCAATTTTTTTTGTGATAATTAAAATCATACAATCTCTAAAAATTTATATATATATATATATATATATATATATTTAATAGGAAAAAATTAAAACGCCAACAATTTTCATTTAGTTTAAAAAGTATAAAATCCTGAATTTTTGGAATAAGTAAAAAGATAAATAAAGGAAAGAAAAAAACATACATTAGTTAACTTGCATATAATTTTACTTTTTTTTTTTTTTTTTTTTTTTTCCTGCGGTGATTGGCATTTCATGTTATTAGAAAAACACTGACTAATCAGACTTTTTAAACATTTATATTAGGGCAGAATTAAGTTTTTATGCATGATTATTAAATAATCAGGTAATTATTGTATATCTGTCCCATTTAAAATAATAATACTTTATCTTGATTAAATCTGATGTTTAAACTATGTTTTAAGAAGTAACTTTAAAGCTTTATCAGATAGTTTGTAAATTTATGCAATTATAAATCAGAAAAAAAAAAAAAGCAATGTGATTTCTACTTGCTTGAATAATATATAAAATGTTTTAATAGGAAAACAATTATCGAGAATCATCTGACCACTATCATTCCAGATAATTCGTTTTATATTGGATCAAATTACCTATTGTACAATATTTCAACATTGTACTTTTTTCAATTGTAAATAAATTTATATTTATTCATTCAATAAAAGAGTTTTGAAGCTATTCCGTTTTACTTATCTAAGTATTTTCCTTGTCAGATACAATAACATTGAAAATCACTTAATTTTTTATTAAATTAACATTTTATAGCTTTTAAATGCATTAGTGTGACTGAAAATCGAAAATAACGTTATCGCACTTTATACGAGTAAATTATAAATTATTTCTTTTCGAAGTTATAAAGAGAGAGAGAAAACTGTATTTAGAAATTTTTAAATTTTACCTACAAATTATTATTCTGCAAAACTTATTTTGCGATTCAATATTTATTATTAACATATAAGTCAATAGATGGCGCCAAAATATTTTTTTTTTTCCCTCTGAAAATAATGTTGAGGCCGGAGCAAACTTGTTTTTCCCGATCCACTCCTCGCCAAAAGATAGCAATAAAAGCCAGCTTGCTATTAAATCCCCATGAACATCACAAGAGTGATAATACAGAACACGTGATTGGATTATCCAATCACATTCAACGTTGGTATTTTCCCATCCTGTGGAACACAGACTAAGGAAATACTTAGACCCGGTCAGACGGCTTTCTTGAATGGGGAAAAGTGAAGTAACTGTAAGGCGTTTAGAGCGACCGGCGGCCATATTGGTACGAGCAAGAAACCAGTAACATTGCAATCTGTATATGTAAAAACGAATGCATGTCTGTCTGTTTATCCTTCATCCATTACAACACCATTCATCCGATCGCCATGAAACTTTGTGAAATTGTCGAATACACTCCCGCGAAGATTTCTGGCATAATTTTTTTTTAATATCGCCCCCCCCATCAGGGAGAAGGGGGGGCAAGAACGGGATTAAAGCATATTTTTTACTTTCTTCTATATGTAATATAGTATTGGATTCGCGAAAATTTTCGACCTACGTTTTTTGATGGATTTACATGTTTTGGGATGTCCAGAACACGAATTAATAGTTTTTAGAAAATGTCTGTCTGTCTGTTTTTATCATTTTTTTGTGGACGCTGTATCTCACGAACCAAAAATAATATGAGTTGCAAAATTAATATGAGTTATTGATAATAGTAGTAGTTAACTAGGAAAAAAATTTTGTGCATGTAGGGGCATCGGTTCCCCCCTCTGGGGGGGGGAAGTACCCCCCGGGGAAGTAAATTTTCAGGATGGGTATCTTTCGAAAGGTCTCGTTGATAATAGTAATAGTTAACTGGGAAAAAAATCTTGTGCATGTGGGGGCATCGGTTCCCCCCCACTGGGGGGGGGGGCAAAGTTTCAAGATGGGTATCTTTCAAAAGGTCTCGTCAATACCTTTAAAACGAATGGTTGAACCATAAATCTGTGATAATTTAAAACAAAGTTATCGATTTTTTTTACTTTTAACAAAAAAAACTTAGAATTTTTTTTTTTTTTTTTTTTTTTTTTTTTTACGAAATTTAACCAAACTTGGTATTTAGTTGGTCTCCGACATAAACTGGTGCTGATTACATTTGGGGATCAATCGCTCAACAGGTGACGCTGTGATCTCATTTTTTCTAAATTTTTAACATGGCAGTATAGGACAAAATGTCGTATAAATGTACATAATGAGAGTTATTTTTAACTTGTGATTGTAAAATTAATATGAGTTATTGATAATAGTAATAGTTAACTAGGAAAAAATTTCTGTGCATGTGGGGACATCGCTACCCCCCTGGGGGGGAAGTACCCCCCCACACACACCAGGGGAAAGGGTAAATTTTGAAGATGGGTATCTTTCGAAAGATCTCGTCAATACCTTTAAAATGAATGTTGAACAATAAATCTGTGATTATTTAAAACTAAGTTATCGATTTTTTTTACTTTTAACCAAAAAAAAAAAAAGAATCGTATTTTTTATTTATTTATTTTTATTTTTTTTTTTTTTATTGTTACTATTTGAATATGTATTGCTTTTAACAAAAAAAAAAAAAAAAAACTGAGAAAAAAAATCGTACTTTTTTAAAAAATATTGTTACTGATTGAATATGTATAGGAAAATATAGAAGAAAGTCTTGTGGTGGCCACAGCATACTAGTTCACATTTGTTTTATTTCTCAATGAAAAAAATAAATATCCAATATTCTATTCAGCGACGTAATGGTTAATCTGCAACGCTTGTCTGGCAAATGTCTACCACACCTCATAACGCTAAAATAAATATGGAAATTTTTTGTTGATCATGTATATTTACTGAAACTTACCTGTGAAACGTAATTCCCGGAACCTTCTTAGATGGTCTATTGGTGCAACCAAAGGCTGCACAAGCCATTTTTCACGATTTATAGACTCCTTTACAATTAATATAGAATAATACCAATACGATTGTATGAAAAACGCATTAATGTTTTGCTTATACCAATGTGGCGGCTCGGTTACAGTTGAGACTTCACTTTTAGAACCGCCTTGCCCGGTCTAAGTATTTCCTTAGTCTGTGCTGTGGAATTTAGGCGCCTGTTATTTTCCTGGAGTTGCCGTTCATCATGACAACATGCGTTCAATTTCTCAAAAGACGTAGAGATTAAAAATGTCATTAAAACAACTTTGACCACTTAACAAAAAGGGCTTAAAGTAACACGAAATAATCCAAGGGGAGGGGGAAGGAATTACAAAATACTGATATTAAAATATGAAAGACGAAAAATCTAAAAACTGAAAAATATTGTAGGGTACAAATTTCGAGACAAACTAATATTCATTAATTCATTTTGAAGCTAAAAGGTGTTATTTTTAAACGTTTCATACGGTTTTTTCCACAACAAAAGCTACCATTTTCTAAAAGTATATTTTTCTTCTGAATGATACTTAAAAGTTTTTGTGGGTATTTTGCCTATATATATAGATATCTTTTACAGATATTTTGGACAGAGACAAAGTGCAGGAAGATTTCTTTTGAGCATTTCCTTGTAGCAACGATTTTTTTTCTCCTAATAAATAATTTTAAATTATAATCTTTACGATTAACATTTTAACTTCCATATTTTATTATTTAAAATGTTAAAATTTCCCCAAAAATTACTTTGTTGAAACTTTCGAGAAATCTTAATAAAATATGCTGCTAATATTTAAGATGCTAGTATATATTTGTATATAAAGTAGTTTTTAAAAATTATGTTTAAGAATAAAACACTATATTTGAATGAAGCATGCAAATAGCTGTTGTTAGGAAAGCAAAATACTTAAACTTTTCTTAATAAATGTTTTAAATTATAATCATATCTGTTCTAAATACTATCCAAAAAAGAATGTTGAAAACCGTCAGGGAATAAAGAAAACAGAGTAAGTAAATGTAAAAAGTCATGGCCATGAAAATTTCCTATCCATTCTAATGAAAGGAAACCGACATCAACTCTTAATAAATAAAAACTAAAATTTAAATATTAAATTGAAATTATGTACCTTTGCATTATAATAACAATGGCACTATCGACCATATATTCAGAAAAATAAAGAAAAGTCCGAATACACTTTTTGGCAACTTTTGAAATTATATCAACATCAGAAAATGTAAAGAAATTTATTTTAAGCGCATGAGAAGAAGAATGAAAACTAAACATTTTATTCATGTTTCTCAAGTATCTGAATATCAATTTCATGCAAATGAACGTTTCCTTTCCAGCAAACTTCATTGTTAGACTATTAATATTCATATTTTATTCATCTTTTCTCTGACAAAATGTTCTTGAAAATTACACAGTGCAAAACGCAGACACATGAATTTATTTCTATTTCTAATATGCTTCTATTTTCAACAATAATGCGAGGTTTTAGAATTTAAAAATGTTATATTTTGATTGCTTTCTAGAGAGCCTTATTTACTGTAGAAGGAACATTTATTTTATTACTTAAATTTTTAGTTTTCAACTTCTTTCGTATGTTAGACATTCAACTTGCAGTAATTGATCACGAAGTTGTATCCGAGGAGGAATTTTCCTATTAACTGATATTATTTTGACATATCAAAGGATTTTAAATTATTCATTGAAATATTTTCTTACACATTTGGAACTAACTGCGAATGACTTCAAACTGTTTCTGAATAAAGAACTTCCTTTCAGAAACTAGATTTTAGAAATTGGGACATTTTCCCTATCAGATATATATATTAGATCTGAATTACTCTTTCAAGCATTTCGATATATTCAGTTTTTTTTTTTTTTTTTTCCCAATGGTTTTTCTCTTCATACCATTCTCTTCATAAGAGACTTTTAAAAAAGAATTAAAGTAATATTCTTTTAGGAATAATATTTCACGTTTATAATAATTATTTATATTATAATTGTTTTATTCATATACAGTTCTTTAAATTATTTTTTAACAAATATGTGTATTTTAGTTTTCTCCTCTATTTGAACAACAGTTGGTACTTTCTAAACTTATAAAAGCACCAAAGAATTTGAATAAGATACGACAATAAGAAGCTTTGTAAACTTACGTTATTAAATAATAAAAATTAAGCTTTAAGCATTTAATTTACAGAATAAATGAATAAATAAATTTATTCTAGTTTATGATATAAATTTACAAAACGTATTGCTGCTATTTATTTAATTTAAAGTAATTTAAATACAGAAAATCAAATATCTATTTATTTTTTTAATGAGTATGGGAACGGATATCAAAGAATCAACTGATATTGTATATACAGGAGTCACATTCTCCGTCGCTTTTTAGGGCACTTTCAGGAATGAAAGATTTCCGACTTTTTCGTTACTGTTATTTTTATCGAGAAATTATTATAGTATTTTCATAGCAATGTGTCGTAATTAAACATGTTAGAGATTTTTCTATAAAAATATTGGTAGTAAAAAAGGCGAAAAATTCTCAATCGAGAAAGTGCTCTAAAAAAAATACAGAGAGTGCGACCCCTCTGTATACTATTATTATTTTTTTTCTTTTCTTGTAACACTCGTACATACAAAATTCAAAGTTAAGCTAAGGACGAAGTTACCACTAAGGACGTTGGCAAAGTTACCACTAAGGACGTTTGGAGCATCATGAAAAGGGTCCTACAACCAGCTCGAGATTTTGCCAATCTAACACACCAATTGGACAGAATTTGGCCCGATATCTCGCAGGAGGACATCTGCCAACTCTATCGATTAATGCCAAGCCGAATAACTGCTTACATAAGGGCCAGAAGATGGCCAGCGCGTTAACTTGTTCACTTTGTGAGGCTCTTTTTCTTGATTAAATCCTCCTAAATTTCTGAAACTGTAATCATTTGTTTTTCTCCACATGTACATCACATCTACCAATTTTCATCCTATTCGGATAACTCCTTCTTCGTAAGTCTTTTTTTTTTTTTTTTTTTTTTTTGTCTTAGAGTGTACAAATGTGGGTAAAACCCCTTGTAGTTTTGCATTTTTTAGAGGAACAGTTCATTCTATCACATACAACTTTTTGAATTTACACGATATTTGTTTCGATTTTTCCTTTAAGTAGCTTAATACTTTTGTTTATTAGATTATACAAATGAAATTTCTTTAAAACTTGTGCATGCCTAAGTTAAAAAAATATTTAGTAAAAACGTTCATATTTCATTAGGTATTTAAAATTTTCGTATTTTGATTATAGTATGCTGTGTCTAATGCTTATCTCGAGTACCCTTAAATTGCTTTGCATTGGGTTTTATACAGTTGGTAACAAAAGTGTCCGAACACTAGCAAACATTCCTATGTAAAGAAAAAGTACACTTCATACGGTTTTGTTAAATAAATCCTTGTCGAATCAAGTTCTTAGTCTAAGAACATGATTCGATAAGGATTTATTTAACAAAACCGTATGAAATGTACTTTTTTTACATAGGAATTTTTGCTAGTGTTCGGACACTTTTGTTACCGACTGTACTCTGGATCCTGGATGATATGTAATAAATATTTTTTCCCCTGCAATTTTCTAAGAAACCGTTATATCGCCATGAATATAAGTGGAAGCTTCTTAAAATTTTTTTATATATAAGAAGAAAAAGCCTCGTAATTACATGCTACAGTCAGAACGCATTTCAAGCATTACGTTTTACAGGGTAATCCCAAATATTTTCATTTTTCAGTATAGTGCAGGCGCTACAGGGAAGTGAGTATGCAAAATATGAGGACCGAATTCCATCAATGGATTTTAGCTAACAATCGCTGAAAGATTAATAATATAGATCATGTCGGTTTATTTTGGGGTTCATTTTTTTTACTTTCTCTTACCCATAAGGTAGAGAAAGTATTGTTTTTGGGTCAAATTTTCGAACGCGAGATTTTGTTATATTTACACGTTTTGAGGTCCCCTGAATACGAAAATCATGTTTTTAGCAAATGGTCTGTGTGTATGTCTGTCTGAGTGTCTGTCTGTGTGTTTGTCTGTTATCAGCATATATCAAAAAGAAATTATGGCAGAAAGTTCAAACTTGGTATTCTAAATGTGTATCATATAGGGATGCTACAGTAAGCTTTTCGTTAAGATCAAGCTAATGGTTTGTGTACAGGGACAATCAAGAGAATTCTAATACATTACGTCTATGGGGGAAATTGCAGGAAAGTAGAGTTTAACGTCTATAGACTGCACTCAACCAAATGAAACGAATATATATATATTGTAATAGAGATAGTGAACTGGGAAAAATTTTTTGTGTATGTAGGAGCCTCGCCTCCCCCCCTGGGGGGGAAGTCCCCCCTCGAGGGGAGTAAATTTTCATGATGGGTATCTTTCAAAAGAGCTCGCCAATACCTTTAAAACGAATGGTTGAACCATCGATCTGCGATAATTTAAAACAAAGTTATCGATTTTTTTTACTTTTAACGAAAAAAAAAACTTAGAAAAAAAATCGTACATTTTTTTTTTTTTTTTTTTTTTTTTTTTTTGAGAATAAAATGGGACTTTTTTTTGGATATTTTATGTTATACTACTTCTCTAATATGGAAATCGTCTGCATTATCATGAAAGATAATTTTTTTAAATAATAATTTTATTAAATTATTTTTTAAAAACAGACTTATTTTTTAATAACCGAATTAAATTCTATATAAATGTAGGTGCATTAATGAAACGTGGGGTTGAGGGGGGTGGTAGCCCCCCTCACACAGAACTAATTATCATATAAAACTCTTCAGAAGCCTAATATGAATTGTTTAACATAGGTTTACATAACAGTACTCGTTATCTTATCTATTAATCTGCAACCTGTATTTATTGTATTAAATTTCAGGGTAAGAGAAAGTCGTGTGAGTGACACACCAGATTATTTTTTTTTTACCTCTCTCCTCTTCTTTGTAAAAGAAATCTGTAGAGTATATGCTGTGACTTCATTTTAATGATGATTACAGCCATACTTTATAGTTTAGTCTCCTAATGGAAGGGATTATGGGTTGTTTAATAATATAAAAAAAACTTAATAATAATAATAATAAACATGTTTTACTAATGAAAAAAAAAAATATGTAAGAGAAGACAGCGAACTTAAATAGAAATATATGCAAGCAGGATAAACAATTACTCATTTTTATTTAGAAAATCATTACTGATACATTTACACAATGAAATACAAAATGATCCTGACTTTTTGCTACTGGAAGACATTGTTCGAAGATTTAACGAACATTTACAATGTTAAATTAATGAATCTGGCAAAGACAGTTTAGTCATTTTTTGTGGACGTAAATTGCCACTAAGCTTTCATAGCCAAATAAAGAGTAATCAGTGGACTGCAACTGTGTTTGATGAGCCTTTTTCCAAACGAATGTTTGTACTGTAGCCAAAATGCAAATGCAAAGCATTTGACGTGCATATCACATTCATTAAATTAAAACCGAAACCTATGTTTTGAGAAATCAGTTTATATCGAAGTTCATCAGCGGTTAATTTCTTTAAAAAAAAATGTATACATACTATTTCTAACTCTTTTAATTGTTCATTATTTAGTTCAATGTTTCCCAAAGATAAAAGGGCTGTTTGTACAAAACCCTCAGTTGCAGCTTTCAAAAATTGCATTTTGCTGCCAAATCTACTGGTAGTATCGCAACCGCACTTACAGCACGTAATGGTGGCAAAATATTACATATGCTTTCACCCAGGGATTCAGCAGCCAAATGGCTTTCTAGAAGATATTTCTTTGTACGAGAACTGCCGAACCATAGGCCTAGACAACCAATATTTTCTAGTTCTTTCCAGTAATAAATTGCCAAGATGAATACATCTTTATCGACGCTGAGAATAATAACATTAGCTGTTTGAATTCTTATTGCGTGAAATATGGGACAATAATCCTCGTATCAGCTTCTAAATGGTTTGATTATAATTCAAGTACCTCATAATGTAAAGACCATTGTACTTTGTAACATTTTATTGGATCCAGTTGTTTTGCTGTATTTTGTTGTACCAGTGAAGATATTGCAAATCACGTATCTCCACTTTTGGATGGATTAGAAGCACTGAAACACTTAATAAAGAGTTTTACTTTATCAGGTACATGAATTACAATCAAACCACTTAAAAGCTAATACGAGGATGTTTTGTCACACATTTCATTCAATAAGAATTTAATCAGCTCATGTTATTATCCTCAGCGCCGATGGGTTTTGTATAAACAGTTCTTTTATCTTTGGGAATCCATGAACTAAATAAGGAGCAATTAAAACAATTAGAAACAGTTTGTACATATATATATTTTTTTTTTCAAAAAAGAAATTAATTGATGATGAACTTCTATATAAAAGGGTTTCTCAAAACATAGGTTTCGGTTTTAATTTAATGAAAGTGATATGCATGTCAGGTGCTTTGAGTTTGCTTTTGTTAAGGGCTACAGTACAAACGTTCATTTGGAAAAATGCTCACCAAACACGATTGTGGCCCATTAATTACTGTTTAGTATACTATGAAAAGCTTAACAGCGACTTACGTTCACAACAAATAACTAAGCAGTCTTTGCCAGATTCATTAATTTAACCTTGTAAATGTTCATCAAATTGTCGAACAATGTTTTGCAGTTCCAAAAAGACAGGATCATTTTGTATTTCATTATGTAAATGTATTTAATGATGGTCTAAATAAAAATGAATAATTGTTTATCTTGCTTGCATGTATTTCTATTTAAATTCGCTGTTTTCTCTTGCATGTTCTTTTTATTAATAAAAGTATTTATTATTATTATTATTATTATTATTATTATCCAAAACTTCACTCACTATCCGCTGTAAATCTCGATACACTAACACCTCCTATATTATTCCTCTGAACTGTGCTTTACATCACGGAAAGTAGGTCGCTCATGTCTAAGGCTCCTATGTATACGAGCTGGCGCATCAGGCATTTTGTTGCCTTAGGGTTGCCACATGTAGCCAGCGCGTTCCATTGATAAATAAACGGCAATCAATATTTCTATCGTCTTGTGTTACTTTAGAATTACTGCTTTTATTACATTTCATTATTTTAGCTAAGTAAAGTATGATAATGGAGTTTGTTTAACGATAAACAGCTATAATCCTCAAGAAAAGAACATAAAATGTTCAGATTTCCATAAGATAATTTAAGACGAATAAAGCAATATACTTATATTTACTTATGTTTTTCTTTGCATTTCTGACATGCGTTAATGTAAAAATAAAGAGAAATGTGTCATTTTAATCATATTATTTATATTAATATTGATAAATCGATTTAAGAAGACCTTTTATTACTGTGTATTTGAGCTTTGGCGACATTTTGTATAAAAAACAGAAACAGCCCTAATAACACATCTCATTTCCAATACATCCACAGGATATCCTGATAATGTAATGTGAAAAAAAAAAAAATGTGTTTTTAGGAATATTAATATTTTTCATTGCTTTTGTTGACCGATCATAGCTTCAGATCAAGATTTCTTAAAAATATTAGGAAAGCGATAGGGACGCCAAGCGGGAATACTGCCCTCTTCCGAGGCAAAAAAATGGCGGTGATGCGCCGTCCTATGTATTTTATTTAAGGGCTCTAGTCATATCCAATCCACACCATCATACAGATATTATACAGAGTGTTGATTAGATGTAATCGTCAGAATTTCCTTGACGTAAAGTTTAATTCAAAGGCGTTAGTATAGGAGGCGTTGGATTCACGCGGTGTTTATGTGCTCACAGTGATGTCACGTTTTTTTAGGTCTATTAGTAACAAATGAGAATGTGTTTTTAAATTGAGGTAATACTTTCTTACAGAGTGGAGGGAAGTGAGTTTTTAAGTCACACTATGACTATGCAATTAGCAATTAATACTTTCTAATGATTTTCTTTATAGTGATATTTTAAAGTTGTAAATATTTGAAGATAATTGCACTTAGAAGTTTACTTTTCTTTTTATTGTATTGCACACTGTGTAGCTAAAGTGTGACGTTAATCCCTCTGTTCACATCACCTTTTTTTTTTATTATATTATATACCAAAGTAACATTTCTGTATTTTTTAATCAGTGTTGATAACATAAGCGGTTTTCAGTAAATAAAAGTATTCTATTCGAAAATAAATGGCATTTTTAAATTTACAAAATAATAATCTTTTAGTATCACCTTAATAAAATAATTCTTTATCAGAATTCGAACTGATAAATAATAGCGAAGAAAATATAAATGATATAAAAACATAAAACTAATTAAAGCTCTTAGAATAACAAAGAACTACTCAAATTAATTGTTTCGACTAAATTGGAGGATTTGAAAAAGCGCTCTCTACACTCTAAAAAAAGTAATTAATATTTAAAATTAATGTCAAGTAAAAATATACAAAATAAGATCCTTTATTATGTTAAAATTAAAGTATGTTTTATGAGTAGGATAAATTACAATGGTTGCTTTGGTAAAAGGGAACAAAAGGCAAGTTTTGATATTTCTTATTTGAATATTAAGCATTTTTAGAAGGAATAAACGTTTTTATTTGATCTCTAAAATGAACCAATTTTCTTAAATAATTAATAAATACTAATGAGATTTATTTTAAAGATCTGGAGTAACATGTTTGACAGGTATCATAATTTATCACAAATAGTTTTGCTTCGTTATTAAAACACAGTAGCTTAGTTGTAAAACAACGATGTAGAAAGGAAGTCCAATTAAAAAGAGAAATCTATAATGATATAATTTTTAATCTCAATTCTTTTAAAAATTTAATTGTTCTAAACTTTAATTTTTTTCCTCTTAAAAACATTCTATAAAATACATATTTTTCTTTATCAAACATATAGTGCGTTGCATGAATATAAACGCACCTTAGCTTTAAGAATTTGAATGGTATAGAAGTGTAATAAAAAAAATATGAATGGGTGACACTTGATGCAAACTGTATGTGTATGATTCAAGAAATGAAACTACGAGTCAAAACAATGAAAGACCAATATGATTTTTTAGAAAATAATTTTATTGAATTTATGACAAAAATACATGTTGCATGAATTTAAACGCACATGTAAAAAATAAATAACTGAGTAACAAATACTGTATCTAATACTTTGTAAAGCCACCATGGGCTTCTAGAACAACCAGTAAACGCCTTGGCATTGACTGATATAGTGGCATGAGGTCTTACAAGCTGATTGTCTTCCAAGCTAATAGAATGGCCGATTTTAGTTAATCTTTCGTGTTAAACTGCCTTCCGTTTACGTAAACACGACGAACCAGAATACCACATACGTTCTCCATTATGTTTAAAGCGGAGCTTTTTGAGGGCTAATCCAGAACTTTAAATTTATTGTCACGGAACCTTTTTTTCACGATATGTGCTGTATGTACAGATGCACAATCTTGCTGAAAAATATAATTTCTTTCAGCTTTCTTGACTGCTTGACGGCGGAGGTTTCTTGTGAGCATCTGGACATAATCTACAGAGTTCATAGTGTTCTCCACGAAGTCTAATTCGAAAGTCCCTTTAAAACCTATGGCTACCCACACCATGACAGACCCACCTACAGATTGACGTTGTGAACAGTACATTTCTTCGGTTCTCAAATCGTGCCAGTAGCTATGAAATCCGTCCGGGCCATCGTGATTAAACCATTTTTTCATCTGAGAAGATGACCTTTTCCCAATTTAGTCGATCTAGAATCCATTTTCTTGCCCATTCCAACCGCATATCTTTCTGGTTTTGAGTGAGGGGTGGTTTTGCTTTCGTTTTCTTGAATTTAATGAATGTTGCAGCTTTGACAGTTCTCCATATGGTTATCCCATGAACACCCAGCTTGTATTGAGCCTTTATCTTCGCACAGAAAATATCGTTATTCTTTGCAGCGTTGCATATTCAACGTTTGTCATAACTGGTGAGCTTTCCTGTTTGCTCCTTATACGCTTTTTTTCCAATAATTTGCTCCTTTCTTTATATAATTTCGCACAACACTCACACTTCTTCCGAATCGGCGTCCAATTTCATGATTGCTAAAGCCTTTACCACGCATAGAGTCAATTTTTATCCTCTCGTCTATGGTGAAAGTTTTTCCGCTTGCCATCCTGAACAAACTCCGTAAATTTTGCACTTAAGCATTAAAACCTTTTTTAGAGAACTCTAGCAACACAACTATCTGTGTTTTAATTTAATTCCGGTGGCTCTGTTAAATTTTAAACGCAAAATACAAAGTGCGTTTAATTTCGCGCAAGAAACGAAAAACAGGGAAAAATAAGAAAATGCTTAAACGCCCATTGATATAAGTTTGCATGAGCCTAAACATACGTGTTCAAAGCACCTTATTCCTTTGTTAGTCATATGCAATATCTGTAGGACACATTCCTTCTTTTAAAAATTTAAAAATTCGATTTCTGGTTATTGGAAAAGGTGCGTTTATATTCATGCAACGCACTGCACTCTGGTGGTTACCGAAACGAGGAGAGGCGTCCCTACCGGGAAGGATCCCAATTATGATGGCATATCTCTGGATTACCTCCTTAGGGGTGAATCCCAAATTCTCGCCATTTGACCATCGCATAGCTCAGCTCTAGTGCGACGTATAACCTAATTAATCTGAACCTCTGGATCAACTCTAGGGATGAGTCTCAGACCATCGCCAATAGTGTAGCACTAATGCGATGATAAACCCAACCAACCAACAAATCTCAACCTCAATCCTTCTGAAATATAATTCGATTCTTTCAGTCTGTTTTAGCCCTATCACTATGACCTGGGGTCTAGGGAGACCCCAGACACATTTTAACTTGTTGAAAATAATAATGCACATTGTATTTTGAGAGGTCATAGCCAGTGACATCTTACTTCAAGGTGTGTTACTCGAGGGTAAAAATGCAATTGCACAAATATCATCAGCAGCAGAAGTATCCGAACACTAGCGAAAATTCCTATGTAAAAAAGTGCTGTTACTACTGTTTTGTTAAATAAATCCTTGACGAATCATGTTCTTAATCAGTCTAAGAACATCATTCGACAAGCATTTATTCAGATCCTTGGATTCCAAGGATTTATTCGGATTTGCTCGGATCATTTTGCTGCCGATTGTATCAAAGATGATTTAAAATTTTTCATCTAAAGTATAAATGCCCCATTTCTAGAACATAGTGATAGGGTTAATTTTTGCATGCTCACTATAGACTCTATCCGTGTTTTGGGTTCAAGGTTAAATCATGTATTGTTTTCCACCCCAATTGATTTCTTATTATCTATTTCCATGTGAATTTCCTCATAGAAACATTTCCTATAGAATATGATCATTTCCCTATAGAATACGATTGCCCATCTGCACAGCACTAGTACGACGTAAAACCCAACCAACCAACAAACCAACCAACCCTATTGAATAAGAGTATAAACATGATAATGCTGCAGTTGTTACATCTGAAGTTTATTATAACAACAAACTTATTAAGTCCATTATCAGATAAAACTAGACTTTTAACAATGTTGTATTTTTTTCCTGTCGATTATTGTGTTAATAAATATTCTGAATGTGAATGATTTGAAATTAGCTGCAGGTTGATGCACTAGGGGTTACATACAATCATACAAACGGAACGCTTGCAATTTCGAATTTTGCAAATACAGTCGGCAGCAAAAGTATCCGAGCACTAGCAAAAATTCCTATGTAAAAAAAGTACACTTCATACTGTTTTGTTAAATAAATCCTTGCCGAATCCTGTTTTTAGTCAGTCTAAGAAAAAGATTCGACAAGGATTTATTTAACAAAACAGTGTTAAATGTGCTTTTTTTTACATAGGAATTTTTGCTAGTGTTCGGATACTTTTTCAGCCGACTGTACTCATACATTTGGAACGCTTGCAAACGGCTTTGCAACCCGAAGTGTTTCATTTGTATGTACACCTAGAAGGTTAGTTGGTTGGTTGGGCTTTACGTCGCACTAGTGCAGCGCAGATGGGCAATTAGCGACAGTCTGGGACTCACCCTTAGAGGTGGTCCGGAGACATGCCATCGCAATTTTGATCCTCCACGGAAGGGAACCCCTAGAAGGAGGTAGAGAGCTCTACTGGAAGAAAGGTGTTAATAGCGATTCAGCTTCTGATTGGTTTGAAATTTTTTTTTTCTATTATTCACATTTAAAAAAGTTTATAATTACTTTAAAGCACTGTGTTCAAAACTATAGTTGAAATAAAGGATTATTACCAAAAAACAGCGATATCTGTAAAATTTTTGTTGTGGATATTCAACTGAAAAGTGTTTGAGTTTTTTTTTTTTTTTCATCAATACCCAATTTGGTAGGATGGATGGATGGTTGGGTTCTACGTCGCACTAGTGCTGCGCAGATGGGCATTTAGCGACGGGCTGGGACACACCCTTAGAGGTGGTCCGAAGACATGCCATCACAATTTTGATCCTACACGGAAGGGATGTCTCTCCCGCCCTTCGGTGACCCACAGAGGTATAGTTTTGATGGGAACATGGAGGACATTGCAGTCACGACAGATTTTACATGCACCAGTCACCATTAGTGTACACGACGGTCTTTGGCCGGCTCGAGTACCGAACTCGCAATCTTCCAATTGCGAGGCCGGCGCTCTACCGACTGGGCTACCGCCCCCCCCTTCCAATTTGGTAGAAAAAAAGTCTGCTATGAGCATGGGCCGTAACGTAATTTCATCATCTGCCGTCTCTCTCTATAGAGGCTGTTTAGAAGGAGGGAATGCAAAGCGGTCTATCGTCTATTTTAGATTTTAGAAGCAAGCAGGGCTTAAAGTTGCGCACTCTACAAGAATAGGTCAATGCGCAGATTTTTGCCCTGCTTTATTCAAAACTAATTTATTTCACAAACACACCTGTCTTTCTGTATTATCACTCCTTACTTTTCACTGGTGAGTCCCAGACCATCGCCAATAGCCCATGGCGTAGCACTAGTCCTAGTGCCCTAGTACGACATAAGACTAACAAGGGAACTCTTTCAAGTGATAATCACCGATTTCCTTCAAAGAATTACAGAATATAGTTTACGTTGCACTTAATTCACTGGTAAAAAAATTAGCTGCTGAATCGCAACAGGAAAGCCACAAAAAATTATTAAAAATTACGTTTTGAACGCCAAATATGAAAAAAGTCATCACCATATCACATTAACCTTTCTTCTATGATGCCAAAGAACAAGTATAGGATGGTAGTATTTTCTATCGCTCTAGGGGTTACTGAAGGAAGGAAGCCATCCCCTCCGCGGAAGATGAAAATTAAGATGTCATGTCTCTGGAACATCCCTAAGTGTGAATATAAGGCCGTCTTTAATTTCCTACTGAGTAGCTACAGTGCGACGTTAAAACCCACTCAACACTTAAGGTATTTTCTGAAATCTAGAAATTTCTATTTAGAAAAAGTGAGGTTATGTTTTATGTTAGATCCAACATTTTCAATTATTTTATGTAATGTTTCAATATTGCATGTATTTAAAATAATGCAATTTCAGTTTCAGAGTTACTTTTACATTACTCCAGCTTATATATAAACTGGAGTAATTTAATGTCTGAAGCTCTCGGCATGTGCATTTATATAAATTTGCAGACGATTTAAAAACTAATCTGATTTATAGATTGGTTGGCTGAGTTTTACGTCGCACTAGTACTGCGGAATGGGCAATTGGCGACCAATATGAATTATAGCATTTGATTGAACATTTGATTGTTAGAATAGTTGATTGAAATTAATACTCAAATAAATAAATCAAAATTAAAATATTTAAGATATTTGAGGTTGAGTAGGATTTAAGTTTTAATTCGCACAACAGATATGCAATGGCGACAGTCTAGGATACATTCCTAGAGATGCACTGTAAAAAAAACCTATTACCAGCTGCAATCTGTGATTTATTTTATCCAATCACAGAGAATTTCTTGCAAGAAATTCTCTGTGATTGGATAAAATAAATCACAGATTGCAGCTGGTAATAGGTTTTTTTTTACAGTGTGGTCCGTAGAGGTGCTATTACAACTTTGATCTTTTACGGAGGGGATTATTTAAAATTGGAAAAACACGTGCATAACCTTTATGGCTTCTTACATTTCTCGTAATTTATTTTGTAAAAATATGCATTAGAATTTCAAAAGGTTGGTTGGGTTTTACGTCGCACTAGTGCTGCGCAGTGATTTTTTTCACAGGTAATTTTCTTAGAATTATTAAGAGCGAAATCTTGTTGTTTTAAAAATAATTGTTATACTGAATGCAGACCCTCCGTGGTCGAGTGAGTATGTCACCCTCGCTAATCGCCTTCAAATGTAAAAGAATGGGTTCGATTCCCCAGCTGACCCAGGGTGTTTTTTTAATTTTTTGTATTTTAATCCGGTTAAGAGAGGCATACTATTGTAACAATCGCAGATATCGTAGATCACAAGTCGGATCGTACAGTCGGCAGCAAAAGTATCCGAACACTAGCAATAATCCCCGTCAGAAGAAAGTACTCTTAATTCTGCTTTGTTAAATAAATCCTTGTTGAATCATGTTCTCAGACTGATTAAGACCATGATTAGACAAGGATTTATTTAACAAAGCAGTATTAAGTGTACTTTTTTTAGACAGGAATTATTGCTAGTGCTCGGTTACTTTTGCTGCCGAGTGTACGATCCGACTTGTGTACGATCCGATTGTTACAATAGTATACCTCTCTATGTTACATTTGTTCTCATCTTGACGAAATTTACAGGAGGGGAATGTCGAGTCAAACAAATCGTATGTATATATTAAAAATAAATAACATAAGCAGAATGCAACCATTTATCACCTACCGATGTACCGGACCCTCCTCAGGAGTGCATCGCAAACCGTCGCCAATTGCCCATAGTGCAGTACTAGTGCGACGTTAAACCCAACCAGGACGAAATTTCGGGTAGAATCATAGATCGTCCCCAATTGCTCATTGCGTAGCTCTAATGAGATATTGGATCCACACAACTCATATTCTGTCGAGTTGCTTGTTCGTCGAAGGTTCGTACTGCCCAATAAAATGATCAGACTTAAAAGAAAAATGTGTTCGGATACGAAATGCTTTCATTTTAGTTTAAAAAAAAACAGCTTTGTGTTTTAATATATAATGTTTTGTTTTATATAAATTTATATAAAAGTCTTGATCATTTATTTTTTTAATGTCGTTATTAAAAACTTGACGTTAAGGCTGTTGCAATTGCTATTGACACAGCTTATTTAACTGAAATATTAAATGTTATTTAGAATTTCGACTAAATAAGTCTCAATTTGGTAAATTATCTGGATTTTGTTAATCTATTCTGAATTCTCATGTGCTCGACACCGTATGGAGTTCGTTTGGCTATCAAAAAGAAAGAAGAACATCTACATCTATTAAATCTTCATTGCAATGAAATTTCGAAGAATGCAGTCGCCAAACAGGCGCTTTTTTGGAAATATTGCAAACATGCTTCCATTTTTAATAATTTTTTATAACTTATCTATTGCGACTCAGCAGCTAATATTTTAGGAAGATGCTATTAATGATTAAATCTTATGCCAGAATTTTTTTCAACAAAATCGGCGATTAGCGCTTCAACGAGTTCCCTTGTAAGACTCCTATATGATAAGAGCTGGCGCAATGTCCGCCATTTTCTAGCCCGTCTGGGACACAGATAATTATACAGATAGGACACTCCCGTATATTCTTCGATAACCAAAATTTGACTGCAACGACCCTATTGTCAACGGCTGTAAGTTTCTCGAGCTCTCCAGCTTACGCAATCGCTCGTCTTATTTTTATTGTATATATGTTCATATCGTAATATTAGTGCAACATTAAACCCAACATCCAACCAACTAACCATTGTATTGATGTTTACTTTTGGCAACTGTTATTGTTTACGAGCTTGATTGCCGAAAGCAATTTATTTTAAGAAGCAAGTACTAAGTATTAAGCAAATAAATTTCGAAAATATACATAAACCAGAAATATTTTTTCATTTTAAAGCATTTTGTATTATTTAAACCAAGCAATGAAATATTTAAGATTTCATACCATACTACTATTTCAGCATTACAGTTTGTTATATTAATTTGTACACTTGAACACGAATGTGTTTGGCAAAATTTATTTTCAAACATAATAAAAATTAGTTTTATTTCTTTGAAAATAGCTGTGAATGTTATGATTTTGTGAATTTAAAAGTAGTAGAAAAAGTGAAGGAAAGAAAACTGCACATGCGTTTTCGTTTGGCAACTTTATTATTGTTTACAAACATGATTGTCAAAAACAATTTATTTTAAGAAGCAAGTGCTAAATATTTAGAAAATAAACTTTGAAAATATACAGTCGGTAACAAAAGTGTCCGAACACTAGCAAAAATTCCTATGTAAAAAAAAAAAAAAAATTAAGAGGCTTTGTTAAATAAATCCTTATCGAATCATGTTCTTACAATGACTAAGAACAGGATTCGACAAGGATTTATTTAACAAAACCACATGAAGTGCACTTTTTTTACATAGGAATTTTTGCTAGTGTTCGGACACTTTTGTTACAGACTGTACATAAAATAAAAACACTTTTTTCATTTAAAGCATTTTGTATTATTAAAACCAAACAACGTTAAATATTTAATGATTTCATAATTACATTTTGTAATTTTAATTTGTACTTGTATATGAATATGTTTGACAAAGCATATTTTTAAACATTATAAAAATTAATTTTTATTTCTTAGAAGAATAGCTGTGAATGTTTTGAGGATAATTTTGAGAATTCAAAAACAATAGAAAGTGAAGAAAAAGAAAACTTCCCATACTAACCTGCTACTAACTACTCACGAAATAGGAAAACAATTTTCGATCAAAAAGGTGCTATTCATGTAGACTTAACACATGTAGTTTCCCTCTGTTGACACTAGTGGTGCTACTATATTTCCAGTTCGCGTTTTAACCCCACTGTCCTATCTGGATGATAATCTGTGGTCTGGGAAAGTGTTGGCAGTATAAAAAGCTAGGTTACCTGCTTAGTGTTGTTATCGCCTTTAAACTTCTATACAGATCACAGATTATTATACAGATAGGACACTCCCGTATATTCTTCGGTAACCGGAATTTGACTGCAACGACCCTATTGTCAACGGCTGTAAGTTTCTCGAGCTCTCCAGCTTACGCAATCGCTCGTTTTATTTTTATTGTATCTATGTTCATATCGTAATATTAGTGCAACGTTAAACCCAACATCCAACCGACTAACCTTTTATTGATGTTTACGTTTGGACTTTGTTATTGTTTACGAATTCGATTGTCGAAAGCAATTTATTTTAAGAAGCAAGTACTAAATATTCAGCAAATAAATTTCGAAAATATACATAAACCAGAAATATTTTTTTCATTTTAAAGCATTTTGTATTATTTACACCAAGCAATGTTAAATATTTAAGATTTCATACCATACTGCTATTTCAGCATTACAGTTTGTTATATTAATTTATACTCTTAAACACGAATGTGTTTGGAAAAATTTATTTTCAAACATAATAAAAATTAGTTTTATTTCTTAGAAAATAGCTGTGAATATTATGATTTTGTAAATTTAAAAGTAGTAGAAAATGTGAAGGAAAGAAAACTGCACATACGTTTTCGTTGGCAAATTTATTATTGTTTACAAACTTGATTTTCAAAAGCAATTTATTTTAAGAAGCAGGTGCTAAATATTAAGAAAATAAACTTTGTAAATATACATAAAATAAAAACATTTTTTTTCATTTTAAGGTATTTTGTATTATTTAAACCAAGCAACGTTAAATATTTAATGATTTCATACTGCTATTTCAGAATTACAGTTTGTAATTTTAATTTGTACTTGAATATGAATATGTTTCACAAAGCATATTTTTAAACATTATAAAAAATAATTTTTATTTCTTAGAAGAATAGCTGTGAATGTTTTGAGAATAATTTTGTGAATTCAAAAACAATAGAAAGTGAGGAAAAGAAAGCTTCCCATACTACCTGCTACTAACTACTCGCGAAATGGAAAAACAATTTTCGATCAAAGATGCTATTCATGTAGACTTATCACATGTACTTCCCCTGTGTTGAAACTAGTGGTGCTACTACAGTCGGCTGCAAAATTATTCGAGCACTAGCCAATAATTCCTATATTTAAAAAGTACACTTAAGACTGTTTTGCTAAGTAAATCTTTGTCGAATCATGTTCTTAGAGTGATTAAAAACATGACTCGACAAGGATTTATTTAATAAAGCTGTATTAAGTGTACTTTTTTTTTGGCAAGGATTATTGCTAGTGCTCGAATAATTTTGCAGCCGACTGTATATTTCCGGTTCGCGTTTTAGCTTCACTGTCCTATCTGTATGATAATCTGTGATACAGATCAAGTGAGCTAGAACTTCTTATCACGAAACAAACAAGTTGGCAATTTTAAGAATATCGCCAACATTGTCAAAACTGCAACCCTTCACGTTAAAAGAAATGTAATATTAAAGGTAATTTTAAAAGAATTTAAAGTAATAACTTAAAAAAACAGTACATTCATATTATATTTGTCAAACAACTTTGAAAATAAAATGAAATAATTTGAAAATAAGGGAAATTTTACGCTACAAAGTTGTGCTCCTTCCCCGGGTATCCACGAGTTACATCTGCAATTTATAATCCACTTTTTCCTTCTTCCTGGATTCGAAGAAAATATAAACAGACGGTGTCCTTTCCTGGAGTTATCCGTGCAATTTATTGCCGAAAAACCACCAATAATAAATCGTCAGCCGGTCTTGTGGGCTAGAAAATGGCGGATACCTCAGCTTATCTATCTAGGAGTTCTACATAAGACACACTGACTCACTCCTTACGTTCTAGTTCAGTGTGTTTTGAGGTTGAGGTTGACTTAACGTCCAAGGCCGTGTTTAAGGGGGGAGGGAGAAGGTGGCAAACTGGGCGGTAGCTCAGAGCAGCTAATGGCTAAGGCGGCTGAAATTTAAGAAGTGCAGATGAAAATTGGGTCTGCTAAAATTGGTTATAATAGCATTTTTTTTCCTTGTTTTGTTTTTTTCATGGATAAAAAGGGGTAAGTGTTGCCATACTTGACAACTTTTCGTCTGTGGTTAACTGGCACTTTTTGGAAACTTTATAAAAGAATTTTGTTTTGAGAAGAGAGAAGAAGATTATTTTAGCGGGACAAAAGTTTTATGTGTGTGTGTGTGTGTGTGTGTGTGTGTGTGTGTGTGTATGGCTTAGTTTGCTTTTCAATTGCCACGTTGTTTTTTTGCAATGCTCATGTACTGCAATATCTACTGCATACTTTAAAAATTTAAGAAGTTTAAAAACAAGATGCTTAAATTCAACAAAAAATTTTTATTACACATTTAATTTGTGTGCGTTTTTTAAACAAATTTTATTTAATTATTCATACTTGCCAACATACAGTCGGTGACAAAAGTATCCGAACCCTAGCAAAAATTCCTATGTAAAAAAAAGTAGAGTTAATACTGTTTTGTTAAATAAATCCTTGTCGAATCATGTTCTTAGTCAGTCTAACAAGGGAACTCTTTGAAATGCTGATCGCCGATTTTCTTGAAAAAAATTCTGGCATAAGATTTAATCATGAGTAGCATCTTCGTAAAATATTAGCTGCTGAGTCGTAATGGATAAGCTATAAAAAATTATTAAAAATGAAAGGATGTCTGCAATTTTTCCAAAAAAGTGCCTGTTTGGCGACTGCATTCTTCGAAATTTCATTGAAATAAAGATTTAATAGATGTAGATGTTCTTCTTTCTTTTTGATAGCCAAACGAACTCCATACGGTGTCGAGCACTTGAGAATTCAGAATAGATTAATAAAAACCAGATAATTTACTAGATTTAGACTTACAAATAATATGTAATATTTCAGTTAAATTAGCTGCGTCAATAACAATTGCTAGAGGATTAGCGCCAAGTTTTTAATAACGACATTAAAAAAATATATGATCAGGACTTTTATATAAATTTAAATTAAATAAAACATTATATATTAAAATACAAAGCTGTCTTATTTTTTAACTAAAATGAAAGCATTTTGAATCCGAATACATTTTTCTTATAAATCTGATCATTTTATTGGGCAGTACGAACCTTCGACGAACAAGCAACCCAACAGACTATGAGTTGTGTGGATCCAGTATCTCACTAGAGCTACGCAATGAGCAATTGGAGACGATTTATGATTCTACCCTAAATTTCGACCTGTTTGTTGATTGGGTTTAACGTCGCACTAGTACTGCACTATGGGCAATTGGCGACGGTTTGCGATGAGCTTCTGGGGATGGTCCGGTGACATCTGCAGGTGATAAATGATTGCTTTCTTCGTACAGTCGGTAACAAAAGTGTCCGAACACTAGTAAAAATTCCTATGGAAAAAAGTACACTTCATACGGTTTTGTTAAATAAATCCTTATCGAATCATGGTCTTACAGTCGGCTGCAAAATTATTCGAGCACTAGCAATAATCCTTGCCAAAAAAAAGTACACTTAATACAGCTTTGTTATATAAATCCTTGTCGAGTCATGTTCTTAATCAGTCTAAGAACATGATTCGCAAGGATTTACTTAGCAAAACAGTCTTAAGTGTACTTTTTAAATATAGGAATTATTGGCTAGTGCTCGAATAATTTTGCAGCCGACTGTACACTAACTAAGAATAGGATTTGACAAGGATTTATTTAATAAAACCGTACGAAGTGTACTTTTTTTACATAGGAATTTTTGCAAGTGTTCAGACACTTTTGTTATCGACTATATGTTATTTATTTTTAATTATACATCCGATTTGTATGTTTGACTCGGCATCCCCCGCCCCATACCCCTGTAAATTTCGTCGAGATGAGGACAGATATAACATAACCGGATTAAAATACAAAAAAAAAAAAAAAAAAACCCTGGGTCAGCTGGGGAATCGAACCCACTCTTTTACACTTGAAGGCGATTAGCAAGGGTGACATACTCACTCGGCCACAGAGGGTCTGCATTCAGCATAACAATTATTTTTAAAACAACTATGAAATTCCCTATGAAATTCATTAATAAATTTCCAGAAATGTAAGAAGCCATAAAGTAATAGTTAGGTACATGTTTTTCCGGTTTTTAATAATTCCCTCCATAAAGGATCAAAATTGTAATAGCACGTCTACCGATCACCTCCAGGAATGTATCCCAGACTGTCGCCAACTGCCCATTGCATAGTTGTAGTGCGAATTAAAACTTAAAACCTACTCAACCACAAATATCTTAAATATTTTAATTTTGATTGATTTATTTGAGTATTAATTTCAATCAACTTTTCTAATAATCAAATGTTCAATCAAACATTATAATTCATATTGGTCGCCAATTTCTCATCGCGCATCACTAGTGCGACGTAAAACCCAGCTAACTAACCTATAAATCAGATTAATTTTTAAATCGTCTGCAAATTTATATAAATGCACATGCCGAGAGCTTCAGACATTAAATTACTCCAGGTTATACATAAGCTGGAGTAATGTAAAACGTAAAAATAAAGCTGAAATTGAAATTGCATTATTTTAAATATAAGCAATATTTGAAACATTACATAAAATAATTGAAAATATTGGATCTAACATAAAACATAACGTCACTTTTTTTAAATAGACATATCTAGATTTCAGAAAATATCTTGAGTGTTGAGTGGGTTTTAACGTCGCACTATTACAACGCAGTGGGAAATTAAAAATGTTCCGGAGGCATGACATCTTAATTTTGATCCTCCACAGAGGGGATGACTTCCTTGCTTCAGTAACCCCTAGAGCGATAGAAAATACTACCCTCCTATGCTTAAGTTCTTTGGCATCATTAAAGGAAGGTTAATGTGATTTGGCGATGACTTTTTTCGAATTTGGCGTTCAAAACGTAAAGTTTAATAATTTTTTGCGGCTTTCCTGTTGCGATTCAGCAGCTAATTTTTTTACCAGTGGTTGGTTTGTTGGTTGGGTTTGGTTTTACGTCACCCTAGTGCTGCGCAGATGGGCAATTTTTTTACCAGTGAATTAAGTACAACGTAAACTATATTCTGTAAGTTTTTGAAAGAATTCGGTGATTAGCACTTGAAAGAGTTCCCTTGTAAGAACATGATTCGACGAGGATTTATTTAACAAAACAGTGTTAACTCTACTTTTTTTATATAGGACTAAGAACATGATTCGACAAGGATTTATTTAACAAAACACTATTAACTCTACTTTTTTTATATTGGAATTTTCGCTAGTGTTCGGATACTTTTGTTACCGACTGTACTAATTAATATTCCGTAGTATTCTTAGCCCCGCTTTATTTTTAACAGTTAATTTCTTTTTACAGTATTTTTCTTCTTATTTAATCGTAATTTTATTTGGAGACTATTACTCTAAAAATTTACCGGTGTGAAATGGTTGGTTTTATTGGTTTGATCGCTAATTTTTATCATCAACTTACTTTTTTATAAACAGCATAATACTAAGATCATGACTCGACAAATATTTACTTAAAAAAACAGTATTAGGTGCTCACCTTTTAAGTAGGATTTATTGCTAGTGCTTCAATAATTTCTCTGCCAACTGTAGCTGTATTTCTTTTCTTCTTCGCACTCATACTTTTTTTTTTTTTTTTAATTTTGGATTCAAATTTCGATTTATTTACTTTCTTTTCACCCTGAAGACGATGCAGCGATATTCATTAAACGGTATGATTGAAAATTCGTTAACATTTTCTAATTTTTTATTTACACTTTCATCAGCTTCTTTTTAATTTAACCCTTATACATTAACATCGGTCTCTGAGACCGCTAAAGGCTAGGCTTAGTGTAAGGACTTGCGGATGCATATTCATAGAACAGGGTACCGGCACGTTTGGCGTTAAATGTCCAAGACGCCAAGGGTGACTAACTGAAGCACTAGTGCGACGTAAAATGCACTCAATCTGTAGAGGATGGCATGTCTCAGAACAACCCTTAGAGTTGAGTCCCAAACAATCGCCATTTATTCACAGCGTAGAACTAGTGCGGCGTAAAATTCACTCAAACAAGAGAAGCTACCCTTGGGGGTTGGCAGTCAGCAAGGGGCGGAGCCCCTTAGTGTTCAAAAGAAACCTGTAAAATGTTATTAGAATATTAGGAATCTCAATTTTTGAGCGCTATCAGACACATTACGTAGAAATGTCAGTAACTGAGAATTCTTTCTGAAAGTTTAAGTTCGATTGGTTTTGTTGGTATTAGGCAGAATTAGAGTGCTATGAAGAAAGTTGAGGATAGAGTTACGAGTTTTAGTGAAGTCGTGAGTTTCTAACGGAATTATGGTTTTCGGCGAGTTTTTGGTATTCGAGTTGGATTGGAAAATATTTTAGGTAAAGTTTTCTTGCGATGATTTATTCAAAGTTTTTTCCTGTCGTCAGATATATTTAGGTATTGTAACATACTATTGTAACAGTCGCAGCTATCGTAGATCACAAGTCGGATCGTACAGTCGGCAGCAAAAGTATCCGAACACTAGCAATAAGTCCCATCAGAAAAAAGTACACTTAATACTGTTTTGTTAAATAAATCCTTGTCGAATCATGTTCTTAGACTGACTAAGAACATGATTCAACAAAGATTCATTTAACAAAGCAGTGTTAAGTGTACTTTTTTTAAACAGGGATTATTGCTAGTGCTCCGTTACTTTTGCTGCCGAGTGTACGATCCGACTTGTGATCTACGATAGCTGCGATTGTTACAATAGTATGCCTCTCTTAAATAGTAAGTCATTGAAAGTAAAGAAGAGTTATTTTTAGGAAGTTTTCCAGAGCTAATTCATTCACAAGCGAGTCATTGCATGGAGCTTCCTTGAGGAGTTATCTGTTCTTTGAATAGTATATTTTATCAGTAGCTATCATTTTTACCCACTTTTACCCATTGGACATTAAATCCAATCAACCATATAATATACCCTGTCACCCCAATGATACGTCACGATTGAAAAGTAAATTTATGTCTGCAAGAATTCATTATTTATCGCACAAATTTCGCCAAATACATTTAGTACCTTTTTTTCAAAAAGCAGTCTGTGAGACCGATGTTCCTGGTAAGTATGATGAGAACATGTTCCGGCCAAAGGGTTAACTTAAATTGACCTATATGTATATATATACAGTCGGCTGCAAAATTATTCGAGCACTAGCAATAATCCCTGTCTAAAAAAAGTACACTTAATACTGCTTTGTTAAATAAATCCTTATAGAGTCATTGTCTTAGTCAGTCTAAGAACATGATTCGACAAGGATTTATTTAACAAAGCAGTCCTAAGTGTACATTTTTAACATAGGAATTATTGGCTAGTGCTCGAATAATTTTGCAGCCGACTGTATATATATATTGGGTGAGTGTGAAAGTTCTACCCGTTTTTTTATATGCAAATTCGCAATGAAATTGACGTCACACAGGGCATTGTAATGACGCAAATCGTCGGCCAATCAAACATGTGGATGCCTCACATATAAATACATCGTGTCTCACAAAGTTAATCATCTCAAAAATATATATATATATCAGAGGGTTTAACATGGAAAGAGAGAAGGAGCATATTAGACATTACTTATTATACGAGTTGGATAAAAAGTGTACGGCAGACGCAGCATGTCGCAATATTTGTCAAGTTTATAGAGAGGATGCAACAGACGAAAGCACATGTCATCAATGGTTTCTTAAATTTAGGGAAGAAGACAGAAGCTGCCAAGATCAGGCTAGGAGGGGACGGCCATTACACGTTGGAGACGACGATATTGACCAAGCCATAAGGAACAATCCGAACCCAACCGTACAAGATTTAGCGGAGACCTTCATCGTACACCGGACAACGGTCTAGAGACGTCTGGTTAAGTTGAGTTTTACGAGAAAGTTGGATCGTTGGGTTCCACATAACCTGACAGCTAATCAACAGGATGGCCGAATCTCCACCATTTTCCTTGCTTTCCCGGTGCAAAAAGGACCCATTCTTGACACGAATTGTGACAGGAGATGAGAAGTGGGTTATGTACCGTAACGTAAACCGTCGTAGGACTGTGTGTCGCCCTTCTGATCCGCCTGCATCGACTTCAAAAGTTGAACTTCATCCCAAGAAAATGTTATTGAGTGTGTAGGATGTGCAGGGAATAATTCACTGGGAGGTCCTGCCACTCAACCACACCATCAATGCTGCCTTCTACCGTCTACAGTTAGACAGGTTGCATTCAAATTTGGTAGATAAGCGGCCAGATCTTATCAATCGTCACGGTATTAGCCTTCACCACGATAACGCCAGGCCATATGCTGCTGTCATCACTCGCCAAAAGTTACTGGGCTTTGGTTGAGAAATTTTATCTCACCCTCCCTATTCTCCTGACTTGGAACTAACTGACTATCACCTATTTCGTGCGTTGAACAATTCCTTCAGTCAGAAAATTTTTGATGATCTTGATGCTGTTAAAACTGCTATCCAATACTTTTTTGACTCGAAACCGCCGGAATTTTACCACATTGGGATTCATCTCCTACCAGAAAGACGGCAAGAGGTCATAAATAGCAATGGGGATTAGATTAGGCACAATAATAGGTACTGTTCATTTTGCGTTTATTTGCTCTTCGTTATGGGTAATGAAATTGGGTAGAACTTTTCCACTCACCCAATATATGCGTATATAATTTGTTCCTTTTACACATTAAGTTATGTATATGTTGTATAAGTTACGCACTATGTTGTAAAACACTAACAGCCGTATTCACCATTAACTTCACCTCTCGGTTCAACGCAAATACTTGAAAAGCGTGTAAAGGTCGAGCAGAGCTTTCCAACAAAATTTGGTACGCTGCTTCTGCCATCTAGCGTCGAAGATTTTATATAATTTTGATTGGTTATTTTCATCTAAAAAAATGTGAAAATAACATTGCCGCTAGATGGCAGAAGCAATGCGTCTAGTTTTTCTGAATAGTTGCACCCTGTCTATTTATTATGCTTACCAAGTTTTCGTGTTCAACTGGGAGTTGAAGTTATTGGTGAATACAGCCGTAAAAGATGATAAAATTTATTCACATGTATACAGTCGGTAACAAAAGTATCCGAATACTAGCAAAAACTCCTATATAAAAAAAGTAGAGTTAATACTGTTTTGTTAAACAAATCCTTGTCGAATTATGTTCTTGTCTAAGAACATAATTCGACTTTAACATAAATAGACTTTTTTTTTCCTTTCAAAATTTAATGTATTATAAATGCCTTTTTATAGAAAGGCAAAAATCGCAATCTTCGAGTCATCTATCAATGTTAGGAACCATTTTCAAAATAAATCTTTCATTTTTACCTTCCAATCAACAGATAAAAGTAGCAGACGATTATTCTAAAGTTGTCAAATTTTTATCTCAAACTGCAAAAGAGGAAAATAAATTATGAAACCGTTTCCATAAAGTGTGAACGACCTTCTGTATTGTGGATCTATAATCTCATATTTTAAGAACCAAAAAATTCAGTTCTAAATTGTTCCAGTATTTAATTTTTACTTTCTTCTATTATATATACATATACATATATACATATAAAGAAATTATTGAACTCATGAAATTGTTAGACCTCCGGCTTTCGACGTATTTATATGCTTTGAGATGTCCTGAATACGATTTGACCCTTTTCAGAAAAAGTCTGTCTATATGGGTGTGTCATAGATTTTATGGACGCTCTCTATTAAAAAAGAAGTACTCAAAAATGAGTAAATGGACATACTCATTTCGAAATGAGTAATTTTATATAACCAGACTTGACGTTGGACAGAAATATAAATATTCATACAACGTTAAAGACACCAGTGTAAAAATATTAAAAGCAAACTGCAGTTTCGGTAACGTAAAGCGTGCCGTCATCAGTGCAAATCATCATCATCATCATCACGGGGTTACTTGGAGTACCTACGACAATCACGATTGCCGCCTATCTCCATCTGAGGAAGGAAAACAACCTGGAAGTGAGTTGCATGGTCTAAGGCCCTGGAAAAAAGTATAAGATCGCAAAGTATATTAACAAAAAAAGTATAAAACATAGTAAAACTCGAAAAAATTAATATCACTTTTTCTTAGAAATGAAATTAAAAACATAAACATAGGTTATGAACGTGTGTAATATATAATCAAAGAATTAAATAGCAATTTTGAAATCTGATGGCATTTCATCTTGGAAATAATTATAAGGTCGAGGAGTTGTGAATGAAAATATAAAATCAACATCCTACAAATTGACCTTTTTATCAATGACATTTATCAGTTGAGCAGTCGTTGATTCAGGTCGAGATGAAGTTTCTTTTTTGATATTTTCCCTTGTATATCTGATCGCATTGATGAGTTTGCCTTTCCCTCGATGATGTCGTATGTCCTTATAAACAGACTGCGGAAGTATGCTCCAAATATTTTCCAATGGATTTAAATGCGGAATGCAGGATGACCAATCAAGCAGACGGACCTCATTTGCTTCAAATCAAGCTTTAGTTGAAGAAGCAGCATGTATACTGGCATTATCCTGGCTGAATCTGAAATATCCAATATCCTGATATAACTAGAGTGGCATTGGAAAGCAAATTATCACCCAGAATATCTTGATAATTTTTGCATTCATTTAGGTATAAATTACCACAACTGGTAGTGTGCCATTACTAACAAACGCTCCCCATACAATTACTAATCCCCCCTCCATATCGCCGCTTGGAAAAGTAGGGTTTTATTTTTTTAAATATCATAACATTATTTTTTAAAACGGTCTGGCCCATCAAAATAAAATTTTCTCATCCAAAAAGAGTAAATCTTTCCACTTATCTCCAAGCGAAACATATTTTTTAGCAAATTCTAAGCGAGCTAATTTATGCTTCTTTGTCAAGTGTTGTCGAGGTTGTAATTTTACGAACTGTACCCTCGGATTGGAACTTAAAACACTCCAGACAGTTCGGCTAGTACATGGTAGCCTTAAACCACGAACTATTTCTAAAGAAGACATTTTTTTAATCGCACATCCCTCGAAAAACGGTCCATTTTTTGTGCTTTGAAAGTGCATTTGACCTTCTAGAGCGCTTTCATTTATTATATTTTGAAAGATTTTTAAAATAATTATTGACTGCCGATTTAACCTAACCGATAGACCTGGAAATAGCTGTATCACTCATTCCACTCGCTTTCATTCCAAGGATTTTACGGCGATCTGCATCGGACAATTGTTTTTGCCTCGACATCGTTGCCAATAGCACAGAGAATGACTAAAGTAACCCTAAAGGCATTGTTAAGTTACCTTTTCAATTTCTTGCATTCTCAGACTGCAGAAAATTGCATGTCCCTCCAAAAAATTCGACGACCTTATACTTTTTTCCATCAGCAAATAAGAAAAATATCTAATATGGTAATTAGTTCATTTAATTTAAATTAGATTTTAATTAAAATGTATTATAATTAACAAATCATTTGCATACTTTGTATTTTTGTTGCTTTCCCATCCGAAAAATTTGCATAAATTCTAGTTCAAATGGTTTTTTAATCGACCTTATAATTTTTTCCAGGGCCTTAGAAGCTCGGAACTTTAAGATCAGTGAGTTAGTTCCCAGTGAACTCAGGCGTGATGTGTTGGTGAAACATGACTGTGGGCAGAGGCGAAAGATTTAGAAGGAGTTAAAGTAAAAGCTGTGGAAACATACTGGCATAAAAAAAAAAATACATACACACAATTATTTTTTCCCTACAATTAAGCAATAATTATCAATATATATATATATATATATATATATATATATTTAATAATTAAAAAATTAACAAAAGGGTTTAAAGAGAATTAAAAAAATGTTCAGCCTAACGAGACTGTTAAGCAGTCCACATTAAATAATTTAAATGCAATATTAAAATTTACAAAAGGAAAAACTATTTACAATTAAGTTTACAATAAAAAAAATATTTACAAGAGCTCCCTACGAGTAAGGTAACTGGTAGGAAGGCTGACCTTACGCGGCTGGAAATAAGAACACACAGCAGGTTGCAAATGTCGAGGAGTAGACAAAAGTAGATGAATATAAATATTCAATCTACAGGAAAAATAGAATTTTGAGTGAGACTTCTGCGTTATGTGACGCCAGAAGGATCTTCTACGTTTGGGGTAGGGATGAACCCGTCCTCCCTGAATAGGATGGCGAGTGAGTGTTTTCTAGCCCTTCCGATCCTGGGATCATACTTTCTGATTGCGTTTTACGCAGGATTCTGGGCTTTGGGGAGAGACCTGTGAAACTTCATCCCAAGTCTCTTAATTTCAGAGTGAATAGTCCTAATTTTCAGGTCTTTATGGATAACATCATTGCGAACGTAGCGAAAAGCCTGAGCATACCTATACAATATGGATCGGATCATGGGCTTCTACAGTAACAATTTATTTTTAACAAACAGGCAGCTATTCGAAGCCAAAAGAGGAAAGAGGGGGGTGGCGGCATTTTGAGCTTTTTACAGAATTTCTGAAATATGCTTGTGCCACAATAATTTAGAATCTAGGTGAATGCCTAGGTATTTATACGGTGTTTCCAGGGGATAGGTTCGTTATTAAGAAGGAAGGTAATGCTGGTGAAATAGGATTTATTAGTGAAAAAAATGGCGGCACTTTTGGAACTATTAATCTTAATTTTCCTCTTTTTAAGCCAAATTTTATGCGAATGGGGGTAGTCTTGGAGTTTTTCAAACACAGTGTGTAGCTATGTGTGTCTGTACATAATAGCAGTATCATCGGCAAATAATGTAAAGTTGATGACGGGCTTGCGCGGAATGTCGTTAATGTAGATGTTGAAAAGGCGTGGCCCGGCGAGAGGACCTTGAGGAACAGAACTAGTACAGGTTTTGCGCTAGAGTGGGAATTTCCCACTTTCACCACGAAAGGCCTGTTAGAGATATAGTCAGCAAAGATTTTAATTAGCTGGTCAGGAGCACTTAACTCAGCCACTTTAAAGAGAAGGTCGGCGTGCCAGACCTTACCAAAGACCTTTTGTACGTCGAGAAATGTAATTATCGTCACACCATTAGTTTGGTATCCATCGTAAATGAATTCAGTCACCCTCCCCAATTGCTGTTGTGTTGAATGACAAGTCCTAAACCCGAAATGCTGAGGTGTCATGAGAGTCAAGGAATTTATTCAGTTGAAGGACGAGATCATACTCATAAACCTTCAAGAGATAAGAGAGTAGAGAGTTGGGACGATAACTAGACGGAGAGTGTTATTTTGTATCATAATATCCAACTAAGTGAAAATTTGTGCAAAGAGATAGTGTGATGCAAAGAAAACATTTGCACAAATTTTACTTGCAGTTTTGGATAGCGTGACGCAAAAGACAAATCAATTTATTGAAATAAATAATTTCAATTTATAATGCAAACTCAGTGATAGTGGGATTATTTGTCAGTATATTTGAAAATTAAAAGCACTGTTTCAATGTGTAAATATACATTATTAGACAAAACAAAGGTAATTTTAATGGAATCTAAAAACAAATCTTTTAAAATGACACCAAGACGTCACTGGAATTTTTATATCATTCCGTTTAAAACTTATTTTGAAATTGAAATGCAAATGAAAAAGCATCAGTGAGTATATTTTATATATTTGTCTTATCTTGAAGTTAAAAATATTATGTTTGCATTGCAAATATAAGTAAAAGAAAAAAGAAAATGATCAAATAAGAAAATCTATGTATATTTTAACTAATAGCAAAGCGTCACTTAAAATTTGATAACATTATTTTTAAGACCCATATTTCAAATTCTTATAGCGATAAAGTAGCTGCGTCACAAACTTTTAACCCTTTAAGGGTTTTTGTACTGATATCATTACTTTTTAGAGGTTATTGATCAAAAAATTAAAACAAGTCCTTCCGGCTCATAGGAAGGTTAGGTTGATTTATCTTTTCTTATGAAGTTGCCACCATTTGTTTCAAAATGGCAGCTACATTTTATTAATGAATTTAGTGGATTTATTAATGAGGGCTATGTATACATGGAGTTTTAAGTAAATTGGTTCAAAAGGTTATTGTTATAGTTTTCAAGTGGCCACCATTTAGAAACAAAAGACAGAGTGACTGAGATGCCCAGTGAACTTATCAAAGATATTTGAATGATATATCAACTGTGCAAATATGATTCGAACTGATTCAGTATTACAAAAGTTATTGTAATAAAAAAAAATTAAGTGGCCGCTACTTGGAAAAAAAATGGTGGAGCACGTTGCCTAGCAGCAAACTTATCCAAGATATTCGAATTGTAAGTTCACTTCCCAACTTTGATTTGAACCAGATTAGTATTCTAAAAGTTACCGTGGTGGCACATTTTCAAGTAGCAGCCTGAATTCAAGTGGCTGCAACTTGGAAATTAAATGTTTGAACAAAATTCATCCAAGATATTTGTGTGATAAGTTCAATGTCCAACTTGAACTGGTTCAGTATTTCAAAAGTTATTCTGATGATAAATTTACAAGTGGTAGCCTGATTTGAAATGGCCGTACTTAAGATATCAGTCATTTTGTTAAAAATGGCAAATAAAATTCATTAATAAATACTTGGTTGAGACCCTTATGTGGTCAATGTAAACATCAAAATTCAAGCAAATACGGTCTTAACTAAGATTTTTTCAATGTGGATTTGAAATTTTCATGTAGCCGCCACTTGAAAACAAACTGCAGAGTAACTTAGTTAACGAACTCATCTAAGACATTTGTTAAATAAGTTTGCTGTATAACTTTGGTTCAATTCAATTTTGAGTATTATATCGAAAGTTATCGTAATCACAAAATTTCCATTATATATACAGAAAAACCCAATTTATACATCTTTTACATTAATACGTCCTTTTAGTGAAGTCCTGATTCATTCCTATTCATTTGAATGAAAAATTTCTTTATTTATAAGTCACACAATATTAGTTATCTTTTCCCCTTTTCTAAAATTCACAAAATTTCTTGACCCGTCATTATTTTACCATTCTAAATATAAATTTTGATGAGTATGTGAACTTTGATATCAATATCATGACTTTGGAGTTATTCACAATATATGTATTAACTAATTAAAAACAAATTGTCTGCTGCTAATTTAAGCGATAATGATGTAGAATGTGAAGAAGTTATTCTTAAGAGCGGACAATACCTAATGTTAGCAACAGCTATCGCCTATATTATGGGAAGAAATATTTTCATAATTACTCATTACCAAACATATATTTTAAATTCCGTTTTCGCTTTCAGAAAATTCACAACCATTAAATTGGTACTCATTTTCGAAAAAATTGATTTTTTAAAATTTTTATATATTCTTTTTGAGTTTAAAAATGCAAATTTTCACACAAATTGCTTTTTTTAACCACAAAATGAGATACTAAAAATTTTAAATAATCAATTTTTTCGAAAATGAGTACTAATTTAACGATTTTGAATTTTCTGAATATGAAAATGGTTTTTAAAAAATGCGTTTGATAACGATAACTAACGATAATCTGTTTCAAAATTTATTTTCAATTTGATTTTGAGTACTGAAAGAGTGCTTGACAGAAGTGCAGTAGCTGGAATAAACTAAATTTAATAAATAATATCAGGGTTGGCAGGTTTTTGAAGGTTTAAACCACAGTTTAACATGTTGACTGCCAAGCCAAAATTGCAAATGTTTACCACGGTGCCGAAAAATTCTGTTGTGTAATTTGAATTTTTTTCGACATAAAATTATATATATATTGTATATAAATATATATTGCTTTAATTTTTTTTTTTTTTTTTTTTTTTTTTGAAATTGCAGAAATAGGAATTTCATAGTAAATATTAAATAATACATTGGGAAATTCAGAACTAAAAACTTTAAAATATATCCTTAAAGTGTTTCAGATAAATGAAGGTGGTAAAAACTGATAAAACCCGTTACGCTATTACACCATAAGTATTATGCTAACCCTGTAGCAGCCCGCACTGCTAAAATGCTCTAGAGTGAAGTTCTATTTCAATCATCTAAAAACTTTCAAAATTTGTGATTTTTAATTCCTGGAGATAATTTGTATTTTAATTTCTAATTTCATCATCAGTTGCTGATTTTATAAATTTGGCTTTTGCAAAACAATTTTTATCACCTCGGCAGGAATACCGTCTCATGTTTATCGTGCATGCCTTAGTTATGAAAGGTTTTTAAAAGAAGAACGGATTTATTATTATTATTATTATTATTATTATTATTGAGAATGAGAGGAAAAATCTGCCCAGAAATAGAGGAATTTTATTTAAGAAACTTCAGTGTTTATGCGATTAAGTGGGGTGGCGTTGTAAAAAATATTTCTTTAAACGAGGAAATTTAACACTACTTCTATGAGGAAAAAATTGGTTCTATAAATTTATATTCTTATAAGCGGGGTATTCGATTATCCGTTACCCGATTAAGTGGGGACGACTGTATTAAAACCAAAACAGTATCACTGGATACCCCTAATTTGTAGTGTATGAATCAGAAAATGCATAAAAATCTGTTCTGCAGCAGTCAGTATTCCAACTGGATACCTCTAATTCGTAGCGCATGAATCAGAAAAAGCATAAAAAATCTGTACTACGGCGGTCACAATCCCGATATTAAAGCCAAAAAAACATCACTGGATACTCCTAATTCATGGCGCATGAATCTGAAAATGAATGAAAATCTGTACAGAAGCAATCACAAAACAAACAAAAAATAAATAAAATGACTGGATGCAGCTAATTCGTTGAGCACGAATCTGAAAATTCATGCTACAGCGGTCAGTATCCCGATATTAAAACCAAAACAATATCAATGGACACCTCTAATTGGTAGTGCATGAATCAGAAAATGCATAAAAATCTGTACTACAGCGGTCACTATCCCGATATTAAAAAAAAAAAAAAAAAAAAAAAAAAAAAAATCACTGGATTCCTAATTCATGACACTCCTAATTCATGGCACATGAATCAAAAAATGCATGAAAATCTGTACTGCATCAATTACTACCATACACTTTCCCCCCCCCCCTGAATAATTCCACTTATTTAAAATAATAATAATAATAAAATACATTAAAAAAAATAACTTTTATATCTCAAAAACGCATTAAAAAAAAGAAAAAAATCACTCAGCTGGGCCACATTGCGATAAACACACATGAGTGGCTTGGCTGGCGCAAAAAGAAAAACTAAGTTCCAAGACGGTTAAATGAAGTTCCGATACAAAAAGGTTACTATTAAAAAGTGTCGATACACTGAGCATAAAAACATTTACTCAAGAAATTTATTAGAGTAATAGAATAATTTCAACTAAATAAATAAAATTTCAGAATAAAAATATAGCTTTAAAATTAATTAAACAAGTATTAAAATTTAAAAATCAAAATATACAGGTTATGCAACCTAAAATTAAATTTCTTTCCTATTTTCAGCAGAGGTCAATCTAAGTTTTTGAGAATGGTACCCCATTTGTGAATTTTACATTTTGTGAAAAACTTTAAGTTTGTGAAAATTAAAAATGCTCTCTAAACAATTAACCAACATAAACAAAACAATTTCGAAATACATAATAAATATGATAAAAACAGAACAGTTGTAAAATAAGTATAGATGTGGGTTGTGTAAATACTAGAGCTGTACTGAGTATTCGATATTTATTCGGTACTCGGCCAATACCGAGTAGCTGTAAAAACTTCATTATTTTTATGCATCATTGAAGAAAAATGTATTAACAACCAAACTAAAAAATTGTGAAAATATAGTCATTATAATTAAACTTTTGCTAATCTATGCCATAGAAAAAGCAATACGCTGGATTGGCGACTCGAACACGAATGATATCTTTAACATCTTCAGCGATAGTCTCTCGGGCCTTCAGGCAATAGCTCGGCATTGGTGCAGACACCCACAAATTCAACAGATAAAAAAACTCTTAACGAATCCTAACTTAACTTGCTCCCTGGCACACGTTTCTGCCCACAAGGGCGTGATCGGCAATGAACTCGCTGACTCCCTTGCAAAAGAAGCAACTGATTTCCCCACCAAGTGTTCCACAATCCCTGCCCCACCCTCCTATGTCAAAAATAGAATCAAAGAAATTATTAATCTCAAATGGCAAAACCTGTGGGATAGTTCAGAGAAGGGTAGGCACACCTTTTCGCTGATCCCACAGGCTCGTATTAATTCCTGGACCCTAACTCCACCTATCACGGCATTTTTAACAGGTCATGGCCCCTTCCCATCTTACCTTTACAAATTTCATTGCCGACGCTCTCCCCTGTGTTCCTGCGGCGAGGAGGGAACTCCGCAACACTATTATTTCCACTGCCCCTTAACAGCACTATATCATATTAGAAATCCCTCTCCCAGACCAATCAATTGGCTGGACAACATTTTAACAAGGAAACCCTTAATTAATAAATTAAATAAAATTTTCTCATTCCTAATGGAGTTATGTAATCTAACAAACTAACCTAAAATCACAACTAAAGAAAAATTCTTTCTCCTAAACACATTATTCTTCTATCTCCCTGTTATCTTCCCGTGTGCCCATGATGCTGCAGTAGCCCTCATAAATGCAAGGGTCTAAACTGGTAGCGTGCCGCTTGTCGTGGAAGGCCACACAGCCTCGCACCCTCTCTCCTATAATCAAGCGGCGCCCCGTGTCGCGGGTAGACTTGTGTCTGGCGCCGCTCTTGTAAATACCCATGCCCATTTGCATCGCCCCTTGTCGCGGGCTGGCTAAGCCAGGCGATGCATGATGTAATTTTTTTTTTTTTTTTTTTTTTTTTTTTTTCTCAATAAATGTCGGAGCAGCTCACGTGGATTTTCCAAGAAGCGCTCAACACCGCTCTTCGAGCGGTGAGCGGGGGCTGCTCCCTGTTCAATTAAACTTTTGCTATAAACAGCTTTCTGTATGTTTCACTAAATAATTAAAAACCACGTGCGAAATAACTATTTAAAAGAGTAAAATCCGCTGTAAAAGGCACGTTAAAAATATTTAAAAGAATTTTAAAAGGTTAAAAAACAGTTAGACAACATGTTTCGTGCTTATTTACTAGCACATCATCAGGTCTCGTTAGTTAATAAAAGCCACCGAGCTTTATCTTGTTGTTCTAAGAAAGGCTGCCATAGGGTTGCTAAGTCTTTACTCTGATTCTCGTTGATGCATTTATCGCCAAATTTCCAAATCATGATCTTTTCGTATATGTCTAATGTGTATTCGGTGTGGGGGGTTGCTAGAATTTTACTTTCCTCCCACTTTGGCTGGGCTTCTTTATTGTCGAGTAAAAGTTGCTTTAATGCCGTGTTTCCGTACAATGATTTAATGGAATGTTTATGTTCTTTAATCCTTTTACTCAAATTGCGCTTTGTTTTGCCAATATAATAAGATGTTATATTATTGATTGAGATGGGGATTGCATATACGCCGCCAACTATTGTTTTTTTGTCACGATCGGATATTATCAGATTTTTCAATGTTGAGGTTTTAAATGCAATATTATATCCAATATTTTTAAATTGTCGTATTACGGGATGGAAACCTTTATTAAATGAGATTGCGCCAATAAATCTACTAGTTTCGTTTCCAGTTTTTAGATTCGTATTGTTAAGCCGGTTTATTATTCTGCGTTTCAACTTATTAAATATTGTGATATTGTAACCTTGATTAAGCATAGTCTTTTTAATTAAGTTTAATTCTTTATCTGAGGAGGATTTATAGGTGCAATGTGTGAAGGCTCTATTAATTAATGGTGTAATGGCGTTGAAAAGTTGTTGTTTAGATGTGTAAGAGTTAACAGGTGCTATGGTGAGGGGGGATGTTGGTTTGTGATAAACTTCAGTCCAGATAGTACTATTATCATGATTTCTATGTATCAATACATCGAGGAACGGTATGGCTCTATCTTTTTCTTTCTCGATTGTGAGATTTACAGAATCAAAAATGTTGTTCATATTGTTTACTAGGGTTAGAAGGCTATTATGTGTATATTCCCAAATTATGTAGATGTCGTCTACATATCTCTTATAGAAGGAGGGTTTAAGTATGCTATTTGTTAAAACTGTATTCTCAATATGTTGCATGGTTATTTCACCAAGAGTAGGTGCTAAACATGATCCCATTGGTGTACCTGTGGTTTGTTGATAAATAGTGTTATTAACTCTAAAGTGATTGGTTTTAAATATCAGGTTTAAACTGGCTTCTATGAATTTAACATGCTTACTTAAGTTATTGTGATTATTGCACTTGTCAATAATTATATCTTTAACTGCATTAAGTGGAACTGATGGGTAAAGAGACTTTACATCTAAGCTGTAGAATTTAGCAGTAGGTTGTAGTTTAATTTTATGGATATCTTCTAAAAAATTCAAACTTGAAACGGTTACGTATGGCGAGTCGTTTATAAGCGGTTTAAGTAAACTATTAATAATTTTTCGAGAAAGTAGACTGGTGATATTCTTCTGTTTACGATTGGTCGGAGAGGCATTGAAATTTTATGTGTTTTGATTTTAACGAACATAGGCGGTACGGATGTATAAAGGGGGAATTGGTAGAAATTTTTCTTGTATTCGGGAAAGTCTTTTGCCAGTTTAGTCATAGAGTTTTTTATTGTATCAGTTGGATCTTTGTTCACTGTTATTGCGTTGAGTTCAACTAGGACATCATTAAGTTTAGCTTGAAAATCTTCATTAGTAATGAGTACAAAATTAGATGCTTTATCTGCTAAAAGTATTCTAAATTCTTTATTATTATACAAATTCTTGAGTATCTTCTTTTGCTGTATCAGAGAATGTTTATTGATTTCTTCCTTCCGCTGTATTTGTATGCATTTCCAAATTATAAAGCCACGTAGAGATGGTTGAAGTGAGGGGGGGATTTTATTAAGGCAGTTTTCAAACTCAGCAATGGTGTTCTCAAAGTTCAATCCAATATCGGGGCAAAACTTAGGTCCTTGATTTAGTAAGACTACTTCTTTAGGTGTAGGCTGGTAACTGGTTAAGTTGATGAATTTGTTGGTTTCATTTTTATCGTTTGGTAATTTACCGGCCTCGGCCAGAAGGTTATCGAGCTTCTTCTTATGTCTTAGTCTAGTCTTGCATCCATCTTCTATTTGTATCAGTTCAATTGTACGCAAAATAGAATCGAATTGTAATGGCATAAGGATATTGCTAAGTTCCAAATGTAAGTAATAAAGATTAAGTTCTGTATTAGCCAGTTCATATCTAGTTCGCCGAATATATTGCCGTAGGATTTTTTTCTCAGCAGTGTTGATAATATGCTTAAAAGCAGGAAAATTACGTTTAGCAGACTTGATTTGGATGAAATGTGGAGTGAGATTAAGGTTACGGCAGTCTTTCAAAAAGGCCAAATGTAGAAGTTTGCGAGCAAATGCCACTTTTTGTCTAGAAAAGACTTGTTTCACAGACATTGTAAGTTTCACTATATAATTAAAAACCACGTGCGAAATAACTATTTAAAAGAGTAAAATCCGCTGTAAAAGGCACGTTAAAAATATTTAAAAGAATTTTAAAAGTTTAAAAAACAGTTAGACAACATGTTTCGTGCTTATTTACTAGCACATCATCAGGTCTCGTTAGTTAATGAAAGCCACCGAGCTTTATCTTGTTGTTCTAAGAAAGGCTGCCATAGGGTTGCTAAGTCTTTACTCTGATTCTCGTTGATGCATTTATCGCCAAATTTCCAAATCATGATCTTTTCGTATATGTCTAATGTGTATTCGGTGTGGGGGGTTGCTAGAATTTTACTTTCCTCCCACTTTGGCTGGGCTTCTTTATTGTCGAGTAAAAGTTGCTTTAATGCCGTGTTTCCGTACAATGATTTAATGGAATGTTTATGTTCTTTAATCCTTTTACTCAAATTGCGCTTTGTTTTGCCAATATAATAAGATGTTATATTATTGATTGAGATGGGGATTGCATATACGCCGCCAACTTTTGTTTTTTTGTCACGATCGGATATTATCAGATTTTTCAATGTTGAGGTTTTAAATGCAATATTATATCCAATATTTTTAAATTGTCGTATTACGGGATGGAAACCTTTATTAAATGAGATTGCGCCAATAAATCTACTAGTTTCGTTTCCAGTTTTTAGATTCGTATTGTTAAGCCGGTTTATTATTCTGCGTTTCAACTTATTAAATATTGTGATATTGTAACCTTGATTAAGCATAGTCTTTTTAATTAAGTTTAATTCTTTATCTGAGGAGGATTTATAGGTGCAATGTGTGAAGGCTCTATTAATTAATGGTGTAATGGCGTTGAAAAGTTGTTGTTTAGATGTGTAAGAGTTAACAGGTGCTATGGTGAGGGGGGATGTTGGTTTGTGATAAACTTCAGTCCAGATAGTACTATTATCATGATTTCTATGTATCAATACATCGAGGAACGGTATGGCTCTATCTTTTTCTTTCTCGATTGTGAGATTTACAGAATCAAAAATGTTGTTCATATTGTTTACTAGGGTTAGAAGGCTATTATGTGTATATTCCCAAATTATGTAGATGTCGTCTACATATCTCTTATAGAAGGAGGGTTTAAGTATGCTATTTGTTAAAACTGTATTCTCAATATGTTGCATGGTTATTTCACCAAGATAATAGCCACCAAGACGATTCCAGAGATAATTTCACCAAGATAAACTTAATTAAAAAGACTATGCTTAATCAAGGTTACAATATCACAATATTTAATAAGTTGAAACTCAGAATAATAAACCGGCTTAACAATACGAATCTAAAAACTGGAAACGAAACTAGTAGATTTATTGGCGCAATCTCATTTAATAAAGGTTTCCATCCCGTAATACGACAATTTAAAAATATTGGATATAATATTGCATTTAAAACCTCAACATTGAAAAATCTGATAATATCCGATCGTGACAAAAAAACAAAAGTTGGCGGCGTATATGCAATCCCCATCTCAATCAATAATATAACATCTTATTATATTGGCAAAACAAAGCGCAATTTGAGTAAAAGGATTAAAGAACATAAACATTCCATTAAATCATTGTACGGAAACACGGCATTAAAGCAACTTTTACTCGACAATAAAGAAGCCCAGCCAAAGTGGGAGGAAAGTAAAATTCTAGCAACCCCCCACACCGAATACACATTAGACATATACGAAAAGATCATGATTTGGAAATTTGGCGATAAATGCATCAACGAGAATCAGAGTAAAGACTTAGCAACCCTATGGCAGCCTTTCTTAGAACAACAAGATAAAGCTCGGTGGCTTTCATTAACTAACGAGACCTGATGATGTGCTAGTAAATAAGCACGAAACATGTTGTCTAACTGTTTTTTAACCTTTTAAAATTCTTTTAAATATTTTTAACGTGCCTTTTACAGCGGATTTTACTCTTTTAAACAGCTTCCTGTAGTTGAAACAGGCAAGTATATTGTCGCCAAATTTGGTATAGAGACGATTCATGAGATGCGCTTGTCCGTTTTAGCTATAGAAAGCTTTTAATAGGAGAAATTTAATTATAACCATACTGTATGTATGTAATATATGAAATAATTTCTATAAAATTAACAAAAATATTTTAGGAAAAAATCTTCATGAAAAATTAGCCTAAACAAAATTCTCGTTAAACATTTGTGCTAATGAAAGTAAGCCACTTTTAAAACTGTAAAGAAGCTATCATACGGAAGATCCTACCCTCTGAACTATACGCTAATACCTCTCCGAATAATCGAGCATCAGGTAGTAGGGTTATTTTGAAGACTAAAATGAATTGAAAAAGGCGTTAACAATTGGCTACTAATCGCTCACTATTTCATGTTTTAAGCACACTCTAATTTTCTCGCACTCCGATTGGTTGAATACGAGCTAACATCTAGCATAGGAGATTTAGTCAGTCATAAGTTCGTCACTGACAAAGATAGGAGAGGGAAAATATCAAACGTTTTCGACCGTTTGCCTCTCCAAAAACCTGTTTCAGGTGGTTTCGGGAGAAAGTATCTGATACTGCTGATCGTATGAGAGTACGTGTGATAGCAGCTTAAGAAAAGATTTATTTCAGATTTAAAAAATATATAGAAAAGAAAAGAAAATACACTAAAATGTTAATAAAAATTTATATTAATAATTAAACCTGTTGTTTTGCAAATTATGGCCCAAAACCGCATATGTTCCCATTTCATATGTATATTTCATGCATCTTAAATTAAGTCAGTGTATAGGAAAGAAATTTTTATATTCTAGAGTGCTTCTAGTAAAAAGGGACATTAGATCAGGGCGTGAAATTTCCGCTCGCCAGCGGCGAGTAAAATTTGGTCTAGTTATAGACAGAATTCTTACACGATTCACAGAAAACATTCTTTTTATAGATTTAAATATGACAAAACCTTGCCATCTTATAACCTCATATTTAACCTCTCCTTTTACTCTTCTCGGAATGGCGAGTCTGCGTGTGCGCTGCCCGACGATCGCCCTAGCAAAGAATGGCCCTAGCCAGAGAAAGGAAAAATGCTTAGTGCATGCCTACAAGTTTTAATCTCTTCGGCATTTTCGTTTCTCCCACCGTGATTTCTCTAAGCAGAGTAAGAATAGACAAGCAGATAGCTGTGTTGTTATGTATCTTTATGATACAAGCGAGCGTAAATAATAACTCTTATTATTGGTAGCATGATTCAAGAATCCGTGTTAGAACACAACACACAACTTTAATGGAAGTAAACAAACACGTACACGCACACAGAACAAGATACTTACACAACCGCCAGTTACAAAACAAGTTAAAATTAATATACAAACACGAGTTGAGGTGTAATAAACATATGCATATAGTTCAGAATTCAGTCTTATAGTTTATAGTTTTTTATGAGTTTATACCACATCTCCCCTTTTCAAAGGTTTAGTCTGTTTGGGGGTTTTACAATTCTACCACTCTTCGTGATCACAGGTTGCTGATTGGAATGTTGATTGGATGCCGATTCATCTTTCTTTTTTGTTACTTGTAAAGGGCTTGATCTTCTCGATACGGGTACTTTATTTTTAGAAACCTCTTTTGAAGATCATTTAAGTCATGTTCCACTGGATTTGGCTGCAATTTAGTACCTGGAATTAAGTGCTTTCTATTTCTTCTCAGGATATGTTGTCCTTGCCTTACAATATATGATCTTGGTGTCTCTGCCTCTCTTTCCACAGTACCAACAGCTTTTCTATCTGTTATCCACACATGTTCCCCTGGATTTATTGGTCTAAGCTCATGGACATTATGTCTTCGATTGTAATCTTTTTCTTGAGTTTTTATTCTATTTTCTTCACTTTTCTCCAATCTCTCTTTCTCTACCAGTTTTGGTTGAAGTGCTGAAAGAGCTGTGGGTACTGTAGTTTGTAAACGCCGTCCCATCAATAATTCAGCAGGACTATAACCATTCTTCAAAGGAGAAGCTCTGTAGTGCAACAAAGCCAGATATGGATCCTTGGATTTTTTAAATCTGAGTTTGATTATCTTGACTGCTGCCTCGACAAAACCATTGCTTTGAGGATATCTAGGGCTAGATGTGACATGTCTAAAACCATATGTTTTTGAGAATTGTTGGAATTCAGCTGTTTTCGTAACCTCAAACTGTGGACCATTATCGGATCTGACTATGTCAGGTATTCCATGTCGGGCAAAAATTGACTTGCAGTGTAGAATTACTTCACTGGATGTGAGACTATCTAGTTTTGCAACTTCCGGGTAACGAGAGTAAAAATCAGTCACCAATAAATACCAGTTGGAATTAAGTTTGAAAAGATCCATGGCAAGAATTTCCCATGGTCTTTGAGGTAAACTTGTTGGTTTTAGAGGTTCAGAACAATTTCGGGCTTCCTGTATGCATGATGGACATTCTCGAACTAGTTGCTCTATTTGCTTGCTGATGCCAGGCCAATAAACAACAGAATTTGCTAAAGCTCTACATTTGTTTATTCCCATGTGACCTTCATGGATCTTATTTAAGATTTCTTGTCGAAGACTTTCTGGTACAATTATCCGTGCTCCTCTCATAAGCAGGCCGTTTTGAAGTGAAATTTCATATCTTAAATGCCAAAAGGGTAGACATGATGGTTCTGCTTTATTCTTTTCTGGCCATCCTTCTTGGGCATAAGTGATTAACATCCTTCATGTTGAGTCTTTTTCTTGTTCTGATTTCAGCTGCAAAAGTCTTTCTGGAACGATGGGTATGACTTCTGTAATTTGATTGATGAAGACTTGAACTTCCTCTTCTAATTCAAAGTTTGGGACCTCGTTTTGGTCAGGTGCCCTTGATAACGCATCAGCTGCGAGCAAGTTTTTTCCTGGAGTATGAAAAATGTTAAAAGTATATCTCATCAAACGCATCTTCAATCTTTGAATACGTGGAGTAAGGTCATCTAAAGATTTAGTAGTTAGTATAGGGACTAGGGGCTTATGATCAGTCTCTAGAAAAAATTTTGTACCTATCAAATAATTGCTGAACTTTTCGCATGCCCAAGTGAGTGCCAGTGCTTCTTTTTCTATCTGAGCATAGCGTTTCTCTGTTGGAGTTAAAGTTCTGGACGCATAGGCAATCACTTTCAATGAAGAATCTTCTTGTTTCTGGCATAGCGTAGCACCAAGTCCATACGAGGAAGCATCTGCTGTCACTATTGATTGTTTGTTTGGGTCAAAAATTGTAAGTACTGGTTCTGATGACAGTATTTCCTTTAGCTTTTTTAATGCATTTTCTTGAGGTGCATCCCAAACAAATTGATTTTTTGTTGACAGTAATGAAATCAAGGGTGCCATAGTATCTGCAAATTTTGGAATGAATCTTCATAAATAGTTGGCCATTCCTAATAGCTGCTTAAGCTCTGTTTTGTTTGTCGGAGATTTGAAATTTTGTATGACTTGAATTTTCTCTTGATTTGGATGTATTCCTGACTCATTAATTACATGTCCTAGGAATTTTATAGACTTGACAGAGAAACAACATTTTTGTTTGTTTAGAGTTATTCCAGTTTCTTTAAGACGTTTCAATGTTGATTTTAAGCGTGCATCATGTTCTTTCTGATTGGATCCCCATACTAGGATGTCATCCATATGACATATTATACCCGAAAGACCCTCAAGAGCTTGAGACATTCTCCGTTGAAAGTGTTCAGGGGCAGATGAAATACCAAAAGGTAACCGCAAGAATCTGAATCTTCCGAAAGGTGTGATGAAGGTCGTGAGATAGGATGATTCTTCATCAAGAGGTATTTGCCAAAATCCAGAATTAGCATCTAATTTGGAAAAAATTTTGGCTCCAGCCAAAAGAGATAAATTGTATTCTGTAGTTGGTAGTGGGTGCCACTCTCTACGAATACTTCTATTAAGTACTGTCAGGTCAACACAAATTCTTACATTACCATCTTTTTTTCGTACAACCACAGCAGGTGAACACCAATTAGTGGGTTTCTCGACTGGTTTGATTACATTCATTTCCAGCATTCTTTTAATTTTAGCCTTTGTTTTGTCTAACAATGGAATTTGTATTCTGCGTGAAGATGTAAGAGCATAAGGCTTAGCATTATCAACTAATTCAATGTGGTAATGTCCTTTCAGCAGTCCCAGACCTTGAAATAGCTTTGGAAATTCCTGAACAGGATCAAAACTACTGATACTTTGTACGTAGTGTGGCTGTATGTTAGGACCTAGGCCAAAGATTTTGATTGCTGGTTTACCTAACAACCATGTTTGAAGATCACGTATAATATAGATTTCTTCCCTACAGGTTTTGCCATAGTATTCCATGTTTTCAACTAATTTCCCTATTAATTTTAATGGTGTTCTATCTGGGCCATAAATTACCTTATTTGTACTTTTAATATGGGCATTTTTAAACATGGATTGAACAATATTACTAGGTATCACAGTGTGATCAGCACCACTATCTATTTTAAACCTAATGGTTTTCCCCAATATTTTGATAGGAACTACCCAGTCATCATTATTCTGATTATCAGCCATTAGGCCTATGAATCCAGCCTCACAATGAATTTCATTTACTCGTTTCATAGAACCATGACAGACTATTTCCCAGTGCCCCTTTTTCTTGCACTTTCGGCAAAAGGAATCCTTGGCAGGACAAAACTTTCTATCATGAGGTAATTTTCCACACCATTTACAATTCTTAACATCAGAAGAAGATTTATAATCATTACATTGAGTACTCTTTTTAGAGAAATTATGTGGTGTTACTCCTTTCTTTTTATGCATTACAGCATTGATAGATGCATTGGTTACCAATACAGTTTGCTGTTTTTTGACTGATTCTGATAAACGAACCTTATCGATAACTGTTTGCAAAGTTAATTGAGAGTCGAGTTGTAACTTTTCACTAAGAGATTGATCGGTAATCCCGACAACGATGCGATCTCTGAGTAACTCGTCATGGAGATTACCATAATCACATTTGTCTGCTAGGGCATACAAATCAGTAATAAAATCGTTAACAGACTCACCTTCTTTCTGTATTCTGAGATTAAACTGAGCTCTTTCAAAAATTATGTTTCGTTTCACAACAAAATGTTTATCGAGGTTTTCGATTACCGTTTGAAAATTCTTTTTATCGTCATCCGAGATGTTGAGTGATAGAAAAATATCTTCAGCTTTGTCACCCATTATATAAATCAGAGCATCCACTTGCTCCTCTTCGGATTTTTTGTTTAAGCCTGAAGCTGTGCGAAAACGTAAAAATCTTTGTTTCCATTTCGGCCACTCAGTTGGCGTTGAAAATGGGAAAGATTCTGGCGGTGAAATATGATAAGCTGAAGCTGTAGTGGTACAGTCGGTAACAAAAGTCTCCGAACACTAGCCAAAATTCCTATGTAAAAAAAACACACTTCATACGGTTTTGTTAAATAAATCCTTGTCGAATCCTGTTCTTAGTCAGTCTAAAAACAGGATTCGACAAGGATTTAATTAACAAAACTGTATTAAGTGTACTTTTTTTACATAGGAATTTTTGCTAGTGTTCGGAGACTTTTGTTACCGACTGTAGTTGTCATTGTTTACCTTTAAAACGAAACGAACGCCGGTGAAAACGAAACTTTCAGAAAGAGAAATACTAACTTTTAACCGCTGCCGCCATGTGTTGTTATGTATCTTTATGATACAAGCGAGCGTAAGTAATAACTCTTATTATTGGTAGCATGATTCAAGAATCCGTGTTAGAACACAATACACAACTTTAATGGAAGTAAACAAACACGTACACGCACACAGAACAAGATACTTATACAACCGCCAGTTACAAAACAAGTTACAGTTAATATACAAACACGAGTTGAGGTGTAATAAACATATGCATATAGTTCAGAATTCAGTCTTATAGTTTATAGTTTTTTATGAGTTTATACCATAATAGCCTCCTTGCCCGTTACCCACTATCCGAGAGAAGAGAAATGAGAAAGTTTGCCTATGCGATATTGGCGCATAAAAATGAGCCCGAGCCCTTTTAAAGATACTACCTATGTTTATTAATGATCAAAAAACAGTTCACATTTTCCAGTGTTTCACTGAAACGCTAAAGACTGGCGCTTCTAATGATTTGTAAGCAACGATTTTATCGAAAATGTTATTCCAAAATGGTTATTTCAAATGACAATAATGGACAAATTATATACATCGACATTCCGTTACAAAGATAAAATGGGCGAAAAAGACATTTCTCATGTAAAAAGTTAAATAAATAAATATATAAGTAAATAAGGAAGCTTAATATTTCATAATAAAATGGTTTTCACAGGCTATTGTTTGACAAAGAATTTTTTTTTTCCCTTCTTTTTTCTTTTATTGACTCTTTGCATTTACGTTTTTAAATGTTTTAACCCTATAAGCGTTAAGCCCGTCTTTTTCCGTCAAGCATAGTCAAAACAAAAGGCTGGTATGGCTAAATTTTGAAATATATGTTGCTTTTTTCGAGAAAATAAGATTAATAAATATGTATAGAGTATTGTATTAAATTTTCATATTTATACTGTGCATAGTATTAATTTTATGAATCATTAAACAGATATACCGAAAAACGGCTAACGCTGAAAGGGTTTTAATCTTTTTCCAATCTCAAATACAATACCATTAATGATTTTTAATTATAGATGATTATCAGACATGATGACATACAACACACTTTTAATATATTTAATTTTAGGCATATTTGTAAAAGGATTTCAAATATGTTAGGAAAAATAACAAGCCCAAAATGTGAAAAAAAAAAAAAAAAAAACATGAACATGACAACTGTATTTGTGGCGAGTAAAACTTTTTTTTCGGCAAGTGTAATCTGAGTTGAAATTTCAGGCCCTGCATTAGATACTTGAGCAGTTTTGGATTCTTAAGGGAACACTTGACATTTAAAATCTAAACAAGTTCAGAATTCAGTTATAAGTATGCCTACAAGAAAAGAATTTAATTTCATTACTTTTGCTTGTTACTAATGTATGAACAAATGTTGATCGTTTTACACAATAGTATTGAATATTTAAGTTTAAAGATTATTTAAATAAAAAATTTATACCTAAAAGTTAGTAACTAAAACTAATGCAAAATATAGATGAATAATTTAACTTACGGGGTGACTGAATAATGGGTTGTACTTCTTATGACTGAAATAATATTGCCTTACAAGGGAAGTATGAATCAGTAAAACTGCTATTGAAACATTGAAACCAAACCAAGCTTAAATTAAATAGCATTGTCGAAAACATAGGGTACAGTAGAAATTTGCTGCAACAACCCCCATGGCGGCGACATATGACCCTCTAATAGCTTTAGTTATTTCTATAAAAGCCAACAAAACAACGCACCGTAAGAAGAACGAATAGTGCTGTGGTAGCGTGCTTAACTTCTGACACGGAGGTCTTCGGATCGAGTCCCCGAGAAGGCGTTTTGTATTTTATTTTTTTATTTCAAATAAAATATTCATTTTTTACATTTTTAATAAAATTAAATCATTATTTTAAGAGACAATATTAATTATATTATTATTATTTTTTTCTTTTTTTAGTATTCCAGTTAATAAAGTATTGACCATGAATTTATCAAATATATATTTTTATTTTTTTATTTATAAAAAAGAAAATGATTTTTAAAGCTACGAATATATAATAGTTTCTAATTTATAACAGTTATGATTAAAACTATAAAAATTATGAAACGAAACCATAAGTATTTTTCACAATTAGAACAAGACATACAAAAAGATTGATCACAATTATTTGAATTACAATTTTGTTCATCGTCAATTATTGTTCATCACGAACATTTTGTTAAATATTTGGCTTTTCGTCGAGATTACTAGATTTGTAAAATCCACATTTATCTAGATTTTGAATTTTTTGAGATGTAAACTAATTATAAATTAGTAAAATCACTTCCAGAAAATTTGTCATCGTGTTCAATATTATTATCAGTTCTTCCGACACCACTAAATTTAACAGTTGTTTAATGAAACATTTGAAATAAAAGTTAAATGCAACATCGAATCGTTAAGCAACAGCTGTTGTTCACTCAGGATTTTTCATGCCAAAAATTGCATGAATAAATAATACAATTGAGAGCAGACGATTAACTCTTGCTATCGATGTCGTCGTTAAAAAATAGTAATTAATATTTTATATAAAACAATCATTAACAAAATTTTATCTGAATGTAATCATTAACAAAATCTTACCTAAAGGAAATATAAAAGTATTTCCCGTTAAATTATTAATTTCTTTAAATTTAATAAATAAATAAATAAATTGGTTAAAAATTAAAAAATTATTAAATTGCCTGCGCTGAAAAAAAAATATATATACTTGTTTTAATATAATTAATATTTTCTCTTAAAATAATGATTTAATGTAATTAAAAATATAAAAAACAAATATTTTAGTTGAAATAAAAATTAAAATACAAAACGCCTTTGCGGAGACTCAATCCGAGAACCTTCGCATCGGAAGTCCATCACGCTACCTCAGCATCATTTGTTCTTATTACGATGTGTGTTTTGTTGGCTTTTATAGAAATAACTAAAACTATTAGGGGTTATATCTCGCCCCCATTGGGGTTGTTGCAGCAAATTTGTACTGTACCCAATGTTTTAGACCGTGCTCTTCAATACAAGCGTGGTTTGGTTTCAATAGCAATTTTACTGATTCATACTTCCCTTGTAAGCTGAACATGTTAATATCTTACATAACAACTCTTTCTCTTTTTACTAAATTTTATAACTAATTTACAATTCAAATAAAAGTTGTTAACATATCCAAACTAAATTACTTTGTACATTTTCAATTTTTTTAACAAGTAAAAATTAAAATAATTTTACCTTTAAAGTTCAGTGCTAATTACATTAGAATATAATCAAACTTCGTTATTTGCTCTCGATGACATGGCACAGGAAAATTAAGAGACCACCAGAAATTGATAGCCACGTTAGGCGTCATGTCATAATTCTCTGATAGACCATGCTTTGTAATTTAAGCTTAGTGTGGTTTCAATAGCAATATTACTGATTCATACTTCCCTTGTTAGTATGTGAAAATATATTTAATAACTAAATGCTTAAAGCAATACTTATTCAGTCTGTAACCATCATTTAATAATATGCTTCCATCCCACAACATCCGAAGATGCAAAAAAATAATAAATCCAAAGCAAGGCGCAAAGTTTAGTAGTTTCACGACTGTATACTCTATGGTAGTGGTCAGAGGAAATCGTGCGAATGAATACATAGAAATGTTATTTTCGCTTAAAAAATTATAAATTCACCCTGAATAACTATTAAATAGAATACATAAAATTATAAAACACTTTTTTAATTTAAAAAATGAATCGAATTTTTTTTTTTTTTTTTTTTTTTTTTTTTAATAAATCCATAAATCTGAAATATTAAATTTTCTTCATAAACAAATAGGGAAAATATATAAATAGAAATTTGATTTAATATATACATAATAAATATTTTAAACATGTAATAAAGTATTTTTGCGTTAAAAAAAATCTAAATAATTCATTCGCTGCATTCAAGTCAGTCAACCAACTAACCCACATGCCTCACAAGTACAGTCGGCTGCAAAATTATTCGAGCACTAGCCAATAATTCCTATATTTAAAAAGTACACTTAAGACTGTTTTGCTAAGTAAATCCTTGTCGAATCATGTTCTTAGACTGATTAAGAACATGACTCGACAAGGATTTATTTAACAAAGCTGTATTAAGTGTACTTTTTTTGGCAAGGATTATTGCTAGTGCTCGAATAATTTTGCAGCCGACTGTAAGAACCGCATAACAGTCATTTTCACCGAAGAAACATATGTAATTGGCGGTGTAATATAGTTCCATATTTGAAACTATTTATACAAAAAACGAGAGTTTTCCTGAAAAAAACTCGATTCAGAATGATCCCTTCAACAGCATATATTAATTAAACGAAAATCGCTCGTGCCGTTTTAGAGTTATTTTTCATGATTTTAGTCCATTACTCTATTATTTTTCCCCATTTGACGTTAAATTGAGATTTCAGATCTCAAAACATACGGCATTTTGAAATGTAAGAATTTCAGGCTAGATTAAGACTGAAGATAAAAGACTATTTTGAGAAGATCAGAACAAAATATCGCCTATTTGCTGAGATATTAAGTGTTGGCTTTTACAAATCTCTTTGATGTCAATCTAGCTGTATATATGAGTTCGCAGCGTTCTGTTTGTCCTTCCGCTTGTGTCACTCGAAAAACTACCCTTTTTCATGATATACGTACGGGGATATATTATATTACATGGAATCATATAACGAAATAACTTGGGGAAGAAAGAATTCAGGACAGACAACGATTACAATTTTTCATTCATAATCAATAAAATACACTATAGACTAGTAAATATTTGGGGGGAGGGAATAGATTACTGAAGATATTTTTTTTTCTTCTGTTAATCTATAGTACAATCACTTTTCCAGAGGAAATTTACAATGTGGTGTGCTAGTTTCTTTTTCTGTTAGGTTATTAATCGTTGAAATAACCTCCTGAAATCAAAAAATACATTACAGAAAATTCCAGAAACAGAAAAAAAAAATTCTGCACACAAACACTTACCCCAATCCTAGGAAATAAATAGGGAGTAACAATTTAAACATTCTTAAGCAAAATATTTAAATTTATGTTTTGAAAAATAATACTCACCCTTTAAAAAGCTATATTTTATTTTAGATTAATATAACAGATTTTTCAAAATATAATGTAAACATTTACAAAAAATCATATTTTTCAGAAGAATGTATGCGTTTAAGGAGATTTTTGTCGTTTAACAATTGGTTATGAAACTCAACGAATGAATAATCTAAATTGACTTTTACACAAACTAGCGATCTTAAAGTTGATACTGATAATGAAGTTTTTTCATCCGTCTACACACCCAGGCAGGCATATAATAACTTCCACCAATTTAAGAATATTTTTATAAGGAAGGTCATTCTTTCTTAAAGAAGAAAATATTTTGCACCAACGCTTATCAGTTTCCATGCTTTCATTATTCTACCGAGATATTGTTTCTTCTGACATATAACCCTTTAAGTAAGCAAATTCTTCATGTAAAGCGGTTTCATCGATGTCTGTATCACATGTAATTTCTTTTATGCAATTCAGGCAATTTCGCATATCTTTCCACACCACTTGTTGTTTTAAATTAAAGCACGTAAACATATGAAATATTTCAGAAGGTTCCATCCATTTTTCGAAATACTCGATTCATGTTCTGTAAAAGGAAAACATATATTTTAAACAGCCACTTCAGTTAGATAAAGTTTTCAACAATTCAGTAATTTCTGTTGACACAAACTCATCATCCAAATTAGCTTTCAGTACTTGTATTAACTTCTTCAGTGTAGTCGAAACTTCTATAATTGTAATTGTTTGTCCTTTTATTTCTTTTACTGAATTATAAAAAAGAGAGGCTTGTTTTTGTAGAAAGCATAACCACACTTGTTCATATTCGTTCTCAAAAAAGCTTTTAAGGATTAAAGGGCAGTTGCTGAGTGACAGAAAGTAAGTTTTTAAAGGCAAGAACATTCCCCTTAATCTGTTTACAGTAGGAAGTAGGGCAAGCCATCTTGTTTTACTGTAACCCAGAACTTGTCGATATTCAACATCAATAAAATTACAGAAGTCTTTCAAGGTTTCTACTCGCACAGTGTAAATAGGAAAAAATGAATAAATTTTCACGATGATTGATTCTATATCAATTGGAAGGTTATCTGCAGCAGTATTTATAGCATTATTTATAATGTGAGCAGCACATCCAATACCGATTAGTTTTTCATAAAGTTCAGTCTGCATTATTAAAAATACATTATTGGTTCCTTTGCGCATCGCACCACCAAAATCGGTGTTTGCATTTTCTGCACGATATCCAAGCGATTTAGATGATAAATTAGACGCCTTTACATTCTCCAATAAATAATTTACGATAACATCTGCTGTTTCACGTCGTAGATTTTCCATTTGCAAAGCCTTTACACAAAATCCTTGCTCTTCCAGACAATATCTCACTAAAATAGGAAACAATTTGACTGCTCCATGATTTGAAGTATCACAATATATAGAAATGAATGATACAGTCGGCTGCAAAATTATTCGAGCACTAGCCAATAATTCCTATATTTAAAAAGTACACTTAAGACTGTTTTGCTAAGTAAATCCTTGTCGAATCATGTTCTTAATCATAAACAAAAATACTTTTTTTTTTTTTTTTTAATTCGGACGCTATCGTATTTTGTTAATTTAATATATAAAAATAAGCTGGGAAAAATTAATTATTTCATTTTTTTTTTTTTTTTTCATTCATGCGATAGTTTTTTATTTACAAATAAAAAAGTTTGTAAACGATTGTATTTTTTACCTTTAAAACAATAAGTTAACTATAAGTAAATAAATTAAAATCCTTCCATAGATTTTTAATTTTGGTAAAAATAAGTTTAAGATGCCAATTACTAAATTTAATAAACAAAATAGACTGTAAAAAAAGTAGCTATAAAATTAAGCAGTGTTTACATTGCTAGTTTATTTTAATATTCAGTCGGTAATAAGAGAAAAAGCTCTTTATATTGATTCGTAAATCAAAGAAGAAAGTAAGATTATTTTTTATATAAATCCATTATATTAACTAAACAGCATATTTCATATTTTATATAATTTAATTTTTTTATTTTCAAAAACGTTTTTGTTGTACATTTCTGTTCATAATAAAAATCGAAGAGAAAGAAAAGTGTTTTCTTATATCAAGAAGTGCTCATTTAATATAAATCCATTCTGCTCTTAAAAATAAATGTAACGTAACATTCTTAATATTTTCATGATTAAAATTTCTACGTGAATTTAGAAAAATCATAACCAAAGTAATGTATATCAATAATTTATCAGTACAATCAATTAATAGCTTCTTATTTTTTGTTAGCAGAATACAAAATTCTACATTAATAAGAAAGAAGGAAAATTGTTATTACATAAAAGATCTTTTTTTTTTTTTTTTTTAAGAAAATCGTAATATAAGGTAAAGACACCAGTGCTCGTCACCCCTAAAATCTGCACCAGTAGTCGTCATCATCTTAATAGAAGTGTCAAAATAACCGTTTTATAACCTGTATGAATTTGAATCTAACCGCACAAGATTCTCCAAAGCCTTCTGCTTCTTATAACACAAAAAGTTCGATTTCAACTATTGGGTAAGAGTAGGGAGAAGCAAAATAAGGGAAGTATACGCTAAATTACAATTGGATTGAGTCAACGTAAAGCAAATGATTAAGGGAATAGATATTCATTTCTTGATATATTTTGTTGTTTGCTTTGCTGCATTTGACATTGCTCATAAAGCATTGTATGTAATGTTTCTGAAATGCAGAATACGATTTATGTGGAACTTTTTAAAATTTGACATAATAAAAAGGTTTTTAAGGTATGACGACTACTGGTGCATATTTCGCACGTTTTACCAGTGCTCGTCACCCCTGATGAACACTGGTGTTTTAACATTTTTAATAACTGGGTAACTTTTATCATGAAAAATACTATATTTTCGTTTAGAATTATGATGGTATAATTTTTACTTTAATTGGACTATCCACACCAGTAGTCGTCAGGGGTATTCGTAAATGTAAACAAATGTATTTTAACCTCAAGAACGTGAACTTTATTGCACTTGTAACTCTTGTATAGCTTGTTTAAATAAAGTCAGTCATGGTACCTTTAATTCACTATGACTAACTTTAAATTACCTAAAATTTTTCATATTTTGCTGGAAAAATTAAAGACTGGCAGATAAACATATTTAGTTATAAAGAGCTTTTTCTAGTTTTCTGTTATATATTTTAGAAAAACAGACATGATTACTCCATACATCTGTCCAATGTATTTTAAATTTTTATGATGTCATGCTTTTGCGAAGATGTATTTAAGTGATGTTTTAAAGTTGCTTCATACTAATTAGTTATAAACTATAAATACCATTTAAGCACTTTTTTATGCATTTTATATAAGTTTTTAATTGACTGTGATAATTTAATTTTAATTCATATATATTTCGAAAATGATAAAATACAAAGGCTTAATTTCATAGTTAGCATGACTGTGAGTCGGTTCAAAATTATGTTAATGTTTTTTGTAATGTTAGATGCAGGTGAATAAAAATTTATATAGAAAATATTAAACATTAAAAACATTTCTTAAGCAAGTTTTCTGTTTATACATTACATTAATTATGTAAGATAAACAAATAGTTAAAATGTTGATCAAAATTACCCTGTTGACTGTTGTTCTTAAATAATTAAAATTGTAAGATACAGATCCATAATATTTGATAACATTAGCTTGATGTGTAGAATAATACTAGCAAGCTTTACCACCTTCGCTGGTCCCTATATTTAAATAAAATAGGAAAAAATCCATATCATTATCATAAAAATTAAAAAGAAAAACACTTTGAAATCAGTCGAAACCGCAGTTAATGTTCCCGCTGGCTTCTGTAATAGCTTTGCGTCCCGCAATATGATGATTGGCTTCTACTGCCTTCGGCACGACTTAACCGCTTTTAATCCCCCCCCCCAACTCTCGCGGGTACATTTAGAATTTTAACGAAATATTATCAAATTACATATTGCGTACTTTTAACCAATACCAACACATCAAAAATTGGCTTTCTGAGTTAATCTGGTGTAGAGCTAAGGTTAAAAACGTGTTTTTTGTCCGCCGGCAAGAGGGAAGAGGGGAGGGGCAATTTTGCAAAATCGCCCTATAATGCGTATTGAGAGATTATTACCCCTCTCCTGCTACTTACCCTCTGCTTTAAGTAAAGATATTTTTGAGAACGAGTAAAATTTTGAGAACTTTTCTTAAAAGCAAAGAATTTTCAAATTATTTCACATATGAATTTGTTTTATTCGCAATTTTGGGAATTTTACCATTTAATCTTTTGTGTTTTAAACCCTAAGAATGGATTTGGGTTCTAAATATGTTCCAAAGATATTCTGTTTCATTTAATTTTGTAAAAGCGCAATTAAAATGAAACTATTGAGCAAATTGTTGCGTTTTATTTACATGACGACCACTGGTGCAAACACCTGACGACTCTGGCAACACCTCCTGTATTAATGCCTCCGAGCTGAGCTCTACGTCATGGAAGATCGGCCGATTTTATCCAATCAACACTTCCTATGATACATGTTGGATCGTGGGGATTGGATGATACCGGCCGATCTTCCGTGACGTAGAGCTCAGCTCGGAGGCATTATTACAGGCGGTGTTGACTCTGGTCGGTGAAACGCAGTTTTCAAGTGACGAGCACTGGTGCATTTTTATAGGTTTAATTTTTATTAAAAAAATATTGGCTTAATGTATTGAAAAATTGAAAGTATCTAACAACAACTAGAAGAATCAGTGTATAAAATAGACCAAAGTATAAGTATAATGCTGATACATGAATACCACGCGAAAAAAAAAAAAATTTTAAAAATTAAAAATAAGGACTTAAGAGTGACGAGCACTGGTGTCGTTACCTTAGTATAGCAATTTATGGAATTACGTATTGAAAGTCCAGACAAAATAAACAGAAATACAATAAATAACTTGCTTATGCAGGTCAAATTATATAGATGGCGCTGCTCCAATCAAGTCAGAATTGTTCCAAATCGTTCAGTAGATTCCTGGCTGCCATGCCCGATCCAGGATCACTGACGTCATCGCCCGGTCGTATTGGTCCATCGGGCGCTCTACTAAACACGCTGAACGATTAAAATATCTTTTGGGAGCCAAAAATTTTTAACCTAATTTATATTGGCTCCTTCATTCTTATCAACATAATTAGAGTATTCCTAAGTCGACATTTGCTAAAATCTCAACGGACGAAAAATCTGCGTGTGGCTCGCGAGCCGCAGGTTGCCGACCATTGGTCTGTCAAGGTTGTTGTTGCCATAGATATAGTAATAAGACATAGATTGATCAGCGAGGGCGAAAAAGTGATGCCTTTTTTAATCGGGGAAAGACGGCCATTTTACTCTCTTATGGATGTCTTTCCCTAAGTGAATATACACGGGAATACACACAGATAATCTAGCAAATAAAATTTATGAATAATTTATGTACTAAAGATTGAAAAAACTCCAGATACTCATTTTTCTTTCTCTTTTTTCTTCTTTTTCTCCTTTTTTTTTTTTTTTTTTTTTGTATGGAATAACGACATTTAAAGAAATTTATCGTTTCCATCTACTATTTCTGTCTGGTTAGAAGTTTTTTTTGGTCGAAAAAACTATTGGACTTATCCTCATCTTTTGAGATATCTGAGTTAACCCTTTAACCGCCAATCGCAATACAATCGGTAACAAAACTGTCCGAATAATAGCAAAAATTCCTATGTAAAAAAAGTACACTTCATACGGTTTTGTTTAATAAATCTTTATCGAATCGTGTTCTAAGACCTTAAACAATTGAATATCCTTAGCTTCAAGAAAATTAGTGTTAACCCTTTAACTGCCAGTCGCAACATCTTGTAGAAATTGAGTTTACTCAAAAATGGTATAACGATTTTGATTAAAGTTTGGAGAGTTAAGAGTCCTTTTTTTTTTTTACAGAACTAAAACGTTTGGACATATCCTCATCTTCAGGAAAATTTGCGTTAACCCTTTAACTGACAATCGCAACATATAATAGATATTGGTTTTACTCGAAAATGGATATAACGATTTTTATAAAAGTTTGGGGTTAAGTGTTCTTTAGAGAGCTAAAACAATTGGGCATATCCTCATCTTCAGGAAAATTTGCGTTAACCCTTTAACGGCCAGTCGCAACATATAATAGAAATTGGATTTACTCGGACAGGTGGGCAAGCAGACAGGCAGAAAAACTAATTAATGTCATAATATTTTCTTAAACCTTGTTCGAAACTGTAAGAAACGCTTAACACAACTAAAAATGCAATTCTAGCAATTTCGAATTATATCCCCTAATATGAACGAAATTCGACCAAACTTGTATTCAGTTGGACCTTGACCTAAACTGGTGCTGATTAGATTTGGGAATCAATCGCTGAACAGGTGGTGCTGCCATCCTATTTTTTTTCTAAGTACTTAACATGACAGTATAGGACAAAATTTCATATAAATGTACATAATGTGAGTTATTTTTAACGCATGATTGTAAAATTTATATGCATTATTGATAATAGTAGTAATAAACTAAAAAAAAAAAGTGTGCATATATGGAGCATTGCTTTCCTCCTGGGAGGAAAGTGCACTTTCCCCGGTCCTGTGTAAATTTTCAAGTGGATATTTTAGAAAGAACTCGTCCAGTACTTCTAAAACGAGTGATTGAACCATAGATCTGTATTAATTTAAAATGAAGCTACCGATTTCTTTTATTTTTAATGTTAAATAAATAAATAAATAAAAATAAATAAATATATATAGACATATACATGTATACAGTCGAACCTCGTTAACGTGAATTACTTTTAACATGAACTGTTACCACAATCTCCATCAAAATGAAGATTACTTTAGTTATATGACGATCAGTTACTGATAGCATGAACTACTGGTAACATGAACAGATTTTTGATCCCCCTTGAGATTCACGTTAACGAGGTTCGGCTGTATATCTTTTCAAATCTGCACAAAAATGATTTTTTTCGGCATTTATTATTATACTACTTTAAGAAAAAAATCGTCTGCATTCATCATGGAAAATATCTTTAATAAATTATAACTTAATCCGCGATTGTAATGAAATGCTCGCCCTCTGGTGGGCTAAGGTGAAATTATCACACCACTGCATATCATCATATTATGCAATCGATTTTCCATGATGAAATGGCGGAGAAAGAAGAATAATAAATACACGTGGCTGTTATATTTACTAACAACTGCAGTTCAGAGAGCGCCATCTATCGATCATTACAAACGCGAATACATAATTTGTATTGCGTAAATTTGTATAGGATTATATATAGAAGAAAGTCTTGTGGTAATACTAGTTATACTATATTAAAACAAGCGGGCTTTACCTCTGCGGCTGCTAACTACATTTAAAAGAATTTTGAAAATTCGATATTACTTACTAATATAAAAACTTAAAAAATATTAAAATAAAAAAAAAAGTATTCCATTAAAAATCAAAACAGTATTTAAATCATAATAATAACAAAGCAACTGATTATAAAAAATCACATTTTTCATAAATTAGTTAAATTTAACTTCCTTGTGAAAACTTATTCCATTTCCTTTCATAAATGTATTTTGTATAATTAAAAGCCGCTCAGTATTTCGACATTTTCAATATATATCAACATTCTATTCCATTATTGTTTCCGAGCTTTATACTCTCTCATGGCTGATGCCAAAAAACTTTTTCGGCATCAAAAATCTTTGCACGTTAACATGGGGATGATAGATCTATATATATTACTATATCTATGGTTTTTGCTAATGTTAGGAAGATTTCTGAACATGTGTTGGCATCTAAAATAAAAATATGAGGGTAATATGATTGTTGGAGAAGAGGGAAGTATTAGTATATTTCATAGTCACATGGAGATAATTATTTAAGTTATAATTTTACTCAAAGATATATTTTTTTAAAGAGTGTTCGTCATATCAAGTACTTTAACAATAATCGTTCTTCGAATATTCATTTTTAACTCGGAATCAAAGTAAATAAACTTTCGTATTTAATTTCTTCTAATACCAGTCGAGCGCAAAATATGATTTAAATTATCAATGATTTGTCACTTCATAACTATATTTCAGTAATGCATTAAATATTATAATTTTATTCGGTATAACTGTAAATTACTGGTACATTTCCATTTTTATGTTAAAATGCAGGATTGAGAAGAATATAAATAAATTTCATTTCCTTGTTTTTAACTTTAGAATAATCATAATAATATATAAGAAATTATAATAATCAGTAAGACATAAAATCAAATTTTAGGTTTATTAAATTAAATGTTTAAAGTTCGATGAAATTCTTGTAACATAAAGTAATATTCATTGTTCCTAATTACAAACTAACAAGTAAACAATCAATATAATAGGTGCTACAAAAACAAAGCAAAAAAAATTCTTTTGAGAGAAGGGGGGGGGGGGGGCAGGTATTGAAATGTTATGTTCATTAGACAATTTGGCTCAGATTTACTATAGGGCGCCCATTGGCGATTTATGACGCTGTGATGTGATTCAATGTATCAACACTTTTTAATAGTAACCTTTATGTATCGAAACTTTGTTTAATTGTCTCTGAACTTTGTTTTTTTTTTTGCGCCGACCATTCGTGTATGTTTATCGTAATGTGAACCAGCTGAATGTTTTTTTTTTTTTTTTTTTAATGTGTTTATGAGATTTAAAAAATTTTCGAGTGTATTTTATTATTATTTTAATAAATGCAATTATTTAGGAAAAAATTAGTGCATGGTAGTAATTGATGCAGTACAGCAGAGGTGCAGAATATGTCCGAACGCCCAAACGAGGTTCGGGGGAAATTTAAACTAACTGGGGAAATTCTAAATATTTTTTAAGAGACAATAAAAATGTAAATAAAAAATAAAAATTTGCTGCTTTGAAGTTCTTATAATATACACTAACAGCGATATTTTTATGTTACACTGTATACTTATTCTCTTAAAGATTTATTACATAGAACAAATGACTTTGTATAGCAAAGTAGATTTTTGCATTATTGAGGGAAATATATGCTGTGTTTGGGGGAAAATTTCGGGGTCTGAACATTTTCTGCACCCCTGCAGTACAGATTTTTATGCATTTTCCGATGCATGCACCATGAATTAAAAGTATCTAGTGATGTTTTTTGGGTTTTAATTTTAATATCAGGATACTGAATTTTAAACATTTTCTAATTAATGTACTGCAAATTAGGGGCATCCACTGATGTTTTTTTGGTTTTAATATTGGGATACTGACCGCTACAGTACAGTTTTTTAAAAAATACATTTTCCGATTAATGCACTATGAATTAGGGTATGCAGTGCTGTTTTTTTGTTTTAATATTGGGATACTGATTGCTGCAGTACAGTTTTTTATGCATTTTTCATTCATGCACCTTGAATTAAGGGTATCCAGTGATTTTTTTGTTCGTTTTAATTAATGCTGCACCAAGTAGCACTTTGGCCGAGTACTTGGCCTTTTACTTCTCGGCCAAGTATCGAATACTGAGTAGTTGTAAGAATGAGTAACTGATGTACATATGAAGAATTTTGCACATCTTGAAATTAAAAAAAGGCCTATTGAACACAAACTTAAGTTAAATGGCAAACAGGATGTTTTCATGAAATGTTTCAGAACTTTTATAGTGTATATACACAATTAGGTTCATTGTTATATTTGATACTTCCAGTAGTGGCACCAGAAATTCCCCAACGGGGGGACACCACCTCCCCGACAGGGGGGAACTACATAAAGAGAGTTTATTATATAAGTGATTATCAAAGACTGCAATACTGTTAATATTTGTACCTTTCCATTTGTTAGTACTCCTCGTGGTTTTGTAGATCGTGCCACAGACAGACATTTTCTAAAAATATCGTGGTCAAAACGTGTTCTGGACCTCTCAAAGCGTGTATATTCATGGGAAAACTGGAAGCTGAAAATTTTTACGAATCCAATACCTTCTTCTATTGAATGCAGAATGGAAAAACTGGAATGCTCCAAATTTGTACAAGGAAAGAAAAATGCTGCCAAAAGTAGAAAAACTGAAAATTTTGTATTTAACCATAATAATTGATAACTTCATTCTTTATTATATACCGTAATTTCGCGCGTATAGTCCGCGGACTATGTGTGTTTAAAAAGCAAATTTTTTCACCTGCGGACTATACGGTGGTGCGGATTATCTGCTAGTTATTCACAGTTCAAATCTTCAAAATCAGAATTAAACATGCGAATACTACGAACTGCCGATTCTGACGATCAAATATAAACATAAACAAAAGAATAAGACACAAAGAAAACATCGTATCGGTAGTGAACCATGGAGCATAAAGCAAAAGATCACTATTAGGATAGCACATTGCTGAATATTCCTGTACTGTTATTTTTTAAATTATGTTCGAAAAATATCGTCGAAGTTTTACTGCTGAGCAATACCAATGACAAACTTTGAGATAATCTTCCAAAAAATATATCTCCTAGTGCTGAATCACAGACAATCACCCATAGTGCATTTCTAGTAGGAAAGTAAAACTCACTCAATGATTCAACCGGGAATTCCGATAGAAAATGTAAACATCAACTTTAAAGGTTTCTTTTAATGTATAATTTTTAAAATATGGTTTATTAATAACAAGTACTTCTTTTCTTTATACTATTTATTTTAATAGTGGGAATGCTTTAATATTTTCATATAAAACTACATAATAGTGGATTTACTTGCTGTTTTCTTGGGGTTATATTTTTCTCCCGCGGACTATACGGTAGTGCGGACAATCTGATGATATTTAAAATAATTTTTACATAAAACTTCACCTGCGGACTATACGATGGTGCGGACTATGCGCGCGAAATTACGGTAGTCTTTCTCAGATGCGAATCATTCTCAGATAATTCTTAGAGAATATAAAATTTCCTGTACCCTCAGGCTTAATTTAAGATGCATGAAATTTACATATGAAATGAGAACATTAAAATAAATATTTTATTTCAAACATGACTTCATTAATCTTCAAATTCTGGAAGAGTAAAAATAAGTGGTTTCTTGCCATAATTTGCAAAACAACAAATTTGATTATTAAAAAATATTTTTAATAACATTTTAGTGTATTTACCTTTTTCATAATTTTTTTTTAATTAAAAATTAATCTTTTCTTACAGTTTTAAAAGTGTCTTACTTTTATTTGCACAAATATGTGACTAAAGTTTTATCTAGTATTATATAAGGGTTCTTTTTCCTGGAATATTTTATTTTTGTCTGTTTTATAGCTACAATTATATGTACTGAGTTTTTATAAAAAAATTTGCATATTACACGCATACAAGATGGTTATACTTAAATTCTTGTAACTAAAATGGATATGTTCATATCATGAATCGTCTTTATACCAAGCTTGGTGGCAATCTACTCGCCCGTTTTAACTGCAGAAAGCTGTTTGCAGCAAAAGTTTAATATCTCTATAGTTATATTTTCATATTTTTTTAGTTTATTTACAGTGCGTTGCATGAATATAAACGCACATTAGCTTTAAGAATTAGAATGGTATAGAGGTGTAATAAAAAATATAAATAGGTGACACTTGATGCAAACTGCATGTGTATGATTCAAGAAATGAAAATACGAGTCAAAACAATGAAAGACCAATATGATTTTTCAGAAAATAATTTTATTGAATTTACGACAAAAATACATGTTGCATGAATTTAAACGCACTTGTAAAAAATAAATAACTGAGTAACAAATACTGTATCTAATACTTTGTAAAGTCACCATGGGCTTCTAGAACAGCCAGTAAACGCTTTGGCATTGATTGATATAGTGCCATGAGGTCATCCAAGCTGATTGTCTTCAGAGCTAATAGAATGACCGATTTTAGTTCATATTTCGTGTTAAACTGCCTTCTGTTTATGTAAACACAGCGAACCAGAATACCTCATACGTTCTCCATTATGTTTAAACCGGGGCGTTTTGAGGGCCAATCCGGAACTTTAAATTTATTGTGACGGAACCATGTTTTCACGATATGTGCTGTATGTACAGATGCACAATCTTGCTGAAAAATATAATTTCTTCCAGCTTTCTTTGCTGCTTGACAGCAGAGATTCCTTGTGAACATCTGGACATAATCTACAGAGTTCGTTGTGTTCTGCACGAACTCCAATTCAAAAGTCCCTTTAAAACATGGCTGCCCACACCATGACATACCCACCTCCAGATTGGTGTTTTGAACAGTACATTTCTTAGTTTCTCAAATCGTGCCAGTAGCTATGAAATCCGTCTGGATCATCGAGAATAAACTCTTTTTCATCTGAGAAGATGACCTTTTAACAATTTAGTCGATCTAGAATCCATTTTCTTGTCCATACTAATCGCATATCTTTGTGCTTTTGAGTGAGTGGTGGTTTCGTCTTCATTTTCTCAAATTTAATGAATGTTGCAGCTTTGACAGTTCTCCATATGGTTGTCCGAAGAACACCTAGCTTGTATTGAGCCTTTATCTTTGCACAGGAAATATTCTTATTCTTTGCAGCGTTGCATTTTCAACGTTTGTCGTAACTGGTGACCTTTCCTGTTCGCTTTTTATACGTTTTCCCCCATAATTTGATCCTTTTTTTATATAATTTCGCATAACACTCCTTTCTTCCGATTCGGCGCCCAATTTCATGATTGCTAAAGCCTTTACCACGCATAAAGTCGTTTTTTATCCTCTCGTCTACTGCCAAAGTTTTCCCTCTTGCCATCCTGAACAAACTCCGTAAATTTTGCACTGAAGCATTAAAACGGTTTTTAGAGAACTTTAGCAACACAACTATCTGTATTTTAATTTAATTCCGGTCGCTCTGTTAAATTTTAAATTTAAACACAAAATACAGAGTGCGTTTAATTTTGCTCAACAAACGAAAAACAGTGAAAAATAAGAAAATGCTTAAACACTCATTTACATAAGCTTGCATGAGCCTAAACATACATGCTCAAAGCAACTTATTCAGTTGTTAGTCATATGCAATAACTGTAAGTCACATTCCTTCTTTTAAAAATTAAAAAATTTTGTTTCTGGTTATTGAAAAAGTTGCGTAATATTCATGCAACGCACTGTATTAATAAACAGCTCTTTATGAATACATTTCTTTCAATAATACATAACGAATAATGAAATTATAACAACTACTCAGTATTAGCCGAATACTTAGTCCAAATTTGGCCGAGTAGGTTGATAACCGAGTATATACAGAGTACTCGGTACAGCTCTAGTTTTAATATTAAATACTAAACGCTGTAGCATGGATTTTCATGTATTTTCAGATTCGTGCAGAACGAATACGCTGCATCCAGTGATTTTCATAATTTTTTGCGATTGCTTCTGTACAGATTTTCATGCATTTTCAGATTCAAGGCTGTAATTTTGAAAATTTGTGGAAAATCTTCAAGTTATACGTAATCCTATCCTAACACTGAATTTTATGTGCTAAAGCTTGAAATACCTCTGAAACTTTTTTGTGTTGATGTAGCTAAAATTCCTAAATTACTGTTTTAAATGTTTAATTTATTAATCTTAAGTATGCTTAATTTGTTTCGGTGAATTTCAAAACAAGCACCAGAGTGAAACAATAATTTATTTTATGTATTTTTGATGTTTTGTAATGATTCAGAGTATCAATTCATGATGCGATTAGCAGTATCGACTCATCCGGTGAGCTGTATATCAGCAATAGCAATGGGTGCCTTATAGTAAAGCTGTTCCGACAATTTTGTAGTATATCAAGCTTATTAAATGTCATGTTTGACAAATAAAATAATTAATATTTTTGCACTGTATTTTTAATTAGCAGTTGTTTTTATACCTTTGTTCTCTAGCAAGGGAAAAAAAATAATAAAACTTTAATTGTATATTGTTTATTTTTATGTAAAATGTCTATCAATGTTCTAAATCATTGAGTAATGCTTTATAATAAACCAGCTGCATTATTATCTACAAAATTACTATTTATTCATATGTAAACGTAAACATCACAAATAGCAACATTTCAGATATCTCTGAAGCCTTGCTAGAACTAATTTTTTCAACACTAATTTTATTTTTAGATAATTTTCTCCATTGTAATTATGATTCAATAAGAAAAAAAATTACTCTTCAAGAAAAGTGACATTGGTGAAAAGATGATTATAGCTATTCTCTGGAAAAATCTGAAGTTATTAGCATTACCTGCATTATGAGAATTCGATTAGTTTCATCTGCTCCTTTATATGTCTTAGACATTTCAAATTTAAACTTGATTATGGATGAGGGTTGCCATTCTTTTGCTGAAGTATTTGGGGGATGTAACTAAACATTAAACCCAGTGGTATAACTACGATAGGTGACACCCGGGGAGGTTATATATGGTGTCACCCCTTACACACACACACATATATATATTTACTTTCCGAATATGCATATGTAAGAAAAGTATTGTAATCATGACGAAAATTCGACTTTAAGATTTTGGTGTTTCTATACCTTTCGAAGTCCTTTGTGTTTTGAGCTGAAAGGTGGTATGTATGTCATAGGTCACTGTATCATCCGAGCAGAGTTATACTTGCAAACATGTTTTTACCGCCTGTCGTTCCTTTGGGAAAATGGGAAAATTCACAAGACCCCGTCTTAGTGGAAATCGGGCATCAAAACCAACATTCACACCAAAATTCATAACGATATCTCCCACAGCATCGCCACGGCTATGTTGAATCAATAGTGAGTGAGTGGATGTACTTTTTTAATATTTCTAGATATGCAAGTGCATGAAATATATCAAACAAACAATCAAGCCAATAATCAGTTTCATAAAATCTACAAAATTATCAATTGATAGATTATAAAAAAATAATCACTGTCCTATCACAGAAATCTTTGATATACTCCAGCAGGTTACATAGTCCCTGATTTTCCATTAGGTCCTACAGCATGGTCCCCAATTCATAAGACATTTGAAAATTTATTTAAAAAAAATACATGTTTATCAATTTTGCTATAAAAATACTGCCTCTCCTAACAGCAGTTTTTTTTTCTACACCCATATAAACTTCCTTAAACAGTTCCAAAATTATATTCCAAACTTATCAATCTGCATCACTCAATCAAATGTAATAAATCAAAACACGAATTTGATGAACCCTATGTTTTTAGGTGGCCCATTAGCCAAGTTATGCTATGCGTAGTCCAGGATTTTTTTTTTTTTTTTTTATTGGGCCCTGAATACACAGCTTTCATTTGTTCAATTGTGTTATTAAAAATCAGATTCCCATTCAGAATCGAAAATAAGGGAAATTTTATCATGTTCCATTAGAATTTCAATAATTTTGACCTTTTTGTGTAATATGCTTGATGTGACATACCGTATATTTCCATGTATAAGCCGAGAATTTTTGGAAATTTTTCGGAAGCTGAATTAGGAGGGTCGGCTTATATACGGATCCACATTTCTAGCAAAAAACGTACATTAGAGACAATGATTGAATTCATATATTTTAAGCTTAAAAGCTATATATAAAGTAAAATAGTGATATTAAACCTTATTTTTAAATAATTATCACATATAAAACTCTTAAATTAGCAATTTTAAATTTATTTCACGAAACGCTCGATGTAGTCACATGTGTTTACATTTCTTTTTGACCTGCCGGTAACTGAAGTCATCGGCAGAGTGCACGAACGAAGTAAATTCTCTGTCTGATTCAGAAATAGTATAAGAGAAACTTGAAAAAACAGGACTTCCGATCATATTTTTAATTTATACAATTAAATTTAAATCATCTGTTTAAAATGTTTCTAGGCTTACACTAGCAAAAGTGGCAAATCTTGTTTTTTTTTTTATAGAATTTTTTTTTTTTTTTTTTTTGTTGAAGATTGCCTTGAAGCACATTTAAAAATACTCAAAAGTAGAAATATACAAAATAATTTAGATATGTCATTAAAAAAAATCAATGTGATCTGTCTTTAAACGGCTTATTTATGTAAACATCCAACGGCTGCATTGCAACATCGACATTAGGGTTAGGCCTCTGTATTACGTAGTGATGTGAGGTGGAAAATTTTCTTTTTTGGAAAATTTTCCAGAAAATTTTCCAACCAAAAAAACATTTTTTTTAGTAAATCTTTTGCATGATATATTTAAATTTTCTTTTATTAGTCATAATAATGCTATATACAGTGTGAAAAACAAAAGTTTCTGATTAAAGTCATCATTTAGAAAGTTGCCAGATGTATGTTTTGAGCAACTTGCTTGAGAAAGAGGTTATTTATTATAATACAAGAGATCTATGGTTGCTAATCAGAATTTTAAAAGTCCATTCAATAAGTTTGTAACAGGGTTGGCAGGTTCTTGACACGTGACAGTTTTTGACGGTTTAAACCATGGTTAAAACCGTCATGTCAAAAACCTCCTTGTCAAAAATGTCACAAACTGTCAAAAACCTATATTTATAATTTAATTGTCATAAAAATAACTTAGTTTAACAAAATATAGTTTGTAAAGATTTTTTGAAAAGTAAATAGATTGATGTTCTTTGAAAAACACATTGTTACAACATTTTGATTAATACAAAAAACAAAACTTTAGGCTTTTAAAGTTTTATTATGAATTATTTCTATGTTCATTCAAAATATGCTGTGATACTTTTATATATTATTATGAAATTTATTTATAATTATGCTTAATATAGTATTGTTAAACTTAGTTATGTGATACTTTAAAAATATAGTTGATTTTAATAAGATATTATTAAGTATGTTTTAAAAGGTAAACATATTGATGTTTTTGGAGAAACATTATTATAACATTTTAATTAATATAAAAACAAAACTTTAGGCTTCTAAAAATTCATGATTTATAAAACATTGATAGATCATTATCATTTTATTTGCAATATAACATTGTATATTTCAATTTTTTTTGTATTGTGCTTTTAGTATTATGTATTTAATCCATAAAATAAAAACACATAGCCCAATATTTTGTATTTAAATATTTTTTAGAAAAATATCCTAACATTTTTTTTTTTTTTTTAATGACTGTTGATATTGCAAGTTTATAAGAAAAAGCAATAATTCTGAATGTTAAACAAGCTTGAATTGCGTCTGAAATTCTTATAATTAACGCGAGACAAGAAAAATGTGAATGCTTTCTGGACATGTATAAATTGCAATAAATTTAATATTTACTCGTACGGATTCTTAAGAAATTTATTAGTCTGAGCTGTAGGGCTCACCAGCGATCAAGCGGTTCTACACTCAAAGCTGGTAGACGTGAGGTGCCAAGTTCAATCCCAGGGTATGCTCGTCGGCCTAGACATTCAGTTTTTCATGGTTTCTCCGAACCTTACATAAATACGGGCTAGGACCCTTTAGAAAGACCCCTACGGAGGGCACTCCTTAGGCCTAAGACCCTAGAGTAGTCAATCAGCCTTACTCCCAAAACACCAAGAGTCCAAGCTATAAACAGGTACAAATATTTATACAATCAATAATAATAATAAATAGATAAAAGTTTATTAATAAATGATAAAGTATTATAAATACAGATTATAAATATAATTATTTTCAAATTCATATTAATTTTCTGCCCACATATATTATGTTTTACTTAAAGGAAAAGAAAAAATCCTGTATTCCTGTGTTTTCATGGCTTATATGAAAATTCATAAGTAACTTTGGAATTTTAGAATTTCATAAATATTAATATAAATAAACATACAAAATATGTCTATGCATACTTTGTATATGTTTCTTAGGTTATAAACCAGTTAATTTACCTAAATTATTATAAATTATCTACAAATTGTTTTAAGATTTGTTAATTTATAAACAGCATAATATTTAGATATTCACTTGTATACGGCAAATATTACTAAATCCTATTTCTAACCAGATTCTAGCTCATTTATAGATTTTGAATTTTGACAGTAGAGGTTTCTGACAGGTTTTTGACGGTTTAAACCAGGTTTTAACCACTGTCATGTCAAAAACCACTTTTTGACGTCAAAAACCCAACCCTGGTTTGTAAGAACATAATTATAAAGCATTTAACAACATACCAAAAAAAGATATATTGATAAATTAATGCACTACTATACTGCTGAGCATGTGTACCTATTTTTCAAAATATTCATTTGATAAATGATGATACACCGATGTTTTTCAAACTCAGGCAGCAATTCTGACTTAGATCACCTTATGGTCTCTGGTTCTGAGAGAGACTCAGAAAGTTAGGACATTGTCATAATCTTCATTAAATATTCAATAATAATAATAATAATAATAATAAAAGAAAACAGAGCAAAACTTAAAAAAAAAAATTGCTTTAATTACAAAATTGGCATTGTTATAATTATATATATTTTTTAATCACTTTTTAAAACTAATTTCTAATGTGGAAAAAAAAAATTATGCAAGCAACAGGAAATACAATTAATTGCCTAAATAAATAAACAGCAAGATTTTAATTAATATTTACGGAAATCAAATAGATAAAATGAATAACATCATATCTTGTAACTGGAGGTTTAGTTGAAAGAACTCATTATTTCTTTATGTGCTTAAAATATCCGAAACTGAATTGTACTTGAAAAATCTCATAAAGGTGTTACATATAAAGTTAAATAATAACAATAATAAAAAAATCTCAAACTTCCAGATTAATTTTTTTGAATAGAGGATTACATCTATTATCCAATACCACCAACTATTAAAAAATATGGTTTTGTGTTTGCAAACTATGCTTAAAAATAGAACAAATCAAATAAAGTAAAAATCAAAAGAATTTTGATGAAATGAACCCTTGCATGGTCTGAGCCATACCTTGCTAATTACCTTGTTCAGTCGGCAGCAAAATTATTGATGCGCTAGCAATAATTTCTATTTAAAAAATGTCTACCTAATACTATTTTGCTAAGTAAATATTTATCGAGTCATGATCTTAGTCTTATACTGTTTATAAAAAAGTAAGTTCGTGATAAAAATTAGCGATCAAACTAAAAAAAAAAAAAAAAAATATGGATGTGTGTTTCAATAATTTTGCTGTCACTAGCAGCCAAACCCCATGTTATTCTAAACAGAAATTTGTTACCATAATTACCTCTTTTTTTTTTTTTTTCTTTTAATTCTGTTTAGTTTCAGAATACTCACAATTGTTAAATTTGTTCTTGTTTTTCAAAAACAGTTTTTTTTAAATGTTTTATTTTGAAATTATAAAGTGCAAAAAAGAACTTTGATCATTTTTTCCCCACTTCCCTAACTTCAGTATGAAGTATTAAAAATTAAATAAATTTTGGGAAAAACAAAAACAAAATTAATTTTTCTAGATTTTTTTTTTTTTTTTTTTTTTTAATAATGAAAACAGAATAATAATAAAAAAAAAAATCATTAATTCTCATAAAATTTTTCCCTATATAATAAAATAGGGTTCAGCTATTTGCAGCGATATATGAGGGTCTCTGACAGCTACAGAACGTTTACAGACACCTTTTTATATAGATTATTCAACCATTATACATGTTTAATAAACCATTAAATCATAATTTCTGTATTTTGTTTATTAATTTCTTTTTGAATTGAATAATTATTCATACTTTTCTCTGAATAGTTTTGTTTACTTGTAGCTTTTAATGTATTTAGTTTTATTTTACAAAACCTTCGTAATTTAGAGATTGAAAATTTTCCGGAAAATTTTCGGTAAATTTTCCGGAAAACCCACATCCCTAGTATTACGGTAACCATCGTTTTCAGCTGCTGGGACTTGCGTGTGCGATGCGAGTGCGTCTGTTTGCCTCCCTTTCCCTTCTGATGGGGTTGCCAGAGTTAAAACTATTGCTGTTACCAAACACTCTGCGATCATTTTACGTTATAGCTAAACAAGGTAAGGAATTCTATTGGATAAGCATGCATTTCACGCAATTTCATTGGACAGATTATCCTGAAAGTTGTATAGATTGGCAATATTTTCGCCGTTTTGGCGATATACTCTAACTTTAAAAGAGTATTTTTTCAGTTCGGCTTATACACGGGTTTGCAATTTTGGGCAAATTTCTGCAGGGAAAAACATACTCTCAGCTTATATACAGATCGGCTTATATTTGGAAAAATACGGTAAGTCAAATTGATAAGTTTTTGTTAACTACTTTACTTATGTCACTCTTTTTCGCGTACAATCTCATCACTGCTTATAGAATGAAGTCACTTTATGTTTCAGGCTGAAAAATTCTTTTTACATTCCTTTCTATGTATTTGTTAAATATTTGCACAAAAACATGTATGTAGCATCTTTTCAAAATGGTCGGGTGACACCCGGGGCAGGTCGCCCGCGCTGCCCCCACCTGGCTATGCTACTGATTAAACCTTTTTCCATGGTTGGCAAGTTTCTTCCAGTGTGGATATATATGTGGATATAACTGCGGAAAAAGCTGGCTGGAAGAAACTGTTTTTCTTTAAAAATTTATCATATAAGTTGCAGCTTTGTAAAATATAATGGATGCATTTTTCTTATAAACAACCTTAAGCAGTTTTGTTTTACCCTATTTTCCTAAATCCAGTCAAATCATAGCTAAAATTCTCAAACAATATGATTATAGAATAATATTTTCGCCTTCCAGTAAACTCACGTTTTCTCAGTTAAAAGATCCCATTGATATGCATAATTCTTGGGGCATTTATAGTATTTCCTGTCAGTGTGGTTTATTATATATCGGCCAAACTAAGCATAGTCTTAAATTTCGTCTAAAAGAACATATGAATTACGTCCGCAAACAAGAAACCAATAAATCAGCTATTTCTAAACATTGCTGGGAGGAAAATCATAATTTTAAATTTAATTCAGCTAAAATAATTTGCAGGCCTAAATCCATTCATGAACTGGATTTCTTTGAAGCTTTTCATATTTATAAAAAAATTTAAAAACCGTGTAAATTGTGATTTCGCTGTTCCCTATTTGTCTGATTGTTGGAAATTTTACATTGTCCACATTTTCTTAATTTTTCTACTGTTTACACAGCTAACATTCCTAAATTCCTATTGGCCACACTCCCCACCTTTCCCATAATCCTATTGGTTGAACTAAATTTTATCCCTCTCCTATATATACGAGCACTTCTCCAGATTCAGAATTCTTTTTGCACTGAAGACTGTACACTTAAGAGCGGACAATACCTAATTTTGCCGACAGCTGTGGCCCATGTTATTCTATGGGAAAATTTGTTTCCATAATTACTCGTTACCTAATGAATATATTTCAATTCTGTTTTCACATTTAGAAAATTCATAAATGTTAAATTAGTACTTATTTTCCAAAAATTGATTTTTTAAATTTTTAGTATTTAATTTTGTGACTAAAAAATGAGAAAAATGCAAAAAATCTCCTTTTTGAACTCAAAATTAGAATTTAAGAATTTTAAAAAATAATTTTTTCGAAAACGAGTACTTATTTTTAATGGTTATGAATTTTCTGACAGAGAAAACAGAATTAAAAAAATATACATTAGGTAATGAGTAATAGTGGAAACAAATTTTCCCATAGAATAACATTGGCCACGGCTGTCTGCGGGATTGGATATTGTCTCCTCTTAAGGCTACCGAAACAGCTGTATGCATCTCAAAAAATATTTTTCTTTGGCATTTCTGACATAGTAGTTTATCCGGGTCTTTAAATTAATAATTACATGAGATTTTTTGCCAAGATCAGATCATGCTCCAAAATACTCAAAATCCATTAAAAAAATCAATTTCAATTTAATCAGTAATAATTCAAACAATTTTATTTCTTTAACTGGTAGTAAGTAGTAAGGATCACTTGTTTACTATCTGATAAAAGAGCTTTTAATTAACATTCAGTTAATTAAGGGAACGAGTATGGAATAATTGCTCTATTACAAAATGTCATCAAAAACCACAATTTATTTATTGCTGTATATATACAGCATAGCAAATGAAAAGTTTTTTAGTAGTTCAATGCTGCTATCTGTTTCTCCACTTAGAATAGAGGAATACAAAATATGGAAATTTTCTTTTTTTTTTTTTTTTTCCTGGAGAACTTGCAGGGGAGTTTAAAAGTATTTTGACATATTGATACAGTTCATTGGTTACCAGCTTAGAGGTCATACAATTAAGTGTATTCTTAAAAAAAAAAAAAAAAAAGAGTAAATAAATATTTTGTCTAAAAATTCCATAACTATTATCACTTTTACTGCTTGAACATATAATATGAGATAGTATCTATGCAAAATGTTCTAAAAATATTAAGCTTTAAAAATTAGCATTGAAATGTGAATGCTAGTGCATTAAAAAAAAAAAAAAAGCTAATGTTTAATGAATTGCATTTTTTTTTAATTTAATATGTTGCACAGTAATCTTTACATATAAAATTATGCATTATTATTATTATTTTTTTTTTTTTTAAGAAATGGTAGAAATTGTTAAAAAACACCCTACCCATAAAGTAATAAGAACACATACCTGTATATATTTAAAGTTTGTTATTAAATAACTTATTTTTTTAAATATTTTTAATATTAATTGGATTATAGTTTTGACTTAACATATTATGCTTTGAGCAGGGGTTGATCCAGGTTTTAATTTTTAGGGCCCATTTTTGGGAAAAACAAATTATTTTGTGAAATTTTTATATTTGTGAAAAAAAGTACTGTCGCTAGAAACCTTTCATTTTAACAGTTACTCTATCTAATGTTTAATATCAAGTTAATAGCATTTTGTTAAACAAGTATAGACACTTATTAAAAATAATACCTGTAAAAAACTTGGAAAATTTTACAAAAATATTATTTTTATAAAACAAAATTTTGTGAAAAGGCTATTTTTATAAATTTAATTTTGTGAAGGGACCCATTTTCTGAATTTGAATTTTGTGAAGGGGTAGCAAAAGGGTCCCAATTTTCGCGTGGATCAACCCCTGGCTTTGAGTTTATATATAGTTAATGTGTTTCAATTTTGAGCATCTGTTTTGTCTTTTTGTTGGTTTCTTCCACTTTCTTGGAAGAAACTCAACCCTGCTTTTTATATATTTTTTTTTTTTTAAAGGAGGGAGAAATTAGTTTTTCAAAGTTAAGTTAGGCTGGATTATAATTTTATTTACTATTTGGCATCAATTTAATTTTAAAGCAAAAAAATATGGGCAAGAATCCTGAGTTCTTACACATGCTTTTTTAACTATAATAACAAAAAGATAGGTTTAACCCCTTTCCTGTCGACGTCACATGTCATACGTTCGGCTTTTCTGTGCCCTTACGGTCTTGTTGTATGCCATACGATGAAGAGAAAAATTGCATTGTTAACAGTGAATTTGTCGCTACTTATACGTCTCAGTATAGTCCTGATTATTTTTTGTATTTCTGAATATTGCTAAGCGATGGCGTAACTAGTCCCACTTTCTTCATGTTTTCGCTATTTTTACGATCTAATGGTCAAGAAAGATTGTAAAGCTGTTTTCATGGTAAGGCCACTTTACAAAACATTTTTTACATATAATTAATAATTCTTTTTCTGCAGATATTTACAGGGTTGTTATTTTGTCCACTCTTTTGTCAAAAGTCCGGGACGCCGGATAAAAGTGGGAAAAAAACTGGATAATGTTGTATGTATAATGTTGAGTTATCTTCAGTACATAATGTTGACAATAATAATAATAATAATAATAATAAATAACTTATCTCTCCCCCAACATCCCTACCTCCCCCCCATCCCCCTGGAAAGAGATTATTTTCAGTAGGTTAAAGTTTTTCACAAACAACATGATAGATTAATACATAGACGATTATAATCTTAAAAATAATTTAAGTTGTTTCTTTGTTATTTTGTACTTAACATGGAAATATTTGATTTAACATTTCTATACTAGGTTTAAAAAAAAGAAAAAAAAAATCTCATAAATGTAGATAGAATGTTTTTATGAATTTATGTTTGCAAGTCCTTTTAAAGCAAAGCTTTCATTTCTATATAACATTTCATTTGCAATACCATCATGCCATATTTTATCCAAGAATTTAAAAGATCAAATTTACATACTTAATCATTTGATAATTTTATATTCTTATTTTATTTTTGTAAAAAAAAATATTACTTGGTAATAGAAATTCCAGATGAAAAATATACAAAATTAAATTTTACTTCCACATAGAAAACTTAAAAGTGTAATGTCTTTAATAATATAAATGTGACATATATGTATATGACTGTATATATATATTTATAATCAATTTGATAAATATGCAGAAGCTTTAAGAGAAATAATAAAAATGTTGAGTGACTCCACTCGAATTTCTGAACATTAAGTAATTCACTGTTGTTTAAATAAAATGAAGTAAGAGAAGTCATTAAATAAACAAATGAGAAAATTATAATAAGTGTTTGATTATCTGTTCCCAAATAGTATATTGTTTAATGGAATGGTATGTATCCAAATTCTTTTGTGCACCTCTGTAAAAGAACTAATAATGTTAGCTTCACCAAATATGTATACAGTTTGTGTGATATATAACTTGTATATGAATTTAAAGCTCAATCAAATGAGCCATTCAGGCGCCATCATGTTTTAAATAATTTTCAGACTATAATATTACAGAATTTTTAGTTATTTCCCTGTAAAAAAAAACTATAAATGCTAGATTCACCAAAATAAATTTATACAATTCATTCGACAGTGACCTATAACATGTATATAAAGTTTCAGCTGAATTTATTAAGGAATTTAGATGCTATCACACTTTAAATTATCTGAGCCCATAGGCTATAATGATAAAGAATTTATCTTTGTGTCCTGGTAAAGGGAAAATAAAAAACTGTGCTGGATTCTCCAAGATGTATACAGTTTGTGCTACGATAACCTATAACATGTACCAATTTTTAGCTCATTTTAACAAAGCATTTAGACAATATTGTGTTCACTCTACTCAGACATACATACATCATTTTTAGGGTCAGGTGGGGTAAAATAGGTAAAAAAACAGCATGTTTTACATATGCACTTAAACTGCAGAAAATGTATTGGTTCCATTTGTTAAAAAATTATGCAAAATATGCAAATGAATATTCCTCATGACATTTTAAGAGAAATATCTCTGAAAAAACAAAAAAAATTGTACTGAAAAATAAATTTTAAAATATGCTGTTTGTGACTTATTTCACCCCATGGGTTGGGGTAAAATAAGTCATCCTTTAAAACTGTTTTAAATTTTAATACAATTTACTTCATGCATATAAAATTACAAATAAACATTCTTTTTTCGATAAAAACTTGGATTTTGTGTTCTTCCAAAGGGAAAAAAGGTCTCTATAGTCCGTCATTAGTTCGGGAAGAACATTTGAATGTATGATGCATCTACATCAGAAATATCTTTCTCTGGAAAATCCAATAGGAGCTTCCATTTAAACTTTTTTTTTTATCCCTTCAAATTTTTCAGAATATTTATGATTGTGTGAAAGAATGATGCCATGAAATATTTTTTTTTTATCTTTTCCCAGGAAATTCTACTTTAACACATTTTCCAATTTTTACGAATTGATTAGTATTAATGCTGTCCAAATTTTCTTCTTGAGAAAGACTTTGTTTTTAGTTTCTTTTACAGTTGATGTTTCTGCGATTTTAGCATCTCTGTTGGTTTTTTTGTCATACAATCAATTGAAAAATAAGTTGGTTGTTAAAATTACTCCTATTTTCTGTTGCGTATGGGTTCTTTTTCTGTGTGCATTTTTTAAAGCTTCTTTAGAAGACAATGTTTGATTGGCTGATAAAGTTTTTATAATAGCAGATTTTATGTACTTAAAAGGAGAATATATAAATATTATGTTTCATGACTGTTGAAGTCGCACTAGAATTAATTTGTCAAATTGGTGATTGATGATCTAGATTCATCCACTCTTGCATTTGAAGTTGATGCTAAACTACAAAGTTTCACTCAGACAGTTTCAGGAGAATGTTGTGTCCTGCCTGCCCTTTGTATGAAAAATTGGCAGCTTTCTTAAATAAGCTGGAATTAAACAACTTTTGAATTACACCTACACACTGAATATTGCCTTTTTTTTTTTCTCTTAACATTACACCTACAAACTGAATGTTTTGATTCAGCTTTAATATGTACTGCCTTTTTTTTCCCCTCTTAACATTAAATTATTTTATATCTATGTGTATGAAATAGCTCCAAAACAATGTATAGCTTAATTTTAAACTAATATATTAAAAGAATACATATAGAGTTATTTAAAACACAAAAAAAGTAATTAGTTACTTAATGTTTGCTAAGCATAACATGGTTCAGCACCTCACCTATTTTACCCCACATGTGTTTTTTTACTCCAAAATATTAATATTTTATTTATTTTTTTTCTTACAAAAGTTACAGAAATTCATCTTAAGAATGTGCATTTTGGAATATTATAAGAAAATACTGTAAAATTTGCTTTTGAATTAGTTCAAAACCAAAGTTTTTCTTAGCAACACACAGTGGTGGATTTAAGGTGGGGGCTGAAGCCCCCCCCCCCCCAAAGTCATGTTCTGGATCCGCCACTGGCACTGGCTGTAACTAAAAAGTATCAATTACAGTTAATTTTGCATACAAAATTAAGACTAATATAAATAATATGTAAAACCAGCAAAATTGGAATTTAAAAAATGTTTAGATGTTTTTTTAAAGTTTTTTTTTTTTAACTGACCTGTTTTACCCCTGGCTTATTTTACCCCACCTGACCCTACAATACTTTCCTTACCTATGTATTTTCAGAAAGTAAATAATTCCATGAAAGATATGTGAACCATTCATTTCACCATGCTTAATAACAGATTTTTAAAAGGTATTTACGACTATGAGAAAGGAGATGACAATGTAGTTGAAAGCAGTAGGGAAAGAAAAGCGGAATTAAAATTGAAACTATAAACTATCACTTTTGCGTCCAATCCACCCTTAGGAAAATAGATATATTTATTTATTAAATATTGTTAACTTTGCATGTCTATTTCAATCATTCATGTCTGTTTTGAAATATTTAAATTGATTATATTCACATACACAGGGCTCAGAAATTTGTTTAAAAAAAAAAAAAAAAAAAAATGGTCGCCAACAAAAAATTCTGGTAACCCGTAAAAAATATTCTCCACCATTTTCTTTTCTTTTTTTTTTTTTCATTTTCAAAATTTACTTGAATATAGAAATTAGGATTCTATATATAAAAACCAATTTTTTATTAGGCTTGAATGATTTTTTTCTTTCTTCTTTTTACATCAGGAAACACCTGTTTAAATTTAACATCATGAAACTGGTTTTATTATTTTCATTAAACCAATACGCTATCTGCATTGATACATCATTACAACACCAGGTCAATAGCATGCACAGACAGGAGCAGTGTAAATTCCCTAATTCAACACAGTGTCTCAAAAAGTGATGAGAGAAGCAGGAATCAAAACAGCGAAAGTTAGCACGATTCTGGGACCAATTCTTTCACCAAAATATATATTAAAAAAAAAAAAAAAACATTAAAGTTGAAAACATTATTGCTAGTTAAAAAATATTGGTTGCAGATCAGGCGATTGTATTTCACGAGCTCTGCACATACACATATTGATAAAGAATTGTTTTATATATATGGAAAGAATAGAGATAATTTTTAATTTAGTACTCGCAAATCATTAATAGCGCACAAAACAGTATTTTGTCCGGGACGGTTTTAACCAGGATTTTTCCACTATGGAAAAAACCGAACAACCCTGGATATTTATCCTAAATGCCTAAAAGCAATAGATTTTATAAGTATAATAACAAAAAGAGTTTTTTGTATTAATTTAAAATTGGGTTCATTGCAGGAAAAACTGGAAGTCAGTGAATGGAGTATCACATGTATGACAACCACTAGGACAAGCAATAACTGCTTACTGACAAAAATATTTTGTGTTCAGAATAGATCATATATTAATTTTCAGCAATAAATAAAAAGAAAAAAAAAAAAAAAAAAAAAAACTTTTTTGGATCAGAAATTGGAAAAATAATAAATCTGACAGGAAAAGGGTTAACTGAAGTTTTCTTCTAAGTTAATTTCTTCTTTTGTTTAGATTTTGTGATTAACAGCTGTAACACTGATTTTCTGCATTTATTCTTTTTCTTTCTTTTCAATATTTTATTTGAATCATAGTTAATGAAATATTAGGTTGCATGCATTATTTTTATTTCGTTTTATTTATTTTTTTAATATTTATTATTATTAACTATAAGGGTCATTCCATGTCGAATCAATGATAAAAAGCAGCATTTTTAACCTGACCCCCACAGATTTTTTTATCAAATTGGGCTCTTTTATTTATTCTATAGAGAAATGAATGTATACCAATTAATAAGTCCCAATCTCTTAGTTTTTGATACACAGGGCTGCAAAAATGGGTAAAAAGTGCAAATGTTCAAATTTCTTGTGTTACAAATGTACACATTTTGTTGCCTAATTGACTTAGTGAATTACAAAAAGTATATTAATATCATTTATGTAACTATTACTTTTTCAGTGTTTTTTCTTTAACAGAAAATTTCTTTACTTTGTATTCTAAATCTTATTATTCTTTTCCTTAGGGTTGTAACAATCCATTGGTTGTAAAATTTGCAGATACACAAAAAGACAAAGATCAAAAGCGCCACTATCAACTGATGGCAAATCTTATGAACATGGCAAACCTAGCAAATTTAGCTGCTGTGAATCCACAGTATATAGGGGTAAATGAAGTAAATATATATATTTTTTTTTACTTTAAAATGATTGCAAATTCTTTTTTTGGGGGGTGGATGGGGGAGAGAGGAAAAACATTGCATTTAAAAGCTGAATGTAAAGTAAAAATATACAGATTTCAACCATTTACATAAAATTTATATTTTTAAATTCATTGTGTAATTGTTTAACAGTGCACGTTTTTAAAATTACAGTATTAAGGCTCCTTATTAGACAGATTTTTTTTTTTTTTTTTTTTCAACACACAAGTTCTACTATCCAGCTTTTGCTGTTTTGGGGTACATTTTCCTTTTTTACTCCCTTACTAACAGTCCTAAGTCATAACATTTTAGAGTTATATATCTACAATTGAAATTACATTGTACTGATACATGTCTATCCTACTATTTTTTTCAGGCATTTCACTTTAAATATGTCTATAGCATAGCGTCATTTTATTTTTCTTTGAGCATATCATTATAAATATGTTTTACTATATTTTCTTCAGCAGTTTTTTAAATAAAATGTAAGAAACAAAACAGAAAATAGTTTTAAAAAAATCATTAAAAAATATGAGGTGTACAGGGTTCCCAGTTGCAACTAAAAAGCAACTATTTGCTACTAAAATCAACCACAGGCAGGGTTGGCAAGGTTTCGGACACTATGGTATAAACCATGGTTTTTATCGTACTGTCCAAAACATTAGTGTCTTAAACTGTCAAAAACCATATTTTTTAGTAGAATTATATTTTATTAAAATTATGCAAATATTTGAAAAATTTACAGAATTATAATTATTGCTGTTTTGTAACATTTTCCACTATTTTCTATTAAGTTCTAATACGTTCAGTGAAAGATGCATATCACAAATATAAGTTTTAATAGACAAAAGCAAAAATTTATTACTGAAGCTTTAATAGAAAAATGTGGAAAATTGTACCTCAAACATTGATATTTATAATATATACACACACACACACACACATACACAGATATATAAACAGCAGGAATAAATATATCAAATTTGCTTTAAAAGAGAACAAAATAATATCTATTATAGAATATACATATTTACACAATAAATCATCTTGAAATAAATACTAAAAATGTGCATCTACACAAACAAACTTTATTTTTGAATAAATGAGGAAATATATATGCAAAAATATTAAATGGTGTACACTTTAATGATTTTTTTTTTTTTTGCCATTCTCTCAAAATTAGATTTCACTTTGTAATGAGTAGAAAATAAGCATATAAACATGTATTTTATAAAAGAAACAATATTAAGTAATACATTTATTTATCATATAATAATTATCATGTTGCCTTAATTTGAAACACGGAATTTTGCACTTTTTTTTTTCTTTCTGTAGGATTTTCTAATAAAGTTTTTCTTCGTGTCTTTTAGATTTCTAGATCTCTTTGGTTTTCGGCCACATATTTTCTTTGATGTAAGAGGTTTTCCTTTAGGTAAAGATTTTGCTTTAGGTTTGTACCTGTTCAAGTATGATACACGAAATATGTTAGAGGTTGAAGATTTTGAAATTTCAACAGCACATGAAAAAGAGACATTCTGTTCTATCATTGTTGGTTCACTTTCTTCCTGGAAAATCTTTTTTTGGAAATTTATGGAGGTATCTTGTCTGTCGGTCACATTTGAACTGAAATATTCATCCTCAGTGAATATGTTTTGATTCACTGCCATATACCAGATAGTACACAAAAGCCTGATAGAATATTTACAGGAGTAAAGGCCGACGGATAGGACTTGCCACCATTTTCAGCAACGTCATATATAGTGATTGGTTTGCCAGCATCCAATTACTACAGGTTGTATTGTAGTATTTCTTAAAAGGTCCAAACACACCTCTGTCCAACGGTTGAAGCTTATGACTGGTGGAGGGTTGAAGCAATATCCCTCATAAACCCAGACAGCACATCGCCTCCCCAGGATATCTTCGAGGTGTCTTCTGGATGAAAAGGCATCCCACAAACGTCCTTAAGATGTACTGTGGATAAGTTAAGCCTAACTGTGCTGTTAGGGAAACAATATACTTAATTATAAAAGTTTTTCAATTAAATTGTAACAACATGAATGTGATTGCAACTGTACCTAGGGCTATCCATGGCCCTAGGTACAAAGCAGCTATGTGACCCTAGGTACAAATTTTGGTAACTTCATTCAAAATGCCTTCCACTAAAAAAAAAACCCCACATGCAGAGAGGACTAATTAAATATCTCATTTATTAATCAATATAACAAGCAAAATTATACACTAGAAATGAAAGAAAAATATTTGACTTACTTTTGTAAAATAGCAAAAGAGATTAGCTGCAAAATTTTTCTTCAAACTATGTAAATTCTTTTTTTATATGTAACTTGTCAAAACTTTCTTCTCAAAGGTTCCTAAGTAGTTGTAAAAGTAGCAATTGGTGTTGTTACTCACCCAATTGAGTATTAAAACTAAATACTATTCAAATAAAGTGGGATGGCCCTAGGTACACGGGTCTCCTCTATATGTTAATCTGTCATTATCACAAGAATAAATTATCGTAAAAGTGTCAGAGAAATTTAATAATATCACTTATGATACTGGCAAATACACTGTTGATTTGCACTATTCTAATTTAGACACTTTATAAGTTATTTGAAATTTACATTCTTTTTTTAATGTGGAAGGCTAAGGAGGAATTTTGCTTAAATGTGCATTAAAAGGAATATTTTTATTACAAAGATATCATGCCAGCTTTAAAATGTCATTTATGATAATGGTATAAACATGATTGGCGCTACGCACATTTTATTAACTTTTAAGTTATTCAAAATTCACAATTTTCTTAACATGGGAGAATAGAACAAAAATGTGCTTAAACATGCATTATTTATGAAGAATATTTTCATCTTAAAATACCAAACCACTTTTAAAATATCACTTATGATACTGGCATAATCATCATTGACTATGAATTAAGGATGAAATGGATATCCGGTATCAGCCTATCCGGCTGAGTTTTAAATATCTGACAGGGTACCGGATATCAGCAGTCCGGGTACGGATATCTGGTAATTTCAAGCCGGATATCCGGAGGAGAAAATTCAAGCTTAAATTCCCCTCAGCTGAAAATTTTGTGACTTTTTTTTTTATTTAATTAGTTGTAGCTTGTAAAGGTTTAAAAAAAAAAAAAAAAATGCAAAAGTCAAATTTGGCCACTTTAGCAAACAAATTTAGCAAAAAATAGCTTCAGGTTTAAGAGATATAGAAAGCCTTTTTTAATTTTGTGCGGAGTTAGCTAGGATTTTCCAGGGTGATCTATAACATCTCCCCCTAATCTTCCCCATAACAATAAAAAGAGCTGTTCATTGTTGTTCCTGAACAAATAATCATCTTCTGCAGTGCATATAAATCTCTTTTCATGACTTTTGTTTAATAAGTTGAGAATGTTTAGTAATATTGTTAGTCTTGGAAGTAACAGTTGTTAGATTGTTTCGAGAATGAATCAAATAACGTGCATTTATTGACTAGAACCTGCCTGTTTATTTAATATCCACTTTTCCCTATACAAGAAAGTTGTTTTTGTGACCATATATTTATACTAGCAGACCCTCTGGCATCATTGTCTGTGCCATTATCTATTCACTTAAACGTGTCATCTGCTTATTCGATTTGGATTAAAAAAAAAAAAAAACACTGCAATTTATATAAATGTGTACTTTTAATGGAATATCTTGCTAAAACACCTGAATTTAGAATTTCCCATTGCGCTGCATAGATATAGTCCCAAAAATTAAAATTACTTCAAATAGAAGTTGGACGGATTTTGAATAGAATTGTGGACTGTATGGTTTTAAAAATCGCTGTTTAAATTATATTAAATCATAAATCAGTTTAAAATGAATTTGAAGGACTCACCTTCCTTTCAATTGAATTAATAACATCATATTTAAGAAACAATGAATAAAAGCTTGAATAAATAAACCGAGTTGAATACAAACATGAATTATTGACTTTATTTCAGCTCATACGTTAGAATGAATTCTTCTAGCTTACCGCTAGAAAACAACAAAACGAACAAACCAGAATAGGTCTGCAGAAACATAACAAGTTCACAGCAAATTAAAAAAGAAATTATTTAAAGTAATACTAACAATTAATTGAAAACATGAATAAAATAAATAATAATAAAAGAAAAAAGAATTAATTTTGCATTTAAAACACATTAAAATATCAATAAAAAGAATGAATTTAAATCAAAGTTTTTTTACTAAAGTTCTTTCAGAATTGCATAGTGCTGCCATCTATTGTCAAAATTCAGAGTTATTAGAATTCTGAACATTCTCCCCCACCGGGAGAAGGAGTGTCACTTTAGCAATAGGGCGTTGAATTTCACCACTCTGAGTCCAAATGCTGACTACACAAACTCTATTATCAGTTCCTGGATAGGTACGAATAATTCTACCCAGCTTCCACTGGAGAGGAATAGATTGTGAATCATGAATAGCAAGCAAGTCCCCAATTTGAAGATCAGTTCATGAAGTGAACCATTTAGGTCGATTCTGCAGGTGATGTAGATAGTCTCTAGACCATCTCTTCCAGAAGTCTTGCTTCATTCGCTGGATTAGAGTCCAACGAGAAGATAAAGTGAGATTTGGTGAATTCCCACTTTCTGGAATCTCAAGGAGTGGAACTCCTATCAGGAAATGTCCGGGAGTGAGGGCTCTAACATCAGATGGATCTGAAGAAAGTGGTGTTAATGGTCTGGAATTTAAGCAGGCTTCTATTTCAAAGAGTAGTAAGCTCTTCAAAATTTAGAATGGTAGCCTTACAAGCTTTAAGTAGGTGACTTTTCGTCAATTTAACAGCAGATTCCCACAGTCCACCGAAATGAGGGGAATATGGTGGGATAAAATGCCAATTGATGAAGTTGCTGGTAGCAAAATTTTGAACATTTTCAGAACTAATGATTCGAATTAGTTGCTTAAGATAGTTAGCAACTCCTCTGAAATTTTTTCCGTTGTCACTGAATATGTCTGATGGCAGTCCTCTTCTAGAAACAAATTGTTTTAGGGATGCTAAGAAAGCTGATGAAGATAAATCTGAAACAGCTTCTAGGTGCACCGCTTTTGTGCACATGCAGACAAAAACACAAATATATGACTTCAATTTAACTTTAGATCTAGGCACATTTGGTTTAGTGATGAGTGGGCCAGCAAAATCTAGTCCCACCTTTGAAAAAGGTCGAGTTGGAGTTATACGTTCGACTGGCAACTCACTGGCTCATAATTTGTTGGCAAGTTTGTTTCTTCAAACGTTTGCACAAAATACATTCATTTAGAATTCGATGAATGTAAGAGCGACCATTTAGTATCCAATACTTTTGTCTAATTAGGGAAAGAATCAGTTGTGCACCAGCATGAAAGTGTTTTTTATGATATTGCTCAACAATTAATTTTGTAATTAAGTGATTTCTCGATAAAAGCACTGGATATTTCTGATCTTGATTAAGTGACTGATGTCTGGACAACCGTCCGCCAACTCTGATTAAACCTTGGTCATCTAGAAATATATTTAAGGATAAATATTTGTTGTTGGTTAGTAAAGGTTGATTTTTCCTGAGCAAATTCAGCTCCACCGAAAACGCTTGTTCTTGAATCAATTTAAGAATATGTGTAATAGCACTTGAAACTTCAGGCGTACTGACAAGTCCAATACGTCTAGAATTACGATTACAACTACGAATGTTATAAATGAATCTCAAACACAATGCAAGGATTCTGCAAAGTTTTGAAAAAGAAGAGAATTTGAGTAGAAAATCAGGAAAGGCTTTATGACTAGATGTTGGAACATGACTTAAATTTTCTTCAGAATTTTTTGACTTAACATTTGAAGATTTGACTAGGAATAATGGTAACTTGACACTAGCACAGCCATTCAGGCCCAAGCCACCACAATTTGTGATGCAAAAGACTCTTCGGTAGAATGCCTCTTGAGGCACAGTCTGCCGGATTTGACGAACTCTCAACATAAGTCCACACTGCTTGTGGGACAAGTGATTTGATTTTGTTTGCTCGATTTGTTACGAACTGATTTCCTTTGGTTGGAGGAGATTCAATCCAATTTAAAGCAATTTGTGAATCGGACCACAAATAAATTTTATTTACATTAAAGGTTAAAGATTCTAATATTGTGGAACTTAATTGTGCAAGCAAGAGTGCAGCACATAACTCAATTCTGGGAAGCGTGACATGTTTTAAAGGATTAACTCTGGTTTTTGCAGCGACAAGGTTAACTGAAATCTCACCTAGAGAAGATAGTGTCCGAAGGTATACCACTGCAGTGTAGGCTTTGCCAGATCCATCACAAAAACCATGGATCTCTATGTGGTTCTCTGGAGATGTTTCACAGTTCAGATATCTTGGTATGCCAATGGACTTTAAGAGTTCAATTTGAGAATCAAAGTCTTGCCAAGTTTTCAAAATTGAATCTGGGATTTGATCATCCCAAGCACACTTATCTTTCCAAAGCTCTTGCATCATGATTTTTAACATGATCGTGGTTGGAGCTAAAATCCCAAAAGGATCAAAGATTTGAGCTATCATCGATAGCAATTCTCGCTTGGTATGCACCGATTTGATGCCATTCAAATGAATTTTCAATAAGTCTTCTGCCGAATTCCAAACTAGGCCTAAGATTTTTTGGGAGGAATCTTCGGAAAATTTTACATTTTGCCTAGTGGATTTAAGATCTTCTGGTAGATTTTCAATGACTGCGGGTACATTGGAAGCCCATTTTCTAAGTGTAAAGCCTCCTTGATTTAAAACGTGATTTAGGTCTTTGACCAATTGTTTTGCTGCATCAATTGAATGCGACCCACCAAGATAATCATCCACATAAAAGTTCTCGAAAATTGACTGCACAGCAATAGGAAATTCTGAACTATAATCTTTGGCTAGTTCGTGCAATGTCCTTATAGCCAGGAATAGGGCACAGGCTGTGCCATATGTTACAGTCAATAATCTGAAACTCGCAATAGATTCATGTGGCTAGAATCGCCGAAAGTCAACATATTTAGGGTTTACCAATATCTGTCTGTACATTTTGGCGATGTCTCCGGTTAAGGCTATTGAATATGTTCTAAACTTAAGAAGAAGTTTAAACAAATCTGGTTGCAACTTTGGACCTATTTCAAGAAAGTCGTTTAAAGAGTGGCCTGATATTCCTTTAGCCGAGGCATCAAATACCGCCCTCAATTTAGTAGTTGTACTATCTTCTTTCAAAACCTCATGATGAGGCATGTAAAAATAATCTTTAGAATCAATTTCAGAATTTGGGACTGGTTCCGTATGATGTAAGTCAATATATTCTTGCATAAAGGCATGGTATTGCTCCTTAAGCTCATGATTTTTATTAAGTTTGGATTCTAACAAATAAAACCGTTTTAAAGCATTTGATTGTGAGTCACCTAAATTTGGAGCTTCTTTAAAGGGAAGATCCACCATGTACCTTTCAGACTGAATTCGTCTAACAGTTTTAGTGTATTTTTCTTCAGAACTGTGAATTGGTGTTGCATCAGGAAGGGACTCAATTTCCCAAAATTTCTGAAGATCATAAGTTAACTGAACTGTAGCGTGGCAACTAAGGACAGTTTTAGAATGCTGAAAATTGTTTGAATGTATGACTCCCGAGAGTAACCATCCCAATTTGGAATTTAAAGCACATGGAGTACCTTTAGGACCCAGAATAGATTGCCCTAAAATTATTAAGGGAAATAAATCTGCACCAAGCAAAATTTCAACTGGACTCGAAACATAAAATTTAGGATCTGCTAAAGATAAACCTTCCAAATGAGGCCATGAAGATTTTCGAACAACAAAATTAGGAAGATTTACCGTAACATTATTTACTATTAAAGCATTCACATCAAAGATTTCATTACTATAATAAGACTTTAAAATAATATTAACTTCAAAAAGAGCAGTTTCTGCAACAATATTATTTACACCCGAGATTCTATGATTTGTGGTTTTCATAGGTAAACCTAATTTTTTAGCACAAGAGCTGGAAATTAATGATTTTTGACTTCCTGAATCCACCATGACTCTACATGGTACAAACCTTCCAGTATTTGATTTTACAAGAACCATAGCTGTCGATAACAAAGTTTGACAACTCTCTTGGGTACTGGTTAAACAACTAGAGTTGACAAAGGATGGACTTTCAATGTTGAGATTAGTATTTTTAATAACAGGTGGAGAATTAACTTTATTTTTCTCGAAATGGAGAAGTGTATGGTGCTTAGCATTACACTGTCGACATTTTATCGAAATAAAACATTTATTAACGAAATGATTATCACGTAAACAATTTATGCATAGTTTTTTACCCTTCACAATATTCCATCTATCTTCAACAGATTTTTTAAGAAAGTGTGGGCACTTGAAAAGTGCATGAGATTCCGAGCATTCTGAACAGATAGAATTATTGGATTTTATATCTGAATTAGATATTACAGCATTAGACACAGATTTTTTAAATACTACTTTTTGTTTACTTTCAGATTTAGAATAAGTACTATCAGTAATATCTTGCAAGCTTCTCGCTTGTTTTTCAAGAAACAAAATAAATTCATCATAGGTGGGAAAAGAATCACTATCTAAAGATAATTCCCATTGCTTCTTTAAATTATCATCCAATTTTGTTTGCAAATTATAAACAAGAATTAAATCCACAAATAAATTAAATTCAAATCCTAAACATTTCAAGTTACGTATTGCTTCATTACAGCTATCTAATAAATCTAGCATAGATTTCCGACAATTTGGTTTCAAAGATTTCGAATTAAAGAATTTGTTTAACTGGGCATAAGCTAGATTTTTTTTATTATCGAATCTAGAAATTAGTGTTGCCCAAGCTTCCTTATAACTTGCTTCAGTTATTGGAAAGCCTTTTATTAACTTATTGGCAGATCCAATAACAGACGCTTTTAAATATTGTAATTTTTGCAAATCGGAAAGCTGACTGTTCTCATGAATAGTGGTTACGAATATTTGCTTGAAGCTTAACCAGTCTTCTAAATTACCAGAGAAATGTGGCAAATCAAATTTTGGAAGGTGAATAGATTGCTTCGAAACAGAACAAGAATTTTCATTAACCTGTGTTACAATTTTAGTGTTCTGAAAACAAGAAAGTTCTAATCTTGACTCTATGTGATATTTTATACGAGTAAGTTTCTCTGTCCATTTTTCATTATCTTCAATTTCCTTTTTTAATTCATCTAAATCAGAAATAACTTCCTCAACTTCATTATTAATTTGTTCTAATTGAGTTTGCCTTTCATGCAAATGACCTTTCAAAATTTTTATTTCTTGAATGTCTAAAGGATCCGCTTCCAAAGCTTTTATCGCTTTGTTTTCAAATTTAGTCACTGACGACCGAATAATAGTTCTTTTTACTATTAATTACTTTCATAATAGGACGAAAACTTACATTAAAAACATTATTATTTACCTTACATAAGTCCTAAATACCTTCACTATACGTATTTCAAGTGCCAGCGCACTCATGGCAATAAATGACCGCGAACATGCACGAATCCCTAAAGAATGGAACCACTTAATCAAGCAATCAACCAAGACGAAAAGAAATGAAGAACCAACGCCGACGATACCCGATGACAACAGTGGAACGAGATGTCACAGTTCACCTGAGGATGAGTGCGCTGGCACTTGAAATACGTATAGTGAAGGTATTTAGGACTTATGTAAGGTAAATAATAATGTTTTTAATGTAAGTTCTTTTTACTTTTAGTTTTTCAATTTTCGAAGCCATTAGAACATTTTTTTTTTTTTTTTTTTTTTTTCAAGTTTGTAAAATATTAATTTTTACTAAAAGATTTCATAATTTAATATATCTCCGGCTCTAGACGGCCAAAAAGGAGGGATTTTGAATAGAATTGTGGACTGTATGGTTTTAAAAATCGCTGTTTAAATTATATTAAATCATAAATCAGTTTAAAATGAATTTGAAGGACTCACCTTCCTTTCAATTGAATTAATAACATCATATTTAAGAAACAATGAATAAAAGCTTGAATAAATAAACCGAGTTGAATACAAACATGAATTATTGACTTTCAGCTCATATGTTAGAATGAATTCTTCTAGCTTACCGCTAGAAAACAACAAAACGAACAAACCAGAATAGGTCTGCAGAAACATAACAAGTTCACAGCAAATTAAAAAAGAAATTATTTAAAGTAATACTAACAATTAATTGAAAACATGAATAAAATAAATAATAATAAAAGAAAAAAGAATTAATTTTGCGTTTAAAACACATTAAAATATCAATAAAAAGAATGAATTTAAATCAAAGTTTTTTTACTAAAGTTCTTTCAGAATTGCATAGTGCTGCCATCTATTGTCAAAATTCAGAGTTATTAGAATTCTGAACAGAAGTAATATTTAAATTTTCTGGAAGTCTGTATTTTCATTTTCAGATTGCTAAAGAATAATGAAAAAAAAAAAAAAAAAATTCAATTATTTAAAGTCTATGATTTTGTACATTAGAAAACTGAACTTTTAAAGAATTTTAATAAATAATCTAATTTTTTTTTCTTATCTGTACAGAATATAAAAACATAAAATAAGTAAAAAGCATTTAAAGAAACAAAAATATAAATTTGTTTTGAATCATTACTTTCTTCTATATTCAATAGAAGAAAGCATTTTATTCGTAAAAATTTTCAACTTCCTGTTTTTGGTGGATTTACGCATTTTCAGTGAACCAGAATTTTGAATTTGACCACTTTCAGAAAATGTCTGTCTGACAAAAGTTTTGTGTAGCAGCTCAAGTTCAAGAGTTAATGCACAAAATTTCATATAAATTTATACATAGTTGCACATAAAAAAAAAAAGTGTCTATCGACTTTTGGTGCTAATTACTCAATAGGTGGCACTGCTATACTGTGATTTCTCCCATTTAACGGAGGACTATATCTCTTCTACTGTGTATAATTAAAAAAAGACTAAATATGTCACAGGGCTATTATGAAATATGTTTAATTTCTGTGCATATCGGCCAATAGACAATGCTGTTATGCTGCAATTTTTCCATGAATGGAGAAATTATCTTGGATTTATTTATGTATAATTACACAAAATTTGGTATGTGAGACGGCCATTTTATGAACCATCATGTTGATTCAATTTTGTTGCATATTGGTCGATAAGTGGCTATACTGGGAAGGCTAAATCTCAACATCTATAACATTTAACTGCACTTAACTTGATATGCAAGATAAATTATAAGAGAACGAAAGCTGGCTTAATTTGGGTGTATATTGACCAACAGATGTCGCAGTTGTTTCTCATCTTCTATGATTCTCCACTTGGCTACATCTCACAATCTTATGATTAAAATTGCACTAAACTCCATATCTAAAATCTTTATTGTGTAAAGCTATTATTAAGTTTCTTCTGTGCATGTTGAACAGCATGTAGCTTTGTTGTGTAGAGTGATATAAAAGAAAGTTTTGTAATGGCCATAATATACTAAGCCATTGAAGCTTTTACATTTTTTTTTTTTTTGCTTCTTTCTTTTATGCTTTCTTATAAATGTCTCAAACGAAAATATTGGATTCATAAAAATTTTCTTCATTTGGTATTCCCTGGATTTACACATTTTAAGAGGTCCAGAACCTGGTTTGATCAATTTTTTAAAATTTGTGTTTGTGTGTGTGTGTGACAAAAATTCCGTTCAACTGATGTCGGCCTTATTTAGGTGTATATCAACCGACAAGTGGATCTGCTATTATGATTTTTCGCAAGCCTATATCTCAGCATCTATTCATTAAAATTGCACCAAACTCCATTTGTAAAATATTTATTGTGTGAAGCTATGGTTAAACTTTTGCACAATTTAAACAGTAAGTAGTGTGTGATGGCCACAATAAATACGTTTTCTTATGAAAATAACCAACCCTTCAACTATGATTATAAAAATGTGTTTAAAAGAATAGTATATAAAATACATTTATATTTTATTGTTTTAAAATAAAGAAAAGAAATATACAACACAACAAAAAACAAAACTAATGCCGTATATCCGATGGATATCCGGTCCGGATATCCATATCAGGCAGGCAAAAGGAGCTCTGATAGAAAGCTTAAAAATTATCTTATTGTTTCTATCACTTGTTCTCACAAATTACTCAAAACAGTTTTTATAGAACATAATATACTTAATGGAATATAATTAATGACAGTTTAAATTATTTAAAAACTCTTTTGAGTGCTTTTAAAACACTCGTTAAACTTTATTTAATATGTTCGTTTGGCTTTACTTACTTTCTTTTCCTGACTTCGTTTTGTTTACATTCTTTAGACATCGCGTTACAGTCTTGTTGCCAGATCTGTTACTATCTGGAGTTTGTTCGGAGATTGCAGAATTTCACCACAGATGGCATTGAATGGCGGTTGAATATTTATGCTGTGTTGAGCCGTGATTGGCTGTTTTGCTCTCTGATCATACTGCATGCTTTAGAAACTCATATAAATAGAGGTGTTTTATTTTGAATATGGGTGGTGAATTCGACTGGTAAAAATGCTGTAAGATTGTCGTTTTATCTGAGGCTGGCCCTCGTAAATTTATTTATTATATTATTCAATTGGCTGTTAAGGTTTTAAGGATGCAAAGTCAGTTAAAGTTTTAAATAGTTGTAAGAATATGTAAAGTTCGTTTTCCGTGTTAGCAACCATAGCTGTTTTGAAGTTGTTAATTGTTAAATTATGTGTTCAAATGACAGTTAAAAGTTTTAAATAGTAAGTTCATTTTATCTGTTAGTTTTTCGGAGACTACAGCGTTTATTTGAACTGTACTTCCTTTTTGAATGTCATCTTTAACATTTATTTTTCCTATTCTATATGTCAACCTGGCAACCATAGTTTCTTCACAAATATCGTACTGTGTGTCAACCTGGCGACCGCAGTTTTCTTTTTGAACTTTACCTATGAATATTCTTCAACTTGTCAAGTTTTTTTCGTTTTTTCTATACTGTGTGTTAACCTGGCGGCCATCTTAGTTTTTACAGAGCTGCTACTTCTACTAATTCAATATCATCAGTTTTTTTTTTTTTTTTTTTTTGTTATATGTGATGTCTCACTTGGAAAATCTGGGAGTCAGGAAAATTTTTAAAGGTAAAGCCTTCTTATAAATTAAAATGTTAGATTTAATTTATTGGTCAGTTCAGTTGTTTTGAAATTAACCTTTGATAATCTTCTTTGATAATTTTTGAATATAAAAGTTGTTTTTTTTACATTTGTTAAGTTTATTATATACAGCTAAACTAATTGTTAAATATTTTTTCTAATTGTTATTGTTGGATAATTTTTTTGAATCTTTAAAAGTTCTTTTAATAAAAATATTTAAACTGAATTTGACTTTTGGTTTTCTTGTTAAAAATATTTATATACTAGTCATTAAGTTTATTAAACTTCTACTGTATGTCTGCTTAAATATTATGGAAATAAAAGTTTGACTTTTTTATAGTCTTATATATCAAGCTCCAGATATCCGATATCCGGCAAAATCACTATCCGTTTCATCCCTACTATGAATATTCAAATTTGAAAATTTCACAAGATTTTCTTAACATGGCAAAATGGGGACAAAAATTTGTGCTTTTGATATTTTAATAAATATAACATTGAATTGCTTTACAATTTAAGTTTTCTATGATTTTTCTGAACAATGGGAATGTTTGATCAGCTGCATAATTTACCAAAATGATTCATGTCTGTATTGAATTTCAGTTCATTTTAAAATTTAACGTAATTGTCAGGAAAAACCTGAAAATATCAGGATTTTCTTTTCTTGAAATAGTGTAGGAACACTATATATGTTAGATTCCTTTTTAAAAGTACTGGTGATAAAACTGATTTAAAAATTAGAAATGTTGACAGTTATGCATTAGGTACTGCACCCTTCTGAAAATGTCTTGAGGAAACACTAACAGCACTCCTATATTTCCTGTTTTCCTATATATTTATGAAACCTATATTTTTTAATTGTCGCTCAACATTTCCTATATTTTAGTTTCAACTACTTCCGAACGTCCAGTTGAATGCACAGTATATTTTAACTCTAAATCTTGCCAAGAGATGGCACTACCAGCAAATGATGAACCATGTTCATTATTTAGCCAGCAAAGCATTGTCTGTGCAAAGGTGCAAAGCAGTTCATGCTATATGTTGCATTTGATGGTTAGTGGGTTAACAGTAAACGTGAATTTTCCTGATGAGGATGTTTCTGAGATCCCCAAGACGAAAAATATATGTATGTTAGGATGGTCCTTAAAAATTAACATTTAAATTTTTGTATGGGTTACCTGCTTATTTTGTTCTATGTATAAAATAAAGACTTCCACAAAAATTTAAAAATTTTAAAACAAGTTTTAAGGGTGGCGACCAAGGTTTGAAAAAATTTAAAAATTGACAATTTTGACATATTTTGTAATTTTATTATAAATAATTATATTTTAATTACATTAAAAATCGAGACAATGTACATTAAAATATTCAATTTAAAATATTAAAATACACATAACATAAAATTAAACGTTTCGAGCCTTATTTTAGGCTCCTCCTCAGTAAAATGCATCAAAAGTAAACGATAAAAAAACAATAGATTTCCTTTACAAAAGTACAGCATATTCAGCAGAACTTGTGCATGCCTCATTAAGCGGGGAAAAATTCAGCTTCATATACCAGCCTTTCAGGAAAATTCTTGAATGATAATTTGAACAGTTAGATACGATTATTTTAGTATTGTTAAAATCATGTAGATGGTGGGTTTCTATAGCATACTGCACTATTTTAGAATGAATATCGTGATTTTTTTAAATTTCTTTTATGTTCGAGTATGAAGGGAACGGCCAGTTTCACCAATATAAAAGAATTGCAAGATTTATAAGGAATATTATAAATAACCCCTGTATGTGAAAAGGGGGGGGGATACTGATGAGTAGCCTAAAATAATGCTCAAAATGTTTAAATTTATGTTATGTGTATTTTAATATTTTTAAATTGAATATTTTAACGTATACTGTCTCGATTTTTAATGTAATTAAAATATAATATTTTATAATGAAATTACAAATTATATCAAACTTGTCAATTTAAAATTTTTTTAATAAAACTTGTTTTGAAATTTTAGTCGAAGTCATTATTTTATACATAGAACAAAATAAGTGGGTACCCCATAAAAAATTTTAAAGGTTAATTTTGAAGGACCACCCTAATGTACATATATATGTAACAAGTCACATGATTGAATTGCTTCATATAAAAGAAAGATACTACAACGATGGTCACTATGTGACATGTGAGAGCTACACAAAATCAATTCATTATATGGTTTTTCTTTAAAATAAAGTAACACGTATAAAAATAATTTTTTCGAGTTTTTTTATTCATAATATAGGAGGCAAATATATTGAATTTAAATGATGCAACAGTTGCATACAGATGGAAAGTTTATAATCAATGCAAAAAGTAGAGAAGCTTTAGTATAATTGATATATCGATATTTTTGCATAGTAAGAAAAGTAATAATTATAATAAACTATTTTATAACAAAAATAAATAAATATATGTTTGTAATGATATAATATAGATAGATGTAAAACCATTTCAAACATGAAGAAGGAAAAAAAAAAATTGTGTGTGTGTGTTTATCTGTAAAAATCTTTAAAAAGAATAACATAATCAATCATTTAGTACATATATTATTGACAATGACGAATTTTATTATGCATGTTAAAATTACTATCTTCCCCCCCCCCCTAATATTGTATATATTAATTCATAACTTATTTTCTAATATGTTTTTCTTAAACTACATTTTTTGATTAAAATAATTAATTTAATATTCATTAGTGACCAATTTTTTTTTTATCAATTGAGTTTTTGTTAATATTGAGATATTGTGGATAATGTGAGATTCTAAAGCCCTCCAATGAATTCCATGGATCCTTAATTAAGGATGGATCCTTCCATGGATTTCTTCCTTAATTAAGCTGTATTATAATGTAATTAAAATCTACAATTTATATTGATACTTCCAAAACTGTTGAAGACTGATATTTTTTGAAATGATAGATGACACTTTAGACAATGCATATTCCTTCTGTCTTTTCTTTTAAAATAGTATTTATATTATTGCATGCAATTGCGGGAATATTTTTGAAACAGATAATGAGTAGAAACTATTCATGATGAATTATATAAATGTATCATCATGGTAATTCCATTGATATTCCTAAAAACTGATAATTTTTTTTGTGTGGAGCCACAGAACACGTTCCTATGGCCCTATGCACAGGGCTATTGCGGAGGGAAATTTAAATACCACTATTTTTAAATAGAGGTATTTTTTAAATAGCTATCAACAAATATTTAAATATAAAATAATTATATTAAAATATAAAAATTTCCCTTTGTGAGAATCCTGATACTGTTTACACAATTTTAATATTTCATACATAATTTTTGTATGCATATACGTATCTCCTTCCTAAATTAATTTCTACAAAATTCCTATATTTTGAAAATCCAATTCCTATATTTCCTGTAATATTTTTTTAAAATGTCACTTCTAGGCCTGCACTAATTATTTTAAAGCTATGATATAAAATATATATTAAAACTTTTTAGGCTGCTTCACAACCAGCTTTTGGTGCATTTGCAAATCTTCCTCAGGTTTCTAGTGGTAAGTCATTTATATTTCTTATCTTATTGATGTTAATTATATCTAAGAATTTAGTTAAAATGTAACATTTCTTGTAGAAAATATTGTTTCTTATAAAATAAAATTATTAAAACATAAATTTTGCTTTGAAAAATGGATCCAATTAATTCTTTGATTTGAATTTTGTGTTTTCAAATTAACTAAAAAATTAATATATTCATTAAAAAGTAGCAGCAACATGATGCCATGCCACTTCATATCTTCTGGTCAAATATTAATACTTACAGCATTGAACAAATTTTAAGTAGAGAAAAATATCTTGCCATTATTTTTTTTAGAAATGAGAAATTTAAAGTGTAGTAAACTTTACTGGAAGTGTAGGTAAATATTTGAATAATCTTTAAAAGAACTTATTGTTGAAGATATAAAACATTCAGAAGGAAGGTTGTGCTAATTTAATTTCTTTGAGTTGATTTTATTATTATTATTTTGCGTACTACTCAGGGTATGTCTAAGAAAAAGTATAGTCTGAAAACTAATTCTTTGCAGCAATCAGTAATTTTAAAACAAACTTTTTACAAAAATTGGTGACATTGAAACAGACTCTTCAGAAAAAGAAATTGTCTCTATTCATGACTCTTCAGAAAAAGAAATTGTCTCTATTCATAATCAGCCTCAAAAATATTGCTGATTTGTGACTAAATCACATTTTAGAAATTATTTTTGGAAAAAGGGCAAAACACTTATTCTAGTCATTGTCGGTTTAAAAAATACATATGTATTTTAGCAGTTGGCTTTGATTAAATGTAAATTTTATCAATTAGGAGTGAAACAATCCTGCTTATTTTTAATCAGCTGCAAAAGTATTGCATAATATGGCAGTTGACCTTAAAAATAAATAAAATTATGTAAAAATAACATTTTATCAATCTGCTAAAAAAAAAAAAAATGAACAAACACGTGCACATCAACATTCTATAAAATTTAAGGAACCTGCAAAGAAGTGATTACCGTAATCTCGCGTGTATAGTCTGCGGACTATGTGTGTTTAAAAAGCAAATTTTTTCACCCGCGGACTATATGGTGGTGCGGATTATCTGCTAGTTATTCACAGTTCAAATCCTCAAAATCAGAATTAAACATGCGAATACTACGAACTGCCGATTCTGACGATCAAATATAAACATAAACAAAAGAATAAGACACAAAGAAAACATCGTATCGTATATCGTATCAGTAGCAAACCATGGAGCATAAAGCAAAAGATCACTATTAGGATAGCACGTTGCTGAATATTCCTGTACTGTTATTTTTTAAATTATGTTCGCAAAATATCATCGAAGTTTTACTGCTGAGCAATACCAATGGCAAACTTTGAGATAATCTTCCAAAAAATATATCTCCTAGTGCTGAATCACAGACAATCGCCCATAGTGCATTTCTAGTAGGAAAGTAAAACTCACTCAATGACTCAACCATTCAACCGGGAATTCCAATAGAAAATGTAAACATCAACTTTAAAGCTTTTTTTTTAATGTATAATTTTTAAAATATGGTTTATTAATAACAAGTACTTCTTTTCTTTATACTGTTTATTTTAATAGCGGGGAATGCTTTAATATTTTCATATAAAACTACATAATAGTGTTTTACTAGCTGTTTTCTTGGGGTTATATTTTTCTCCTGCGGACTATACGGTAGTGCGGACAATCTGATGGTTTTTAAAATAATTTTTACATAAAACTTCACATGCGGACTATGTGCGCGAAATTACGGTAAATAGTTTTAGAAAATTATGTATATATTTGTTATAAAAATATTCACTTTCTCATATATGGAAAATGTTTCATAAACTAATAAGTAGTTTCTAATCAAAGAATGCAATTTACTTGACAAATATTCTAGAAATAATCCACTAAAGCTATTAAATTACATGTAGGGGAGGACGGGGCACAGTGGACCACCCCTATTTAAATCTATTAATATTCAACTTTTTTAGTTCATATGGATACTCATGTATGGCAGCATGGTACTAATTGTATGCAGCCAAAAAAAAAAAACCACATGGGAAATAGTAAAGTAACCATTTTGAGCAGTTTTTATGTTTTGAGCTGCTCAAAGTAAATTTTTCACATTGCAATTTTATAAAGATTTAACTACTGACTATAAATACTATATAGCTGTTAAAGGAAGGCAAGATATTGCTGTTTTTAAAATTCCTAAAAATTATTAGCATATTTGTAGTCTATATATTTTATTTTTATTATTTGTTTTACTCTGGCCCGGGGCACAGAGGACCACCTTCCAATGTGTCTAAAAGTACAAATTAGATTTAATACTTATATTTGTTTTAGCTAAATTTATAGATATAAATATAATGTAAAGTATTATCTCAAAATAATGAATATCTTAATGTTATAATAAAATAAATAATAAATATTTGAAAATAATAATAAATATTTGAATAGTAATATAATTATTAATATCTAAATATATTAACTATTTGATTTATATAGCATTAATAAAAGAAAAAATGTCTAATTTAATATATAGTAAGAATAATTCATTGTTGTTTTTAGAGATCATATGTGAAAAGCAAAAGAAGTAGCTTAACATATTTTAGTTAAATTTATCCTACAAATATAATGTAAATTAATTGTAACTCAAAATAATTTAAAAAATACTAAATATTTGAGTGGTAATATAATATTTATTAATATCTGAATTAAAAAAAAAAATTTGATTTATATAATACTAGCAGGCTTTGCCAGTTTCGCTGGTCATTATATTTAAAGGAAACTCTTTTCTATATAGATTTATGCAAAAATGAAAAAATAATACTGAAATCGCTCAAAAGCTCACTATGCTGCCTATTCCTGCTGCCTTCGGCAGAGTCTTATTCGTTCTCACAGTCTCCGTGGCCTTCCATTTGGGTGCCTATCATATTACAGTTTCGATACTGACAGTATAGAAAAATTTTAAGTAGTCCTTTTATATTTGAATCCCAGTTACATATAAACAACATTATACGTGATGTACATAATATTTGCTTTCAAGTTATTTCCTAATATTTATTTGATTTAATCGATCAACCATAGAGTGACAGCAATTTCAAGCCAAATATAATATTACAAAATGCTATGATCGGCTACGTCTATCGCATGAGACTATTATTACTATGTGGTTATATATACAGTGGTATACATCATAATTATAAGACACGTATCTAATTTGACAAATAGTGAAAGAAAAGATTCAAAGCTTAAAAATATTTTATCAAATACGTCAAAAACATAAATTTATTCTGTTATCACACGTAATTATTTTACAGAAATAATATTTTTATAGAGTTTAATAAAAAAAAAAAAATTAAAAATACCTTGGACAAAATTATAAGACACCCTAACATTTTAATTACAACACCTGCTTTTCTTCGAAAATAAATTACAATATACAAATTTTCTGCACACTGTTATGACATCAGCAGTTAACTAAAGCAGATAATAACCGACTTTACGCATTTACAAGCATGCCACGAGGTACAGAATTAAAAGAAATTGAAATTCGCAAAATTTGGAGATTAAATGGAACTGGTGCTTCAATTAATAATATTTCAAAAGTTATTAAATGCTGTAGATGTGCAATTAGAAATGTTTTGAAAAGAGGAATTAATGGATCAGTGAATAAAAGATCTGGACGTACTCTTTGCTTGCCCGCAAGAGACAGACGCCATGTGCTTTTGTTCGCTACACAGAATAAGATGACCACTACAAGCATTAAAAATGATTTCAAACTGAATTGCTCAAGGAGAACCATTCGCAGGGTGTTGCATAATGCTTCCTATGTGAAATATAAAAATTTGAAGAAAAAACCACCGCTTCTAAGCTGGCTCAAAATGGAGCGTCTAAACGTCGCTAAACAAACTATGGCCTGGACCTCCAAATGGTACTCTGTGTTATTTTCTTATGATAAAAAGTTTAACCTGGATGGTCCTGACGAGTTTCATTATTATTGGCATGATTTATGGAAGTCTCCTCATGTACTAATGAGCTTCCAAATGGGTGGAGGCTCAGTAATGGTTTGGGCTGGTTTTTCGGCTCAAGGGAAAACAGATATTGTTTTTGTGCATTCAAGAATGAATTCCGAAAAGTATAAGAATCTTCTTAAAGATCAGCTAGCCATATATGGTGAACTTCTTTGTGGCGAAAACTACACTTTCCATCACGATAACGTGCCAATTCATGCATCACACAAAACAAAAAGTGGCTTTCAGAGCCAAGTATCAATGTTCTCCCATGGCCTTCTCGCTCCCCAGACTTAAATCCCATAAAAAACTTGTGGGGGATCTTAGCTCGTGCGGTTTACCTAAATGGGAGGCAGTTTTTATGTATCGAAGACCTAAAGAACGCTATAAAATGTGCTTGGGAAGAACTGTCTTGCGATATTTTGTTAGAATTGATAGATTCGATGCCAAATCTCGCATCTTTCATGTTATAAAAAACAATGGCGGCTCCATCAAATATTGAATAATCATGTTAGAGGATTTTCTTTTAGACCATTAGTGTCTGCTAATTATGTTGACCACTGTATTTAGAAAAAACGGTTGGTGTCTTATAATTTTGTCCATTAGGTTTTTAAGTTTTTTCATTAAATTGTATGAAAATATCATTATTATAAAATGTATATTATATATATGATATTGTATATTGTATATTATATATATGATAACAGAATAAATTTATGTTTTTGACATATTTGATAAAACATTTTTAAGTTCTGAATCTTTTCTTTCACTATTTGTCAAATTAGATAGGTGTCTTATAATTATGTCCACCACTGTACTTCATGTTTAGTTAATAGTAGTTGGTATATAGAAAAATAAATTAATATTTAAACTTGATCTTGGTACAGTCTTAATATAGCTTCCTTTGGCTACTTTTGAATTTTTGTTGCCGTTTTGGACCAAAATATAATTTATGCGATTATTGTTCCTATTTCTTTCAATCATTTCCTTGGCGAAAAATATCCAATTTACTTCAGCATCAAAATTTAAAAAATGTCCAGAATTATCAATAAATAAATACCTTTAATATAATGCTGAATTAGCTTTTATGCCAAGCGTAATTCACCCGTGCTTAAAAAAAAAAAAAAAAAATGTAAAGTTGGGGTATATAAAGAAAAATGCTATGAAATAAAATTTAGAAGAAACATGCTAGATTTATATTTTATTTTAAAAAGATGTCATTTTCTCATTCACCGATTTAACATTTAGTAATTTTTTATTTTTCGCGTGAAAGCATATTTCATTTTTTGTTGAAAAATAAATAAATAAATAAACCTCAAACTTTTTTGGCAACAATTAAAAATTTAAATGGCTTATATTAAGGCAATTACCAGTGTATTATTTTCATATTTTCATTAATTTTAAAAAATGTAATCAAATTTCCAGTATAAATAGTAGCCTATGTCCTATTCCAGACTTATCTATCTCTGTACCAAATTTCATTCAGATCTGTTTAGCCATTGTGGCTTGATTGAGTAACAAACATCCATCCAAACTTTCGCATTTATAATATTAGTATAGATTTACAAAAAAAAAAAAAAAAAAAAAAAGCCATTTTTTTTTTCAAGCACATTGCTTTTCTATGTTTTGTGAAAAAAAATTAAGAGTATAAAAGTGGTCCACTGTGCCCCAATCTCCCCTACTACACATAGCACAAAAGCAGTGTTATCTGTATAGCAGAACATGAATACATCACTTGTTTATTAACAATACGAAAGAATTGTACAGTTTCTTAATGACAAATGCACTGTTGAGGCATCTGAACTCAAGTTAACAAGCTCAAAGGTAGGTAGCTTGCTTTATAACCTTTAACAAAGTGTAGGATGAAAAAATTACAGGTCATACTGAAAAAAAACCTGTATATCTCCATTCAAAATTGATAGAGGACTTCCAGATTTTGGCAGTCTTTAAAAGTTGCCCTTCATATAAGCTAATAAATTGCTGTTATTTCATTTTTGTCTTGTGTATTTTCCCAGGAGTAACAGTTAAAAAATAAAGCAATATGTTTTTATTTATAGCAGTTTATATATTTTTAGGGTCGGATTTAGGCTTAAGCCCATGTACATAACAAACGACAACGCGCCAATGGTGAAAATGTGACCTAAACTCCATTACTAATGCACTACTAAAAACAAAATTTTTTTCTTGGAAACTGTAAAAGTGATTTCGTATTTGATAAACATGAGGCATTTTCAGAAGAAATTAATATTGCGGTATCATTCCCATCGGAGTTAGAGCCAGCCCGATTACGAAAAATGAAAAAGAAGTTTAATTATGCAGTCAGCTGATAAATCAACAAGTGATGCTAAACATCATTTTAAGATTTATTTTTATATTTCTTTTCTTGATACAGCAAGAAATTCGAATGATGAGAAGTTCAAACAGACCAAAAAGATAAATCATGTTTTCTGATGCCTTTCTAAAGATTGTGAGTCATAAAAAAATCTTTCAAAGTGATTTTGAAATTATGTAGAAGCTTAGGAGATTATCTGACTCACGGAGACTCTAAGGATGTTGATGAAAGTACACTACAGGAAGTTTTGAATAATTTTTGTGAAAAAGAACTAGCACATTGCGTATTGAATTTAGTAAGAGCAAAAAAATTGTTGCTGACACTTCCTGTGTCTGTGGCCAGTGGAGAACCCAGCTTCATATAATTGAAATTAATAAAAGCTTACCAGCATTCTATAGTGACGTGAGAATGATTTGTAGGACTATCACCATTATCAACAGATCAAGATGAAGCTAAAACAATTCATTTGAAGGATATTGTTTCTACTACTGCTAAAAGTAGCGTCGAAAAAACAATAATATGCAATATGTAATAAAAATAATATTATAGTTTTAAAAAATTAAAGAACACACTTTTATAGAAATGTGAACAAAAAAAAACACAAAATATCTATCTTAGTATTAAAATGCAGGGTAAGAGAAAATCATGTGAGTGACACACCGTAATATTTACATACATTTAAATCTTTAATTAAAATAACTTAGAATTAAGCAAAAACCATTTTTTAAAAATCTCCCCTGTCTGGGATCGAACGCTGGACCTTTAGGTTCGTAGCACGGAGCCTTACCTCAACGCCACATCGTTCACGTAGGGAAAGTATTTTTTTACAATATAAATTTTTTGTTTGCTCCCAGAGCAGTTACAAACATACATACATACAGGTGAAGCTAATAAAAGCGTATTAATAAATAGTTGATTATTTATTACAGTATTTGTATGTGTATAATTGTCTGTGTGTCTTACATTTTTTTAAAATTCGTTTTAATGGAGCGCCATGAAAATTTTTCGCCTAGGGCACCAAATTTGCTTGGGCCGGCACTGCTAAGCGGCAATCATTCAGAATAGTCTATGAACACAACTGACAGCAAGAGTCACTCTGTCTCTTATATATTTTTTAATGGGGGAGAGTTAGGCAAAGAAAAATTTGTAGATTCTGATGGAAAGTTCTAGAACTCAGCTTCTGTTCAACAAAGAGCTTTGAAACTTCGAGAATCCTAAACTACCATTTTTGCCAAATTTGATTGCCAAGACCCACTTCCATGGAAGTGAATGGACTGTCCCCTTGTTTCCAATTTGGCTGTAAATCTACTTTTACTGCAACAGCAGATTTTAAGACAGGAAAGATGTTTAATTGAATGCAAAAATGTTACTAGGGAAATAGGGGAGAGTGGAGATGAATGGGACATTTTTCATGGTTTCATTGGTAAAGTTGGCCATATGTAATTCAGAATTTTGTAACATGGCTCATAAGTACACCTCAGTAATCAGTTACATATAAACATACTAACTTTAATAAAAAGTTATTATTTGGGTGGTGTTGTAAGGCTGGATGGTTGGGTGGGTTTGTGAAATTAAATTAAATAAAAAAAAAAAAAAAAGTAGAAGGCTTGTTGCATTTGCTTTGTATTACTATGCAAACTTTCATTTTCCAATAAAATTTCAGATTTTTCCTTTTTGAGTTGTCAACTATATTTAATGTTCTAATTATACTGTTAAACACAATGTGATCAATCGGTGAATTTCATTGTGGCTTCGTGGTTTCATTGTTGTTCATCTGCTTTGAAATTTTGCATTTTTAAATTCATATGGTTCCTGTTCTGGTTGTGGCAGGCTGGGGGAGTGTTGCCGGCGTGAAACTAGTGTAGCCCCACAGGCAAGTCACAAGTCTTGCCGCCTGCCTCCTTCTTCCTATCTTGTGTTTCTTGGGTTGTTTTTTCATTAATTTTGATAAGTTTATGGTTTTAAGTTAAGATTTGTTGTTTTACTTTATTGATTCGTTTGTTTTGCAGACTGTTAATTAATAAATCTGGTTTCTTTACATTAATGTATTTCATCCACTGATGATTTTTTTTTTTTTTTTTTTTTAATCTTATTGGTCATTGGTGTTTCAGTGATCTTGTATCTGTTGCTTGGCTTCTACTATGCTTAATAGATCATCTTTATTATATTTATATATAAATAAATATATATATATATATATGCATGTGCATTGTCCCATTCATCCCCACCTATGGGGATGAATGGGACAGGACTGGAATTAACAAAGAAAAGAAAACAAAATGGAAAGTAAATAAATTTTTAAAGTTAAATTGGTTTATGTGATTTTATTACACACTATGAATTTACTGAAATTAATACTACTCCGATTCAAAAAATTAGAATAATGTAAAAAAGAATGAGTTTGATGTTGCTAACGCGTCAATTTGCATACTGCGTCCAGGAAAAAATATATTAAAAGTATCTAATTATCTTCAGAGCATTTATAAATATAACATAAATATTTATTTTTATCTGATATATTAATAATTAACTATTTAAAAAATATTAGAATAATTCAAAGAAATAGAATACCTCGATAGCATGGTTCAAAAAATTAGAATATTCAAATTTTTCTTATAAGTTGAGAGAACGGCTGCGGGATTAACATCTGTGGGACTATAAAATGTGCTCTGTTGAAAATGAAAAGTCGTTTGGCATTTGATTGTAGTGTAGTATTTGCTTAATATGGGACGAAAGAGCGATTTATCTGAGGCTGTGAAATATCGTATTGTGTACTTGCACGAAATAGGAAAAACACAACTTTTTATAGCAAAAGAAGTGAAATGCTCTCAAGCAAGTGTGAGTAGAGTTTTGAGAGAATATTCTAATAATAAGTGTTTTCAAAATAAACACTTTAAAAGTGGTCGAAAGCCAGTAACTTCAAGAAGAGATGAAAGGCAATTGAAAAAGATTGTGAAGAAACATCGTTTTCGGAGTGTGAGATATGTGCATAGAAAATGGAAAGAAATGGGTATAAATGTCTCCAAATCTACAACACTACGACGACTTCGCAAATTAGGTTTTAGATCACGTGTGCCTAAGATAAAGCCATTCTTATCATCTAAGCAAAGGGCTGCTAGAGTTAAATGGTGTAAACAAAGGCTATTTTGGGATCACGACGATTGGAAAAAGATACTTTTCAGCGATGAAAGTGTGTTTTGTGTGTCACGGAAATCAAGGTATACGTGTCTGGAGACTCAAACATGAAGCTTATAAGAAAGAATGTTTAAAACGTTCGTTTAAATTTGCGACCTCTGTTATGGTATGGGGCTGCATGACTGCTGAAGGCCCAGGCAGGTTGTGTATTGTTTCCACAACAGTCAATTCAGAAGTCTATCAAGAAATTCTTGAACATTTCATGATTCCTTCAGCTGAGGATTTATGTGATGACGATTTCTTGTTTCAGCAAGATTCAGCTTCTCCCCACACTTCCAAATCAACAACTAAATGGCTCAAAGAGAAGGACATACCTGTACTCCCTTGGCCTGCAAACTCACCCGATCTAAATCCTATCGAGAATTTGTGGGGAATTATGAAGAAACGACTTCAAGAAGTTGCGCCTAGAGACAAAAAAGAACTTATTTTTAGTATAAAGAGCATATGGGCGAATTTGGATAAAAAAGATTGTGAACCTTTAGTTACAAACATGCCAAAACGTTTAAGAGCTGTCATTAAAGCTAAGGGTGATGCAACAAAGTACTGATTAGCAAGTAAAAATACTTAGAGTTTAAATTATGTTCAATATATTTTCATTATTCTAATTTTTTGAACCATGTTAGAAAGTATTCTAATATTTTGAATTTTTTGTTGTTAGCTGATTTAAATATATTTTCTATTTCATTGTAATGTGTTTACATTTTTATAATCTGCAAAATATGCAGATTCATATTATAGTACTTTATATTTGATATTGTTGATTATTTATTTGATAAATTCGATTTTCATTTCCCTTGACCATATTTCTTTTCATTATTCTAATTTTTTGAATCGGAGTAGTATAAACTGATATATTGGCTCAAATTAACATCAAAAGGCAAAAGTCCTTTGGTTCTCACAGTTCCTAGTGTCTATGCTTTGGTAATTTAATAAGACCTAATCTAAAAATAAATAAGACACTAGAAAGAGAGAAATCATTGTAATGTAATAGAGTACAAATTATCCAGATAAATTTTTGTTTCCGACTGATAAGGAAAATCAGCATTCTATTCTGTATTACATTAATAGTCACCAGGATTTATTTAATTAGCTTGATTGAAATTGTGATTTTAATCAAATTATTATTAGTTTATTTATTTTTTAATTATTGATTTAAGTTGCATTGAATATTCTAATTTCTAATTTTTTTAATCATAATTATTATAAACAAAAATCAGAACAATTAATTTCTTTTTTCTAAGTCCACAAAATTAAGAATCCTGATATTCAATATGGCTAATTTACATTTTAATACAATTCTTGTGTAAAATTTTAAATTAGTACTTAGTGGGGAATGTCCCATTCATCCCCATTTAAACTGTCCCATTTATCCCAAGTGTCACATGATCATATAAAACAGGAAATAGGCTTAATGAACAATTGTCAGTATTCTTCTTGAATATCATAAACACAATAAAAGATTATGCCTTTACACCATATAAGAGTTATATTAACTTTAGTTAATATCTTAAATAGTTAATGTCTTAATTACTACCTAATTGAATCAGCAAAAATTTACTTTGCCAGCTGAAAGAGACACTTTAATTTTTTTCTGCCCTTCTATGGATAGCACAATTCTGAAACTATACTTGATGAATGATCTCAGTGCTGTCATATATCGGGGGACAATATCAAGTTTCTGGTACTTGCAAAACATAGAAGTCTAGCTATTGTCCCATTCAACCCCACTGATGTTCTGTTTTCAGCATCTTGCTTTCTCTGTTTCTTATACATGCCAATAAGGGACATCAAAGGCACAAGAGGCACCATTTGACAGTTCAGACTTTTTCAACGAGGCTGTTGAAACTGGATAGATTTTTTTGTGATTTTTTACTGTTTCAGTGTATTTTTAAGCGTTTTACAAAGCATTCTGACCTTTTTGTCACTTAGAAAAATTTGAAGTGACATTACTACTGTAGGACCCACATGATCTGATTCCTGAGGGCCCACTTGCCATCGGGCAAATTGACAACCTTGTCAGTCCGCCACTGCCTACTTTTATACAGCAACCAATCAGCCAGTATTGGATTTTTGCCTAGGCTTGCCATACCTGTGTTGATGGAGGTTTATTAGTCTATTAAAATTTGAAAAACTATTTAATTTTAAACGCATTTAAACATAAATAGCAACTGGGATTCAAAACCGATTAGGTTTTCAATTGACAATACAAACAAATTTGGAAAGTAATCAAACATGTTTTCATTTCATGGGTAGAATAATTTTAAAACACGGAAGCCAATTAAATATATTTTAATTAATTACTAAATACCTTACTGTCAGCTTCAGGAAGTGGTTTTTCAGCGGTGAAGTACTTTCTTCGTAGCGGGATCCTCTCTATCAACACCAAGAGGAAATCACAAGTGAACACCACCAAGTGGCTAGGTGTTGATAATGAGGGGGATCCCCCTACAAAGAAAGTACTTCACCACTGAAAAACCACTTCCTGAAGCTGAAAGTAAGGTATTTAGTAATTATTTAAAAGGTAGAATAATTTTGTCAAAATAATTACGTAATGATTTAAATGTAAAATATCGAATTTAAAGCTATAAAGATAATATTATGAAGCATGGCAGCTTATCTATTTATGAAACCAAATACTTTCCATATTATTTATGGAAAATATAAATGAAATGTTTCTGAGTAATAAAAAAATATATATATGCCTGTTTAATCATATATTCATAGAAGAAACCACATAAAGTAATTTTTTCATGATTTATATTATCCTCCCCTTATATTTCGAATTATAAGGGGGGGGGGGGTCACCATAACAAAATGGGTCTAGGGTGCAATCTAACTTAAATCTGCCTCTGTATATTTTAAGGTAAAAATTAGGTATACCTCTGTTAATTACATTCAATAAAAGAATGGATCTATTAATCAATCTCTTCCTTTTAATATTCATATATTAACTCCGAAAATACACTATAGATTGAAATGCTTTTTTAATTTGTTTATTTAAAAGTGTGGCTTTTGAATTTCAAAAATTTTGTCATTATTACCATTTCTTTTTTTTTTTCTTTTTAATTATGAGTTTTTCTAAATGTATTGCTCTATTTTATGGACTTCAGCTCTTTGTTTGGAATTGAATATAAAATGTAGATTTTCTGTGGCTGATAAAATTAAAATTTAAATTGTGTTTTAGATCTGCAAAATGTCTGAAATATTCTTTTAAGCATGAATTCTAAGTTTATTACTGGATTTTCTTTTATTTAAGCATTATGATGCATTCTTATACTTTTTGAACTTTCTTCTAGTTTTGAAATTATCTTAAATTGAATTTTCTCAAGTTTACAAAAAATATTGCTAGCAAAGTATGATAAAATTAACTAACAAGGAGAAGTCAAAACATGGAGAATTCAATTTGGAACAAACTTGTGCAGAATTATAGTATACTACTAAGCTAGCACTATATTAAAGCAGCAGTGCACACTAACCAAACAATTTTATGAAAAAAATTCTAGTTTCATTAATTACTTAAATACAAGTTATTTTTGAGGGGAGTCAACACTCCAGTGGCATACTTGGTAGCGTGCACAGCTACAGTCTGAAGGTTCCCGGTTTGATGCTACTCCTGAGTCACTTTTCGTTTTTTAATTATTTATAAAGACATTTTATTTTTACTTTATTATTTAAACAAAGCTTATTATTTATTTTTAAGTTATAGAAAATTATGAATATTACAAATCCCAAAAGCATCACTTTAATACCTATATATTTTTTAATTTTGTGTTTAATTATTCAGAAGGTTAAATTTTACAATCATACATCTTTACAACTGTTCAACCACAGTTTTAATAGCAAAATAAATAAAACCCTGAACTACAAATATAGAAATAAAGATAAAACAGGTAAGAAAATTAAAATAATTAAATAGATTGAAGTATAATAAAGATAGATATGCCATTTGAATTTTGGTTTGAGCCTCCTGTTTCAATTTTAATGTTTATTTTACATAACTGCATAAATATTAGAGAGTAGCTGAAATTTTATTTAGTACATAAAAACAAGGTGTCTACTAGGTTATGAAAATCAGCAATAGGTCATGAAAGTCAAGAACATGTCATGAAATTCGACTGTTGGTTTGAGTCCTGTATTAGGTCAGGTAACCCAGTTTCACAGGTCGGGATGAATAATTTTTTTCTCTTGACATTCTGGTTGGGTTGACTGAAATTTTTTTTTTCTACGAGTCAGGTCGACTTGAGAACATCTTTCAAAATAATTTTACCATAATAAGCAGGAGTTTGTTTAATATAATTATAGCTGCATAACTGATGCAAACACACTATATATATGTCCTGGATTATAAATATGTGTACCCAAATTATTATAGTAAAATAAACAAACTTATCAGACAAAAGCTATTAACAAAGGAACATAAAATTATTATTAAAAATCTAAGCATTAAACCATAAACTACAAACATTAAACTTGAAGCCCATTTTGTACATAACTTAAATTGCAAGATTTTTAGATTAATTATTAATTTTCATTTAGATTTTGGGTCAGGTGCAGGTCATTAAAATTCTGTATTGTGAATTCTGGTCGATTTTCGGGTTACTATTACCGTAAAATCCCGATTATAAGCCCCCCCCCCCTCCTTACTTTTAAACAATTTTGAATTTTTTCTATAATCCTAAAAATAAACCCTCCCCCATTATTTTTTCATTTTAAGTAAAAAAAATTTGAAATTTTGTGTATATTTAATTATTTTAAAATTTATTCTTTAAAATAATTTTACAGCAAAAAATACTAATTCCCTTCTTCCCTTTTTGTTTTAACAAAATAATAATGAAGTAGGAATGAGAACTATAAAATAACAATAGCTCTACATTGAAATTATTCAGCTATTTTTCGATAGATGGCAGCACTATTCTTTTTTCCAGAAAAATATTCATTAAAATAATAATTGAATATATAACTAAGCATTTCTTCATTTACGTTTCATAGTATATAAATAATAAATAAAGTTATTTAATTTATTTATTTAGCGAAGATTGCATTTTTTAAATATTACTAGTTTCTCTCTTAATTTAATTATTTCAATTATAAAGATTGGCGAAGCAAAAGACAATCTTTGTATTAGAGAAGTAAGTCTTTTGTTTACCTTTATTATCAAAATTAAAAGTTTTCTTGAATGTATATATTTTAAATTAGTTATTGGAATGGTAATAATTAATTACATCAATATAATAATTAATTTGTAATGTGCATGTCTGATTATTATTTGGATTGCCTTATTAAATAACTTTTTGTATCAATAGATGGTGCCAACATGCAAATTTCCCTTTTGTTAAAAAAAAAAAAAAAAAAAAAAAAAAAATGTATTTTTGTAAAATGTTATGTTTAACAACAGTATATAAAATAAGTTTTATGCATTTCACATTTACCTAAATATATATTCTTATTAATTTGTATACTCTAAATTAATTAATGTTTGATAAACTTGAAGATTTACCTTAACAATGGTAAAATCAGTCTTTAATTTTTTCTTTCATGTTAACCATATGAAAAAATTAATTTAAATTAATAATAAAATAGATTTTAAATTCATATTTTAAAATTTATTTCTATAACTTAAATTCAGTTCTGGATTAGATAACATTAGTTTCATTCTCTGGTGATAGATGGCACCGCCACAACTTTTTTTTTTTTTTTTTTTTTTTTTTTTTTTTTTAAGAAATTTCTAATCTCGATAATAAGCCTCCCTCCTATTTTTTACTGACTTTCATTTGAAAAAAAGGGGGGGGGGCTTATAATCGGAATTTTATGGTATTTAGTAGTGTAAATATATAATTGTGATTATAATCCTAATATAATCATTTATTTCTTAAAAAACAGAATTATCTGTGAAAATGTACCAGCATTCTAACTTTTGTTAACGAGAAAAAAATAATAATAATTTTTTACTTAACATTTACATTTTCCAAAGTGTATGTGCTTAAAATATTTTGTTAATCAAAACAGTATTAATGCAATAGAATGAACTACTGTTTTTCTAATTCAGAATGTATTCTATTTTGAAGTACAGAAAAAACATCCAAATGCAATTTTTTTTAGATGTATAGTTATGTATTTTAGTTTAATAATAAATTGTATTCTTAGTCTTTTCATGGAGGAAAAAGAAAAAAGTTTGTAGATTAAAAAAAAAAAAAAAAATATGCATATACTCCTCTCCTTAATGCAAGGGAAAAAATGACAATTTTCAAATCCCCAAAAAAACTAATAGTTGCAGTGTTATAATGTTGCAACTATTTTATTGTTGTAGTATATTAAAATTAGTTTTATGTGTCTGTTTTGAATTGATTTTCATTACTATTTAACTCTTAATAAAAAAAAAGTTTTCATTTATATTTTTTCTTTTTTTTAAAACGGCTAATAATGTTGTTAAACAATAATTTTAAAAATAAAGGTGATATATCGGTACAAAAAGAAAATGAATGTCAATTTAAAAAGAAAGGTTGGATAAGTCGTTAAAAAAGGTCATGAAAATTTTTTTGAGGCCATGAATATTTTTTCTGTGAAATCAGTAGACACCCTGAGAAAGAGAAAAAAACAACTAGTAAATGTGAAAGGAAAAAAAAGTCTGCAGTTTAATATTTAAAGATTTTTTTTTTTTTTTTTAATGTTGTATAATTCCTACCCCACCCAATTTCCTGACTATTTATTCTGCACAACTGGAAAATCTTTCCTTTAAAGTGTCAGTTGTTTTTTGATATTTGTAATTAAAAGATATATTATTTATTACGGATTTCATTAGTATACAATGTTGGTTTTAAGAAAGATATAGCTAGTGTATAAGAAAATGAGGAAAAATTGTTAAAGAATCATCATTGTACAATGATGCGTTGAAATCTAGATTGAAGGATGATGTTATGTGCTTCAAACATTTGCTTGTCAGGTATAATTTAAATGTGTTCTAATCTTGTATTAAAATTTCTCATGAAGCTATATTGATTGGAGAAGAAATTGTTTGGATAGTAATTATATATCTATATATACAATTGTGATTAATATTTCATTATAAAAACATAAAAAAATGGCCTTGATTGGAAGTTTCTTACGAAGTTTTCGCTTGAGTCTGTGGCTTCATCAGGTACAATTCACTTTGTGTGTGTTGGCAGTCGAAACTGATGAACTTCAGCTGTCTCCTTCTTTCTGTCTAACTAGGTGTCACCACTTGTAGTCAATGCTTATGGATGGCCAAGTAAGGTGGACCTGTTGAAGCCACAGGCCCGTGGCAAAAACTATATGTGTAATGTAATTAAGAAGTTTCACTTTTAAATTTTAAGTAGATTAATATATATATATATATAGATAAGCAGGCAGACATGGTTTGTACAGATTCCTTATACTCCTTAAATTTTCATAATGCAAAACTCTTAAAATTTGTTGCTTCGAACATGTTTTATTATTGTTGATGTTTTTTTACAGTACATCTGTTTATTTATATTTAACGTACTCAAACATCAAACCATCTCAATTATATATATATATTAAAAACAAAAACTATTTTATTTACGAGACAAAACTTTAGTTAAAATACATTTAAAACAAAATATACATTTAAAATTTAGATTTTTCAAAACCCGTCCAAGTTTCCTCATCAGTATCACTACAACATAATTTGCAAGCATTGCATGAATACACAAGAAATGTATAGAATATTGAGGAGCCAGTGTGCATGCTTCATTGATAGTGTAGAGGTGGCTGGCAGTGTGCCAACTCAAGGAAAATACTTGATTTATAATTATCATAGCCAGAATTTAGAACTTTTACATTATCGAAGTCAGGAATATCATCGGTTTCTATTGAATGGATTACAATTTTAGAATTTTGGTTGCAATTTTATATGACCGTCTGTGTTCCTGTAGTCTAATTCTTGCCGTATGGCCAGTATCACCTATATAAACATAGGTTCAATTTTTACAAGGAATTAAATATATTATGCCAGTTAGATCCAAAGAAGGGGGTATTAAAAATTGTAAATATGTTTATATGCTGTGCAGCAAGAATTAGACTACAGGAGCACAGACAGTCATAAAAAAATTTCAACCAAAATTCTAAAATTGTAATCTATTCAATAGAAACCAATCAATATAAAAGTTCTAAATTCTGGCTATGATAATTATAAATCACGTATTTTCTTTCAGAGTTGGCACACTGTCAGCTACCTCTACACTATCAATGTAGCATGTGCACTGGCTCCTCAGTATTCTGTACGTCTATAAATTCCTTGTGTATTCATGTAATACTTGCAAATTATGTTGTAGTGATACTGATAAGGAAACCAGGACAGGTTTCGAAACGTCTAAATTTGAAATGTTTTGAAATGTATATTTTGTTTTAAATGTATTTTAACGGACGTTTTGTCTCGTAAATAAAATAGTTTTCGTTTATTTAGTTCGATTTGTTTTTTTTCTATTTACAGCTTCACTAAATTATGATTAATAATTTTATTATAAAAGTATATTATTTATCTTCACTTCATTAGATACAGATAATTTATTATTTAAATTAAGCATGGGTATCACATTGGCAGACCGTACTGTTACGGAATTCTCTCCACCAGGGGTCGACGTGTCCGTGTGTCAAGGCACATGTGGTACATGTACTGTTTTGCTCTGCTGTCAGTGTGTGGCAGGCATCTGATATGGAAGGGTCAAAATCGGAAACCCTAAATATGTTAATCTTGTAATATATATAAATAACTGTAAATTTAACATGTAAATAAGTTAGTAAATCATAATTAAGAAAGATGGAATGTTTATTGCACATGAAATATTCTACCACTGAAGTATCAATTAAATTGGTGCATTTGGCTCACAAAAAAGTTTTAATGGAAACAAAAAGTTTTTGTTCTGTCCTAATGTTAATGATAAAAAAAAAGAAAGAAAACATCTACTGAAATAAAAGTGAGGAGTTAGCTTATCTTAAAATAGGAGTCAGGAGGTGAGGAGTCAGCTTAGAGTCCTGTGCGGGTCACCCGAACCCGACAGATGAATTTTAAATCAACCCGAAACCCGACCCGAACCCGACAAAAAAAATTTCATCAACCCGAAAACCGACCCGAACCTGCAACAGAGAATTTTTTGCGACCCGAACTCAACCCGAAACCCAAAAAATAAATCAACATTACTTACTCATCTAAAAATCCTGCAAAACAAGGTAAAATGATATAACCTGATATAAAATAAATTTTCATTGTCACACAGTTGGTAAATTATAAAAAAAAAAAACTAGTATGCTGTGGCAGCCACAAGACATTCTTCTACATTTTTCTGTCAAATTCACTAAGTGCGAATAATTTATTATAACTATTATAACTTCTTAAACAATGCGTTTTTATAATGGTTATCTCACATATCATGGTTCGTACAGTTATTATATGGCATAGAAGTTGAGATATAACCATGAAATTTGCAGATGAAATTTGAAGTATAACGTCACCTATTGGCCGACAAGCATTCAAACTGAGTCAGCATAATGTCCCATAATCTCGCCTTCTCACATGTTAAGTTTTGTTTGATGATACACAATAGAACTTCAGATATAGCTTTCCTTGTAATTGGGGAAATCGCTGTGTAGCAGCGCCACCTGTTGAGCGGTTTACACCAAAAGTTGACAGGCGCTAATATATATTAAATGGCACCTACATACAAATTTATATGAAATTCTGTGCAGTAGTTCTTGAGATATAGCCTTTCCTTAAATTGCGGAAATCGCTGTGTAGCAGCGCCGCCTGTTGGCTGATAGGCATTCAAATTGAATCAGCATAATATCTCATATTAGTCTTCTCACATATCAAGTTTTGTTGGATTATACGCAACAGAACCTGAGATATAGCCTCCCCTGAAATTGCAGAAATCACTGTATAGCAATGCACCCGTCGAGCGGTTGACACCAAAACAGTGTTGCCAGATTTGGGGACTCTTTTATTCAACATCCACCATTAAATTTTTATTGCAACAGGTGCCTAATCACATCGACGATTAATCATCTATTATGTATGTCAAATTTTACTTCTCAAAATCATTGGTGGTAGTTGAATAAAAAAGTCCCCAAGTCTGGCAACACTGCACCAAAAGTTGATAGAATCTAATACTTTCTTCTACTAAATATAGAAGAACGTAAAAAAAAAAAAACTTGTAAACTGCGAAATTTTTTAATTTCCAGAATGTAAATGCGAGGTTATACTGTATTTGTATTTCTTTAATTTATATATTAACAACAGCCGAGAAAGATTTATAATACTTTTCTAATTTTCTACAAAAGATACATATTAGTTCCATTGAAGAAAAGAAAACAGATCCAGATACAAATACAGATCTATTTTTCTGGCGGATATCTGCAGATACGAATAGGGAGCTCCGGTACATGTCTGCCCACCAGCGGCCGAGCGGTTCTGCGCTCGAAGCTGGTAGATGGGAGGTGTCGGGTTCGATCCCAGGTCGCGCTCATCGACCTATCCGTTCAGTGGTTTAAGTGGTTTCCTCCGAAACACGCGTAAATACGGGCTAGGACCCCTTAGAAAGACTCAGAGGATATTCCCCCTATAGGCCTAGGGCACATCTGGAGTTAATCGGCCTTAAATCCTCCAACCAACCAACCAACCGATACATGTCTAGTATGTGCAGAATGTTTAAATTAGTTACATAGTTGTAAACATACCTATAAATTTACGTTTATAATTGTAAAAATATTTTGAAAGGTTGTTCTCATGTCGACCCTACTTGTTAAAAACCAAACCCGACCCGCAAGAAAAAAAATTCAGTCAACCCGACCCGCACAAAAAAAAAGATCAGTCAACCCGACCCGCAAGAGAAATTCTGTCCGGGTCGGGTCGGGTTCGGGTAAAATCGGGTTACCCGACCTGATGCAGGACTCTAAGTCAGCTCATCTTCCATGCTAGGTGAATGGAAATAAAAATCGAAAAAAGAAATCTTCTAAAGTGATGATTCACCGAGTATGATATCTGAAATGGAAATATGTTGCAATTTATAATTATAAAAATAGAAGTAATCTACATTCTTTTGTTCTTTATGTTTTTATTTAGATAACTTAGCTGGAGGTAAGCTCTTTTAAAATTAATAATGGATAAATTAAGTAAAATTATTGAAAAAAGGAAACTCTGTAAGAGCAAGTATAACTAAATTAATTTTAAAAAGTACAAACTTTAGATTTTGAAAATGAAACTTTTGATTCTTTAAATGAGTTATTAGAAATTTTAGATATGAAATCAAAACAATTAAGAGTATGGCAGTGAAATAGAAGATCTTATTAATGATCCTGCTAAATTTAAAAGCGAAATTACTCAATCAGAGGAATATGAAGACAAAATTATTACAACTAAAATTAAACTTAAATCTAAAATTAAGGAAGTAAATAAAAAACAGCAAAAGCAAAGTATTAATGAAAGTACATCAAGTTGTACAGAACAAAATTTTTCAGCATTAAAATTACCACAGTTAAAAATTCCATGTTTTTCTGGTTCTGGTGTTTCAAATTTCATGGAATTCCTAAATTGTTTTGATAATGCGATAGAATCGAATGAATCGCTAACTAAAATTGAAAAATTTCTATTTAAAAAGTTTGCTTGAATGAAGGTACTGCTATTTATTATTCTAGCAGATTTTTCTGAAAACTATACTTGTATCATGCAGGATGTTATCCAAAGTGTCCACTGGAAGAAAGAGCAGGTGACAATTCATCCTTTTCTAGCATATGTAAAGGACACTAGAAAGGATAAGCTGATGTCTATAACCATGTGTGTAATCAGTGACAATTTGGTCCATGATACAACATTTTGGGCTTTCCAAAAAGTAATTATAAGACCAAATATTAAATGCATCTGATTTATATAAATTTATGAAAGATTCTATTAAAGGAATCAAAACTTTTTTTGTAGAAAAATCTGAAATTGAGATTGCTCTTAGTCAATTAGCAGTGAGGTATAAAATTGCAGATACAATTAAAGGAACAAGGTCAAATCACAGCATTGTTCCTATAAACAAAACACAATTATTGGTTTCCAGGGTATCAGATTCCTTCACAACGTTCATAGCTACTTTAGGGAGCAAGACCAAACCACTGACACTTCTGAATGAACAATATATTGCTTGCAAATATGGAATCAACTGGTGGATTGGAAAAATTGTGGAGTGCTGTGATGAATATAATGACTGTAAAATTATATTTATGCATCCTCATGGTCCAAGTACTTTATATATGTGGCCTGAACCTTTGAATGTGTGTTGGATTCCATATGAACATATAATGAAAATTGTGTCTGCTCCTTCAACTAACACAGGAAGAACATATAAAATAACGTCTGAGGAAAATAACTCTATTGAACTATTATTTAAAAATTTCAAGGTGGATTAAATTCCGTTATTTTTTCCCGAGTGTTAAAAAAAGTATGTATAAATTTCATTTTTTGCATTTTGCCCATTTATACTTATATCTATTAAATATATACTTGAAGAAATATTTACTATTTCTTTATTTGTTTTATATTTAAAATATGCAAATTATTGTTCCTTATAAGCTTAAAAGAACAATTTGTTAATTTCTTAACAGTTTATTAAAGCTGCCTATAATCTAGGATATTTTTTTCACTTCTCATGTAATAAGAATTTTAAAGTAATAATATAATATTGTTTTAGTACTGAATTTATTACAATAGTTTTCACTTCAAGCAGAAAAAACCAGAGAAAACACAAAAATCATATGGCAAATTTCATCATTTAGAGCTAGTTGTAGTTGATTGCAATTTTTGAAATTATTGCTATAAATGTAATTTTTGTGTCAGTAAATGGTTTTTTAATATTTGAAAATAAGATTATGAAATATATTAGAATATCTTATTTTTTAGAGACATTTTCACTAAAATAGTTCCATTAACAAGGAGTTTTATACCTCAATATCCTGCGTGTTAAAAAAAAAATAAATTTGTTAAAAAATATTCATTTTCTAATTTTTTTTTTTTTTTTTTTTTTTTTATACTTTAAGGATACATATTGATTAGTGTTTATACCAAATTTTTAAAAAAATATATGACGAGCCTTTTTTTTTTTTTTTTTTTTTTTTTACAGCCCATTTAGTTTGGCTGAATTCTGAAGATGATTTTTTTAATTTTTCAAATAAAAAATAGTAAAACAAATATTTTATTTTATTTAAACACTGGATTTATTTTTCTTACATTAATAGCTTCAATTTGGTACCAAAATTGTTGAATTTGAACTGTTATTTCTCAAGTTATTGCAATTTTTCACAGTAGTACCAAATTCAAGATGGCCGAAATTTTGTGAAAATGACAGTTTTTGAAATATCCATATCTTGGCCAATAATGGTCAAAATGTTTTACAAATAGATATAGGAAGGTTTCAATACCGTAAATATCAGGGGTAATTTTTTTGAAAAAAAATCTGTTACTATGGAGCAACACTCATTGGTTGTCTACACATGGAATGACCCATTGATATTTTGAAACAATATTACAGATGCACTAACTTTATTATTAATTCATATATGTCTAAATTACTTAATTTAGAACCAGTGAGGAATTCATCGAACATTAAAGGATTGCATAAATTATATGATGAGATAGAGATAAATATAAGGAATTTATGCACATTAAATGTTACTGAATGATCATACGGTTACTTATTAAACCTCTTATTTCTTAAATTATTACCTGAAGATTTGGTTTCAGATTTTTCATAGAAAAAGAAATAAGGAAATTAATTGTGAGGTTTCAGAAATAATGACGTTTTTAAGAAATGAAGTGGAATCGTGTGAAATTTGTGAAACCTTAACAAATTCTTTTCAGGCTGAAACTAAACGTAGCGCTTTTCAGAGTTATCAAACCAGTCAAACATATTAAAAAAAAAAAAAAACTTCTCTAAACATAAAAATATACCAACCGCAGCAACATTACTCACACAAATAAAAAATTCATGTATTTTTTTGAAAATTAACTTCTCATGAATCTGTTAATTGTAAAAAATTTGATATAGAACAGAAAATAAACTTAGGTCTGAAGCTCGGTGTTGGTTATGTTTTAAACTGAAACACATAAGTAAAAATTGTAAGTCAGGTATCATTTGTAAGATATGTTTTTCTAGATTTCATCACGAGTCAGTTTGTAGAAAAAATGATAAACCCTCGAATTTATCGGTAGAGCATTGCGCTTTACCGATAAATTCGAGGGTTTATCATTATAAAAATTCAAATAAAAATTATAAAAATTCATGTAGTTTAAATGAAAATGAATGGGACAACTCTAATGTTTCTGAAGTTATTTCTTCTATTTCTCAATGTAATGTAAAAACAAACTGTTCTAAAAATGTTTATTTACAAACTTGCACTGTTATAGTTAAATCGGAAAATAAATCCTGCTTATCAAGATTAATGTTTGAGTGTGGAAGTTAGAGAGCATTTATTAGTGAAAAATTAACGAATGATTTAAAATTAAAAACCATTCGGAATGAAACTTTATCAGTTTATTCTTTTGGAATGAAATGCCCAATGGATAAAGTTTATCGAGTTGTTGAAGTAACATTGGAAAGTACAAATTCTTCTTTTCAAAAAACTCAGGAACTGTTTGTTTCTCGCACTATAACAGGCACTACTGTGAAATATTCAGATGCAAACATAAAAGATTTAATGCAGAAACGGAATTTGAAATTGGCTGATTAAGATAGCACGGATAACAATATTAACATCCTCTTAGGGGCTGATGTTTGTTTGGAATTAATTTATGGGGAAAGGGTACCTATAAAATAAACATTTGTCAGCTTTGAAAAGTGCATTTGGTTGGCTGATTATTGGATTAGACGATAATGAAAGTAGTTTTTCTGAAAACATGATTATTGTAAATAATGCTGTTTTAAATGATTTAAGATTATTTTGGGAAATCGAAGAATTTCCCAATGAAACCAAAAGTCTATCGAAAAAAGGATAATCAGTTAATTAAGGATTTTGAGGTTTCTTTAAAATTTAATGGGGAACGGTGTGTGTGTAGATTAATGTGGAAAGATAATATGGGACCCCCATTAGAATTAGACTCTAATTATGATGTCACAAGCAGATGTTTCAATTCATTAAAAATTGAATTGGATAAAAATCCTGAAATTTTTTATCAGTATAAGGAAATCGTATTAGATCAATTGAAATGTGATATTGTAAGAAAATGTACTGACCAGGATATGAATTCTGGTTATTATATGCCCCACAGAGCAGTAATAAAAAATGATAAAGAAACTACTCACGTTCAGATGGTTTATGATTACATCTCCAAAACAAATGAAAGTAAAAATTCCTTAAACGATTCTCTTGAATCGGGAGTTAATCTATATCCGAATTTATTGGATGTTATACTTAAATTTCGGAAAAATCAAGTTGCTTTTTGCAGAGATATAGAGAAAGCTTTGCTTATGATTGAAATTGCAGAAGCGGATAGAAAATATCTAAAATTTTTGTGGTTTCCGGGCGAACCCGATAATCCGTTACAGACACTTCAACTTAATTGTTTACCCTTTGGGTTAACGACGTTTCCATTTGTGCTAGCTTGCATTTTGAAATTTCATATAGGAAAATATAAAGATGATTATCCTAATTGTTATGAAATGTTAAATTCTTTATACATTGACGACTTGTACAGTGGAGCTAAAACTGCAGAGGATGCTTATGAGTTAACTTCTTTGGCAATAGAAACATTACGCACTGCTGGATTTAAACTCAGGAAATTAAAAACTAATTGTGATGAATTAAAACAACTTTGGCGTGAAAACGAGTTTGAGGAAAATATGGATTTCGAGCAAGGAGGAGGATTTTTGGGATTAAAGTGGAATGCAAGTAAGGATAAAATTAAATTAGATTTAAGGGATGTTAGGGAATCCTTGGAATTTGGAATCACCAAACGGCATGTATTGAGAATAATTTCCAAAATATTCGATCCTTGTAGACTAATTAGTCCATATATAATCAGAGTTAAAATTCTTATTCAAGAATTGTGGGAAAGATGTCTACTATGGGATGAAACTCACCAAATGATTTAGAAAGAAAATGGATATCATGGTGTTCTAAACTTTCTGAATTAGAAAATTTTAGCATTGAACATAAGCTTTTGTCAATGGAAAATGTTAATGAAATATCTCCATGTTTTTATAGATGCCAGTCCTGATGTGTATGCAGCTGTAGCATATTTCCGATATGTAACTAGTGAAAGAAAATTAACATAAGTTTTGTGATTTCTAAATATAAAGTTGCTCCTCTAAAAAGTTTAACATTAGCCTGATTAGAATTAATGGCAGCACTCGTAGGTGCTCGGTTAGAAAATTACATTTAGAGCATTTTTCCAGCCATTACTCAAAAAATATTTTTTCTGGATAACTCAAGAATTGTTCTTCACTGGGTGAAAAATTCATCTAAAGTTTGGACACCTTTTGCATCTAACAGAGTGATTCAAGTGCACTTTCCCTTCCTGAACGCTGGAATTTTTTTAGAGGTTCGGAGAATCCTGCAGATCTCACCACAGTGTTTCTGCTACGGTAGCATTTTTCACGAAATGCTAAAAGACTTATCCAAAATGCGCAAATGAAATATGTTTTCGCTTTTTTGCTAAAGCATCTTACTAAACACAAATTGAAAAAAAAAAAAAAAAAAATCTTCAGCGAAAATATTATAACGAATCTTTCATGGGAAAAAAAATCGCAACATTGATCAAGAAAAATGCATTGGTTCATGCATATAAGGAATATCAAACACTGAACTATGCATAAGAATCGCAAACAGGAAATCAACTTGTAAATAAACATGAGGCATTTGTAATATTATAGAAAATAATAAGAAAAATTATAAATTGTAAGCTAAAAAGCTTTGAATAGTAATAAACAAATTTCACTTATATTGCTTAATTTTTTTATTTATTTATTTTTTTTTTTTTGTAAGTTATGTTTTTATTTTCAGATACAGTATAAGCTTAATATAGTTTTACATGCTATAGTGATAATTATATCTTCAGAAAAAGAATATAAGTCGTATCTAAGACATTCATATTGCTTTAAAAAAGTTTATAATATAAAGTAATAATCTAAAAAGTTTAATGTTTTTCATGTCTGCCAATAAATGAGTTAAAATATATGCTTGTGACAATATTCAAATCGATCTGGTTACAGTCTTACTTTTTTGTTTTTCATTTCAAAAAAAAAAAAAAAAATTACCTTCTGTGTATAACTCTAAGACCTGATTAAAAACTTTTAAGTTTAAATGACAAGTGAAAATCAAACATATCGAGGCGTTTAGAATAATGTGTAAACTGATATTCATCTTTTTCTACTAATTCTGGCATTTTAGCATTTTGCTAAAGCTTTTTTTCTGATTTTAGCTTTTTTGCTAAAGAAAATTTTTACTCAGCTTAAACCTTGTCTCACTACTAGAGGTGAATTGGCGAAAAGTATTATTTCAAGTTCCTTCTGATGGATGGGCCCTCCTTTGTTGTCTCAACCCGTTCACTTGTGGCCTGGTCCAATTTCCATCCACCAATCTGATGACAATAATGTTGAGCAATTAATTTCTAAAGAGTTATGAGCTGTAGTAATAAATACTGTCTGTTTTACTAATCATTATTCTCTCTTAAAGATCATTGAGGTAAATAAATATAGTAACCTTTCTCAACTTTTGCACGTGACAGCTTAGGTAAAAAGGTTTGCGCCCCAATGCCAAGTTTGGCTCTCAAAAATGCCGGGGACCTATATGTGCTTCAGAACTCAAAGAAGCCTTTGATTCTTGGATCAAGACAATTCAACATGAGCATTTCGGAAGTGAAATCCAGCAACTTCTCTCTCAGGATACTATAAATAAAAACTCACGAATTTACAATTAAAATTGTGAACTTAACCAAAACAACTTTTTGTGTTTGAAGGGACGTTTGCAGTTTTCAAGTAATGATCAGCAGGCCCAAAACACCCCCTGCTGCTTCTGACTAACGATAAATTCGTTGGATTACTCATCTTTTATGCTCACATAAAAATGGGCCATTTTGGTGTAGATGCTACTTTAACCCACCTAAGAGAAAAGTTCTGGATTTTTTAATGCAGACAGTTTGTAAAAAGAGTCCTAAAAAACTGTTTGATTCGTAAAGTTTTTCTGTGAAAGCTGGTAATCAGGTAGTAGCCCTCTACCTCCTGACAGAATTCAGAACCCCCGCTTTTGATGTTTCTGGCCTAGACTTTGCTGGACCCTTTTTTACTATTATTGACTGTAAAAAATGTTATTTACTGATTTTTACCTGTGCAGTTACAAGAGCTGTACATTTGGAATTAGTTGTTGATATGAGTACAGATTCATTGTTATTAGGTTTCAAACATTTTATTTCTCGTAGAGGTTTGTTTTTTATATATTCTGATAATGCTAAAGCCTTTAAAAGGGTAAAAGGTGAATTGAAAAAGTGGTGGAGTAAAATTAATAACCCTGAGGTAAAAAACTTGTTTGCCTCTAAAGGTATAGAATGGAAATTCATTGTTAAAAGGAGTCCTTTGTGGGGAGGCTTCTGAGAAAGGCAGATACGTGCAATTAAAACTTGCTTAAAGAAAATTATTGGTAAATCTTCTCTTTCTCTTAAAGAATTAGAAACAGTTTATCTAGAAATTGAAGCAATGATTAATTCTAGACCTATTACGTATCTATACAGTGAACCATCAGAACCCTTCCCACTCACTCCTCCTCACTTTCTAGTTGGAAAAAGATTAATTTCTTTACCTGTAACTAAGCTTAACAAAGACGAATTAATTGTAAGCAGACATTCTTTGGTAAAAAGATATAAATATCAACAAACTCTTTTAACTCATTTTTGGAATAGGTGGAGAAAAGAGTATTTGCTTAATCTAAGATCTGCTTATATATCTCCACAACCAGGTAAGATTTCGTCATTCAAGGTAAATGATGTGGTTTTAATGAATGATGAGCGCTACCCTAGAAACATATGGATGAGGGGTTGAATTTTAAATGTATATCGTGGTCATTGTTTCTGCTACGGTTGCATTTTTCACGAAATGCAAAAATGAAATAACATGTTTTTGCTTTTTTGCTAAAGCATCATACTAAGCACAAATTGAAAAAAAAATCTTCAGCAAAAATATAACGAATCTTTTATTGAAAAAAATCGCAACATTGATCAAGAAAAATCAGTTGGTTATAAGGGAAATCAAACGCTGAACTACGCTTAAGAATTGCACACAGGAAATCAATATGTAAATAAACACTACTGTTTGATTTTTCACGCAGCTTTCAAAAAATGCTGAAACCACGGAGGTAGATATATTAACCTTCTATCTCCGTGGGCTAAACTAGATACTATTCTCACATCGCAACACGGATATATGTGAATCGGCATATTTGTGTGTCGGATCTAGTTTAGCCTCGTACCCACGTGTAGGTAAGGATGAAGTGAGTACTTTGGAAAGTTGGAAAGTGGCTTTGAGTTAAAAGAGAGATTCTTTCATGTTGCTGTGGCTTGTTTTTTCTTCGTTTTTCTTGAATATATTATGGTATAATTATGGATAAATACTTGAAAAACAAAAGGAAAAATGATAATTCTGATTTACAAAGAAATGATGAAAAGAAAGCTAAAACTACAAATACAATTATTAATTACTTTTTGTTTTTCATTTCAAATTTCAAAAATTTTTATTACTTTCTGTGTATAATTCTTTAAAGACCTCGTTAAAAACTTTTAATTTACAAATGAAAATTAGACATTGTGGCGTAATGTGTGAACTGATATTCATATTTTTCTACTGTTTCTGGCATTTTAGCATTTTGCTTGTTTCTGATTTTAGCTGTTTTGCTAAAGAAAATTTTTACTCAGTTTAAACCTTGATCCTGATAGAGATGGTAAAATTTAGCTGTTTTGCTAAAGAAAATTTTTACTCAGTTTAAACCTTGATCCTGATAGAGATGGTAAAATTTGTTCTCTTCTTATCAAAACCCCTTATAGACTGTAGGCCATATGCTAAAAATGTCATTTAAAAACAAGTTCGTTTCAGCTTTATGGGGGACAATCTGAAAATTTTGCTAATATATTCTTTTCAAGATAGGTAATGAAAATATCAAATGTTCTGAAAATAAACTTTGCACATAAATTCCAATTTGAAGGAACTGAGTTTACATTTACGATGCTGGATTACAGCTGTGCGCAATATATTTCTGTTAATATTGGGATTAGTTTAATAAATTTTAAATTAACTTGCACACAAGTACTAAAATCATATTTCTGAAAAAAAGTGCTAAAAAAAAGTAAAATTTTAATAACTAGTTGATCTGCAGATCAGAAGCCTCAAAGTTCAATTTTCATCACTCATTATTCAATAGATCATTGATAATATTTATTTACTCCATATTGTATATATCATTATTATCATCAATTTCAATCTTTATCAGTCCACTGCAGGATGAAGGTCTCTTCTAGGTGATTCCAATCTGCCCCGTTTTTTGCAATTCTTCTCCATTCTGCTCTTCCAAACTTCACAATTTTCTCTCCAACGACTCATTGGTGCCTTTCTCGGTCTTTTGTTCTATCGCGGTATCCAAAATAGGACTGGTGGTCCATCTATCATCATTTCTTCTGGAAAAGTGCCCAGCCCAAGTCCATTTTAACTTCTAGAAATGACATCAGTAACATTGGTTTTATCCCTAATCTAATACAAGTGTTTCACTTTCTTTCTCTTCGGCTGAGTCCTAACATGCATCTCCCTCACTTTATATATATATATATATGACGACTCGCTATATAAACAGATACATTTCTAATGTGGGCTACCAGCCCCTCTTCAACTTTCCGCTGTATATCTCTGTTTATCTCTCTACATATATATATATATATTCCTAATAACAGCCTTCTATTAATTCCTTATAAATAGAAGGCTATTAGATTATTTGATACATAATCTTGTACCAAACTATGATTTGGTACAAGTATTTCATAAATACATGTACCAAATTTCATACAAAAAGATTACCCTGTGTAACCTTGTAAACTAATTATCAATTCTATGCCCACAATTTTCTACAGAAAAACACGCTTTTAAACATTCTAATAACATTTTATAATATGTAATGTAACCATGTTAAAATAAATTTTTAATATATACTGTCTATAGACCATAATGGTACGATATTCTTTCGTGTGTTCCTGAAAAAGAGCCACCATTATTATATACACCAATAAAAATAGTACACCTAATTAATTATAACTCACTTATATTTCAACCTAATTTGACATCATTTGAATGATTACAGAATGTCATCGGAATTCTTTTGTATGGTCCTGTAAATAAAATTAGCTTATTCATACCTCCTGTTTTTTTTTTTTTTTTTGAGAGAGAGAGATAAAACATATTTTTAAGTATGTTTATAACATATGTTAATTCCACTGAATGCAGCATAAACACATTAAAATGCACTTAGATAAAAATTTGTCCATAAGTTCTAATGTTATGAAATTCTTTTGCTTTTCTCTGTAAAAGAACATCATTAAAAACATTTCAACTTATTCTATGTTTTTTAAAAATAATTGTTCGAAATTTGACAAAATTTGGATGATTATATGACATTGTCGGAATAATTTTGTAAGGTCCTGTACATTGATTATGAAGCCTAAGCACACATATTTAATTTCTGTGGAAAAGATCAATTTAAGCATATCAATAATATACACTAATTTCATTTCATTGAATGCAGAGTAACAAAATTAAAATTCCTTAAACGAAATTCATCCCATAGACTCTAATGATAAGAAAAAATTTGGTGTGTCTCTGTACACGATCCATAAATAATCTAGACATAAAAAATTACACAACTATTTCTATACAGAGCCTGAACATGTATAAGAACTTACAGTCAATCGGGATATTTTTGCAGCCGCTATCGTGGTATATACAAATTCTGTCCATAACCCGTAATGATAAAAACTTTGGAGTGTCCCTGTACACGAACTATAAATGGAATGCACACCTAAAACTATACAGCTAATTCTATGTGGTTCATAAACATGTGTACCAAATTCCAAGTCAATAGCATGATTTTGACGGCCGCTATCATGAAACAGACACACACACAAACAAAACAGAAAATCTTTTTTAATCTCCACATGGAGGCCTCTACTAATATTTCGCCAATAATTTAACTACATTTCAGAGTAAAACTTACTGTATAACACTTTCTATGGTAATCTATGCTGTTGTCTAAAGGCAGTTTGAACAGTTCATTAACACATTCGCTGCCACCAAAATTTATATATCCATCCTCAGAAGCCGAATTTAAAAAAAGTGTTTTAATGATTAAAAACGTTGGCTGCACAAAAAAAAAATTTAAACACAAAATTTAAAAACCACGCACTGAAAATATAAAAATAATGCTTCACTAACGTGCCACAAAAACCTCATCGTTCAACCTCCAAATCCGAACTAAAACTAAAGCAGTTTACTTATCATACTCGATTGACGCCCCAGAGCGTCACCGGCATGGGAGGTAGCGCCATGCTGACGCGCCAGCGCGTCAGTGGCAGCGAATGTGTTAATTGGAAGAAGCAAATGGGTAGATATTTTTCTTTCACGAATATTTAAAACTTCATTGATCAACACACAGTCTCACTTTAGCTCAGCTTATTTGAGAAAAACACTTTACCTCTGAATGTATCTCATCGCCGATGTGCAAACAAAAAGTAATTTCTTCTGATATTATATTATCTGTAGGGATGATATTTTTCAGCTTTTTAGCTGATTTCAGCTTTTTTGTACATTTAGCTTTTCAGCTTTGTTTCTGATGTGCAATTGTTCTTTTTTTTATATATTGAAGATTAAAATAAATATTTATTACTCTAATATAATAGATTTTTTCATCAAAATTCTGGTATTTCATTTCAACATCCTTGCCTTTGCATATACTTTCAGCTTTTTTCTATTTTTGCTAATCTTATCCCTGTATCTGTAATAATTCTACTTAAAAATATAGAAAAAAAATAACAGAATCCGATCAAAATGTTAATAATATGCAGGATAATGATATCGAGAGAAACTTTACATGTTATTTGAGGAAAATATTACATTTTTTAATGTATCTTCCCGATATGCAAATACTTGCCATTTTTTTCTCACATTTTATTAAATGTAAATAATACTTAAAAATACATGAAAAGAAAACAATAGTAGAATTGTATGAAAATGTCAATGAATATTGACTCAAGATAATGTAAACATAAACAAAACATATCAAATGCAAGCGGGGTGTTAGCGTGCATACTAACATCAGCCGTCATTGGATCGAAATGCCAGAAGAAAAAACTACTAGTTTTGATTGGAGAATAAGCAAAGAAACGAGAAGATAATCTTGCTATCTCTAAAAGTAGGTAAAATGGTAGGAATGCAGAAACATCAAATTTGTAGAATTTATTTAATCAATTTTAAAATAATGTGCACATCTTCAGACCAGAACATTGCGAATTTGTAGATAACTGAATATTCTTTTAATTTTAACATTAAAATGAAATTGCCCCTCGATGATTGAAATGGACTTGAACGATATCCAGCTATGGCCCACGGCCTATAAAGGTAACACTAAGCGCTCAGCTCAACTTGTATATAATTTAGAAATTAACCCTTAATAATAAATTGAATATAAGTAAAAATTGTTTACTTATGTATAATGTTGGTTATTATTTATGTATATATTGCTATTTGATTACTGAAAACTTTATTTAGATTGTTTGAATAATATTTGTAAATTTCTGTTAATGCTTAACATTAGATTTTTCTTATTTTTAACTGATAGTAATTTAGATGTTCAAATTATTTTTCAATATGTGGATTTAATGATTGATTATGATTGTAAAATTTTTTGGAAATTGATGGGGAACTCATGCGAGATCGGTGGGTAGTTTTACGGAATTCTCTCCACCAGGGGTCGCCGTGTGTCAAGACACGTGTGGTACATGTACTGTTTTGCTTTTCTGTCAGTGTGTGGCAGTCATCTGATATGGAAGGGTCAAAATGGGAGACCCTAAATATGTTAATCTTGTAATATAGGTAAATAACTAATTTTAACATGTGAATAAGTTAGTAAATCATAATTACGAAAGATGGAATGTTTATTGCACCTGAAATATTTTACCACTGGAGTATCGATTAAACATACAACCTAACACTAATGGATTTTTACTTTTCTTGATTTTTATTCCAGTTAAATAAGACTAGAAAATGATGGTACAACACCAGCACAAGCTGCAAAATGTTTGGTTATTCTGAAAAATTAGCTGTGCTGTGCACCTGCATCCTGCATGTATATTATGAAAAATTTATACTAATGCATTTGTATTATGAAAAATTTATACTGATGCAATTTGGGCTGTATATCGGTTGAAAGATGATGCTGTCATTACTTTCTGCAATTTTCCAAGTTGCTGTATCTCATAAGAATGTTATTTTATGTGTGCTTTAGAACTGTGCACAGGCTGGAATTTCCAGATCCAATATAAACCTTAAAAATTATTTTGTATTTAAACTTATGAATTCAATAAGAACTATTGTACAATTTTAATTTTAGCTCTACAGTTAAATTCTAATACAGTAACTTATTTTTTTTTTTTTTGTAAAATAGGGAATTTAAAATTAGTGTATCTCACATGAGAATGCAGAATGCAGCATGAATGAAAAAATATATATAGTCAGTCTTCATAAATTCTTTGAACAACCTGGATATTGGATTTTTTCCTCTCAATTCTGTATGAACCCTGATAATTAAAAAATATATATATATCCTACCAAAGACCTTCAGATTGTAGCCGTACATGCTCCCAAGTGTGCCAATGGAGCATTGGATGTCTGCCAAAATAAATTGTGTTTAACAAGTTACCAAGGATGCTACTTCCACTGAAAGGTGGATTTTCGCTTTTTATAAATTTTTGGTCCCCCTTTCCTCAAACTAACGATCGGTGATTAAACAGATCATCAAAGGCATACCATTTCCAATCTTTCTCCATCCACAACATAAATATCAATATGCATTTTAAACTTGCTTTATCAGATTCTAGAACCTTTAAGGAGGTAGTATTGCTCAATATTTGTGATATACATAGTTATATTGTGTTCTTCCACTCTGTTAAAACTAGTGATCAGCCATTAAACAATCTGACAAAGCTCTGCAATATTCAAACTTCCTTCATCCATGACATAAATGTCAGTGTTCAAGATAAACTTGTTTTATTAGATTCTAGAACTTATAAAGAGGTAGAAGTATTTCCTTATATGTGTAATTGTTTTAAATTATGTTAAATTAATATTATTGATTACCATATATACAGACTTTGGGTAGTCAGACAAACATGCAGACTATGGCTTATTTTGAATTTTTTTTATTTGTGATAAAGCACCATTTGTTTATGTTGCTTAAAATGTAACCTTTTCACTACAAAGTAACTATTTTTCCATTTATTATATTCAAATTATACTTTACATATTAATTGCTTTATTGTATATTAATTTACAGAATTCATGTATATACAATATGAAACATACTTGACAACTTTTACGGATTGTCCATAAAATTTACGGATTTTTGTGTAATTTTACGGACTTACAGACGAACCTGTAATTTTTACGGTTTTTCGTACGATGCAAAATAAAACCAATTTTTTTTTTTAAAAAAAAGGGATTTCTCATTTGGCTAATGCATAAAAATTAAAAATCTTTTAAAATATGATTGTGAAATTCTATGAAAAACGCGCTTTCTCATTTATTCTTTTTTCTTCTCCCGTATCGGGCCTCTCCACGCTTATCCCTTGCAGGGCCGAAACTAGAGGGGGGCGAGCGGGGCATTTGCCCCGGGCGCCAGATGGAGAAGGGCGCCGAAAAAGGCTGGTTTGTTGCCTTATTTAAGGATCCTTCAGAGACTGGCAACTTAAGAAATCTGCAAGTCAGCTCTATTGATATTTCTTTGATCTGGTTTAGGAGATTGACGCTCGCTGCAATCGAAGCTCCCAAACCTCCTAGTGCGATAATTGCATGAGAAGGGGGGTCTCTTTTGTAAAAGAGCAATAAAAAGTAATGTCCTTCATTGTAAATGTGTGCAAAACGTCAAGGGTCGCTTTCGGACAATGGATAATTTATGAGTTTTGACGCGCTGCATGTTGCTAGTATCTGAAGGAAGCTTACACATAAAAAAAAAAAAAAAATCAAAGTTAAAAAAAAAAAAAAAAAAAAAAAAAGGAAGAAGGAAAGAAAAGAAAGAAGGAAAAACAATAAAAAAGTCAAATTCTTTTACTCAGGGCAGTTTGAACAAAGAAAAAAAAAGTAGAAAGAAGATTAATAGATAACAGAATTCATTTACAAGGAAAAGCATGGTGGATAGAGTGTTCTCCAAGACTAACAATATTCTTTAAGGTTAGTGAGTGTGGTAAAATATTCTTGCAATCGAAGAAGAGTAATTTACAAGTGGTCCCTGACTTTCAGCCAAGGTTTTTAAAAAGTAAATGGTTGGAAAATACGTAGTATATTTGATTAAACTTCAGAAGGCTCTTTAGAAATTATGATTCATAAGGAAGCAAAAAAAAAGAAGAAAAAAAAAAATTCTCAGGGCGCCGTCGTGACTATTAAAAGTGTGACTATTAAAATAATTAAGTATGTCAAAACAACGCCATAATGTTATAAAACAATCCAGTGCACTAAAATTAAAAGAGCAAAAAGAATGCAAAATAACTAGTTAATAATTGAGTTAGGAGCTATCATTCACAAGGCTCAGCAAGTCCCTATCAAAGTACTATGACAACTAAAGCCACCACTACCTCCTAACATGTATAATTATAAATATTACAATGTCTGTACTTTTACTATACTTTTTACTTCTTTATTCAAAGCATGAGGATATATTATGAAACTAATTTGCGAAATGGATTTTGTGTATCACATAGCTCCTAAACGAATAGTCATAGAGAGTTGCAAATTTATATTTGGAATTGTTATTTACCAATTTTGGTCTTGACATGAACTCCCGATTTTGTGATATCTACGAATTTATGCGATTTTTTGTGACGTCTGTGTGTACGTATGTATGTGTGTGTATCTCGTATAATTCAAAAACAAGCAGACGTAGAACATTGCAATTTCACATCTAAGTTTCTTACAACAGTTGTTGTGCATCTCTCATTTTGGTGTTTCTGTGCGCCTTTCCCTTTTGGAATATCCACGAATATTATATTCATGATGACCGAAAATACAATTTTTTTGCAATTATATATAACTTTCCGTCATACAGATTTTAACAGAAATTAATATTAGCGTGAATATTGATAGTTACAAAATTTGTTGACATTCTTGCACGTAGAAAGTAAATCGTAAAGACTTGTAGGTTCTAGATGAATGCATTTTATTTAATGAATATTCTGGAAACAGCCGAATAAGTCAGTAATCAATGATTAATCTTGAAGCAATCGAATAAACCAGTTTTTCGTACTCATGAATATCCTACACCACAGAACAGGAATTTTACTAATTCGGAACAATGACCAAATGCTTAAAGTTTTTAGAGATGCACGCTCAGATTGCAGTCCAAACAGAACTGAACTCATCCAGTCTTGCTAGTGATTTATAGAATTTTCGAGATAGTTCTACTCTAGAAACTAATGAATTAACCTGTAAAATTCTACAAGTCGGTTTCTATTGAAGTTAGATCTTCTAAACTTTGGCTACCCTAAATTACAGCTTTTCGCCAAAATTGGCTGCCAAATTGCCAAATCTTTCGCCAAGTCACAAAATTTGCTGCTAATGCCCATTTCCGTGGAAGTGAAGAAATCTGCTATCTATTTCCCTTTTAACTGTGATACCATGTATAAAGTAATACGTAAAGAAATAGGCTCTTTTCAACAATAATTATAGTAATGACTCTTTCCTTTTTATATTCTCATTAGTTATTTGTAGAACTTTTGTTGAAGTTAGTTCTATGCAAGAAAACAGTAGATCATGCCAGCTTCCAAATTTCGGATATATTAAGCCACTTTTCACCAAAATTAATGCCAGGTTGCCAACTTTGCCGCCAAAGCATTCACTCTGCGACAAGTTGTCATCTACATTGGTGATGAATTTAGTGACATCACGAGATTAGCGATCAAATTTGGCAGAAAATAGTTCAGGATTGCCAAAATCAGCAAGCCCTTTCTCAGTTTTATCGGAGTTAATTTTTTCTATATATTATGCATTATTTCTCGCAGCTAATTGTTTGTCAAAGAGTGCAAAAGTAGGCTATCTGCACAGACGCGAATTCTGTTGAACTCTAAGCTATACATTTGCCTATGAGAGATTCTGTAAAAAGCTGTAGAATATTATTTCTGAACAAACAATATTCTTATTCTGTGGTGTATATATTCCTATTACCATGAAGTTAGGGGTTCTAATAATAGTCTTCTTGGATTAGTTCCGAGAATATTCATCATGGACTAGAACCTGCCTTTCTATTTTATTTCCTGAAAATGATTTAAAAAAAGATTATCTACAAATGGCACTGCTCTGCATGAAAATCGGCCGCAACACCATTTTTGCAAATTCTTATGTAAAATAACCTCCTGAATACGATTATGACACCCATTTTGCCCTATCACCCACCATTATTTGGGGACGCTCCCCTATTTTTATCATTTTCCGGTATTTTTATGGCTATAAATTTGATTTGAAAGGGGTGAAGAGATTGTTTTAACTGTTAAATGTCTTTTGAGGGGCTACAGAAATGAAAAATTCTAAAACATGAACATTTGCAGCAAGGGGAAAATTTAGGAGGAGGAGGGGGATTTGCCACTGAAATTACAAATTACATTTTTTATATTTTATTAATCAATTATTACTATTATTTATTATAAATTATATATTTTTTTATTTCAAAGTATTAAAATAATTCTTTTCCATTCTCCAAATCAAATTCATGGCCATAAAACTACCAAACAGTAACAGAAAGGGTGGCGTCCCGAGAAAACGGTGGGTGATTGGGCAAAATGGGGGGGTCATATTCGGATTCAGGAGATCATTTTACATGAGAATAAGCAGGAATGGTATCAGGGCTCAATTTTTTTTTTCTTTTTGCAGCGCAGTGTATTTAGACAGCTATCGGTTAGTTCGCACTTGATGGATATGAGTAGTTTTTAGATACTTATTCATATCTCTTAATTTATGCGCCTTAATTATATTAAAAACTTAAATATTTGTCTGTTTATTTCTCTGCAGTATAGTTGATGTAACGACTATAATATTAAAAATATCATTTTAAATTCTCTCAAAATGATGATATTTTCAGTTTTAAAAGTAATTGAATATGAAATTTACATTCACTTGTTTTAGAATTGTCATTTATAAATACCATTAATTTAAGAGAGAGGAAAAAAAAAAGAAACTATCATTAAACCAGTAAAAATAAATAAATAAATAAAAATAATAACTGTAGCTTAATTTAAATCTTTCTCTAAAATATGCTTTTCTTTTTTTCCCTAAAATAATGCTTTGATTCACAACTTCAATTTTTTTTTTTTCGAGAAATGTTACAAAGATATAAGACATATACGTTAAAATTTAAAATCGTAATAAAAGTCGACTGATTGTAGCTCTACTTGTGCTTGTACATTTTTATGCCTGGCGAAGTGTCATGGTAAGTTTTTCGACACGAAACACATGTTGTGATTATGTTTTGTTTTGTAAACTCTGTTTTTCATAACAAGCATATAATGTATAAAATTTGTTAAATTCCGTCCTGGAGATACTGAGATATAGCTGTAAGAAAACGTGGCATAAAAGTGCTGCAAGTCGAGCGATATACATCAAAAACTAGACATCACCAGTTTGTCAGAATTCAACTGCACACTAGGTTTCATGGAATTCTGAACATGCAGTTCATAAATTAGCTACGGTATTTGTGTCCCATGCAGACACACACACACACATCCGTTAAATATAATCATAATACATTTCAAAATCTGTAAATTTATCAAAAATTTAAATTAAATTCAATATTTACTTCTTATGAATGCAGTTGAAAATAAAATAGCCATAAAAACTTTGTAAAATTTCCTTTGAAATTTTAATTTCTGGTTGGAGGTGGGGGAGGGGGCGCCAAAATCTCTCCTTGCCCCGGTTGAAAAAAATCCTAGTTTCGGCCCTGATCCCTTGATTCTCTCGTACAACTACAAAGCGGCCGCGAACAGAGCCGGGAGCAAATTCAAATGAGTATGTGCTGTTCCAAATATGTTTGCTACTCCCTCTTCTCTGTCCGATCGGCTGTGGCTGATCCAAGCGCCGTCATCACTCCTTGTAAATCGAATGCTGCAGCTGCAGGCGCGAGCGGAAGCGAAAGCGAACGGCCGTTTGTTGTCCTAAAAACCTTTTTTCATATCATTTTTCAAAGTTTAAAAAAAAAAAAAACGTTTATATTGCCTATTAATTATGAGGAGAGCTTATTTTCGTTTTAAATGAATAGTGTTTAGTGCTATGTATCAATTAAGTTTAATTTGAAAAATATAAACAATACAATGTATTGTTTAGTATAATATTTAAATATAAGTTTTATTAAAATAACTTTACTTAAAGATATAACTTACCTTTATCCTTTATTCAAGCAAATAACTTATCTTTTTCTATTTTTAAATACATTTGATATTATACTTCTTCATTTAATTCATATAGGATAAAATTATAATCTTTGTTTACATTCTTTGTACACATCGTTCAGGCCAGTTGAATTCCAATATGGCGATGCTTACTTTTGCGGCCCATAGATGGCGTATGTATTCAGCGTCGTCCGTTGTCACGGTAACGGATTACGTACGATGGGCGTGTTTTTGGATCGCCTGGAAGGGAGAAATGTGTAGCCTGGTGATTGGCTGTTCTGGAATCCGGTGATAATTGTATATAAGGATGTCTTACATAGGTTTATGCTCTCTTGCTTATAATTTTCGTTTGTAATTACGATGATTTGAAAAATTTAAATACGTTTTCAACTATTTTTAGTTTGCCTCAAAGTATGAGGGCATGTTTCTGTTTAATTAAGTTGCAGTATATATATTAATGTTATTTGAAGGCCAGCATCCTTTTTGTGCTAATGCTGAGCAATGAAAGCATTAATTCTACTTATAAGCAGTTAGTTTTTGGCAAATAGTTTTTCCCTCATGGCAAGTTTTTCTAACTATCACTAGCAAAGTCTATATTTCCTGTTAAGTTTTAAATTTCTTGTTAAGTTTTGAAATTTCTTGTTAAGTTTTAATAAATATTGTTATGGATGTTAAACTCTGTTTTATTTAAAAACTGCACACTATGCCTTATTACATAAAAGTATGAGCCAAATATTCCACTGCAATCTCTGGATATATTTTTTTTTAACATGTTAAGACAGTTAAACTTAGTCTTCATGATAACATAGGTTATGGGCATGTCATTTGGCCTTACCTTGTTTACAGTTTAGATGTGCAGTATATTTTTACAATGGCTATGAGTTTAACTCCTTCTATTGAAAAATTAAATGCTAGTAATTATATTACTTGGCAGAAAGATATTCGTTTTATTCTTATAAGAGATAACTGCTGGGAATTGGTTGCTAAAAGAGAAACTTTGCCAGAGGATGATGGAAAACCGGAAACTACTAAGCTTATTACAGATTTTAAGCATAGGTCAAGACTTGCACTGTCTACTATATATTTGCATATATCTCCTGAAGTTCGATGTATTATAGAAAATTGTAATGACCCGGTTGAAGCATGGGAGGCTTTAAAGAAAAATTTCTTGTCAGATTCACGTGCAAGACATATTCAATTATTTACGGAATTTGTTAAATGTGACATGCTACAAAATGAGTCTGTAACTGCCTATGTAAATAGATTGAGTCGTACAATTGAGTTGTTGAGAGAAATGGGTCGTCCAATGGAAGACATATATTGTTGCTATCAGCTTCTACGACATCTCCCGAAGAAGTTTAATTCTGTGGTTCAAGATATGATGCGATGGAAGTCAGATGAGTTCAAGTTCACTACTTTGGTGTCCGAATTAACGTCTGAGGAAATCCGTTTGCAGTTACAGAAAGATGATGAGCAGCTGGTAGAAGTTCAAAATATTCAATATAAAGGTAAACAAAAGTTTTATAAACCTTTATTATGTTTCAATTGTAATAAACCAGGTCACTTTAAGAAAGACTGTTTAAATAAGAACTTTAATGCAAATTTTAATAGAAATTCTAATGTTAAATCAAATGTAAATCCTAAGTTTAAATCTAAAAATGTTAAATCCCAAAGGAAGATTGCTTGCTCTGTCAATTCGGTCAATGAACCTTCATATTATATTGCACAGGTTAATTTTAGTGATGTTGGTGGCGATAATCTTTGGATTTTTGATACGGCCGCGAGTCATCACTGTTGTCGCAATAAAAACCTGTTTTCTGAATATTGTCCTGTAGAAGGTGAAAATTTGAAGGTGGCCATTGATGGAGTAAGTTTTCCGATTGTTGGGAAAGGTGTAGTTAAATTGAAATTTGGTAATAATGATGTATATCTTAAGGATGTTTTGTTTTCCCCTGAATTGAGGAAAAATTTAATTTCTGGTGCAAAATTGGACTTTAATGGTGCCAAGTTCACTGGAGGTGGTGGTAGAGTAAATGTTTTCGACAAGTTTGATAAACCTCTTTTTTATGCCAAACTTAAAAATGGTCTTTACTATGCCTATGCCAAGTGTTTAAAAGCGAATGGGGGGCTATCTGATGAACCTGTTGTAGCTAATTTAACTGACTTAGAGAACTGGCATTCTCGTTTCGCTCATATTAGTCCGGAACTTATAGTCAAAACTAGTAAGCACAATGGTGTGAAAGGGCTACCTAAGCTTAAATTTAAAAAGTTTTCGTGTGAACCTTGTCGGGTAAGTAAACAAAATCGTGTTTCTTTTAAGTCGGTTGATTCTGTTCATGGCATTAAATCACCCTTGGAGAAAGTGTACATGGACGTTTGGGGTCCAATTCCAATTTTGGGAAAAAGGGGGGAAAAATTTTTTCTTTCAATAATTGACGGTTTTTCACGTAAAGTAACTTTATACCCAATGAAGGATAAGTCACAAGTGTTTAGTATTTTTGAAAGGCACATTGCCAGAGCTGAGCTTAGTCTTGGAAAGAAGTTGAAAACTATTAGGACAGATAATGGTTCTGAGTTTGAGAACGAGAGCTTCCGTGACTTTTGCAATAAAAGGGGGGTTGCTCACGAGCTAACAAACACCTATACACCAGAAGAAAATGGTGTTTGTGAGAGGCTCAATCAAACAGTTCTAAATTGTACTCGTGCTATTCTGTCCGATAGTGGACTTCCTTTTTCTTTTTGGCCAGAGGCTGTGCTTTATTTTAGTTACACTTGGAATCGTGTGATTCATAAAAACCAGGAAAAAACTCCTCTTGAACTTTATACTGGAAGAAAACCTTCGGTTAGACACCTGAAGCCTTTTGGTTTAGTAGTGTATGTCGGAGTCCCTAAACAGAGACGCGACCACAAACTTATGTCAAAGGCAAAAAAGGGAGTAATCGTCGGTTACGCTCTTCGTACAAAAGGATATAGAGTCTGGATAGAAAATGAGGATAGGGTCGTCGAGACTGTAAATTTAACTTTCTCCGATCGTATTTTTAATCAGCACAGTGGGGCGGTGATGGGCCCTTCGTTGGAAGAGTTGGGTCAGTCTCCAAATAGTCCGGTTGATTGTGGTGGTTCCGATCCCGTAGACATTGTGTTTGGAGGGGGGCCTGATGATTCCGACGGGGAGTCTATCGCTGAACTACCTGATACTAATGACTCTTGTTCTAAAATTGTTTGGAGGAGAAAGCCAGTACCGAGACCTCATGGTGATAGGACAGATATATATTATTACCCTAACGATAAAACTACTAGGTTGAGATCTTTAAATGAGGTTAAGAGTTATTGTGAACGTAATAATATTGTTTTCGAACCTTCCTTGTTTGATTTCTCTGGTAGTAATAAATTTGAAGGGGTGGTTAATTCAAATGATCCTGTTTCTAACCATGTTAAAAAGGAAACCTGACTAGAACTTTCTGTACCTAGAACTTATAAACAAGCTATGAAGTCACCTCAAAATTCTGAATGGGTTAAAGCTATGGATGAGGAAATTTCAAATATGAGTCAGCGTAAAGTATGGCATTTAGTCCCTTTACCTGATGGGAAATCTTTACTAGGTAACAGATGGGTTTATACCATTAAAAAGGATGAGAGTGGGAATATAGCTAGGTTTAAAGCTAGGCTCGTCGCTCAGGGGTACTACCAAATTCGGGGGGATACCTACGACGAAACATTCTCTCCAGTGGTAAATTTTTCTGTTATTCGTTTTTTCTTTTCCCTTTTAGTTTCCTGTCTTAAGTGGCAAAACATTCAGTGTGACATTAAATGTGCATATTTATACGCTCCTCTTAAAGAAGAGATTTATATGTCACAACCGCTTGGTTATATTGTTCCTGGTGAGGAAAATTTAGTTTGCAAATTAGACCGTGCTCTGTATGGTTTACATCAGAGTGGTCGTTTGTGGTTTTTCGAATTAAATAAGGTTCTTTTAAGTTTAGGTTTTCTTAAGTTTAACTGGTGTAATTGTTCATATTATTTTGAGGACTTTATAGTTTTATTAGTCTATGTCGACGACATAGTTATTTTTGGAAAAACTCGGGCTCAAATTGATTCCATAATTGAACTTTTGGGGGGAAAATTTGATCTTAAAATTTTGGGTAAAACGAAGAAATTATTGGGTGTTGAGTTTAGCTATGATAACGATGCTGTTCAAATTTATCAGGCATTGTACATAGATGAAGTTTATAAAAGGTTTAACTCATTTAAAATACCATATACTTCTTTACCTATTATAAAAGGGTTAAAATATTCAAAAAGGGATTGTCCAAGCAATAAGGCTGAAATGGAAGAAGTCGCAAGATTACCATATAGGAATATCTTGGGTTGCCTTTCATTTTTAGCTAGTAGGACTAGACCAGATATAGCGTATGCTGTGAATATTTTTAGCCAGTTTCAAAATTCTCCAGGTTTAACCCATTGGAATGGTTTGCTTAAATTACTTGGTTACGTTTCGGGTACCAAGAATTTAAAATTAAATTTAAATTGTAAAAATTCTAGTTTAGTCGCTTTCTCTGATGCTGATTTTGCTATGAACAGAGACGACTTTATTTCAATGGGGGGTCAAATAATATTTTTAGATAATAGTCCAATTTCATGGCGAACTTTTAAGGAAAAAGGGGTAAGTCTTTCCACAATGGAAAGTGAATTTGTTTCAATGTGTGAATGTGTGAAAGAACTTATGTGGTTCAATCGTATTTTGGAGGATTGTATTGAATTTAATTTAATCTCCGAAAAATACTCTTTACCAACCCTTTTTGCCGATAATATGTCAGCTATTGAATTTACGAAATCACCTATAGAGAATAATAGGTCGAAGCACATAAATGTGAAATTATTCTTTATTCGCGAGTGGCTTTTTGAGGATAAATTTGAATTAAAATATGTTAAATCTAAATCTAACTTGGCGGATCCCTTTACAAAGCCACTTACTAAAAGTGACTTGCTTAATTTTGTAAATAAAATATTTGTATAGTAAATTTGTAAGAAAAATATCTAAGTTTCATATATATAGTAAAAATTGTAATTTATAAAGTATAAATTTTGGATATGTATCCTTATTTGAAGTTTTTGAGGTGCAGAATTTTTTGGATGTTTTCTTCTGATCTTCATTGCTTTGTCATTGTAAAGAAAGTTTTTTTTACTTAGGATGAGTGTAAACGTGGCCACGAATGTTTGAGTTATGTGATTGTTATAATTGTTTAACTAATCTTTTATTGTTTTCAGTAATGGGGTGATGAAGATAACAAAATTTCTTAATGCATCATTTTTGATATATTATTAATATATATTCTTTTTCTATCTTTATAGTAGATTTATTCAGTGTTTTGGATGAACTGTTCTGTTATGGTGGACTTTAGCGGGTATTGATGGATTGCCTCTGTATAAGAAGATTAATGTGATATTGTTATACTGTTTTTTTATATTTTTTTATCTTTTGTTAATGCTAGTGATGGTTAATGTTTCAAAATGATATGATGGGGGGCATTGTTGTCCTAAAAACCTTTTTTCATATCATTTTTCAAAGTTTAAAAAAAAAAAAAAAAGTTTATATTGCCTATTAATTATGAGGAGAGCTTATTTTCGTTTTAAATGAATAGTGTTTAGTGCTATGTATCAATTAAGTTTAATTTGAAAAATATAAACAATACAATGTATTGTTTAGTATAATATTTAAATATAAGTTTTATTAAAATAACTTTACTTAAAGATATAACTTACCTTTATCCTTTATTCAAGCAAATAACTTATCTTTTTCTATTTTTAAATACATTTGATATTATACTTCTTCATTTAATTCATATAGGATAAAATTATAATCTTTGTTTACATTCTTTGTACACATCGTTCAGGCCAGTTGAATTCCAATATGGCGATACTTACTTTTGCGGCCCATAGATGGCGTATGTATTCAGCGTCGTCCGTTGTCACGGTAACGGATTACGTACGATGGGCGTGTTTTTGGATCGCCTGGAAGGGAGAAATGTGTAGCCTGGTGATTGGCTGTTCTGGAATCCGGTGATAATTGTATATAAGGATGTCTTACATAGGTTTATGCTCTCTTGCTTATAATTTTCGTTTGTAATTACGATGATTTGAAAAATTTAAATACGTTTTCAACTATTTTTAGTTTGCCTCAAAGTATGAGGGCATGTTTCTGTTTAATTAAGTTGCAGTATATATATTAATGTTATTTGAAGGCCAGCATCCTTTTTGTGCTAATGCTGAGCAATGAAAGCATTAATTCTACTTATAAGCAGTTAGTTTTTGGCAAATAGTTTTTCCCTCATGGCAAGTTTTTCTAACTATCACTAGCAAAGTCTATATTTCCTGTTAAGTTTTAAATTTCTTGTTAAGTTTTGAAATTTCTTGTTAAGTTTTAATAAATATTGTTATGGATGTTAAACTCTGTTTTATTTAAAAACTGCACACTATGCCTTATTACATAAAAGTATGAGCCAAATATTCCACTGCAATCTCTGGATATATTTTTTTTTAACATGTTAAGACAGTTAAACTTAGTCTTCATGACAACACCGTTGACGTTAAGCCTACTACGAGTGCGGTAGACTTCGCCGCATCGCGTTCGCCCATAAGAAATAGAAATGGCATTGAAAAAAAAATATTTTCAAGTGTACAAGGAATCTTACACTGAAGAATTTCCTTGCATCAGGAAATCATCAAAAAGCGAAAAGCATGCTTATTGTGATGTTTGCAGGAATGATTTCAATATATCCCATGGAGGGAGGAACGACGTTCATCGTCATGTTGTCGGCCCGCAGCACGTGGAAAACGTGAAAATTGCGGATGGACATAAAAAAAAGCTGGTAGATTTTTTCAAACCAAATGCTATTCAGGATGATGTAACACGTGCGGAATTATTGTTTACAACCTTCTTAATCGATCATAATGTTCCTTTGAGTGCCGCAAGTCACGCTGGCCCTCTTTTTCGGAAGATGTTTCCGAAGAACGAAATTGCGAAACGGTATGGGTGCGGAAAAACTAAAACATCAGCTCTAGTCCATGAAATGGCTAACGATCGTACGGTATCTATTGTAAAAATTTTACAAGAACAGGCGTTTACAGCAGCATGTGACGGAAGTCATGAAAGCGATTATAAACTCTACCCGGTTGTTGTGAACTATTTCAATCCGGACATTGGACGTATAGAAAACACATTGTTGGCAATTCCAGATTTGGAAGGGCATTCAACAGGTGAGAATATAAGTTCTCTTATTTTAAATGTCTTTGAAAACCATAAAATCCCTTTCCAGAACTGCATAGCCTTCAGTGCTGATAATGCTGCTGTTATGCAGGGAAAAAAAGCTGGTGTAATTTCATTTTTAGAAAAAGAAAATGCAAATATTATTGCTATAGGATGCAGCTGCCACCTAATTCATCTTGCTTCAGAGAAAGCTGCGTCAACCCTTCCTGTTAAGGTGGATGAAGCTATAATAGACATTTTTTATTATTTGAAAAAAAGTGCTAATAGGAAAGACTCACTTAAAAAATTTCAAGAATTGTATGGGAACGAAGCCCAAAAAATACTAAAACATGTATCTACCCGCTGGTTATCCCTTGGACGAAGTCTAACCAGGTTAGTAAACCAGTGGGATCCTCTCATGAGCTTTTTTAGGGCAGAAGCTACTTCTTATAAATTACCTACAACATTATCGCTTTTCAAAATACCAAAGGTGGATAAAAATAATAGCTCCAAAGACAAGTCAAAAGATATGCTCCTGTCTAAAGATACAGAAACCCAAACATCAACAAATGTCAATCAAAATGTTACTGAAGAAATGAAGGCCAAAATATCAAAGGTTGATCAAAAGAATTTCACTAAAGATGGTTTAAAAGATAAATTACTATCTAAATGCACAGAAGGTAAAATATCAAGTAAAAAAGAAGTTGCTTCTGCAAGCAAACATAATTCCACTACTTCAAAGAAAAGGAAAAATTCAAATATAGGTCTAAAAATGGCAAAAAAACAGAAAAATGAATCTAATTCAGTTTTATCGAAAGAAGAAAAGATATTTATGTTTTTGTCTTCTGACTTAAATAAAGCCTACAGCTTATTTCTTCTTCATATAATACCTTCATTTGAAAAAGTCAATACAATTTTGCAGTCATCATCTCCGCAAATTCATAGGCTGAAAGCCCTTTTACTTGATTTGCTGAAAGAGTTGTACTCAAAGTTTGTGAAAGCTTCTGAAGTAAAAGGGAAACAACTCAGCAAAGTTAATTTTCACTTGCCTTCAAACCATAAAGGTCTCCAGGATTTAGTTATTGGAAGTGCTACATTGAATTTGATTGCAAAATGTTCTGAAGAGGAGCAGAAGTTATTTTATGCTGCATTAATTAAATATTTTGTGACTGCTTGTGAGTACATATTAAAAAAATTCCCTATAGAAAATAATGTACTGATACATGCTGAAGTTGCTGACCTGAAAAATATTGAAAATTCCAGCTTTAACAGCATAAAATACTTTGTGGATTTGTTTCCTATTCTTCTAAAACGAAAAAATGGTGAAACAGATATTGAAGCACTCGATCAGCTTCGAAAAGAGTTTTGTGAGCTACAATTAGAAGATTTGTCAACTATAATTGCCCAAAATAAAGAGGTTGACATGCAATGGACTGAAGTAAAACAGATCAGAGGTGCTGATGGAATATTAAAGTATGAAAGAGTAGCAGATGTAATTCTATCTATTTTGCTCATCCCACATTCTAATGCAGAATGTGAGAGGATTTTTAGCCTCGTCAGGAAAAACAGAACAGAATCTCGGGCTGCTATGTCGAACAAAACTTTAGAAAGTTTGTTAATATTAAAAACAAGGGTTTCTCAACCTTGTTATGAACAAACCTTTAACCGAGAATTCTTAAGCAAAGCGAAAAAAGCTACTGCAGCTACTCTAAATGCAGCTTCAACTTCCTCACATGCTGCTGATAGTGAAGAAGAATTTTAAATATTCCATAATCTTGTATATAGCACCGTATCTTGTATTTAGCATCTTATCTTGTATATAGAATCTTACACAATTAGTATTAATAGTATTTTTCAGTAAAAAGACAATTTTAGTATGTATAAAGACATTAAATTGGTGTACTACTTTAAAGGTGTTTGGAATAATTTTTTTACAAGAATTCAATTTTAAGCAAGTAAAGTAAGGTAAATAAAGTCATTAGTTATTTGTAAAATTAGATATTATGTTATTGATTTTAATACATAAAAATTTTGAAATTGAACTTTTTTTTTTTTTTTAAATCTAAAATTTTATTTAGTCAAATTGAAAAATGTTTTATTTATGGTCATTATTATGTTACATTGTTGCAGTTACATATTTTATTATACATATTTATGTAATAATTCATAGTATTATCTCAAATCGCAGTTCCATTAAACGCGTCGCGAAAAGTTTTACTGATGCCAGTTTCTGAAAGTTGGCAAGTATGTATGAAAAATGTCAGAAATTTTACTTCACGTGTGATTTCCTCTTTTTTTAAATGTTTGTTGTTTTAAATGTCCTTGAAGTTAATGAACCTTTTTCCAAAGATTATTTTGCTTGTGCCCTCTACTGCTTTAATATTTTTATTACCTTCATAGTATAATATAATTCTGCGCAAGTTCATCCTAAACTGAATTTTTCATGCCTTGACCTCTCCTTATAAAATAGAAGAGAGACAAACAATAACAAGTTAGCATTTTGGGTATAATTGCTATTATAATTATAGTATCTACAGTCTTTTATTTAAAATTTATTAAAGCTGTCTTAATAAATTCAAGTTGTATTATTTCTTGTCTCATTCATGAGTGACAAATTGGTGGTTTATAAGTGTTATTCTATGAATTGTTGAAATTATCTTTTTCTTTCAAAGTTTTAATTTTTGATGATGTTTTGATTTTTATGCAAATTAGTGTTTTTATTTATTCAGGTCGTAGTTCACTAAGTATCCAGCAGATAGCAGCATTAGCAGCTGCTCAAGCAGCATCGGTGAATAATAGCAACACAGGTATTAATTTCTCTAAATATATTTTTAAAGATATTTATATAATATGATATTTTACTTTTTCCCTCCTTAAGAGAATGTGGTGTAGTTCATAAAACAAATATTGTTTCTGCAGAACAATTGTGAATATTCAGAAATGAGAGAGAAAAAAAAAGTTTATAAGGCTGAAGAATTGCCTTTTTTCTTTTGCTTTTTTTGCTTATGTTCTTTAATCTCTTCATACCCTAAGCTATAATAACAATATAAATAACATTTCAAGGATTTTAGACACATGCATTCACATTATACATTACAAAAATGTGCTTTTTTCTTAAATTTATAAGTCAAGGGGTTAGTAATATACGGTGCAAGTATATGAACTTTAAACAACTCATCTCTAAATTACTAAGTTACTTAAATCTGCCTAACTGTAACACAATTTAAAATTTTATGCCCTTAAATAAACCAATCTATGTAAGCTTTTTATTTTATTCTGGTAAAGTGTCTAAGTACTTTAAGTAGTTATGAAAATTACGTACTTTTCTTCGACCACACTTTTTTGAGGTCATTTTACGAATGTAGACAAAATAATATTATATTTGAGAAATAAATTGAGTTTCTTGCTGCCATATATTAGTATCTTTTAAAGCCAATTTATTCAGCTTTTTATTAGTTTAGTCAAAATATAAAAATATTAAATGGTATAGATTTTATAAAGGAAAGAATAGAGGTCCACATATGTGTACCTCTGCAGTGAAGAGGATACAGATACAATACAAAGTATAGTGATTAAATTGTCTATCAAGAAAAAATGGCTTTAAAAAATCAGCTTTTAAAAACATAAATTTTGTTGAATTCCAGAGAAATAAGTTTGTTTCACCAATCAACTTGTAAAAATAATGAAGAAAAAAATAACACACTGTTAAAAAAAAAGAGAGAGAGAGATAAACAAAACAGATCCCTGGTGATATGTTGAAAAAAAAAAAATAGTATTAAACAACTTAATGTTTTCTTTTGAAATCTGTTGAAAAATTAACCAGTTACACAGTTGGAGTGCTGCCCTTATTTTAATGCTATGACTAAATTTTCAATCCTATTTTTCTCATTAAACCAGCCTATCCAAATACCTTGCATTTAAAGCAGTTGATCACTTTGAGAATTCTATATAAATTCTATTTAAAAAAAAAAAAAAAAAAAAAGCATTAAATATCTTTGCTGTAATACATAGTTATTATTGCAAATCAATTTGTAAGACATATATTATTATTTTATGACATTTTTGTATGCTTTCAGACATCCTGAATGCGTTTTGACCATTTTTGGAATGTGTTTGCTCATGACAAATTTTGTGGCAGCTCTAAATCAAAAAAAAATGTATAGAATTTTATAAAAATGTATATTTAGTCGCACAATCATATAAATTAGTGTTTATCAATCTTTAGTACATATTGTCTAGCAGGTACTGTTGCTATGCTGCAGTTTTCCTATTATAGAATGCTATATCTCAGCTTTTATAGTGTACAAATATACTAATCTCATATGAGATAGCCATTATGAAAAAATGTTAATTTAGATGTATATCAGCCAACAGGTAGTGCTGCCATTACTCACCTTATGCAATTCTCAATGTGGCAATATCTCAGCATTTATTGGTTAAAATTACACCAAACTGCATGTGCAGCATTAGCGCTCATTCAAAAGTGTTACTGGTGTCTTCACCAGTGTGCATGAAAATATACTTACTTGTCCATGGGTATTAGTTCTGGTGCACTTCCAAAAAGTTCATTTTAACTTAATAATGGATAGTAAACATATAAATGTATTTTCTATGCAAAGTTTTGCACTTTTAACAAACACCAACTTTAAAGAAAAAACTAAAACCATTGCAATTTTCTTAAATAGAACTGCATATAATATCCAAATTATTGAAATAAAATTGTATTTGTGAAATGTAGACAGTCATAACTGGTCAAGACACTTGGATGTGTTTTCCTAAAAATAAAATATATATGCACTAAGCGACCAAAAAAAAAAAAAAAAAAAAAAAAAAAAAAGCCGCACTGCAGAAAAATTAACTTATACCTTTTTCATTTGTAATAACTATGATGAAGTATTTCACCTTCTACTATTATATATCACAACATGTTGAGAGTTAGTGATTGTATAAGTTAAGAAATGGTTAACTGCGAGTAGAAAGATAAAGGCATAACACCAGGAACACATCGTAGAAAGTTCGCTCTGGGGTACACATTGGTAATGCGATCCTGAAATTAAGTAAAATCAAAACGATCTCACCAGAAAAGAGACAGAGGCCACAATCATCTTTGAAGAAAAACCATTCTTTAATCAGTCCATAAGAAGGGAGGATAGGGCGGATTAGGTGACTGCTACCACAAGGTCTGGAGATCGCTGTAGGTTCTCAATCCATTTTAATCACGTATTTCCAAGTCTGTTGAAAAAGAAATTCTACGTTTTTTTTTCTTTTTTTTTTTTTTTTTTGTGGGATTTAACTTAAAGTTAAAAAGGATATTATTGCTTACAGAATTATAGGTGCTTATAGGATAGGTAGTTTTAACAATTTGAATCGAATAAATGCACCACAGACGCCCTTTAGTATGGTGCAATATCTTCTTGAAATTCTGTTTGTGGGAAAGTCTGAGATACCTTCAAAATAGTCGGTCAGGTGCCGTTTTTATAACGGCCGCGTTTTACTTCAAGTTAATTGATCCCTTGAGCATAAAAATTTGCCCGACTTATTGAAAATTTATGCACCTCCGTACCATAACGTACGGAGAATGTGTCACTGTTTTATGAATGAAATTTTCAATAATTCAGTCACATTTTTATCAACTTACTAGTTTTTTTTTTTTTTTTTTTTTTTTTTTTATCAGCCCGAAATAAAATAAACTTGACTCATCAGAGAAAACCAGTTCGACCTAATAATTAACTGATAATTTTTTTTAACTTTTGGTCAACTGAAGTCTTGTTTTTATAATTCTTTTCCTTAGTAATGGCTTTTTTTGCAGATATTCTGTTTTTTAACATATTTTGTTTAATTGATCCCGCACTATTTTTGAAGAAACTATTTTGCTATGCACTTTTTTTTAATCTTTTTTAACTTATGAGCATGTACAAATCGATTTTTTTAAACTTTTGTTTCTTAACTTGCCATCATCTTCTTTGGATTGGCAACATGGTCGCCTAAAGACACATTTTCCGTTCAAACAGCCAAAAAATTTTATATGTTCCTAAAAATCATCTCAAGAATATTTCGTTAACATTTAATTAATTTGCCATCTCACGTATTAAAATATTTTTTGACTTTCAATCTAAAATTAATATTCTTTGTGGCATCGTTAAATGCCTTATACTTTTTGAAATACTTTCTAAAATTATAATTTTCCTGACAGTTTCATTTTATTTTTAACACTCAGCTCAATCCTAAAGTGTACGTGGAGGGCGACGAAATAAAATCTGTTCAAAAATTTGCTTTTTAAATGATAAAATTGGCGGTTGCAAAAAGAGAAAAGAAAAATATCTAAGTGTGGCTTTTTTTTTTTTTTTTTCTTTTGTCGTTTAATTTATATATAATAACATGAGACTTGGCGTAGGAATATTAAAACCCAAATAAGCTAATGCGTCAGAAACGCCAAAAGAAAAATATTTGAGATGCATACAGCTGTTTCGGTAGCCTGAAGCGTACAGTCTTCAGTGCTAAAAGAATTCTGATTCAGGAGAATTGCTCGTATATATAGGAGAGGGACCGAATTTAGTTCAACCAATAGGATTATGGGAAAGGTGGGGTGTGTGGCCAATAGCGATTTAGGAATGTTAGCTCTGTAAACAGTAGAAAAATTAAGGAAATGTGGACTGAATGTAAAATTTCCAACAATCAGACAAATAGGAACAGCGAAATCACAATTTACAAAGTTTTTAAAATTTTTATACATATGAAAAGCTTCAAAGAAATCCAGTTCATGAATGGATTTAGGTCTGCAAATTATTTTAGCTGAATTAAATTTAAAATTATGATTTTCCTCCCAGCAATGTTTAGAAATAGCCGATTTATTGGTTTCTTGTTTGTGGACGTAATTCATATGTTCTTTTAGACGAAATTTAAGACTGTGTTTAGTTTGGCCAATATATGATAAAACCACACTGACAGGAAATACTATAAATGCCCCAAGAATTATGCATATCAATGGGATCTTTTAACTGAGAAAAGGTGAGTTTATATTGGAAGGCAAAAATATTATTTTAAAATCATATTGTTTGAGAATTTTAGCTGTGGTTTGACTGGATTTAGGAAAATAGGGTAAAACAATATTAATATTAGAAGAGACTGATTTAGTTGACGAAATACGAGGGAGTTGTAAGTTTTGGATAGCTTTGTCTATAATGGAAGGGTCATAAGCTCTGTCAATTGCAATGGCTTTCAAGTATTTAATTTCAGATTTTGTTAAAATGGGACTTCATCAGGCTTTTTGAGTGTAAGCCATTTGAAGCATGACATCGATTTAATTAATATTTTGGCTGTCATGAAGCATGACATCGTTTTAATATTTTGGCAAAATAATAGAATATTTACTCAATCTTATTCAAATTATTTATCACTGAATTCTTTCTCCTGATTTCGGCTTTCCATCAGCACATCGCGATTTCTCCATCGGTTCTTCTTTCACACTCCCGTCAGCACGTGGTGTCCATGACGTCGTTGTTTCATCATCCCTGCGCACTCCATGATTTCCAGCTCCTGATTGGTCGCGCCGCGCTGTGACGTTTTCGGCACTCACCGTTTGGATAGCGCACGCAGTTCAGCACTCGATCTACAAGACGCCAAGATGAGAAGACGTTAGCTTCTGAGCTCTGATTGCGAGCGGGCCATCGTGTGGCCACATGATGGTGTGCGTTCCTCCTTCTGTAATTTAGAAACCATTCCTATATTAATTATTTTAAGATAGCTACAAAATATATTTATCCTTTGAGTCAAGAAAATCTCAATATTCACAGAAAACAGATATCCAGCACTTAACCTGTCTTTAGAGCAGGGCGCAAAATTTTTCGCTCGCCAGCTCGCAATTGGCGAGTGGAAATTTTACTGTGGCGAGTAAAATATCGGTCTGAATGTCGATAGAATTTTTACAGTGTATGATGCTACCAACAGAAAAAAGAAATTATCGATTTAAAAACGTAAAATCATGCTAATCTTAGGTAAGGTGACCAGACATTAAAGGTGGAAATTAAGAAATTTGGTTGGTGGCCACTGGCCACTAGCCTTCATTTTTTTAGTGGCCACTTTTAAAAAGTTAGTGGCCACTGGCCACTCGCTGATAAAAGTAAAAGTAAAATAAAATTTTCTTTTCTTTAATTTTTTCAATGTTCAGTCTCGACAAATCATTAAGAAAATAATTAAGGTAGTCAACTTTTTGAAACTCATTCACAATAATACATTTCTGATAAATTTTAATAAATGAAATAGGAATAGATTTACATAATTTATACTATGAATGTAAGAAAATACTATTCAATACAAAATTCATATGTTTAAAATGCTCTTTTGGTTATATTATTTTATAACAGAAAAATTCTGATTATATTGCCCCTTCACTATCCTGAATGGTGTCAATTTTCTACTTTTTCCAAAAAAAAAAAAAAAAAAAACATCTTTGATTCATGAAAATATATTAGTATATGTAAATAAAAAAAACATTTTTTTAATAATATTTTATTTTGCAAGTTTCTTTTTCCGTTTTTTTTTTTTTTTTTCATGTTACAAATGAATTATAAATTAATTTTTCTTTAATAATAATGAATTTTTAATAATTTGCAATTATAATCCCCCTCTCTAACTGAATTTAGAGAGTGTGGCTGGCCAGGCTCCAACTATATACCAAGTTTGGTTGAATTTCATTCATTGGTTCGTGAGATACGGTGAAAACACTAAACCACAGACACACACACACACAGACATTTTTTAAAAACTATCAATTCGTGTTCAGGACACCCCAAAACGTGTAGATCCGTCAAAAAACGGAGGTCGAAAATTTTCGCGAATCCAATACTTTCTCTATATTACATATAGAAGAAAGTAAAAAATAGTTCATATGCAATAACAAATATTAAATAATATGTAGTAAATAAATAAAATATTCAATAAATTATGCATTCTTCTGATTAAGAACTAAAAATATACATACATATATACATTTTTTTTTTTTTTTTTTTTTTTTTTTAAATAATAACAGAAAACGCACTTACTTTTTCCTGAAAAAAGATATTTTTACAGAATTATCTGTAGCTCCACGTTTACTACCACTACGGTTGCTTTGTGATTCAGGATTTACTTTAAATCTCTTCATATTAAAGAACAATAAATCCAAAATTTATATTACTATATAAAGCTTGTTTTAAAGATTGAAATTTCGACAAACCACGCGTATGACTGAATGCGATACGGCCGTTGGGTATGGATAGAAATGCCAAGTTTGAAAAGAAAGTGGTATAAAATAACAAAGAAAATGCGTCGAATGACGTTTTTAATTTTTCTGCGAACGTAATACAATCGGAGTTTCAGCCGATTGATTATCTCACGAGCTTCCTTTTCGTCTCTGTCTTCCGAAAGTCGGCCGAAACTCTCATTTTGACATTTTTTAAAAATCAAAATCTAATACTTTTATAGAAAAATGGAAAAAAGCCATACGTTTTTTTAGTATATGAATAAGACTACCTGCCAATTTCCAGTTAAAATTGACTTCCGAAAATGTCTGTAAGTGGCGATGTTAGATTTGAGAAAGCCTGAATTCGAGGCGCACGGCGCGTTTACTGCGAAAACGCCGCCGCGCGATCCAAGTTTGCATTGGAATGGGGTATTCTATAAAGAATGGGTAGAAGAATTTTAAGTGTTTACTATTAAAATTGACTTCCGAAATATGTTTGCAAGTGGCGAGGTTAGATTTTAGAACAGCCTGAATTCTTTGCGCGGCGCGTTTACCGCGAAAAAGCCGCCGTGAGATCCAAGTTTGCCGTGGAATGGGGTATATTTTATAAAGAATGGGTAGAAGAGAAGTGGCCACTGCAGTGGCGACCAAAGGCAATTTCTTTAGTCGCCACTTTTAAAAATCTAGTCGCCATGTGGCGAGTGGCGACCGCTAATTTCCAGCTTTACCAGACATCCTCTTTTTAAGAGGACAGTCTTCTTTTTCAATGCTCTGCCTTCTTAAATGAAATAAACATTACAAGCCTAAAAAGTCCTCTTTTTTATGTTTTTAGTCCACTGTCCTCTTTTTCAAATGAAAAGGATTTAGTCCTTAATTTAAAAAATTTTGCAAATCTGGGAAGTTCAATCGGCTGTTAGCTGTATCGAACAGTGAACACTAACTTTTTTCTGAATTAGGTTCGCAAAAAGAACAAATTTCTAATAAACTTGTCAAATCATATACTGGCTTATGTCTATTCAGATTCTTCGAATCACAAAGAAATAAAAGTATTCCCTACATTTGTATGGTTCTTTGATCCAGAATACGAAATCACTATTGAAATTGTCATAAAATCATTAAAGTGGTGGTGCTCCAGCTGATACGTGGAAGGTTGACGTGTGTTCTCACTTTTCCATGAATATTCCTCATAAAAATAGGCTCACCAGTGACCGAGAGGTTCCGTCCTTGAAGCTGGTCTATGTGAGGCGCTGGGTTCGATACATGGTCGTGCTTGTTAGCTTAGCCGTTATGATTTTTCCACTGTTTTCTTCAAAACTAGCGTAAATATGGGCTAGGACCTCTTAGAAAGACTCCACGGAGGACTCTTCTACTCAGGCCTAGAGCCCTAGTGCAGACAATTAACCTTAATGATAACACCGCCACCTCACAAAAATATGCAAAAGTTAGTTGAATTCATTTTATGTCCTCCTGGCAAAAATGCTACCACAAAGCGACTGTTTTCTTCAATGAGCAAAATGTAGACATGTGAAAAAAACCCCTTTATACACCTACTTTAAAAACTTATTAACTAAGACTAATTTAGGTTATACTTGTGAGAACTTTTATAAAATGTTGATGAAAAATGACTGTTTTTTAAAACAAATAGTTTCATCTGCCGAATATTAATTTTATTTTTTTATTTGCCAATTTTATTTTTTCTTTTATGATTATGGTTTTAATCAAAAAAATGTCTACTAACTTTTTTTTATGTAAGTACATGAAAGTACAAAATAATAAATGTCTATAGCAAAACTAATAATTAAAAAAAAAAAAAAAAAAATTCTATATTGTCCAGTGGCACCTATAAAAATTAGGAATTTTTCCTCTCATATCCATATATTGTTAATGTAAATTCAGGTGTACCGATCCAAATTCATTTTTTGAGATAAAAATGTTTCCACCACTTGTGTAAAGTAGCTTTTGAATCGGTTTTTATAATCCTTTTCATTCAATTTTGTGTCCTCTAAAATGACCTCTTTTTCAAAATTGAATGTCTTCTATTTTCTTATAAAATAAGACATTGCGTAATTTCTCTTTTTCCAATAAAAATTCTGGTCACCCACCTTATACGTAAAAAATAGAGTAAGTTAAACATACTTTGTGGCGAGTAAATTTTTTTTTCAGCGAGTGTAATCCAAGTTGAAATTTCGGGCCCTGCCTTAGAGTACGTGATTAAAATGGATTGCGAACCTACAGCGATCTCCTGACCTTGTGGTAGCAGTCACCCAATCGGCCATATCATCTCCCTTATTATGGAACTATTAAAAATTGGATATTCATCACAGATGTTTTTGGCCTCTGTCTTATTTCTGGTGAGACCTTTCAATTTTTACTTACTTTCAGGATCGCGTTACCAATGTGTACCCAAGAGCGAATTTCCTACGAAGTCTTCCTGGTGTTATGCCTCCTTTGTCTTTCTACTCGCAATTAACCATTTCTTAACTCATACGATCACTGAACCTTTTAGCAATTAAATTAATGTGATAACAATAAGTCAAAATAAAAATGTAATGCAACTCTTGCAGTTCCTCCAGCTGATATTGGATTTGGTAACTTTATCATATCATCAGAGATGCCAACATGTCCGGAAATTCCGGAGTTGTTACGGAAATAAGGTATCAAATACGGTAATACGGAAATGACATAAAAAGTATGGAAAGTGGTAGTTTCTCCTCTAATTTCGTCTCTTTGCCGGCAATCCGCTTTCGCGAGTCACGGCAGCACCGATTTCCATACGCGGCAGCAAACGTAAACAACAGCGAGAGGTAAGTGCTAGATCTACCCTTACGGAGAGAAAAAACGGCGAATCAGCGTGCAGTATAGCGTAACTCCGATGACGTCAGTTAAATGCTCCGCCCTCCAGCGGTATGCATGGTAGATTTCTTCCTCCCTAGCTTGTATTAGAGGGAGAAAATTATATTTTATTCCTTGTCAATCGATAATTTCACTCTAACCGTAACGAGTATCTACCGCGTTTGTTTTGAGGAGTGAGCGTCACCGTGGTTCATGTTGTGATTTGTTATTTTTGTCTGCCGCGTTATTGAATGTTATAACTCTTCAATGATAGTTGCCTTTAATATTTTTTATGAAAATGTCAGATCATCATGATCAATCCAAAAAACGCGTCGCAAATCAAAAGTTTATTGAAGATTATGCAAAAACAATGGCCGTGTTTGAAAGCCGGCAATGCACAATTTTCGGCATTTTGCAGAAAGGAGTTCTTTGGAAAATTTCGCATCATAGCGCTTTTTACTTTTTGATAGAGAACTTACTTTCTCTACCATTAAATCTGACAATAAAGAACTAGACAAATTAGGTCGATAATCATTAAGATTTTGAATTCGTATTTTTTATGCTGTAGAATATAATATTTTAAGTATTTTTTCCATCTTATAACCTTTTCCATCTTATTCCTTTCTTAATTTCTTTTCTGTTCTTTTAATTTTTATCAATTTATTCAATAAAATTTTATCTGAATAGTAAAGAGGGGCTACAAAAAAGTTGACTTGGGAAAAAAAAAAAGACTGACCAGATTTTAATTAAAAAAGACCGGACTAGTCAGTTTTGATTAAAAAAGGACTGGAAATAATTATTTATTTATTTTTAACTTGTATATCTTACTACACATTTAATTTAAAATCATACTCATATTCTTGTTTATTATATAGCATCAAATAATAAAAGAATATAATAAAAATACCCTTTATTGTAGGTATAAGGGCATTTCTCATTATAATTTAAATAATTTTTCATATAGATCTATCTAATTGAATCTGTAAAAGAATAAGTCAAGTTTTCTAAAAGAGCTATGAATTCTGCGAAAAAGAGAAAAAGTTTATTATCTAAAAACTCAGTCAGTTTCAGGAGGATGTTGCACCTTGCCTGCCCTATGACTAGAAAAATAGCAAAAGTGTCTGGATTTTAAATGTTAAATGTGCCCCTAAGAATTCAAAACAGCCCTTGGGAATCTAGAAAAAAACCTTTTTTTTATTATTAGCAGCATCCTGCCCTTTTTTAAACCTGGGGGAAACTCTGACATTGTATTTTTAAATAGTATGGTTGTAAGATTGACTCCTGAAAAAACTCCTGAAATACGAATTTTTGACTCCTGAAGAAGGGTGTAAAACTCCTGAAATTGAACTTACTCACTCCTGATGTAAGGTTTACAATGTTGGCGTCTCTGTATCATCCATTGAAACAAGATATATCTTCTGCCTCTGGATAAATAAAGTAATTTGTTTCAGCAGTGCGGTGTAAAAATGTAACAAACTCTCTCTCTCCATTTTCTTTGATTATTCTTCCTATGGAATGAGATGTATTAGGCCTACCAGTTTTAGGACTCACACATTTTACCAGCACAAAATCTCCTTCTGACATTGATTTTGATATCACAAACTCATCTTCACTGCTGTCTGACACATGAGGGATTTCTTCATCCTCATCACTCAAGGTTTCAACCGGATTAAAAAAATTTCTGTTTAGAAAATCTTTTGGTTTTAGTAGCTTTGACAGAAGGTCATTTCTTCAATGCTCTCAATGCATGCTCATTTTCTATTTATTCTTTAACTGGGGTATCTGTCAATATTCAAGACTTTGCTTGTTTTCTTTTATAGTTAATGTTTTCGTGGTCCAGCTTTTGGGAAAGCTGGAATCTGTTCAGGGGTCAAAGATGCAGATTTTTCAATTTCTGGCTGACAGGTGAGCCTAGTAGAAGAAGTGACTTGTGAACTACTACTATCAGGAATATAATCTTCAAGTATGAGAGATAAATTATTTTTAGGGTGAAAGGTACAGGAAGAAGTAATTTACAAAGTTCTTGGCAAATTCTGTTTGGATGCAAGGTTGTGAATATCATGTTGACCAATTTGTGTTGTCTGAAAATCGGTTGGCTAAGGTCGGTTTGTCACACTGCAGTCTGCAGGCCATAAAATCTGCCTCTTTTAAAATCCCTGAATCAAAAGGAAATATTCCCGTAACAGTGAATCCTTTTTTAATGTTTATGTGGGTGAAAGTTCGTGGATACGATTTTCCAATGTGTTCAGGAATATCATAAAGTCCAATTGGTTTTCCTGCATTACTCACCATAAAGTTAACACATGCTTCATTGTAAAAACCCTTAAAGGGTCCAAACACACATCGATCGAGTGGTTGCAATTTGTGACTTGTATGCGGTGGCAATGTTAAGAGTTCAATTCCATTATCTTTGCAGAATTGCAAACCTTTGGGAGATACATGACTTTCATGATTATCAAGTATGATAAGAACTTTTTTCTGTGTACTACATTTTGTATACTTTTCAAAATGTGTTAAAAACACTTCAAAGTTTTCGGATGTCATCCATCCACTGGAATGCCCAACAGCTTGTGTTTTTGTAAAAGAATGGTACATGCTAAAAACAAAAATCATTTTTTTTTATACAATTAAATAGATGAATTAATATTTTCAGTCCACAATAACAAAGAAGTATGTAAGGGAGGCTTGACCCATGGGTCAAACCTCCCTTATATCATCTGGGTCAAGCCTCCCTCAATAGCCATTTGCAATTTCATAAAAAAAAATTCAGGGAATTAAACAGTTATTTAGCAAAATCTAATTATAGCACATATTAGCTTGAGGTATATACTTTAATCATATAAATCTGAATTCTGATATTTGATTAAGAATATTTGCTCTCAATGCCTTACAAATTTAATAAAAATTACTTAGTTTCTGATGAGGAAAACACAAATTTTAAGCTTGTTCAAATAATAAGCATGGGATAACTTTCAAACAAGCATGGCTGTTACCTTGCATCAGTAGGATGTGCTGTCATCTGTTGGAAGTTTTTGAAAGCTAAAAATAGCAGAGTAAAGAAAAGTCGGTCAAGCCTCCCCAGTCTCCCCTATGTGTAATTTTTTTTTTTTATATAGTTCTTCATGTGATACTTGGTTTCATATAGTGCAATGTTTGATAAAGTTTTCAATATATATATATACACACACACACAATTTACTTTCTAGATTCTCATTTTATTGTACTCCATTTTTATGCTTATTACAGGCAACTGCAAATTTGTAAATAAGAATTTTTCTAGAACTTAATCTTTTAAAATGTGTACTGTTTTGAAAATATGTTTGAAAGTTTGTATCTTTAATAATTAGAATTATTTTCTGTTGCTAATTAAATGTCTGTCTGGTGTCTTATTCAAAGGTGAGAATTTTCTTATTAACTTCAAAATATAAGGACTGTAGTATTGAATAGCTTATATTTGGTTTTGCATGCATTTTTCATTTGTTTCAAAACTTGAGTCAATCGCTAATTTAATTCGGGATTGAAAGTAAGTATATAAAATTTAAGTGTTATGAAGTCATACAAATAATCCTGTCTATTTTTAAATAAACCTAGCTTATCTGCTTATGAAAATTTAAGCCTAATGTATTAAATTATTGCTATAGTTCACTCATGATCTATAGACCTGTAGTAGGGTTGCTATGGTACCCGAAATTAAGAGAAAACCTGGAAAACTCGGGAAATTTAAAAAATCTGTTAAAACAGGGAAAATTCAGGGGAATTTACAAATTATTTCGAAAAACATGAACATTTTTTTTGTAATAAAACAGAAAAGATTGTGTTCAGGTAATATACCTGCTTTTAAATATTTATTTCATATTCAGTATCAGAATTAATTTGTTTTTCTGATAGTTGAATTTATAAAAGACTATTTAATTTTATATAACTGCTAAACCTAATTACTACTTTTTCATAATGAGAGGATTCGTCCTTCCTGCAATAAGTTGTATGTTGTTTTCCCATACAAGAACTTTTTCTTGCTAAAATTTCAAATATTTTTTCATGGTTTCACAATCCTCTCTGAATAAAGTTTTAATCTTAGATTGTCTAGTTTTATAGGGTGTTTTTTAGTGCTTTATAATAAAGAAAAGAATTCCAATGTATTCTTTTTCCCAACTATTGTAAATTAATAAAATTAATATATGTTCAACTGACTTGTAAATTATTTTAATCTAATGCTGTGTGATTGTGTATCATCTATTCTACTTTTTTTAAGAGACAGGGAAAACGAGGAATTTTCAGTTTTGTGTAGCAATCCTGGTGTAGTACCAGGACTTTTTTACTCTTCCATTTGCATTTTAGGGGGTGCAGTGATGGAGAAACAGAAAAACAAAAGAAAATAGGAATTTCCCCCTCTTTCTCTGTTATTAGTAAAATTGTTTTATTTCTACCAATAGAATTCAGCTACTACACCCAGTTGAATAGTGCTGTTCTGTGTTCTAATGGTAAATCTTTGCTTTCTCTCACGTGCATAAAGCCCCTAAACCTTGTAGGTAGGTTTGTGTGTAGCTGCCTCAAAATCATAGAGTTGCTTGAGTTCATCATGGTTTCAGCTCCTGTAGAAATTGCTTTCCTGTGCTTTTTTTTATCCTTTAAAACCAGATGAGAAGTTAGTTCATGTTTGACTTTTTGTAATTTATGGAAATTAAGAATTCCCACTTCTGAACTACTATACGTTAAATCCATAGAAAAACAGAATTATACTGAAAATATCAGACAAACAAAAAAGTGAAATTTTGGCACTATCTTTGAAATGGCTCATTTCCAACAATTAGCATTTTTGTTCTACACTCAAGCGTTTACATGATAACTATTGGTGCCAACTTTTACTTTTGCCAGAAATTTTTTCTGATTTTTAAGCTGATCTTCCGGTCTTTAGTTTTCTTTTGCTTTAAAAAGTCATGCATATTTGTTGCATGTGGCCTTTTTTTTTTTTTTTTTCCCTCCAACTTAAATTAATTTGTGCTTTCTACATTGGACCAATGTACTATTTCATACAGGATTACTTTAATGCAGTGATTGAAATAAAACAAAAATAGCTGAAAAAATTGGTTATAATTTCATAGTAAATGAATGTTTACCTTTAAAAATTTGATTTTTATCAAAAAAATTTTACTTGCTAACAAAGTTACATTGAATTAAATTTCATACTACTAATACTGTAACATTTACACAAAAACACCCTCTGTTATTAAGCATCCTATAAGGTTTAAATCAAATGACTGTAATCATAGTCATACAATCAATCATTGTGTTTGGCTCTTCTTCAGTTTGTATTTTAACTATTAACATAGGAAAGTTATCTCCATAATTACCAATCACATAATCACCTTTGAAATAGTTTTCTTTTGGTTTGTTAAGATTTGTTCATTTGTCAGCAGTGTCTTAATCATCATCCGAGTCAAGGATATACTCGAGGCAGAGTCTATGGGGTCTGGACCCCTCCCGAAATAAAATTCAATAAAAGATAATTAATATATATCTCCTGAAGTTGAAAATATCATCCTGTTTTATATCATCCATAACTTTTAAAAGAAAAATTGGTTTTTATTTTTCAAATTATTCCTGAGAGTTTTAGCAAAGAGAGACACCCCTTCCTACTTTTCTCATCAAGCAAATTCAGAAAATCTGTCAGGGGGAATTTATGACTTCTTAAACAGTTGAGATTGTGTTTAGTTTTTTTTTTTTTTTTTTTTTTCAGTACCAGAATTCCAGTTTTTCTGGTAGTTAAATTCATAAATTAAGACTAAAATATTAATTTCATATGAATGCTAAACCTTTCATAATGAAATTATTGGGCTTCCGTGCAATAAATTATGTTTTTCCTCATACAAAAACTTCTTATCACTAAAATTTCCGATATTTTTTCACAAATTCATAATCACCCTTGATACTTCTTATTTGTGAGCATGTTATTTCTCCTGAATTTTCAAGGCTCATTTTAATAATTTATTGTAAATAATACTCCCCAACCTTGTCAAAGAATTTCTGGCACCACTACTGTGTTAATGAATAGTATATAGCTATAACTCAGATTAAAAAAATTGAGAGAAAATTTGGTTAAGGGTTAACTTATCAAATAATCAATGCTATCAAATATAAATTATCATAATATAAATCTACATATTTTGTAGATTATAAAAATATAAACATATTACAATGAAATAGATAATATATTTAAAGCAGCAAGTGAAAAAAAAAAAAAAATTGAATAATGTACATATATTGTACACAATTTAAACTGGAAGGGGTTTTATGTGCTAATCAGTACTTTGTTGCAGCACCCTTAACTTCAATGGCAGCTATAAATGGTTCGGTATATTATTAACTAAAGGTTCACAAATTTTTTTTTATCAAAATTTGCACATATGTTCTTTAAACTAGAAATAAGATATTTTTTGTCTCAGTGTAACCTCATAATGTAGCTCTAGTTACACATAAAATACACTCAAATCAATGACAATCAAATAAACCAATCAGATCTCTCGTAATTCCTCAAAACATAGCTCTAGTTCAATGTACAATACACTCAAATCAATGAAAATTAAATAAACCAAACACATCTCTCATAATTCCTCATAACGTAGCTCTAGTTCAACGTAAAATGCACTAAAATGAATGAAAATCAAATTAACCAATCAAATCTTTCGTAATTCCTCATAACTTAGCTCTAGTTCAACATAAAATACACTCAAATCAATGAAAATCAAATAAACCAATCAAATCTCTCCTACGATTCTCCATTCTGCATAATTATAGAAATGGGAAGTTTTATTATCATATTTTTATTAATTAAATGAAAACTAATCAAAAATTCGAAAATCTGACTTCGATGTACACAATGACCCTTCGTAGGGCACCTTTGTGTTAAATCCTGTGACTGTCCGAGCTACCGTTTTCGAGAACAGTGAAATATATATATATACAAATATTGCTTACAGTATAAGATGCATACACAATAAATACTATAAAAAATCTGTTCACGTAAATGAGTATTATATACATACACAAAAAAATCTATTTGTAGGCAAACCAGGAGGACTTCTCTGTTGAAAAATTTCATAAGAAAATCACGTTAAAAGGATGCATTAAGCTGACTGACCAACCCAGCGAGAAGGGATCTCTTTTTTTTTCAGCCAAACAAAAACTCGAAGAATAATTCTTTCAGGCATTCTGCCTTTTCCACACAGGCGTAAAAGCACATGAAAAGGAATCCAACCTCTTGATCTCTGGTTGTTTATAGATATTTAAGATGTTGGTTGTTTATAGATGTTAAAGATGTTTAATTTAATGCAAAAATATGTTACTGGTGAAACAGTGATTGAATTGAATAGTGAGTTCTGTTTTAAACATCTCACTTTCTTTTTCTTTTACTTGCCAATAAGGGACATCAAAGGCACAAGAGGCACCATTTGACAGTTCAGACTTTTTCAACCAGTCTGTTAAATTTGGAGAAATTTTGTTGTGATTTTTTTTTTTTTTTTTTTTTTTTTACTGTTTCAGTGTATTTTTAAGCATTTTACAAAGCATTCTGACCTTTTTGTCACCTAGAAAAATTTGAAATGACATTACTACTGTGGGGCCCACATGATCTGATTCCTGAGGGCCCACTAGCCATCAGGCAAGTTCACAACCTTGTCAGTCTGCCACTGAGTATAATGATAGGTAGAGGGCTCTGAAAAATTGTTGTTTTAAGCACCCTATGTGCCTTAAGCAAACCCTTATTCTGAACCCCTCCCAAAATAAAATCTTGGGTATATCCTTGATCTGAATCTTCATCAAAAACTGGCATTAGTACTGTCATACAATTATAAAAATCACTTAAATAGTAAAAATAAATTAGTTCTAATATTACAACTTGTTTGTAGATCATGGGCAATGTTTATAGCTAACTGGGGAGCTGTGTTTCCATAATCTAGGCTTGGGCTGAAGTAACTCCTAAAACATAAATTTTTTGCTATGTTCTGTAAAGAATAAAAATATTTTTTTAACTAAGCAGATAGGGAAAACTGAATGTAACATTATTTTCTTACATAATTAATACTTTATTTGTGCTTTCTTTATTTTCTGCTTTTCTAAAACAAATTATACAGTTAAAAGCTTGCAGAGTGAAAAACTTGTATTGCTCTATAGAACAAAATCTTGAGGGGGGGGGGGGATCCTTATAATTATATATAAATTCTCTTTAAAACACAATAGAAAATTATATAAACAAATAACAGCAAGAAAACACAGTTGTTTGTCATTCGATATAAAGAAAACTCTGAGGATCAAGGAATGTAAAATATAAATACATAAAAATCTAATTATAAAGAATATCTAAAAACTTTAACAGTGAAATACTGCTGCTTAATACAGATAGAAGAACTCAGGTCTGGAACCAAAAAACTGTATAGGATACTTTTTGCTGTTCCTTATAGATTTTTACTCACCAAAACTGTAAATAATAGTAAAGTTCCATTGTGACTTTTTATGCAAAACTTTTTTTTATACTCCGTTTCACCCTAAGTTGGCAGTAGAGAGAAAGCTACAGTGACCTAATCACACCTGTTGTCATAGTAACAGGGTTACTATAAAGCAGGTGGGGTTGTTAGCAAACAAGGAAAGCTGTAATTTTGGCGAAAAGAAAAAGAAAAACTGCTCAGTGATAATTATTTCATATTATGAGTTTTAGCGAAACCCAGAAAGGGAAAGAAATTTTGGGTGAAATTTTGCAATAATTAATATTTTTAATGATAAAAAAATCTTTTATATATATATTTATATATTATTAATTTTTAACTATGTAAAGTTACATGAAAAAAAGTATATATATAATTTTTTGTTTCCTTCATGAATAAATAAAAAATTATGAAAATATTTAGATAACAGGTTAAAATTTCAAAATCCCGGAAGAGTCATTTCCTCTATCCTATTTTACATTTCCTGTTGGTGTTCATGAGTACTTTTTATTTTATAATACTATAAAATTTTTTATTGAAAAACGTTGTTCCTTCTCAGTTTAAATATTGTTATTAATTCATTAGTTTGATGTTTTATTTGAAATACTATTTAATTTGGTTACAATGAGGACGAATAAAAGGCAGCGGTCTTTTTTTATTACAAAAAATAAATAAATAAAAATCATAAATATTACACTTCACATTTCATAAGTGTTTCAGATATAATATTTTAAAGCATAAGATAATTTATGAAATTGTAGTTGAACTATTAAACCCTTTAATATTAGTTTTCCCCCCACAGGAACTAAACGGTTTTTTTTTTTTTTTTTTTATGCAACATTTTTTCAATATTAAGTAAATATTATAATTAAGTAAGCAGAATTTAAGAATATCTAAAACACAATTCATTTTTTTTTTTTTTTTTTTTTTTAAATAATTATTTCCATATAACCTAATCATAAGGACTTTAGAAATTTTTAAATTAAATTTTGATTTTAATGATTAATTAACATTTTTGAAATAATCTTATTAAAATGTACTTCATGGGTTCCTCCCTCACACATACACACAGATAGGAAAATTATTCCTGAAACCCTGTAAAAAACTTTTAAATCCCCCCCCCATAAATAAAAATAAATAATAAATAAAAATAACTGATAAAATTCATTGGGCAGTTTTTTTTTTTTTTTAAGATTGGAAAAAATATATAAATTTAGTAAAATGTTTAGTACCTGATAAACACAGAAAACTATTTAGCACAAGATAACTTTTAAATATTCCTATTTAAAAAATAAATTAAATAAAAATATTATAACCAGGCAATGCATAACTTCTTGTAACAGGGTTCCCACAGGTCAGGGAGATCCTGGAAAAGTCAGGAAATTTAAAATTAGTGAAAAAAAAGGTGAGGGAAATGTCAAGAAAAATCACAAATATTGCCCAAAAACCTGGAAAAATGATGATATAAACCTGGAAAAAGCGTTTTGAGCATTCAACTTATGTCACAAGTTGTGTTGCTATGCTCTCTTTTATGCTGTGAGCTATGTTATGTTTTATGCTGCAAACCAAATTTTGTGAATGGAATTTTCTAAAAACAGACCTGGAAAAGTCAGGGATTTTTATTTTTGAATTTGAGTGGGAACCATGTCATAATCTAGCTAATTCAAACTCATTCATCTTTAATCAATTTTCTTAAAATTACCTCTCATTTAATCCTTTTTTAGCAGCAGGGTTGTTTATATATTTCGGCATACCAATCGTTTCTATCTTCAGAAAAACATGCTGCTTACTGACCTCGGTCTTGGCCATTGTTGGGTGAGAGCTCGTTGATTTTCTCCTTCCTTTGCTTCACTTTACTCACCAGTGTCTGTCATTCAGTGGGGATGATGCTGGGCTCTCTGTTGTTAATTGTGTTGTTAGTATTTCCAAGGCTTCATGTTTTAAGGCATAATGGTAGGAGTTATAGTGGGTCATTTTGTTAGTTATTAATGTATTGAGGTTAATGGGGTTAGTGTAGAGGTGCACAACCTGCAGCCCGCGAAAGAACTGGCATTTTAGAACACACTGATCATCAGCAGGAGAGAAAAAATAAAATAGAGAGAATTTTTTTTTTTTTTTTTTATTTGTTGCATTTGCAAAACTGACATTTACATTTTTTTTTTTTTTAGGAAGAGGAAGAGGAAGAAGGTATAAAAATGTTGGTTTTTATATATATTTCTGTTTGAAAGCAAATTTTTCCATTCTACTCAATAATGTTACCCACAGTATTTTCCTTAAATTTATTGGAAAAATCATGGAATAATCTACTAGTAAGTGGTTATATCTTTATCTGAGAAGATTTAAAATCTGAAAAAGTAGCTCCTCCTCCCCCATTGTTTTTTAATCTGTCTCCAAAACATAATTTTGTGTGTTAAAATTAATGGTGAAGAAATGTAAATTTATAGTAGTAATGTATTTCCATTAAAAAAAAAAAAAAAAAAAAAAAAAAAAAATCAAATGTGCAATTAGTTGAATTTATTTCTGTCTGGTGACATAAGAGACTGATTGATGCTTATTTTGTAGAACGGATAAAAACACAGACCGCAATAATGATGGTAATCATTTATGATTTATGGGGTTGCATATCGAAATGGAGCAGCAGCTAAAGAGAATGTACATGGAGAGATTTTACGACATGCATAGTTGACAAAACATTCAAATGTTTTTATCAGGTGAGAATAAATAGTTTTGTGCTTCAAAATGACCACCATGGTTTTCACTCGTTGAGAATGTACTGGGGTTACATTCGCAAAAATATAAGACATATTACAGATTTTCAGCAGTATATGCTGTTGGTTACTATCATGACAGTTTAGCTAGTTATTAAGAGGGACGTAATCACAAATGTTATCAGTAGGGGGCTGGGACTGATTTCTTAATTTGTTTAAAAGGTCGAAATTAAAATTTATTTTATTCATTAATGTCTGATCCCAGATACACCCCTTGGCTATGCCCTTACTTGCTATCATAATAGTTTAACAAACCAAATCCTCATCAAACTCATTGAGAAATTTACAAACCATGTTCTTTGTGTTATGCCAAAACAGGATGGTTATCCAATGTATTTTGTTCAAAATGCATGTGAAAAATCACAATTACAACCATAGAAGCCTTTTCCCTTACAGATCTCACCAGTGCCATCCTTAAAGCAGTATTTTCATACCCACTTACCTACACTAAAAGTGCTTATTTTGGTATACTCTGCCTTTACATCTGTGCTAGTTGTTTTTGAGACTGCAAATATAACTTTTTTTCTCTCTCTCTCTCTCTGCAAAACATACTTTCTATTTGTTTATTTTATTTATCATTTTTGTATTTTATGATATATTTATTTCATTCTTTTGCTTACTGTTCCATAACTTTATGATTATTATGTTTAGAAATTCACTTGACTCGCTGCTTGAAAATTTTTTTATATATATTTTTTTTTTTTAGTACCATATGATTATGATACACACTGAAGTTCTGCATACTGGCACCTGATAATGATAGTGCACCCCTTTATATATATACATATATTACTATTACACACATTTGCATAGTTTAATTCTTTTGAATTATCTCATCTGTGGCCCTTCATTTCCCACTCAACAGCAAAAGTGGCCCTACAGCCAAAAAGGTTGTGCACCCCTAGGTTAGTGGAATGGTTTCTTGAAAGGGCTGTGGAAAGTTTATTTTATATTTAATCTGTGAAATGTTCAGTTTCACGATGTTGGTAAATTGTTTACAAATAATAGAGGTACTGTATGCTTCAAAAGAAATTGTCTATCAAATATTCACTTGAAGTCTGTAGTTTTTAATCATTCTCGGTCATATTTTGTTTTGCTTATTAAGTTTGCTGTTTGCTTCCTGAAAAAATATTTCATTTTTATTTTATTTATTTTTTAAGTTTTAAACTGAATTTTTATGTAGCTCAGTCATGTGAACTCTATCTTTCTACAAAACATTTCGGAAGTTTTAAACGCAAGTTTATTTTATCAATGAAACAGTTTCAAAAAAGAAAGAAAAATCTGTGCTTTTGTGTAGATTTTTAATGCTCTTTTGCACCATTAGTAAAACATATTTATAATTAGTATCACTTTGAGTTTGAATTGCTATCTGCATTTTAATTCACATTTTATTATATATATATGTGTAAAAATAACATTTTCGAATGGGTTAAAATAAGTTTCCTTTTATATTATGTTTTATTTAAAGAAATAAAATCTTTTATGAAATAAATTTAGGTTTGAACACAATAAATCTTCAAAGCCTTACTGGCCAAGGAATGAGTCCTAACATTGGATTATCTAGCACCAGCAATACTGCTTCAGGTAGTAAATGATTATATTTCTCTGTATATGTGTATTCTTTGTGATTTAATTTGTAAGCAAATAATTCATATATTAATTATTTTGGTAACAGATACTGCAATAATCATCAATGGTGATTTTTTTTTTCTTTAATTATTATTATTATTTATTAGAAAATCTTATATAAGGTGTTTTATCATTAACCCATTAAACTTCATAATATGAATCCCACTAAAAAATTGTTGATTTTTCGTATGTTTTGGGTTTCAATGTGCATTTCTAATCATATGCAGTTGAAATAATTAAAAATATATATATTGTTAGACAATATATGGTTCCAAAATGGGAGATTTGGTACCTAATTGGGGTAGAATAGATGTTGAAAAAACTGTAAAACCCTTTTAAATTAATTTTCTTGATCCTTGTTTGTTATAATTTAAGAAAAGAACGGTTTTATTATACATCCATTGTTTTAAACCCCTGCACTTAGGTTTTTTTTTTTTTTTTTTTTTTTTTCACAGATTGTTTTTATTTTTTATTTATTTATTTATTTGCAGAAAAACAGACATCTGTGTTAGAATAGTTAAACAAATTTTTTGAAAGAATTACTAACAAAGCTAGACATTTCAATATTTGATATAAAAAGTAAAAAAATGTATTTCTGTTAATTACTTGCAGAGAAAAAAATTCTTAAACAATATATATATATATATATATATATATTATTTACCTTTGCAATATAATCCTGTGTATATAAAATGAATGTTAAAACAAATATTTTCTTTTTAGATCTTAATTCTGCTAATTTACAGAATATAGCTGCTTTAGCTAGTTTGACCAACAATTCTGGTATGTGTATTCCTACTATATTTTCTTTCTTTAAAATTCTTCTACACTTTTTTGTATTTTATTTGATGGTAGATTATATATCAGTTATTAGAAAGATTCTATTTTCTTACCGCATGAAATTCATACATAAAATATGACTAAAATGCCATATTTATACTCTAATTTTACAATAATGAATTTTTTCCATTGTCCCTAGCATCTTTTTTGAATTGGCATTTTTTTTTTTAACTATTTTTCTCCTGTTGCTTCTGTCTTACAGATTTCACTGTCACAGGGCACAATCTTATCAATAATGTACTATGGTAATCAGTATGGTATCAGTAATGTATGTATCAATAATGTACTATGTAATATGGTGCTGTGTAATGTAACATGCTTTGGGTTCATTAACTACAGTAGGAAACCAATTATCCGAAATATTTTGGTCAAGACTATTCTGGATAACTACCGTATATTTCCGAATGTAAGCCAATCCATATATATACTGAGAGTATGTTTGACCCTGCAGAAATTTGCCCAAAATTGCAAACCAGTGTATAAACTGAATTGAAAAAATACTCTTTTAAAGCTTAAGTATATTGCCAAAATGGCAAAAATATTGCCAATCTATAAAACTTTCAGGATAATCTAAATGTAAATAAAAAACATTTTTGTTTCATTACATGGAGCGCAGACATGTTTTGAACTAAAATTGACTAAGAAATCGCCATGCTTAAACAAATAAAACTATAATTAGTGTAAGGCCATCATCCTATGGATAGGGTTAGAATAAACAAGTCGAGTATCTTCAACTTTGCCTCACTTTAATAGAAAACTGATGAAATCTGTAAATTAATTTCATATTCTATGGCAAGCAATCGTACAAATAGATCGTAAAATTATAAGGTGCTGCTGGTATCGCCATCTGTTGTATAATTTAGGAATCGAAAAGAAGTGTCATCCGATTGATGGTAAATTCGGCAACATGTTTTTTATTTTAGAAAAAAAATATGACTCAAAACTTTCTAAAAGATATAAAAAGTGATTTTTAAGAGTTCATTATTGTAAAATATCATGGTTTTGTCATTGTAAGCAAAATGGAAATGCTTAATCATGTTATTGCCAATATGGTTTAGTTTAAAAATATATAGCAGAGCATAAATGCTAGGCGGTGAAAACATCACCATTAGTTAGCTTAGATTTTAAGTTTATGTACATGAGGCAGCTCTAAAAGATGACAAAGTCATTGTAAAATAAACAATTTTATTGAATAAACTTAACAAGAACAATGTTAACTCTGAAAGTTAACAAACAACATTTAAAAAAAAAAACATATGACGTTAACCCTAAAGACCAACGAACAACAGACTCAAATACCTGACTCCATGATTCAAACTTTTGAAAACGAGCGCCAACACTACACGGAAGGAAATCGGGAGAAAAGGTAAACTTGTTAAACTAAAGCCACATTATACTTCTCTTACTTATGCTTTTAAAAGTTCATTTTTAAATGAAGGAAAACTATAATTTTAAAAAACTTATTATTAGGACGTTAATATACTTAATCATACTTATTAATACCTTATAAACTTGTCCTATTTATTCACAATGCATTTCGGGTGCACTTCGCGCCCATCTTCAGGTGATCTGTGACTTCTCATCGCTTGTGTTTTCATCGGCTTCCCCTCGGCTTCCTTTCTTCACTTCATTTCGTCTGTTTCGGATTCTATCGATTACTTGGTTCCAGTCTTTTGGGATATTCGCGTGCTCGCGTTCATTAACTGCTGTGGGGTTAGTCAGAATCTCGATGGCTTCTCTTTTTAAGGCGTAGCTATGGTTATTATATGGAGCGATTTTATTAGTTTTTATGGTGTTAATATTAATAGGGTTAGAGTAGTGGGTAGAGGCTAGTGCGTAGAGGCACTAGCCTCTACCCACTACTCTAACCCTATTAATATTAACACCTTAAAAACTAATAAAATCGCTCCATATAATAACCATAGCTACGCCTTAAAAAGAGAAGCCATCGAGATTCTGACTAACCCCACAGCAGTTAATGAACGCGAGCATGCGAATATCCCAAAAGACTGGAACCAAGTAATCGATAGAATCCGAAACAGACGAAATGAAGTGAAGAAAGGAAGCCGAGGGGAAGCCGATGAAAACACAAGCGATGAGAAGTCACAGATCACCTGAAGATGGGCGCGAAGTGCACCCGAAATGCATTGTGAATAAATAGGACAAGTTTATAAGGTATTAATAAGTATGATTAAGAAGGAAAACTATTTAAATGACTTAACATTCATATCTACAGTGCAATAACACCTTCATTACGGGTAGCAAATCACAGAGCTAGAGATAATGCAACGAACTAAAAACTGACCGCCGATTACAATCAAGTTAGCTCTTATATACTATCCACAGGATTCCAACATTCGTCCAATAAGTAGCGATATCAAATGTCGCACTTAATTTGCATTTTTCCTTTCAAAAAGATGCCATCTATCGAACTTTAACTAAACATATTAGCTTAATTTAGCGATCGATGGAAGAACGCATGAATAAAAAATGCTGATGATAAGCATCATTTAGATTTTTAGGTGTTACACAAAAATTAAAAACTATATCCTTCAGAAAAACAGTAAGTAGCACTATTTACATTTACTTTTGTAATTTTTATCCATAATTACTTCCATTTAATAACTTTATTCAAGATAAAACATTTTTCTATAATGTTAGCAAAACTTATCTGTTAACTTTTTAAAACTTCTTAATTGCCAAATTGAATTGTATTCCACATAAACGGTGTAAAAATTAGTTCATTTTAATCCATTATCATGAAAAACGGCAGTTTTTTAAGTGACGCAAGCGGAGGGACAAACGGGACGCTGCGAACTCGTATATACGACTAGTTTGACAGCAAAGAGATTTGTAAAAGTCGACACTTAATATCTCAGCAAATATGCCATATTTTGTTCTGATCTATTCAAAATAGTCTTTTATCTTCGGTCTTAATTTATCCTGAAAATTTTACATTTCTACATGCAGTATATTTTGAGATCTGAATCTCAATTTTAAGCCAAAAAGGGAAAAAGGTTGGTGTAATGGACTGAAATTCTGAAAAATATCTCTAAAACGGCTCGAAGGATTTTCATATAATTAATATATGTTGTTAATAGGATCTTTCTGAATCTAGTAACGTTTTAGTTTTTTTTTTTAGGAAAACTCTTGTTTTTTACATAAATCGCTTTAAATATGGAACTATATTACTCCGCCAATTACATGTGTTTCTTCAGCTGAAAATGCTGTTATGCGGTTCTTACTTGTGAGATATGTGGGTTGGTTGGTTGACCGACTTGAATGCAGCCAATGAATTACTTAGATTTTTTTTTAACGCAAAAGTACTTTATTACATGTTTAAAATATTTATTGTATATATACTAAGTCAGATTCTCTTAAATATATTTTCTCTTCTGTTATGAAAAAAATATTTTTGATTTCAAATTTTCATATTTAGTCAAAAAAATATTTATGTAATATTTTAAATAAGGAAGTATTTTGTAATTTTAGATATACCATTTTATCATAATAATGATGTATTTACAATTTTTTAAAGCGAAAAAATTTTTAATCATTCATGACCATAGATTTTATAATAACTCAATGATTTGCGATTCCTATTCATGTATCCTTCTGCGCCGGGAATGGAAAAAAACAGCAAATAGAGTTTTGGCGCCACCTATCATTTTTTATTTAAAACATACACTTTCGTAAATACAAAAATATTTCTAATTTACAATTTAATGATTTTTACTTTAAAAAATTCTAAATATTTATTTTTTAGATAAATTCATTTAAAAATTTTTAAATTGTAATCTACAAATATTTTTCAGTTATTGCAGGTTTTAAATATGTAGATTCCCTAAGCTTTTTTTCCCATTAAAAAAAAAAAAAAAAAAAAAATCGAGATCTGATACCATTCTTACTGATTCATATGTAAAATGACTTCCTGAATCCGAATATGACTTCCATTTTGCCCAGTCACCCAGTTTTCTAGATACGCCACTCCCTTTCTCAATTTCTTTCCCTGTTCAATAATTTTATGACCATGAATTTGATTTGAAGAATGAAAAAAAAAATTAATTTAACACCTAAAAACAAAAAAATATGTAACGTTTAAAAAATAACATTAATAACAGAAAAAAAATATAAGACATGTAATGCATAATTTCAGTGACAAATCCCTCTCCCCCTCCCCCCTCCCCCCCCCAAAAAAAATTTTTCCCTCGTCGCAAATGTCCATGTTTTAGAAGGTTCCAACTACGGTTAAAATACCCCCCCCCTTTCCTAAAATTCAAATTTATAGCCATAAAAATCACCGAAAAGTAATAAAAATAGGGGTCCATTCCTAATAAACTGTGGGTGATAGGGCAAAATGGGCATCATATTCGGATTCAGGAGGTCATTTTACATAAAAATATACTGAAATGGTGTCAGAGGCAATTTTCATGCCAAGCAGTTTAATTAAATTACACATTCTATAAGGAATGACAGGTATCTATTTTTGTCTCTCGATATTTACTCGATCAGATAGATAAGGGTGTTATCTTTTTTTTCTTTTTTTAAGGTCTATACATTATTATTAATAAATAAATAAATGCACCTAGTTTTTTCAAACACAGAATTAAGTTAAATGGCAAGCAGCATGTTTTCACGAAATGTTTCAGAACTTCATACAAGATGGTTCTTAAATTCTTGTAACTAAAATGGATAAGCTCATATGAATCGTCTCTATGCAGAGTTTGGTGGCAATCTACTCAAACGTTTTAACTGCTGAAAGCTGTTTGAAGCAAAAATTTAATGACTCTATATTTTCATAATTTTTTAGTTTAGTTATTAATAAACAACTCTTATGAATACATTTCTTTCAAAAATACATAAAAAATAATTAAATTCCTACAACTAATCTGTATTGCCCGAATACTTAGTCCAAATTTGGCCGAGCACCGAGTACTCGGCAAATTGGTTGAGTACCAAGTATATACTGAGTACTCGGTACAGCTCTAGATATGTCCTAAATTGTTTGTATGTTTGCTTTTGATTTTGAATGCCGTAAATGTGAACTTGGGCGAAAAATACTTCATCGTGAAAAAAAAGAAACACACATAACTACATCGAGCTGCTCTAGAAATAAATTTAAAACTGCTAATTTAAGAGTTTTATATGTGCTAGTTATTTAAAAATAAGGTTTAATATCACTATTTTACAGATAATTCAACAATATTTATCTATAGATTTTAAGCTTAAAATATATGTATTCAATCATTGTTTCTAATGTACGTTTTTTGCTAGAAATGTGAACTTGTATATAAGCCCAAAAATTCTCGGCTTATATATTCGGTAAGTGCTTATTAAAGCAGTCCTCATTAATCAAACTTGTACAATGCATATGGTTCTGTTTTAAATCAATCAATCAATAAATATTTTAAATTACTTAATGAAATTAAAACTTTAAGTAATTTGAAAAACTTCAGAAATATATTTTTTTTTATATATGAGTAAAAACGAGGAATTAAACTTTAATTATAAACATAGAAAAACCTTATAAACATTACTTCATGTGTCGTTTAAATTTTTTAGTAGGGTACCCGCCCTCATCAGAATGACATCCTCTGTGGAAGACTTGAGCTTGACTGTTGTTGATCTTCTTTCACCATAAGGTGGTGCCATATATGGTCTGGGGCTACTGCGTCGCTGTCATTGCATGCTTCACTATTGGTTGTAATTTCAATCGATTCTCGGAACATCGCGTAGTAATAATCATCGTAATTTGCAATTTTACTGGCTTTATCAAATTCTATATTAATATCTTGTTTATTAAACGTTTTGCCTAAGGCTGTATTAAATTTCCCCATTTTTATATCATTTTTATGCTCATTAACTCTTGTTTTAATTTTTCTTTTTGTAACTCCTATATAAGATCCTGGTTTATTATCTTTATTTGTAAAAGGTATTTTATAAATTCCTTTAGTTTCTAAAGGGGGCTGAGGTCTTTATCACTTCTAATCAACTGGAAAATATTTCTGTTAGGCTTGATAAGGATATTTACGCCATATTTATTTGCTACATTTTTTATTTTATTGGATGCGCCGCGATTATACAGTATAGGTACGTTGAAGTCACATAGTTATAAGGTAGACTAATTTTTTTTTTTTTTTTTTTTTCTGTGTGTGATCGATTTTATAAAAAAAATTGCAAATTGGCTATAAATAGTTATCATGAATTCACAAAAAATCTCTGTCTTCTAATCAAAAAGTCAGTAACTCTTTTTTTTAAACTGTTATATAATAAAGATTACTGGCATATAGTTAAAGAAGCTGTAATTTACAGAAATATTTTAATGTGTCTATGTTTTTCGTTGTTCCTCTGACTGTTCCTAACTGCTTTAGAGCTTAAGAAGTATTTTTTTTTTGTTCAATCATGCTTTTCCCGTCCAGCATGGAAGACTATTCTAAAGCTTAGAGGAATGCCAAATTGACCAACCAGGTTCAGATTTGGTAAACACCTAGTCATTTGGCATTCCCTTATCATTCATTTTCTCTCAGCCACTAAGGTTATCACCCCTATTTTAACACTGGACTCTTCGAGTCAGCACATGCGCAGACTCCCGTGGTTGCAAAAAACATGGTTGAATAATATGTGATTCTTCACCCTTAAAGATCTTGTAATATGTCTTTTCGAGTCTCTAACTTAACTTATAATTTTACTGTTGCTTTAACCTTCTATTTCATTCTCTTATTTCGCCTTCTATGTAACAGATTCTTAGTTTAAACTTCTGAATCCCCAGAAAAAGCCCAACATTATGAAATCACTCTAAATTTACTACTGCTATGTTTCCATTTTTGTTAATTTATAATCTGCTTCTGTTACTCATCATAGAAAAGCTCTATTTGTCCCTCATAAATTATATAAATATTCCTCCGTGCTATGCTTAAAATTGTTTAAAGAAACACATCAAGGGATAGATCTAAAAATTGAATTTTCAACTTATTTTACCAGTAACTAGATCTTTTCAATTTACTCGCCACTTTTTCGATTTTTTAAAAAAGCTTTTAGCAATTTACTAATGGTCAAGGAAAAATAGTAAGTTGTTTAACTTTTTAAATCACCACTTTATTTTATTTAGTCCTTCCCAGTTTGGATAGGGGGAGGGGGTAATACCCTCCCCCTTTGGATACCCCTGCCTGTATATTGTACATACATTACAGTGCACTGAAATTCGGTAAATAATGACTTAACACATCTCAAAATATATTTTCAAGCATTTCTACTAATAGCCAGTAATATAAGTGTGTTCTTCATGCCTTGCACACACAATATCAATGCTCTTCATACAAATTTCTATTAAAGACATGATTTTGGGCATTTAAAAAACATGTTAATTCTATTATGCAGAATTGTGTTAAGTAATTTACCTGATTTCAGGTATTTATTTAATTTTCATTCAGTTATTCTGGTAATTAAATTCATAAAATAAGACTAAAATATCAGTTTCATGTGACTGCTAAACCTAATTTAAAAATTTATATCTTTCATAATGAGAGGATTTGGCTTACTTTTCTTGCTAAAATTTCAGGCATTTTCTTAAAATTCACAATCACCCCCTGATAAAAAAAAAAGAATCTGCCAATTAACTTCAATGTATTGGAATTCTTTTGGGTATGTCTTGAGTATACTGTTTCTTCTATATATACTATTTTCAGTGTGGCTTAAAATAACTCTTATCATCCCCGTTCTCTGAAAATCAATTTAATGTATATTTTTCTAGATTTAAGACTTTTTTTACTTTAGTAAAACATGTTTGCTTGAAAATGAGCCAATTAGACTGTGTTTCATGGCTTTTAAATAAACTTTAAAATCCATTTTTAGATAATTGAAAATAATAAAAGGAGTGTGATTGGATATTGCTGGTATAAAACTGTAGTTCTTTTAATTCTTATGACAAAGGTTTCATGTATTGCTTTTATGTTTTATTTACTTTGTTTCATTGTTCTATTCAGAAATATATAGTATGTAACTTAAGTGCATCCTACAGTGGCTTGTTTTCATGAAAAAATATTCAATATGATTAATACAGGTATAAATCCAGTTGTTATTCAGAACCTAGCTGCATTAGCTGCTGCTGGAAACTCTACAAATTCTTCCAGTCTCAATTTAGCTAACACTGGTAGGTAAATAATATGTATAACTTTGATGTATATAACATGTTATGGAAAATTACTTAATTCTTATTTTCTTTTATTTAGGAAATAATTCTAATGCAAGTTCTCCTTTGAGTGGTATAAATTCTCTAAATCCAGTTTCTAGTATAGCATTAGGGTTATCAAATTCTTCTTTAGGCAATTTTTCTGGTGTAAACAGGTAATAAAATATCTTAGTAATGTAAAATATAGGGTGGCTAGTGACCCTAGAAATCAGAGGAAAGTCTGGGAATTTCCCAACCCTGAAAATGCCAAGGATGTTGATTGAAATCTGTAAAAGTTGGGGAATTTATTAAATCTTGAAAAAATAAATGCATAAATAAATAAATAAAGCTCCTATTATTCTTGCAAAATTTCAGACAAAAACTGTCACACTAAAAAGAAAAGAAATGACCTGGAAAGGTTAGGAAAACTTATGTCCTGGGAAAAGTCAGGGAAAATGAAAATGTTGGAACACTAGCCACCCTGAAATCTATATACATATTAAAATAAAGATTATTTTTAACACTTTCGTTAATATATTTTAATTGTTAGTTATTTCAGTGTAGTGTTTTTTTTCTTTTATTTATTTACATGATCATTTAATGTCTAATTGAATACCTTTATGATTTTTTTTCCCCCATTATTGCAGTATTTGAGAAGCAAATCACACTAAGCTAATATAGTACAAAAAATTTTAATTTATATCTTTTTTAGCATTGGAACTAAGACTGCTCTGCCTACAAATGGAGCTTCACTAGATGCATTAACTCAAGCCTATTCAAGCTTACAGTCATACTCAGGTTTGATTGTTCAACTTTTTATTTTATACATTAACCCCTTAAACGCCCCGGGCATATATATACATTTTTCTGAAGTATGATCCTTTGTATTGTATTGCTAACAGAGAAACTACTGACGCGGCTTGACAGGGCAATAAAATAACCTAGAAAGTGATCTTGACAGTGTTTTAGAAGGATTTACTCATTTCAGAGTTGAGAGAGAATGGTGGCACTGGCAAGTGAAAGTTGTAAGTTTTCCACGGCAGATTAAGGGTTAAAGCATATTGATGCATCTACCTTGAAATTATACCTAAAAACTTATGTGAATTTCATCTAAAGAAAAATTTAAAACAGATAAAGAAAAGTTAATTATATAGAACAGCTGCTTAGTCCGTGCATGATTCTATGATATACATATGTTGGACAAAATAATATGAACACATATAAATCATTTTATTACCTCACATTAAATCCTTACGATGTCCGAGATTTATTTATATATTTCAGCGACCGGTCGGTGCCATCATCAGAATCCTCGGTAGAATGATTTGAAAGGTGTTAACTTTAGGCGGTTTGTTTATACACTTCATTTTCTCCCTTCCTCTTCTCACTTCACTTGTCATCTTTGTACAACTGTTGCCACTCTGGTGGAATAAGGCTATGTTCTATGTCATTGACGTTGTTATAGTTTGTTAGAATTTCGATTGCTTCTCTTTTGAGAGCATAATGGTGGGAGTTATAGGGGGCTATTTTTTGAAAATTAATGGAGTCAATGTTAATTGGATTAGTATTGTTAGTTCTTGAGAAGGCTGTAGAATGTCTATTGTATTTTAAATCTGCTATATGTTCGGAGATACGGTCTTTTATTTTTCTTTTTGTCATGCCAATATATGATGCTTTATTTTTATTTTGGTATTGGAAATCAATTTTATATATTCCGGCCGTGTGTTTAAAATCGATGGAATCTTTTTCATTACGAATTCTTTGGTATATATGCATAATATGAACACTTTCGCTTTTTTACATTTTGTCGAAAATCTTGAAAAATTACTTACCGTGTAGTTTTTCAATTTTGGGAATAATGAAAACATGTCTTTCCTTATATTTTTCAGCAAAGGTTTTGTGCCGAAGGCCCTTAAGGGGACGAACAACAAATTAATATATATATATATAATTTGTGATAACCCTGTATATGGAAAAGCTTAGATTGATATGCAAATTTTAGATATGGTTATAAATGTTATATAGGTTTGTTAGGATATCTTGAATATTTAAGGAGTTATTAATATCTTTTTTAAAAATGCAAAAAAATTTTGCAAGCTTTTACTTTTTAACTCCAAAGGTTTTTCTTCAAAATTCATGAAACTTTCGGAAAACATGACAGCATATGCTTAAATCATTATACTATAGTTTAAAACAAATATATTTAATATTCAAAGAGGTATGACAGTTGTTGTAAATAATTTATTACTGTGCATGCATGGACCGTACCAAAAAAACTTTGACATAGTTTAATACTCAACTGTATAGAGCACCTTATAAAAAGAAATCCAGTTGAATATCACAAAAAATCATAATCAGTGATTAAATGAGTTGTTTTTCAGCTGTTTTCTAAAAAGGTCTTTTATGATAAGGGGTTATTCACAAATGAAAATTTGTATCAGAAATTGTCTGAAAAGAAAAACATTTAATTTTTCTTTTCAGACAATTTTTTTTTTTTTTTTTTTTTTTTTTTTAGGTATGTGGTATATACCTGGGGAGGGGGATAAATGAATCACAAATATATTGTATTAAATTTCATTGTGTAACATAGTTTTGAAAAATATTATAGAAATCCATTCTATTTATAAACAAAAAACTTTTGAATAATTTGTGAAAAAAAAATTATATCTACCTAAATAATTGCATAATTTCCACAGCAAAACATATAAATATTAGACATAGTATGTGCAACAATGTATTAAATTTACAAGTCATTTATGGCTTTTTATGATACAGGCGATCCAAAGTATTTGTGCTCTTTTTTTCAATTTGTGGTTGGTCCCCTAATTACACTCTGAACTAAATCAATAGTGGAAAATGTGAGTTTTTAAATGTTGTTTGAATGTCTGGAGTCCTGAGCCAATTTTGTCCAGTTTTTTTTTTTTTTTTTTTTTTAAGTAAAAAAAAAAAAAAAAATGTATAAAAAAAAAAAAAAAAAATCTAATAATTTGATCACCTACTGTATATTCTTGATGCCTGGGTAGTAGAGATGTGCGTTATTTCATGTAATAAGATAAATATTATTATTATTATTGCATTGTGACCTATTTGCAATATAATATATTACTAAAAATGTCCTATTGAATAAATAATTCTGTCAACTTTACCTTTTCATGAGGAATGTCTGGCGATTTGCCAACAGAACACCAATAGATTGGAATATTTACCCAGCATGAAAAATATATTATTTGGTGAAATAATCTATTAAGTGATGTTATCCATCAGCAATTTCTCTCCAGCATTCAACAGGTTAAAAAAATAATACTCCAGTCACATAATATGCTGAAATAGTATTTTTGATTGCCATACAGCTGAGCTCTAGTATTTTCTTGAATGTATTAATTAATCTCAAATGTATTAACCGAATAGAGATATTAATCTACATAATTTTAATAACCAAGTCAATTTTAATATCAGACATAAATAATGTTAATGTGAAAACCATCAATATTAGCTTAGAAATTTTTATTTGGTGTTGATTATTTTTCATAGATGAATAAAATCGTTTGGGTAATGGTTTATGTTGTTTCGCTTGTTTGACAGGAATGCATAGATAGGGGGGAAAGGACAGGAGTGTTTATGTTTATGGGTAAAGATAATTTTTAATTAACACTGTGCAGATCTGCCTAGTAGGATATTTATTTATGTTTATATTTGAAAGGAATGAGCAGCTGCGGTTGAAATTACGTAGTGGCTTGTGACTATGTGACTGTACTTGGGAATGTTATATATTTTGTGTTTTTATGTGGCGACAAGTTTGATAAGAGGGTGGTATTTGTATTTCACTTTTTATTTTCTTAGTTCCTTTATCTGGTTTTTTTACAGAGCCTTTTTTCTATGAAGAGTAAAAGAATAAAAACCAAAGACGTCATCCCACGGTGCATTTGACAATTATGAATGAGAAAAAGAATAAGAATTTTATAAGAAAAATGATAATAATTTTATAAGAAAACTGATTATTTATTTTTACTTGATTTTTATTTATTTATTTATCTGATTTTTTTCTAGAAACTATTTTTAATGATTTAAAATGAGTAAAAATATTAAGAATAGTTAATTATGGTCGTATATTAAAATTAAGTGTCTGAGAAAAATAATTTTATACAGTTTTTGCAAGCAAAATTTATATATTAAAACAAGTGTTTCTAATTTTAAAAAATTTATTCAAAGTGACTGTTTGCTAAGTATGATTGAAATAAATAAATAAATATATATATATATATATATATATATATATATAGTCAATCTGGCATATTCAAGTTCTTCGGAAAATCAAAAGAGATAATTACTCGGTAGTTTAAAATTTGGGGTGCCTTAAAGATTTTTTTAAAAATTTGTTATTATTTAATTAATTACATATAGGGCTTATAATATGAGAACTATTTTTTTTTTTTTCAGGAAATGGCACTCGTGCACGTGTTTCTTGATATTATCTGAAATGTTCTGTTTCATGTTTAAATGAATCGATTTAACAGAACCTCATGCTTACACGATTGGGACAAACGTTTGTGTAAAACCTTGACTCTACCACTATTTCATATTCAACTATAGCTTTTTTTTTTATTATTATTATTCAAAGAAATTTTAGTGTTAAATAAATTGAAAATTACTCTTTGAAAGCATTGGGACTTAAAAACATGAACCACATTCACTATGCTTGACACATGTATAATGTATTGTATATCCCGAAAGGATTGGAAAGACATTAGCCATATATAAACTAAAGAGTAATAGGTTATAAAAATAATGTTACAAGAACCTGTTACCAAAGGTAGTATGAAACGAAGTAATCTATTACTGAAAAGTAACTGTTTATCCCATCTCTACTCGGTAGCAGAAAGCGTATCACAAATGTCAGACTTCTCACTATCTATACAGACAAATCCAAAATCTGGACAAAAATTGTATCTTCAGATTTCTGATTTTGATACAAAAAAAAAAAAATTATCTGTGATCAAATGTTTCACAGAAGCCTTAAAATTTCTAATCTTGCTGCTTCCATATCATAAATATTGTTATTAATTTTAAATTTGCTTTATTAGATTCTAGAACCTATAAAGAGATAGAATTGTTCAATATCTCTCAGCCATGTAATTTTTTGTAGGCCCTTTTCCCCTCGATAAAGGTTGGCAATCAAACACCTGACAGACGCTTTGCGGTTTCCATTCTTTCTCTATCTCCAGCATAAATCGTAATTGTAAGCAAATTCACACATGTGCTTTTTTAAATATTTGATTCATTTCTAAATAATTCAATTTGTAATTTAAAATTAAAAAAATTAATTCATACATTTAACAAATAAAATCGAATTTTAAATGTAATTTATTCCAATAAAAAAAGAACATTTTATTCTAGTAATATTCTCTAAAATTAATTCATTCTTTTATAAAAGTCAATCTCTATTTAATTTAATTTATATTTTTGCTAAGGGACTTACATATTTGTAAATAAGTGCATTTTCCCAACAACGTTAGGTTTCAAAATCTCATTTAATCATATGAATAAAATAATTTGTTTGTCTAAATTACTGTCTAATATAAACAGAAATTGCGAAATATATTTCATTTCTGGTGATTTTTGCTCTCTTAATGATTACTTTTCAGTCTCAAAGGCGTCAACAGATGCTGAGTTCATTGCTTTCAATAATAATAATAATAATAATAATAAATAAATTCTTAATGACATATTCCTGACACCGATAAAAAGTAATTATGTTTGGCATAATTTGTTACCAAACTTTTTTTTGTCTTTTGAATAACGAATTAAATTTTTTTAATTGACCAATTAAAACATTCTTTTGGTGCTTTATTTGGCATTAGTTTGTTAATTTGGGGTTTGAATTGGCGAATGCAATTCAGTACATCTTGCATTTTCAAGCTTTTGCCAAAAAAAGCCTTTTTTGGCCTACCTCTTGTTTACTGGCATGAGAAACATCTGTTCTCGTTTGCTCTCCCTCTCTCTGGCCTGTAGATCCAATGAGGACCATGTGTGTGTGCCTTCTTGATAATTCGTGTCTTTTAAACAGCATAAAAATAAAAACAGTGTTCAAATTTTTTTAAAAAAGGGGCAAGGTGGATTTATCAAAAAGGGCACCTATTGATTGACGAAAGGACACTTCCTTCACCACGCACTAGATTGTTTATAAAATGTACAGTCCATAAAATAAATAAATTGAAAGAGAACACCTCATCTATTTCATTATCTAGTTAACAGATAAACACAGTAGGTGCCACCTTGGATTCACATCTATTTTAATTTAATTACTTGTGAAAAATGTATGCTTAGGAGCCATTTACACATGTAAACATGCAACAATGTTAAAATTTCGATTTCCAACAATTGTACAATTTTGACTTTATAGATTCTAGAGAAAATTTTACCATTGAATACTGAATTTGAAGTCATTCAGTCAATAAGCTTAGCAATTATACTTATTGGAAATGTTGAGTTTTTTAACATTAAATTCATTTATCAATCTTAAATCGGGTGTCTTGGTGCCAATAGTTTTTTAGTTGTAACTCAAAATCTACTTGACCAAAAAAGAGCTGAGATTTCATAAAAGTATAATTTATAATAAATGGGAGCCGATTTATGGTAAAATATTTGTAATTTACAATGCAAGAATTTTTACATAAATAATTTCAAAATATTTATTATTTACTTATATACTTTATTTAAAATTTTTAAAATTCTAATCTATAAATATTTTAAAGTTATTGCAGGCTTTAATATGTAGCTGACCTAAGCATTTTTTTAAAGGACCTATACAGTATAATAAAAAAATAAAAAAAAAAAGCACCTTGTTTTTTTTGGGGTTTTTTTTCGAAACTTTATAGAGGATAGCATATGCAAAATAAATGTGAATTAACAAAAATTTACGTTTATAATTGCACCTAATGGGGAAATTGCACATTTTTCATTTTGACTTGTAAATGATAGAGCATGAAAATACAAACATTTTGATACCATTTTTATGCATATTTGAAAACAGGATGCTTTAATAAATTAACTTTAAAAGACGTAGTTCTCATGTTGGCGGGAAAATGCTGCGTCACGTGATAAAACATATCGTGACGTCACTATCCATGAAATGAACTGCCGGCTGAATTTCTCCCTCTTGTATTGTAAAGAAAAATCGTGCATTCAGCGAAATTTTGTATTCTTTCTTAAAAAAAAAAACTATTAAAACTATTTGAACTCATTAAACATCACTTCATTCTATAAATGACACCAAGTTTCAATGATATTTTTTTGTACTCGCCTGTTGTTATTAATCCAAATTAAACTATAATCGAAATAATAGTCGATCAATAGAATTTTCTTAAAGAATGTTTTTAGTATGCTATGCCAAAGATGTATCTTTTAAATACTTGTTTTGTTTCATTTTACTATGTTTTATAGATTTATTATTATTTTATTATTATTATAGACTGAATACAGAAATAAAATATTGGGATTGAGTAATAATATTTAACTGAATAATATGCATATTTTCATTGCTTAAATAATCTAGAATAGTTTATGCTAAATTAACCTAAATTAGATTACTTTTATAATTATGAGATGCCAGTATATCTGTATATATATATATATATATATATATATATATAACTTTTTTAACACATTTCAATATTATAACTTAACAATATTTCTATTAAAATAGCAGCTGAAGATTGTGAATAATTAAAAACATTATAGTGATGCAGTTTGAGAAATTGAAAAGTATTTAAGGAAAATTACATGCGCTTATCATTCTAAATAAATAAATAAAATTAAAAGAAGGTCTCCGTACAAAAATATTAATATTATTTATATATGTATATATATATATAGAAACGCGTTTAGTTATTTTTATAATGTAATTACTTTTTTACTTGGAAAAATTTAAAAAATAGAAAGAAAGCATTAATAGAAATAGAAAGTAATAATAATAACAACATTTAGCAATAGGAAAGATATAAAGTACTTTAAAATAAAATAAACACATGAAATATATGTTAAATGTAATAATACCTTATAAGTTATACATGATCTAGTTATAAATATGAATGGTATTAAATAATTAATTAAAAATTTGCAGTAAATTTCAGCAATCAAACGCAATATGTACACTGGTGGACAATTGCTAAGGACGGATGACAATAACTAAGCTATTGTCATCCGTCCTTAGCAATTGTCCACCAGTGTATATATATATATATATATATATATATATATATATATATATATATATTAATTTATCAATGAAGCCTTAATGTAAAATCCAAACATGTTTAGAATATATCAGGGGTCGATCCAGGTAAAAACTGGGACCCATTTGCTTCCCCTTCACAAAATCCAAATATCTAAAATGGGCCCCTTTAGAAAATACAAATCCATAAAATGGGTCTCTTCACAAAATTCAGATTCATAACAATAGGCCTTTCTCAAGATTTATTTTTAAAAAGATGATGATTTTGCAACAGTTTTCCATGTTAACAATATAATTTTTAATGAATGTGTATACTTGGCTCAGTAATATGCTGTTAACTTGATAATGAACATTAGATAGAGTAACTTCTTAAGTGAAAGGTTTCGTGTGATAATTCTTTTTATCACAAAAAGAAATAAATTTTCACAAAATTATTTTGTTTTTCACAAAAAAAAAAAAAACAAAAAATAAATAAATAGATAATTAAAAAATAAATTCATTGAAATCGCTCTTAACATCGTTTTGGTTATTCGCAGCCTGCGGCAACTTCTTTCCCTCCAGTGTTCCCTGCTTTTTTGGATCTGGGTTCTTATAGCCCACAGCAATGTCTTTCGTGGGCACTTCAATTTGTGTACATATCAGGAGGAGAAAGCTGCTATTATTCAAAAACTAAGATTTTAAGGATAGCTGTATCTCAGCATCTATTAAATATACTTTAATTTTGGCACCATGTACTTTATTGCAATCACTTTTTCTGCTATATTACCATTTCATTTCGATTAGTACAATAAATAAATAAATAACAAAAGATTTTCCTTTCAAAGGCATTAAATAAATAATAAATAAGTTTTTATTAACTTTAAATTTTAATAAGACTAATCCTTTATGCGATATTAATATTTTCCCGATAAAAACATTTAATTATATTTTCCTTTTGAAATGAATTAATTAAATAAATAAATAGTTGTGTAACAGCCGTTGCTAATGTAAACAACGTAGAACAACATAATTCAAATAAATTTAAGAAAAATAAATGGATAAAATTGAAATATATATATATAAATTACTTAAAAAATTATAAAAAGTAAACTTTTTTTTTTTTTTTTTTTTTTTTTATAAAATAAAATAAAAATAATAAATAAATAATGCAATTTGAAAATAACATTTTTTTTTCGTTGCAAAAACATGAAGTAAATATTAAATACATAATTAATGACTGCTCTATAAAATAATCATATATAATTTATAAAATAACATAATTAAAAAATTCTGGTTTAAAAAAAAAATAATAATAAAATAAATAATCAGTAAAATATATTTTTATGTACTATGAAATTTTAATGAATATTTTAATTATAATTAAATCTTTAAGCATGCATTATGAGAAAAGAAATATTCTCCCATACAAGCATCTAAAAAATTAGAGAAATGTAAAAAAATACTACTAATATATTAAAGCAATGCTAAAATTCTATTATGAAGACGTTTATAATTTTCAAAATATGAATACAGAACAAATCTAGATCGTTTAGCTTTAGCTACTCTTCTATTTATGCTCTAATAAAATCGAGGTTTCTTCTCAAAAATGAAAATATGGAAAGAGCATCTATTTTCGGAACATTATCCGATTGCTCTTTTACAAATCCAAAATCGACATTATACAAATAAAAATAGAAATATATCTATATATAAAATATAAGATATAGTATAGTCATGAAAGGTTTAAGTTATTTCTTACAAAAGGTAAAAATTTTAAGAATAAACTATAAAATACAGATTAGAATAGAGCGAACAAAAAGAAAAGCAAGCGGTAAAAGAGTGTAAACATTCACACTTCGTGTACTGTGACGTCAATCCCCTCACGGAGCGTTTTCGGATCACGTGGTTTTGTTTTGGTTTTTAGCGATTTTAAAACGTTAATTAAAAGTTAATTTGAAATAATTTTACGATTTTAATTGGATTTTTCGGATTCCCAAGATTGATTTTATCGATTACAATTAAAAGAAATTGTTTTTCCTTCCGTGTGCAACTTCCCCATTGTTACAATATGCCATAAATTCACCACTAATTGATATAATTAATATAATAATAATTTCGCCACTATTTTGTGTATCATAAAATTCCAGTCTTTTTTCAAAGCTGATTCCCAAAATTCGCAATATTTTTACGATCGATATATGAAATACGTAATTTTTTTCATCGCTAATCAACAAAATTTTGGCAGTTTTTGAAGTTAAATTTCCAAATACTCAATTATGTCTCCGGTAAGAGATGAAATTTGTGCTTCTCTTTTCAAAGCTGAATACTGAAATATGCAATTTTGCAGCCAATTTCGAAAATATGGGATTATTTTCACATTCACAGTCAATTTTTACTGAAATTTACGATATTTTTGCAGTTGATTGCTGAAACGTGCTATTATTTCACCTTAATTGATGAAATTCGTATTCTTTACAAAGATAAATCACCAAATACCTCAGCTATTTTGCTGCTAATTGATGAACTTTGCACATTTTTCAAAGCTAAATCCTGAAATACGCACAATAAAATTTACATTTAATCGTTCAAAATTACATGCTGAAATAAGCCATTGGTTCATTACAAAACAACATAATATTCTTGGGGTTTTTTTCTTTTCTTGCCGGCCATGCAAAGAAACAGTCTGGCGACTCTGACAACACACAGATCGTGTCCAGAAGTGATTTCTCTTGCAATTTTCAGATCACATTTGTATAAAGGTATGCAAAATTCGATTTCACATCAGATAAAACTTATTATAGACGTATGTTCCTCAGTGAAAACAGATATATAGCTTTAAAAAATATCAATATAGCAGATAGGGAAAGTACAGACCACATTTTCACTTGAAAAAAAAGGACAGGGCACGTCAGCGCTAAAAAAAAATAAAGCAGGGTGCAGCGCCCTTTGAGAAACACATAACATGAATACTAAATAAAACAGAGTTTCGGACCAGCCCACAAACCCCAAAAAACCTGGGCAAAAATAACAAAACCCCAAACCCGGGCTTTTGGGTTTACCCACTTAAAACAATAAAATCAACACTCAAGTGGGGTGTTATTGGGTTTTTTTTAAATCTAATAAATTTTTTCACTTATAAAAAATAATTTATTTTTTTACTTATGTTTTCTTACTTTACATTATTATATATAATAAATATTATGTAGGTAATAATTATATGTATAATTATTATATATATAATTATTATTATATCTACATAACATAGCATATCATATTAGTGATATAATATATGCCAGTTTCAGTTTGTAATTATGTAATTATTTTTCAACTTTGTTAGAAAAATTCCTTTCATTTCAACCATCTATCTACAATATCTCTTTTGAACAGAACAGTTTTAAAAAATGAAAGATGAGAAAAAATGAACGATATTGCAAGCCATTTTTGTATTTGTAAGTCATGATGAAAAAATAAAAATAAAATTAATACTTTGCCTAAAATTCTAGGGATTTAACAATAAATATTAAACATAACTAACAAATATAATATTTTGACCCTGTAAGGTTCGATACAGGCAAAAAATAAGGTTCTTTTTTTGCCCCTCGAAAACTGCAATTTCATTAAAACTGCCTTAAAGATTTAGTTTTATAAAAATGACCTTTCTATAAAAAATTTTCGTGTTCCAGAATTATTTTTAATGTTTACCTATGACTTGGTTCAATGAAACACTATTATGGAAGGTGTTACACAATTTTTTTCTTGCAGAAAAAAATTTCAGGGCCTGCATTTCCTTATTAATAAACATTTAACAGTATTTTGTATAAAACTTAAGCCTTTGAACTTTTTTGGTGGGTGTTTATTTGAATTTTTGAGTACTTCGTTTTTGTCGTTTTCTTTGGTGAACATCACTTAAACTAATGAACTAATTAAAAACTGCCATTGGCAAATAATCAACCACCAAAAATTGATAATTATGCTCCAAACACACCTAGATTATTTGGAAGGTTTAAAGACCACAAAAATCCCCCCAAAAACAGACCAATAGTCAATAAATGTGAAGGTCCTACTTACAGATTAGAAAAATATATCACTAACATTTATAAAGAAATTCTACCCCATCACAGTGCAGTTTAAATTCCATGGAAGATTTTATCAAATGAATAAAAAATGTAGAAATTCAAGAAAATTACAAATTTGTTAGTTTTGACATAATAAACCTTTATCCCTCCATAGATACTGATGAAGTAATTGAAATCATAAATGACCAAATTGACAAAAATTATAACCCTTCAATAGCCCAAACGTTAAAATCCACCACCAATTTAATTTTGAAAGAAAGTTATTTTAAATTTGACCAAAAAACTTACCAACAAGTCAAAGGGGTCCCAATGGGATCCCCCATATTAGGGATAGTTGCTGAAATTAAATTGAGAAAACTAGAAATCATAATTTTGGAAAAATTTATGCAGAAAATAATTTATTGGAATAGATACATTGACGACATTTTCGCAATAATCCAAGAAAAACAAGATATAATAGGACTTTTAAATGATTTAAACCACCTTGATAGAAATATACAATTCACCAGTGAAACTGAAACAAACAATGAAATTAACTTTCTAGACGTTAAAATATAACGAATGAAAAATATAATAAATACCACTGTTTATAGAAAACCTACTTCCAGTCAAGAAATCATTTATCGCGCAATCCTCATATGTACCGAACCGGAAGATCTTAAAACTGAAATCGAATATATTAGAAATTTAGGCATATAAGCCAATTATCCTAAAAATCTTGTTGACAAACTTTATAAAAAATATTTAAATAAAATTAACAATATTCCTAGCCACCAAAAACCGAACATAAAATTCACTAATGCAATACCATATGATCGCGGAGCCGCCATAAAAATTAAAAATATTGCTAGTAAAACATAAACATTCCAATCAAACCTAATCCGAACATTTATCAAATTATTAGAAATGATAAAGATCAAAATCCCCCCTTGAGTCTGCTGGACTATACAAAATTCCCTTCAAATACCAAAACAATAGCGACGGATGTTACATAGGAATGACGAAAAGGAAAATCAACACACCTGTTAAAGAATATATATATTTTTAATTTATAATTATTAAAACACAATTTCTAGTTCTTATTTTGAAATAACTAAGAAGCAAGATGTTTAAAAAAATATATTTTAAATTTAAAATAAAAGCGGGAACTTTTGGCAACGTAAGGATGATTTTCCTCAAAGGAAAGTGCATCAGAACTTCAAATATGTTTAATTTATTTATTTTGAAGGAACAATTAATTATCTGTCAAAAATTAATTATTATTGTATAAATTCCATTATTCATTACTTTTTGAAATTTCTTTCCAAATTCAGGGAATTAATACATTTTTCTTGAATGCAAGGAATGTTCGCCGGATATAAAAAATCAGCCGCTTAATAAAATCACTTTGGCTCGGAATGAATGGGATTTTAATAAGCGGCAGGTACTGCATAGTAAATCTTCGAAACAATTTTAAAGTTTAATATATTTTAAAAAGCAATATATTATTTATCATATAGCTTTATGTAAAAAATTGAGTAATGGGCTTTTAATATAAATAATACAAATAATTTTCTAAATATTAGTTTAAAATGCAATGTAAATCAAACTTCCATAAGCAAAAATAATATTTTTGTTAAAAAGATCTAACATTACTAAAAGCAATTCACGTTTAATTTAATAAAATCAAACAAATTTTATGGTATTCAATAAAATTAATCTTTATATTTTTATCATCTCAAAAAAACATTGACTATGTAAATTGTTTGACTTCAAATAGTTCAATAATCTTATAGTGAAGGCATTTAGCTAACATTCAATAAATTTAATATTAGCTTTGTAAGCTCCACCTCTCTGCTACCAGTAGAGTTACTATTCAAGTAAAAATAAGTTTATAAATAGAGAAAAATATTTTTAGGTTTTATTTATTTCGTCAGTCAATACCATTTAATTTACATAAATATATCTATTTACCAAATATTTCAATAGCACTAAAACTAAAAAATATAGTTTAAACAAAAAATGAATTAAAACATAAAAATTTACCTAATATGGATATGTTTAAAGAAATTCACATGTGATTAAAAAAAAAAAAAAGATATATATATCTAAAATAAATGCCATAATAAAGATGTATAATATTATATTTCAAAAATGATTTTGGGGAAAATAATTGAAGCATAAGTACATAGAAAATAAATAAATCTATCATTTTGCATTTGTAAAAGCAGATGTCAAAATACTTACTTGTTATTTTACCAAGTAAATATATTGAGCAGCTGTATTCATTTTAACAGCCACTCTAACATCATTTTTTGCTTGGCTATTTTAAATTTCCTTTTCACCTAAAAGACACAATTAAATTGAAGTGGAAAACTGTTATACATGATCTGTTCATTTGTATTTTTATTTTTATTTCTTCTTATTACACAACAAACAAAAACCAACTTGTTGATCTTCTGCTATTACTCGCATGTAATCTTAATAAACAAAATCACATGCATCTGCATTGTTCATGCTGATTGGATAAAAGAGTTAACCTCGAACGCAACTCACTACATTGTCGCTTGATTATAACATTCGAGGTGCAGACTCGCTCTACCGCTGAATGACGTTATTAAAAAATTTTTGATGGAGAAAATGACAATTGATTAGTCTTATTCCAAAGAAGCCAGAATAGGGCCACAGGTATCTACTGGGTCAATGGTGGAGACAATAAATACAGGGTCATAAAAAAAGGTAGATATTCCCTGAGTTTTCAAGGTTTTTTATGAATTCCAGGTACCATAGCTATCCTGTGCTATTGTCCTTGTGTTATTTCTATAACTTTTGTGCATGGACTGATTTATGTAAGGGAATGTGGGGTATGGGCCATGGCCCTGAGTAGCAGGAGGCCCTAAAACTCGGCCTAAAAATACTATTTTGCCTTTTTTGCCCCAAAAACTGATATTATAAAATGTAAAATTCTGTCATTTTAGTCCTATATAGAGGTATAAACAGGGTTGCCATGCTACCTGGAAAACCTGGAGAATCTGGAGCAATTTGAATATTTTAGCCAGAATCTGGAAAAGTAGGGGAATTTCCTGTGATGATTGCCAAAAACAATTTTTCTGCCAACATAGGGTAATTTTTCCTGTATTTTTCTGACCTTCTGTCATTTTATTTGAACATGACCTCTTAGAAAGATCCCTGTGAAGGACAATCTCTACTTAGGTAAAAGTAATATAACTTTTGTGTTTTAAAATGGTACCATAATTATTTTGCCCTCAATACAGCCTTTGCTCAATATGCAGTTAGACTGGAATTTTCTTCGAACATACCTGGAAAAGTCATAAAATTTCATTCTCCTGTTTGAGTGGCAACCCTGTATAATTATATTTTTGCTGATTAGTGTGAGGGGGCCCACAAAAGTATGTGTGCTCCAGGCCTCTATGAAATTAATGAGACCCTGCTTTTATGGGGTAAATTTAAAACAGGGGTTAATTTAAAGTAATTGTAGGAAGGAAAAAAAAAAAAAAAAAAAAAAAAAAATGGACTTTCGTAATAAAGTGATAAAATTCTAAAAATATTTATTTAAATAATGATGAAATTTCCTGAAAATTGTTTTTTAATAAATATATTGCAGCATATTTAATAAAAAAAAAAAAAAAAAAAAAAATTCTTAATATTCTATAATTAAAATGTAAATTGTCCTACTGAACTCAGAATGTCAAAAAATAACTATAAAAGGATTATTTTGCATTGATGAAGTATAATTTCATTTACAAGAGGTAATAATTTTAGAAAAAAATGTTTTTCTTTTTTTTTTAATGTTATGTATATATAAATTATCAATAAATAAAAAATTTTGATGCTGTGTTTTATGACTTATCACTAAATTTATTCACCATGTTCTACATAGACCACAATTGTTCTGTGTTGTATGTTGCAGTTTTAAGCTCTTTCTGCTTCCGGGCTAAAACATAGAGTTTGAAATATAATGCTGAGATTAATAATGGGAATTATTATTTTGCATACAATAAAACAATACGTAATTTAACAAAAATGGAGCAAAAAATGAATCTAATACAATATATTGTAAACAGAATTATTTGCTTATCCTAAAATGTACTAAATACATATTGCATATTTTTTAAAATAATAATAACAAAGTACAGGAAAGAAAACTTAATAAATTATTGGGTTAAAATTTCTTAGCTCTCTGTGTATAAACTGATTACTTCAATTTACAACTAAAAAAAAATAATAATAATAATAATAAAAATAAAATAAAATAAATTGTTATACCATCACTAATTTCTGCACAAATTTGTTAAGTTTTATTGTACACAAAAGAGAATATTCCTCTACAAGATAAGATGGTCGTTATCTTGTATATAAATATATATATAATCTTTTTTTTTTCTTTTTTTTTTTTTTTTTAAGGAAATGTTTTACGTGTATTTTAACATTGATTTATTATAAATTTAATATGTATACATTTTTTTTACATAAAATTTTTTTAAAAACATGTAGGTTCTTTAAATTGTTTTTAAAATATCTTTTACCTGAAATTTTAATATATACTTCATCAAAGTCAAAATAAGGAAAAGGTATAATAAAAAATTTAAATATAAATATATGTATTTTTTTTTTAATCTAAAATAAAGCTAATATATTTTTAATTGCTTAATCAAAATTTTACAGTTTTTAACCTCTAAAATATTGCTCTGAAGAATTTAAATTCTGAAATTTGTTTTTCAAATGTCAAGGGTAGTAAATTTATCTGAAAATTTTTTTAACACAGATTAGAAACCTATTAAATAATAACAGGAGACTTGGCATTGGAATATTAAAACCCGAATAAACTACTACATCAAACGCCAAAGAAAAATATTTGAGGTACATACAGCTGTTTCGGTAGCCTTAAGCGTACCGTCTTCAGTGCAAAAAGAATTCTGAATCTGGAGAAGTGCTGGTATATATAGGTGAGGGACCGGATTTAGTTCAACCAATAGGATAACCTATTAGCTTGAAGTGTTGATTTGGTCCATCTTTTTAACCTGCCTCATTTCTTCACCACATATGTCAATTGACTAATTCTTTTTTAGAGGGTCACTGAGAGAATTGACGTGGGTTCACATTTGCTATGTAAACAGGGCTTTTGTAGTCGTTTCATTGGTAATTTTATGATCAAGGACTTTCAAAATGATTTTTCTGGAGACTTCCTAGACTAAGGCTTCTGTGGCATAACTTGGTTCAATACTCTTTAGGGAAAATCTTGAATTCTCAGTGAATTGTGATTTTTTAGTTTCAAATCTCATGAAAAATGCAAGTTTTCATTAAAAATTCTGTAAAAAAAATTTTTTTTTTCCTTGTTTAGCTTGATTCAAGTGATAAAGTACTGCAAAAATATTGGGGGGGAAGGAGGGGGAGTGTTACTATGATGGACAGTAACATAGCGTCATATAATTTCTAATTTTGCAAAAAAAATATTACAAAATATATGCTCATCCTGTCTTATTTAAAAAGGGAACAAAGGCTAGAAAATTAATAAAGGCTAAACCAATTCTGTGCTGCTAGCAATTCTGTGTACCACCCATCTGTATATCTAATGCATTGCTAATATTTTCTTGAAAATTATCTGGAAAACTCGGGGGGGGGGGGATTTTTTTTTTATTTTTTGAGTATGAACTCTGTATAAAATAAGTTGAAATATAAATGTAGTTTGCACAACTTAAGTTAATGACTTACATATTTTCAAGATAACCATTTTACAGAATATAAATAAATTTTAGCATAACATTGCTATGAATATAATATTTTCATTTAATACTAGCAATGATACTTGTGTCATTGTTAATTTTTTTTTTTTTTTTTTTTTTGTATTGTTATACATTGTTGATGTATTGGTAACTGTTATTTCTCTTCTTTCAGCACTTCCATTTGCACAAATGGGTCTTCAGTCTCCAAATCCAGCTGGAAAACAAATAGAAGGTGAGATATATTAGTGTTGTATTTTCAAAGTATATTATTAATAATCATTTAATAATACTATTTTTCTTTAGAAATTTAACTTATTAATTCATCCACCATGAAAATTCAATTTGGATAAAGTGTAGTGTAAGGTTGATTTTTATACCAACTATGTGAAAAATGCCAGAGCTGGGAATCAAACCTGGGCTCTCTCCTTAATGTGCGGTTGCTCTACCACTGAGCTACCCCGGCTGATAACCATGTGAAAAATGCCGAGCTTGTTATCAGCTGGGGTAGCTCAGTGGTAGAGCAACCGCACATTAAGGAGAGAGCCTGGGTTTCATTCCCAGCTCTGGCATTTTTCACAAGGTATAAAAATCAACCTTACATTCCACTTTATCCAAATTGAATACTATTTTTAATTTTACAGGTCCAGAAGGTGCAAACTTGTTTATATATCATCTCCCTCAAGAATTCAATGATGCTGATTTAGCACAAACTTTCATGCCATTTGGAAATGTTATTTCAGCCAAAGTCTTTATTGATAAGATGACCAATCTTAGCAAGTGCTTTGGTAAGTTTATAAAGGTGCGATTTAAAAAAAATAAATTACTGTCATATAAATTCAGCTTTTTAAAGATAATTTCGTCGTACAATTCAATTTCTATTTTTCAGGGTTTGTGAGCTATGATAATCCATCTAGTGCACAGTCTGCAATTCAGGCTATGAATGGATTCCAGATTGGAATGAAACGCCTAAAAGTTCAATTAAAACGCTCGAAAGATGCCAACAAGCCATACTAGTGTGGGACACATTTTTATTTGTACATCTGATGGGGTTCGTATATTGAATCTTTATTACCTATATATCACTTTCAGCCTGTAAAGTTAGTACTCTGTCTCTTTAACTTTTATTTATTTTCAAAATTATGTCAGCATTAAGCTCCTGTTTTTAATATTCAGATCATAAGTACTATATCTTTTTAATTTTGAGAATTTCAACCTATAGAATGGTTGCATATTGGTAAGTGTATTTATTATAATTTGTTCTATGGTCTGAAATTACCCTGGATTCCTTGGAAATTAGGTAAACTATTCCTCCTTTTTATTCGTGGATAGAGCTAATTTTTTCTTAATCCCCCTAATCTATCTTACCTCTAGAAAGTATGTATTTTCTCATTTCAAAAAATTGATTTTTAATTTCTTGAAAACTTATATTTTCTTGATGTTGCAATCTGTTTTAGTTTGTTATATTCTTTGATTATTGATGACATAAGTTTTTAACTGCATATATTGGGGGGGGAAAGGTATTTCATATTTTGCATTAATTATGTGGTAATGTGCCTGGATAATCCGAATCATAGATTAGGACTGGTATCCTTTATAATTTTAAAAAGTAAAATATTTTGAAAATTATTTTAATTAAGTTCTAAAAGATGAGTCTATTAGACCTTTTTATAATAGTAAATTAAAATGAAAATATATCAGTGAAAATTTAATATAATTATGTATTATTGCTTTTTCAGCTTTTAGAAATACTTCATTGAAAAATTTGTGTTTAAAAACATTTAATTTAATATTCATGCTGTATCTTAAAATAAATAAAATGAATATATTCATTAAATGATATATAAAATGAATATATTCATTAAATGATATTTAAAATGTAATACACAATTGTTCTTAAAGAAATAACATAAAAAATAAAGTGTGAGAAATGCAAGAACATGCTAGAAAATAAATCTTATATTAAATCAGAGTTGCGAAGTCTCCCACTTTCCTGCTTTAAAACGAATTTCTCCTGAATTTGAGCTTTCCTAAAAAAATCTTGCTATTTTTGCAGCTATGCCAGAAAGAAAAAAAAAAAAAAAAAAAAAATTGACCATCAAACTTCTTACAGAAGTTAATTAAAATAAAAAACGAAGTATATTAATATAACATATTAAATATAAAAAGACCTAGCTTTACTTCGTGGTCGTTCTTACAGAAGTTCTGCAAATTCAAATTTTTTGGCGAAATATTTGCTTATTTCAGCATTAGACTAAGAAAAACGCAAATTTTCACAATTAGCAATGAAATGGTCCCTTATTTCGAAAATTTGCTTAAAAAAATAAATAAGTAAATAAAAAGTGTGGATTTTATCAGTAAACTGTAAAATGATAGTTTATGGGGTCGGTCGCAAATTTTTTGTATAGTTCGGGAATCTGCTTTGAAAAAAGCGTGAATTTTGTCAGTTGTGAAATGATCGCGTATTTTAGCAGTCTCGGCTGCACTATTATCGCTTATTTCGGTAGTCTGCTTTGGTTAAAAAAAAAAAAAAAAAAAAAAAAAAGTACCAATTTTATTAGTTATCGGTGAATCGTTTATTTCAGCAGTCAGGTGTAAAATTATCACATATTTCGGGAATCTACTTTGAAAAAATGCTTGAATTTTATCAGTTAGCAGTCAAATAATCACATATTCAACAGTAGGTCGCAAAATTACCTATTTTGGGAATTTGTTTTGAAAAATAGTGTCGATTTGAAATCATTTTTAAATGATTGCACATTACAACGATCAGTCACAAAAGTACCACTTATTTTGGGAATCTGCTTTGATCAAAGTGCTAATTTTATTTATTAGTGGTAAAATGATCCAGTATTTCGACGATTGTCACAAAATAATCGCGTATTTCGACAGTTAGTAGCAAAAATAATATATTTTAGAAATCTACATTGAAAAAGTCTAAATTTATCCATCAATGGTGAAATGATTGTGTATTTCGGCAATCAATCTCAAAATTGCCGATTTAGGGGAAACTGCTTTTAAAAAAGTGATTTTTTTAAGAGCCAATTTAAAAAAAAAAAGGGAAAGCACAAAATATAGCACTAAAATACAACTGCGTATTTCGGCAATCAGTCGCAATACTGTCACGTATTTCGGGAGTCTGCTTTGAAAAAAAGCACAAATTTTTTCAGTTAGCACTGAAATGATCACCTATTTCGACAATAATCTTACAGGTATTTGCTATTCCGAAAATCTGAAAAACAGAGAGATTTTTATAAGTTAGTACTGAAATTATCACGTATTTCCTCGACCGGTCACAAAATATCGTGTATTTTGAAAATTAGCTTTGAAAAAAAAAAAAAATGAAAGAAAAAAAAAACACAAATTTTAAGCATTAGGAGCAAAATAATAGCTTATTTTCAGCAACTAGTTGCAATTAAATACAAATTTTGTAAGTTAGTGGTGAAATAATCACTGTGGGGAAGATAAACCCCACAAAATCTTTTATAAATGATTTTCTTTTTTTTTTTTTTTTTTTTTTTTTTTTAAGACAAATCCCACAATACTTTTCATAAATGTTTTTAGTCAATTTTATTTTATTCTCCCACACTCTTAATAGATAAAATGTTAAATAATAATTTAGCTGTAATACAAATCCCATACATTGCTTTAAATTAAAAAAAAAATTATGGCTCTTAATTAAAGAAATCGGATGGCCACTTGTCTCAGCCAAAAAAAAAAAAAAAAAAAAAAATCTCAAATCACAACAGATTCTAAGAAAAGATAGGGGTCAGGGTCTCATGCAAATTTTTACATTTAATCCAATTCCCTGTCTCCTGCTATACCCAATCAAAAACATCTTAATGGGCATAAATAAACAGCTCACCAATTAGAAAAAATAAATGCCCCTGGGAAAGAAAAAAATAAGAAAAAGAGAAACTGCATATGTTAAAAATATTAAAGTGCACATCTCTAAGTTATTTCGTGCACCAAAGGGTAATGGCCAAAATATTGACTGAAGAACACACACACACAAAGAAAATAAATAAATAAATAAAATTATGAAGAACAATAACAGTAAAACCAATATTCACTTATTCAAGTAGACACACACCAGTACTAACATTCATAACAAATAAATAAATGAATGAAAATCAAATTGAAAAGCTAAACAGTCCCCCCCCCCTAAAAAAAAAAAATATATATATATATATATACATATTCTATTCTTGAGCTAGATTTTTTATTTAAAAAAAAAAAGTTTTTCAGACATTTAAAGTCAATAAATAAATAAACAGGTAAAATAAAGGGATCTCGCTTGAATCGCAAATACACAAGTTTAAAATGATAAATAAATAAATAAGTAAACAAACATATTAGACAAGGAGATAAAAACATAAACATAATATATTTATCTCTCTGAGAAGTACTCTGCTAAATAATCTACGCTGCCGAATAGATTTCTACACCACGCCTACTCTCTACTTAAAAACTACTCCTTAACATATACAAACAGCTGATCGCTATTCTTCTCCTTCTCTTTTCCAGTTTTTAGTAACGAAAGATGTTTAGATCCCTTCCCTCTGCTCTAATTCGCTTTCTCCCCATGCACTTAATCCCCCCCCCCCCCCCAAAAAAAAAAAAAAAAAAAAAAAAAAAAATCCCAGACAAGAATTAGCCCTTAGTTCAAATCTGAGGAAATTATAAACTGTCTCTGCAATATAAATCCTGTGGCAAATGTTTTTTTTTTTTTTTTTTTTTAATAAGAGATTATACAAAGAGAAATATTATTTCACAGATGGGGCTGGTAAAATAATTATTATATGTGCTAACAAATATTTCAGCATATAACAAGGATATGGAAATTGAACATATATACCATCCCTAGATTTCATGTTCACTGCTCAGACATATTTCTTTTGACTTCAGTTACAGTTATTTTAACATAATTATGTTAGATTAAAAAAAAAAAAAAAAAAAAAAAAAAATCTTGGAATACAAATTAAAAAAAGTTTTTTTTTTTTTTGAAAGAATTATGGACATTTTCATAAGACATGTACATCATACAGGCTCATACAATAAACAAATACATAAATGTGAATCAATGAATTACAAATCAACATTTAACCCCTTGACGGCCTTGGGTAAAATACAGCTCCTGTACTTAAAACATGTACATTATGGAAATTATACAATGAAAAGGGGTATAACAACATTTCTACTAAAACAAACAAACAAACAAAAAATAATAATAATTTTCCTTCAAATATGGCCATCTAAAAAAAAAAAAAAAAACCTCTATGGACTCCACTATTTTACAAAATTATTTATTTCTTAAGACAATACTAGATTAAATTATATTTCTATTACTCCATTCCTCTACTGAATTATTATATAATGAATGTCAATCACCGGTTTTAAAGGGCCTAAGATTTAAAAAAAAAAAAAAGATTTATCGTAAATAAGTAATCAAAAGAAATGGAGCAGACATTTACACAATAAAACTGTGCATCGGTAGCTTATTTACTGTTCTTAAAAAAAAAAACTTGAATATAGCAGATGAAGTCCACAAAAAAATCACATGAATTAAAAAAAAAAAAAAGAGAGAGAGAGAGAGACAACTTACTCAATAGCCACACTTTTGAAAATTTTTTTTTTTTTTTTTTTTTTTTCCTTTTTTCCCCCTAAGAGGGTTGTGAAATGTGGGGAAGGATAACCTGCCAACATTTGAAAATAATTAGTAGCACACAAATTTTAAAAATAGATTGAATGGTTGACTGGTTCATTTTTATCATGCAACACACAAATCCTGAACAAATAAATATATGTATATTACTGTATTTTCTTGCATATAATCGGCAGGGTATTATTTTCAGCCCTGATGAAAAATTTTCCACATATTATATGAACTGCCGAATGTTGGATATCCGGCTTTATTTGCTACCGAAATCCTGTCACATTATGTTTGATGTTTTTTATCTCCCCCCCCCCCCCCCCCAAAAAAAAAAAAAAAAAAAAAAACTCAGATTAAACATTTTTAAAAGTTATTATTTTTATGCCAGGTGTAAAATAATTTTATTCAAAATGCAGAATTCCTGTTTTTACACTATATTAAACCAGCTATTAAAATTCAGCAAATATGCTACCCATTAAATAAATATTTTTTGTTGTGTGTTTAATTATAATTTAAAAAAATATAAATATTAAGCACATTTCAACGGCTTCTGCAGGCATTTGATCATCGATTGCTAAGGGAGGGGGGATGGGGGGGGGTGGGAAGGTTAAAAAAAAAAAGTGAGAAATATTGAACAAATCTACTTCTTTATAGGTTCTAGCATCTAATAAAGTAAGTTTAAAAAGAACATTGACATTTATGTTGCGGATGGAAAAAGATTAGAAATCCCACGGCTTTCGCGAGACATTTGTTTGCCAATTGTTAGGGGATCAGGAGGGACATGAGGGGGGTGCCCAAAAAAATACACGAATGAGGAATATTTAACAATTCTATCTCTTTATACATTCTAGAATCTAATAAAGCAAGTTTAAAATGAAATTTGACATTTATGGCGTTGATGGAGAAAGATTGAAAATCGTAAGGCAAAACATAGTCAGAAATACTTTATAATAAATCTAAACCATGAAGTTATCATCAATTTAAAACTCAAAATTTATAACCTTTTAATTTCTTCATGTTTCTTCAGACTAGTTTCGCTTGGGGCGCCCCAGCTTGGTCTCCGATGGTACGGTGCTTGAAGTTGTTCGAAATTGCTGTTTCACGCCTCCTTCCTCTCTTTTAAAAACTCGGCGCCATTGCTGGTTGAGTTGAGCCCCATCGTTGCCATTGCAATTGTTAAAACTTGATAAAATTTCCACAGATTCTCTGATAGCAGCATAACCATGGTTATGATAACTGGCCAACTTTTTTACTTGTTCGAATTTAATGTTAATCTCATCGTTTTTGTTTACCTGTGTTAGTGCAGTAGTTATTTTTCCGGTGGTTATATCGTGGCTATGTTCCTTAATACGCATTTTTATTTTTATTTTTCCTATGTAACACATTTCCTTACCTTGACTATTAGTATATGGTATTTTATAAATTCCCGCAGTTTCTAAAGGGTCAATTTTATCTTTATCGCTTCTAATTAGCTGAAATATATTGGGGTTTGGCTTGATGGGTACGTTTATATTGTGTTTTGTTGCAACTTTAATTTTATTTGAAACTCCGCGATCATAAAGAATTGAAGTGGTGTATTTGAGTTGTGGCTTTTGGAAATTATTAATTTGATTTAAACTTTAAAGTTGTCTATTAATTTATTTGAATAACCTGCTTTTTGGGTGAATTGTTTGATATTTTTTATTTCATTTTTAAGGATTTTAGGGTCTTTACAAATTGTAATAGCACAGTTGATATGGGCTTCAATAGCATTAATTTTATATTTAAAGAATGTTTTACTATTTTTATGGGTTATTTTATTAGTATGGCGGTTGATGGTGACGTCTGAAAAATTCAGTTGTTTATTATTTACCGAGTTTTTAAAAGAGAGGAAGGAGGCGTGAAACAGCAGTTTCGAACAACTTCAAGCACTGCACCATCGGAGACCAAGCTGGGGCGCCCCAAGCAAAACTAGTCCGAAGAAACATGAAGAAATTAAAAGGTAATATATTTTGAGTTTTAAATTGATAGTCAGAAATGTTGCAGTTTTGGTGCTAGATAAAAATTCGTAGTTTTGAGCCAATTTTCGTAGCATTGTAGTTTACGGCCCAAATTTGTAGCAATTGGCAAGTCTGGATAAACCCCACAAAATCTTTCACACATGTTTCCAGTTATTATTATTATTTGAAGATAACCCCCACAATACTTTTTATAAATGTTTTTAGTCAATGTTATTTTATTCTCCCACAATATCCTCTTAATAGATAAAATGGTACATAATAATTTAGCCCCCTGTAATACAAACCCCATACAATGCTTTAAATTAAAAAAAGAAATATATATATGTGTGGGATGGCCGATTGGTGTGGGCTTTTAAAACACAAAACTACTAATTCAATTAATTACTAATCATTTAAAATTTAATAGAAAATTAAGGTATTATATACAAATATTTACAGTATTGTAGTTCAAATTCTTACTGAACGGCCAACTATAGCAGTTGCATTTGTAAATTAAAGTTCACAGTTTTCGTTACAAGAGAGTTATTCGTACGTTCCGTTTCCGATTTGAGCACTTTGGAAAAAAATGCGGTCTAGTACATAACTCCGGCACAGCTAAAATTTGTCGTCTAAAGCACGAGGTGCGATCGTCGATGTGCAGTCCTCGCCGTCCATCCGTCAACTAACTTTCTCTCTCCGAACGCTCTCAGCAGACGTGTTTTCCGGAAGTAGCGTCTGTTTGCCGTCACAGTTACATCCTTCTGGTAAGATTCTGCGCTCTTCGTCAATCATAATGGGAAACTCAGCTGTTTTGGAGCCAGCTGTTGCAGGAAGCCAGGGCCCGTTACTATAAGCTCGGCCATCCTGCGTCGACTGGTCCTCCAGGCGGCCGCACTGAAAAATACAAAAGAAAAAACAAACACAAAAGCAACACAAAATAATAACAAACTTATTTTACAGTACATTTTCAAATTTGATATATATTTTTTTTAATTAAGTGATCCCTCGTATGAGGAATTTAGCATGAGTGGATGTGCAATAGGGGCCTTCATGGCATCCATCTCTATTCACATCACCAATATTTTCATTTTTTATTTTCACTGTTTTACCGTTACAAAAGTACATCAGTTTTTGGTGGTTGTCTACGCAATTTATATTTTGCTTTATTTTTCTTTTTAACTTTGATAAATTATTGTTCTTTGTCATGTGTACGCAAATCTTTACTTTGGGACTCAAAGTTATTTTGGGACTCGAACTCAAGAACCTCTAATTGATCATTCTCAGTTATAGTGTCTTTTAAGGCCTCTGCAGCATCTTGTTCGGTCATAAAGTCTATAGTAGCACTCTTATATGCAGGGAAAACTTCTGTTTTTGCACAGCTTTGGGAAATAATGCAGCTATTTCACTAATTGTAGTCTTCAATAGAAGTGATGAAATGAACAATTTTCTCAAATTTACACCGGCAGTCTCTTTTTTAGGGAAATTCTGTCTTTTACACTCAATGGAATCTATCGTCAATAGCTTTTTTCTCAATTTCTTTCTTTTAAGGAGTTTGGAATTTTCTTCAACTTTTACAGCTCTTCGGCTAACTGCGAAATTTTTTCAAGTAGGATTCGTTTCTCGTCTTTCTTTGAATAAGTGTTTTCTTGATTTGACGATTTTATTTGGGACATGTTCGTCTGACTTCGTCCCGTTCGTCGAGGCTCCTCCTCTTCCTCACCATCATCATCTATTTGGAAAATATTCGTCTGACTTTGTTTCTTTCGTTGAGGCTCCTCCTCTTCCTCACTGTCATCGTGTACACTATTATCATCCTTCAAAAGCATCTTCTTATCGTCATCACTTACAGCTTTTTCGGAAGATTCTAATGATTTTTGGGATAACGTAACAAACTGAGGGGTTTTATTTTCACATTTTCCAACACTAATTAATGTTTCATTTATTTCCGGGGATTTCTCAACAATTTTGTTTTTACAGTTAATGGGGGCATCAATAACAACATTCGTCTTAATTTCATTGTTATATGCATTTACTGGAAGAATTGTTACTAGATTTACTTCAAGTGAGCTAGATTTATTTTTAATGAAAATACCTTTTTCATTTATCGTCGTTTCACTTAACATTAACACATTCATGCCAATTATCATGTCATATGGTATTACATCATTGTTTACAACATAAATATTAGTTTCACTTTCAAATTCGTCAACTTTAAGATCAGCATCAAATGAACCTAACGGCTTTACATGGGCGTCGGCACATAGGGGCAAGGGGGGGCACTTGCCCCCTCCTGGAAAAGTCTAATAAATAAATAATTATTTAAAAAAATTACAATTAAAGCTGTGTCATCAAAATTCGAATAAAATTTATGTCACAGAGCCAATTAGAGTCAAACCAACCAGACTTGCATTTATAGGTTGTCTCTAACTTTCCCCTGCAAACAGATTTTAAATCGACTCGACAATACATTTTCCGGATTAGTGTTGGTTTAGAATAAGTTGTATAATTTCTGTATGTAAAATGTTGTAGCTTAAATTTCATGTATAAAAAATTGTTGTAGCAAATGCGTACACACTGGCTTACTTAATCAACTAATCATTTGAATCTAATTGAATTTGTAAAAACATGCTGAAATTTTGCAATTTGAAGTTTGCCCCCTCCTGAAAATTTTTCTGGCGATGCCACTGCGGCTTTATGGAACTTTTCCCGATCCCCTTCAAAGTTGTACTCATAGGATTTAATTTATTAACATTCAATTTATCAAAAGCATTCTTTCGCAACAGTGTTGCTTCACTTCCCATATCAATTATACCTGTGAAATTTACATTGTTTATTTGTACAAGTTTATTCATATTTTGATTTACACCAATGTACAATGCCTCAACTTCGGGTTTTGAACCCGGACATTCTGGACTTTTATGCCCAAATTGTTTGCAGGAAAAACACTTAAAACCCTTCATTCTATGAGGGCAATCACTAGACAAATGGTTTTTATCTCCACAGTTGTAACAAAGTTTGTTTACTTCACTTTTAGGACTAAATTTTTCATGTACGTTATATGCTGTGTGTTTCGGTTTTGCGTTATCTACTTTATCAAATCTAAATTTATTTTTCTCATTATCTTTTTTAAAAACTTCATATAATTTTTTCTTTGAACTCCTATACAACATAATCTTATGTTCTGATCTATCATTAATTCCTTGGATCACATAGTGCATTATAGCGGCATCATCAATGTGCCCGTTCTTGCATAGTTCACACATTTTAAAAAAATATTCTGTAATGGACTCATTGCCTCTTATTTTCCTTTTACTTAATATATCATGTAATGAGGCAGAGTTAATTTCAAGTTTTAAATTCATCAATAAGCGCTTTTTTTTGCTTTTTTATATGTAAGTAGCGCTTTTTCAGACTTAATAAATAGCAGAGCGTTTCCGCTCAAAGATCATTTACAAAAAATAATTTTCTGCAGTTCATTAAGATTAAACATTTCGGAAATTTCTTCAAATTCAGTAAACCACTCAATTATATTTTCATGCGGCTCACCGCTAAATTTTGAAATACTATTTTCAAAGTCATTAAATGATATCAATGCACCATGTGTTCCAAAATTCTTACTACAAGGGGTGTTCAAATGAAAAGGTACGAAACGTCGAAACAACGCAATCGTTAGCATATTTGCCTATGTCACTATGGGAGGAACGTAGCCAGACATGTAAGGATGTGATTGGAGTCTCCGTTGTGGATCGGAGCATGCGCGGGCACCCGCATGCGCAGGAGAGAGCAGAGGCTCTGATAAAGAGCGCCGTCCAATTGACGCGGTAGTGCGTGAGAAGACAGGATGGCGTTCATGTTGCAAAATTCGACGATTGAGGAGCAGCGAGGCGTTATCCGATTTCTGACAGCGGAAGGTGTTAAACCGGCCGCTATTCATCGCCGGATGGTGACCGTATACGGGCAAGACTGTGTGTCCGACAAGTCAGTGCGAAAATGGAGTGCCCGTTTTCGTGCAGGCCGTGAGAGTTTGGTTGATGACCCGAGACCAGGCCAGGCAAACACAGTCATCACGGCCGATCTCATTGACAAGGTGGACGACCTAGTGAGAAGTGATCGCCGTGTCACATTACGAATGTTGGGAAGGTGGATGTCAGCGTTGGAACAGTGTGGACAATAGCCCACGACAAGTTGCGTTATCGGAAGGTGTGCACGCATTGGGTTCCGAAGCAACTCACTGACCAGCAAAGGGAACTGCGTATGGGGATAGCACTTCAAAATCTGTTTCGGTATCATGAAGACCCCGCTTTCTTGGAGCGGATCGTCACAGGTGATGAGAGCTGGTGTCATCACTACGAGCCAGAGACAAAGCGGGACAGCATGCAGTGGAAGCATGCGTCGTCCCCTCCCCCTAAAAAGTTCAAAGCTGTGGCGTCAGCAGGCAAGGTATTGCTCACCGTCTTTTTCGATGTCCAAGGTCCACTACTTGTTGAATTCCTTCAGCACAGAAGAACCATCAACTCCGATGTGTACTGTGAGACACTCCGAAGCCTACGCAGGTCCATCAAGAACAAAAGACCTGGGCTGCTCACGGAGGGTGTGGTTCTGCTCCATGATAACGCGCGTCCACACGTGTCCAGGGTCACACACGCGGAACTGGCCAAGTTTAAGTGGGAGCAGCTTGACCACCCACCCTACAGCCCGGACATGTCGCCCTGCGATTTCCATGTGTTTGGTCCCCTGAAGAAACATCTGAAAGGGCAGCGCTTCAACTCGGACGACGAACTCAAGGACGCTGTGAAGGACTGGGTCTCATCACGGCCACAGGAATTCTGGGAGCATGGAATCCTTCGGCTCGTTAATCAATGGGATAGTTGTGCTCAGGCCTATGGTGCATACTTTGAATAAAGTCTTCATTTATACCCACAGTGTCGTTTCGTACCTTTTCATTTGAACACCCTTTGTATTTTTACAATGAATGTTACTCTTTTTAGTTTTATCATAATTATCAATAACATTATCATCATCATTATCATTATGGCATTGCATCGAGGAATTAATTTTCGTGACGTCATTATTGCCACTTTCCAATTTACTTTCGGATTCACTGCTCGATTCGTTCTCAGAATCATCATCATCCGTATTGTTCTCAGTATTTTCCTGTTTTAATAATTCTATATCACATAAATTTAATAACAATCTATCTCTTAATTCCTCTTTGCTCCCATCAAAAGGGACATTTAATATATTACAGATTATAATTAATTCATTTAGTGAGAAATTATCGTCAATCAATTTTTGTTTTCGAATGTAGTTTTTGTCGCCAACGGCGAAAGTGAATCCTGTAAACTTTTTTATTCTGCATCTGTTCCTCCGATCACCGTTGTCATTGAATAAAAATCGATGCAGAATTTTAATTTTATTAAATTTTTCTTGTCCTAGTGCAACACCAATTTTAGGAATGTTCCCAAGTGAGACCATCATGCAACAAAACAAAACTTACGTACCTTCGTAGAGCAGAAACAGCAGGTGCTTTGTTGTTCTAAACTCAAGCAGGTTTTGTAGGCGCTCTGACGTACCTTTACAGAACAGGAACAACAGGTCACACTTTATACACTTATTTATCCAGCGAGAATTTAAATCAGGCAAAACATTCTGTATTTTAACCACCGTTCACAACATGATCAAGCATGTCAAAGCACAAATCACTCATCAAGCCGCTGCCACATATTAGACATATGAAAAAAAAAAAAAATTACAAATAATGCCACACTACAGTCTACAAAACAAGGTAACTTTCATTGCAATCTACACATAACATCAATAGCTATTCTAAATTCAAAATAAGAAGTTACTTTCTGCCCGCCCTGTAGATATAATGCCTAATTCATATTTTTTAATCATTTTATTTGAAAATTGCAATATTTCAGCTGTCTCCTAATGTTGTGTATTGCTGAATTATTGCAAATTGCAAGCATTTTAAGATTCATAAATTTTTTTTAAATCTATTAATAAGGGAATTATCATTAAAAATACTGTTTTAAAAAATTGTTTCCAAGATTTGTATTTTTATTTATTTATTTATTTTAACTAGAATTCTTTGTTCTTTTCTGATGGTGTCAATCTTTTTTTTTTTTTTTTTTTTTTTTTGGGGGGGGGGGGGGTGACTATGTACAGAAGCTGGGCAATAAGGTATCATTTAAAAAATTTCAAAATCGCATGAAACATGTAATAAAAAAAAAAATGGTTATGTTGCATTCCTCTCGGCCTTTAAAATTGTCAGATAGCCAAATTTTGTAATTCTGTAACATGCAGTCACAAATTTCCTTTTTTTTTTTTTTAAATATACATTTTGGAAGTATTGTAAAACTATAAATAAATTACTGAACATAAAATTTTACTTGTAATTCAGGTCTTCAGTATTAATTTGATATTTTTGGTTTTATTTACTCTATTTTCTGTACAAAATTGCCTGATTTTCTTGAAGTATTTTTATGTTTTCTATGTAAATGCTATTTAGTGGTATAAACTACTCCTTATGAAAAATTTTTGAATATAAATTTATATTTAACCTTCATGTTTTTTATTGTAATCCTTTGCATATTTTTACATTTTTCACATTTTATCTAAATATGCTGGTAGAGATCTTAATTTTTACATTTTGTATATATACTTTCTATTTTTCTCATTAAATATTTTTTTTAAATACTAACTTTAAATGAGTTGTGCAATTTTATTTATTAAATTAAATGAAGGCGAGTTGCATGCAAAGAGAAAATTGCTTTATTTTATTTTTTCATCTTAGTTTAATGTTGCTTTTGTAGAAGTATGTATGTTAGATTGGTATTAAATGTAATCAAGAATTGCGTATTTGTTTAAAACATTTTTTTTTTTTTTTTTTTTTTGTGAATTTCCATATTTTTTTTTTTATTTTTTTTATTGCACTGGCTAAGTGTACTTTAAATTTTATCCTATTCTTCTGGAATTTAATTTTGTAAGCTTTTCTTTATTATTATCCTAATGACAATGATAATCAGGCTTGTCTTAACTATTTGATTAAAATATGCTGACCCTTGTCCTTTGTTCATTGTTTTGAATAACATGTTCTTGTTAATTGCTTATTTACATATTTATACACTATTTTTAGAAGCTTATGTGTTGCTTTTTTTTTTTTTCATACATTATTAAACGTATTTAAATTCTAACTGTACAATGATTCACAGATTTTTGTATGATTTGTTTTTGTATTGTGTAAAGTATGACAAAGAATCTTATCTTTACTGAAGAAAAGACAAGGGACAGATCTGTAAGCATGTAAGATTATAGTTGTGTACACATTTAACATTATTTATTTATTTTTAATAGACATCCTACATGATGACTTAATTGTGCTATGCCATGTCTGTTCCTGTAACGTTGATCCGTCTCCTTGTCTTACCAACTACCTTGTCATCTTTTGACCCTTTTGGTCTTCAGGCTCAGCAACGACGTTTTCTATTTACTGATAACAGAAGGAAAATTTCTTATTCAGGTGTACTTTATAATGGAATATTGTAAAAAGTTGACAGATTCAAGGCTTAATATTTTGCAGAATGTCATTGTTCATAACCGTCCCTTGTACAGAGCTTGGCATGTCACACACAGATTGGTGTGTTTAGTATACTTAAGTTTAGTAGTCTTATTATTATTTTAAGATTTAATTAGTAGTAATTTTCATTATGATTTTGTTTATTAATAATTTAGATATAAAAATACTTTTGTAGAATTTCTTTCCCTTTGTCCGAAAAGTTTCTGTGCTTTCTTTGTGTTAACAATTAATAATTGTGTATCTATGTGTCAGATCTTTTACTGTAAATGCTGTTATTGTAAGTTATCTGCTATGTAACAAAATGCTATATTTGTTGTAAACTAGAGGTGCTTATGCAAAATTTAATTTCATAAATAGAACTAAATTTAAGGTTTAAAAATATATCTTAATAAGACCAAAATGAGCTGAAGCATTTCTAAATTGAAATGAGATTAATATATAATATTTTATTTTACCACTGGCCTGTCCATTTGAATGCTACTACTGAAACAGTTTCAGAGTAAATTCACATGTGTATACAGATGTATTTAAAATTTTTAAAAAGAAAATATTCATATAAAAATTATTTAAATACATGACTATGTCATGTTCCTAAATATTAAATGTTTATGTAAACATTCAGTACTGAAATTGAAAATTTGAAATTGACTGCTTTACATGGTCTTTGTAAAAAAAAAAAAAAAAAAAAAAAATCCTAAATTTAATAAAATTGAAATCAGTACTTCTTCACCTCCACACAGTTTTGTCTTAATAGTTTTTTTTTTTTTTTTTTTTCCTTAGCATCACTGTGTATATTGTAATGTTGGTCAAAGTAGTCATCATTTAGTGTATTTTGATGCCTTTTTCGTGGCACAAATTTTTTGTAGGATAATTTCAAAATAGTTCAGTGCACAACCATTGTAACTACACTTTAAAATATGAAATACATTACCTTTCTACATATTTAAATAAAATGTAAGCTCAAGTGTATATTTTTTCTGGAGGAGGGAAAGGAATTAAGAGAAATGTAATTCCTATTTGTATTCTTTTACTCATTAAGTATCCAAGTGCACAATTCTCTACATGTGCCAAATTATGGAAAGGTTTAGAAATTAGCTGTTTTCACGGTGACTGCTTTGACCTTTTACTTAGCTCTGCAGTTCATGGTCTTTTTTTTTTTTTTTCTTTATATACACATATATATATATTAAAGAATTTTACTATATTTGAAAATTTGAGCTTGAAAATTGCAATATTTTCGAGAAGTTTTTATTCATGATATGCCAAGAGCTAACCCTTTAATAAGTCTTTTCATTTTCTCTTGAATGTGATACTTGCCATTTCTTAGGAAAAGCTGGGATGTATTGTCTGGCCCAAATGTTGCTTTGGGTGATTATTTATATGTACAGTTTCTCACAAAAATGCTAGGTGTAGAACTCTGCACAAGTCAATTTTTTGCTTTCACATTCATTATTTGAAAACAGTGCAGTTTATTTTCAGTGTATTCATAGTCTATTCTAACTGAGAAAAGCTTTTTACCTAATTTAAGATTTTATTTATTTTTTTTTATTTAATTATTTAATTTTTTTTTTTTTTTTTTTTTTTTGCATTAATTTTAATTTTTTTAACCATCTATAATGATCTTGCACAAATGAATCTGCATTAAAAATAATATATTTGTGTTATGTATATAAGCATTATCACTGTGTTTCCTCTTCGATATTACTCATACTTCCTATCATATCTTAATTTTTAAAAAGAAAATGTGATTTTAAAATGTAAATCATCTCATTCTCCACTTTGCTACTCATATATATATTTTTTTTTTCTTTTTTCAGTGTAGTTTGTCAGTTATATATATATATAACTTAGTCGTCGTCTCTGTATAAAAAAAAAAATTTTTCATGCACTCTGTAAACGATTTGTTATTTCTAGATATATTTATATAATCTGGCTTTTTTTTATACATAATTTTATGTTTGAACAAAAAAGGAACTAAATTTACTTCATGATTTAATGATTAATTTTGTTTTATCTATTTTTATCCTTTTTTTATAGCAGTTTTCCACATGAAAACTTTTCAATGTTCAGAATAAAACTAATCAAAATGATACATATGTTTAAAAAAATGTTTGTAAAGTCTGTCATAAACAGCTTCCAAAGAACAGATGCATTGTACAGTTTTGATACATGAGGTGAATGTGGCAACTAGATTAAAAATAAATAAATAAATAAAAAGGTAATAACTTTTTTACTGAAGCGAGGAAATTAATTGTAGATTTTATATTATCAGAGGTCTCTGAATTGACCATTTACTGTATTTTTTAAGGATTCATTTAAAAAATTCTATTAATCTTTACCTCATAAGAATTTCAGTGTCTCCTAAATTGATTTTTAATTTTTTGGTAACTAGTAATTATTGTAATAGTAATCATTCACTGCTGCTCACTTAGCCTTATTATACTCTATTTTAAACATTTTTTTCTCCTCCCTGAATAAATTAGTTTATTGAAAAACTGATTTCTGTTGTTAAAGAGCACCTCCAAAGTAATACCAAGTTTCTCTTGGATGTCATCTGCATATTTGAATCAATTTAAAAATTACTAGGACTCGTTATAAATTTTTTAATTCATTCCCCCTCTTAATTGATGAATTCTTGTGAACATTAAATCGATTTAAGAATACATTTGACATACAGGAAAAGCTGTCTTTTATTCAAGCTCTATAATATTTGTTTTCAAAGAGTTTAGTATATATTTTTAATGGTCTTCATATCTCAAACATATTCAATTTTTATTAATGCCATTTTCTTGATCATGGCGTTTTTTTGTGTTTACTTTCCCCTTGTACAGAAAAGGCAAGATGTTAATGGTATTTCTGTACTGTAATGCCTTACCAACTTGTCATTGTCCCCTTAATGATCAGCACATCAGAGGGACTTGCATCTGTACAGAAGATGGAATCAAGAAGTTAGTATGAAATGCTAGACAATTTTTTGGGGTATGCTGTTCACACAAACAGAGGACAGAGACATATATATCTATATATATATATATATATTATTATTATTAAAAGATGAAACATTTTGATTCTGTGTGTGTTCTTTTTAGCATTTTCAGACATCACACTGCACTTTCACAGAAATATTTGAATAATTATAGGGTTGCCATGCTACCTGGAGAACCTGGAATAGTCAGGGAATTTGAATATTTTAGCCAGAATCTGGAAAAAGACAGGGAATTTCATATGATGATTGCCAAAAAATAAACAATTATTAGCTTCTGCCATTTTTTTAAACACCCCCACCCTTCTTTTCTGCCCATGAAAGAAATTTCTTATCTCGCTTATAAGCAACAGATGCTATCACTATACGTAACTTTTATTATATGTAACTTTTGTGACTTTCAAGTGATACCATAAGGATTTTGCCCTCAACACAACGCATGCTGAATCTACGGTTAGACTGGAATTATCTTAGAATATTTCTGGAAAGGGGAATTTCATTCTAATGCTTGAGTGGCAACCCTGTAATTATGACTGTTACATGTTTATAATGTAGTATTCATAATTATAAGATTTATATTGCAAAATCGGATAAAACCAGGGTTCCAAAATAACTGTATTTTTATTTTGGAAAAGTTCCCAAATTATACTCGAGAGATTTTTGAAACAGTTTATTCAAAAACTTTTATGTTAGACCTTTTATTATAATGTTATTTCGGGAACTTCTATTTTAAAAGTTCTTACAAAAATTTCTGTCCACAATTTTTATAATAAAAGTTTAAAAAAAAAAAAAAAAACTTTTTGGCCATGATTATATCATTTAGTTTATCTAACTACCTATCTATCTATACATAATGGAAAATTTGTCATTACAATAACTTCTGAAATAATGAACCAATTAAAACGAAAGTAGCAGAGAGGACTTACATCTCGGATGAGTTTGTTAAACAAGTTGCTCTGCCATTTTGTTTCTAAGTTGCTGCTGCTTAAAATTTTCAAAAACATGTTGTAAAAAGTGTAAGCTTGGATTTACATAAATTTTGATATATACATTGAACATATTAGAGCCATTACAATGTTTAGTTGAGAACTTGATATATCATTTTGTGAGGCTACTTAAAATTAGGCTGCTACCTAAAAATTTGTCATTACGATAACTTATGAAATACTGAATTAATTCAGTCAGATGTTGATAGTGGAATTATCTATTAAATATCTTGAATGAGTTTTCTGGAAAACTTGCTCTGCTATTTTGTTTCCAAGTGGCAGCCACTTAAAATCAGGCTGTGACTTAAAAATTTATCATCATAATTTTTTAAATACTGAACTAATTAAAACCAAAATTGGACAGTGGACTTATCTTACAAATACCATCAAAGAGTGAGTTTACTAACTTTATCTGTCATTTTGTTCTCAAGTGGTGGCCATTTGAAAATTTATCAATACGGTAGCTTTCAAAATACTGAATTAATTCAAACCAAATGTGTATAGTAAACTTTTCTTATACATTTGATATATTCATTGGCTAACTCGATCTTGTTTACAAGTATCTGCCACTTGAAAACTTCAAATTTACATAAAAATGGTATTATGAATCTGTTTGTATAAAACTCCATATGTACACCACCCACATCAATGTCTCCACCAAGTTTATTAATGAACTTTATCTTCCATTTTGTTTCAAAATAGCAACCACTTATTGAAAAAAATGGAAATCAACCTGTTCTTCTGACTAAGCGGGAAGGACTTTTTTTTTTTTTTTTTTTTTGTAAAATTAAGATAATTCCATTTATCCAGCAAAATATTTTTTGATAGTCTCAAAATTATATTTGGTACATTTGAAGTATCATAGACATTTAAATTGAAAAAATGAAAAGGAATGAAAATAGAAGCTGCTTAAAGTGGATATCCATTGAACACTTTGAACATTAGAAGACTATGCCACTGAAACTGCTGTATACCAAGAATTCTCCCAAATGATAGCACATTAAATTCAGAGTCATATGTGTGTGAACTTATATATGAGAAGCTGTATTTAAAAAGTTTCATTATCAGAACTTTTATTGAAATTTCTGATATAGACTTATATTGGGCAGAACTGTTTTTGAAAATTTTCTTTTGATAAAAGTGCTTAACAAATTTTTATCAAAACTTTTTTTAAATAAAAGTGCTTGTTGAATTTTTATGTGAAAATTTTAATTATAAAAGTTCTTGTGAGAATCATTTAAACTGGAACTCTTTGAAAAAGTTCAATAACTGTTTTGAACCTTGGATAAAACAGATTTTCAGTATCATAAAAAAATGATTTTGTTATAATATACACTGCTGTTGAATTATTAAATATAGATCTTAAATTGTAGCACATTCACAGAATAAAATTTTAAATATCTCTTTATTTGGGGAAGGGGGGATGAAATATTAAATTAAAAATTTGTATTTATAAAATTTCCCTTGCGAAATAAAGATATCAGGGAAAATCAAACTGTTTAAGTGATCCTGATTATTAGTCAGGGTTCCTACAAATCAGAGAAAATCTGAAAACGTTAGAAGAAATTTTAAATTAATAAGTAAAGTTCAGGAAATGTCAAGAAAAATTGCAAATATTGTTCAAAAATCTAAAAAAAGTGATGTATTAATGCGTCCTGTATGAACTTATTACCTTAGCCATCTGGAATTTTCCATGTTTTTTTTTTTTTCCCTGAAACTAAATAACCTTCATATTGTTTTTAATATTGCATATAGTCACAAATAATATACATTTTTATCTGAAAATTTCATGTAAAATGCATGCAATTAAAATATGTTATTTTGGAAAAATTTCTTAAATACATAAAGAAATTCCTATATTCCTGAAATAGAAATAACTCGTTTTTATTTTATTTATTTATTTTTTTGTTATGCAACGAGGTGGGCAGTATATTATATTCTTGTATATTGTAGCTAATATATATATTTTCTGCTGTATATTGTATATTTTACAGGACTTAATATACAATATATACTCTATTTCAAAATTTCCAACTTCTTAAAAAAGAACAGTCTCATCTCACAAGAAAGGTCTCCATAGGCGCATACGCAAAAAATTTTGAAAAAATTACAGAATACTCTCCTCATGAGGTTATGTATGTTTATAAAAAAATTCCAACAAAATCACTGTATTATCGTCTGTAAAAAAAAAAATTTGGGTTGGGGACAAAATATCGCCTACATAAATCAATGGAAAGCAAAAATAATGTGACTGACGTTTATATAAATAAAATGACACTTTTACAACATTTTATACAAATGAGTTGGTGGTAATTAGTAATGTGATATAAAATTTCATGATGATACATTCATATTTACCACAAAAATCGTTATGAATTTTGCACAAAAGAGTTTAAAAACTATATTTATTAACTTTTGTCAAGATTAATCATAATGAATTTAAAAATTTCTGAGAACATATGTATGATAGGGAACTGAGCAGCAGAGTCCACCTATGCCAACTAGTTAAAACTCTTACGTCTTACCGAGTTTAAATAATAATCATAGTTTAGGAAGTGGAGTAAAACAAGTTTTTGTTTTAGCAAAAATGCATAAAAACAAATTTGTTTGACCATAAACTTTTATATTGACAAATGCTTCATTAGAAGATGTAATTCTACCTCTTTCCCCTCACCATTCCAAAGAAAAAAGCTTTTTTTTTTTACCTTTTTCTCTACGATTAGTTAATCTTCTTTTTGTTTCTCCCAGTGAAACAATTCACGTAATTTTTATACATATTTAAACTTTGTTTAAACAATTTTAAAACTACGACATGCATTTCCAAAATCCACATTATGCCAGTAATTTATAGCCTTATATTCTCATGATATATATTTTGTTTTGATGTTTCAGTAGTATACTCATTTGGAATTTTTTTATATTTCGTTAGACGAAGGATATGAATTATCAGGAATGCCTTTAGATCTTTCATAACTTACACACTCATATTGTTTTTAATATTTCAACAATGTGATTTTTCAGTTTAATTTCTTCTTCTGTAGCATTTGTGATTGCCATATTTTTTCCATGTATTGTTTATGCAGCTTCCAAACAACACTGCATGTGTTAATTTGAAAAGACATTGTTTTCAATAAAAAATTAAAATAAATTAAATTTTCCAAACTGTAAAATTCGTTTTAAACATTAACTAAAAGTAAAAATAAATATTTGCAATTTGCAAAATATAGAAATTTTTTTCAATTACTAATTAAAAAACTAAAGCTGTGTATAACTTAAATGTCTATTAAATATTTGCAACTTGCAAGATTAAAAAAATAAAGATTTTCCAAAGCTAAAATGAAATACTTTTAGCAAAATACCACATGCATATAATTAGTGTTGCAAAGGCTAGAAAAAACCCATTTCTTCCCCGGAAATAAAACGGGTTTTTTGGGAAGGGAGTTTTGAAAATTCCCGGGAATTTAAAAAATTTCTGGGAGTTTTGAAATAATTTGTTGCATGGACACATTTTTTCCATTTTTTTTATTATTTTTAATGATTTCCTATTTAGCATTTTTAACTGTAACTGTAGAAAACAACTCAACTCTTCTTTCCCATATGTATTTGTAAACGTGCACTAACTTGGCTTAATATGTAATTTTGAGTACAATTAAGAGTGTTTTGGAGGAATTTTGAATAAGATTTTTATTTTGTGTTTTTGCTATCTACAGTGGTGGACATAATTATAAGACACCTATCTAATTTGACAAATAATGAAAGGAAAGATTGAGAGCTTAAAAATATTTTATAATAATGATATTTTCATACAACATAATGGACAAAATTATAAGACACCAACCGTTTTTTTTCCAAATACAGTGGTCAACATAATTAGCAGACACTAATGGTCTAAAAGAAAGTCCTCTAACATGGCTATTCAATATTTCGTGGAACCGCAATTGTTTTTTGTAACATGAAAGATGTGATTCGGCATCGAATCTACCAATTCTAACAAAATATCATAAGACAGTTCTTCCCAAGCACATTTTATAGCATGCTTTAGGTCTTCGACACATATAAACTGCCGCCCATTTCAGTAAACTGCACGAGCTAAGATCCCCCACAAGTTTTCGATGGGATTTAAGTCTGGGGAGCGAGAAGGCCATGGGAGAACATTGATACTTTGCTCTGAAAGCCACATTTTGTTTTGTGTGATGCATGAATCGGCGCATTATTGTGCTGGAAAGTGTAGTTTTCGCCACAAAGAAGTTCACCGTATATGGCTAGTTTATCTTTAAGAAGATTCTTATACTTTTCGGAATCCATTCTTGAATGCACAAAAACAATATCCATTTTCCCTTGAGCCGAAAAACCAGCCCAAACCATTACTGAGCCCATAGGCGATGACTTTTGCTTTTCACTACGGGGGTGAAATTTATTGATGACAACCGGTTGAAGGTGGTGTGTGTGGGGGTGTGTGTGTGTGTGTGTGTACCGAAAAAGAATTATTAAAAAATCACATTACTAGAAATTAATTAATAAGGAAATGACTTAATTATAAAGTAATTAATTTATTTTTATTCTTTTACAATTGCTTTTACTGTCAAGGAACATCATTATTTAGAGCAAAACAAGTTAATGGAATTAATTACATCTTAGCTCCGTACGTTTAAGGCGACCCGTCATTTTTTCTACTTTTTCTTTTAGGACTGAGTACTATTAGTCTCAATCTACGAATTTTTACGATACCAGTTTTACGATAGTTGGACATTTATCAAAATCTAAAATTTGTCGAAAATGTAATTCAACAATTTGAAAGCGATGTTATAATTTGAAAAAATAAAAAAATCTGGAGTGACTCCACTCGACTTTCCGAGCATTGAATAATTAACAGTTTTATAGATAAAGTAAAGAAAGAAGAGTTGTTAAATAAACAAAAGAGAGAAAACCATAATAGAGTGTTAGAGATAGTAAAGGCTAGATTCACCAAAATGCTTATAGTTAGTGCAACAGTGATTTATAATATTCATATAAATTTTCAGCTCAATTGAATAAGGTGTTTAGATGCTATCGCACATTTAAAAATTTAGTCCCATTGGCGATAATGATAAAGAATTTTTCTTTGTGTCCCTGTAAAAAAACTAAGTGCTAAATTCACCAAAATCTATACAGTTGGTGCAACTGTGACCTATAACATGTGTACAAATTTTTTGCTCAGATTAATAAGGCGTTTAGACGCTATCACACTTTTAAAAATTTGGCCCCATAGGCCATAATGATAAAAAAAAATTTCTTTGTGTCCCTGTAAAAAAACTAAGTGCTAGATTCTCCAAAATCTATACAGATTGAGTATTTGTGACCTATAATATGTGTATAAATTTTTTGCTCAATTGAATAAGGTGTTTAGATGCTATCCAACTTTTAAGATTTTGGTCCCATTGGCCATAATGATACAGAATTTTTCTTTGTGTCCCTGTAAAAAAACTATAAAATCATCAAAATCAATAGGGTTCGGGCTATGGTGACTTGCAACATTGGTACCAACTTACAGCTCATTCGAGCAAAGCGTTTAGACGCTAGCATGTTCACTCCCCCCCCCCCACACACACATAAATCATCGTAAAAATAGTGAATACGGACTCAGGGGACCTCGAAACGTTTAGAAACATCAAAATCTGAAATTCGAATTTTTGACATGATTACAATACTTTTCTCACTATAGTGTTCGGAAAGTAAAAACTAATAGTCCTCTGTATTAAACTAAATTCCGCTTTTGCCAGAGTTTCATTTTTTTTTTTTTTTTTTGGAAGAAAACAAAAAAAATTAATAGTAATCAGTTTCGAAATGGACATTATCGAATTTTTTCTTTTAAATAATTTTGAAGTAGAAAATAAAAAGTGTGCGTGCAAAATGAAATAAAAAGTAAAACAAGATAATTAAATTTGAGTTGGTAATCTATATAATATTTCTCTAACGTGGTGCAGTTACGATTATATTTTGTTGAAACGATACGATAATGATCTTATTAATAAAATACGCAAGGGGAAAAAAATGTTTATAAATGGGCAATATTTAAGCGTGCACACTCAGTTCAATGACCTAATAAGAAAAAATGACGACATTTGTCTTATGAGATTATTTTATTTTATTTATTTATTTGTTTGGTGAGATTTCAATGAATTCTTTATTTCTCCTTTTATGGAGATAATTTAAACTCCTTAGTGGAAAGAAGATGGAAATAAGGATTTTAATGCATTAAGAGATAATGCCCCAAAATGATTTAATTCCTGCTATGAATATATTGCTGCAATTTTTTTTTTTTTTTTTTTTTTTTTTTTTACATATACGTTTTGTTTATATATAAACATCAATAAGACAAAAAATTTCTGAAAGCTAGAAATGCAAGGGAAAATAGATTAGCAATTTAGTTATGAAGCAGATAAAGAAGGTTGATAGTTAAGTAAAAAAAAAAAAAAAAAGTAAATTTCCTGCATAAATCTTAAGTTGTAAATTTGCAGCACTACTGTACATTACTTGCTACTCAAAAATTAAAATAAATTAAATCATATATAGACGCTGTCTCCTTTAGCCCCTTCTGGGATTAACTAGTTTTTTTTTTAGAAACTTTATTTATCACCTAATTATAGGTATATTATGAAATGTTATTAACAAGCAAAGTAATTTTTACAGAAAAATCAGAAATCACTTTTTTTTTTTTTTTTTTTTTTTTTTTTCACTTTAGAAATTTTAAATTCTTTTTTTCCACAGTTTTCTGTATTTTGTCATAAAATTTTTGTTTTACGCATAAGAGTATGCGTTATAACTGTAGGAGTGGATTTTGAAATTTACTAAATATTATTTGAGAGAAAAAATAAATAAGTATATATCTACCAGTCTATGCAAAAATTTGAAGAAAAAACAAGTTTTATTTTTAATATTTTTTCTTGTAAAAATATTACAAAATCCATCCCTAAATCTTTTAAATAGCTTCTATTAATCATTCAAATATATATGTACATATATATTAAGTCTTTCCTTAAATATCTATAGAAGTTACAGCATTTTGAAGATCATCAATAACTGAGAAAACACAATTTCAAACTTTAAAAGCGTTTTTAATACATTTATAAAGATCAAATAAATTTTAAAAGTTTCCATTTAAAAATGTATTTGAAAACTTAAATTAGAGTGCTTTTTTAGCGAAAAAAAATGAAAAATCAATATTTTCACTGATCTTTTGCTTTTGAAACGTCCAGGGACAATGATATACTACAGTAGAGAGCCGATTATCCGAACACGTCGGGACAGACCCTAGTTCGGATAAGCAAAAGTTCGGATAATTGGACACACAATTTAAGGGATATTGTGACAATAGAAAAAACATCACACTTTATCCTTGCTTAGGACTGACAGCACCAATTTGTGCTGGCGTGTTTAAAAGTTTTTTTTTTAACTCTAGATATTATAATTTAAGCAAAAAAGCTTTTGATTGTTGCTTGCTTCAAAGAAGACTTTCTTTCAATGCTGCCACATCTCGAATTCTTCTTAGACAGGTTAATTGAAGAGGATCTGCGTCGTTCTGCCGTTCGAACCATTTCATAGTTGTTTCCAAACATTCAAAGATGATGTGATGGCCCTGGGTCATTTTCAAAGCATTCGTTTTCTTTTTCACCTTGAATCTTATCCACAATCTCATCATCATTTAAAATCTGTTATCCAGGGTCATGAACGTCACTATTTAACCATTTGTTAATTTCATTTTCTTCATAACATAGGATTCTTCCCATCTCTTTTTGTTTTACATTCCTCATTTTCTTTACTAGATTCTTCTATCATTTTTTTTTTTTATTTAAAATTGTATTCCAAGCCTTTTTTAATGTTGAAGATTTTTCTAGACTCCAAGAATCAGCAAATGCAACAATCTTTCAAATTAGTTTTCGTTTGTTGGGAACGGAATTAGGATAAGGGAATCAGGAATTAGGATAATTGGAATTTCGGTTAGGAATTTTTTTTAGGGGGAGAAATAGGCTGTTCAGATAATTGGAAGTTCGGTTAATTGGAGTTCGGATAATCGGCGCTCTACTGTATTAGTGCAGTAAAATGCACCAAAATTCTGTTCTAAAAGGTAATGAATAAAATCATTGCGATCCCTATAAAATTGCAACAAGTCGTAATAACTGTTTCGAACCGAAATAACTGAACACGACTTTTCATCAGGCGAAAAGATACAGAAACAAGGAGGATGAAAGTAGAAACACATTACATTTAAAACATGTTCAGCCCCTTAAAATAGAAACAAAATATCTGAAAAAAACTTCTGATTATTGTTTTATGAAGCTTGATTAAAGGTTAAGTCTAATTATTTTGATTCGAAACATTAGTTGCTTTTGTAATTCCTGGTGTTAGCGTAACAATGTTTTCTTTCATTATTCTAATTTAATGTTTTTTCTGAAATTTACTCTTTGGTGTCTCTTCAAAAATTATAAAATTTAGAATTTAGAATAATGATAAATTACTTTGAAATAATGACAAATAAATTTTCTTGTGGACATATTATTTCCATTCATTATTTTACCAGGGACACATTTACTACTATCATAGATCTATTTTTTCATATCTGCAAGTTTGCGACATTTGCAGCTTTGAAAATCATGAGTAATTTCTTAGTTTCTTTTTCTGTTTTCGTCATGAATTTCTAATGAAGATTGACGCATAAAATTAACAATTTACAAGATTTCAAGAAGAAAAAACTTATACAAGGAGTTCTATTTATTTATTTATTTTCTTTTTTAATACACATTTTCTGTACAGAAAAGTAATGACAAATAAATTGAATTTATTTATCTATTTATTTTTCATAAAAATATAAAGAAGGTTTAAGCAAAAATTTCTTTTTTTTTTTTTTATGCCCTACTTTATATTGAAATAAATTAATTAATTAAAAGAATAATAATAACAATTTACAAATAACACTTTTAATGAGCCACTTTCATTTAGAGTTTCAAACAAAATAAATTAAACATAAAAAGTAAGATTATGCTGTCATTTTTATAAAATTTGTGTGAATTGTTTGATCAAATAATGAATTTATTTTAATCTTTAGTTTAAGATAGCCTTTTATGCAAAATAATATAATGTAATAATATGCATATAATTCATATACCAGAATCCCACCAAATATTTGGTTAGTATTGTGTATAGTTAGTGTACGTAATATTTGGTAGGAATATTCAGTTCAGCTGGATTTAAAAAAATAAAAAAAATTAATAATAGCTTTAAAAAAATAAATAAATAGTCAGTATTATTACAGATTTTCGTAATAACCGATATAGAAATTTCAGTGTAACCCTATAAATTTTTTACTTTTTGTCTCTCATAGCATTTTATTTATTTATTTATTTTGCGTTAATAAATGAGAACAAAAATATACATCATAGTAAAACATAACAAAAACAGTAACTTCTTAGACAAAAGAATAAAAAAATGACCTGTTTGAAAAATTATTTTTTTTTTTTTTCTTTCACAAGAAAGTTTAACTATCTTTCAACTGTTTTACACAAGAAAGAATAATTTTTTAGCTCAGAAAAGACAGATTTTACTATATATTGAATTTTAAAATTCATTTTAATTCATATTTCAAAATAACGGCGATTTTAAAATGCAAATTATTAAATTAATTAGACACTAGTCATTTGTCATTATAAAAAGTTTTAAAACGGTTTTTTATTAAATATAAAATTATATTTCAGATATAGTAATTCAAAATGTCAAATTCTATTTAATCTCAACAATACATTATTCCAAGGGTTCAAACTAAGCAATAAATGTGTAAAATCAAAGAAAATAAGAAGTGAATAATATTTGAAGTAATATTTATTATTTTAAAACTAATTTTAAAAAAAGCTTCAAATTTAGTTATACAAAAAACAAATTTAAATTTTTGTAGGTATTTTTAACATAATTTTAAAACATTTTATTCAAAATTTACATTTTCTTGTATACCGAAAATTATGTAGTATTATAGTAAACATCTGAAGTCTCAAGGTCCAATGTAATAGACATCTATGAAAATGTCAGGGTCCCCCCCCCCCCCCCGAATTATGCACTGATAAAACACTTAATGATATACTGCATTACAGTTGAATCTTCTAAATTAAAATGTATATGCTAAAATGTTTAACGTGAATTTTGTCATTGCCAGCAGCAGAATAAATATGCACTGCAAATTGCAAGGTTTTTTTTTTTTTTTTGTAATGAAATATATAAAAAACTGATAAGTTTAAGCAAACATTTTTGAATAAGTGTAGTCTAATAAAACATGAACCACTAATACTTAAATAAAGCAATTTTAGTAATTGTTGTTTGTGTAATATTTGATATTATACACAACAGCATTCTAATTAATGAATAAATTATTGTAATTAAGGAATATTAATCTTGTGAGAAAGCACCAAGAATTGCAAATCCATATAATGATTCTTTCGAGTCAAATAATTAAGTATTGCACTTCATTAAATATATATAATTTTAAAAATGGTAAGAACGGGTGCATTGTGAAAGAATTGCTGCTTTCTAGCTGATGAAATGTCGTGCTTAATCCCTTCAATTCGAATCGATAATTGCATAAGTTTGCACTTTCTGGTGTTTGGTTGCATTGTTTCTATTGATCATCATTCAACACCAGTATTTCTGTGCATTCTTCTATGGATATGTGGTACATGATTTTATACATGATTATATATGATAATTTTACCCTTCTTAAGATAATTTTAAAGAAAAAATGTAAAGTCCTTCCGGCTTATTCGGAAGGGTAGGTTGATTTTTTTTTTTTTCTTATCAAGTAGCTGTCATTTTCTTTCAAAATGGTGGCTACAAATTATTAATGCACGTGGTAGAAATATTGATGTAGGCTATGCACATATGGAGTTTTAAGAAAATCGGTTCATAAATACATTCATATGTGAATTTAAAATTTTCAAGTGACCGGCGCTTGGAAACAAAATGGTGGGTTAAGTTGAGAAATATATGAAATGTATTTGTGAAATAAGTCTACTGTACACATATAGTTCGAATTAATTCAAAATTTCAAAAGTCATCGTGTTGAAAATTTAAGTGGCTGCCACTTCGATCAAAATGGCAGAGGAAGTTGCTACTAAAAGCAGAATTTCCAATGCTAAAAAAAAAAAGATGAATTATACATAATATTGTAGAACTCATGTAAAAGTGTATACTTTACACAAAGTGAAAGGAAAAGAATATATATTACACACCTTGCTGTTTTCCAAAAAAGGAAATTATGAGCCTTTAAGCCAATACTTGCGACCAAATTGGAAAACATTGTCGTAATTCATTCATACATTAGTTGCTTTTTCACATATTTTCTTACATATAAATTTTTTACATAATTTATATGTTTTAAAGTCTCCTTAGTCCTATTTTTCAGAGATTGGATAATATGTATGTATTGGTTGAAAAAGGGTGGGGGTGGGGGGGAAATTTTCTGTCTGTCACATCACAAAAAATATTTTAATTGTGAAAAGTCAATTTCGCTTGGCTATTCCGATGTAACAACTTTGTTAATTGTTAGACGGGATTTTGTAGATACCTGTGGTCTCGACGGTGGAGGGGATATTTGTCATTAAAATTATTTTATAGAAGTTTCAATTAAAATCAGAAATGCAGCGGAAAAATAAAATGTAATTGTATGTATTAAACACAACCAAAATATCTATCAAATAATTCGTAAGCAACAAAATCCCTCCCCCTTCGAGGGTGTCACCTCGCAAAAACGGCTACACCAACTTCAAATATCAAAAGCTTTAAAGAAAAGTTTAAACTTTAGCTTAGATAAATAAACACTTTTAATATTAACTATATAATATACCTTTTATTAAATCTCTGCTCCCTTTTAAATCTGCATGCAAGTAGGAGATTTCAGGGTTTTTACATGTTTGTTACTTTCACCTTTTGGTTTACAGTATGCATAATTGATGGTAGTGGAATTCATGGGGTTGTTATATATAAGATATTTTTAAATAAATGTTTAACTTACTTTTTTTTTTTTTTTGACTAAATAATATGAAAATTGCTAGAAATATCTGAAAAAAGTGACTGTGTTGAATTCTATTGTAGAGCGACAACTCCATACAAATCAGCGCACCCACTTTAAGCTGCATTTAAAATAGTTAGTATAAAACAATGGTTCTCGGCTGGTGGGCTATAAAAAGATTTCAGTTGTACTTTCAAATGTTATTAAGACGTCAAATTTTGACGGGTACCAATTAGTTCAAGATAATTATGATAATATCACTGTCAAAATTTGGTTCGATTTGGAGTATTATTTCAGAAGTTATCGTGATTTTAAATTTTCAAGTGGGAGCCTGATTTCAAGTGGCCCCACTTAACTTAAGATATCTGCCACTTTATTAAAAATGGCGGATATAGTTTATTAATAAACTTCATTGAGATCTTTATGTGGTCTGTATTTACATCAAAATTCAAACAATTTCGGAATACGCTTTTTACAATTTAAATTTGAAATTTTCAAGTGGTCTCCACTTGAAAGCCAAGTGGTCTCACTATAGTGGTCTCACCAAGTGGTCTCACACTCAAGTGGTCTCCACTATAGCCCACCAGCCGGAGCAACTTGGTTAATAAGCTCATTTAAGATATTTATAAGATAAGTTAAGACACTGTCTAAATTTGGTTCCATTTGGAGTATTATTTCGGAAGTTATCATGGTTTTAAATTTTCAAGTGGTCCCGCTGAACTTAAGATATCCACCACTTTATTAAAAATGGCGGATAAAGTTATTTGAGACACTTGTGTAATCTATGTATACATCAAAATTTTTAAAAAAATTCAGAATACGCTTTTTACAATTTGAATTTGAAATTTTCAAGTGGTCTCCACTTGAAAACAAAATGGCGAAGCCAACTTGGTTAACAAATTCATCTAAGTTATTTATAAGGTAAGTTAAGACACTTTCCAAATTTGGTTCGATTTGGAGTATTGTTTCAGAAGTTATTGTGATTTTAAATTTTCAAGTGGTAGCGTGATTTCAAGTGGCCCCGCTTAACTTAAGATATCTACCACTTTATTAAAAATGACGGATAAATTTCATTAATAAACATCATTGAGACCCTTATCTGGTCTACATTTACACCAAATTCCAAACAAATTCGGAATACGCTTTTTACAATTTGAATTTGAAATTTTCAAGTGGTCTCCACTTGAAAACAAAATGGCGGAGCAACTTGGTTAATACACTCATCTAAGATATTTATAAGATAAGACACTGACTAATTTGGTTCGATTTGGAGTATTATTTCGGAAGTTATAGTGATTTTAAATTTTCAAGTGGTAGCCTGATTTCAAGTGGTCCCGCTTAACTTAAAATATCTGCCACTTTATTAAAAATGGCGGATAAACTTCATTGAGACTTCATTGTGGCCTGTATTTACATCAAAATTCAAGCAAATCTTACTTTAAATATACTTTTTACAATGTCGGTTTGAAATTATCAAGTGGCTGCCACTTGAAAACAAAAAGTCGGAGCAACTTGGTTAACGAACTCATCCAAGATATTTATAAGATTAGTTCACTGTCCAAATTTGGTTCGATTTCGAGTATTATTTCGGGAGTTATCGTGATGACCGAATTTTCATTATAGATAGATAGATAGATAAACGAAGTGATTGCAATAGGTCGATTTCTAAAGAAATCAACCTAAAATGTCAGACTTCGAAATTTAAATTGAATTGAAAAATTTTTGGTATTTTGAGTTTCCAACCAAAAGTCATCATTTTAAAAAAATGGAAAGTAAGGAAATAGAACATGTGACAAACTTAATATTGTTTTCTTTCTAACATAAATTTCTTACAACAGCAGCAAAATTTTAAATTTTGAGAAAAGAATTTTCTCTATTTTAATTCACATTGATAACTCAACAGTTTTAGTTTATTAAAGTATTTTCAAAATAAATTTATAGCCACATAATTCTAATTTGTGTGTGTGTGTGTTGGGGGGGGGGGGGGAATCAATATTAATTTATATTGATTAACTTAATTACAATTCTCAAAGCTTCAAAATTTAAAACAACATACCTAAATAACATTTTTCAAAGTATTTTAACCAAATTTTCAAAATACTTCAAAAAAATATTTTTCTTGTTTCTGAACATAATAATAAAATTAATATTAATAAGTGTATAAGTAATTTAATATATCATCTATGAATTTCCTTGATAAATAACCTGCTGATAATAATGCACTACTTTTTTATGCATATAATAAAAAAAACTTTTTTTTTTATTATTATTTATTTACTTTATTTTTAATCGATTTTGTAATTTTGATGGCTTTAAAAGCATTAATAATATTTTCAAAAATTTAAACGATGCACAAACTGCTATTTGCCTGTAGAAGTCCTCAAATCTCAAGATAAACATTGAAAAAGCTTACCTCGTTTTTCAGCTTTATTTTAAATCTCCAGTTTTTCTTTGAAAGGTTCTAGAATACCCTTTTAACTATCGACGCAGTAGGAAGGCACTTGCAACTCTGTTTCTCAGTTCAGTAGTAAATAAGAAAATCGAAGAAAATAAACATTTCTCAATTCATTAGATAAAATTCCTTAACTTAGAAAGAACAGTTAAATTTAAGTTTGTCTTTTTGTTAAAGAAGTAAGATGAAGATTAAATGATTAAGACTTACAATAAAAATTATTTCAAAGAGATTTTGCCTTAATTTGTCTCCATCAGATATGGCCTAATAATTTGGATGAGCTAAAAGATAAAAAAAATTACCGAGCCTCAGCTGTAAAAATTTCTCAACTGAATTCTTTTCATTCTTTCCAAGCAAAGCTCATTGAGAGGGGGGGGGGATTTATTTTCGCAGTTCCAATGGCTTTCATGGATGTTTTTTAGCTACCTTTTGTTTAAGCTCATGGTGCCTAGAAGATGGTGATTATATGGAATTTCTCCAGATATATGCAATCGCTCATCAGGGTGTTTCTGTCATTGTACCTAACTGTCTAAAATCTAGACATACAGGCGATTCTATTATTGTAATCTTCTTTTTTGATCTATAGAATTTATTTCGATTTCAAAAGACCTTAATGTGTTGTGTTTAACACTTAAAGAGCAAAGATCTCATAGTCCGGCCTGTCTTGGTTAAAGATATGAAAACTGAAAATTATCTCACCCAGTCTTTGTGTGTTTTGGGGTTTATGATAAAAACTTGCACTTTAAAAGTACAGGACAAAAGATAACCCATAGTTACAAAAAGTCAAAGCTAACAAAAGGTAAAGGAAAGGTACAAAATTCTTAACAAAAGTTGAAGATAGCTGGTAATTTTTCGGGGCATCAAATCTTATATGTTATTGTTTACTTTTGTTATATGTTTAACTTGAATAAACTGTAACAGACTCATTTTTAAAAGCCTATCGCCTGCTCTATTTTGCGATGAGACCCTGAAAAGGGTTCTCTCATCTCGATCAGCTTCTCTCGCACAAAAGAAGCATTGTATAAAGTATACATCCTGTTTTCTACAAATCTGTCAGTAAAGAAAGAAGGAGAGAAGAAAACAAAACATTTCAAGGATGTGAAAATTTTCATTAAAATTCAAGTTTGTGATAAAAATATTATTTTCTCGTTTTAAATTTTTATCTGTTGGAAGCACGGGGGCGAAAAGATACTTTTGCCCCCGTGAAAAATTATAGCGGGGGCAACTGCCCCCGTTAAGTCGGCGTCTATGACTGAGCCTCCACCCATTTGACGGCTCATTAGTACATGAGACTTCCCTAAATCATGCCAATAATATTGAAACCCGTCAGGACCATCCAGGTTAAACTTTTTTTTCATCAGAAAATAACACAAAGTACCATTTGGAGGTCCAGGCCATAGTTTGTTTAGCAAAGTTTAGACGCTCCATTTTGTGCCAGCTTAGAAGCGGTAGTTTTTTTCTTCAATTTTTTATATTTCATATAGGAAGCATTATGCAACACCGTGCGAATGGTTCTCCTTGAACAATTCAGTTTCAAAGCATTTTTAATGCCTGTAGTGGTCATCTTATTCTGTGTAGCGAGTGAAAGCACATGGCGTCTGTCTCTCGAGGACAAACAAGGAGTACGTCCAGATCTTTTAATCACTGATCCATTAATTCCTCTTTTCAAAACATTTCTGATTGCACATCTAGAGCATTTAATAACTTTTGAAATATTATTAATTGAAGCGCCAGTTCCATTTAATCTCCAAATTTCGTGAATTTTACTTTCTTTTAATTCTGTACCTCGTGGCATGTTTGTAAATGCGTGAAGTCTGTTATCGTCTGATTTAATTAACTGCTGACGTCATAACAGCATGCAGAAAATTTGCCTATTGCACATTATTTTCGAAAAAAAGCAGATATTTTAATTAAAATGTTAGGCTGTCTTATAATTTTGTCCATGGTATTTTTTTTTATTAAACTCTATAAAAATATCAGTTCTGTAAAAAAATTACGTGTGATAACCAGGGGCCTAGCTTGAGGGGGGGAGTCTCCCCCCCCCCCCCCCCAATGATTTAAAAAATAGGGCGGCATATTGAAGTTTCTGGGGGCGCTATTTTGCGACTTAAAGTTCATTTGAAAGTGGATCATAATTTTGTTAATTATCGTTATTTAACAAAAACACTTAAGAGTTTTATGTATCACAAGCTGACCAACTGGTTCACCGACCAGCAAAAAAGTTGTGTCTGACTGTAGCAAACTCCCGTTTGGTGGCGCCTGCGGTGCCCTCTAAACTAGTTAGACGCCTAAAACAGCCTGTTTTCCTATCGTGCAAACGACCCTTGAAAATTCTCATTGTATTCATGACGCTTAAAAAAATCTGATCATATTGGATTCCTGTTTGGGCGCACCTATGGCATGAGTTCCCGTTTTGTTCACTTACAATAGCCTGTTCGCTTACCGTACAAAAGACTGTTGAAAATTCTAATCGTATTCGGGACCCTTTAAGAGTAGCAAACTCCAGCTGAATGGCGCCTTTCCCTGTTCAGGCACCTTCAAAGGCATAATGAGGTTTCTGGGGCGCTGTTTTGCGCCTTGAAGTTCATTTGAAAGTGGATCATAATTTTGTTGATTATCGTTAGTTACCAAAAACACTTAAGATTTTTATGCATCAGAAGCTTCCTTCAGCAACCAACTGGTTCACCGACCTGCAAAAAAAGTTTGCATTAAAATGTCTGACTGTAGCAAACTCTCGTTAGGTGGCGCCCTCTTAACTAATTAGACGCCTAAAACAGCCTTTTTAAAAGTGTATAACAACCAATTTTCCTACTGTGCAAACTATCCTTGAAATTTCTCTTCGTTATCACGACCCTTAAAAAAATCTGATTATAACAAATTCCTGTTTGGGGGTGCAATGGCATGATTTCCCATTTCAAACACTTACAATAGTCTGTTCGCTTACCATGCAAAAGACTGTTGAAAACTTTGATCGTATTCAGGACACTTTAAGAATAAGTTTGCAGCAAACTCCAGCTGAGCAGCGCCCTTCCCTGTTCAGGCACCTACAACAGCATGTTCGCTTACCATGCAACAACCCTTGAAAATTCTGACCTTAGCAAATTCACGCTCTGTGGCGACTGCGGCGCCCTTCTCCCATTTCAGATACTTACAACTGACTCGTAAGTATGCACAATCGCTTTTTCACCTCCAAAGACTTAAAATTACGTTTTTTCAAGACCTTAGCTCGAAAAAAAAAAGCGGGATGGCAACGCAACCTCTAAGACAATTTTTACCAAAAGTTGATAGGCACTAATTTATGTCAATGTGCAACTACACACCAATTTGTATGAAATTCTGTATAGTAGTTCCTGAGATACAGTTGCCACAAAATTTTGTCACACACACACATACACACACACAGACAGACAGACAGACATTTTCTAAAAATGGTCAAATCGTGTTCTACAGCTCTCAAAACGTGTAAATCCATCAAAAACCCGCGGTCGTAAATTTTTACGAATCCAATACTTTCTCTATATTACATATAGAAGAAAGTAAAAAGCAGTTTATTGTACGTTATGGCTAATGTATAAAAACGAAATTACATAAGGTTTGATTTGGTTATAACGATTTCTCACTAACAATTTTTGATTCTAAGTGATCCTTTAAGCAAATTTTTTATTTTAGTTTCACGGTTTGGGATTAACGCCCCAGTGGCGATCCGAAGACAAGCCATCACAATTTTTATCTTCCGCGGAAGAGGGCTCCCCCGCTTCAGTATCTTCCAGAGGTATTATTTGCACGGAGCATGAAGGATATTGCAGCTACGACAGAGTGTATGTGCACCAGAGACTGACTTTCATGATAATCTTCAGTTGGCTTGATTATTGAATCCACAATCTTTCTGTCAAGCAGGTAGACGTGAGGTGCCGGGTACGATCCCAGATCGCGCTTGTCGGCCTATCGTTCGGAATTTTCCGTGGTTTTCTCCGAAACTTGCAGAAATACGGGCTAGGATCCCATAGAAAGACCTCCACAGAAGGCATTCCCCTCAGGCCTAGGACCCTAGAACAGTCACTCGGAATTTTTCCCAAACACCAACACCAACACCTAAGTAAGATATAAATTTCTGTATAAAATAGATTTCATTTTGGACAATGGGACTCTTTTTTAGTTTGTTCTTCCACATAAAGGCATGCGGTAATTCTGTCGCGTTCCTTAGCAATGGCTACTACATTTCTTAAAATATTTTTCACACAATATGGGAAAAAAGGAAAACGTTTTTTAATTGGTTTAAATATGTAAAATAATAATAATAAATAAATTACTGATTTTATTTTTCCTTAAGAGTGAACAATACCTAATTTCATAATAAGAAAACACCACAGAGCTGGCGTTTAAAAGCAATAATTACAAAACTTTGAATAAACACCATAAAATTCAATAAACTTGCAATAATTGTTTCGGTTCGAAAGAACACACGATCCTTCGTCAGGCGAAAAAAGTAGGCACAAGTGCTGCAGTCAAAGCAGAAACACACAAAACCGTTTTAAGTGAGCAGCAAAAATATATACAGATGAATGTAGACATAAATACTGGTGTGAGGAGAATAGTGCTGACTCTAAAATAAAAGGGCAGCCTGGGGGAATTCAATAAAAAGGGGCATTATTTGCATAATTTGCGGTGTTCTATGTTATGATTTTTGTACGTAACAAAAGTAAATTACTAATTTTCCTTGTCTATATATATAGGCTGTATGCATTTGTTATTCCAGGAATGCTGAAGAACTACTGCTAAGAAAGTTTAAAAGTCAGGGGGGGGGGGGGGATGTAAAGGCCTCTAAACATTTAAAATGTTAGAAAAGACTACTTTATACCAAATTTTTTTTTTAAGGGCCGCCAGGTGCTAAAATATGTTGAAAAGGGGCCACAGGGTGCTAAAAACTGTTTAAAAGCAGGCCTCATAGTCCTCCTATATTTCCTATTTTTCCTATATTTTCGCAATTTGGCAGATATTCTATATTTTTACACCAACTCCTATATTTCCTATATTTTTTTTACATCTACTGTTAGATGATATCCTGACTGCAAAAATTTACTCTACAAATAATACTCTGAAGATTTATGAACTAATTTCTTTTCTCTGCTTTCAATGAAACAACTGATAGTGGAAAAAAGCAACTAGATATACTTATAAAATTTTGGGATGAAGAGCGTAACCAAATTGTTAGTAACATCCTGCATGCTTTTGAACTGGGTCATGCTACAGCAGATATTTTGAAAAGCAAGATATATTTGACACTTGTACTTGATAAGTTACCAGTTAATAAATTGTTATCTGTAAGCTCTGATGGACCACCTGTTAACCAAAAATGACTTGAAGAAATTGACAGCGAACTAAATGATAGAGATTTTCTGCCTCTTATCATAGTTCTTGTAACTTGCATATTGTGCATAATTCCTTCAAGAATGCAATGACTCAAGTAGTTAGTCACTGGGATATTGAAGATTTTTTGGATACTGTGTTTAAATTTCTTCATAAATATTCGGCTTGCAAAGAAGATTTCCGAGGTGTCCAAATCGAAGTTGGAAATAAGGAAGAAGAAATTATGAGATTTGTAATAGGTGGATGACACTGATACCAGTCATTACTAGAATTATCAACCAGTGAGAAGCATTAAATGAATATTTCCTAAAATTTATACCAGAAAGTAAGATCAAGAGCCAGTTGCAATCCCATTCATATTGATTCCTGAGAACTGTTCTTACTGATTCTACCACTTTGACACGTTTACATTTTTAAAAATTGGAATTTTTTTGAAAATTATGCAAGCCCAGGAGCAGAAAGTTCTTAAAACTGCGACGCACGTCGCAGAACAATTGAGGCTTTTACAGAATATTTCATCTATCCCCTAACTAGATGATGTTGATACAGCTAACATTCTAAAATTAATAAAACCTAGATATGTTCAACTGACCTGTAAATCTGTTAGCATACTAGAAACTTGCTGGAAACAGTCATTGTTTCAATGTATAGACAAAATTTATAAACATTTTCTAAGTAGTATATCAACATTAATGTGACAATATTAATGCCAAAAGCCATTGAAATAATTGCAAATTCTGGGTGTATTCCTCAGTTTTAGATTATAAAAGTTTTAAATCATGTTTTATTGTAAATGTGTAATAAATACTTTACTAATAAGTATTATTTTTATGCTTATTTTGCATTTTACTGTGCTTTGACAAATTTGGACAAAATACCTGCAGAACGTCTGCAAATTTTAATGTCTCGTTGCAGAACATCGGATATAATTCTGCTCCTGGGTATGCAAGTAGAAGAACCATTGGTTCATATTCTTTATAATAAACTTTTTAAGCTAATAAAAAATCCTTTCATCAATTTCCAAATTTACGACAATACATTTTTGCTCTCACAAGACATGTTTTGGCCATATCACACGAAAGATTTTCGCTCAACTTTTTACTAAACAAAACATTATATCCAACACACTCAGCCTGACCTTGTTCAAGGACAGCACATTTTCAGATGATCAACTTTTTCGAAACCGTTTACAAAAAGCTGACTGTGTTGAGTGTGCTCATCAAAATTGACAAATAGGAGGAATAGACATGATTTTTTCCTGGAAGAGAAGGGAAATCACGCTATCAGTTCGGGGGAACCCTAGGGACAGCTGATCGATTTCTCATTCGTTCAGCTTCCCCAGCTTTGAACGACGCTGAGTGAACATGTTGTGTATAATGTTGTGTTGAGTATATATGCTCCCGTGTGATATGCCCATTTACTTACCAACATTACTAACTTTAAAAGCTTGACTTAGTTGGATTTTTAGAGAAATGGAGTAGTTTCATTCTTTTGTATATAATATTAATATAGAATAAGAGTGCCTTTCAAAATTGTTTGATAAGTTTATTGACTCTTTAATTCGTTTACACCCTCCCCCCCCCCCCAAAAAAAATAAAAATAATAATAATAATTTCTTTTTTGTTTTTTAATAATATTGACCAATTTGTCAACTTAAACTTTAAGTGACAGACATGTCACTTGTTACCTTAAGTGACAGATTTGTCACTTAAGGTAATAGTCTCTGATTTGGAGGCCCTTATCAAAGTGAATGTGCAGGCCCATGCACTGAAATCCTTGATCTAAATCAGATTCCGTAGGTGAGGAAAATTCCAATTGATCTAATTTTTTCATATATTATTGGCTATTTTTCAAACCATGTATTTTTCTAAAATGTGTTAATAGAATCGTGCATGCGTTATTGTATTTTTGAAATTATAGGATGTTTATTAAAAATTGAAGTTATTAGGGCTGTAATTGGGGACACGCATTTTAGAATTTTATGAATAATGGTACTCAGTTTTGTTTGTGTACATGTGCTCCGAACTACTATGTATCCTATATTTCGTTCGAAATTCCTATATATTTTTTCTTTTAAACTCCTATATTTTTTTCTATTAAACTCCTATATTTTTTGTTTTAGACTCCTGTATTTTTTTATTCCTTTGCTATGACCCCTGTTAAAAGGGCACCATGCCAAATTAGCCTAGTGTCAGCCCTACATAATTATGAAATAAAAGAAGAAAACAAATAAATACCTAAGTAAATTAGATTAAAAAAGGGAACAAAATCTAAAAATTTCAAAATTAAATTAAAATTGAACTAATGTGAGTAATTTCCAGACAAGAATGAAGTGGAACAAATATCATTAAGAAGATTTTTCGAATTTTTAAATATGTAAAAATCTTCATGGATATTCAAATGGGAAGAGAAGACAGGAGATGAAATTCTGTTAGTTTTAGAAAAATCAAAACGATGACTATGAGCCCAGCAGTGGGAAGCAATAGATTTAGAGATCTCTTCATTACGAACATTTCAATGATCATCATTTATTCTATATTTCAAACACCTTTTTGTTTGATCAATATAAACTAAATTGCACAACAAACATAAGACTAAATAAATGCCAGAACGGTTTTCAGTAGGAATGGGATCTTTAAGAGAAGATAATTTAATTTTGTTGACGGGTTTCTAAATGACTTTAAAACCAAACGGTGTTAGGTGTTAGGGATTAAGGCCGATTGACAACACTGGGGTCCTAGGCCTGAGGGGGAGTGCCTTCCGTGGAGGTCTTTCTAAGGGGTCCTAGCCCGTATTTACGCAAGTTTCGGAGGAAACCACGGAAAACTCCGAACGGCTAGGCCGACGAGCGCGACCGGGGATCGAACCCGGCACCTCACGTCTACCAGCTTTGAGCGCAGAACCGCTCGGCCGCTGGTGGGCCTTAAAACCAAACGGAGAGAGAATTTTAGAAGTTTTAAAAGAAAGTGATAAATAAAAAGGTAAAACAACTGGAATGAGACTGTGATTGTTCAATTTGGTATCAGAACGTTTAGATTCTTGAATTTATATAAAGCTTTATTAATAATAGAGTGATTATAGCCTCGAGAAAGAGCAAGAGATTTTAAGTAATTAATTTCTTTCGAAAGACTAGACAGATCAGAACAAATGTGTAAGGCTTATGTTTTTCTTAGTCATTTTCCAAAAATTGATAAATTTTTAATATTTCATTTTGCGGTTAAAAAAAAAAAAAAGAAAGAGAAAAATGCACATATTGAAAATTCAGATTTTTGAACTTAGAATTACATTAAAAATAAATAAACGATTGTAAATTTTCTAAATGTGAAAACAGAATTTAAATATACATTATGTAATGAGTAATCATGAAATCAAACTTTCCCATAGAGTAACATGGGCCACGGCTGTCGGTGAGATTAGGTATTATCCACTCTAAAAACACAAAGTTGCTTTCCTTAGGAACAGTTACTACTTTCATTTCTTAAAATTTATTTTGAAAGTTTTATGTTTTACCTGAATTATAATGTAGTATCTTTAAACTTGTTGGAAAAGGGGGAAAAATCTTTTTCAGTTGTTCTACTTTATCTCAAACCAATACTCTGGTTGTCCTAAAAAAGATGCTTTTGCTTAGTCTCATACGAGAATATATATAAATGTATTTATTTCTGCAAAGCACATTAACCATATCTTTCGAACGATACTACTTGTAATCCCTTCCTTTTATTGAATAGGCTAAAAATTTAAGAGGAATTTCATGTCTGCGTATTAATATATAGATTCGCTGAAAAAATTTAGAATGCTCCAAAGAATTACTAAACTAAATACATGAAAATACCTTTACTGACTTCGTTGCTTAACGGCAAGCAACGAAGTCAGTAAAGGTTTTTTCATGTATTTAGTTTAGTAATTCAACACTTCGTTTTTAATTAATATAGTTTAAATGCTCCAAAGATGTATAAAAAAAAAGCTACTAAATTGAGGAAAAAAAAACAGCCTTTTTTTTTTTTCGTGGCAGATTTTTAGGAATAATGCCCCGAAGGAGAGGGGGGGGGTTACGTATTAACCGACGAGAGGGACACAGGCCCTCTCGTCGGTTGGCAACACTCTTGAAAGTATGTGGGTGGCATTTTCAGATGAGGAATACGAAAGGGCACCAAACGTCGGGTCTCCCCCCCCCCAATCAAATTTTCACGCTACGCCCCTGGTGATAACAGAATAAATTTATGACTGGTATACAATCAATATAGATTTTAAAATTTCTTTACACACCATAAATTTAAAGCCAGCACAACCTGTTTCGAAAGGACGTAGCCTTTCTTCATCAGGTGCAAAAGAACACGTGCTACTGCCTGGGAGGCAAAAGCAAGACTGAAATCAGGGCAAAATCCAGAGGGGGAGGAGAAACACAAACAACCAATAGGAAGCAACATGCAGGACCAATCAGAGAGGAACACATACACACACCAAAAAAGAAAAAAGAGGGAGGGAAGGAATAATCAATTAAAATATAACTATTATTATGTTATAAACATAATGAAGGAAATTATTTAATTGAATTAAACAAATTTTTCCAGGCTGTAGACAGCAAAGTGGAATCAGATTTTTCATTGACAATTTTATCACAATTAAGTAAATAGCTAAATTTTTTCCCCTGTTCCCGAGCTTCATAAGTGAGGTATCTATAATGCCCCTTGTAATAATTGTGATTTATCTTATATTGGTCAAACAAAAAGAAATCTTGATTGCCGTTTATGTGAACATTCTCGGTATGTTGTTAATCAAGAAATGACTAAATCTTCTATTGCGAAGCATAGATGGGAATTTGATCATAGTTTTAATTTTAAGAGTGCCAAAATTATCTCTCATGCCGAACTCATTTCTGAACTGGATTTTTTGGAAAATTTAGCTATTTACCTTAATCGTGATAAAATTGTCAATGAAAAATCTGATTCCACTTTGCTGTCTACAGCCTGGAAAAAATTATTTAATTCAATTAAATAATTTCCTTCATTATGTTTATAACGTAATAATAGTTATAATAAAATAATTCTAATTAAAAAAATAAATGAATTTTATTAAATTTACTTATTAGTATAATATTAATTAAATAAATAAATAAAAAAAAATTAAATGATTATTCCTTCCCTCCCTCCTTTTTTTTTTTTTTTTTTTTTTTTGTGTGTGTGTATGTTTTCCTCTCTGATTGGTCTTGCATGTTGCTTCATATTGCTTGTTTGTGTTTCTTCTCCCCCTCTGGATTTTGTCCTGATTTCAGTCTTGCTTTTGCCTCCCAGGCAGCAGCACATGTTTTTTTGCACCTGATGAAGAAAGGCTACATCCTTTCAAAACCGGTTGTGCTGGCTGTGTGTAAAGAAGTTTTAAAATCTATATAGAATAAATTTATGTTTTTGACGTATTTGATAAAACATTTTTAAGCTCTGAATCTTTTCTTTCACTATTTATCAAATTAGATAGGTGTCTTATAATTATGTCCACTACTGTATTTGTGTAACCTTCTATTTATATAAGATGGTTAGACCTATATCAAATGTGTGGGAACATTTTATTGAGTATAAAAGAACTGATAAGAATAAAATAACTGCTAAGTGCAAATACTGTGAGAAATTATACATGGTACCTAATGCTACCAAAATCGCAAGAAGAGGTTATCGTTGGTTCTCAAGAACTGATAATTGATCCAACCATGTCTAAAACTATATCAATTGATCAAGACTCTTCAGAATCTTTTGCAGCCGATGATGCCTCCTCTACTCTTCTAGTTTAATTGTTCCTAATCCTGCCTCTGTTGCAAGCTGTTCTAATGCACACCAGTTAAAGAAACCATCTTTAAGATCGTATTTTGATTCAATGTCTAAAAGTGAGGCTGAAAAACTAGACTCTGCTTTCGCTAAAGCTATTTATTCATCCAACATGCCTTTATCAATAACCGATAATAGCTATTATCAGCAGTTTTTTCAGCTAATCAGGTCATCATATAAAGTTCCTTCTCGACATGATCTAAGTAATAGGCTGTTAGATAATCAGTATGAGGAGGGGATTCATTTTGTAAATGAACAAATTAGTAAAGCTGATTTTGTTACTGTAGTTACAGATGGCTGGAGTAACTTACGTAATGAAGGCATAGTGAACTATATTGTAACTACGTCTTCACCAATATTTTACAAATCTTTGGAAGTGAAAGAAAATCGACATACTGCACAATATATTAGCCAAGAACTGATAAAGGTCATCGAAGAGATTGGTATGCAAAAAGTTACAGCCATAGTAACTGATAATGCAAGTAATATGAAGGCAGCATGGCAGTTAGTTCAAGCAGAATATGCACATATTTTCCCAATCGGTTGTGCAGCTCATGGATTAAATTTATTATTTAGTGACATCTATAAAATTAAAACTTTTCAAATGATCTTCTCAAATGCGAAGGAAGTGGTAAAGTATGTGAGAAATAAACAGGCACTGTTATCAGTATTTACTTCAAAGCAAAAGTTAAAGAGAGGGTCAGCTGCATCTACTTTAAAACTTCCTGGAGAGACAAGGTGATATAGCAGTTTGATTATGTTTGAAGTCTCTTGAATGGCAAAGAATCCTTACAAGAGGCTGTGTTGATTGAGGATTTAAATGTTGAAAAGAAAATCAGGCAACTAGTTCTGGATAGTGATATTTTCTGGATGAGCAATCATAGTTTTGTCAAAGTGCTGAATCCTATACGTTGTGGAATTAAAAGAATCGAATCTGATTCTGCTACTTTGTCTGGTGTTCCCGACAACTTTTTTTCCTTAAAGGAATCTTTGGGTTCCCTTGTTTTGACTCCATTGCAGACAGAAGAGGAAGAAGTAGTGAAAACTCTGATAGAAACTCGCTGTTCTATGTTTTGTCAGCCTATACATTATGCTACATAGTTATTAGACCCACATTATATAGAAAAGGATTTAGCTGATGAAGATTTCAGATCAGGAATAGATTTTCTTTCACATTTTCCTTCTGGTGAAGCAACTGCAAGTATCTTAGCAGACTTTGCACAGTATAAATCACATGAATCTGCATACAGTAATAAATATGTGTAGGAATCAGCTAAATTAATTTCACCACTTGTATGATGGAAAGGATTTTTTTAAAGACCAGAGCTTATGCTCCGTTGCCTTATGATTGTTCAACATTCCCCCCTCTTCAGCAGCATGCGAAAGAATATTTTCAGCATTTTCCCAAACTCACAGTTTAAAACAAAATCAATTAAATAATGAAAGGGTGTTGAAACTTGTATCAATACGAACAAACCTAATTTTAAAGTCAAAGTCATTGTCGTCAAATGATTGTACTAATATGGAAAGTGATTTAAAAAAAAAAAAAAAAAAAAAAATTATACTTTTGTGTGTAATAAAATAACACATAATTGTATTTTTGTATGTAAAATTTATCCTAATGCGTAATTGTTAATGAACATTACAGCTAAAAGTAGAACACCAATTTTTTCAATTTAGATAACATTTCAATTGTAACTTATCACAATAAAAAGACCTAGGTTTAAAATTTACAAGTTAAATAAAAAGTCATTTAGCAGCTGCATAAGAAATGCTGATATTAACAATTATCAACATTAAATGTCACTTATCAACAATTTTCACCTCGAATTCCATAACAGGTATGTATTTATTCAATTACTTTCTAAATGTATATTTTAAATGTTTAAATATTGTAAAAGTATGCCTAATTCTTTCGCTCATTCAAATGTATTGCTTTTTTAGTTTTCAATCTAGATATGAAAAGTACTTGCAGCTACAACAGCCACAGCTGAAAAGGGCATTGGAAAATTTTGTTTAAACGATAAAAAAGAAAAAAAAATACATTTTTATATAATAAATAAAGTGACATTATTTTATTAGTTTTTATAAATTACAACATGATTAAATAATCTTATAAAATTTTATAATTTCTGCATGATTATGGAATGAGAAGTACCGTGCTCTGAAAATTTTTTCATTAAAGATCTCTTGATACAACTAAGAGTACATTTCGATACTTTAAAAAGGGTGGGATGCTGCACCTTTAAAAAGGGATTCGGGAAATACTAGCTCTTACTTTTTTTTTTTTTTTAAGATTAAAAAAAAAAGAAGAAGAAAGATAGGCAACAAACAGGTCCATATTAACTTAACATTTTGAAATTTTTTTATAAATAAAAATTAAATAACATTCTGTTTTTTATGACTAGAATTTACATCTTAAGTGTCATATCTGATTCAAGGATTTTCCTAATTATCTAATATTCTCGAGCCCATTCGACTGCCATAGTGTAAATAAGTTTTATTTCATAATACTTTTCAATCACTGGGATCATAGTTATTACTTGTCAAAATCAAGCGCACATCGACATTAGTGATTTTTCAGCAGTTCTCTGACTAGTTGTTGAAAAGCTGAGTTTTTTCTTTTTTTTTCCCTTTTGTTACATTTAGTTTCAATAATACCACTGACAAAAAATACTCACGGAAATAGATATAAGCATGTATTTAGATTCAACATGTTAGGGTAACACCAGACTGGTTTCATCCCAGTACCAGGTACTCCTGACAAAAAAAAAAGTTAGTACTTTTTCTTTTTATATTGGATGCGACTTTTGTTGGTGCGATCCTCAGGGGCGGATCAAGAGGTGTGCAAAGTGTGCGGCTGCGCAGGGCGCTCGCTCGATTCACGAATGTAAGGGTGCCAAATGACGAAAATTTTCTCGGACTGTTTTATCTACAATTTTAAGGAACTTTTTTTTTTTTTTCAAAGCAATACCATTTGTTTGCCTATAAATTTTAATCAGAGCCTTCTCTCTCATTTTCGCCGCAAAGAGAAGATGAAACAGGAATACCTACACTAGAAACCCTGGATAATCTCAGTCAAGTGCACTGAGCTCCATTCTTAAGATTGGAGCTCAGTGGTCAAGGGTCGCTAACCTACACCTACTATACTGCCCCCTCCCAATTCCTTATCTTCCTCTCTTTCTTCGAAACACTCATGGATTTTCTCACAGTTATATGATCTCTTCCAAGTATCTGAGATGACCACCATCGATTGGGACATTGGGACACTTTCTGTCCCTTTCATTATCGCGCTGCCACTATTCTTCATAGAAGAGAATGCTGTAAAATACCGCAACCCCCCCCCCTCCCTCCCATCCATTAAACGCCCCTCTGCATTTCACCTGAATTTTGCTTGTTCTGAACAACCCTCCTGTTCAGCCTCTCAGGAAGCCAGCAAAAGACTCTATCCAAAGAGGAGACAATTTTTAGGTTATTTATTTCTTTGTTTTATGATAAATTGGACACTGATTATTTGAAAATGAAAAATGTAAGCTTGCTAAAATAGTGGAAAATTTAAAAACAATTTTTTGGAAGCAAGAAAAAAGAATTTCCCGAATTTTTCCATTTTTTGAATGGCGGTTAACCAAGAGTTAACTGTTATTTATTATTATTTTTTTTTATTTTTATTGCTGCAACTTTAAAAATATATATTTTTTCTTTTAAAACAAATTTTTATGCCAGTTAATTTAAGCAAGAAAATACATGTTAATTTCTATATTTTTGCCGATTTTTACCGCCTCAACAAATATATGCCGATTTTTCATGAAGAATGTAGCAGGTGCATTTGAACAGTATTTTATGATATTTTCTTAATTTTTATATTAAAAAATAATGTATGTTCACTTTATAAGTCATTTTACAAGCATGCCAGATAAGCGGAAACCAACAGAGGCTTACTGGTGTAAAAAAAAAAAGCTCAAGAAAAATGTAAAACAAGCTGTTGCATTAAAAAAAAAAAAAAAAAATTCTAGCAGTGCAAGTCACAAAGAACTGAACATTTCTGCAAATTGATGATGAAATTGAAAAAAGTATATTAAGTAAATATACTAAATATTACTAATTATTTCTGTTCTAATTTTTAAATTAGAACTTGAAAAAAGAACAATGAAAAAAAAAATGTGAAAGCAAATTGTTTTATAAAAAAAGTTTTTTTTTTTAACAGTGCAAGTTGCGAGAAATTGAACAGTACTTTAAAGAACGGTGAAAATAAAATACCGAAGAAAGAAGTAATAAATTACATTGATTTATACCAGTTCTATTAATTTTAATATTCTGCGATTCACAAACGTGAAACATTAAAGTAATGAATTAGTGACTCCGACTGCAGCGGAGAGATTGCCGGCTCGATTCCAGGTTGCAGATCGTACTCGCCGGCCTAATTTTTCGAAGTTTTGTTTTCTTCAAAACTCTAATGAATATGGACTAGGGCACCATGGAACTCCACCCATCGAAGGACATCCATTCAAACCTTAGGTCCGAAGCGTGGCCTTAATTTAAAACACCAACACTGTGTGTTCGCTCGACGCATATACCTTCCTTTCTTCTTTCCCATGTAATTCAATGAGATTTTTACTTCTTTGTATTATTAGGATATCTCTTTCAAAAATAATGTTTTTTGAATTCCACTCTTTGAACTTTTCATATTATTATTTTAATCTCACTAGGGGGGGGAAAAGTGACATATTCGAAGAGTAGAATTATAAAAAACAGAATTTCAAAAATTTTATTTTTAAACGAGATATTCTGATAATATGCACAAAACAACAGAAATCCTTTTGGAATACACGGTGAAGGAGAAAGGAAAAGTATCTGACTTTCTCTGAGAAGTATTTCTATAAACAACATTTTAATACCATTGAATGAATGAATTATAAGTGGGTGGTTTACAAGAAACCAAGCACTGCGACCAGAGGTCTATTGTACTAACCCACAAAACCTAATCTTTAAAAAGACCTGTGGCAGAAAGAAAACCCAGCAGACATCTAACCGGAATATCCTGAAGCTCCCAAGGCTCAATTATATGCCGCCCCAAGTGCTCAAACCTATAGGCAGAGAAGACTTCACATTCACATTAAATATGTGTTGCAGTTTCCTCCTTGTGCTTGGAACCCCTACAAAATGGATCACTAGCAATACCCATGACATAAAGATGTCTTTTTAAGCGACAGTGTCCCGTAAGGAGACCAATCACCTTGCTGATGCTATTTCTATTGAGCTTCATGAGCTCCTTAGCCCTTGCACTAGGATTACCACAGTTAAACTCTTTAGCTTGCCTGCTCCCCTCAGTCTTGAGCCAAGTAGAGTACTGCAAGTTTCTCATGATGGAGAAAATAGTACCCCTCAACAAACTACCAGAAATACTCAGGACAGGTTCAGGACCAATAAAAGGTGTATCAGAACCCTTTCTAGCCAGCTCATCAGCTAACTCATTTCCCAGGATACCAGTATGACCTAGTACCCAATACAGGAAGATTTTATTGTTAGCAGCAAGAGCACAAAGAGTGAGATAACACTCCCAAACAAGAGAAGAAGTCATTACTGACTTCTGTAAAGCCAACAGTGCAGCCTCACTATCAGAATAGATGTCAATATATCGATTCTTATAGCCCCTATTCATGCAAGTCCTACAACACATAAGGATCGCAAAGACTTCAGCCTGAAAGACAATAGCATACCTCCCCAAAGGATAGGAAAGTGAAGTACCATCCTCAGGACAGCAAACACCAGCACCAGTGCCATTATCCATCTTGGAGCCATCAGTGTACCACTTAATGTGATTCGTGTTACCCCAAGGTGGAGTATTCATCCAAATGTCCCTAGAGGGCAAGTGGATAATATACGGCTTAGAAAAAGCATACCTAGGGAGAACCTTATCACACTGCATAATAAAATGCGGGTGATCCGAAATCTCCTTATTAAGATGCTTCCAGTTCAGACAATTGGAATAATTATTAGGCAGGCAATGCCCAAAACTTCTTAACCTCTTTACACACAAGATAGCCTCAGCCTCAATGCGCATATGCAGAGGGATAAAGCCCAAGAGTAACTCTAAAGCTCCAGTTGGTGGTGTCCTTAAACAACCAGTCATCACGACACACACCATCCTTTGAATCTTATTAAGATTCTTCTTAGCAGTGTCAAGCCTAGTCCTAGACCACCAGGCCATAGAACCATAAGTGATCATTGGACAAATGATCATGGAGTAAATCCAGCGGATAACCATAGGACTAAGACCCCATGACCTGCCAATAGCATTCCTACAGGCCCAAAACGCCCTTTTAGCTCTAGAAATACAATAATCAAGATGACTCCTCCAGTTGAGTTTCTCATCCAGATAGACACCAAGATACTTCACCTCACTTGAACAAGTGAGGTTATGACCAAAAAACTTGATATTTTTTAAGATAATGGCCCTTTTTCTATTAAAGGCAATCATATGTGTCTTTGCAGGGTTCACGGAAAGACCCCTGGAAGAACACCAAGACTCAACTTGCTCAAGGGCATTCTGCATGATACAGCAAACAGTATCCGGAAACTTCCCCTTGGTTACAATGACAATATCATCAGCATAACCAATGCAATCCACCCCCGAGTGACCAATCTCATTCAGAAGTGAATCAACCACGAGACACCACAGCAGTGGAGAAAGAACACCACCCTGTGGACATCCAGTATTGGCTTTGATCATTAGAGAATCGCTAAGCAGTGTTGCAGAGGCAAACCTGTTGGTGAGAAGACTCTTGATCCAATTCACAGTGGTACTATTGATATGCAGCGGAGAGATTGCCGGCTCGATTCCAGGTTGCAGATCGTACTCGCCGGCCTAATTTTTCGAAGTTTTGTTTTCTTCAAAACTCTAATGAATATGGACTAGGGCACCATGAAACTCCACCCATCGAAGGACATCCATTCAAACCTAGGTCCGAAGCATGGCCTTAATTTAAAACACCAACACTGTGTGTTCGCTCGACGCATATACCTTCCTTTCTTCTTCCCCATGTAATTCAATGAGATTTTTACTTCTTTGTATTATTAGGATATCTCTTTCAAAAATAATGTTTTTTGAATTCCACTCTTTGAACTTTTCATATTATTATTTTAATCTCACTAGGGGGGAAAAAAGTGACATATTCGAAGAGTAGAATTATAAAAAACAGAATTTCAAAAATTTTATTTTTAAACGAGTTATTCTGATAATATGCACAAAACAACAGAAATCCTTTTGGAATACACGGTGAAGGAGAAAGGAAAAGTATCTGACTTTCTCTGAGAAGTATTTCTATAAACAACATTTTAATACCATTACTATTGCCATTACTTTGTATAAATCTTTATGAAATTGAAATATGTTATTCAAGTTCATTATCGAATTTGAATTATCCATTATCCAATTGAAAATATATTAAATAACCACCACTGGTTTGTGTACAGGGAGAAACAGCTTCTTGTACAGCTTGTGTACAAGAGTAATCCAAAGCATTGCATTCTAAGATAGTTATTTCTATAAACTGTATTTTAATGACTTTACTTAGCACAAATTTTGATAAAATTGAAATATATTATTCATATGCACGAAAGAATGCTTTTTATAGTATACAGTACATATACAGTTAGCATTGAGATTTACAGGGCTGCCTAAAAATACTCAGATATATTGAGGGCTATATAAGGAAACAGATGGAATTTCAAATTTATTTTTATTAAGCATTTTAACAGTTTGTGACAATGTTTAAGAGTTAATATAAATTGAATTAGTAAAGCTATCTGTCTGACAGTCGGTTTGTCTATCTGTCCGACTGCCCGCCTCCAGCATCCATAAATATTTACAGAACTTCTTCAAAAGGATAAACGTTATTCATGTTTACTATGGAAAATTCCCTATTTAAAATGGCATTAATAGGCTGTGTACAACAATTTCGGGTATAGGGATACCACCAAAAATGCCAATGAGACACATTTTTATAAATCACATTTTAATAACTTTCTACTGCAAAATCCGAATGAAATTGACATTTACTGTTAATATGCTATATATATGTATATAGAATATGATATGTGTAGCGTTCAGATTTCCGGTAAAATATTCAGAACATTAGTTTCCTCGGTCTCACTGTAAAAATCGTGCACAGTAATTTGTTTTTGGGGGATATATTTCTTGTTTGTTTGCTCCAGATGGAGCGTGAATATAATTTTATCCATGATTTTAAATAATAAAAATCTGGAGTGATTTCACTCGACTTTCCAAAAATTAAGTAATTATCGGTTATATGAATAAATTAAAGAAAGACAAGTCGTTAAATAAACAAAAGTGACCATTTTAATAGAGTATGTCAGTATTTTTCTCCATCGTTTAATTTTACGCTATTTGCACTTCAAATAATTTGAGCCCATAAATCATAATGATGATAATGATTTTTTCATTGTGCCCCTGTAAAAAATCTATGAAGGCTAGATTCACCAAAATCTATACATTTCGTGCATCGGTGACCTATAGCATGTGTATAAATTTTCAGCTCAATCGAATAAGGCGTTTACACGCTATCACACTTTAAAAAATTTGGGCCTATAGGTCATAATGAAGTATACTTCTTTGTGTCCCTGTGAAAAAACTAAACGCTACTAGGTTCACTAAAATCTATACAGTTCGTGTGACAGTTACTTATAACATGTGTATAAATTTTCAGCTCAGACGAATAAGGCATTTAGATGCCTGCTGTCTCACTTAAATTTGGGCCCATAGGCCATAATGATAAAGAATTTTTCTTTGTGTCCCTTATTGTGAAAAAAACTATGTCTTAGTTTCACCTAAATCAATGAGGTTCGTGCTATGCTGACCTATAACATACTTACCAACATTCAACTCATTCGAGCAAAACATTTAGGCACTGTCGTGTTCACTCACACACATACATACATCATTATAAAAATGGTAAAAATGAACTCAGGATGCCTCAAAACATATAGCCACAACAAAATCTCAAGGTCAAATTTATGACATAATTAAATACTTTCCTTACATATGTATGTTTGGAAAGTAAAAAGAAAAGATAATTAAAACAGAAAATCAAAACAAACATATCATTTGTGTTACGTCGGTCTAAGCAGATTTGTTATAATACAAAAGAAATTGCAATTAGTAAAAAAAAAAAAAAAAAAAAAATTGTAAGTCTATGATTAACAATTTAAATCGGCATGTGAAAAAAAATAATAATAAATTTGCGGCATTTAGGTCTATTATCCCGTCAACTAATAAACTACCAACGATTTTAATGAATTTGCTCTAAAGTTTATTACCATGTTTTTATTAACTCGATTTTTAACTAACTTCCCGACTAGCTAGAGATTTGAAACTTTTAGAATAGCTCAGAACACGATGACAACACACTTTAAAAAAAAATACTTTTAGACAATTTTTTTGGGTACCTTCGGTAGCAATCACTTCCCAACTAGCTAGACATTTGAAATTTTTAGAATAGCTCAGAACACAGCGACAATGCATTATTTTAATGCTTTTATCCAATTGTTTCGGGTCCCCACTGCCTTCGGTAGCATTTATCTGATTCAATAGAAAATTTAATTAACTAACTTCCCAACTAGCTAGACATTTGAAACTTTTAGAATAGCTCAAAACATGATGACAATGCATATTTTAATACTTTTAGCCAATTGTTTCGGGTCCCTGCTGCCTTCGGTAGCGTTTATATGATTATACAATCATGTAACTTCTCGACAAGCTAGACATTTGAAACTTTTGAATAGCTTAAAACATGATGACAATGCATTAATTTAATACTTTTAGCCAATTGTTTCAGGTCCCTGCTGCCTTCGGTAGCATTTTTATAATTCAACAAAATTTAAAAACAGAGTATATAAAAAGTTCTTTTTATCTTGCAATTATTTTTATAAATAATTAAATTGCATTGCATTGCATTACTTAATTTCTGTTATTTTAATAAAAAAAGAAAAAAATTATTTTATTTATTTATTTTTTTAATTACTGGCTATTTATCATGACATTTGGCTCCTGTTTTTGATTTGGCGAATACGGCTTGACAGGATAATATGCAAGCAGTAAATTTTAAAATAGGTTCATTTGGAAATATGGACCGCTACAGAGGGGGTGAGGGGCGAAGGTCGACTAGTTTAATAGAAAAGGTTGAAAGTAATATCTGAATTTAAGATTGGAAATTTGATATCACCAAAGCAGCAACTTTAACTTTATTTGTACACATAAGTTTTTAGTTGGTACTTTTACACATAAAGAGTAAAAGTGACTTTTAGATGCATTTCTTCAATAATTTTACTAGGTAAACACAAGAGATTGAAAAGTTGTCTTATCATATTCTGCAAAAATGAATAATTTTTTTTTTTTTTAGTTTTTTCTGTGAAGACACGAGATTTTAAAGGAAAAAGTATAAATATATACGCATAAATTACGACCATTAAATTGCAGTCACTTTCTCTTTCTTTTTTTTTTTTTTTTTTGTTGGGAGGGGGGGTGGGGCGCCTATATAGATACTCGCACGGGTACCAAAATTCATTTGGTCTGCCCCTGGCAATCCTCTTTAGCTTGTTGGTGTGACTTACATTTAAAAATGGCATTTGCTGATGTTTTTGGTAATAAAAATTATTAACAATCTAATTTTTTTAATTTAATTTGTTTGTGAGGTGAAAACAATTGTTAGCATCAACAACAGCCATCATCTTGGAAAGCTAATCACGCCTACAAGCTGGCAGGGATTGCGCCAACAGTAGTTGTCAAATAGTGTGATGGGGCACCCATTGTTAACCAGGATTTCAACCCTAGATGAATTGCTCTGTCAGATTTTGGGCATTAACAGCAAAAACATTCCTTTTTTTTTTAAGTAACAAAATCAAAAAATTTTGGCTGCACTTTACATGTGTACCTTGTATTTTTATTATAATTAATCAATTGACTAGAGATGCAACGATTAATCAACCGAAGCTGAATATCAAGTCCATTATTCGGCCCAGGCCGAATAATACTGTAATAAATTTTTTTATTTATATTTACACAATATAAATAAAAACATATTACACAGTAAAATAATTTTAGAATTTATATTCGTCATGTATAGTGAAACTTTTATTTGAAATTAACAAAGATCCCCCTCCCCCCCAAACTTTCATACCCTGAATGGATTTCATCATACCATTTTAATGTAAGGATCATATAAAAACTTCTATGCTATATCAATAAGTGCAAAACGTGTATCTGTAGTAAGCTAATGTAATCTGTTAAATTTAAAATTAATCTATTCAAAATTGTCCCAACTGAACCATACAAGCAAATTCTGATTTTTTTCAAAGCATAATGAAAAATTTAATATTTATCCCTCATTATTTAATGATAATAAAAAAAAAAAAATCAGGAGTGACTCCACTCGACTTTCCGAACATTGAGTAATTAACGGTTTTGTAGATAAAGTAAGATGGAGCTGTTAAAAAAACAAAAGACAGTTATAATAGGGTATTTGAGTATTTTTCTCCACAGTGGCGGCTCGTGCAAATTTTCACAGGTGGGGCCCGATCCATCGTATGATGCGTAATTTAACTTTAATACTATTCATTATTCAAACATTAATAAAATGGGATGTAAAAGGAAATTTCGGATTTTTTTTATGATGGGGAATCTTAAATTCAACACTATGGAAAACATTGCATAAAATTATCATAAAAGTTAAAGTTTTATAAATACAATTGAAAAATTCTGCAATGTTCTGATCAATGGAATATCAAAATTTAAATATCTGGAAGCTAGTAGACGGAAATTATTAAGTTCAATACCAGATCGCTTTCGTCGACATATACATTTGGAGGTATACTACATATACTATGGTTTTCTCCAAAACTCAAATAAAAAGGGCTATGTAACACTTAGAAAAACTTTCTACAGAGAGTACACCACTCAGGTCTAGGACCCTCTTTTAGTCAACTGGCTTTAACCCTAACACTGCACACAATTTAAATTCAAATGTCTCAGAGTGTAATATTATTTAGCTTACGCTAATATTATCCCTAAATCCTTTAATTATAGAATTTCAAGTGTTATATTCATGTTTCTTATCTATTGGAATTTAGAAAGTCATGATTAATGTAATGTGGATACGTATTAAAAAAAAAAAAAAAAAAAAAAAAGAAAAAAAAACTGTGTTTCTCACTTAATTTTAGATAATTTAAATTAACTTTCAATGAATAAAGAAATAAAACGGGCTACCATCTTAAAAAAAAAATAAAGAAAAAAGAAACATTGCAGATGTTTCTATTAAATCGCATTTAAAAGAAAAATCCTTTAATAATAATAATAAATCACAATTTTATGCAGCTATTTAATCCATTTATCCATGTAAATCCATTAATTATCTAAAAATTTTACGATTTATTTACATAAAATTTTTAATACACTATTCTGAAGGGGAAAAAAATCGCATTTTATTTTTATCCCCCCCCCCTCATTTAAATTAAAACACTTTAGTTAAAGAGGTCTTATATTCTTATACAAGCTTTTATCTCAAAGGCTAGTCTAGAAAATATTTTTGACTATTACCAGATTTCTTTTTTTAAACACTAAAATTTTAAACTGTCATATATAACTCTAAACAATTCACCGAAAAATCAATGAGGGGAAAAAAAAGAAAAACGTAATGCAGAAGTCGCCAAATATTACCTGTGGTTGGTGGTTAACAGACAGTTTTTCCCCCTATAGTTTTGTTCCAACGGGCAGGACTCTGCTGGCCCATTGAACAGAAAATTACAGCGTGCTAAACTGATAAAGCAGTTAGTCGCCAAACATGTTAACCCGATCTTCTAGTAGAATAAACTGTACAAATAAACATGCCAATTTCGGGCCAAATGAAAACGGCCTGCTGTATTAGATAAGGAAAAGGGAAGTAGCGGTCTCTCTCTCAGTCATAGTGATTTTAGAGAACAGCTGGAAAAATATATTGACAAATAAATGATAATGAAATAAGATTAAGAAAAAGTTAGATAGACGTAGTTATTTTGTATATATGTTTTTAAACAGTTATAAAAAACAAAATTATTATTACTATTTTAATCGAGAAAAAATTTAGGTGGGGCCGTGCCCGTTGGCCCTCAATGTAGAACCGCCACTGTTTCTCCATATAGTACACCATGTTTAATTTAACGCTATTGTACTTTGCGTCTATACACCATAATGATAAAGAATTTTTCGTTGTGTCCCTGTAAAAACCTTTAAATGTTAGATTCATCAAAATGCTTATCGTTAGTGCAACAATGACTTATAATATTTATATAAATTTTCAGCTTCATCGGATGAGGCATTTAGATGCTATCACACTTTAAAGTTTGAGCCCACATGCCACAATGATAAAGAAATTTACATTTTGTCCCTTTAAAAAGAATCTGTGGAAAATACCTCCCCAAACAATTAGATGCATGAAAGTCACTGGATGGCGCTATGCATCCAGTGACTTACTTTTTCACTTTGACATTTTTTTAGATTTTCTGGAAGCACGAGCAGAACACGTTTGACCTTCAACCTGGTAGCATCAAAGCTATGTTAGATTTTAGAACTCTTGTTCCTTTATGGAACCTTTAGACAATATGTTTGTTCTTTTTAATTTGATTTATTTAATTAATTCTGTAAATATGTAAATTTACTCTTCATTCGTAAATAAGTATGTAATAGTATTAAATAGCATTTTAAAAATATTAGAGCCTAACTGTGCATCATTTGAAATCGAAAGTGTATATTTTTTCTTCATGGTGCATCGGCCGGGAAAGCTCTCAATTTATATTTATTGTTTGAGAGCTACAATAGATTTAATAGAAATAATTTAGATTTTTGATTTTATGGAGCCAAGTGCTGGCATTATCGAATGATAATGGAATTTTTAGAACAAGTGAGCTATTTTATTTTTTGTTTCCATTGATAAATTTCATTTTCGATTTGATTAACCATTCGAAACGGGGTAAGTTTTATTTCTTTTGGTTCTTGGTTCAAATATTTGTTCTGAAATATTTTTGTTGCTTAAAATATTTGTTTTAAGAGATCATTTCATTTTTTAGCATGGCATAAATAAACAAATAAATGTTCTCAGATTAATTTATATAAGATTTAATCGCTAAATTAGTATCATAATGTACTATTTAGTTAAAGATAGGTTTGAATTATTTTATTTTTGTTTCTGTTTCATTTTGTTAAAAATAAATACTTATTATAATTGAATTATTATTTCGTTTTGGTTAGGGTTTCGATTTGATAAAAATATAGAATTGAATTATTTCGTTTTGGTTTCAGTTTGGATTTAAAGATAGTGTTCAAGAATTAGATTTGATATTGCATAAATTGATATAGAAATTCGATAATTTGAAATTGAAAATGAATATTGATACACTTAAAGCTATTAGAACTCCGATTTGCCACGCTGTTTCAAATTTGATTAAAACGCTCGAATCTGAGTTAGAGAAAAACCAAAATGAAATAGCTTTAGACATCATTGAGGAAACTTTGGCTAAACTAACCGACAAAGAGAACACTTTGAATAGACTAGATGAAAATATTGAAAAAGGAATTGAGGAAAGGGAGAAATATGCAGAGCAAATTATTACATGGAAAGTTAGAATAAACAAATTTCTCCATAAAACGCAAATAACTACCCCAGTTTAGACAAATAAAAATTATGTCGATATAATAATGTCACATTGCGCATTAAAATTACCAACTTTAGAGATTGGAAAATTTGATGGCAGTATATTAAATTTCAACGAATTTTGGGAACAATTCAGAGCAGCTATACATGAAAACGTAAATATTGATAAAATACAAAAATTTACATATCTAAAATCTTATTTAATTGGTGAGGCTGCTATAGCCATCAAAGGGTTAAACTTAACGCCTGACAATTATGACATTGCGGTAGATATAGTTAAGAAACGAACTTATCGTCGCGCATATCAACAAGTTGCTAAATTTGATACCCATTAAAAAATCACGTGACATAAATTCATTTCGAAAATTGTACTCAGAGTGTGAAATCAATATTAGAGGATTAAAAAATTTAGGAGTTGACATTAAATCATATATTTGCTTATTATATCCCATTCTCATGAAACTAATACCAAAAGATTTTGTATTAGAATTTACCAAACAAACATATACTAAAAAAGAAAATACTGTTCTGGAATTGTTAGAATTTAAATAAAAAGAAATTGAATGTCGCGAGCGAAATGAATATTTGATTAAGGAAATAAATAACACTAATGAGTCTTCCATCAGGAAAACAGATGTACATTTTCAAGAGAAAATTAATTATAAAGCGACAAATTATGGGAAAAACTTTCCCTCAAAACCAAAATTAGCAACATCTGCTTTCACAACTAATGTAATGAAAAATAAATGCATATTTTGTGATTCATTTCACAATTCATCTTTTTGTAATGCATTAAGTATTGAACAAAAAAGGGAAATATTGGGAAAACAAGCCAGATGTTTTCTCTGCTTAGGCTTAAAACACCAAGTACAAAATTAATATTGCTGCACCAGATTTCTGATCTAAAACTTAATTATTCTTCTTACAGACCCGATACAGCATATTTCAAATCTTAATTTTTCTTACAGTTACTACTTAAATTTTCTAATAATTATTTATTCTTCTAAAATATATTCACTTCTTAAATAATAAAATATGGATGGATCTCACCTGAAAGCTTCTATCACAAAGGTCCGGATGTGGAAGATGGCAGCTATGATCCATTAACGCAAAGTCTATGAAACTACAGCACTACTTATATGGGAAAACGAAATTTAATGCTTTGTTAGCATACACGTAAAACGAAACATAAACAAAAATTATTAACAGATAGGTAATTAAACTAAATCTTAATATTAAAGTTCTTAAATTCTAAATAGTTCTGATAAATGTTCATTCTTAGTTTTTAAGTTCTAAAAGTTTTAATAGTACTTTTCTAGGACCGGGGCATCTGAAAACAAAAGCGATCTTCACGTAGCCCCTTCTCTATTCAAGGTCCTGTTCTGTTCTGATTCTAAAAAGCATCTTTTTCGAATACTTCTCATTTCAAATCGAAAGAGTGGTGCAGACATGAAAGAGAGGCACGCGCCAGTCTGTCTGGAAAGTCATTTGTTCTGAAAGCAAAAGAATGAACGGGAATTCCCGACAATTAAATTGTAGAATTTTCAAGGAAAAACACAATGAAAATATATGCGTTAAGTATAATTCCCCTCGCCCAGAGCAAAATAATGATAAAAATGAATCGAATGTAGATAAAAATAAAATTGAAGAAACAGTGACGGCAGTTTCACATGCTGAAAACACTCGAAGGATTCTCTTGCAAACAGCTTGCGCTACAGTTAAAAATAGAAAGAATGAACATTTAATACGATTATTATTTGACACAGGAGGCTCAATGCAAACATTCATTAGAGAAAACATTGCTAAGAAATTGAAATTAAAGACTATTAGACAAGAAAAACTTTCGGTTTTTACCTTTGGTAGTAAAAACTCCTATACAGAAATCGTATGACGTAGTATCATTAACATTGCAAAACAGACACAATTCAAATTCTAAATTACAAATAGAAGCTTAGTTACACCAGAAATAACCGGTTCCAATATCCCACCCACTTGACATAGAGTTAATTGAAAATAAAAACTTTCAAAATTTAATCCTTGCAGATAGTACAGATTCTAAGGATCCAATTTCTTTATTAATAGGAGCGGACTATTATTATAATATCATAACAGGAAAAATTAAACATTTGAGCAGAAGTCTCGTAGCTGTCGAAAGTATTTTTGGGTGGTGACTCTAAAGCTGTAAGGAAAAAAGACATTTTGTTGACACTCAGTTTAACTGTAGAAGATAATTTGATTTCAGATTATATAAAGAAATTTTACGATTTAGAGGCTTCTGGTTTAATTGATGAGAAAAAAGAACTTGATCCCTCGGAAAATGAGATTTTGAAAGAATTTGAGTGCAATATTATCTACAAAAATCAATGTTATGAAGTTAATTTACCGTGGAAGTTTGAAACTAGGCAACTAAATAACAACAAAAAGAATGTGGAAAACAGATTTACCCGAATGAGAAAGAGATTCTTAAAAAAATCCCAATTTGTTTCTTGAATATCAGGATATATTACAAAATTATTTAAAGGAAAATATCATTGAGGCAGTCCCTAATCCTGATACTGACACTAACAATATTGCTTTTTATCTTCCGCATCGTGAAGTTATCCGGAAATATCATTCTACGAGCCAATTGCGAATTGTTTTTGATGGTTTAGCTCATGAGGAAAAATGTCCCTCTCTAAATAGTTGTTTGCACATAGTACCAAATCTTTATCCTGATATTTTTGATATTCTATTGAGATTTCGATTTGATGCAGTTGCATTTACTGCTGACATGAAGCAGGCATTTCTGCAAATAATGCTAAACGAAAAAGATAGAGGTGTTACGAGATTCTTATTTACAGAAAATCCCTCTGATGAAGCCTCTCTCTGTTTATAGATTTACGCGAGTTTTGTTTGGCATAAGTAGTAGTCCATTTCTATTGTGTGCTACTATAAAATATCATTTGAAAAAATATTCGAAAATTTATACAGATACAGTAGACTTCTTAAATGAAAATGTCCATGTTGATGATATAATAGGTAGTCGACCAACTGTAGACCAGGCTCTAAATGTCTCTTTGGAAACAAAAAAAAATTTCGAGGATGCCAGTATTTCGCTCCATAAATCGAAAACTAATTCTAAGGCTTTATACAACGCGTGGCAGGATAATGGCATAATTTCGAATTAAAGTCCCAATCCTGAATCATTTGTAGGAGAAAAATTGCCTTGTAAGGTATTAGGTATAGCTTGGGACAATGATCAAGACCTACTGTATTTTCACACTAAAGGTTTATTAGAATTTGTAACTAAAGGAATAGATACAAAAAGATTCATATTTCAGGTTCTTGGTCGAATCTTTGATCCAATTGGATTTTTAGGACCTTTTACATTGAGAATAAAATTTTTAATGCAGCAAGTGTGGTCCTCAGGTATACTCGTAGATTAGGATGAACAGTTACCAGAGGAAATGGTGTCATTGTGGTCAAAATGGTGTAATGAAATTGTAGAACTAAATGATTTTCAAATTCTTCGTTGTTATTTTCCTGGAATTTCTGCAAGTAGTTAAAAAAAATTTGAACTTCATGTTTTTGTGATGCAAGTATCAAAGCCTATGGCACTGTGGCTTACCTTTGCTTAGTCACATATGATGAAAAAATATCAACTACATTTATCTCCTCGAAAAACAGGATAGCTCCTCTGAAAAAGTTAACACTTCCTGAACTCGAACTAATGAGAGCTTTGTTATTCGCTAGATTAAGCAGTAATATTTTGAAAGCCTTAAAACTTGACATAACTTGTTATTACTGGACAGATTCAAAAATAACTCATTTTTGGATTAAGGGGCTACCTGAAAAATTTAAAACCTTTGTTAAGAATAGAGTTGCAGAAATCCAAAGACAAACTTCTTCTGCGAATTGGCATCATTGCCCTGGAGCAGACAATCCTGCAGATATTGTTTCAAGAGGTTCAACAATTTCAAAATTAATAAATGAAAGGTTTTGGTTACATGGACCAGATTGGCTCAGCTTACCTTCTGAATTTTGGCCTAGACCTGATAATGAACAAAAGATCGAGATTGAGGAGTTAGAATATAAGAAGAATCTTAGAGATGTAATTCAGTGTGAATGCATAGTTCAAGAACCAGAAAATTCCATAGATATAAAAAAGTATAGTAATCTAGAAAAATTAGTTAGAATCTCTGCTAATGTAAGAAGATTTGTAAACATTCTCAAAAATTCGACAAAAAATCATGGTCCTTTGAGTACAGAAGAGTTAATAGAAGCAGAGAATTTTCTTGTGAAAAATGAACAAATGCGCTTTTTTAAAGAAGAAATCAAAGCATTAAAAACAACAAACCCTTGAATAAAGATTCTCCCTTGGTTAACTTTCTTCCATTTTTAGATGAAGACAAAATCCTAAAGCTTGGAGGAAGATTGAATTTTAGTGACTTAACCCTTGACGGGAAACATCCGAAAATTTTACCTAAAGAGTCTTGGTTAACACAACTGATTGTTTATCGACATCATGAGAGAGCAATGCACGGTGGAACAGCTTGTACTTTATCAAAAATTAGGAAACAATTCTGGATCATAAAAGGAAGACAACTAGTAAAGAAAATTATCAAAAATTGTATGATATGTTGCAAGTACACTGCTAAGAATTCGAATCAAATAAGTGCTCCTTTACCAAGAGATCGTTCATCTGAATCTCCACCCTTTTCGATTTGTGGACTGGATTTTGCTGGTCCTATTTATGTAAAAGAAGGAACTGATATCAAGAAAACTTACATAGTTTTATTTACTTGTGCTATTACAAGAGCCCTTCATTTAGAACTTGTGAAAGATATGACTACAGATTCCTTTTTGCTAGCATTTAGATGGAAAAAAAGGGAAAGGAGGAAAAAGCAATTGTAAAGTGATTTTTTCTGACAATGCCAAAACCTTCAAGAGAGCAAAGCAAGAAATTGAACAGTTGTACAAGATCTTAGCCGATAATTTGCTCCTCACATTTTTTGCCGAAGAACGAATTATTTGGAAGAATATTGTTGAAAGAGCAGCCTGGTGGGGCGGTTTCTATGAACATCTAAGATCTCTGAAAGACTGTATTAGAAGAATTCTTGGAAAAGCCTTATTAAATCAAGATGAGATGTCAACTTTGCTAGTAGAAGTTGAAGCCGTTCTAAATTTACGTCCCATCACATATGTGTACACGGAAAATGACGAACCAAGTCCTTTGACTCCAATGGATTTTTTAACCGTCAGAAGACCAATTACTTACCCTGTAAATTTTAGTGATATCGAAAATGCTTCAACTAGGTTAACTGCATTACGACAAAAGAAGTATCAGTCACTGCTACTAAAACAACTGTGGTCAAAATGGAAGCATCAATATCTCATGGACTTGAGAACAGCCCATTCAGTAAAAAATCCCACCGCTCAACCCGAGCTAAAAACTGGAGATGTAGTTCTAATAGATGAGGATACAAAAAATAAACTATTGTGGAAAATTGGCTAAATCAAAAAGGTAATAATTGGAAGGGATAATCAAATTCGATCCTATGAAATAAGAACGGGTAATGGTATTTTAAAAAGAACTATACAACATTTGTATCCCTTAGAAATGGTTTAAGACTTTATAACTGGAAAAAAGACTTTTTTTTTTTTTTTTTCTTTTGGAACTCTAATTTTTATTACATATCCTCATCATTTTTTTTTTTTCTTTACATGTAAGATCCTTTTAAGATGATGATAATTTTCAAATTAAAAAAATAATAATAATCTCATAAGGTGTTCAAATATGCAAGAAATTTGAATAAGTATGCTATTTTGTTTATTATTGAAATTTTAATTAGCGTTATCTAGTATCTGTATTTTGATTTTTGCTAAACCACTTAGAATTGAATTATTGAATATCAAGTTGATATACACTTATTGATTATAGAAATGTTTTGAAAATAATAATAATAATTTGATGTTGATTCTTCCAGAATATTTTTTGACATTATTATATTTAGATGAAAATAGATTTTGATTATCAGTACTTACTGATTTTTGCTAATAATTAGATGCATCTAATTGGGCGGGAAGTGTGTGGAAAATATCTTCCCAAACAATTGGATGCATGAAAGTCACTAGATGGCGCTATGCGTCCAGTGACTTACTTTTTCACTTTGACATTTTTTTAGATTTTCTGGAAGCACGAGCAGAACACGTTTAACTTTCGACCTCATAGCATCAAAGCTATGTTAGATTTTAGAATTCTTGTTCCTTTACGGAACCTTTACACAATATTTTTGTTCTTTTTAATTTGATTTATTTAATTATTTCTGTAAATATGTAAATTTAATCTTCATTTGTAAATAAGCATGTAATAGTATTAAATAGCATTTTTAAAATATTAGAGCCTAACTGTGCATCATTTGAAATCGAAAGTGTATATTTTTTCTTCAAACCATAAGTGCTAGATTCTCTAAATTTCATAAAGTTCGTGTGATGGTGATTTATAACATGTATATATATATATTTTTTTAAGTTCATTTGAATAAGGTGTTTAGTTGCTGTCGCACATTAAATAATTTGAGCCCATAAGCCCTAGTGATAAACAATTTTTATTTGTGTCCCTGTAAAACTCTGTAAATGCTAGAGTCACTAAAATCTATACAGTTTGTGTGATGGTAACCTAAAACATGTATATAATTTTTCAACTCAAAAGGATAAGTAATTTTGATGCTATCGCACTTTAAATAATTTCACCTTATATACCATAATCATACGGAATTATTTGTTGTGTCCCTGTAAAAAAAACTATAAGTACTAGATTCATCAAAACCTATACAGAGCATGGAACTGTGACCTATAATATGTGTATAAATTTTTTGCTCAATTGAATAAGGCGTTTAGACACTCGCACTTTTAAAAATTTGGTCCCATAGGCCATAATGATATAGAATTTTTCTTTGTGTCCCTGTAAAAAACTATAGGAGCTAGATTCACCAAACTCTATGCAATTCGTTCAACTGTGACCTATAACATGTGCATAAATTTTTTTCTCATTTTTTTAGGGCGTTCAGACGCTATCGCACTTTTAAAAAATTGTTCCCATAGGCCGTAATGATTAGGAATATTTCTTTGTGTCCCTGTAAAAAAACTATAAGTGCTTGATTCACCAAAATCAATAGGGTTCGTGCTATGGTGACTTACAACATATGTACTAACTTTCAGCTCATTCGAACAAAGCATTTAGACATTAGCGTGTTCACTCACTCACACGCATACATACACACACCATCGTAAAAATAGTGAAAACGTACTCAGGGAACCTTAAACGTATGGAAATATCAAAATCTCAAATTCGTATTTTTGACATGATTACAATACTTTCCTTACATATCTACGTTCGGAAAGTAAAAGTCCTTCCAGTGATATTTTTTTAAAAAGAAAATACATTTTAGTTATACAAGAATTGTGCATAGTACATACTATACTATGTTTTTGGGAAAAAAAAGTTCATTATTCGACAGCCGAATATTTGGCTATAATTTGGCCGATTAATTGGTATTCGGTTATTCAGCCAAACCATTGTTCGTTGCATCTCTACAATTGACAATAACATTTTTTCCGAACACCATTATTAAGTTGAATATAAAAAAGCTGCTTTTTAAGCCATTGATACAAAAAAAAACTGTTTGCTATAACTTATAAATAAAGACTGCGAGACAAATGTTGAAAATTTCTCGTATCTTTTGCGCTTAAGCAAACAATTTGACATTCAATATAGAGAGAAATTAATTAAATAATATACCTTCTTTTATAGAACTGGATGAGTAATTTATGAAATTGTAGCGATAATTCAATAGCAAAAGCAGTTTATAGCTAAATAGTAAAGAAAATACTTTCTAAGCAAGAATATTTTGGAAATACAATCAACTCCCTGTAATCCACAAAAGTTTTGTCCAAAGGTTGTGCAGATTATACATCTTTGTTTACGTTTTTTTTTTTTTTTTTTTTTTTTTTTTTCAGATACAACGCCAGTTATTATTTCATAAATAGACATTAAAATAAAGACTATTTCTCATAAATTTCAGAATAAAATATTTCTTCAATATTAATAAAATTGCAAATTCATATGTGAAAGTAAATAATTTGAGTATATTCAGATAATACATATTTATTTTAAAAATACAAATAAAAATATTTTTTAAGTGCAGGAATAAGTATTTATCATTGTTTGTTTTTAATTTTGTTAAATATTGATGTAATAGTAGTTTAATTTTATTTTTATTTTTATTTTTTTGTTTACATTAAAAATTTAATTGCAGATTAAAGAGAGTTGATTGAACTCATTTGTGAAACATTTAAAATGAATATTTATTGAAAAACCTAAAAAAAAAAAAAAGAAAAAAAGAAAAATCACTCAGAATCATTGCAGTTAAAATGATAATTTTGGTTAAGTAATCTTTTAAAGACCTTTTTGATCAAGTAATATTACTTTAATTATATTTTTAAGTTTAAAACAGAACATACGTAATTTAAATTTATTTCTTTTGCTAGAAATAATTTTTAAAAAAGACGAAATTTTAATAAATTTGTCAGTTCGTTTCTCTTTTGGAAATATATTAAAAAAGTATTATGTAATAATTGTAATGAACAGAAGCAGTATTTCCTGAAAATAAAATTACTCTTGCATTTAAAACTAGTTTATACAATATACTTATTGACATTTTAAGTATTATGTATATGTATGTTCAATGTGTTAACCCTAACTTCCATTTTGAAAATGACTGGTTTTGTTTACTTTTAAAATTCCCAATATTCCCCAAAGTTCCAGGTTTATTCCCATTGTTCAAAAACTGTGGGTTTTTTGCAACACTGCATATAATATACAAGCTTGTATAATAAACAGGCAACTCTTTCGTTGATTAATTTTGAACTATATTTACTATAAAGCTATTCAGAAATATTGGTTTTGTAAGAAATTCTTAAGAGCATTAAAATTTACTTGTATTTTGAGGGAAAGGATTTGCTCGCCAAATCACATGCACTTATTGTCTTTTTGCATCAAAATTCGAAAGTATTTTATTTTTTTACAAACTTTTATTGGGATTCCGCCAATAAATTTGACTGATCTTGTATTACCTATGTAAGTAGTATCGCTGTAAATTTTTTCACAATATTCAGAGTATGTGTTTTAAAGAGACCTTCCTTGTCAGTTTTAAAGACTGTCCACTGACCTAACACCCCCTGTTGACCAACCTCAGTAGGGATAGATGATAACATACTATACAAATGGGTATTTTACGATAGCGGACAATTTGAGTATTTAAAAGAAAGTACAAAAAAAAAAAAAATTCCTTCACTTCCTGTTCAAAAAATGACCGTAGAGGGATGGATAAACCCAAACAAATCAGTTCTTTTTTCATAGATGTCCTGAATGTTCACATGCATCTAATGGAAGTGTTTATTACACTTTATTTTGAATCTTATCATTTGATTATGGAATTGGATATCAGAGAAAGACATCTTTAAAATAATTTGGTTTGAGACGGAAATATCTAGCTAAAAATTTACTCTCATTTTTCTATTGAAAATATCTGATTTCATTTTCATTTTACAAAATTTTCTTATACCTTAGACATGGATGAAAATTCTGACAATATTTAAAAAAAAAATGGATGGGAAATTTCTTATGATAACTTTAAAAGATGAAAAGGGCTGTATAAAAGCGAAACGAGAAAAATAGTTCACAAAACATAATTATAAGTAAATGTCATTAGGTACGTTTATGTACTCTTTCTTTTAATAGTTTATTCAATTAAGAAATTAATACCTTAAAGATAAATAAAAGGCATTAGACAAAGGAGCCTTAATAACATGTAAAAGGATTTTTAAACTTCAAACTGCATTTATGCAGGTATGTCTATAAAAGTACATTATATATATATATATATATATAATATTAAAATACAGCATCACAATGAAACAGTAGAGAATTCCAATCAAATAAATATATAGGTTTATATTTTTATGAAAAACAAATTACTTCTTAAAAATTTATAATGTGTAAGATATCATCAGTTTTTTTAACAGTTTGTGGACATTTAGACATTAAAACATGAGTTGGTATAAGTAGACTGCTCAGTTCCTTGTCATATATTTGTTCTCGTAAATTTCTACTGTAGGACATATTGTACTCATAGTAAGAGAAATAAATTTGTCCGATCAACCAGCACGGCTGAAAATTGAAATCTCCCACCCACTAAGCTATCCTCCCCAAACTTCTATACATTTATATTATAATTTATTGATTTCATTAGAGTCAGATTCATATTTTAGTTTTCATAAAATTCTATATACTATTTCCAATGCAATAATCTACATAATGCAAGTTTATGTGAAATAGGGAAATACTTCACACAAACTTGCAATTAACAAATTGATTACAGATGGATACCATAATTCATTTTGTGATTTTCAGATTACTCACACCTTAAATTACCAGAACTACTGATGAGGAACTAAAAAAATAAAATGAGATAATCTAACTGAACAAAGTAAATTAATTTTTCTGTAATTGTTTGTGTTACCTAATCAGATAGAATGATGCCATTATATAATAATTGCATTTTTTAAAGAGTAATTCAAAATTAGGATGAAAGCTTATTTCCAAGAAAATTTTTATTTTACATGTTTATTTTCTAATTATTTATGAATTCCTAATTGCCTAAATATTTTTATTTAAATGTCATAATATGTTGATTACAATCTTTGAGTAAATTATTAACTCATTTATTCTTAGTGAGAAAAAGTATATTTTGAAAGTATGTAAAATATACTATTTTAATCACGAGTATATTATATACCTTTTTTCTTTTTTTTTTTTTTTAAGTATATTGCCCAATGCCCATCTCTGCTGATACGCTACTTGGAAAAACATTAAATTTCAATTCAGTTGGCAGAAAATGTACTTACAAACTATATCTATAATGAGCTCTGTGATCCTATGTGTCTTTCCCATTTTTGACATTTTATTATGTAAAAATTAATGTTTCATTGCGTCTAAAAAAAAAAAAAAAAAAAAAAAAAAAAACTGTTCATGTTACAGCATTTATTATCAATATATAAAATACTAACTATAAATCGTAACTCAGAATTTAATTACAATTATAACATGACACTAGCTTTGTTTTATGTTGCAGATCTAATTTTGTGTCCTGTAATTTTATAAAAATGGAAATGGAAAAGTCTGAAAATTTTATGTTTAAAAAAGACTGGAAACCCTGATTTTTGAACTCCTAGCTGGATCATTTATTGTTCTATAATATACCGATGGTTTTAAAAGATATGAAAGAAAAAAAAATACAATTTGGTGCTGTACCTGCAGAATTGCTTTTATGAAAGGCATCAATACAGAATATATCCACTGTTAAATGTAAGGCTGGATATCAAAAATTTGATTTTGCTATGCTTCTCGTAGTGTTTTATATTGGAGATACATCAGTTTGTTTTATTGAGGGGTTGGATAGAGACTTATTTGTTTTAATTGACACTAACCATTTATAGCATAGATATTTGATGAATTGATTTTTTTTAAAGAGCAGAAAATGACCAGGCCAGGATTCAAGCTTGGGACCTTTGCGTTAATGTCCCAATGTTCTAACTAAGCTATTTCAGCCAATATTTCACTGCTTAATTTGCTTATATATTTAAAAAAAAAACTGTTAAGAGCAAAAAGTGATAAGAACAAGCCCCGTGGCAGAAACACGGCGACATTGTCGCAGAACAGCACTGAGTCCTTGCAGAAAGGTTTTTCTTTTAGGAACAAAAAATTTTGAAAGATAAAAAATTTCAATGCAGTAACGTGGCTAAAACTGTTTTGCAGTATAAGTTTCGTTTTTGCAGAAGTTCGTTTCTGCAGAAAGGTACCAAAGGGTTACATTATACAGCGATGCAACAACGGAAAAAAAAACATCGAACGCTGTGTGCTCTGCGCGCTCTAACATAATGGAGATACGCGTACGGGACGCGTATCTCCGAAATGTTGGCGCACGCAGAACAAATTCACAATTTTTCGCCAGAGAATGCGATTTTCGCCAAATCTGGAAGTGCAAAGAGAAACTTCACGCCGCTTAACCTGTATAAATAAACATCTGGCGTTTTTCTTTCTTTCTTTTTTCTTTTATTATTATTATTATTTTTTTTTTTTTTCTGATGATGATTAATGTAGGATTTAATTCGCAAAACGAAACATATCTTGAAATTAAGAAATAGTTTTCCGAATAGAGAAGTAGATAATAATAATTGTAATATATTAGCATTGAGATCCGATTTCATGTGTAAGGCCAAAAAGTTTGTAAAAATTGTTCAAACAAATTACAAATTCTTAGTAAAATGCATGAAGAATGTTCATAAGTCCAAATCAGTAGTACGCCATTTTACATTTCAACTATTTTTATTATCATTTTGTATTTAAATTTTTAAAATGTACGACTTTATAAAATATTTCTCTTACGATGCAGTGCTTGAATTTTCATAAATTATCACCTTATATTTATCTATTATGTATTTTTAAAGAACATCTTAATCATAATAAAATAGATATTTTGTGTTAAATTTTATGGTTGAAATTCATAAAATTTTCTGCGTATAATTTCCTCCTCGGACATGTCCATTTCTCATTCTTTACCCCCCCCCCCCCCCAACCCCAACATACAAAGTTATAAAATAAAACGTTAAACATTTTATTAATGCTATCCTATTTGTTTTTCAGAAATCATAAACATTCTAACTTAATATGTTATACAAATCAAAGTAATAATGATGCCCATAACCATTCTCATCCTATATTTATTGTTACTAATTTCTATTGAGAGCGAAATGTATTCATATTAAAAGGAATGGGTATGATAGAACACTCAACACAGTCGCAGACTGAAATGCCGCACCTCATAGGCTACCCTCTATCCGATTCGATACATTTGACTTATCGTAATTAAATGACTAATTTTATTAGGATTGTTTTCGTACATTAATTTCCAACACAACTGATCCCCATATTGCAAGTTCGTGGGAAGTATTGGCCTAATTTGTCAAATGAAGGAAACACAATTTTCAATTACTAAAGTTTCAAATTAAAATGTTCATATTTAATGAAGTGTATTAAAAAATATTTTTTAACATATTAGTCTGACATGTTTACGACAAAATATTGGCATAATGGACGTATAAACGAAATTTTGCTCTATTTTGCCATGTTAAAAAGAAAACGTAAATTTTGAATAACATGCGAAGTTTACAACTTACATTGTTCCAAAGCAGTACTGTCCTTATCAATAACATAAGTGATATTTAAAAACTGATGCACCCATTTTACAAACTCAATATCTATAATACACACAGACAAGTCACATAAACCAACCACTAAAAACATAATTTTTGGATTCAGGAAACCTCAAAACATATAAATGTAACAAAAATTCAATTTCGAAAACTTGATCCGAAAACAATACTTTCGCGACCTTTTACGGATATGATAAAGTAAATTAGAATAAGAGAATAATTTTAAATTAATTAAACTTTAATTGCATTTATTACATTGATTTTTATTTATAAAAAGAAATGCTTTCATTTAATTTGGGGTAGCCCTGTATATTTACTATATATTTTACAAAAACAATATAGTGTACTAATTTAGCACAGAATTTAAAACACATAGCACGACATGAAATGACCTTTCAGAATGATGAATTCCATTGATGAATTCCTTTGATGAATTCCATTGTATGAATATATATGAATTCTTTTGTGGGGTTCTGTGTAAACTTCTAATAAAGGATATACATTCTACATTGTATACGAAACATTCTTTCATGCACATAAAATATAAGTTCAATTTATTTTATTTTGTTTCATCCAAAAATATTAAATTGTATTTACAAGAAAATTCACACATAGACTTAATGAATTTTAATTCTTTTCTTAGTCACTGTACATGAATTACTTAATATTTCATCCGAGTCCCAATATCTATTCTTGAGGTATGGTGATAACAAACACACAGACACACACATTCAGGCAACCGCTAAAAACCTAATTTTTTGTTTCAGGATATTTAAGCAAATGTAGCAAAAACTCAATTTCGAAAATCTGAATCAAAAATAAAACTTTTCTTACAATATATGGGTAAAATAAACTAAATAATGATGCGTAATAATGATAATCTGGTGTGTCACTCACACGACTTTCTTTTTTACCCTGCATTTCAATATTATAATGACAGATTGCACATTAAATCTTAAGATCAATAGCGTAAGAATGTAAAGTTTAATGTGCTTTTCAAATAATCTAAAATAGGTTTAGAAACAATTTTATTTGACGAAGAGAAAGTAAATAATAATAATAATAATAATAATAAAATAATAAAACAGAATAAAATAAAATAAAATAAATGTATTTCAAGGATAATTTTAAAAGCTTTAAAATTAGAATATTATAATTTTATTTCTTCATTAATCTTGCTAAATTAAATTTAAAGGGTGGAGGATTTCTAATAAATTTTTGCATTAAATATATTATTTAAGAATTACGATACTAAAACTCCATTGACACATTTTTAATAGTTTATTCTCTTGGGGGGAAAAAAAAAGATTGCTCGAATCCTTAACGAATCGTGAATGAAGTGGAAAGAAGGGTTGCTTTGCGACAGAGAGGGTTTTGGCGCGAGCTACAAAAATTCGCCAGGTTGGCCTGTACGCGCCAACATTTCGGAGATACGCGTACGGGACAGCAGAAGTATTCCCTTTACGCACATGATCTGTGACCGCGCTCTGTCTTGCTTGTTTTCGTTTGTTATCTGATGCGATTTCTCTTCTGTTTCTATTTCAAACTATCCGCGGGGGTCTTTGAAGGAAGCTGCCTTTCCCTTTTAAATAAATTTCTAATATTCATTCCTGTAATTCACCCCCCCCCCTTTTTTTTCCTTGTTTCACACAATTAACGGCCCTCTTCACTTACCGTCGCCGGAAGCCCGAGCCAATGTTATTCTATGGGAAATTTTCTTTACTACTCATTAAGTAATAGATATTTTTTAAATTCTGTTTCCACATTCAGAAAATTCCCAATTGTTAAATTGACGCACCTTTTTTAAAAACGTATTTTTTTTTAATTTTTACTATTTTATTTTGAAATATCAAAATGGAAAATTTCACATAGTGAAAATTCGTATTTTACAGCTTCAAAATAAAATATTAAAAAAAAAAAAAAAAAAAATACTTTTTTAAAAAAGGCGCGTCAATTTAACAGTTGAGAATTTTCTGAATGTGAAAACAGAATTTAAAAATATTTATTATTCAATGAGTAATAAGTAAAGAAAATTTCCTGTAGAATAACATTAGCTTCGGCTTCTGGCAACGGTGAGTGAAGCGGGCCCTTAAAAGGATATCGTGGTCCGATCATTATGAACTTTCGATTTTGTTTTTTTTTTACAAATGCTATGCAAAAAACATATTCATGGATTTTTTTTTTTTTCTTATCCATAAAATTGCCTCAACGTCTCTTGAAAATAGGAAAAATAACAGATCAATTAATTACTTTTATAATCTAACTGAAAACTACACGCAATGTTTTGATTTTCATTTTTAAAAAAATTGAAGGTTCAGTTATATAGCTGAAGAGGCTTTAAAAAATAAAACTTAAAATAACTCTCTTTTAAATTATTAGAAATAAATAATGTATTCAAAGCTATTGAATTTTAACGATGATGGCAAGGTGTGCATGTTAAGGCCAATGACTGTGTTAGGGTTTCTAAGACTGGGAGCAGTATCCTGTGTGGGAGACTTTCTAAGGTGTCTTAATCTGTATTTACATGAGTTTCGAAGAAAATCACAGAAAAATCCGACTTAAACGAATGAAGTGTTCTCCATGGGAAATTTGCTAAAATGTTTCAGTCCGTATTCATATGAGTTTCAGAGAAAATAACGGAAAACTCCGAACTTTAACGACGAAGTATTTGCCATTGGAGAAAGAAAAGGAATATTTTCTGTAACATTTGTTGAGATAATTGAAAACTTGATAACTCAGTTTTTATAATGCAGGGGTAATTCTAAGAAAATTTTAGATATGAAAACTAGTTTTTCACAAAAATCTTTTTAAATTATTCTTCACGAGAATTGCACGATAAAATTTCGTATTTTGAAGTCAGCCGCAGAAATATGACATATTTCAGTAATTAAAAAAAAAAAAAAAAAAAAAAAATCTGAATTGTGAGATTTAAATAAATTTCATGTTTTTCGCAAAATAATACCAATTTTAGCAATTAATTTCAATTACGTAATTTTTTATAATTAGCAATAAAATAATTCATTATTTCAGTAAATGGCCACAAAATTGTTCCATATGCCGCAAATCATCTTTGAAAAAGACAAGAATTTCACCGATTAGCATCGAAATAAAGCTTATTTCAACAATTAATTCATATTAAATATAAATTTTGTTAATTCGCGGAAAATTGATTGTATATTTCCATTTCCACTATCGGCTACAAAAATATCACAATTTACGAAAATCAGATTTTAAAAAATTGCAATCTTTATCGACATACATAAGCAGCTAAATAATAGAATATTAAACGTAAATGTTTTACTATTAGGGGTGAAGCGATCCCGTATTTCCGAAATCTACTGTAAAATTGTTCTGTATTTCGAGATTCAGTTTTGAAAATAAAAGTGCAAATTTTGTTGCTTAGCGGCAAAATAATTAAGTATTCGGGATTCAGCTTTCAAAAGAATGCTAATTTCATTGATTGCTAGCTAAAATATTAGCATGTTTCTGCAATCGCCGCATAGTAAAAATGCGAATTTCGAGAATCAGCTTTGAAAAAAGCATGATCATTATCGATTAACTAGAAAATAAATTAGTTGCAATTTTACATAAATGTTTGACGATTAGCGGCGAAATGGTCCGGTATTTTTGGTTTCAATTGCAAAAGTATTGCATAATTTGTGACTATTCAGCTTTGAAAAAAGTACGAATTTCATCGATTTTCAGTATATAGGAATTCAGCTTTGAAAAGGGCACAGATTTCATTGATTAGTAGCCAAATAATTGCATATCTTGGCAACTAATTGCAATAATATCGCGAATTTCAAGAATAAACTTTTGGGAAAAAAAAAGTGAATTAATATGAATTACGCGCGAAATTATGGTGTATATTATCAATTATTCACGATTAAATGTAGATTTTGTAAATTTGTAGCAAAATAATTACGTATTTCAGTAACTGTCCGTAAAAATTTTTGCGAATTTCCGTAATCAGTTTACTGATTAGCCAGCGGCAAAAATAACATATTTACGTAGTTAGTGGTAATTAAGAGTGAAATCTATCCATATTTCAGCAATTGGCTGTAAACTTAACGCATATTTTCATTAACCAACAGCAACTTAGAAAAAAAAAAAAAAAAAAAAAAAGTACAAGGTTGTGTAGATTGACAGCTAAATAGTAGCCTTTTACAGCAGTTAATTGCAATTGAACATAAATTTTGTCAGTTAGTAGTGAAATTGTAGCTCTCAGGATGTATATTTCGTTTGGGTTTATTTATTTATTTTTTCATACATTAAAAAAAAAAAAAAAAAAAAGTCTTCCAGTTTTCTTTTTTTCTCTTATATTTTTCCCTTTTTTTTTTTTTAACTGTAAGTTCCTATTTTCCTTTCCCATTATTTTTTGTCTAAAGTTCCTCTTAGTCCCCGAATTAATAAAACAAAATTCAAAATTTATTTTTTTTAAAATGTTCCCTTTTATTTAACTAATTTTTTCTTTCGATTTTATACTATTATAGTTTCACAATATATTCTAAAAAACTCATTTGGTTATCATTTTGTTGATTCATTGATAAGTTATTGTGTAAAAATATTTTTATGAATACTAAAAATTTGTATTAAATTTGTAAAAATTATTTTTGTTAATTAAAACATTTCATACCATAACACTCTTATTCTTATTTTTTTCTGTTTTTTCTACAACAATAATTAAAATAAGGTCAGGGTGCTTCATTAACTTTGTAAGTTAGTACATTAAAATATGATTTACTTTTTCATATTATTGTTTTATCTTGTTAAAATATTACAAATTTTAACAAAATTAAATAGAGCAAATAACTCTTCATTGTTTCTTCAGAAATTCTAGCTGCAGGCAAAGTAACATTTTCAAATGTTAATGTTTTAATTTCTGTCTTCCTATGAATCATTTTATTTATTCGGTTAATTTTAATTGTCTTACAGTTGTTTCGTAAAGATTATAATCCCTCCACCCTCCACCCCTTCTTTTATTGTTCTTATTAAAAAAAAAAAAAAAAAAAAAATACCCCAGAGGTACAGGACACCATGTTAATTCTGTGAAAAAAGCATCATGTCCTTTGTGTGCACTTTTAGATTTACATAGAAGCATTAAGTACTAATATACAGTTACTATAAAGAAAAAAAATCTGGAGTGACTCCACTCGACTTTCCGAACATTGAGTAATTAATGGTTCTGTTGATAAAGTAAAGTAAGAGGAGTCGTTAAATAAACAAAAGAGAGAAAATTATAACAGGGAGTTTGAGTACTTTTCTTTATATAGTACATGATGTTTAATTTAACGCTATTTTACCGAGCACTTAGATCATAATAATAAAGAATACTTTGTTGTGTCCCTGTAAAATCCTACAAATGCTAGATTCACCAAAATGTTTATAGTTAGCGCAACAGTGACTTATAATATTTATATAAATTTTCAGCTCCATCGGATAAGGCATTTAGACGCTATCGTACTTTAAAATTTGAGTCCATATGCCACAATGATAAAGAAATTTGCATTTTATCCCTGGAAAAGAACCATAAGTGCTGGATTATCTAAAGTTCAAAAAGTTCGTGTTCGTGTGACGGTGACGTACAACATGTATATAAATTTTCAGTTCATTTGAATAAGGCGTTTAATCGCTGTCGCACTTTAAATAATTTGAGCCCATTGGTCTTAATGATGAACAATTTTTATTTGTGTTCTTGTAAAACTCTTTAAGTCCTAGGGTCACCAAAATCTATATAGTCTGTGTGATGGCGGCCTATATATAAAACTCGAATATAAATTTTCCACTCCAACTCCAACGGATAAGGCATTTAGATGCTATCGCACTTTAAATAATTTTACCCCATAGGCCATAATGATACAGAATTATTTGTTGTGTCCCTGTAAAAACACTAGAAGTGCTAGATTCACCAAAATCTATGCATTCCATGCAACTATTACCTATAATATGTGTATAAATTGTTTGCTCAGTTTAATAAGGCGTTTAGATGCTATCGCACTTTTTAAAATCTGGTCCCATAAGCAATAATGATAAAGAATTTTTCTTTGTATCCCTGTAAAAAAAAACTATAAGTGTTAGATTCCTCAAAATCAATAGGGTTCGTGCTACGTTGACTTGCAACATGCGTACCAACTTACAGCTCATTCGAGCAAAGCGTTTAGACGCTAGCGTGTTCACTCTCGCACATACACACATACATACATACATCATCGTAAAAATAGTGAAAACGGACTCAGGGGACCTCAAAACATATAGAAACACCAAAATCTCGAATTCAGATTTTTGACTTGATTACATACTTTCCTTACATATGTATGTTCGGAAAGTAAAAATTATTAGTATATGATTATATTATAATTATAGTATACAAAATTATATTAAAATTACTAGTCTAAATAGTAACAAAACTACATTGCATACTATAACAATATTTTTTATGTATTGAAACTTAAAAATCCACTATTTCTCATATCTTGACAATGTACAAAAAAGGAAAATCTGAAGTGACTCCACTCGACTTTCCGAACATTGAGTAATTAACAGTTTTGTAGATAAAGTAAAGAAAGAGAAATTCTTAAACAAACAAAAGAGAGAAAACCATAATAGAGTGTTTGAGTATTTTTCTCCATATATTACACGATGTTTTATTTAACGCTACTGAACTTTGAGCCCATAGATCATAATGATAAAGAATTTTTCGTTGTGTCCCTGTAAAAACCTATAAATGCTAGATTCACCAAAATGCTTATAGTTAGTGCAACAGTGATTTATAATATTCATATAAATTTTCAGATCAATTAAATAAGGCGTTTAGATACTATCGCACTTTTAAAAATTTGGTCCTATAGGCCATAATGATAAAGAAATTTTCTTTATGTCCCTGTAAAAAAACTGTAAGTGCTAAATTCACCAAAACCTATACAGTTAGTGAAACTGTGACCTATAACATGTGTACAATTTTTTTGCTCAGATTAATAAGGCGTTTAGACGCTATCACACTTTTAAAAATTTGGCCCCATAGGACATAATGATAAAGAATTTTTCTTTGTGTCCCTGTAAAAACTATAAATGCTAGATTCTCCAAAATCTATACAGATTGCGTATCTGTGACCTATAATATGTGTATAAATTCTGTGCTCAATTGAATAAGGCGTTTAAAGAATAAGGCGTTAAAAAAACTATAAGTGCTAAATTCATCAAAATAAATAAGGTTCGTGCTATGGTGACTTGCAACACCCGTACGCGTATCTCCGAAATGTTGGCGCATACAGGCGAACCTGGGGAATTTTTGTAGCTCGCGCCAAAACACTCTCTGCCGCAAAGCAACCCTTCTTTCCACTTCATTCACGATTCGTTAAGGATTCGAGCAATCTTTTTTTTTTTTTTTCCAAGAGAATAAACTATTAAAAATGTGCCAATGGAGTTTTAGTATCGTAATTCTTAAATAATATATTTAATGCAAAACTTTATTAGAAATCCTTCACCCTTTAAATTTAATTTAGCAAGATTAATGAAGAAATAAAATTGTAATATTCTAATTTTAAAGCTTTTAAAATTGTTCATGAAATACATTTATTTATTTATTTTACTTTCTCTTACCAACATATATGGTAGAGAAAGTATTGTTTTGGGGGTCAAATTTTCGAAATTGAATTTTTGTTATATATACACGTTTTGAGGCTCCCTGAATCATAATTGTTAAAAATGTGTCAATGGAGTCTTTGTATCGTTATTTTTAGATAATATAATTTAATACCAAAATTTATTAGAAAACCCTTTAAATTTATTTTATCAAGATTAATGAAGAAGTATATTTGTAATATTATGATTTTAAAGCTTTTAAAATTATCCTTGAAATACATTTATTTTATTTTATTCTGTTTTATTATTATTTTTATTATTATTATTATTTACTTTCTCTTCGTCAAATAAAATTGTTTCTAAACCTATTTTAGATTATTTGAAAAGTACATTAAACTTTACATTCTTACGCTATTGATCTTAAGATTTAATGTGCAATCTGTCATTATAATATTGAAATGCAGGGTAAAAAAGAAAGTCGTGTGAGTGACACACCAGATTATCAATATTATGATCATTATTTAGTTTACTTTACCCATATATTGTAAGAAAAGTTTTGTTTTTGATTCAGATTTTCGAAATTGAGTTTTTGCTACATTTGCTTAAATATCCTGAAACAAAAAATTAGGTTTTTAGCGGTTGCCTGAATGTGTCTGTGTGTTTGTTATCACCATACCTCAAGAATAGATATTGGGACTCGGATGAAATACAGTAGAAGATCTTTATAACGCAAAGCTAAAAACACAAGGTTTTGCGTTATATAGAATTTTACCTTGTAAACATGGCCAAATATGTCTGAAACATATCAAAACAGAGTAGGTCATTTTAAAGTTACATTTCTTGGAACAAAAAATTAGGTGGATAATAAGTTTCATTCTAAAATTTACTTTATAAAGATGGTCCATATATGCCTTTACAAAATCTTTCATTATACTGCTCACTTAAAAAAAAAAAAAAAATTAATGATAGCAATTTTTTCATTAAAAATCTCTGAATTAAGCAGATAAAGAAAAACAAATGTATCACACTTACCTCTGAACAAAGTAACAGTTTTTTAAGGAAGTATTTCTTAACTGAAAAATTTATTGTTTATATCCAAAAAATTTTACGTTATATAAAGAATTGCATTATATAGAATTGCGTTATAAAGATCTTCTACTGTATTAAGTAATTCGTGTACAGTGACTAAGAAAAGAATTCAAATTCATTAAGTCTATGTGTGAATTTTCTGGTAAATACAATTTAATATTTTTGGATGAAACAAAATAAAATAAATTGAACTTATATTTTATGTGCATGAAAGAATGTTTCGTATACAATGTAGAATGTATATCCTTTATTAGAAGTTTACACAGAACCCCTCAAAAGAATTAAGATCTATTCATACAATGGAATTGCTGAAAGGTCATTTCATGTCGTGCTATGTGTTTTAAATTCTGTGCTAAATTAGTACACTATATTGTGTTTCTAAAATATATAGTAAATATACAGGGCTACCCCAAATTAAATGAAAGCATTTCTTTTTATAAATAAAAATGAATGTAATAAATGCAATTAAAGTTTAATTAATTTAAAATTATTCTCTTATTCTAATTTACTTTATCTTATCCGTAAAAGGTCGCGAAAGTATTGTTTTCGGATCAAGTTTTCGAAATTGAATTTTTGTTACATTTATATGTTTTGAGGTTTCCTGAATCCAAAAATTATGTTTTTAGTGGTTGGTTTATGTGACTTGTCTGTGTGTATTACAGATATTGAGTTTGTAAAATGGGTGCATCAGTTTTTAAATATCACTTATGTTATTGATAAGGACAATATTGCTTTGGAACAATGTAAGTTGTAAACTTCGCATGTTATTCAAAATTTACGTTTTCTTTTTAACATGGCAAAATAGAGCAAAATTTCGTTTAAACGTCCATTATGCCAATATTTTGTCGTAAACATGTCAGACTAATATTTTAAATATATTTTTTAATACACTTCATTAAATATGAACTATTTAATTTGAAACTTTAGTAATTAAAAATTGTGTTAACAAATTAGGCCAATACTTCCCACGAACTTGCAATATGGGGATCAGTTGTGTTGGAAATTAATGTACGAAAACAATCCTAATAAAATTAGTCATTTAATTACGATAAGTCAAATGTATCGAATCGGATAGAGGGTAGCCTATGAGGTGCGGCATTTCAGTCTGCGACTGTGTTGAGTGTTCTATCATACTCATTCCTTTTAATATGAAAACATTTCGCTCTCAATAGAAATTAGTAACAATAAATATAGGATGAGAATGGTTATGCGCATCATTATTACTTTGATTTGTATAACATATTAAGTTAGATTGTTTATGATTACTGAAAAACAAATAGAATAGCATTAATAAAATGTTTAACGTTTTATTTTATAACTTTGTATGTTGGGGTTGGGAGGGGGGGGGGTGTAAAGAATCTATTTTATTATGATTAAGATGTTCTTTAAAAATACATAATAGATAAATATAAGGTGATAATTTATGAAAATTCAAGCACTGAATCGTAAGAGAAATATTTTATAAAGTCGTACATTTTAAAAATTTAAATACAAAATGATAATAAAAATAGTTGAAATGTAAAATGGCGTACTACTGATTTGGACTTATGAACATTCTTCATGCATTTTACTAAGAATTTGTAATTTCTTTGAACAATTTTTACAAACTTTTTGGCCTTATACATGAAATCGGATCTCATTGCTAATATATTACCATTATTATTATCTATTTCTCTATTCGGATAACTATTTCTTAATTTCAAGATATGTTTCGTTTTGCGATTTAAATCCTACATTAATCATCAGAACAAAAAATAATAATAAAAAAAAGAAAGAAAGAAAAACGCTGGATGTTTATTTGTACAGGTTAAGCGGCTTAAGTTTCTCTTTGCACTTCCAGATTTGGCGAAAATCGCATTCTCTGGCGAAAAATTGTGAATTTGTTCTGCATGCGCCAACATTTCGGAGATACGCCACCCGTACCAACTTACAGCTCATTCGAGCAAAGCGTTTAGACGCTAACGTGTTCACTCACACCCATACACACACACATACATACATCATCGTAAAAAATAGTGAAAACGGACTCAGGGGACCTTGAAACGTATAGAAACATCAAAATCCCAAATTCGGATTTTTGACATGATTACAATACTTTCCTCCCTGTAGTGTTCGGAAAGTAAAAAGACAGCGGAAAAAAAAAAATGTTTTATTTTTTTTATTTATGACAAGTATCCGTCATTGCAGCACGTCAAAGACATTGTGGTAACTCTTTTCACAAAACGGACATGGTGTCCTTTACATCCGCAGTACAGAATTACCTCTTACCAAAAATTAATATGATGTTATAAAGTTATAAAAAAAAACTCATAGATTTGATATTAATATAAACATTTTTAGAAACAAAAAAGCTAGTCTTATTGGTAGTTAGTATGCAAATATTTATTATTGAATAACATCGTCTTGCAGAAATAAATTAGCTCTAGTGAGGTTTGTCGCAGAAAGCAAGAAAAAATTCTGCCACAGGGAAAACAAGATTTGAAAGTGGGATCATTGTGTTAATATTCTAATACAGAGTCTCCCCTAGGTTTGTAAAGGAACAGGGTGCTACTACCTAGGAAAAAAGGGTCAAAATGCCATTAAAGAAAGGGTACATTTCTGGAGGTATAAAGGGGCATTTCATTTCATGAAAAATGTGCATAAATATTGTAAGAGTTTTATTTTGCTTATAAATACAGACCTTAAACAATTATTGATGCCACCTTAATTTGTATCTTTGTTTACAACATTTATGAATAATTTTTTAGTTTCTTTATTATTGCTAGAGGTTGTAAAAATCTGTCAGTATCCAAAGGAAAATGATTAGAGCACTGTTTTCAGACAAGTAGAGTATATTTCGGAGAACAAGAAGAACATGTATTGGAGGGCAAAGAGGGTAATTTTTTTTTTTTTTTTTTTTTTTTTTTTTTAAGGCATCTAGGGTGCTCATCGAATTCCATTGTGTAGGCAGGGTGCAGTGTCCTTCTCAAAGGCTCTAGGCAAACCAGGTTAATGCCATGTCAACTAAGCTATCTGGTCACTAATTCACCAACACAATTTACTCATCATCCAGCAGTTAGAGTTAAATAAATTTTTATCCATAGGGCAGTGCTTATTGTATATATATTTTTTATTTCAAACTTTCATGTCAGTAAAATATGTGAATCAGATAGTTGACCAAAATAGCTCAGTTGGTATTGCTTAACCATGAATGGCCAATGTATCGTATAATTTTTAGATAAGAAAACAAATCTATTCTTTATAAAAGGATAGGGGGAAAAAATGAAAGGAGCATTGTTTATTATCACTTGGATGAGAGGATGACTTCTCTCTCTTATCTCAACATATGCTTCCTAGAAGAATCTTTTTATTTAAGGTAAAGGCACCAGTGTTCGCCACTCCTAAAATTTGCACCAGTAGTTACCACCCTCGCAAAAGAACTGTGGGAAGTAAATTAAATAACCTATGCACTAAACTACAGTTGGATCGAATCAGCGTAAAGAAAACAATAAAGATGAAGGTATGAATTTGTTGATATATTTTGTTGTTTCTTGTGTTTGACATTACTCCTTAAGCATTGCATGCAATGTTTATGAAATGTAGAATACGATTCAGGTGAGACTTATTAAAAATTATCATAGTATTTAAGGTATGGCGGCTACTGGGTCCTATTTTGCACTTTTTACCAGTGTTCCCCATCCCTGGGGAATACTGGTATTTTTAACATTTTTTTTAACTGGATAACTTTTTGATAAAAAATACTATATTTTCGTTTAGAATTGTAATGGTATGATTTTGACTTTGATTGGACTACCAGAACCATTAGTCACCAGAAGTATTTGTAAATGCATAAGTGCTAACTTTTCCGTATTTTTTATATTTACTTATTGGGGACTTACAAACTTTCCAGCCTCCATGTGCTTTACTTTTATACCTGAATCTGGCAACCATCTGCATCTGTTCAGCCGATATATGTTTTGTTTATGTTCGATGTAGTATTGTCTTGTGATGTCTCATAATACAGAAGCTATTAATTTCATAATAAGTTGTGAATATTCTTTAACTTATACAACATGCATACATTACAAATGGTATAGTCGATAATTAAACAAACCAGCCAGATTGCTTCCCGTTTTACATTCATTTTCAATACGAGAACAACTACATTCTAAACAATGGCAGATGTCCAAGAGCTTTTACGGCAAAATGCAGAACTACAACAGTGCTTGGAAGACCCACCAATAATTCTACACCTCATTTCAAAAAGTACATAGAAGGTGAGGACATTGAAGATTTTATTGATAAATATTATGTTCTAGTTGATATACATAATTTTTCAAGCCAAAAGAAAATTGCAAGTTTGGTGACATTATTACCTTTTAATATATTTACTTACTTAAGAATTTGTTGCATCCTAAAACTTTTAATACTAGTGCATACGATGAAATTAAAAATGTACTTATTAAGCATTTGAAACAAAAACCACTTGTAATTCTGAGTAGACATACGTTTCTTAATCGGAAGCAACGGGAAAGCGAAACTATCCCGAATTTTATGTCAGCATTGCATAATGTAGCAAATCCTTGCAATTACCCTGAAGAGCAATTAAAAATTATGCTGCGTGATGTTTTCGTTAGTGGTTTACATGATAAAGCTATGCTAGATCGCCTCTTTGAAGAGAAAGATGCAGATTTAGATAAAGTTTATCAAATTGTTCTAGCTATTGAAAAAGCTGAAAACAATACTCAAGAAATTTTGAATAATAAAGTTACCAACAGCATAAACTAAAATTAAAGTGGGTAAAAATGCTGTTGGAAAGAAAAGTAATGTTGATAAAGGTAAATTGCCACAACAGAACAAATCAAAAATTCAATGCTTCCGCTGTGATGAATATAAACATAAAGCTCCAGAATGCAAAAGAACAAATTTATATTGTTTGAATTGTAAAGAGAGTGGCCATGTTAAGAAAATATGCAAAGCTAAGCCAAAAATGTATTCTATTGTAGTTGATAATACATTTCCCTTAAATACTATTGCACATAATGATGAACCATTTACAGCTCTAATTCTAATTGAAGGGAAGCAAGTCAAAATGGAAATTGATACTGGAAGTGCAAAATCAGTTCTAAATTACAATACATTTCGTAATATTTCACATAAGAAATTAAATAACACAAGTGTAAAATTTCGCGCTTATGACAAATCAGTTTTGACACCTTTAGGGGTAGTTGCTGTAACAGTTGTGTACAGCACGATAGAAGTTACACTTCCATTGTATATTGTAAATAATAACCTTTCGCCTATATTAAGGTCGAGATTGGATTAAATCTGTAGAAATTAAATGGAATGATATAAAGGAATTACAATTTAGTATTTCTATAAACAACATTTTAATACCATTACTATTGCCATTACTTTGTATAAATCTTTATGAAATTGAAATATGTTATTCAAGTTCATTATCGAATTTGAATTATCCATTATCCAATTGAAAATATATTAAATAACCACCACTGGTTTGTGTACAGGGAGAAACAGCTTCTTGTACAGCTTGTGTACAAGAGTAATCCAAAGCATTGCATTCTAAGATAGTTATTTCTATAAACTGTATTTTAATGACTTTACTTAGCACAAATTTTGATAAAATTGAAATATATTATTCATATGCACGAAAGAATGCTTTTTATAGTATACAGTACATATACAGTTAGCATTGAGATTTACAGGGCTGCCTAAAAATACTCAGATATATTGAGGGCTATATAAGGAAACAGATGGAATTTCAAATTTATTTTTATTAAGCATTTTAACAGTTTGTGACAATGTTTAAGAGTTAATATAAATTGAATTAGTAAAGCTATCTGTCTGACAGTCGGTTTGTCTATCTGTCCGACTGCCCGCCTCCAGCATCCATAAATATTTACAGAACTTCTTCAAAAGGATAAACGTTATTCATGTTTACTATGGAAAATTCCCTATTTAAAATGGCATTAATAGGCTGTGTACAACAATTTCGGGTATAGGGATACCACCAAAAATGCCAATGAGACACATTTTTATAAATCACATTTTAATAACTTTCTACTGCAAAATCCGAATGAAATTGACATTTACTGTTAATATGCTATATATATGTATATAGAATATGATATGTGTAGCGTTCAGATTTCCGGTAAAATATTCAGAACATTAAATTCCTCGGTCTCACTGTAAAAATCGTGCACAGTAATTTGTTTTTGGGGGATATATTTCTTGTTTGTTTGCTCCAGATGGAGCGTGAATATAATTTTATCCATGATTTTAAATAATAAAAATCTGGAGTGATTTCACTCGACTTTCCAAAAATTAAGTAATTATCGGTTATATGAATAAATTAAAGAAAGACAAGTCGTTAAATAAACAAAAGTGACCATTTTAATAGAGTATGTCAGTATTTTTCTCCATCGTTTAATTTTACGCTATTTGCACTTCAAATAATTTGAGCCCATAAATCATAATGATGATAATGATTTTTTCATTGTGCCCCTGTAAAAAATCTATGAAGGCTAGATTCACCAAAATCTATACATTTCGTGCATCGGTGACCTATAGCATGTGTATAAATTTTCAGCTCAATCGAATAAGGCGTTTACACGCTATCACACTTTAAAAAATTTGGGCCTATAGGTCATAATGAAGTATACTTCTTTGTGTCCCTGTGAAAAAACTAAACGCTACTAGGTTCACTAAAATCTATACAGTTCGTGTGACAGTTACTTATAACATGTGTATAAATTTTCAGCTCAGACGAATAAGGCATTTAGATGCCTGCTGTCTCACTTAAATTTGGGCCCATAGGCCATAATGATAAAGAATTTTTCTTTGTGTCCCTTATTGTGAAAAAAACTATGTCTTAGTTTCACCTAAATCAATGAGGTTCGTGCTATGCTGACCTATAACATACTTACCAACATTCAACTCATTCGAGCAAAACATTTAGGCACTGTCGTGTTCACTCACACACATACATACATCATTATAAAAATGGTAAAAATGAACTCAGGATGCCTCAAAACATATAGCCACAACAAAATCTCAAGGTCAAATTTATGACATAATTAAATACTTTCCTTACATATGTATGTTTGGAAAGTAAAAAGAAAAGATAATTAAAACAGAAAATCAAAACAAACATATCATTTGTGTTACGTCGGTCTAAGCAGATTTGTTATAATACAAAAGAAATTGCAATTAGTAAAAAAAAAAAAAAAAAAAAAATTGTAAGTCTATGATTAACAATTTAAATCGGCATGTGAAAAAAAATAATAATAAATTTGCGGCATTTAGGTCTATTATCCCGTCAACTAATAAACTACCAACGATTTTAATGAATTTGCTCTAAAGTTTATTACCATGTTTTTATTAACTCGATTTTTAACTAACTTCCCGACTAGCTAGAGATTTGAAACTTTTAGAATAGCTCAGAACACGATGACAACACACTTTAAAAAAAAATACTTTTAGACAATTTTTTTGGGTACCTTCGGTAGCAATCACTTCCCAACTAGCTAGACATTTGAAATTTTTAGAATAGCTCAGAACACAGCGACAATGCATTATTTTAATGCTTTTATCCAATTGTTTCGGGTCCCCACTGCCTTCGGTAGCATTTATCTGATTCAATAGAAAATTTAATTAACTAACTTCCCAACTAGCTAGACATTTGAAACTTTTAGAATAGCTCAAAACATGATGACAATGCATATTTTAATACTTTTAGCCAATTGTTTCGGGTCCCTGCTGCCTTCGGTAGCGTTTATATGATTATACAATCATGTAACTTCTCGACAAGCTAGACATTTGAAACTTTTGAATAGCTTAAAACATGATGACAATGCATTAATTTAATACTTTTAGCCAATTGTTTCAGGTCCCTGCTGCCTTCGGTAGCATTTTTATAATTCAACAAAATTTAAAAACAGAGTATATAAAAAGTTCTTTTTATCTTGCAATTATTTTTATAAATAATTAAATTGCATTGCATTGCATTACTTAATTTCTGTTATTTTAATAAAAAAAAAAAAAAATTTATTTTATTTATTTATTTTTTTAATTACTGGCAATTTATCATGACATTTGGCTCCTGTTTTTGATTTGGCGAATACGGCTTGACAGGATAATATGCAAGCAGTAAATTTTAAAATAGGTTCATTTGGAAATATGGACCGCTACAGAGGGGGTGAGGGGCGAAGGTCGACTAGTTTAATAGAAAAGGTTGAAAGTAATATCTGAATTTAAGATTGGAAATTTGATATCACCAAAGCAGCAACTTTAACTTTATTTGTACACATAAGTTTTTAGTTGGTACTTTTACACATAAAGAGTAAAAGTGACTTTTAGATGCATTTCTTCAATAATTTTACTAGGTAAACACAAGAGATTGAAAAGTTGTCTTATCATATTCTGCAAAAATGAATAATTTTTTTTTTTTTTAGTTTTTTCTGTGAAGACACGAGATTTTAAAGGAAAAAGTATAAATATATACGCATAAATTACGACCATTAAATTGCAGTCACTTTCTCTTTCTTTTTTTTTTTTTTTTTGTTGGGAGGGGGGGTGGGGCGCCTATATAGATACTCGCACGGGTACCAAAATTCATTTGGTCTGCCCCTGGCAATCCTCTTTAGCTTGTTGGTGTGACTTACATTTAAAAATGGCATTTGCTGATGTTTTTGGTAATAAAAATTATTAACAATCTAATTTTTTTAATTTAATTTGTTTGTGAGGTGAAAACAATTGTTAGCATCAACAACAGCCATCATCTTGGAAAGCTAATCACGCCTACAAGCTGGCAGGGATTGCGCCAACAGTAGTTGTCAAATAGTGTGATGGGGCACCCATTGTTAACCAGGATTTCAACCCTAGATGAATTGCTCTGTCAGATTTTGGGCATTAACAGCAAAAACATTCCTTTTTTTTTTAAGTAACAAAATCAAAAAATTTTGGCTGCACTTTACATGTGTACCTTGTATTTTTATTATAATTAATCAATTGACTAGAGATGCAACGATTAATCAACCGAAGCTGAATATCAAGTCCATTATTCGGCCCAGGCCGAATAATACTGTAATAAATTTTTTTATTTATATTTACACAATATAAATAAAAACATATTACACAGTAAAATAATTTTAGAATTTATATTCGTCATGTATAGTGAAACTTTTATTTGAAATTAACAAAGATCCCCCTCCCCCCCAAACTTTCATACCCTGAATGGATTTCATCATACCATTTTAATGTAAGGATCATATAAAAACTTCTATGCTATATCAATAAGTGCAAAACGTGTATCTGTAGTAAGCTAATGTAATCTGTTAAATTTAAAATTAATCTATTCAAAATTGTCCCAACTGAACCATACAAGCAAATTCTGATTTTTTTCAAAGCATAATGAAAAATTTAATATTTATCCCTCATTATTTAATGATAATAAAAAAAAAAAATCAGGAGTGACTCCACTCGACTTTCCGAACATTGAGTAATTAACGGTTTTGTAGATAAAGTAAGATGGAGCTGTTAAAAAAACAAAAGACAGTTATAATAGGGTATTTGAGTATTTTTCTCCACAGTGGCGGCTCGTGCAAATTTTCACAGGTGGGGCCCGATCCATCGTATGATGCGTAATTTAACTTTAATACTATTCATTATTCAAACATTAATAAAATGGGATGTAAAAGGAAATTTCGGATTTTTTTTATGATGGGGAATCTTAAATTCAACACTATGGAAAACATTGCATAAAATTATCATAAAAGTTAAAGTTTTATAAATACAATTGAAAAATTCTGCAATGTTCTGATCAATGGAATATCAAAATTTAAATATCTGGAAGCTAGTAGACGGAAATTATCAAGTTCAATACCAGATCGCTTTCGTCGACATATACATTTGGAGGTATACTACATATACTATGGTTTTCTCCAAAACTCAAATAAAAAGGGCTATGTAACACTTAGAAAAACTTTCTACAGAGAGTACACCACTCAGGTCTAGGACCCTCTTTTAGTCAACTGGCTTTAACCCTAACACTGCACACAATTTAAATTCAAATGTCTCAGAGTGTAATATTATTTAGCTTACGCTAATATTATCCCTAAATCCTTTAATTATAGAATTTCAAGTGTTATATTCATGTTTCTTATCTATTGGAATTTAGAAAGTCATGATTAATGTAATGTGGATACGTATTAAAAAAAAAAAAAAAAAAAAAAAAAAAAAAAAAAAAACTGTGTTTCTCACTTAATTTTAGATAATTTAAATTAACTTTCAATGAATAAAGAAATAAAACGGGCTACCATCTTAAAAAAAAAATAAAGAAAAAAGAAACATTGCAGATGTTTCTATTAAATCGCATTTAAAAGAAAAATCCTTTAATAATAATAATAAATCACAATTTTATGCAGCTATTTAATCCATTTATCCATGTAAATCCATTAATTATCTAAAAATTTTACGATTTATTTACATAAAATTTTTAATACACTATTCTGAAGGGGAAAAAAATCGCATTTTATTTTTATCCCCCCCCTCATTTAAATTAAAACACTTTAGTTAAAGAGGTCTTATATTCTTATACAAGCTTTTATCTCAAAGGCTAGTCTAGAAAATATTTTTGACTATTACCAGATTTCTTTTTTTAAACACTAAAATTTTAAACTGTCATATATAACTCTAAACAATTCACCGAAAAATCAATGAGGGGAAAAAAAAGAAAAACGTAATGCAGAAGTCGCCAAATATTACCTGTGGTTGGTGGTTAACAGACAGTTTTTCCCCCTATAGTTTTGTTCCAACGGGCAGGACTCTGCTGGCCCATTGAACAGAAAATTACAGCGTGCTAAACTGATAAAGCAGTTAGTCGCCAAACATGTTAACCCGATCTTCTAGTAGAATAAACTGTACAAATAAACATGCCAATTTCGGGCCAAATGAAAACGGCCTGCTGTATTAGATAAGGAAAAGGGAAGTAGCGGTCTCTCTCTCAGTCATAGTGATTTTAGAGAACAGCTGGAAAAATATATTGACAAATAAATGATAATGAAATAAGATTAAGAAAAAGTTAGATAGACGTAGTTATTTTGTATATATGTTTTTGAACAGTTATAAAAAACAAAATTATTATTACTATTTTAATCGAGAAAAAATTTAGGTGGGGCCGTGCCCGTTGGCCCTCAATGTAGAACCGCCACTGTTTCTCCATATAGTACACCATGTTTAATTTAACGCTATTGTACTTTGCGTCTATACACCATAATGATAAAGAATTTTTCGTTGTGTCCCTGTAAAAACCTTTAAATGTTAGATTCATCAAAATGCTTATCGTTAGTGCAACAATGACTTATAATATTTATATAAATTTTCAGCTTCATCGGATGAGGCATTTAGATGCTATCACACTTTAAAGTTTGAGCCCACATGCCACAATGATAAAGAAATTTACATTTTGTCCCTTTAAAAAGAATCTGTGGAAAATACCTCCCCAAACAATTAGATGCATGAAAGTCACTGGATGGCGCTATGCATCCAGTGACTTACTTTTTCACTTTGACATTTTTTTAGATTTTCTGGAAGCAGGAGCAGAACACGTTTGACCTTCAACCTGGTAGCATCAAAGCTATGTTAGATTTTAGAACTCTTGTTCCTTTATGGAACCTTTAGACAATATGTTTGTTCTTTTTAATTTGATTTATTTAATTAATTCTGTAAATATGTAAATTTACTCTTCATTCGTAAATAAGTATGTAATAGTATTAAATAGCATTTTAAAAATATTAGAGCCTAACTGTGCATCATTTGAAATCGAAAGTGTATATTTTTTCTTCATGGTGCATCGGCCGGGAAAGCTCTCAATTTATATTTATTGTTTGAGAGCTACAATAGATTTAATAGAAATAATTTAGATTTTTGATTTTATGGAGCCAAGTGCTGGCATTATCGAATGATAATGGAATTTTTAGAACAAGTGAGCTATTTTATTTTTTGTTTCCATTGATAAATTTCATTTTCGATTTGATTAACCATTCGAAACGGGGTAAGTTTTATTTCTTTTGGTTCTTGGTTCAAATATTTGTTCTGAAATATTTTTGTTGCTTAAAATATTTGTTTTAAGAGATCATTTCATTTTTTAGCATGGCATAAATAAACAAATAAATGTTCTCAGATTAATTTATATAAGATTTAATCGCTAAATTAGTATCATAATGTACTATTTAGTTAAAGATAGGTTTGAATTATTTTATTTTTGTTTCTGTTTCATTTTGTTAAAAATAAATACTTATTATAATTGAATTATTATTTCGTTTTGGTTAGGGTTTCGATTTGATAAAAATATAGAATTGAATTATTTCGTTTTGGTTTCAGTTTGGATTTAAAGATAGTGTTCAAGAATTAGATTTGATATTGCATAAATTGATATAGAAATTCGATAATTTGAAATTGAAAATGAATATTGATACACTTAAAGCTATTAGAACTCCGATTTGCCACGCTGTTTCAAATTTGATTAAAACGCTCGAATCTGAGTTAGAGAAAAACCAAAATGAAATAGCTTTAGACATCATTGAGGAAACTTTGGCTAAACTAACCGACAAAGAGAACACTTTGAATAGACTAGATGAAAATATTGAAAAAGGAATTGAGGAAAGGGAGAAATATGCAGAGCAAATTATTACATGGAAAGTTAGAATAAACAAATTTCTCCATAAAACGCAAATAACTACCCCAGTTTAGACAAATAAAAATTATGTCGATATAATAATGTCACATTGCGCATTAAAATTACCAACTTTAGAGATTGGAAAATTTGATGGCAGTATATTAAATTTCAACGAATTTTGGGAACAATTCAGAGCAGCTATACATGAAAACGTAAATATTGATAAAATACAAAAATTTACATATCTAAAATCTTATTTAATTGGTGAGGCTGCTATAGCCATCAAAGGGTTAAACTTAACGCCTGACAATTATGACATTGCGGTAGATATAGTTAAGAAACGAACTTATCGTCGCGCATATCAACAAGTTGCTAAATTTGATACCCATTAAAAAATCACGTGACATAAATTCATTTCGAAAATTGTACTCAGAGTGTGAAATCAATATTAGAGGATTAAAAAATTTAGGAGTTGACATTAAATCATATATTTGCTTATTATATCCCATTCTCATGAAACTAATACCAAAAGATTTTGTATTAGAATTTACCAAACAAACATATACTAAAAAAGAAAATACTGTTCTGGAATTGTTAGAATTTAAATAAAAAGAAATTGAATGTCGCGAGCGAAATGAATATTTGATTAAGGAAATAAATAACACTAATGAGTCTTCCATCAGGAAAACAGATGTACATTTTCAAGAGAAAATTAATTATAAAGCGACAAATTATGGGAAAAACTTTCCCTCAAAACCAAAATTAGCAACATCTGCTTTCACAACTAATGTAATGAAAAATAAATGCATATTTTGTGATTCATTTCACAATTCATCTTTTTGTAATGCATTAAGTATTGAACAAAAAAGGGAAATATTGGGAAAACAAGCCAGATGTTTTCTCTGCTTAGGCTTAAAACACCAAGTACAAAATTAATATTGCTGCACCAGATTTCTGATCTAAAACTTAATTATTCTTCTTACAGACCCGATACAGCATATTTCAAATCTTAATTTTTCTTACAGTTACTACTTAAATTTTCTAATAATTATTTATTCTTCTAAAATATATTCACTTCTTAAATAATAAAATATGGATGGATCTCACCTGAAAGCTTCTATCACAAAGGTCCGGATGTGGAAGATGGCAGCTATGATCCATTAACGCAAAGTCTATGAAACTACAGCACTACTTATATGGGAAAACGAAATTTAATGCTTTGTTAGCATACACGTAAAACGAAACATAAACAAAAATTATTAACAGATAGGTAATTAAACTAAATCTTAATATTAAAGTTCTTAAATTCTAAATAGTTCTGATAAATGTTCATTCTTAGTTTTTAAGTTCTAAAAGTTTTAATAGTACTTTTCTAGGACCGGGGCATCTGAAAACAAAAGCGATCTTCACGTAGCCCCTTCTCTATTCAAGGTCCTGTTCTGTTCTGATTCTAAAAAGCATCTTTTTCGAATACTTCTCATTTCAAATCGAAAGAGTGGTGCAGACATGAAAGAGAGGCACGCGCCAGTCTGTCTGGAAAGTCATTTGTTCTGAAAGCAAAAGAATGAACGGGAATTCCCGACAATTAAATTGTAGAATTTTCAAGGAAAAACACAATGAAAATATATGCGTTAAGTATAATTCCCCTCGCCCAGAGCAAAATAATGATAAAAATGAATCGAATGTAGATAAAAATAAAATTGAAGAAACAGTGACGGCAGTTTCACATGCTGAAAACACTCGAAGGATTCTCTTGCAAACAGCTTGCGCTACAGTTAAAAATAGAAAGAATGAACATTTAATACGATTATTATTTGACACAGGAGGCTCAATGCAAACATTCATTAGAGAAAACATTGCTAAGAAATTGAAATTAAAGACTATTAGACAAGAAAAACTTTCGGTTTTTACCTTTGGTAGTAAAAACTCCTATACAGAAATCGTATGACGTAGTATCATTAACATTGCAAAACAGACACAATTCAAATTCTAAATTACAAATAGAAGCTTAGTTACACCAGAAATAACCGGTTCCAATATCCCACCCACTTGACATAGAGTTAATTGAAAATAAAAACTTTCAAAATTTAATCCTTGCAGATAGTACAGATTCTAAGGATCCAATTTCTTTATTAATAGGAGCGGACTATTATTATAATATCATAACAGGAAAAATTAAACATTTGAGCAGAAGTCTCGTAGCTGTCGAAAGTATTTTTGGGTGGTGACTCTAAAGCTGTAAGGAAAAAAGACATTTTGTTGACACTCAGTTTAACTGTAGAAGATAATTTGATTTCAGATTATATAAAGAAATTTTACGATTTAGAGGCTTCTGGTTTAATTGATGAGAAAAAAGAACTTGATCCCTCGGAAAATGAGATTTTGAAAGAATTTGAGTGCAATATTATCTACAAAAATCAATGTTATGAAGTTAATTTACCGTGGAAGTTTGAAACTAGGCAACTAAATAACAACAAAAAGAATGTGGAAAACAGATTTACCCGAATGAGAAAGAGATTCTTAAAAAAATCCCAATTTGTTTCTTGAATATCAGGATATATTACAAAATTATTTAAAGGAAAATATCATTGAGGCAGTCCCTAATCCTGATACTGACACTAACAATATTGCTTTTTATCTTCCGCATCGTGAAGTTATCCGGAAATATCATTCTACGAGCCAATTGCGAATTGTTTTTGATGGTTTAGCTCATGAGGAAAAATGTCCCTCTCTAAATAGTTGTTTGCACATAGTACCAAATCTTTATCCTGATATTTTTGATATTCTATTGAGATTTCGATTTGATGCAGTTGCATTTACTGCTGACATGAAGCAGGCATTTCTGCAAATAATGCTAAACGAAAAAGATAGAGGTGTTACGAGATTCTTATTTACAGAAAATCCCTCTGATGAAGCCTCTCTCTGTTTATAGATTTACGCGAGTTTTGTTTGGCATAAGTAGTAGTCCATTTCTATTGTGTGCTACTATAAAATATCATTTGAAAAAATATTCGAAAATTTATACAGATACAGTAGACTTCTTAAATGAAAATGTCCATGTTGATGATATAATAGGTAGTCGACCAACTGTAGACCAGGCTCTAAATGTCTCTTTGGAAACAAAAAAAAATTTCGAGGATGCCAGTATTTCGCTCCATAAATCGAAAACTAATTCTAAGGCTTTATACAACGCGTGGCAGGATAATGGCATAATTTCGAATTAAAGTCCCAATCCTGAATCATTTGTAGGAGAAAAATTGCCTTGTAAGATATTAGGTATAGCTTGGGACAATGATCAAGACCTACTGTATTTTCACACTAAAGGTTTATTAGAATTTGTAACTAAAGGAATAGATACAAAAAGATTCATATTTCAGGTTCTTGGTCGAATCTTTGATCCAATTGGATTTTTAGGACCTTTTACATTGAGAATAAAATTTTTAATGCAGCAAGTGTGGTCCTCAGGTATACTCGTAGATTAGGATGAACAGTTACCAGAGGAAATGGTGTCATTGTGGTCAAAATGGTGTAATGAAATTGTAGAACTAAATGATTTTCAAATTCTTCGTTGTTATTTTCCTGGAATTTCTGCAAGTAGTTAAAAAAAATTTGAACTTCATGTTTTTGTGATGCAAGTATCAAAGCCTATGGCACTGTGGCTTACCTTTGCTTAGTCACATATGATGAAAAAATATCAACTACATTTATCTCCTCGAAAAACAGGATAGCTCCTCTGAAAAAGTTAACACTTCCTGAACTCGAACTAATGAGAGCTTTGTTATTCGCTAGATTAAGCAGTAATATTTTGAAAGCCTTAAAACTTGACATAACTTGTTATTACTGGACAGATTCAAAAATAACTCATTTTTGGATTAAGGGGCTACCTGAAAAATTTAAAACCTTTGTTAAGAATAGAGTTGCAGAAATCCAAAGACAAACTTCTTCTGCGAATTGGCATCATTGCCCTGGAGCAGACAATCCTGCAGATATTGTTTCAAGAGGTTCAACAATTTCAAAATTAATAAATGAAAGGTTTTGGTTACATGGACCAGATTGGCTCAGCTTACCTTCTGAATTTTGGCCTAGACCTGATAATGAACAAAAGATCGAGATTGAGGAGTTAGAATATAAGAAGAATCTTAGAGATGTAATTCAGTGTGAATGCATAGTTCAAGAACCAGAAAATTCCATAGATATAAAAAAGTATAGTAATCTAGAAAAATTAGTTAGAATCTCTGCTAATGTAAGAAGATTTGTAAACATTCTCAAAAATTCGACAAAAAATCATGGTCCTTTGAGTACAGAAGAGTTAATAGAAGCAGAGAATTTTCTTGTCAAAAATGAACAAAGGCGCTTTTTTAAAGAAGAAATCAAAGCATTAAAAACAACAAACCCTTGAATAAAGATTCTCCCTTGGTTAACTTTCTTCCATTTTTAGATGAAGACAAAATCCTAAAGCTTGGAGGAAGATTGAATTTTAGTGACTTAACCCTTGACGGGAAACATCCGAAAATTTTACCTAAAGAGTCTTGGTTAACACAACTGATTGTTTATCGACATCATGAGAGAGCAATGCACGGTGGAACAGCTTGTACTTTATCAAAAATTAGGAAACAATTCTGGATCATAAAAGGAAGACAACTAGTAAAGAAAATTATCAAAAATTGTATGATATGTTGCAAGTACACTGCTAAGAATTCGAATCAAATAAGTGCTCCTTTACCAAGAGATCGTTCATCTGAATCTCCACCCTTTTCGATTTGTGGACTGGATTTTGCTGGTCCTATTTATGTAAAAGAAGGAACTGATATCAAGAAAACTTACATAGTTTTATTTACTTGTGCTATTACAAGAGCCCTTCATTTAGAACTTGTGAAAGATATGACTACAGATTCCTTTTTGCTAGCATTTAGATGGAAAAAAAGGGAAAGGAGGAAAAAGCAATTGTAAAGTGATTTTTTCTGACAATGCCAAAACCTTCAAGAGAGCAAAGCAAGAAATTGAACAGTTGTACAAGATCTTAGCCGATAATTTGCTCCTCACATTTTTTGCCGAAGAACGAATTATTTGGAAGAATATTGTTGAAAGAGCAGCCTGGTGGGGCGGTTTCTATGAACATCTAAGATCTCTGAAAGACTGTATTAGAAAAATTCTTGGAAAAGCCTTATTAAATCAAGATGAGATGTCAACTTTGCTAGTAGAAGTTGAAGCCGTTCTAAATTTACGTCCCATCACATATGTGTACACGGAAAATGACGAACCAAGTCCTTTGACTCCAATGGATTTTTTAACCGTCAGAAGACCAATTACTTACCCTGTAAATTTTAGTGATATCGAAAATGCTTCAACTAGGTTAACTGCATTACGACAAAAGAAGTATCAGTCACTGCTACTAAAACAACTGTGGTCAAAATGGAAGCATCAATATCTCATGGACTTGAGAACAGCCCATTCAGTAAAAAATCCCACCGCTCAACCCGAGCTAAAAACTGGAGATGTAGTTCTAATAGATGAGGATACAAAAAATAAACTATTGTGGAAAATTGGCTAAATCAAAAAGGTAATAATTGGAAGGGATAATCAAATTCGATCCTATGAAATAAGAACGGGTAATGGTATTTTAAAAAGAACTATACAACATTTGTATCCCTTAGAAATGGTTTAAGACTTTATAACTGGAAAAAAGACTTTTTTTTTTTTTTTTTTTCTTTTGGAACTCTAATTTTTATTACATATCCTCATCATTTTTTTTTTTTCTTTACATGTAAGATCCTTTTAAGATGATGATAATTTTCAAATTAAAAAAATAATAATAATCTCATAAGGTGTTCAAATATGCAAGAAATTTGAATAAGTATGCTATTTTGTTTATTATTGAAATTTTAATTAGCGTTATCTAGTATCTGTATTTTGATTTTTGCTAAACAACTTAGAATTGAATTATTGAATATCAAGTTGATATACACTTATTGATTATAGAAATGTTTTGAAAATAATAATAATAATTTGATGTTGATTCTTCCAGAATATTTTTTGACATTATTATATTTAGATGAAAATAGATTTTGATTATCAGTACTTACTGATTTTTGCTAATAATTAGATGCATCTAATTGGGCGGGAAGTGTGTGGAAAATATCTTCCCAAACAATTGGATGCATGAAAGTCACTAGATGGCGCTATGCGTCCAGTGACTTACTTTTTCACTTTGACATTTTTTTAGATTTTCTGGAAGCACGAGCAGAACACGTTTAACTTTCGACCTCATAGCATCAAAGCTATGTTAGATTTTAGAATTCTTGTTCCTTTACGGAACCTTTACACAATATTTTTGTTCTTTTTAATTTGATTTATTTAATTATTTCTGTAAATATGTAAATTTAATCTTCATTTGTAAATAAGCATGTAATAGTATTAAATAGCATTTTTAAAATATTAGAGCCTAACTGTGCATCATTTGAAATCGAAAGTGTATATTTTTTCTTCAAACCATAAGTGCTAGATTCTCTAAATTTCATAAAGTTCGTGTGATGGTGATTTATAACATGTATATATATATTTTTTTTTAAGTTCATTTGAATAAGGTGTTTAGTTGCTGTCGCACATTAAATAATTTGAGCCCATAAGCCCTAGTGATAAACAATTTTTATTTGTGTCCCTGTAAAACTCTGTAAATGCTAGAGTCACTAAAATCTATACAGTTTGTGTGATGGTAACCTAAAACATGTATATAATTTTTCAACTCAAAAGGATAAGTAATTTTGATGCTATCGCACTTTAAATAATTTCACCTTATATACCATAATCATACGGAATTATTTGTTGTGTCCCTGTAAAAAAACTATAAGTACTAGATTCATCAAAACCTATACAGAGCATGGAACTGTGACCTATAATATGTGTATAAATTTTTTGCTCAATTGAATAAGGCGTTTAGACACTCGCACTTTTAAAAATTTGGTCCCATAGGCCATAATGATATAGAATTTTTCTTTGTGTCCCTGTAAAAAACTATAGGAGCTAGATTCACCAAACTCTATGCAATTCGTTCAACTGTGACCTATAACATGTGCATAAATTTTTTTCTCATTTTTTTAGGGCGTTCAGACGCTATCGCACTTTTAAAAAATTGTTCCCATAGGCCGTAATGATTAGGAATATTTCTTTGTGTCCCTGTAAAAAAACTATAAGTGCTTGATTCACCAAAATCAATAGGGTTCGTGCTATGGTGACTTACAACATATGTACTAACTTTCAGCTCATTCGAACAAAGCATTTAGACATTAGCGTGTTCACTCACTCACACGCATACATACACACACCATCGTAAAAATAGTGAAAACGTACTCAGGGAACCTTAAACGTATGGAAATATCAAAATCTCAAATTCGTATTTTTGACATGATTACAATACTTTCCTTACATATCTACGTTCGGAAAGTAAAAGTCCTTCCAGTGATATTTTTTTAAAAAGAAAATACATTTTAGTTATACAAGAATTGTGCATATAGTACATACTATACTATGTTTTTGGAAAAAAAAAGTTCATTATTCGACAGCCGAATATTTGGCTATAATTTGGCCGATTAATTGGTATTCGGTTATTCAGCCAAACCATTGTTCGTTGCATCTCTACAATTGACAATAACATTTTTTCCGAACACCATTATTAAGTTGAATATAAAAAAGCTGCTTTTTAAGCCATTGATACAAAAAAAAAACTGTTTGCTATAACTTATAAATAAAGACTGCGAGACAAATGTTGAAAATTTCTCGTATCTTTTGCGCTTAAGCAAACAATTTGACATTCAATATAGAGAGAAATTAATTAAATAATATACCTTCTTTTATAGAACTGGATGAGTAATTTATGAAATTGTAGCGATAATTCAATAGCAAAAGCAGTTTATAGCTAAATAGTAAAGAAAATACTTTCTAAGCAAGAATATTTTGGAAATACAATCAACTCCCTGTAATCCACAAAAGTTTTGTCCAAAGGTTGTGCAGATTATACATCTTTGTTTACGTTTTTTTTTTTTTTTTTTTTTTTTTCAGATACAACGCCAGTTATTATTTCATAAATAGACATTAAAATAAAGACATTTTATTCTCATAAATTTCAGAATAAAATATTTCTTCAATATTAATAAAATTGCAAATTCATATGTGAAAGTAAATAATTTGAGTATATTCAGATAATACATATTTATTTTAAAAATACAAATAAAAATATTTTTTAAGTGCAGGAATAAGTATTTATCATTGTTTGTTTTTAATTTTGTTAAATATTGATGTAATAGTAGTTTAATTTTATTTTTATTTTTATTTTTTTGTTTACATTAAAAATTTAATTGCAGATTAAAGAGAGTTGATTGAACTCATTTGTGAAACATTTAAAATGAATATTTATTGAAAAACCTAAAAAAAAAAAAAAGAAAAAAAGAAAAATCACTCAGAATCATTGCAGTTAAAATGATAATTTTGGTTAAGTAATCTTTTAAAGACCTTTTTGATCAAGTAATATTACTTTAATTATATTTTTAAGTTTAAAACAGAACATACGTAATTTAAATTTATTTCTTTTGCTAGAAATAATTTTTAAAAAAGACGAAATTTTAATAAATTTGTCAGTTCGTTTCTCTTTTGGAAATATATTAAAAAAGTATTATGTAATAATTGTAATGAACAGAAGCAGTATTTCCTGAAAATAAAATTACTCTTGCATTTAAAACTAGTTTATACAATATACTTATTGACATTTTAAGTATTATGTATATGTATGTTCAATGTGTTAACCCTAACTTCCATTTTGAAAATGACTGGTTTTGTTTACTTTTAAAATTCCCAATATTCCCCAAAGTTCCAGGTTTATTCCCATTGTTCAAAAACTGTGGGTTTTTTGCAACACTGCATATAATATACAAGCTTGTATAATAAACAGGCAACTCTTTCGTTGATTAATTTTGAACTATATTTACTATAAAGCTATTCAGAAATATTGGTTTTGTAAGAAATTCTTAAGAGCATTAAAATTTACTTGTATTTTGAGGGAAAGGATTTGCTCGCCAAATCACATGCACTTATTGTCTTTTTGCATCAAAATTCGAAAGTATTTTATTTTTTTACAAACTTTTATTGGGATTCCGCCAATAAATTTGACTGATCTTGTATTACCTATGTAAGTAGTATCGCTGTAAATTTTTCACAATATTCAGAGTATGTGTTTTAAAGAGACCTTCCTTGTCAGTTTTAAAGACTGTCCACTGACCTAACACCCCCTGTTGACCAACCTCAGTAGGGATAGATGATAACATACTATACAAATGGGTATTTTACGATAGCGGACAATTTGAGTATTTAAAAGAAAGTACAAAAAAAAAAAAAATTCCTTCACTTCCTGTTCAAAAAATGACCGTAGAGGGATGGATAAACCCAAACAAATCAGTTCTTTTTTCATAGATGTCCTGAATGTTCACATGCATCTAATGGAAGTGTTTATTACACTTTATTTTGAATCTTATCATTTGATTATGGAATTGGATATCAGAGAAAGACATCTTTAAAATAATTTGGTTTGAGACGGAAATATCTAGCTAAAAATTTACTCTCATTTTTCTATTGAAAATATCTGATTTCATTTTCATTTTACAAAATTTTCTTATACCTTAGACATGGATGAAAATTCTGACAATATTTAAAAAAAAAATGGATGGGAAATTTCTTATGATAACTTTAAAAGATGAAAAGGGCTGTATAAAAGCGAAACGAGAAAAATAGTTCACAAAACATAATTATAAGTAAATGTCATTAGGTACGTTTATGTACTCTTTCTTTTAATAGTTTATTCAATTAAGAAATTAATACCTTAAAGATAAATAAAAGGCATTAGACAAAGGAGCCTTAATAACATGTAAAAGGATTTTTAAACTTCAAACTGCATTTATGCAGGTATGTCTATAAAAGTACATTATATATATATATATATATATATAATATTAAAATACAGCATCACAATGAAACAGTAGAGAATTCCAATCAAATAAATATATAGGTTTATATTTTTATGAAAAACAAATTACTTCTTAAAAATTTATAATGTGTAAGATATCATCAGTTTTTTTTAACAGTTTGTGGACATTTAGACATTAAAACATGAGTTGGTATAAGTAGACTGCTCAGTTCCTTGTCATATATTTGTTCTCGTAAATTTCTACTGTAGGACATATTGTACTCATAGTAAGAGAAATAAATTTGTCCGATCAACCAGCACGGCTGAAAATTGAAATCTCCCACCCACTAAGCTATCCTCCCCAAACTTCTATACATTTATATTATAATTTATTGATTTCATTAGAGTCAGATTCATATTTTAGTTTTCATAAAATTCTATATACTATTTCCAATGCAATAATCTACATAATGCAAGTTTATGTGAAATAGGGAAATACTTCACACAAACTTGCAATTAACAAATTGATTACAGATGGATACCATAATTCATTTTGTGATTTTCAGATTACTCACACCTTAAATTACCAAAACTACTGATGAGGAACTAAAAAAATAAAATGAGATAATCTAACTGAACAAAGTAAATTAATTTTTCTGTAATTGTTTGTGTTACCTAATCAGATAGAATGATGCCATTATATAATAATTGCATTTTTTAAAGAGTAATTCAAAATTAGGATGAAAGCTTATTTCCAAGAAAATTTTTATTTTACATGTTTATTTTCTAATTATTTATGAATTCCTAATTGCCTAAATATTTTTATTTAAATGTCATAATATGTTGATTACAATCTTTGAGTAAATTATTAACTCATTTATTCTTAGTGAGAAAAAGTATATTTTGAAAGTATGTAAAATATACTATTTTAATCACGAGTATATTATATACCTTTTTTCTTTTTTTTTTTTTTTAAGTATATTGCCCAATGCCCATCTCTGCTGATACGCTACTTGGAAAAACATTAAATTTCAATTCAGTTGGCAGAAAATGTACTTACAAACTATATCTATAATGAGCTCTGTGATCCTATGTGTCTTTCCCATTTTTGACATTTTATTATGTAAAAATTAATGTTTCATTGCGTCTAAAAAAAAAAAAAAAAAAAAAAAAAAAACTGTTCATGTTACAGCATTTATTATCAATATATAAAATACTAACTATAAATCGTAACTCAGAATTTAATTACAATTATAACATGACACTAGCTTTGTTTTATGTTGCAGATCTAATTTTGTGACCTGTAATTTTATAAAAATGGAAATGGAAAAGTCTGAAAATTTTATGTTTAAAAAAGACTGGAAACCCTGATTTTTGAACTCCTAGCTGGATCATTTATTGTTCTATAATATACCGATGGTTTTAAAAGATATGAAAGAAAAAAAAATACAATTTGGTGCTGTACCTGCAGAATTGCTTTTATGAAAGGCATCAATACAGAATATATCCACTGTTAAATGTAAGGCTGGATATCAAAAATTTGATTTTGCTATGCTTCTCGTAGTGTTTTATATTGGAGATACATCAGTTTGTTTTATTGAGGGGTTGGATAGAGACTTATTTGTTTTAATTGACACTAACCATTTATAGCATAGATATTTGATGAATTGATTTTTTTTAAAGAGCAGAAAATGACCAGGCCAGGATTCAAGCTTGGGACCTTTGCGTTAATGTCCCAATGTTCTAACTAAGCTATTTCAGCCAATATTTCACTGCTTAATTTGCTTATATATTTAAAAAAAAAAACTGTTAAGAGCAAAAAGTGATAAGAACAAGCCCCGTGGCAGAAACACGGCGACATTGTCGCAGAACAGCACTGAGTCCTTGCAGAAAGGTTTTTCTTTTAGGAACAAAAAATTTTGAAAGATAAAAAATTTCAATGCAGTAACGTGGCTAAAACTGTTTTGCAGTATAAGTTTCGTTTTTGCAGAAGTTCGTTTCTGCAGAAAGGTACCAAAGGGTTACATTATACAGCGATGCAACAACGGAAAAAAAAACATCGAACGCTGTGTGCTCTGCGCGCTCTAACATAATGGAGATACGCGTACGGGACGCGTATCTCCGAAATGTTGGCGCACGCAGAACAAATTCACAATTTTTCGCCAGAGAATGCGATTTTCGCCAAATCTGGAAGTGCAAAGAGAAACTTCACGCCGCTTAACCTGTATAAATAAACATCTGGCGTTTTTCTTTCTTTCTTTTTTCTTTTATTATTATTATTATTTTTTTTTTTCTGATGATGATTAATGTAGGATTTAATTCGCAAAACGAAACATATCTTGAAATTAAGAAATAGTTTTCCGAATAGAGAAGTAGATAATAATAATTGTAATATATTAGCATTGAGATCCGATTTCATGTGTAAGGCCAAAAAGTTTGTAAAAATTGTTCAAACAAATTACAAATTCTTAGTAAAATGCATGAAGAATGTTCATAAGTCCAAATCAGTAGTACGCCATTTTACATTTCAACTATTTTTATTATCATTTTGTATTTAAATTTTTAAAATGTACGACTTTATAAAATATTTCTCTTACGATGCAGTGCTTGAATTTTCATAAATTATCACCTTATATTTATCTATTATGTATTTTTAAAGAACATCTTAATCATAATAAAATAGATATTTTGTGTTAAATTTTATGGTTGAAATTCATAAAATTTTCTGCGTATAATTTCCTCCTCGGACATGTCCATTTCTCATTCTTTACCCCCCCCCCAACCCCAACATACAAAGTTATAAAATAAAACGTTAAACATTTTATTAATGCTATCCTATTTGTTTTTCAGAAATCATAAACATTCTAACTTAATATGTTATACAAATCAAAGTAATAATGATGCCCATAACCATTCTCATCCTATATTTATTGTTACTAATTTCTATTGAGAGCGAAATGTATTCATATTAAAAGGAATGGGTATGATAGAACACTCAACACAGTCGCAGACTGAAATGCCGCACCTCATAGGCTACCCTCTATCCGATTCGATACATTTGACTTATCGTAATTAAATGACTAATTTTATTAGGATTGTTTTCGTACATTAATTTCCAACACAACTGATCCCCATATTGCAAGTTCGTGGGAAGTATTGGCCTAATTTGTCAAATGAAGGAAACACAATTTTCAATTACTAAAGTTTCAAATTAAAATGTTCATATTTAATGAAGTGTATTAAAAAATATTTTTTAACATATTAGTCTGACATGTTTACGACAAAATATTGGCATAATGGACGTATAAACGAAATTTTGCTCTATTTTGCCATGTTAAAAAGAAAACGAAAAATTTTGAATAACATGCGAAGTTTACAACTTACATTGTTCCAAAGCAGTACTGTCCTTATCAATAACATAAGTGATATTTAAAAACTGATGCACCCATTTTACAAACTCAATATCTATAATACACACAGACAAGTCACATAAACCAACCACTAAAAACATAATTTTTGGATTCAGGAAACCTCAAAACATATAAATGTAACAAAAATTCAATTTCGAAAACTTGATCCGAAAACAATACTTTCGCGACCTTTTACGGATATGATAAAGTAAATTAGAATAAGAGAATAATTTTAAATTAATTAAACTTTAATTGCATTTATTACATTGATTTTTATTTATAAAAAGAAATGCTTTCATTTAATTTGGGGTAGCCCTGTATATTTACTATATATTTTACAAAAACAATATAGTGTACTAATTTAGCACAGAATTTAAAACACATAGCACGACATGAAATGACCTTTCAGAATGATGAATTCCATTGATGAATTCCTTTGATGAATTCCATTGTATGAATATATATGAATTCTTTTGTGGGGTTCTGTGTAAACTTCTAATAAAGGATATACATTCTACATTGTATACGAAACATTCTTTCATGCACATAAAATATAAGTTCAATTTATTTTATTTTGTTTCATCCAAAAATATTAAATTGTATTTACAAGAAAATTCACACATAGACTTAATGAATTTTAATTCTTTTCTTAGTCACTGTACACGAATTACTTAATATTTCATCCGAGTCCCAATATCTATTCTTGAGGTATGGTGATAACAAACACACAGACACACACATTCAGGCAACCGCTAAAAACCTAATTTTTTGTTTCAGGATATTTAAGCAAATGTAGCAAAAACTCAATTTCGAAAATCTGAATCAAAAATAAAACTTTTCTTACAATATATGGGTAAAATAAACTAAATAATGATGCGTAATAATGATAATCTGGTGTGTCACTCACACGACTTTCTTTTTTACCCTGCATTTCAATATTATAATGACAGATTGCACATTAAATCTTAAGATCAATAGCGTAAGAATGTAAAGTTTAATGTGCTTTTCAAATAATCTAAAATAGGTTTAGAAACAATTTTATTTGACGAAGAGAAAGTAAATAATAATAATAATAATAATAATAAAATAATAAAACAGAATAAAATAAAATAAAATAAATGTATTTCAAGGATAATTTTAAAAGCTTTAAAATTAGAATATTATAATTTTATTTCTTCATTAATCTTGCTAAATTAAATTTAAAGGGTGGAGGATTTCTAATAAATTTTTGCATTAAATATATTATTTAAGAATTACGATACTAAAACTCCATTGACACATTTTTAATAGTTTATTCTCTTGGGGGGAAAAAAAAAGATTGCTCGAATCCTTAACGAATCGTGAATGAAGTGGAAAGAAGGGTTGCTTTGCGACAGAGAGGGTTTTGGCGCGAGCTACAAAAATTCGCCAGGTTGGCCTGTACGCGCCAACATTTCGGAGATACGCGTACGGGACAGCAGAAGTATTCCCTTTACGCACATGATCTGTGACCGCGCTCTGTCTTGCTTGTTTTCGTTTGTTATCTGATGCGATTTCTCTTCTGTTTCTATTTCAAACTATCCGCGGGGGTCTTTGAAGGAAGCTGCCTTTCCCTTTTAAATAAATTTCTAATATTCATTCCTGTAATTCACCCCCCCCCCTTTTTTTTTCCTTGTTTCACACAATTAACGGCCCTCTTCACTTACCGTCGCCGGAAGCCCGAGCCAATGTTATTCTATGGGAAATTTTCTTTACTACTCATTAAGTAATAGATATTTTTTAAATTCTGTTTCCACATTCAGAAAATTCCCAATTGTTAAATTGACGCACCTTTTTTAAAAACGTATTTTTTTTTAATTTTTACTATTTTATTTTGAAATATCAAAATGGAAAATTTCACATAGTGAAAATTCGTATTTTACAGCTTCAAAATAAAATATTAAAAAAAAAAAAAAAAAAAAAATACTTTTTTAAAAAAGGCGCGTCAATTTAACAGTTGAGAATTTTCTGAATGTGAAAACAGAATTTAAAAATATTTATTATTCAATGAGTAATAAGTAAAGAAAATTTCCCGTAGAATAACATTAGCTTCGGCTTCTGGCAACGGTGAGTGAAGCGGGCCCTTAAAAGGATATCGTGGTCCGATCATTATGAACTTTCGATTTTGTTTTTTTTTTACAAATGCTATGCAAAAAACATATTCATGGATTTTTTTTTTTTTTCTTATCCATAAAATTGCCTCAACGTCTCTTGAAAATAGGAAAAATAACAGATCAATTAATTACTTTTATAATCTAACTGAAAACTACACGCAATGTTTTGATTTTCATTTTTAAAAAAATTGAAGGTTCAGTTATATAGCTGAAGAGGCTTTAAAAAATAAAACTTAAAATAACTCTCTTTTAAATTATTAGAAATAAATAATGTATTCAAAGCTATTGAATTTTAACGATGATGGCAAGGTGTGCATGTTAAGGTAAATGTCTGTGTTAGGGTTTCTAAGACTGGGAGCAGTATCCTGTGTGGGAGACTTTCTAAGGTGTCTTAATCTGTATTTACATGAGTTTCGAAGAAAATCACAGAAAAATCCGACTTAAACGAATGAAGTGTTCTCCATGGGAAATTTACTAAAATGTTTCAGTCCGTATTCATATGAGTTTCAGAGAAAATAACGGAAAACTCCGAACTTTAACGACGAAGTATTTGCCATTGGAGAAAGAAAAGGAATATTTTCTGTAACATTTGTTGAGATAATTGAAAACTTGATAACTCAGTTTTTATAATGCAGGGGTAATTCTAAGAAAATTTTAGATATGAAAACTAGTTTTTCACAAAAATCTTTTTAAATTATTCTTCACGAGAATTGCACGATAAAATTTCGTATTTTGAAGTCAGCCGCAGAAATATGACATATTTCAGTAATTAAAAAAAAAAAAAAAAAAAAATCTGAATTGTGAGATTTAAATAAATTTCATGTTTTTCGCAAAATAATACCAATTTTAGCAATTAATTTCAATTACGTAATTTTTTATAATTAGCAATAAAATAATTCATTATTTCAGTAAATGGCCACAAAATTGTTCCATATGCCGCAAATCATCTTTGAAAAAGACAAGAATTTCGCCGATTAGCATCGAAATAAAGCTTATTTCAACAATTAATTCATATTAAATATAAATTTTGTTAATTCGCGGAAAATTGATTGTATATTTCCATTTCCACTATCGGCTACAAAAATATCACAATTTACGAAAATCAGATTTTAAAAAATTGCAATCTTTATCGACATACATAAGCAGCTAAATAATAGAATATTAAACGTAAATGTTTTACTATTAGGGGTGAAGCGATCCCGTATTTCCGAAATCTACTGTAAAATTGTTCTGTATTTCGAGATTCAGTTTTGAAAATAAAAGTGCAAATTTTGTTGCTTAGCGGCAAAATAATTAAGTATTCGGGATTCAGCTTTCAAAAGAATGCTAATTTCATTGATTGCTAGCTAAAATATTAGCATGTTTCTGCAATCGCCGCATAGTAAAAATGCGAATTTCGAGAATCAGCTTTGAAAAAAGCATGATCATTATCGATTAACTAGAAAATAAATTAGTTGCAATTTTACATAAATGTTTGACGATTAGCGGCGAAATGGTCCGGTATTTTTGGTTTCAATTGCAAAAGTATTGCATAATTTGTGACTATTCAGCTTTGAAAAAAGTACGAATTTCATCGATTTTCAGTATATAGGAATTCAGCTTTGAAAAGGGCACAGATTTCATTGATTAGTAGCCAAATATTTGCATATCTTGGCAACTAATTGCAATAATATCGCGAATTTCAAGAATAAACTTTTGGGAAAAAAAAAGTGAATTAATATGAATTACGCGCGAAATTATGGTGTATATTATCAATTATTCACGATTAAATGTAGATTTTGTAAATTTGTAGCAAAATAATTACGTATTTCAGTAACTGTCCGTAAAAATTTTTGCGAATTTCCGTAATCAGTTTACTGATTAGCCAGCGGCAAAAATAACATATTTACGTAGTTAGTGGTAATTAAGAGTGAAATCTATCCATATTTCAGCAATTGGCTGTAAACTTAACGCATATTTTCATTAACCAACAGCAACTTAGAAAAAAAAAAAAAAAAAAGTACAAGGTTGTGTAGATTGACAGCTAAATAGTAGCCTTTTACAGCAGTTAATTGCAATTGAACATAAATTTTGTCAGTTAGTAGTGAAATTGTAGCTCTCAGGATGTATATTTCGTTTGGGTTTATTTATTTATTTTTTCATACATTAAAAAAAAAAAAAAAAAAAAAGTCTTCCAGTTTTCTTTTTTTCTCTTATATTTTTCCCTTTTTTTTTTTTTTAACTGTAAGTTCCTATTTTCCTTTCCCATTATTTTTTGTCTAAAGTTCCTCTTAGTCCCCGAATTAATAAAACAAAATTCAAAATTTATTTTTTTTTAAATGTTCCCTTTTATTTAACTAATTTTTTCTTTCGATTTTATACTATTATAGTTTCACAATATATTCTAAAAAACTCATTTGGTTATCATTTTGTTGATTCATTGATAAGTTATTGTGTAAAAATATTTTTATGAATACTAAAAATTTGTATTAAATTTGTAAAAATTATTTTTGTTAATTAAAACATTTCATACCATAACACTCTTATTCTTATTTTTTTCTGTTTTTTCTACAACAATAATTAAAATAAGGTCAGGGTGCTTCATTAACTTTGTAAGTTAGTACATTAAAATATGATTTACTTTTTCATATTATTGTTTTATCTTGTTAAAATATTACAAATTTTAACAAAATTAAATAGAGCAAATAACTCTTCATTGTTTCTTCAGAAATTCTAGCTGCAGGCAAAGTAACATTTTCAAATGTTAATGTTTTAATTTCTGTCTTCCTATGAATCATTTTATTTATTCGGTTAATTTTAATTGTCTTACAGTTGTTTCGTAAAGATTATAATCCCTCCACCCTCCACCCCTTCTTTTATTGTTCTTATTAAAAAAAAAAAAAAAAAATACCCCAGAGGTACAGGACACCATGTTAATTCTGTGAAAAAAGCATCATGTCCTTTGTGTGCACTTTTAGATTTACATAGAAGCATTAAGTACTAATATACAGTTACTATAAAGAAAAAAAATCTGGAGTGACTCCACTCGACTTTCCGAACATTGAGTAATTAATGGTTCTGTTGATAAAGTAAAGTAAGAGGAGTCGTTAAATAAACAAAAGAGAGAAAATTATAACAGGGAGTTTGAGTACTTTTCTTTATATAGTACATGATGTTTAATTTAACGCTATTTTACCGAGCACTTAGATCATAATAATAAAGAATACTTTGTTGTGTCCCTGTAAAATCCTACAAATGCTAGATTCACCAAAATGTTTATAGTTAGCGCAACAGTGACTTATAATATTTATATAAATTTTCAGCTCCATCGGATAAGGCATTTAGACGCTATCGTACTTTAAAATTTGAGTCCATATGCCACAATGATAAAGAAATTTGCATTTTATCCCTGGAAAAGAACCATAAGTGCTGGATTATCTAAAGTTCAAAAAGTTCGTGTTCGTGTGACGGTGACGTACAACATGTATATAAATTTTTAGTTCATTTGAATAAGGCGTTTAATCGCTGTCGCACTTTAAATAATTTGAGCCCATTGGTCTTAATGATGAACAATTTTTATTTGTGTTCTTGTAAAACTCTTTAAGTCCTAGGGTCACCAAAATCTATATAGTCTGTGTGATGGCGGCCTATATATAAAACTCGAATATAAATTTTCCACTCCAACTCCAACGGATAAGGCATTTAGATGCTATCGCACTTTAAATAATTTTACCCCATAGGCCATAATGATACAGAATTATTTGTTGTGTCCCTGTAAAAACACTAGAAGTGCTAGATTCACCAAAATCTATGCATTCCATGCAACTATTACCTATAATATGTGTATAAATTGTTTGCTCAGTTTAATAAGGCGTTTAGATGCTATCGCACTTTTTAAAATCTGGTCCCATAGGCAATAATGATAAAGAATTTTTCTTTGTATCCCTGTAAAAAAAAACTATAAGTGTTAGATTCCTCAAAATCAATAGGGTTCGTGCTACGTTGACTTGCAACATGCGTACCAACTTACAGCTCATTCGAGCAAAGCGTTTAGACGCTAGCGTGTTCACTCTCGCACATACACACATACATACATACATCATCGTAAAAATAGTGAAAACGGACTCAGGGGACCTCAAAACATATAGAAACACCAAAATCTCGAATTCAGATTTTTGACTTGATTACAATCCTTACATATGTATGTTCGGAAAGTAAAAATTATTAGTATATGATTATATTATAATTATAGTATACAAAATTATATTAAAATTACTAGTCTAAATAGTAACAAAACTACATTGCATACTATAACAATATTTTTTATGTATTGAAACTTAAAAATCCACTATTTCTCATATCTTGACAATGTACAAAAAAGGAAAATCTGAAGTGACTCCACTCGACTTTCCGAACATTGAGTAATTAACAGTTTTGTAGATAAAGTAAAGAAAGAGAAATTCTTAAACAAACAAAAGAGAGAAAACCATAATAGAGTGTTTGAGTATTTTTCTCCATATATTACACGATGTTTTATTTAACGCTACTGAACTTTGAGCCCATAGATCATAATGATAAAGAATTTTTCGTTGTGTCCCTGTAAAAACCTATAAATGCTAGATTCACCAAAATGCTTATAGTTAGTGCAACAGTGATTTATAATATTCATATAAATTTTCAGATCAATTAAATAAGGCGTTTAGATACTATCGCACTTTTAAAAATTTGGTCCTATAGGCCATAATGATAAAGAAATTTTCTTTATGTCCCTGTAAAAAAACTGTAAGTGCTAAATTCACCAAAACCTATACAGTTAGTGAAACTGTGACCTATAACATGTGTACAAATTTTTTGCTCAGATTAATAAGGCGTTTAGACGCTATCACACTTTTAAAAATTTGGCCCCATAGGACATAATGATAAAGAATTTTTCTTTGTGTCCCTGTAAAAACTATAAATGCTAGATTCTCCAAAATCTATACAGATTGCGTATCTGTGACCTATAATATGTGTATAAATTCTGTGCTCAATTGAATAAGGCGTTTAAAGAATAAGGCGTTAAAAAAACTATAAGTGCTAAATTTATCAAAATAAATAAGGTTCGTGCTATGGTGACTTGCAACACCCGTACGCGTATCTCCGAAATGTTGGCGCATACAGGCGAACCTGGGGAATTTTTGTAGCTCGCGCCAAAACACTCTCTGCCGCAAAGCAACCCTTCTTTCCACTTCATTCACGATTCGTTAAGGATTCGAGCAATCTTTTTTTTTTTTTTTTCCAAGAGAATAAACTATTAAAAATGTGCCAATGGAGTTTTAGTATCGTAATTCTTAAATAATATATTTAATGCAAAACTTTATTAGAAATCCTTCACCCTTTAAATTTAATTTAGCAAGATTAATGAAGAAATAAAATTGTAATATTCTAATTTTAAAGCTTTTAAAATTGTTCATGAAATACATTTATTTATTTATTTTACTTTCTCTTACCAACATATATGGTAGAGAAAGTATTGTTTTGGGGGTCAAATTTTCGAAATTGAATTTTTGTTATATATACACGTTTTGAGGCTCCCTGAATCATAATTGTTAAAAATGTGTCAATGGAGTCTTTGTATCGTTATTTTTAGATAATATAATTTAATACCAAAATTTATTAGAAAACCCTTTAAATTTATTTTATCAAGATTAATGAAGAAGTATATTTGTAATATTATGATTTTAAAGCTTTTAAAATTATCCTTGAAATACATTTATTTTATTTTATTCTGTTTTATTATTATTTTTATTATTATTATTATTTACTTTCTCTTCGTCAAATAAAATTGTTTCTAAACCTATTTTAGATTATTTGAAAAGTACATTAAACTTTACATTCTTACGCTATTGATCTTAAGATTTAATGTGCAATCTGTCATTATAATATTGAAATGCAGGGTAAAAAAGAAAGTCGTGTGAGTGACACACCAGATTATCAATATTATGATCATTATTTAGTTTACTTTACCCATATATTGTAAGAAAAGTTTTGTTTTTGATTCAGATTTTCGAAATTGAGTTTTTGCTACATTTGCTTAAATATCCTGAAACAAAAAATTAGGTTTTTAGCGGTTGCCTGAATGTGTCTGTGTGTTTGTTATCACCATACCTCAAGAATAGATATTGGGACTCGGATGAAATACAGTAGAAGATCTTTATAACGCAAAGCTAAAAACACAAGGTTTTGCGTTATATAGAATTTTACCTGGTAAACATGGCCAAATATGTCTGAAACATATCAAAACAGAGTAGGTCATTTTAAAGTTACATTTCTTGGAACAAAAAATTAGGTGGATAATAAGTTTCATTCTAAAATTTACTTTATAAAGATGGTCCATATATGCCTTTACAAAATCTTTCATTATACTGCTCACTTAAAAAAAAAAAAAAAATTAATGATAGCAATTTTTTCATTAAAAATCTCTGAATTAAGCAGATAAAGAAAAACAAATGTATCACACTTACCTCTGAACAAAGTAACAGTTTTTTAAGGAAGTATTTCTTAACTGAAAAATTTATTGTTTATATCCAAAAAATTTTACGTTATATAAAGAATTGCATTATATAGAATTGCGTTATAAAGATCTTCTACTGTATTAAGTAATTCGTGTACAGTGACTAAGAAAAGAATTCAAATTCATTAAGTCTATGTGTGAATTTTCTGGTAAATACAATTTAATATTTTTGGATGAAACAAAATAAAATAAATTGAACTTATATTTTATGTGCATGAAAGAATGTTTCGTATACAATGTAGAATGTATATCCTTTATTAGAAGTTTACACAGAACCCCTCAAAAGAATTAAGATCTATTCATACAATGGAATTGCTGAAAGGTCATTTCATGTCGTGCTATGTGTTTTAAATTCTGTGCTAAATTAGTACACTATATTGTGTTTCTAAAATATATAGTAAATATACAGGGCTACCCCAAATTAAATGAAAGCATTTCTTTTTATAAATAAAAATGAATGTAATAAATGCAATTAAAGTTTAATTAATTTAAAATTATTCTCTTATTCTAATTTACTTTATCTTATCCGTAAAAGGTCGCGAAAGTATTGTTTTCGGATCAAGTTTTCGAAATTGAATTTTTGTTACATTTATATGTTTTGAGGTTTCCTGAATCCAAAAATTATGTTTTTAGTGGTTGGTTTATGTGACTTGTCTGTGTGTATTACAGATATTGAGTTTGTAAAATGGGTGCATCAGTTTTTAAATATCACTTATGTTATTGATAAGGACAATATTGCTTTGGAACAATGTAAGTTGTAAACTTCGCATGTTATTCAAAATTTACGTTTTCTTTTTAACATGGCAAAATAGAGCAAAATTTCGTTTAAACGTCCATTATGCCAATATTTTGTCGTAAACATGTCAGACTAATATTTTAAATATATTTTTTAATACACTTCATTAAATATGAACTATTTAATTTGAAACTTTAGTAATTAAAAATTGTGTTAACAAATTAGGCCAATACTTCCCACGAACTTGCAATATGGGGATCAGTTGTGTTGGAAATTAATGTACGAAAACAATCCTAATAAAATTAGTCATTTAATTACGATAAGTCAAATGTATCGAATCGGATAGAGGGTAGCCTATGAGGTGCGGCATTTCAGTCTGCGACTGTGTTGAGTGTTCTATCATACTCATTCCTTTTAATATGAAAACATTTCGCTCTCAATAGAAATTAGTAACAATAAATATAGGATGAGAATGGTTATGCGCATCATTATTACTTTGATTTGTATAACATATTAAGTTAGATTGTTTATGATTACTGAAAAACAAATAGAATAGCATTAATAAAATGTTTAACGTTTTATTTTATAACTTTGTATGTTGGGGTTGGGAGGGGGGGGGGTGTAAAGAATCTATTTTATTATGATTAAGATGTTCTTTAAAAATACATAATAGATAAATATAAGGTGATAATTTATGAAAATTCAAGCACTGAATCGTAAGAGAAATATTTTATAAAGTCGTACATTTTAAAAATTTAAATACAAAATGATAATAAAAATAGTTGAAATGTAAAATGGCGTACTACTGATTTGGACTTATGAACATTCTTCATGCATTTTACTAAGAATTTGTAATTTCTTTGAACAATTTTTACAAACTTTTTGGCCTTATACATGAAATCGGATCTCATTGCTAATATATTACCATTATTATTATCTATTTCTCTATTCGGATAACTATTTCTTAATTTCAAGATATGTTTCGTTTTGCGATTTAAATCCTACATTAATCATCAGAACAAAAAATAATAATAAAAAAAAGAAAGAAAGAAAAACGCTGGATGTTTATTTGTACAGGTTAAGCGGCTTAAGTTTCTCTTTGCACTTCCAGATTTGGCGAAAATCGCATTCTCTGGCGAAAAATTGTGAATTTGTTCTGCATGCGCCAACATTTCGGAGATACGCCACCCGTACCAACTTACAGCTCATTCGAGCAAAGCGTTTAGACGCTAACGTGTTCACTCACACCCATACACACACACATACATACATCATCGTAAAAAATAGTGAAAACGGACTCAGGGGACCTTGAAACGTATAGAAACATCAAAATCCCAAATTCGGATTTTTGACATGATTACAATACTTTCCTCCCTGTAGTGTTCGGAAAGTAAAAAGACAGCGGAAAAAAAAAATGTTTTATTTTTTTTATTTATGACAAGTATCCGTCATTGCAGCACGTCAAAGACATTGTGGTAACTCTTTTCACAAAACGGACATGGTGTCCTTTACATCCGCAGTACAGAATTACCTCTTACCAAAAATTAATATGATGTTATAAAGTTATAAAAAAAAACTCATAGATTTGATATTAATATAAACATTTTTAGAAACAAAAAAGCTAGTCTTATTGGTAGTTAGTATGCAAATATTTATTATTGAATAACATCGTCTTGCAGAAATAAATTAGCTCTAGTGAGGTTTGTCGCAGAAAGCAAGAAAAAATTCTGCCACAGGGAAAACAAGATTTGAAAGTGGGATCATTGTGTTAATATTCTAATACAGAGTCTCCCCTAGGTTTGTAAAGGAACAGGGTGCTACTACCTAGGAAAAAAGGGTCAAAATGCCATTAAAGAAAGGGTACATTTCTGGAGGTATAAAGGGGCATTTCATTTCATGAAAAATGTGCATAAATATTGTAAGAGTTTTATTTTGCTTATAAATACAGACCTTAAACAATTATTGATGCCACCTTAATTTGTATCTTTGTTTACAACATTTATGAATAATTTTTTAGTTTCTTTATTATTGCTAGAGGTTGTAAAAATCTGTCAGTATCCAAAGGAAAATGATTAGAGCACTGTTTTCAGACAAGTAGAGTATATTTCGGAGAACAAGAAGAACATGTATTGGAGGGCAAAGAGGGTAATTTTTTTTTTTTTTTTTTTAAGGCATCTAGGGTGCTCATCGAATTCCATTGTGTAGGCAGGGTGCAGTGTCCTTCTCAAAGGCTCTAGGCAAACCAGGTTAATGCCATGTCAACTAAGCTATCTGGTCACTAATTCACCAACACAATTTACTCATCATCCAGCAGTTAGAGTTAAATAAATTTTTATCCATAGGGCAGTGCTTATTGTATATATATTTTTTATTTCAAACTTTCATGTCAGTAAAATATGTGAATCAGATAGTTGACCAAAATAGCTCAGTTGGTATTGCTTAACCATGAATGGCCAATGTATCGTATAATTTTTAGATAAGAAAACAAATCTATTCTTTATAAAAGGATAGGGGGAAAAAATGAAAGGAGCATTGTTTATTATCACTTGGATGAGAGGATGACTTCTCTCTCTTATCTCAACATATGCTTCCTAGAAGAATCTTTTTATTTAAGGTAAAGGCACCAGTGTTCGCCACTCCTAAAATTTGCACCAGTAGTTACCACCCTCGCAAAAGAACTGTGGGAAGTAAATTAAATAACCTATGCACTAAACTACAGTTGGATCGAATCAGCGTAAAGAAAACAATAAAGATGAAGGTATGAATTTGTTGATATATTTTGTTGTTTCTTGTGTTTGACATTACTCCTTAAGCATTGCATGCAATGTTTATGAAATGTAGAATACGATTCAGGTGAGACTTATTAAAATTTATCATAGTATTTAAGGTATGGCGGCTACTGGGTCCTATTTTGCACTTTTTACCAGTGTTCCCCATCCCTGGGGAATACTGGTATTTTTAACATTTTTTTTAACTGGATAACTTTTTGATAAAAAATACTATATTTTCGTTTAGAATTGTAATGGTATGATTTTGACTTTGATTGGACTACCAGAACCATTAGTCACCAGAAGTATTTGTAAATGCATAAGTGCTAACTTTTCCGTATTTTTTATATTTACTTATTGGGGACTTACAAACTTTCCAGCCTCCATGTGCTTTACTTTTATACCTGAATCTGGCAACCATCTGCATCTGTTCAGCCGATATATGTTTTGTTTATGTTCGATGTAGTATTGTCTTGTGATGTCTCATAATACAGAAGCTATTAATTTCATAATAAGTTGTGAATATTCTTTAACTTATACAACATGCATACATTACAAATGGTATAGTCGATAATTAAACAAACCAGCCAGATTGCTTCCCGTTTTACATTCATTTTCAATACGAGAACAACTACATTCTAAACAATGGCAGATGTCCAAGAGCTTTTACGGCAAAATGCAGAACTACAACAGTGCTTGGAAGACCCACCAATAATTCTACACCTCATTTCAAAAAGTACATAGAAGGTGAGGACATTGAAGATTTTATTGATAAATATTATGTTCTAGTTGATATACATAATTTTTCAAGCCAAAAGAAAATTGCAAGTTTGGTGACATTATTACCTTTTAATATATTTACTTACTTAAGAATTTGTTGCATCCTAAAACTTTTAATACTAGTGCATACGATGAAATTAAAAATGTACTTATTAAGCATTTGAAACAAAAACCACTTGTAATTCTGAGTAGACATACGTTTCTTAATCGGAAGCAACGGGAAAGCGAAACTATCTCGAATTTTATGTCAGCATTGCATAATGTAGCAAATCCTTGCAATTACCCTGAAGAGCAATTAAAAATTATGCTGCGTGATGTTTTCGTTAGTGGTTTACATGATAAAGCTATACTAGATCGCCTCTTTGAAGAGAAAGATGCAGATTTAGATAAAGTTTATCAAATTGTTCTAGCTATTGAAAAAGCTCAAAACAATACTCAAGAAATTTTGAATAATAAAGTTACCAACAGCATAAACTAAATTAAAGTGGGTAAAAATGCTGTTGGAAAGAAAAGTAATGTTGATAAAGGTAAATTGCCACAACAGAACAAATCAAAAATTCAATGCTTCCGCTGTGATGAATATAAACATAAAGCTCCAGAATGCAAAAGAACAAATTTATATTGTTTGAATTGTAAAGAGAGTGGCCATTTTAAGAAAATATGCAAAGCTAAGCCAAAAATGTATTCTATTGTAGTTGATAATACATTTCCCTTAAATACTATTGCACATAATGATGAACCATTTACAGCTCTAATTCTAATTGAAGGGAAGCAAGTCAAAATGGAAATTGATACTGGAAGTGCAAAATCAGTTCTAAATTACAATACATTTCGTAATATTTCACATAAGAAATTAAATAACACAAGTGTAAAATTTCGCGCTTATGACAAATCAGTTTTGACACCTTTAGGGGTAGTTGCTGTAACAGTTGTGTACAGCACGATAGAAGTTACACTTCCATTGTATATTGTAAATAATAACCTTTCGCCTATATTAAGGTCGAGATTGGATTAAATCTGTAGAAATTAAATGGAATGATATAAAGGAATTACAAATTGTAACTGAAGCTCCTAATTCAAAATTACTCAAAATGATAAATGAATTTAAAGACGTTCTCAGGAAAAGCTGCACGTTTTACTGCTGAAATTACACTTGAAGATAATGCAACTGCTATATTTTAAAAAAGCATGCCCAGTGAGCTTGAACATTTAGAAAAAGGTGTTCCTAACAGAGTTGATTATTCAGATTATACTTCACCGATAGCACTAGTTCGAAAATCAGATGGAAAAATGGGAATTTGTGCTGATTATTCCCAAACCTTAAGCCCACAGATTCAAGTACCCCAGTACATAAGAACTGCATATTTAAATATACCAGTAAAGGAGTCTACATCTAAGTTGCTAACGTTAAATACACATAAGGGTTTATTTCAGCCTCTTAGGCTTATGTATAGTATTTGTGCTGCACCAGCAATTTGACAAAAGTGCATTGATAAAGTTTTACATATGGCAGTTCAAGAATTTTTTGATGACATTCTCATATCAGCAGAAAGTGAAGAGCAACTCCTAAAAAAAAACTAAGAAAAGTTTTTCAACTATTACAAGAAAATGGGTTGCATTTAAACCTTAACTAGGGCAAATTTTTAGTTAAAGAAGTGGATTACCTAGGCTATATAGTCTCAGCACAGGGAATCAAAAAGTCTCAGTCGAAGGTGAAAGCAGTTTCTGATGTTCCAATGCCTCGTAATATTAAAGAACTTAAATCCTTTTTAAACATGGTTACATTTTATGCTAATTTTTTTCCACATCTAGCTTCTTTTGCAGCATCCCTTTACAATCTAACCAGAAAGACTTCAAGATTTAAATGGTCAGAAGAAAGGGAAAGAAGTTATACTGAAATTAAGGCAGAAATTGCATCAGACAGAATCTTTACTCATTATGATCCTGAAAAACCAGTAATCTCAGCAGTGGATGCTGGACCGTTAAGATTGGGAGCTGTAATCTCACATAGCTTTGAAAATGGTTTCGAATGGCCATGTGCATTTGAATTATGTACAATATATTCCGGTGAAAAGAACTACAGCCAAATTGATAAAGAAGCATTGGTAATTAAATGGGGGGTTTGAAAATTTTCATTTTTATTTGATCGGTCATAAATTCACATTGGACACAGATCATCAACCTTTACTCCACATTTTTTAAAGTAATCAAAACTTCCTGGACTGTGTGCAACATGCCTTTTACATTATGCATTATTTTTAGAAAACTTCCAATTCAACATCCGTTACAGAAGGCCCGAAGAACACGGAAATGCGGATTGCCTCTGAAGTTTGCCAATTTCCAGTGAACAGTTGATGTCTATTAACAGCGCAGAAGCCTTTCAGTTAGACCACATGACAAGATTACCTTTAAATTCAAGACAAATTGCTCATGTTACTGCAAAAGATCTGGAATTACAGCCAATTCTTGAAAAAATATGAAAAGGCTTTTTTAGAGGTGCAAATGATCGAAATTTCACATTACAAAGCGGCTGCATTCTATATGGAATACGTGTTCATATTCCAAAATAATTTAGGGAAGCTATCTTACAGGAGTTACACAGAGGACATCTATGTATTGCTAAGGTGAAAGCTCTTGCACGATCCTATGCTTACTGGCCAAAAATTGATGATGACACTGAAAAATTATGCAAAGATTGTATTGAGTGTATAAAACATAAGGGATCTTCGCGTAGAAATGAAACACATTATTGGGAATATTCTGCAAAGCCATGGGAAAGAATACATATAGATTATGCTGTTTACGGAAGTAAGATTTATCTACTTATTATAGATTCTCATTCAAAGTGGCCAGAAATATTTATTGTTCCTAATATGAATGCTACAACAATAATTAGCATATTGGATTCGCTATTTGCTAGATATGGATTTTCAGCTACAGTGGTGTCTGACAATCAAAAAACATTCATCTCAGAATCAGTACAATTCTTCAAGGGAAGAGGCATTCGTCATCTAACTTCTCCTTATCATACAGCTCCAAATGGTCAGACTGAGAGATGTGTTTAATCTTACACAAACTCTCAACATTTTTCTGGCATCATACAGAAGGGTTCCTCATATCACTACAAGCTACAACACAGCAATTCTTTTTTCTGAAACGAGAGATTAGAACCCAGTTAAACTTACCACATATTGTTAGTGAAGTCAAAGCTAAACAGCGAAAAAGAATTTCAATCTTTGATCATGTTTATAATGTGGGCCAAAGAAATGCTGTATGAAATTATTCATCGCCTTATAACAAATGGGTTTTTGGTACCATCGTTTCTCAAGATAGGTAATTACAATATACAGTCGTTGTACAAAATCAACTATGGAGAAGACATAGTAACCAGATACGTCCTGTCAGTCAAACGATTCCTCTGGATACTACTGTTATTCGAGCTCGTTTACCTACAAATACTGATCAGCAATCTTCTGTAGGGCCAAATGAAACTGCAACTCCCACTGCTTCAAAGAACCAGAATACACCTGCAGTTCCTCTAGCAGAAAGACAAGCTAGACCTCGTCTGAGAGAAATTGACCAAAGCCTGCCTCAAACCCTGTTACTGAGGAGCCTCTAGATCCGAGTCACACTCTGCCTGTACAAGTTTCTTCTGGTCAGCCTTTAGCTGTCACTCGTCTTCGACGGCATATACATTATTATATTGTATAATTTTTATTTCTACCGCATAGGGGAAGATAGCCACATTCCAAAAGTAAATTTAAAATAGCTTTAATTCGTAATAGCCTTACCCGGTTCATTTGCAAAGAGAGGACAATTTGCCATTCATAAAAGATATCTTCAAAAAATTATTGAAATCAGTAAATGCTTGCATCTTAATGAAAGTTAAATAAATATAACAAAAATATATAACCTTTTTTTGGCGTCTTGAGTTGCTGAAAGATAATTCTGGTTAGTGATTGGACACATTGAAGCCCAAGAAATAGATGAACTAACTTGTTTATTTTGACTCATATAAAGGTACATCAGTGGTCTTCCAACACCTTTTTAGAAGTAGTATTGAAACTGATTTTAAACATGACCTACACTTAAAAATTGATGATAGAATTTAATATCTCCTTCGCTTGAATACCTGTCTGTACACCCATAATAAAAAACGACGTGCACAACGCTACTCGTACTGCCGAACCGATCTAAAAAAAGTGACGAAGAAATGTCGCCACTGTGTCCCCAAACGGAAAGAGCGGCATCGCAACGAAAAATGGAGACCAGGGAGTCAAGCAGTAAAGAAGGTAGGGAGAAAACACACAACTGTGCGCCCACCATGCATGCGTTGAAATGAAACGAGCGGTTGAGCCGTTAGATAGACTATTAAGGCTGAAAAGTTTAACAAATGGAAGATCGCGATCAAAATTCGGGATGTTGATTAAAGATAATTATCTTAAACATTTTAAGCTATAACGTCTCAAAGGAAGCTTTTTTTAAGCTAAAAGGAGACGATGTTGCAATTAAATAATGGTTAATTTAAATTAAATTGACAAAACTAAAGATAGATATTAAATTTCAGAAAGTGAAGTTATTAACTAAATCTTAAGTCCTAAATATGTCTTCACAACATATTACACTCCCACAGATGGAAAAAAAAAAGGTATATAAAACCACAGAATACAGCGGGGCAACAGACGACACCTAACAGGTGGGTAACAGAAAACCATACTCTTGAATAAATTCTACAAATTTTGAATCAAACCAGAATACACACATTTCATGAAGTGATTATTTACATTTTTCTTGTATAAAAGACAATACATCTAGTTGCAGGATAGTATAGTAAAATGATATGTCGAACTAAATAAATACATTATACAAAAAGTTTTGATTATGAGGTTGAATACTTGTGCGCACAACAAAATAAGTATATGCATAAAATGAAATAAACAATAAGGAAGCAAAAGGTTACAATACAATATGTCCACATATTAAGGACAAAAAAAAAAAAAAAAAAAAAAATGGGTAGGATAAAGGGATGGGAAAATAAGGGTGTGATACCACAACAACAAAAAAAAGAGGAAAGGAAAACAGATCATATAATTGCAGTTATCATAAATACATCGACATCAAACTATTCCTAGGTACAAGAGAAAAAAATTTTTTTTTTTTTTGAAAATTAGACCGATTAATACATTTTTAAAGGATCACCTAGAAAAGATCTGAAATATATTTTTATGTTTATACATACACCAACTAAAGAAATATTAGAGCACAGATACTAAAACAAAGTACAATTAATGCTAAGATATTGATGATGTAATTTTAAATTAACTGTTCAATTTGTGCTGATTATTCCCAAACTTTAAACCCACAGATTCAAGTACCCCAGTACATAAGAACTGCATATTTAAATATACCAGTAACGGAGTCTACATCTAAGTTGCTAACGTTAAATACACATACGGGTTTATTTCAGCCTCTTATGCTTATGTATGGTATTAGTGCTGCACCAGCTATTTCAGAAAAGTACATTGATAAAGCAAGGGGGGGGGCGACGGGCGCAAGCTCCCCTCCCTGAAATAAATGACGAAAGACTGTTTTCATGTAATCTGACGTATCAATCAAACATTGCTGTCTGAAAAAAAAAAAAAAAAGGTTTAAAAAATAATTTATTAAAATCGATTAATTCAATTAGACTTCCCATACCCATTATGTTCTTTCTTCTCTATATTTAAGCTCTAGAACGTCATAAAACCCATTCAACCTTAATTTCGCTATATTTATTCCCTTAATTTCATCCACATTCTTGCTACAGCTATAATAGTCTATCGTACGTCATGAATTCAATCTTTTTACTTTCTTCCGTATCCAATAGAAAGAAGTGTTAGACTCGAAAGATATTTTTGATTTCCGGTTTTCCTTGGATTTACATGTTTTGAGAGATCCAGAACACGATTTGATCATTTTTAGAAAATGCCTATCTGTGTGTGACAAAAATTTTGTTCCTGTTGTCAGGGTTGCTACGGTACCTGGAAAACAGGGAATTGGAAAATCTATTAAAAAACAGGGAATTTCAAAATTTACTGCAAAAACAGGGAATTTTGAATTTTTTTTGGAAAAACAGTGGAAATTTTTTTTATCATCAAATATTCTTTTAAATTTTAGTGCTTTATAAAGAATCAATTGTGGTTTTTTTCCACAACTGTAGTAAGTAAATAAAATTAATATATCCTAAATATCTTCAATTGACTTGTAAACATGTTAAATTCTAATGCTGCATGATTGCATGTCATCTATTTTACTTCAAAAATAGACAAAGAAAACTCAGGGATTTTTTCTCTTGATTTGTGTAGCAACCCTGATTGTATCTCAGGAACTACTGCACTGCACTGCACAGAATTACATATAAATTTATATGCAGCTGCACCATGACATAAATTAGTGCCTATTACTTTTTGGTGAAAATCGTCCAACAAGTGGCGTTGCCGTCTGGATTTTTCTCAATTTTTAACTTGGCGGTATAGGACAAAATTTTTTATAAATGTACACAGTAAAAATTATTTTTAACGAATTTTTATAAAATTAAAAGAATTATTTATTATAGTAATAATCAAGTAGGCAAAAAATTTTGGGCATATAGGGACAACGCTTCTTCCCTGGGGATGAAGTTCTCCCCCGAGGGGGACAAATATTCGATATGGTTATCTTTTAAAAGAACTCGTCAATATCTTTAAGACGAATAGTAGAATTATTGATTTATGATAATTTGAATTTAGGTTTTCCATTTTTTTCATTTTTTTCATTTTTAACGAAACAAAAAGGAAAAAAAAAAAAAAAAAAAAAACATTTTTTTAAGACATCGTTAGTGAACATTAAATTGACTTTTTTTGGACATTATGTGTTACATTTTTATTAGAAACAAATCATCTGCCTTCATCATGGAAATTAATTTTAATAAATAAAAGTTTTAATAAAATGTTAGGTATTGAGAGAATTTGTATAGAAAAATATAGAAGAAAGATTTGTGTGCAAGGCCTGATTAAAACAGGGACATGTAAGACATGTGACCTGAATATCAGGGGTTATATAACTCGCCCTGAAAATGCCCTTTAGCCTTTTATGCTCTAAAAATGGTATCATATAATGCAAATTCTGCCATATTACTCCCATAAACAGGTACTTATATATGTACTTGTGTTTATTGGTGCACAGTGCGAGGTGATGGTGAGCTCATGAAACTAACTATATGTACCCCGGGCCGCGAATGAAGTTAATGAGGGTCTGTTTGTGAAGGGCCTGATTAACTTCGTGTGAGGCCCGGGGTAAACATACTTTTGCGGGCCCCACCTCCTACCATTTGTACTGTGCATATATCAGCAAAAGCACATATATATATACCTATATATGAAACTAAAATGACAGAATTTCGCATTTCTGTCATTTTTAGAGGCAAGAGGGCATTTTCATGACCAGTTTTAGGTCCCTTTGCTACTCAGGGCCCGGGCACCATGTGCCCCATGTTCCCCTGTGTTAATCAGGCCCTTGTTTGTGTGCACGTATATTCTTTTCTTTGGGTATGCATGTGTACATTATTATATCATATTCGATGACCTTGTATTAGAAATGGGATGCCGCGCTCCCCCCCCCCCCCGAAAAAAAATCCTGGCTACGGCCTTGTGATAAAGTTTTACATATGGCAGTTCAAGAATTTTTTGATGACATTCTCATATCAGCAGAAAGTGTAGAGCAACTCCTAAAAAACTAAGAAAAGTTTTTCAACTATTACAAGAAAATGGGTTGCATTTAAACCTTAGCAAGGGCAAATTTTTAGTTAAAGAAGTGGGTTACTTAGGCTATATAATTTCATCACAGGGAATCAAAAAGTCTCAGTCCAAGGGGAAAGCAGTTCCTGATGTTCCAACGCGTCGTAATATTAAAAAACTGGAATCCTTTTTAGGCATAGTTACATTTTATGCTAAATTTTTTCCACATCTAGCTTTTGTTGCAGCATCCCTTTACAATCTAACCAGAAAGACTTCAAGATTTAAATGGTCAGAAGAAAGTGAAAGAAGTTTTTCTGAAATTAAGGCAGAAATTGCATCAGACGGAATCCTTACTTATTATGATCCTGAAAAACCAGTAATCTTACAAGGGAAGTGTGAATTAGTAAAATCGCTATTGAAACCAAACCAACTTTAAATTAAAGAGCATGGTCGAAAACATTGGGTACCGTACAAATTTGCTGCAACAACTCACATGGGGGTGAGATATGCCCTCTATTAGTTTTAGTTATTTCTATAAAAGCCAACAAAACATGCAGCGGGGTGTGAACAGATGGTGCAGTGCTAGCGTGCTTGACTTCGGATGCGGAGGTCGTGGGATTGAGTCCCCGCAAGGGCGTTTAGTATTTAATTTTTTTATTTCAACTGAAATATTTATTTTTGACATTTTTAATTAAATTAAATCATTATTTTAAGAGAAAATACTAATTATATTAAAACAAGTTTTTTTTTCTCTCTCTCTTTTTTCTTTTTTTTTTTTTTTTTTTTTTTTTTTTTTTTTCAGCGTGGACAATTTAATATATATGTTTTTTTTTTTTTTTAACCAATTAATTTATTTATTAAATTTAAAGAAATTAATAATTTAACGGGAAATACTTTTATATTATATTTAAGTAAGATTTTGTTAATGGTTACATTCAGATAAAATTTTGTTAATGATTGTTTTATATAAATTATTAATTACTATTTTTAACGACGACATTAATAGCAAGAGTTAATTGTCTGCTCTCAATTGTATTATTTATTCAGGCAATTTTTTGCATGAAAAATCCTGAATGATGAACAGCTGTTGCTGCTTAACTATTCGACGTCGCATTTAATTTTTATTTCAAATATTTCATTAAACAGCTGTCAAATTTAGTGGTGTCGGAAGAACTGACAATAATATTGAAGGCAATGACAAATTTTCTCAAAATGATTTTACTAGGGATGGACCGTATATGGATTTTACCGGATAACCGGATACGGATATCCGGCTTTCCAGATATAGTTTTACTTTACCGGATCCGGATATCCGGCAGTCTCCTTTCCCAGTACACATGAAAATTTCAGTTTTTTAAGAGCACACAATAATTAAACTAGTATGTCGAGGCCACCACAAGACTTTCTTCTATATTTTTCTATACAAATTTATTAAGGGTAAATAATTTATTCAAACTATTGCTTATTAAAATTATCTAACATGAAGAATGGAAATGTTTTTTATCGTAGAGAAAACTAAAACCAAATATACAAATAAAGACAGTTTTATTGCCTCTAAACAACATCTTAAAAAATGTGTATTTATAATGGTTATCTAACCTATCAAGTTTCGTACAGATCTGTGCCATACTAGTTTAGATATAGCCTTTCTGTGAAATCAAGGAAATTTCTGGTATAGCAACGCCATTTATTGGCCTATAATTATCCAACTTGAGTCAGCATAATGTCTCCTGATGACTTTCTCACATATCAAGGTTTGTTTGATTATACGGAATAGAACCTGAGAAATAGCTTTTTTCTTAAATTGCAGAAATCGCTGTGTAGCAGCGCCACCTGATGAGAGGGTGACACCAAAAGTTGATAGAAACTAAACAACCCCCCAGGGGGTGAAGCGATGCTCTCACATGCAAATTTTTTTTTTCTTTTTAACTATAATTATTGTAAATAATTAATATTAATTTTACAATCACACGTTTAAAATAATTTTCGTTATGTACATTTATACAAAGTTTTGTCCCATACTGCCATGTTAAAAATTTAGAAAAAATTTAATCACAGCACCCCCTGTTGAACAATTGTCAGGGTTCAACTAGATACCAAGTTTGGTTAAATTTCGTTTATTGGTTCGTGAGTTACAGCGTCCACACAATTTGTGATACACACACACAAACTGACAGACAGACATTTTCTAAAAACAGTCAAATCGTGTTCAGAACATCCCAAAACGTGTAATTCCATTGAAAACTGGAATTTGAAAATTTTCACGAATCCAATACTTTCTTCTATATATACATACAGAATAAAGTAAAAACGTAAATACCATTGGGATAATAAGCCATAATAGTTTTATTTTATTACGTTCTTCTGTATTCAATGGAAGAAAGTATTGGATTCATAAAAATTTACGACTTCAGTTTTCGACGGATTTACACGTTATTAGAGGTATAGAATACGATTTGACCATTTTTAGAAAATGTCTGTCTATCTGTCCATCTCTGTGTGTGTGGGACAAAAATTTTGTGGCAACTGTATCTCCGGAACTACTGCTCAAAATTACATATAAATTTATGGGCAGATAATATTTGACCTAATTTAGTGCCAATCAACATTTGGTGTCAACTGCTCAAAAGGTGGCACTGCTATATAATGATTTCCGCAATTTAAGGGGAGGCTATATCACAGGATCTATTTTGTGTAGGCAAACAAAACTAATATGTAAGAAGACCATCATAAAACATTATGCTGTTGCAATTTGAAGGCTTATCGGTCAACAGGTGGCCCTGCTATATAGCGATATCTGCAATTTAATGGAAGGCTATATTTCAGGAACTACCGCACAGAAATGCATATAATTTTATATGTAGATGCATTTCGACCTAAATTAGTTCCTACCAACTTTTGGTATCAATTTCGCAACTGGTGGCGCTGCTATACAATGATTTCCGCAATTATAGGGGAAGGCTACATATAAGGTTCTATTGCGTACAGTCAAAGAAAATTTAATATGTAAAAAAGCCATTATGAGACCTTATACCAATTCAATTTGGATGCTTATCGACCATCAGGTGGTGCTGCTATACAGCGATTTCCTCAATTTAAGGGAAGGCTGTAGCTAAGAACCTAGTGCACACAATTGCATATAAATTTACATGTAGATGCACCTTGACCTAAATTAGCGTCTATAAACTTTTAATGTCAACTTACCAACATGTGGTGCTGCTACACAGAGATTTCTGCAGTTTAAGGAAAGGCTATATCTCAAGTTCTATTGCATATCATCAAACAAAACTTGATATATGTGAAGGCCATTATGAGATATTATGCTGATTCAAGTTGGATGCTTATAGGGCAATTGATGGCGCTGCTATACTGGAAATTTCCTCGATGTCGATAACGGAAAGGTTATATCTCAACTTGTGTGGCATATAACTGTGCAAAACTTGATGTGAGAGACAACCATTATAAAAATGCATTTTTAAAAATGTTATTTATAGACAGTAAAACGGTCTTTCTTTGAATATTTAGTAATATTTTTCTTTAAGCTGAAAATCATTTACATTCATCATGTTAGATAATTTTATAAATAATAGCTTCAATAATTTTTTTGCCCTTTGTGAATTTGTGTAGAAAAATATAGAAGAGTCTTGTGGTGGCCACAACATACTAGTTTTTTAATATCAATTCTTATGCTTATGTGTCGCTTTTAATAGTTAGGTTAACAGACTATATTGTGCAATGTTGTCTGAACTACGTTCTTTGTCTGCCTTGCTATGCATATAATTGTCAAAACTTACTTAAATAATCTGGTGTGCCACTCACATGACTTTCTCTTACCCTGGAATTTAAAACTATAAGTACAAATTGGAAATTAAGGGGTAAAAAATGAGTACTGTTATGTAAACCTATGTTAAAACAATTCAAATTAGGCTTCTGAACAGATTTAATTGACAAATAATGTGTGTGGGGGGACTACCGCTCCCTTCAACATCCCGTTTTATTATTATATATACATTTATATTGAATTCAAGTCTGTTATTAAATACAAAAATTCACTTAAAATTATTCAGACAGCTTTCACACGCATCGTTTCTTAAAATTTATCAATTTTGATAAAATTTTTCTACTAACAAGCATTTTAATTCAAAATGCAACATTTGGATCGTTTATAATTACTTGTTTTTAATTTACTCTAAGTGTCTCAGGCAAAGATCAAGCATTAAAACTTGACTTCGGTATTCAGGAAGCCTCAAAACGTGTAAATAATATTAAAAAAAATAGTGAATATTTAGCCACAACATACTCTTTTTTAATTAAAAGAAATAAATTGCAGGAATGTATATCTATAAAGGCAGATCTCCTGACTGACTTGCTTGCTTACTCAGGAATGCCGAGTCAAACTAATGGAGTCATAAATGTGGAATTTTATGAGATTATTTCTTCAGTAACGGGATTTAAGAAGTTATTTTTTGAAGTTTCCCCGCAAACGGAGGGATAAAAGTTGTTTTTCGCATTTCTCACCATATCTTAATGAAAGAAAACAAGAAAAAAAATTAAAAACCGGATATCCGGCATATTAACCGGATATCCGGTGGTTTTGATCCGGATATCCGATGATATTTCGGATATTGAAAAATCAGCCGGATATGCCGGATACCGGATATTTTCCGGATATCCGGTCCATCCCTAGATTTTACTAATTTATAATTAATTTACATCTAAGAAAATTCAAAATCTGGGTAAATATGAATTTTACAAATCAAGTAATCTCGACGAAGAGCCAAATATTTCTCAAAATTTTCGTGATGAACAATAATTGACGGTGAACAAAATTGAAATTCAAATAATTGTGATCAATCCTTTTATATTTCTTGTTCTAATTGTCAAAAATACCTATGGTTTCATGATTTTTCTACTTTTAATCATAATTGTTATAAATTAGAAACTATATTCGAAGCTTTAAACATGGTTTTCCTTTTTATAAATAAAAAAATGCATTTCTTAAATTCATTCTCAATACTTTATTAATTGGAATACACAAAAAAAAAAAAAAAAAAAATTCTTAATGTTATAAATATTTTCTCTTAAATTAATAATTTAATTTAATTAAAAACGTGTAGAAAAAAAATCGAAAAAATTACAAAACGCCCTTGCGGGGACTCGATCCCACGACCCCGTATCCGAAGTCAAACACGCTAGCACTGCACCATCTGCTCTCACTACGCTGCGTCTTTTGTTGGCTTTTATAGAAATAATTAAAACTAATAGAGGGAATATCTCACCCCCATGGGAGTTGTTGCAGCAAATTTGTACGGTACCCAATGTTTTCTACCATGCTCTTTAATTTAAGGTTTGGTTTCAATAACGATTTTACTAATTCACACTTCCCTTGATAGCAGTGGATGCTGGACCGTTAAGATTGGGAGCTGTAATCTCGCATAGCTTTGAAAATGGTTTCAAATGGCCAATTGCATTTGCTTCATGTACACTAAATTACAGTGAAAAGAACTTTAGCCAAATTGATGAAGAAGCATTGGCGATTAAATGGGGGTGTTGAAAAATTTCATTTTTATTGTATCGGTCGTAAACTCACATTGTACACAGATCATCAACCTTTACTCCACATTTTCGGAAAGAAATAAAATCTTCCAGGACTGTGTGCAAGACACCTTTTACATTATGCACTATTTTTAGAAAACTTCCAATTCGACATCCGTTACAGAAGGTCCGAAGAACACGGAAATGCGGATTGCCTCTAAAGTTTGCTAATTTCCAGTGAACAGTTGATGTCTATTAACAGTGCAGAAGACTTTCAGGTAGACCACATGTCATTACCTTTAAGTTCAAGACGAATTGCTCATGCTACTGCAAAAGATCTTGAATTACAGACAATTCTTGAAAAAATACGAAAAGGATTTTTTAGAGGTGCAAATAATCGAAATTTCACATTATAAAGCGGCTGCATTCTATATGGATTACGTGTTTTTACTGGCCAAAAATTGATGACAACATTGAAAAATTATGCAAAGATTGTATTGAGTGTATAAAACATAAGGGATCTTCACGTAAAAATGAAACATATTATTGGGAATATCCTGCAAAGCGATAGGAAAGAATACATGTAGATTGTGCTGTTTACGGAAGTAAGATTTATCTACTTATTATAGATTCTCATTCAAAGTGGCCATAAATATTTATTGTTCCTAATATGAATCTACAACAGTAATTAGCATATTGGATTCACTATTTGCTAGACATCGATTTTCAGCTACAGTGGTGTCTGACAATCAAAAATCATTCATCTCAGAATCAGTACATTTTTTCAAGGAAAGAGGCATTTGTCATCTGACTTCTCCTCCTTATCATACGGCTACAAATGGTCAAGCTGAGAGTCGTGTTTAATCTTAAACAAGCTCTCAACATTCTCCTGGCATCATACAGAAGGGCTCCTCATATCACTACAAGCTACAGCACAGCATTTCTTTTTCTGAAACGAGAGATTAGAACCCAGTTAAACTTATCAGATATTGTTAGTAAAGTCAAATCTAAACTGCGAAAAAGAATTGCATTCTTTGATCATGTTTATGTTGTCGACCAAAGAGTTGCTGTATGATATTATTCATCGCCTTATAACAAATGGGTTTTTGGTACCATCGTTTCTCAAGATGGGGAATTACAATACACAGTTGTACAAAATCAACTATGGAGAAGACACAGTAACCAGATACGTCTTGTCAGTCAAAAGATTCCTCTGTATACTACTGTTATTCAAGCTCGTTTACCTACAAATACTGATCAGCAATCTTCTGTAGTGCAAAATGAAACTGCAACTCCCACTGCTTCAAACAACCAGAATACACCTGCAGTTCCTCCAGCGGAAAATTCAGCTAGACCTCGTCTGAGTGAAATTGACCAAAGTTCTACCTCAAACCCTGTGACTGATGAGCCTCTAGATCCGAGTCACACTCTGCCTGTACAAGTTTCTCCTGATTAACATTTAGCTGTCACTCGTCCTCTACGGCATATACATTATTATATTGTATAAATTTTGATTTCTACCGCATAGTGGAAGATAGCCACATTCCAAAAGTAAATTTAAAATAGCTTTAATTCGTAATAGCCTTACCCGGTTCATTTGCAAGAGAGGACAATTTGCCATTTATAAAAGATAAAAATTATTGAAATCTGTAAATGCTTGCATCTTTTTTTGCGTCTTGAGTTGCTGAAAGATAATTCTGGTTAGTGGTTGGAAACATTGAAGCCCAAGAAATAGATGAACTAACTTGTTTATTTTGACTCATGTAAAGGAACATCAGTGGTCTTCCAACACCTTTTTAGAAGTGATTCTAAACATGACCTACACTTAGAAATTGATGATAGAATTTAATATCTCCTTTGCTTGAATACCTGTTCGGACCCCCATAACAAAAAACGACGTGCACAACGCTACTCATACTGCCGAACCGATCTCAAAAAACGCGATGAAGTAAAGTCGCCACTGCACCCCCAAACAGGAAGAATGGAAGCGGTACGAAAAATGGAGACCAGGGAGTCAAGTAGTAAAGAAGGTAAAGAGAAAACACACAACTGCACGCTCGCCATGCATTCGCTGGAATAGGCAGTTGAATAGGCAGTTGAGCGGAATAGGCAGTTGAGCCGTTAGGTAGACTATTAAGGCTGAAAAGATTGTAAACAAATGGAAGATGACGATCAAAACCGCTGCATAGTGGTGAGCGGCTTCTTTCCGTCTTAGAATCAAAATTCGGGATGTTGATTAAAGGTGATTATTTTGAACATTTTAAGCTATAACTTCTCAAAGGAAGGTTTTTTTTTAAGCTAAAAAGAGACAATGTTGCAATTAAATAATGGTTAATTTAAATTAAATTGACAAAACTAAAGATATTAAATTTCAGAAAGTGAAGTTATTAACTAAATCTTAAATCCTAAATGTGAAGAGTATGTCCTAAAATATGTCTTCACGACATATTACATCCCCACGGATGGAAAAAAAAAGGTATAGAAAACCACAGAATACAGCCGGGCAACCGACGATACCCTACAGGTGGGTAACAGAAAACCATTCTCTTGAATAAATTCTACAAAATTTGGAACAAACCAGAATACATACATTTCATGAAGTTATGATTTACATTTCTTTTTGTATAGAAGACAATACATCTAGTTGCAGGACAGTACAGTAAAAAAGATATGTTGAACTAAATAAACACATTATAGAAATAGTTTTGATTATGAGGTAGAATACTTGTGCGCACAACAAAATAAGTATATGTGTAAAATGAAATAAACAATAAGGAAGCAAAAGGTTACAATACATTATGTCCACATATTAAGGACAAAAAAAAAAAAAAAAAAAAAAAAAAAAATGGGTAGGATAAAGGGATGGGAAAATGAGGGTGTGGTACCATAACAAAAAAAAAGGGGGGGGGGAGAAAAACAGATCATATAAATGCAGTTAAATACATCCACGTGAAACTATTTTTAGATACAACAGAAAAAAAAAGGATCACCTAGAAAAGGTCTGAAATATATTTTTATATTTATGCATACACCAACTAAAGAAATATTACAGCACAGATACTAAAACAAAGTACAATTAATGCTAAGATATTGATGATGTAATTTTAAATTAACTGTTCAATTAAATGAAAAAAAAAAAAAATTCAAATATTACGAGAAGATGCATTCTTAGAGCTTTCTCGCCAGTAACGGAACTTCAAACACGGTCAAGTCAAGTCAACGATGTGCTTCGGAGTACCTGCATTTGGTCGCAACCAATGCTTACCTCCAACGAAAAATGGGAAAAACATAAAAATAATTTTCCATAAAATAATTAAAAGCCAAATGGGTGAATTTAGAATTTTGATCTCTGAATAAATCTCCGCGTGAGCAGAGACCAATCAGAGCGAAGCACCAGGAGTTAAAAAAAAAAAAAAAAAAAAAAAAAAAAAGATTAAAAAATTAAAATAAATAATAAAATAAATAATAAATAAATAACTCCTTGAAAAAACCTAAGTGTAACAGTGAAACTGTTACGTGCGTTGACGAGACGGTCTGGACGGCGAAAAGGAATTAAGAGTTGAGCAGGGCGCCCCAAGGGGCACAGGAAACCACTAATAATAATCAGAGTCCCGCAATTAATAAAAAAAAAAGGGGGCCATACAATTTTTTTTCCTATCATAATTAAAATTCAGGAGGATTAAGTGCATGTATGAATCCTACGAAAGTCTCAGTATCCAGCCAGAAATTAAGTTCTGAGCTGGATCTGCGGACCTCTCAGAGACACACATAGCGCTCACAATCCTCACTGAAAGTAAAACGAGCAAAATCGCAGAGGATTTTGTCCAGAAACTGAAAGCCAATCAGAGGCCAGGAAATCGGCCAATGAGAGGAGACCTCAGATCCCTACACTACAAGACAATAAAATTAATAAAAAATTAAAAGATAAGCCAAATAATAAAAAAATATACAGCAATTAGGAAATTTTGATAAAAAATTAATTAAAAAAGAAGTAACATTTTCACTAGTAAGAAGGTTCAAAGCTCGCGACTGACAAAGTTCAGTAGATAAGCCTGATACTAGGGTTAGCCAAAGCTAGATGAACATTTTGTTCAATCTAGGGGAAATAGAATTTTGGATGGAAATACTAAGTTAGGTAACTCCGGAAGTTATACTCCTACGCTTTTTAGAGACGGGGAGAAAATCATCCCCTCTGACTAAAATAGCCAAAGGCCGTTTTTTACCACGACCGACTCTAGCGTCGTATCTGTGAATAGAGTCCAACAGAGGATTTCCAACATTAGGAATGGATCTGTGAAACTTCAATGCAAGTTTCCGAAATTGAGCATAAATAGGCTTAATTCGGAGATCCTGATGAATAGTATCATTGCGGACGTAGCGAGTAGCTTTCAAAAACCTGCGCAATAGCTTGTTTTGAAACTTTTGAATTTTATCCAAGTTGGTTTTCGAAGCAGATCCGTATATCATACACCCGTAGGTTAGGATAGGACGGATCATGGATTTATATAATAATAATTTATTCTTGATAGACAGGCGGCTATTAAAAGCTAAGAGAGAATGAAGGGAATGCGTGGCTCGTTTGGCTTTAACCAGAGTTTCTGAGATGTGACGAGACCACGTTAATTTGGAATCAATATAAACTCCTAAGTATTTATAACATGTCTCCCAAGGTATAGGTTCATTATTTAAGAGAAAGTTAGTGGAGGTGTCATAGTTTTTATTGGTGAAAAATATGGCGGCACTTTTGGAACTGTTTACTTTGATTCTCCATTTCCGTAACCAGATCGAATATTTATTGAGATAATTTTGAAGTACTTCAAACGCAGCGTTTGGAGTGTTACGTTTACAGCAAATGGCAGTGTCGTCAGCGAAAGTCGCTAAAGTGACGTCAACATCACGCGGAAGATCATTGGCGTAGATGTTGAAGAGGAAAGGCCCCATCAGAGAACCTTGAGGAACAGAACTTAAAATAGGTGAAGGGTTAGAGATAGAGTTTCCGACTTTAACGGAAAAAGATCTAATTACTAAGATAGTCATAAATTATTTTAGTTAGTTGGTCGGGAAGACCAATAGATATTAGTTTATGAATAAGGCCAGCATGCCAGACCTTATCGAAAGCTTTTTGTACATCTAGAAATATAACCCCCGTTACACCTCCAGATTGGAAGCCGTCATGAAGAATTTCACACACTCTCCACAACTGTTGTTGTGTTGAATGACGTGGACGAAACTCGAATTGTTCAGGCATAATCACATCATGAGAGTTTGTAAAATCATTCAGACGATTAACGAGAATATATTCATAGATTTTAGACATGCAAGAGAGAAGAGAAATAGGTCTATAGCTCTGAGGAAGGTGCGGATCAGTGTCGCCACCTTTCGGCAGAGAAACGATTAAACTCTTTTTCCAACAATCTGGAAAAATATTGAGTATTAGCATGCGATTAATAATTAAAGTGATATAAAAAATAAAGTTGGTAGGAAGGTTAATAAGCATATTAGTTGTTATTCGGTCCTCGCCAGGAGATTTATTTTTTTTCAGTTTAGAAATATATTCCACTACCTCAGAGGGAGTGGCCAAGTTAAGAGTATTAATGGAATTTTTGCTTAATAAATTTTGAACACTGTTATTAACAATTGAAGTGATTCTGGGATTAAAAACATCATTGTGAGGTGTGAACTGACTTCTAAGACTGTGAGCGAGAGCTTCAGCCTTTTCAGAGTTTGTCACTGCCATTCCAGTTGGGCTATTTAGAGCCGGAATGTTTGTTTTTGGCCTACGAATACGTGAAGTAGCCTTCCAAATGGTGTTGTCAGTCGTCGATAAACTCTCGACAAAGTTGTTGAAATGCGTTTTTGAGTACTCATGAATTACAGCTTTAGCCCTCCGTGCAAGTACATTGTACAAGCGTTTGAAATGGGGGAGCCTATGAACCTGCCAATTCCTGCGAGCATGATTTCTTTCTCTGATCAACTGCCTGATTTCATCTGGTAATCGGAAGAATAGACTAGTCCTCTTTCTCGGAGCCGAGCTTTGCTGAAAGGCATCTTGAATGTAATTTTCAAGCATGCTGATTGATCTCTCGGCTTCGAGTTTGTTAGATGGAAGAGGTGAAGGAAGCTCAGAATCGGCTAATATCTCCGTAAAGTGGCTCCACCTGGTGGTGAAGGCCTGCGGTAAATCTAAATTATAAATATTCGTCCGGAAACAGATTTCCACAGGAAAGTGATCAGAGGTGAGATCATTCAGCGTTTGAATGCTGTAACTATATGGAAAATTGCGGGTGATAGCAAAATCTAAAATATTATTACTTCTAGTGAAGGTGGGTTCAGGGGGAGCAAGAATTTGTGCATGATTTTGATCCACCCATCTCCTGATGATATTCCCTCTAGCATTATTAGAGGGGCAGTTCCAAGACAAGTGTTTAGCATTAAAATCACCCGCAATAATAAAATTTGAATAAATATTAGTGAGCCGGGATAAATCTCGCATGAGCAGGTTATTCCTTTCGCTTTGAGGAGGGATATATACTGCTGCAACAAGTAGTTTTTGAATAGTGGGGAATTCCAAAACAATTGGCGTGACTTCAATGGAATTTAGATTTTGGACTTTAATGAGAGTAGCATTGAAGCCGTACTTTAAATAAATAGCAGTGCCGCCGGAAGAGGTGCCATTATATGGCCTGTCAACATTGTATAACATATAATTGGCCACCTTAACAGTAGAACCCTGGGAGAATTTGGTCTCTCAGACAAAGATAATATCTAAATTATTACTATAAACCCAATCGCGGAACTCAGCCGCTTTACAATGGAGGCCATTGGCGTTCCATATACCAACAGAGAAAGAATTCAACGTTCTACTAGGGTCGAATGTTAAAGTTAAGCCTAAATAAAGGGTGGAAGTTCCCTAACAAAATTACTCGAGAGATATTAAACTCTCGTACAAGATGAAAGAGCGATCTAAGTTCGTGGACGCCACACGAATTTGCGGAAGTGCCATTTTCCAGGCTTTTACTATGTTTTTTTTTTGTCATGATTCTTTTCCAAGACCATGACGTAGTTTAGGAACTCTTCAAACACGGGGTCTAGCACGAGCATAGCGGAATCGTTTCCATGTCGGAATTTCTCCGATGTGACGTCATATTCCGACAGCTTCTCTTCTTTCGCTAGCACGAACTTATCGGATTGCTTTTGCTATCGGAAAAGACCAGTGGAATCGCTCACAAACTTTCCGGCAGACCTCTTTCGAGCGGATTCAGTATTCCGATGTAATGGCGTCGTCCATCTTTTTTTTTTTTCTTTAGGTGTTTTCAAATGTTTCAAGTATTTTGAAACTTCATATCAAGAGTTCGGCATCCATTTGCAACCAAGTACTGAACAGACAAAGGTACGTTTTATTTTTATTTCTTCTATTTGTAATTTTTAAAGTGAAATAAAAAACGAAAAAGATATTTTTTGATCGTGTAATTGCATCAAATGTTATTGTATTGTCTTATTGGGTTTCGACTAACTTTTAATAATGTTATATCCCGCTTTAAATTCATCGCTCATTAATCAACTTTAAGCATTAATACTTTGGTGATATTAGTTATTCTAATTTGTCTGTGGTAAATAATTTTTCTCTGATTAAAATAAGTTTCTTAATAACATTGCTATTTTCATGTACTTTCATATTTTAGAATTTAGATAATAATGTTACTATTACAACTAATACTGTAAATAAATTTAGTTTCTGAAAATAAGTATAATTATGTATTCATATTTTCACCAAAACAATATTTAAAGGAAAAAGATTCTTGTTTTCAATGTGAAAAGCTGGAATTTATCATAGGATAAAATCGATTAATTTTAAGAAAATGTCATTATTGTTAAAACGTTTAAAATACTTTAAACGTTTTACTTCTGCATTTTGTAAACATGTTAAATAAAAAGTAATTTTTCTTATTTGAAATTTTTCAAACCTTCATTGTTTACACTTTGCATTTTGTAAACATAAATAAAGAGGTGCTTGTTAAATGAAAAGTAATTTTTCTGATTTGAAAATTTTCAAACCTTCATTGTTTTCTTCTGCATTTTGTAAACATAAATAAATAAGTGCTTGTTAAATAAAAAGTAATTTTTCTGATTTGAAAATTTTCACACCTTCATTGATTTTAAAAGGCAGATAACTAGTATATGTATATTGCAAAAAATAATCTTCACCTCATTTTCCAGTACTAATTTTGGCTAATACCTAATAGAGATTTAATGTTAAAGATGTTTGTTATACAGTGAATAAATTTTTATTATAGCTTATTTGAGGATTTTCATTTTTTAACAATTATATTAAGGGTGTCACATTGCATCTTTTAATTGTATGAAAAAAATATTAAAAAACTTAATTTTATGCATTTGATCATGAAAGATTTTTTTTTTTTTTCTAAACTGTACAACTAAAAAGTAGCCTTAATTTGTTATATAATTTTTACATTTTTGGTGCTAGAATATATTTTCACAACTATACTCCTCCCACCAAATAAATAAAAATGAGAATTAAGAGACCATTTACAAATTCTTAATCAGCCTTGTAAAAATATGACATTTTACACAGTTACAATTTTTTGCTGTAATTATTTTGTTTGATTGTCATGAAGATGTTTAAAATTTCTACATAAAACTATCATTTTATTAGCTAAAAATGAAAAACATTAGTTTTTAGGAATATTTGTAAATAACATTATGAAAAAGAAGATTGCATTTAAAATAATATTAGTATCTCTTTAAACCCTGAAGAGGTGAAGATTAATTTTTGCAATATACATGTACTAGTTATCTGCCTTTTAAAATCAATGAAGGTTTGAAAATTTTCAAATCAGAAAAATTACTTTTCATTTAACAAGCACTTCTTTATTTATGTTTACAAAAGGCAGAAGTAAAATGTTTAAAGTATTTTAAACGTTTTAACAATAATGATTTTTCTTAAAATTAATCGACTTTATCCTATGATAAATTCCAGCTTTTCACATAAGAAAACAACAATCATTTTCTTTTTTTTAAATATTGTTTTGGTGAAAATATGAATACTTTATTATACTTATTATTTTCAGAAACTAAATTTATTTACAGTATTAGTTGTAATAGTAACATTATGATCTAAATTCTAAAATATGAAAGTACATGAAAATAGTAATGTTATTAAGAAACTTATTTTAATCAGAGAAAAAGTATTTACCATAAACCTAAACCACAGACAAATAGAACAAACTAATATTACCAAAGTATTAATGCTTAAAAATTGAATAATGAGCAATGAATTTAAAGCGGAATATAACATTATAAAAAGTTAGTCGAAACCCAATAAGATAATAAAATAGCATTTGATGCAATTACACGATCATAAAATATCTTTTTCATTTTTTATTTCACTTTAAACATTACAAATAGAAGAAATAAAAATAAAACATACCTTCGTCAAACACATCACACTCTAGCCAAAAAAAAAAAAAAGTGATACAACTCAAAAATATAGTATTTGAGAAAAATCAAGCACTCGCTATGCTATGATAAAGCTCACACAACTGCCTTTCAGGTGAATAAACTGTGAGATGTGACATTTCATGTGCATGTCATATACATTTTTAAGGACATAAACTAGAGTCCTGCGCGAACCCGACAGATTAATTTTAAATCAACCCGAAACCGACAAAAAAATTTTCATCAAACCGACCCGAACCCGACAAAAAAATTTTCATCAACCCGAACCCCCAACATAGAATTTTTTGAGACCCGAACCCGACCCCCAAAAAAAATCAACATTAATTATTCATCTAAAAATCATGCAAAACAAGGTAAAATGATATAACATGACATAAAATAAAGTAAATTTTCATTGTCACACAGTTGGTAAATTATAAACAAAACTAGTATGTTGTGGCCACCACAAGACATTCTTCTGTATTTTTCTGTCAAATTCACTAAGTGCGAATAATTTACTAAAACTATTATTAAAAAGTTTAACGTGATGAATGCAAATACTTTTCATCTTAGGGAAATCTAACACTAAATATCCAAAGAGAGACAGTTTTATCATCTATAAATAACTTCTTAAACAATGCGTTTTTATAATGGTTATCTCACATAACATGGTTCGTACAGTTATATGGCAAAGAAGTTGAGATATAGCATATAGCCATCCTGTTATCGATGAAATTTGCAGTATAACAACGCCACCTATTGGCCGACAAGCATTCAAACTGAGTCAGCATAATGTCTCATAATCTCACATTCTCAGATATTAAGTTTTGTTTGAGGATACACAATAGAACATGAGATATAGCTTTCCTTGTAATTGTGGAAATCGCTGTGTAGCAGCGCCACCTGTTGAGCGGTTTACACCAAAAGATGACAGGCGCTAATATATATTAAATGGCACCTACATACAAATTTATATGAAATTATATGCAGTAGTTCTTGAGATATAGCCTTTCCTTAAATTGCGGAAATCGCTGTGTAGCAGCGCCACCTGTTGGCTGATAGGCATTCAAATTGAATCAGCATAATATCTCATATTGGTATTCTCACATATCAAGTTTTGTGGGATTATACGCAACAGAACCTGAGATATAGCCTCACCTGAACTTGCAGAAATCGCTGTATAGCAGTGCCACCCGTCGAGCGGTTGACACCAAAAGTTGATAGAATCTAATACTTTTTTCTACTGAATATAGAAGAAAGTAAAAAATAAGAAAAACTTGTAAACTGCGAAACCTTTTCAATTTCCAGAATGTAAATGCGAGGTTATACTGTATTTGTATTTCTTTAATTTATATATTAACAACAGTCGAGAAAGATTTATAATACTTTTCTAATTTTCATACAATTTCTGCAAAAGATACATGTTAGTTCTGTTGAAGAAAAGAAAACAGATCCAGATGCAAATACGGATCTATTTTTCTGGCGGATACGAATAGGGAGCTCCGGTACATGTCTGCCCACCAGCAGCTGAGCGGTTCTGCGCTCGAAGTTAGTAGATGGGAAGTGTTGGGTTCGATCCCATGTCGAGCTCATCGACCTAGCCGTTCGGAGTTTTCCATGGTTTTCTCCGAAACACGCGTATATACAGCCTAGGACCCACTAGAAGGACTCAAACGGAGGGCAATCCCCCTATAGGCCTAGGACACATCTGGAGTCAATCAGCCTTAAATCCTCCAACCAAACAACCAACCGATACATGTCTAGTATGTGCAGAATGTTTAAATTAGTTACATAGTTGTAAACATGCCTATAAATTTATGTTTATAATTGTAAAAAATATTTTGAAATGTGTTCTCAAGTCGACCCGACTTGTTGAAAACCGAATCCGACCCGCAAGAAAAAAAATTCAGTCAACCCGACCCGCACGAAAAAAAGATCAGCCAACCCGACCCGCAAGGGAAAAAATTCTGTCAACCCGACCCGCGGGTCGGGATCGGGTAAAATCGGGTTACCTGACCTGATGCAGGACTCTAACATAAACTGTAAATTTCCATTATTTGACTTGCAACCACTTTTCTTCCCCGGGTGCGATATAAACAAACTGAAATTATTATGTTGAAAAAATTTGCTTCCTTGTCAGTGAAATTAAACAGTTTCAAATTTAGCCAACAATAGTTGTTCTGCTACATCAAGTAGTGGGCCATAGTACTAGGGCTGTTGCCAGAAAACATTTTTGGGGGGAAGTTCAAACTTTAATACACACTGTTAATGATGCACAACTAAAAAAAAATTTGATAAATTTTGAGAAGGTGGGGGGGGGGCTAATACTCACTTAAGTACAGCTTCACATAGTACCTGTATAACTACTATTGTTGGTATACTTATCAATCTTACTAACACTGGCAAAAAAATAAATTGCCAAACAATATATTAATTCAACAGAACTGTTGTTTTTAAAAGCGTGGAAATTTTCAGTAGCCTACCTTGAATGAAGTATATATGTAACGTGTAATATTACTTGTAATTCACTATTCAAATCTACACCGTTCAACTAATTGCAACAAAAATTAGTTTTTGTTGCAATATATATTAATCAGGAAAAAATTTAGCTGTCACAGTATATTTTAGTTCAAATGGATAACTGACTCAAAAGATATTAAATAAAAAACCCATTTTAATTTTAAAATTATTAAAAGAAAAAACAAGTACATGGAAAATATATATATATATACAGTCGAACTGCGTTAACGTGAACTCTCTTAACATGAACTGCTTTCACAATCCCCATCAGAATGAAGATCAGTTTTGTTATATGAAAATTAGTTACTGATAGTATGAACTACTGATAACGTGATAACATGAACTAATTTATCCCCTTGAGATTCCCATTAACAAGATTCGACTGTATATGCATTCATAAAATGAAAGTATAAAAAATAAAGTTAAAATGAAATTGAGATAAAAACTGCTAAAGAAGTGAAACAGCTTTAGTATAGCTGTTATCCCTGGGTGAAATTGAAACTTGCGACTGAACTAGCTTGGATGTTTCTCACCAAATTTTTACTTATGCAATTGCGATAGCTATTTTAATTTATCAGCAAATTGACAACAAAAATTTGCCCCAGAGGGGTCCTATACAAATGCTGTATTTACGAAAGAAATTTTAAGAACTGATTACAGGAACCGTTGCTAAGGGATGAAACATTTTGCATGCTTATACATCGAAAAATAGAGTTCTATTTTGTACAGAATTTTATATCTATTAACTTAGAAACAAAGATAGGCTGTAGTCATTAAGGAATACATTATGGATACTTTAGAATTTTAGCACTACTAGAATAAAATCCAATTATGATCGGAATCCAGTTTCAGAGTGGCTTTCTGCTTAGCATATTGCATGTTTCTACAAGGCGTGTTTTTTAAGTAAGGACTGTTTTGTTGTATACACAAACAGGTGACGCGTGTGCCACAAGTGCTTGCATTGTGTACCAGCATCCCTTGGGAACAGCTGTGCTCAGTTGCAGGTATCCTGTACGGTCTGTTCTGTGTCTTTAAAATGTTCAAGATTATCGAATCGCCTGCCCCGTGCGAGGTTCGGTCAGTGACATGTCTGTCGGCAAGAAACCAGTCTGCTGCAGATATTCACCAGCAGATTTGTGTAGTTTATGGAGTTACTGCCATGAGTGAAGGCTAAGTGAGTAAGTGGGTCAGAGACTTCAAAGCTGGCTGCAACAACGATGACGAAGATGTTAAAACGACCGTGAATGGTTATCAGAGCAGGTGGCAAGTTTCTATGAAGAGGGTATTCAAGATTTTGTTGTAAGATATGATAAGTGTTTAAACAAACTTAACAATTATGTTGAAAAATAGAGAAACGTATGTAGAATCGGAAAATAAATTTGGTTTTTCAAAAAAAAATTTTTCGTTTGGTTTTTATTTTCAAACAGCCCTCACTTAAAAATACACGCCTCGTATAAGAGTGTTAGTTCCCATGTTGTGAGTACAATGCTTCTACAATTTTACTTCCTTCAGGCGTAGTTTGCTGTAATTCCATAACGTCATTTGTTCATCTACGTACATAGTGTTGGTTTGAGTATTGTTAGAGTGCATGCATTTTGTTTTTGGAGTGAAAGGTTTAATTTGAAATAATGCAACATTGCTGTTTTTAACAGAGTGAGATTTTCAAAGTATTTTCTTCAAATATATATATTTAAACAATGTAAGCGACTGTCCATGATATTTTTGCAAGTCTGAATGGATATTTCAGCAAATATAATGAATTTGCGGAAAGGTTATTTGCCTGCTTGTGAAAAGAAAGCTTTTTCACATAAAAAAGGTATTTATGAACAGATATGATTAAAACTCCATATGTACATAACCCACGCCAATATTTCCACAAAGTCCATTAATAGTCACCATTTTGTTCCAAAATGGCGGCTACTTCATAAAAATAAAGTCCACCTACCCTTTCAAATGAGCCAAAAGGACTTTTTTTTTTGTTTGTTTAAAAAACATAGTACTCATTGCTGCAATTAAAAATTTCATGCAGTTTAGAATTACAGTCGACAACAAAATTATTGAAACGCTACCAATAATTCCTATTTAAAAGATGGGCACCTAATACTGTTTTGTTAAGTCATGATCTCAGTCTTATGTGTTTACAAAAAAATCCCTTTTCGGCAAGCTTAAAGGCAAAGGTAGATTCTTTACGTTGTATGGAATAGCAATTTCAACTTGCAATTATAACATTGACATTAGTTATCATTGGATCATTTGGGCTCCACTAAATTTCAATGTTAATTGCTACAAATTTATTAAATTGTATAATATGACGAGATTTTGGTGACAAAATTTGCGACTTAGCAATGAAATTTGTGATTTGGCGGCAAAATTTGATAGCTGAGGACGAAATTTTTCACTTAGCGATGAAATTTGTCCTTTGACGACAAAATATGGCGATGGACAATGCCAGCCTTGGCATCATATTTTCTTCCCACGCGAAAACCTCTTATCTCTTCACAGACCAATACCTTGTTACCACAAGATAAAAAGATAAAGGAAGTTGCAACGCATTATTCTCAATTTCAATCGTAAATGTAAATTCTTGCCTAAACCGGCGTTCTACACTATTCACCACAAACGGTATTTTTATTAAGACTAACGTAATATTTTAATTTTATATTTTTAAATAATTAGTTAAAGCAGTTACCATGTTTTTTATTTTTTCAGTGATCTTTTTTATTATCGTTTGCACGTGACGTAAGCATCAGATTATAAATTTAAGCAATTAAAGCTACTAGCAAACCCCTGCGAAATTTTTGCATTTTATTTCTCTTCTGATTTACCTTTAAAATTTGAAATTCATATATACTAGCTGGAACCCGTCGAATCCGACGGTCACTTTATTGACCGTAATGTTTCAAAAATCGTCACTCTTCGATTGCTCCTGTCTGTTTTTTAAATCCACATATTTAAATGTCACCAAGGTCTTGGAGAAAACGGACAGGAACAATAAACAGCGACGCAGACGTGACAGAAAGTAAATGACAAATTTTGCGTCAATTCAGCTTACTTTAACAACGCTATGCTAGATGGCGGTGAAATGATTGAAATCTTAAAAAAAAAAAAAATTAACTATCTTTATTGAGTAAAAGAAGAGTACGAATGGAAAGACGACTGAGCACGAATACAGTTAAAAATTCTAATTGAGTATTTCATTGAAGACGATATTTTAGGTCCAACCATCGGCCACGGGATGTGCAGGTGAGACCTCGAGAGTATTCTTGACTGCAACAGCCCCCTGGAACCCGTGAAATTCAACAGTCACTTTATTGACCGTAATGTATAAAAAAATCATCACTCTTCGATTGTTCCTGCCCATTTTTTAAATCCGCATATTTAAATGTCACCAAGGTCTTCAGAAAACGGACAGGAACAATCGAAGAGCGACGTGGACGTGAGATGACTTGTGACAGAAAGTAAACAAAAAATTTCGTGCCAGTTCAGCTTACAACTCTATGCTAGAAAAAGCGATAACCTGATCGGGTTAATTTTTACACCAACTATGTGAAAAGTGTCAGAAACGAGAATCGAATCAAGCCATGGTGTGCTCATGTTCAATTCCCGGCTCAGCATTTTTCGCATCGTTAGAATAAAAATCAACCTTACACTCCACTTTATCTAAATTGAATTTTCATGGTTGATAAATCAATGAATTAAATTTCTAAAGTAAAATTTTAATCGTTGTACTGTTGGCATTTGGTTCTATTCAATAAAGAGTTTGCCAACCACTGGGTTATGGTATCCAAATCCAGCGATGTTTTTTTTTCTTGTTTATATGCTTGATAATGGTTGCTGAGATACAAAATTTTATGCATTGCTAGGTTGGGATATTCAATGATGTTTCTTTTTTTTTGGTTTTGTTGTAATAATGAATGCTACAAAACAAAATTTCATCTTTTTATTTCCTATAATTAAATATTTTATGAAATCTTTTTATTTGTGATAGGATGTAATTTTTCAATTTTTTAAATGAATTTTTGATTGAAAAATTTTATAATGATATTAGTTTTTGATGTATTGTCTTGGATTGAATTGTTTATTTCTGATGTATTTAGATCACTAATTACCCATAGTGTAACGCTAGTACAATGTAAAACACATTTAACCTTAATCTCGTATATTTATTAAATTTCGTATTTTAAATGTAGGTACTATTCTTTTTAAATTGAATTTTGTGTTAATTTTGTCCTCTAAAATTTTTAATTTGACCATACATAGTAAATTGTTTGGTTCACTGAGAAATATGTGCCCTTTTCTGTAGAAAATCAACGGTTGCAATTGAAATACAATGGGAAATATCGCCATTATGGCAAATTTTGAAAAATTCGTGAAACAGCACTCCTAAACTAGATTCTCCCCAAAATTATTTTTTCTTTCTCAAACAAAATTAGATCTGCATTGCACATGCATGTTTTGTTCATAACAAAATATAAATTACTATATAGTTTACTATTTTTAAGAAAACATTTGTTGAAATGTTTATAACTTTCTTTGTTTGATTCGATATCTCTTGAATGAACTAAGTGAATTTAAGAGTTCATGACTTGCTAGTTCGTGCTTAGTTCGTTGCTTAGTTCGTGCTAGATCCCCTGCTTCCAGTCTCTCTCTTGGTCCGCCCGTACTAGATATACAGGACATGTCACCACCATATTCAATATGTTACAGTAACCCACCTACATTATTAAGATCTACTAGTTCAATGGTGTCAGAATCTTCAAGGAATTTTGAGGAGCCCACTAATCCTGGTAATTCCAAGTACTTCTTTCGACCTTTTCCTCATCGCCGATAATGCAACTGGCCAGGGGGTCTAGCACGAACTAATCGGAATGAATTCCACGTGAAAACTTTCCGACATCGGAAATGCGAGTTTCCACTAAAAACTTTCCGATATGCATTTTAAGCGCTACCAACATGGCATCGGAAATGTCCATCGGATTTCTCATAGAGTGATTTGAATGCTATCGGAATCGGATTGAATTGACCAATCACAGAAAAGCAAATTTTTTCTTATAAGGCAAGCATGTGGCATCACAGCTTGCTTTACATATTTTTTCTCTTGCGTCCGATGTTTTCAGTGATGTTTTGTTGACAATTTTTTCGTTACATTTCCTTTAAGCTTTCCTTAGATAACATAATAATACAATTAAGTCAGTTTTAAATGTATGTAATATATATATATATATATATATCATATTTAAGTAAGATTGTGAGAATATTAAAATGAAAACAGAAAGAAAGCATTTGATTTGACTGTCGATAAGAGGCTGTAAAATGTATTTGTTGTTAGATTTACTAACTATTACTTTAGAAATCTGTTAACAGATGAGTCAACTAAATACTATCAATCTTTCAATTCCATTTATTTAAAAATATTACTCCATCAGCGCCTTAAATACCGATTGCAATATTGCACATAACACTATTTCAGGTTAAGATTTTTCTGCTTGTTTGTTTATCTCACTTTCCAGTTTTAGACCTATTTGTATAAATTTAAGAGCTACTTTTTATTTTTACTTACACTACTTTAATATATTCTTTAAATATATATATAGACAATCTGTATAAAGGGGAATTTTATAACGTTATAATAATAACTTGGGTGAAATTTTATAACTCAGAACAATAGCATTTGTTTACATATTTTCCTTAAATGTTAACAAAAACTATCACATCGAATTACCATCAGTGAGCCAAAACTTAATATACTTTTAAGTTACAACAAATTATCTAAAATAAATATGTTTTAAAAGATTTTTTGTGATTATGTCATTTTTTGTAAGAATAGGATATATGTAAACGGCAAGTGTAGAATTCTTTTACTTTTTAAAACGTAAAAAGTAAAAGAGTAAAAGTAAAGAGTAAAAAGTAAGAGCAAAGTAAAAAATATCCTCATATCAACGTATTTTTTTAATAGTACATTCTTGAAGCATCTCTTTAATAAAAGAAAATTAATAATTATGTAAGGGGGTTATTGATAAAAATTAAACACATGGTACTTAAGTACATAAATTAATACAAGAATAATACATAAATTAATACAAGAAATTTTAACAACTTATACTGAAACTGATAAAAACGGTCCTTATGTAATAATATATTGCACTTTAATCACTTGATTAACATAAGAATGTTGATGACAATATAACTTTTTTTTGCAAGTCATGAACTCTTAAATTCACTTAGTTCATTCAAGAGATATCGAATCAAACAAAGAAAGTTATAAACATTTCAACAAATGTTTTCTTAAAAATAGTAAACTATATAGTAATTTATATTTTGTTATGAACAAAACATGCATGTGCAATGCAGATCTAATTTTGTTTGAGAAAGAAAAAATAATTTTGGGGAGAATCTAGTTTAGGAGTCCTGTTTCACGATTTTTTCAAAATTTGCCATAATGGCGATATTTCCCATTGTATTTCAATTGCAACCGTTGATTTTCTACAGAAAAGGGCACGTATTTCTCAGTGAACCAAACAATTTACTATGTATGGTCAAATTAAAAATTTTAGAGGACAAAATTAACACAAAATTCAATTTAAAAAGAATAGTACCTACATTTAAAATACGAAATTTAATAAATATACGAGATTAAGGTTAAATGTGTTTTACATTGTACTAGCGTTACACTATGGGTAATTAGTGATCTAAATACATCAGAAATAAACAATTCAATCCAAGACAATACATCAAAAACTAATATCATTATAAAATTTTTCAATCAAAAATTCATTTAAAAAATTGAAAAATTACAACCTATCACAAATAAAAAGATTTAATCAAATATTTAATTATAGGAAATAAAAAGATGGAATTTTGTTTTGTAGCATTCATTATTACAACAAAACCAAAAAAAAAAGAAACATCATTGAATATCCCAACCTAGCAATGCATAAAATTTTGTATCTCAGCAACCATTATCAAGCATATAAACAAGAAAAAAAAAGCACTGCTGGATACCATAACCCAGTGGTTGGCAAACTCTTAATTGAACAGAAACAAATGTCAACAGTACAACGATTAAAATTTTACTTTAGAAATTTAATTCATTGATTTATCAACCATGAAAACTCAATTTAGATAAAGTGGAGTGTAAGGTTGATTTTTATTCTAACGATGTGAAAAATGCTGAGCCGGAAATTGAACGTGGGCACACCATGGCTTGATTCGATTCTCGTTTCTGACACTTTTCACATAGTTGGTGTAAAAATTAACCCGATCAGGTTATCGCTTTTTCTAGCATAGAGTTGCTAAAGTAAGCTGAACTGGCATGAAATTTTTTGTTTACTTTCTGTCACAAGTCATCTCACGTCCACGTCGCTCTTCGATTGTTCCTGTCTGTTTTCTGAAGACCTTGGTGACATTTAAATATGCGGATTTAAAAAATGGGCAGGAACAATCGAAGAGTGATGATTTTTTATACATTACGGTCAATAAAGTGACTGTTGAATTGACGGGTTCCAGGGAGCTGTGGCAGTCAAGAATACTCTCGAGGTCTCACCTGGACATCCCGTGGCCGATGGTTGGACCTAAAATATCGTCTTCAATGAAATACTCAATTAGAATTTTTAACTGTATTCGTGCTCAGTCGTCTTTCCATTCGTATTCTTCTTTTACTCAATAAAGATAGTTATATTTTTTTTTTTTTTTTAAGATTTCAATCATTTCACCGCCATCTAGCATAGAGTTGTTAAAGTAAGGTGAATTCACGCAAAATTTTTCATTTACTTTCTGTCCCGTCTGCGTCGCTGTTCGATTGCTCTTGTCAGTTTTCTCCGAGACCTTGGTGACATTTAAATATGTGGATTTAAAAAACAGACAGGAGCAATCGAAGAGTGACGATTTTTGAAATATTACGGTCAATAAAGTGACCGTCGGATTCGATGGGTTCCAGCTAGTATATATGAATCTCAAATTTTAAAGGTAAATAAGAAGAGAAATAAAATGCAAAAATTTCGCAGGGGTTTGCTAGTAGCTTTAATTGCTTAAATTTATAATCTGATGCTTACGTCACGTGTAAACGATAATAAAAAAGATCACTGAAAAAATAAAAAACATGGTAACTGCTTTAACTAATTATTTAAAAATAGAAAATTAAAATATTACGTTAGTCTTAATAAAAATACCGTTTGTGGTGAATAGTTTAGAACGCCGGTTTAGGCAAGAATTTACATTTACGACTAAAATTGAGAATAACGCGTTGCAGCTTCCTTTAACTTTTTATCTTGTGGTATCAAGGTATTGGTCTGTGAAGAGATAAGAGGTTTTCGCGTGGGAAGAAAATATGAAGCCAAAGCGTAAAGGAACCTTTGCCTTTAAGCTTGCCGAAAAGGGATTTTTTTGTAAACACATAAGACTAAGATCATGACTTAACAAAACAGTATTAGGTGCCCATCTTTTAAATAGGAATTATTGGTAGCGTTTCAATAATTTTGTTGTCGACTGTAATTCTAAACTGCATGAAATTTTTAATTGCAGCAATGAGTACTATGTTTTTTAAACAAACAAAAAAAAAAGTCCTTTTGGCTCATTTGAAAGGGTAGGTGGACTTTATTTTTATGAAGTAGCCACCATTTTGGAACAAAATGGTGACTATTAATGGACTTTGTGGAAATATTGGCGTGGGTTATGTACATATGGAGTTTTAATCATATCTGTTCATAAATACCTTTTTTATGTGAAAGAGCTTTCTTTTCACAAGCAGGCAAATAACCTTTCCGCAGATTCATTATATTTACTGAAATATCCATTCAGACTTGCAAAAATATCATGGACAGTCACTTACATTGTTTAAATATATATATTTGAAGAAAATACTTTGAAAATCTCACTCTGTTAAAAACAGCAATGTTGCATTATTTCAAATTAAACCTTTCACTCCAAAAACAAAATGTATGCACTCTAACAATACTCAAACCAACACGATGTACGTAGATGAACAAATGACGTAATGGAATTACAACAAACTACGCCTGAAGGAAGTAAAATTGTAGAAGCAATGTACTCACAACATGGGTGTTCGATTTCCACCATCCAGTCATATTCGATTCTTAACATCATCGAACTCCGCACTCAATGACACTTTCGATTTAACTGTTTTCATCTCAACTTTACTTTTTTCTGTTCAACAGGTACGAACATCTCAACTCTACTCGAACAGAAACCGAAAAGAACAGTTTATTCTTTTTCATCCGCACGGTAGCTTGCATGCTATCTTTCGCATTATTCACAATTATTACTTCACATTATTATTTTCGCATTATATTGTTTATGTTAAATATTCAATCGCAATGTTTCAGCACAACTTATGTTTTCAACGCATATTCATTTCTGTGTATTGTATGTTTAATATAGTTTTGGTTTGTGAATGAAAGAACGAGTATTTATTATTATCTGCACATTAAATTACATAAAAATTTTTTGGAGGCTCCGGCGAGATATTCTGTGTGAATTTTGGCTAGCTTACAAATTTGGATATCCAAGCGCAGCTATTAAGGAATAAAACAGATTAGTACTTATTTTCCTATTTTACAAGTTTGACTTTGGTTTTTCGCATTACTCCATTACGTGGTAATGGCAAGCAAAAAGAACAATGACGACGACAGTAATGAAACTGTTGCTTTAGAAGATGCTGAAAAAATAGCAAAACATTATCGAGGCAGAGCGAAATCTGCGCGCACTAGAATTATGAATTTCATAAATAATAAAAATCAAATTTTTTAAAAACATGATCTCTTAAGTAAACTTGAAAGGATTGAAATTATTTATTCTGATTTTGATAAAGCCGATTCTGAATTACCTTATGAAGTATCAGAAATAGAAGAATTTGAGTTAAAATATTATGAAACCAAAGACTAGCTTCAACAAAAACTTGAAAATTTATCTGTGAACATGCAATCTAATGTTTTAAATTTTCAAAATCCTCCCATTAATACAAATGCTATATCTAGTAATTTTCGTTTGCCAAAATTAAATGTTTGCCCGTTTAGCGGTAATTATAAAAATTGGATGTCTTTTAAGGATTTGTATATATCATTAGTTCACGAGAATGTTAATTTGTGTAATGTACAGTCAGCCCAAAAAAAAACGCCACCCCCCTTCCCACCTAATTTCGCCGTAAATTATGGTAGAAACATACGGCTGGTACCTATCGATCTGCATCTACGTCTAGTTTTTAATGGTGTAGTTCGATTTTACTTAAGGGGTCATCTACATAATAAAACAGGTATAAACGTCATTTTTTCAATAAAGACCCCTATTTTTGACCTCATATTCCGATTTTTGAGATCAAGGCAGTTCGGAAAACCTACCTATTTATATACTTTAAATCAATTCTAAACAGAGTTACACGTGAAAATGTGTTAGGATACCGTCTATACATTTAGAAAAAATAAATTTTGGTCTACCACGCACTATACATTATTTATTAAATTTCACACCGGAAACAAAGTTCAGAAATATTTATTATAAAATAAAAAAACGATTCTAATTCGCAAAACTTTCTGTGTTAGTTTATGAATTAAAAGATTTTTATTGGTTTCTATTTATTAAACATTGAATAGTAAAATACATCACTTCATACGGAGAAAATTAAATAGCTTGAATCATATGAACCCTACAACACAATGTTGAATTACAAAAATCTAGGTACCAAGGTAAAAGAATAATAGTAATAATGATAATAATATTAATAACGGCTAATAGAAAAAAAAAAAGTGTTTAATATTTAAGAAAAAAACTATCTACTTCTTGTTGGGTATATTTTTATTTTATACAGTAAGCCTCGCATGAAAGTGTTACTATAAACTTTTACATTTAATTTTAGGCGTACAAACCAACAATAGATCATATACAAAAATATAGATAACAAGATTTAAACTAAAATCTGAGAAAGGATATTTAATATTTTCGCGACTGCTGATGTAGTTTCACGTCATTTGGAAATCTGTAACTCCTCCAGTGGACGTTTCTTTCACAATTTGTGTGTTACGATATTTCTTAAGAATATTCCTTATATTCATATTTATATAAACAAAATAGTATGAAACAAATACTTTCACTAGAAAGAGCATAATTATTGTGTATATTCAGATGAAAATAAATATGGATATAGAAAAACGGTTTCCTATTGCCTAGAACGAAAATCCACTATATTGTTCGGTATTAAGAAAAAACATTTAATAAAAAGTTTATATTTTATTATGTTAGGTCATGCGATAAAATTTAAATAGCATAAACGGTAGAGTAAACGAATGCGAAAATGTCACAACAAGATTAAAACAGAAAATATGTTTTAAAAAATCTGATAAAAATTAATTATATTAATTTAAAAGAAAGCAAAAACAAAAGTATTTTTCACTGCATATTGCTCTTTCAAATAATAATCCTGGTCCTACCGCATTTTCTAAATCATGATATATAACTTGAGATGCACGAATCCTAGAATATTCAAGTTAAAAACAAAAGACAAAAGGGATAAAATAGAATTTTAGCAGTAAGAAACTAGAAAAAGTTATGTAATATTTAAGAACAAAGACTTAACATTTCAGAATCGAGTAAACTCCTCTTTTCAACGAAAGCCACGCCTTTACAGAATTTTTCTAAAACTTTACATTATAAAACAAAAATATTTTACATACTTCCAATTAAATCATTTAAATTTTGTCCTCAGCATTCAATGTAGTAAATGCCATTGACATTTCTGCATACCAGCGTCACATATAGAGTCATATACGAGTATGCAAACTAATTTTTTTAATACTGTTTCCGCAATATAGAGGCGGGGCTACATTTCTTTTGGAATTCTTTCCTAATCTCTTGCCTGCATTGCCATAATTTTATAAAAAATAAGCCAATTTGTATAATAAACATCGAAATGTTCCTTAGAAAACAAATATAATAACTTAAAAGTAAATTAAAATAGTTTTTCGTCAAATGTATAGAAATATTGACTCACAAAGGATACAAATTATAACAAATGACGCCCCCCTAACAGCAGTAAAAAATGAAATATCACTGTAACTCAAAAAATAATGTTGGGAACGAGCTGTAAATTTGGAAACCCATGTTTTTGATGATGCCCGTTCTATTCGTGCAAAAATTAACATAGGTCATAATTTATAATTTTTTCAAAAATGAATTTATTAATAATTTTCATAATTCAAAAAATGTTTTTTTAGCAAAAATTTGAATGGAATATGTTTGGGTCACTTCATTCTAACGAATAAAAAAAAAAAACAGAATTTAAATATCATAATTATTTCGGAAGATATGATTTAATGTTTGTCACATTCATTTAACATTAGCATTCCCAAACTTTGACAGTTTATAACTCTATGAAAAATTGAGCGAAATGTATAAACTATACCATTTTCCGTGATGATTTGATCCAAAGAATTCAAATAAATTATAAAAAAGGGGGGTTACCATTGAAAAAAAAAATGAAGCTGATGTCAGTTTTTATATGTAGACGACCCCCTAAGTAAAATCTAACTATAACATTATAAACTAGACGTTATTACAAACTGATCGATACTACCCGCATGTTTCTACGATAATTTACGGCGAAATTAGGTGGGGGGGGGGGGGTGGCGTTTTTTTTTTTGGCTGACTGTACAAAAATTCCAATACCTAAAGGGTTTATTAAAAGATGAACCGGCTTCTATTATTAAACACATTCCAATATCTGAGAATAGTTATCTAGAAGCCTGGGAAAAATTACTTACTAGGTATGATAAGAAAAAACAAATTATTTCTGCACTTATTAAAACCTTTATGGATCAACCAACTGTAATTCATTCTAATGCATATAACTTATGTAAGATAGCAGATACTTCGGATGAAGTAATAAGGGGATTAAAGACTAATGACACTAAAGCTACTGAAAGAGATGTATGGTTAATTTATATTTTATTACAAAAACTTGACCATAAATCACGTGAAGAATGGGCACAATATTCTGCAAAAATTGATTTTCCTACTTTAGAGATATTTTTATAATTTATTAATGATAAATGTGCATCTATGGAATTATGTAATGAAAATGAGAGTAAAGAGAATGAGTATAAACAAAATAAGGATAAACAATTTAAGTTATCTAAGTTTCATTCTAACGTTAATTACAAATGTATTTTATGCAAAAACAATAATCATTTCTTGTTCAAATGCTTTAAATTTAAAGAACTTCCTGCTAAGGATAGAAAACAATTTGTTAGAAAGAACTCATTGTGTAGCAACTGTTTATCTAATAAGCACTCTATCGCTCAATGTAATTCCACTTATACTTGTCATTTTTGTAATGCAAAACATCATTCTAGTATATGCGATAATTTGAAAACTTATACAGCTTCGGCTTCATCTGCTGGTAATAATTTTGAAAATTCTGAGAATCATACAGAGCCCCATCTGGCATATCTCAATTGCAAACAAGTACTCATAACCCTTCTACACAAACATCTTTCGCTTTACTTCCTACAGCTAGCGCTTATATTTATGATTCAATGGGTCAGAGACATGTGCTAAAAATTTTATGCGATTCGGGCTCTGAAAGTTCTTTTATAACTGAATCATGTATGAGTATTTTAGGTTATGAGAGAAAAAATGCAAGATTTCCCGTCAAGGGGTTGGCAAATTCAAAGATTGCAATAACTAAAGGTTATACAGACATTAATTTAATTTCCATTCACGATTCCGATGCCAAGTTATCCATGCGAGTTTTTATATTAGATAAATTAACAGCTCCATTGCCATCAGAGAAAATAAACAAGGAACATTTTATGCAACTGGCCGATCCCAAATTTGAAATTCCAAGTAAAATTGATATGATTTTGGGATCTGATTATTTTTTTTTCTATTTTACTTCCTGGTCAAACAATTTGTACTGAGAATGGTTTAATTGCTCAAAATTCAATGTTTGGTTTTCTCGTATCCGGAAAATTACCTGAATCTCAGACAAAATCTAATTCGATTTCAAATTTACATATTTACGAAACTAATATTGATAGTGAATTAAAACGTTTTTGGGAATTAGAAGAAGTTTTTAATCCAAGTGAGAAATTACTTTCACCCGAGGAACAGTTTGTGGAGTCACATTTGCAGGAAAATTATTCAGTTAATCCAGAAGGCCGTTTTGTGGTAAAACTACCATTTTAGAAATGTAAATCTGAATTATGTAATACAAGACCCGCTGCACTTTCCCGATTATATGCAATGGAGAGGAAATTTTCTGAAAATCCGGAATTCAAACAACAATGTAAGGATTTTTTATATGAATACGAACAATTAGGACACATGGAGGTAATTACTCAGAATTCACTAAATATTTCTCAAAGGGAACAATATTTCCTACCTGATCACGCAGTTATTAAACCTTCTAGCACTACCACTAAATTAAGAGTCGTTTTTGACGGTTCCTGTAAAACTTCTGATGGTAAATCATTAAATTCAGTTTTAGGTGTTGGCCCTAAATTACAACGAGACATTTTTGAGATCTTACTTAATTTTCGATTACCGGAGATTGTTTTTTCTCCAGACGTGGAGAAAATGTACCGCCAGGTTTTAATTTCTGAGGACGATCAAAATTATCAAAAAATCCTTTGAAGATACAACCCCAATGAGGAAATAAAGGAATATATATTGAAGACTGTTACATATGGCCGTGCTCCAGCATCCTTTTTGGCCACTAGGTGCATAAAGCAAATCGCTCTAGATTATAATCAAAATACACACGTCTCGCGCACTTTGTTAAAAGATATATATATGGATGACTTGATATCTGGTTCAAACTCAGTTAATAGCGCAATATTAATTGCTAAGGAAACTGCTAATGTTTTGGAAGAACATGGGTTTCATTTGAGAAAGTGGAATTCCAATTCGAATGAATTCCTTACGGAATTTCGAGAAAATTGCATCACAGATGCAGACTTTAAAATAATACCAAACAACAATGAAAGTTCTAAAGTTCTAGGGCTTTACTGGAACTCTTTAGCAGATACATTTAATTTCAAAACCGCACTTACACTCAAACCACCACTAACAAAAAGACGCATTTTGTCTGAATCCGCACGCATTTTTGATCCTCTAGGGTTAATTTCACCTTGTACAGTAGTGTTAAAAATATTTTATCAAAAGCTATGGTTAACAAAAGGAAACTGGGATTCTCCTATTCCGCAACAATTTGAAGAGGAGCTCATTAAATATGAGAATTCATTCAATAAAATTAGCCAATTTTCTGTTCCTAGATGCGTCACACTTTCATCCGATAGTACAGTCGGGGGGAAAAAAACGCAACACTCAACGTAACTTCGTTGCTAATCGATGTAGAAAAATGTAATAGGTATCATTCGACAGGGAATGGTGAGTAGTTTCAGAAAATGAACTGAAATTTTCAATTGGGGGTCGTCTACATATTAAAACGTGCACCAACTTTTATTTTTTCAATGGTAACACTCTATTTTTATTTTATATTTCAATTCCTGGGATCGCGACAACGCGAAAAAGTATATTGGTTGTATATTTTACTTATTTTTTCACAGAGTTATAAGCGTTCAAAGTTTGAAGGTGCTAATGTTAAATTCATATTTCAAACTTTTATTAATATCTTCACAAAAAATAACTTGATCGATATAATTTTTGTTTTACGAGATACAGTGAAGAAACCCAAACATAATCCATCGTTACTTTTGATTCTGAAAAATATTTTTAATTCTGAAAAATATTAATAAATTCATATTCATAAAAATTGTGAATTATGACCTATATTAATGTTTACATAAAATGAATCCTAATGCTGAAAAATATGGGTGTGCAAATTTGCAGCTCATTCCAGTTATTAGTTTTCGAGATATAAATAAATCTTTCTTTTGGAGTGGTTTAGGGGGCCGTCTCTTATAAAGTTTTGCAGGAGATAACGAATCAAATCTTAAAAAATAACAAAGAGAATTAAACAAAATATTTTTATTTTTTTATTTACGGGTCAAATTATATAACAACAACGTCAAACGCAAAGAAATGAAACAAAAATGATGATTTTTAGACAGTAGTGTTAGCATCAAGAATTCTTGTTTTATAAAGAAGACAAGCCACGCCTTCATCGTTCTTCAAAACAAAACAATACAGAAATGGAAAAGTAAATGTGACATTGAGTATTCGCGTTAAACCCCTTATTTTATGTTGACAAAAATATGCACAAGTGGTATTTACTTCATCGATTAATTGATGATAAATTTTGAATCTTTTAAACGAACAATGGAAGAGAAAAAATTAACTAAATAGGCGGGTTTTACTGTTTTAAATAGAAAAATAGGTTTAATGTGAAATTGTCAACGATAAAAAAACGAATAGAATTGGAATGCAAGACAGGCTTGTAAAATTGTTTCTTAACTACCGTCATAGTTAAAAAAGGTTAATCATTTGCTTCATATATTGCTTTATTTTATTTTATTTATTTATTTATTTATTTATTTTGTAGGGGGGGAGGATTATTATTTTAAGGGCACTTTAGTCTTTAAAATTTTATTAATATATTTGAACTTTATACATTTTTAAAAACATACTTTAACTTTTATAAATATATTTTAACACTTTTTGCGACCGCAGGATTTTGTCTTTTTGACAGTAAGACCCGCTTACGGGCATTTTACTCTCAAAATGAAATATTTCAGAACACATTTTCTGTATTCACAATTATATAACAAATGGATATACATTATAATTGTATTCTTTCTAATCAATATATTTCTATCCATAATATATTTTATTGCAAAATTATGAGCACTGGGTACACACTTAAGAAAATGTAACACACAAATTACGAAAGAAACGCCCACTGACGGAGTTACAGATTTTCAAATGGCGTGAATCTACGTCAGCAGTCGCGAAAGGGTTAATTAAGATATTATATTTTCATAGAAATTATAAAAAGAATCGTACAGTTCCAAAGAGTTCAACTGACCCAAAACTAGTAAGTGTGGTTAAAATAGTTTAGTATTTACTTCATGAACCCTTACAATAATTTATTCAAAAAGATTTTGTTTATGCGTTGTTGTATATATATATATATATATATATATATATATATATTATTTCATTTCGTATATTATGTTACACCTACGAAAGAAGATTTAAGCTTTATTGGTGATCAGTACAGCCATAATATACACTTTTACTTTAAAAATATTGCACTTTTTTCAAAGAGTACTGTATGGACTAATCGCAAGTGTAATGTATTTAATAGACCTAAAATTAACTAAAAAAGTACTGAAGTGTATACAAATCTAAAAAGTTGAATTCAGGATAAATAAGGAACAAGAAAAAAAAAAAAGGTAACGTTCTATTAATTTTTTGATTATTTTTTTCCTGAAAGATTTCCGGTGTGAAACATTAAAATTTTTTCTATTTCTTATAAGATCTTAATTTTATTTTTCTATATTTGCAGATAACCCCCTTTTTCGCACTGCCAGACTCTCAGAAATTCGAAAATGAAGTGAAAATTGGGTGTTGCTATTGAAAAAATCAAAGTTGGCGCTCATTTCAATATGTAGATGACCCCTAATTCAAAATTTGACGACATATTCAGAAAGTGCTTTTAATTTCCTGTTGAATTATGTCTATTAGATGTTCCTGCGTCAATTAATAACGAAATTACAGCGGGTGTTGCGTTTTTTTTTTCCCCGACTGTACATTTGAATTACATGGTTTCAGCGATGCGTCAACACATGCTTACGCCGCTGCAATCTATTGTCGACAGACTCATGATAACAAATCAAAAGTCTCACTCTTAGTTGCCAAAACTAAAGTAGCACCTATCAAGCAAATTTCCGTTCCCAATTTGGAACTTTGTGGTGCTTATTTATTATCTAAGTTATTTTGTTCAGTCATAAAAATATTAGAAAATTATAATTTTGACATTTACGCATGGACGGATTCAACAGTTGTTCTTTCTTGGTTATCCGCACATCCATGTAAGTGGAAAACTTTTGTTGCAAATAGAACTTCACAAATATTAGATGTTCTTCCCACAAAACATTGGAGACATGTTCCATCTAAAGAAAACCCCACTGATATCGCTTCTCGAGGCATCGATCCTAAAAGTTTACCTGAATGCAACTTGTGGTGGAGCGGCCCAAGTTGGCTACTTTTGGATCCTACACATTGGCCAAATGACGCGCCTAAGTCTAAGGAAATCGAGGATCAACTTTCGGCCGAAAAGAAAGCTGATCCCATTTTGTCTTACCATATTGATACATCTAATGATCTTTATGATCATCTATTCAATAAATTTTCTTCATTTTTTAAAATCAAACGCATTCTGGCATATTGCATAAGATTCATAAATAACTGCAAGTCAGCAAGTAAAGTTCATGTCTCAACAGATGATTCTTGTTCTCCTCTTACATGTAGGGAAACTAAACACGCCGAAGAGAACATCATTCGATGGGTACAAAATAAATACTTTCACGAAGGCTTAAAACACATCAAGAATCGAAACATTTTGTCTAGAAAAAGTCATTTACACTCTCTACATCCATTCATTGACCAGAACGGTCTGTTACGGGTGGGAGGTCGCTTACAAAATGCTCAATTATCATTTAACGAAAAACATCCGGTAATATTGCCGTCTAAACACAAATTGAGCGACCTTATTATACAAGAGAAACATATTGCGCACTTGCATGCAGGACCATCATTGTTATCCCACATTATAAAACAGGCATATTGGATCATTGGTGGAAAAAGATTAATCAATAAGCTTGTTAATAAATGCGTGAAATGCTTCCGTTTCAAAGCTACTTCTACACCCCAGCTCATGGGAAACTTACCACCACATCGAGCAAATCTCGAGCGACCTTTCTTTGCATGTGGTGTGGACTATGCTGGTCCAATGTATATAAAATTTAACAAGGGTCGTGGCTCTAAAACAACAAAAGGATACATAGCTTTATTCATTTGCCTTGCTACAAAAGCAGTACACATCGAAGATGTCAGCGATTTGACGACTGACGCATTTATAGCTGCCTTACGACGTTTCAGTGCTAGACGTGGTTCACCTAGTCATATTTACAGCGATAACGCAACCAATTTTGTTGGTGCTAAAAGGAAACTCGATGAAATAAAACAAATATTGTCTTTACCAAGAAACGAATGCGTTGCACATTATTTAACACAAGCCGCAATAGAGTGGCATTTTATTCCTCCCGCATCACCTCATTTCGGAGGAATTTGGGAAGCTGCAATACGCTCCTGTAAATTTCATATTAAACGAGTAATCGGTGATACACGGTTGACATTTGAGGAACTGAGCACTTTATTAACACAAATCGAATCCCTATTAAATTCACGTCCCCTCTTTAAAAGTACTGATTCTGATACAGACTCTATTAATGTTCTCACCCCATCACATTTTCTTACAGGTGATGTCATGCTTTCACCTGCAGATGAACCATTATCCTGTAGCAGGAATCTCAAGAACCGATGGCAAATGGTGCAAAAAATGAGACGAGATATTTCTAGAGCTTGGAAAAAGGAGTATCTCAGTTCCTTGCAAGAAAGAAATGAATGGCAACATCCTGCATCAAATATCAAGGAAGGAGAATTAGTAGTTATCATAGACAACAGCTGCTCACCTTTATCCTGGCCAATTAGTCGAATTACAAAGGTTCACACCGGTACCGACGGACTGGTAAGAGTGGTGTCTATAAAAACTAAAGACTCTGTTGTTAAAAGAACTGTTAAAAAAATTGCTGTTCTCCCTTTATATCAGGACTAGCGCCCTGATAGGGTGGGAGTCATGTTCGATTTCCACCATCCAGTCATATTAGATTCTTAACATAATCGAACTCCGCACTCAATGACACTTTCGATTTAACTGTTTTCATCTCAACTTTACTTTTTTCTGTTCAACAGGTACGAACATCTCAACTCTACTCGAACAGAAACCGAAAAGAACAGTTTATTCTTTTTCATCCGCACGGTAGCTTGCATGCTATCTTTCGCATTATTCACAATTATTACTTCACATTATTATTTTCGCATTATATTGTTTATGTTAAATATTAAATCGCAATGTTTCAGCACAACTTATGTTTTCAACGCATATTCATTTCTGTGTATTGTATGTTTAATATAGTTTTGGTTTGTGAATGAAAGAACGAGTATTTATTATTATCTTCACATCAAATTACATAACAATGGGAACTAACGCTCTTATACGAGGCATGTATTTTTAAGTGAGGGCTGTTTGAAAATAAAAACCAAACGAAATTTTTTTTTTCAAAAACCAAATTTATTTTCAGATTCTACATACGTTTCTCTATTTTTCAACATAATTGCCAAGTTTGTTTAAACACTTATCATATCTTACAACTAAATCTTGAATACCCTCTTCATAGAAACTTGCCACCTGCTCTGATAACCATTCATGGTCGTTTTAACATCTTCGTCATCGTTGTTGCAGCCAGCTTTGAAGTCTCTGACCAACTTACTCACTTAGCCTTCACTCATGGCAGTAACTCCATAAACTACACAAATCTGCTGGTGAATATCTTCAGCAGACTGGTTTCTTGCCGACAGACGTATCACTGACCGAACCTCGCACGGGGCAGGCGATTCGATAATCTTGAACATTTTAAAGACACAGAACAGACCGTACAGGATACCTGCAACTGAGCACAGCTGTTTCCAAGGGATGCTGGGACACAATGCAAGCGCTTGTGGCACACGCGTCACCTGTTAGTGTATACAACAAAACAGCCCTTACTTAAAAAACACGCCTCGTAGAAACATGCAATATGCTAAGCCGAAAGCCACTCTGAAACTAGATTCCGATCATAATTGGATTTTATTCTAGTAGTGCTAAAATTCTAAAGTATCCATAATGTATTCCCTAATGACTACAGCCTATCTTTGTTTCTAAGTTAATAGATATAAAATTCTGTACAAAACAGAACTCTATTTTTCGATGTATAAGCATGCAAAATGTTTCATCCCTTAGCAACGGTTCCTGTAATCAGTTCTTAAAATTTCTTTCGTAAATACAGCATTTGTATAGGACCCCTCTGGGGCAAATTTTTGTTGTCAATTTCCTGATAAATTAAAATAGCTATCGCAATTGCATAAGTAAAAGTTTGGTGAGAAACATCCAAGCTAGTTCAGTCGCAAGTTTCAATTTCACCCAGGGATAACAGCTATACTAAAGCTGTTTCATTTCTTTAGCAGTTTTTATCTCAATTTCATTTTTTAACTTTATTTTTTATACTTTCATTTTATGAATGCATATACAGTCAAACCTTGTTAATGTGAATCTCAAGGGGGATAAATTAGTTCATGTTATCACGTTATCAGTAGTTCATAATATCAGTAACTAATTTTCATATAACAAAACTGATCTTCATTCTGATGGGGATTGTGGAAGCAGTTCATGTTAAGAGTGTTCACGTTAACGCAGTTCGACTGTATATATATATATATTTTTTTCCATGCACTTGTTTTTTCTTTTAATAATTTTAAAATTAAAATGGGTTTTTTATTTAATATCTTTTGAGTCAGATATCCATTTGAACTAAAATATACTGTGATAGCTAAATTTTTTCCTGATTAATATATATTGCAACAAAAACTAATTTTTGTTGCAATTAGTTGAACGGTGTAGATTTGAATAGTGAATTACAAGTAATATTACACGTTACATATATACTTCGTTCAAGGTAGGCTACTGAAAATTTCCACGCTTTTAAAAACAACAGTTCTGTTGAATTAATATATTGTTTGGCAATTTATTTTTTTGCCAGTGTTAGTAAGATTGATAAGTATACCAACAATAGTAGTTATACATGTACTATGTGAAGCTGTAGTTAAGAGAGTATTAGCCCCCCCTCCCCCCAACCTTCTCAAAATTTATCAAAATTTTTTATGTTAACAGTATGTATTAAAGTTTGAACTTCCCTCCAAAAATTTTTCTGGCAACAGCCCTGGTACTATGGCCCACTACTTGATGTAGCAGAACAACTATTGTTGGCTAAATTTGAAACTTTTTAATTTCACTGACAAGGAAGCACATTTTTTCATCATAATAATTTCAGTTTGTTCATATCGCACCCGGGGAAGAAAAGTGGTTGTAAGTCAAATAATGGAAATTTTCAGTTTATTTTAGAGTCCTGCATCAGGTCAGGTAACCCGATTTTACCTGATCCCGACCCGCGGGTCGGGTTGACAAAATTTTTTCCCTTGCGGGTCGGGTTGGCTGATCTTTTTTTCGTGCGGGTCGGGTTGACTGAATTTTTTTTCTTGCGGGTCGGGTTCGGTTTTCAACAAGTCGGGTCGACTTGAGAAAACATTTCAAAGTATTTTTTACAATTATAAACATAAATTTATACGCATGTTTACAACTATGTAACTAATTTAAACATTCTGCACATACTAGACATGTATCGGTTGGTTGTTTGGTTGGAGGATTTAAGGCCGATTGACTCCAGATGTGTCCTAGGCCTATAGGGGGATTGCCCTCCGTTTGAGTCTTTCTAGTGGGTCCTAGGCCGTATTTACGCGTGTTTCGGAGAAAACCATGGGATACTCCGAACAGCTAGGTCGATGAGCGCGACATGGGATCGAACCCAACACCTCCCATCTACCAGCTTCGAGCGCAGAACCGCTCGGATGCTGGTGGGCAGACATGTACCGGAGCTCCCTATTCGTATCCGCCAGAAAAATAGATCCGTATTTGCATCTGGATCTGTTTTCTTTTCTTCAACGGAACTAATATGTATCTTTTGTAGAAATTGTATGAAAATTAGAAGAGTATTATAAATCTTTCTCGACTGTTGTAAAAGATGCTACACAGCGATTTCCACAATTTAAGGAAAGGCTCAAGAACTACTGCACATAATTTCATATAAATTTGTATGTAGGTGCCATTTAATATATATTAGCGCCTGTCATCTTTTGGTGTAAACCGCTCAACAGGTGACGCTGCTACACAGCGATTTCCACAATTACAAGGAAAGCTATATCTCATGTTCTGTTGTGTATCATCAAATAAAACTTAATATGTGAGAAGGTGACATTATGAGACATTATGCTGACTCTGTTTGAGTGCTTGTCGGCCAATAGGTGGCGTTGTTAAACTGCAAATTTCATCGATAACAGGTTGGCTATATGCTATATCTCAACTTCTATGCCATATAACTGTACGAACCATGATATGTGAGATAACCATTATAGAAACGCATTGTTTAAGAAGTTATTTATAGATGATAAAACTGTCTCTCTTTGGATATTTAGTGTTAGATTTCCCTAAGATGGAAATTATTTGCATTCATCACGTATAACTTTTTAATAATAGTTTTAATAAATTATTCGCACTTAGTGAATTTGACAGAAAAATATAGAAGAATGTCTTGTGGTGGCCATAACATACTAGTTTTTTTTATAATTTACCGACTGTGGGACAATGAAAATTTACTTTATTTTATGTCATGTTATATCATTTTACCTTGTTTTGCATGATTTTTAGATGAATAAGTAATGTTGATTTTTTTTTTCGGGTCGGGTTCGGGTCGCAAAAAATTCTATGTTGCGGGTTCGGGTTGATGGAAATTTTTTTGTGGGGTTCGGGTCGGGTTGATGAAAATTTTTTTGTCGGGTTCGGGTTGACTTAAAATTAATCTGTCGGGTTCGCGCAGGACTCTAGTTTATGTCCTTAAAAATGTATATGACATACACATGAAATGTCACATCTCACAGTTTATTCACCTGAAAGGCAGTTGTGTGAGCTTTATCATAGCATAGCGAGTACTTGATTTTTCTCAAATACTATATTTTTGAGTTGTATCACTTTTTTTTTTTTGGCTAGAGTGTGATGTGTGTGACGAAGGTATGTTTTATTTTTATTTCTTCTATTTGTAATGTTTAAAGTGAAATAAAAAATGAAAAATATATTTTTTGATCGTGTAATTGCATCAAATGCTATTGTATTGTCTTATTGGGTTTCGACTAACTTTTAATAATGTTATATTCCGCTTTAAATTCATCGCTCATTATTCAATTTTTAAGCATTAATACTTTGGTAATATTAGTTTGTTCTATTTGTCTGTGGTTTAGGTTATGGTAAATACTTTTTCTCTGATTAAAATAAGTTTCTTAATAACATTACTATTTTCATGTACTTTCATATTTTAGAATTTAGATCATAATGTTAATATTACAACTAATACTGTAAATAAATTTAGTTTCTGAAAATAATAAGTATAATAAAGTATTCATATTTTCACCAAAACAATATTTAAAAAAAAAAGAAAATGATTCTTGTTTTCTTATGTGAAAAGCTGGAATTTATCATAGGATAAAGTCGATTAATTTTAAGAAAAATTCATTATTGTTAAAACGTTTAAAATACTTTAAACATTTTACTTCTGCTTTTGTAAACATAAAGAAGTGCTTGTTAAATGAAAAGTAATTTTTCTGATTTGAAAATTTCAAAACTTCATTGATTTTAAAAGGCAGATAACTAGTATATGTACATTGCAAAAATTAATCTTCACCTCTTCAGGGTTTAAAGAGATACTAATATTATTTTAAATGCAATTTTCTTTTTCATAATGTTACTTACAAATATTCCTAAAAACTAATGTTTTTCATTTTTAGCTAATAAAATGATAGTTTTATGTAGAAATTTTAAACATCTTCTTGACAATCAAACAAAATAATTACAGCAAACAATTGTAACTGTGTAAAAAGTCATATTTTTACAAGGCTGATTAAGAATTTGTAAATGGTCTCTTAATTCTCATTTTTATTTATTTGGTGGGAGGAGTATAGTTGTGAAAATATATTCTAGCACCAAAAATGTAAAAACTATATAACAAATTAAGGCTACTTTTTAGTTGTACAGTTTAGAAAAAAAAAAAAAAAAAAACTTTCATGATCAAATGCATAAAATTAAGTTTATTAATATTTTTTTCATACAATTAAAAGATGCAATGTGACACCCTTAATATAATTGTTAAAAAATGAAAATCCTCAAATAGGCTATAATAACAATTTATTCACTGTATAACAAACATCTTTAACATCAAATCTCTATTAGGTATTAGCCAAAATTAATACTGGAAAATGAGGTGAAGATTATTTTTTGCAATATACATATACTAGTTATCTGCCTTTTAAAATCAATGAAGGTTTGAAAATTTTCAAATCAGAAAAATTACTTTTCATTTAACAAGTACTTCTTTATTTATGTTTACAAAATGCAGAAGAAAACAATGAAGGTTTGAAAATTTTCAAATCAGAAAAATTACTTTTCATTTAACAAGCACCTCTTTATTTATTGTAGTGTCGCATCGATTAATCGTATCGGACTTCAAGTTTCAGTTTAAGTTTGTCAAAACTGTATGGCAACGATAGAACTTTTCGAACAATAACAACACCGTTGCTATTTTGTTTGTGATCCGAAAAATGTAAGAAATATTGTATTTTATCGTCGTTAATTGATTGTAAATAGTAAATTATCAATTCTTAAGGAGTCAGAGAAGCGTCATTTTCATTTATTGAAACAACACATTGCTTCATCTGGTGACCCGCGTTGAATATGTCAGACGACGAGAAGAACAACGAAAACGAAACTGCAACAAAGGCTGCGGTCGCTAGAGTTAGCGTCAAATTTCCTACTTTCTGGAAGCCGGATCCGAAGGTATGGTTCCTCCAATTGGAAGCTCAGTTTCGAAATGCGAACATAACTGCTGATCAAACTAAGTATGATTATGTTATTAGTTCCATTGAACCGGGTATTTTGTCGCAAGTATCCGATATACTGCTTACCCCACCTCAACAGGATAAATACCAGGCTATAAGGGACAGGCTAATTTCCTTGTATGCTGATTCGGAGACTCAGAAAACTCAGAAGTTACTGAGTGAAGTTGAAGTAGGAGATAAAAAGCCGTCACAGTTGCTTTGCGAAATGTGCAATTTGGCTGGTGACAAAGTGACTGACACTTTTCTGAAAACATTGTGGTTACAACGCTTACCAGTTAATATGCGTGGAATTATAACTGTCAGTGGAGATGATTTACCAAAATTGGCTACTATGGCCGACAAATTTGGGAACTAAATCCCATTACTCCTCAAATAGCTGCAAGTTCGTCCATAACCGTGAGCAGTAGACTGATCGAGAGCCTACAAAAACAGGTTAGTGATCTCAGTTTGCAAGTTTCCGCTCTATCCAAACAACGGCGTAGCAATTTTCGGTATCGCTCTAAATCAAGAGGCAGGAGTCCCAGCGGTAGTAGGCATGATATTCGCTACTACCATAGGAAATTTGGGGATAAATCTTTCAAATGCAAGAAACCATGCAACTACCCATCAGCAGCACAGACAAGTAGCTCGGAAAACTGACACGCCGTCTCTCACTGACGACGGAGGGACAAGGGCTAGAGCTGAGTCGTCTCTTCATAAGCGACAAGGAATCAGCCACCCAGTTTTTAGTTGACACCGGGGTGGAACTATCGGTTATCCCACCACTACCTGCTGATAAAAAAAACATCTCGAAATTAGAACTGTTTGCCGCAAACGGCACAAGGATCAAAACATTTGGCCAAAAGCTACTCAAGCTCGATTTTGGACTCCGAAGATCCTTTACCTGGCCTTTTGTAATCGCAGAAGTGAATAGACCCATCATAGGTATGGATTTTCTCGCCAATTTTAACTTTTTGGTAGATACTAAGAACCGTAAGTTAATAGATGGCGTTACATTTTTAACTATTAATGGAATCCCTTGCTTTCAAAACAATAATAATATCCCAATTTTAAATGCTGTTAACGATCCATACAAAAATATTATCAATGATTTTCCAGATTTGCTCAAACTGAGTGGAATTAACAATAAAATTAAAAATCATAACACCGAACACTTCATCGAAACCAGAGGCCCACCCGTTACCGCCAAAGTCAGAAGGCTATCGGTCGACAAACTTGAGGCTTCTAAAAAGGAGTTTGAATTCATGCTCCAAATGGGTTTATGCAGGCCATCTACGAGTAACTGGTCAAGTCCGCTTCATCTAGCTATGAAGAAAACGGGCGACTGGCGACCTTGCGATGACTACCGAGCGCTAAACAACGTCACAATTCCTGATAGATATCCTCTTCCATTTTTAACGGACTGTAGTTCTATTTTAGCAGAAACAACAATTTTCTCTTCCATTGATCTCATTAGAGCGTATCAACAAATCCCAGTTCGTAAGGAAGATATACCGAAAACCGCAATTCTCACGCCTTTCGGCTTATTCGAGTTTCCATACATGACATTTGGTCTTCGTAACGCAGCTCAAACTTTCCAACGTTTCATGAACACCGTTCTGAATGGGCTAGAGTTCGTATTTTGTTATTTGGATGATATCCTGATAGCCTCTACTGACGAAGAAACTCATCGGCAACATGTACGAGTAGTACTTTCGAGGTTAAATGAATATGGACTGTGCATTAATACTGCAAAATGTAAATTTGGTCAAACTAAACTTGCATTCTTGGGATACAAAATATCGGCTGAAGGTCTTAAACCACTTCCAACGAAAGTCGATGCAATCAATAATTACCCAGAACCAAAGTCATTCACTAGTTTAAGACGATTTTTAGGTATGGTAAATTTTTATCACAGATTCATACCAAATTGTGCCAAATTGCAACAACCTTTAACAACACTGCTGTCAGGTGTCAAAAAGAACTGCAGAAAACCAATACTCTGGACGGAAGAAGCAAGAAATGCCTTCCAAGCTTTAAAGGATGCACTCAGTAATGCTTCCATTTTGGCTCACCCATCAGAAAAGGCTGAAATAACATTGACAACTGATGCTTCAGACACTGCTATTGGAGCGGTCGTACACCAAGTGGTGAACAATGCAAAACAGCCCTTGAGTTTCTTTTCACGCTCTTTGACACCAACACAAAGAAAGTATAGTGCCTGCGATAGAGAGCTATTAGCCATCTATACAGCAGTGAAGCATTTTAAATACATCTTAGAAGGACGACCTTTTACGATATATAAAGACCACAAGCCAATCACATTCGCCTTCCAACAAGATTTGGAAAAAGCCTCACCTCGTCAAGCCAGACAACTGTCATAGATTGGCCAGTTCACAACTGATATCCGATACATCCAAGGAGATGAAAATACCGTTGCTGATGCACTCTCTCGTATTGAAACCATTTCTGTACCACCTGTAATAGACTTACAAACTATTGCAAACTCTCAAGAAGATGAAGAGTTAGAAATACTGAGAAATAATCCAAACTTGAAAATTTTACAGATCCCTATACCGGACAGCGACAAGAAAATCTATTGTGATACTTCTACGAACTATAATCGTCCATACATACCTACAGAATTTCGACGAAAAATATTTTCATCCATTCATAATTTGTCTCATCCTGGAATAAGATCCACAACCAAATTGATCACAAAACGTTTCATATGGCCCAATATGAATAAAGACTGCCAGCTATGGACTAGAGCATGTTTACCATGCCAACGATCCAAAGTTCATAGGCATACTCAGTCAGCTTTGGGAGAATTCAAAGTACCTCCCCACAGATTTCAGCATTTAAATATAGATTTGGTTGGTCCGTTACCGATTTGTAAAGGATTCAGATACCTTCTCATCATCGTCGATCGTTACACTCGATGGATTCAAGCAGTGCCTTTAGAAGATCAGTCATCTGAATCAATCGCTAAAGATTTGATTTCCACCTGGTTTTCTCGCTTCGGAATCCCGAATCGAATAACATATGACCAAGGCAGGCAATTTGATAGCCAACTCTTTCACGCCTTAAGAAAATACCTCGGTTTTCATACGAATACCACAACTGCGTATCACCCACAAGCTAATGGCTTAATTGAACGCCAACACAGGACTTTAAAAGCTAGCCTAAAATGCCACTTGTTAGAAGCAAAATCATGGCTGGAAGCATTGCCTTTTTGTTCTCTTAGGTATAAGATCTGCTGTCAAGGAAGACTTAGGATGCTCATCCGCAGAACTTGTTTACGGAACCACCTTGGCGTTACCAGGAGAATTCTTCTCAGCAATACCTCCTATGAAACAATCGGAATTTTCCCCAAACCTCCAGAAAATAATACAAGATATGAAGCCACGACCTACAACAACCCATGGAAACAGAACAGTCTTTATTTCTAAACAACTGTGCAACTGTTCTCATGTATTTCTATACAACAACGTCAATAGTTCTTCACTACAACCTGTCTATCTTGGACCATATCCCGTAAAGGCGAGAAGGATAAATATTTCGATATCGAAATCCAGGGAAAAGTCAAACGAGTTTCCATCGACAGAGTGAAACCGTGCTTTCTGTTCAAAGAAACAGATATTCCTTTTCGAGAGCTATATCCCACGAAAAATGAACATAATGAAACGCCTGTACTCAAGACTACGGAAGAAAGTCCAGCGACTCCACAGGAAAGCAAGACAACCAAAACCGGCAGACATGTGAAGTTTCCCAGTCACTTAAAAGACTATCTTCTGTAATCCTTTTCACTGGGAAGGGGGTGTGTAGTGTCGCATCGATTAATCGTACCGGACTTCGAGTTTCAGTTTAAGTTTGTGAAAACTGTATGGCAACGATAGAACTTTTCGAACAATAACAACACCGTTGCTATTTTGTTTGTGATCCGAAAAATGTAAGAAATATTGTATTTTATCGTCGTTAATTGATTGTAAATAGTAAATTATCAATTCTTAAGGAGTCAGAGAAGCGTCATTTTCATTTATTGAAACAACACATCGCTTCATTTATGTTTACAAAAAGCAAAGTGTAAACAATGAAGGTTTGAAAAATTTCAAATCAGAAAAATTACTTTTCATTTAACAAGTTTACAAAATGCAGAAGTAAAATGTTTAAAGTATTTTAAACGTTTTAACAATAATGACATTTTCTTAAAATTAATCGGCTTTATTTTATGATAAATTCCAGCTTTTCACATAGAAAATAACAATATTTTTCCTTTAAATATTGTTTTGGTGAAAATATGAATACATAATTATACTTATTTTCAGAAACTAAATTTATTTACAGTATTAGTTGTAATAGTAACACTATGATCTAAATTCTAAAATATGAAAGTACATGAAAATAGCAATGTTATTAAGAAACTTATTTTAATCAGAGAAAAAGTTGTACAGAATCCAAGTGGGACATGATTCTCTAATGTAGATCTTAAATCCTAGATCTTACTAAATCTTAAATACAAACTTGAATACTTAATTGCTTAATTAACTAGAAATAAGAAGAGCTCGAGACAAAGTTAACAAATAAATAACACAGTTTATTTAGCATTCAGTATTAAGGAGGTCGTTGAGCTAACTCTATTATAACTTTTAATAAACCCCAGAAAATAACTTTAACAAAGCATAACTTAAAGGTGTCTCACCAATACTGATCTTGTCGATGGTAGCTCTCTGTTATCACTACTCTTCTCACACCAGGATATCGGCCGGATTCCCGAAAGCACGATTGATCCTTTTAACTTAGGCCGCACTACTACACCTCTCTACCCTCATACGCATAAAGCTATCACCATCACCATCACCATCAACATTACCCTTAACTCCACACTAATCAGCTACCAACTCATTACCATTCCACTACATCACATCCTATATCCATATCCTAGCAATTCACTATCCTTCCTTTTATACTCCATTAAACAACTCCCTTTCATTTCATTTTAATCAAAACCTTTTAACATCTCTTCTACTCATCTAACACCGAGATCCTAATTATTTCACTGCTGCACAGTGCCGACATAAAACTAACTCGACCTCAACTGTCGCCGAGTTACTGGCGACGAAGTAATTTAACCGTCCCAACTTTTGGTGACGGTCCATAGTCTCGACCTCACAGTCCCCCTCCAAGAAAAAAAAAATTAGTTGGGAAAATCCCCAACGGGTTTTAACGAGTAAATTTAAACCCTAATATAGCTCATAGGAGTGAGTGCAGCCACAACTTAATTTGAAACTTTAAAATAAGTTAGAAAAATATAAAGTGTAATTTGCTGAGCAATGAACTGCTTACAGCTTCAAATACAATGGCGAATAAAAAACCCTTAAGCTTAAAACCAAACATCAACATTTGCCGTCTGTTAAGTATTCTCTCCTAAATATGAAACAATTTTTTTTCCCTTAAAGGTAACATTTTAACTGCTAAAATAGAAAATAAAAACAACAACAAATTATATGACTTTAAAAAATCTAAGGTAATTTTATTCGATATTTTTTACATTTATTAGTTAACAGGCGTTTAATAAACAAATTTTAACCTGACTATTTTCGTAAATAAACACTGTTAAAAATAATTTCTTAAAAAATGGGCTAAATTTTCTTAAAATAGCTCCGAAACAATATGTACTTAATTTTGAGAAACCATGTACTCATTTTTGAGTATACTGACAAGCTCAAAAATGGAGTTGACCAATCAGAATCCAAATATCCCATATTTCACATGTCAATAAACTCAAACATGAGTACACGGGTTTTCAAATTTAAGCATATATTGTTTCGGAGCTGTTTTGGGACCCTTCAACTCATTTTTAAGAAACCATTTTTAACAGTGAACAAAAACAAAAGTTACAGTAGGGCGAGTAGATAGGAATTGCCGTTCTTGCCTCAGCAGGGTGGGCTGGTGGGCACCTGCCGTGGGTCATGCAGCCCACCCTGCTGAGGGGGTTTATCTTATCTACATCCTGTGATAAGCTTCCTACGCAGCCTGTCGAGGGTCGTGAAAAATTTCCGGTGACGCATGACCTTGTGAAAGATAAGGAGGGTTAGAATTAAGAGATAATGAATGTGATTCTTTTTAATTAATTATGATTTTAAAAAGAGAATTTTAATTATGATTTAAAAGGAGAATTTTAATTATGATTTAAATTATCGGTGGTGCTGCCATCTATTAGTCGATTTGAGAGAATTTATTTTAAATAAAGAGAAATTTGATGGGATTTGAACCTGAGACAAAATATTCCCGCGGGGTAGTAGTTTACAAGCGACGTAACCACTGCCCCACAGGAATATACTCCAAAGAATCGATTTAAGATATAAATTGATGATTTTAAGTAGCTGTCATTTAGTATTCAAGATGATGCCTTCGCGTGAGGAAGCAACAGTTGTTGTCTGTTTATATTTTTTAATGTGTATTTTTTTTCACCGTTCTTTATATTTTTAGTGAAGGTTCAAAGTTTAATGTAGATTTTATATTAAATTTATATTACCCTCTCTGCAGGCGATGGCTATAAAATAAAAGAACTTAGTATACATACATAAAATATATTAAGAGAGAACTAAAATGTTGACATTTGAAGCATAAACATGATTTTCGAAATGAAAGTTCATGTACTAATTTAAATTTTACAGTTTTTAGTTGTAGAAAGTCCTGCTCTTTCATACAAAAATAAGAAGTCCGAAAGGCTTCAAGACATGTCTTACATTTTGGTACAGCTCTGATAAACAAATACTTGAGAAAAAGTAAAATAAGAAACGATACAACCTGACCCAGGGTTTTCGCTGTAAGAAAATTAGCATTAAATATGAGAGTCCTGCTGGTCATTGCATTGGCCGCAGAAATCACAGGGCTGGAAGCTTGCAGCAGGAGGTCAGGCGTTGCGAGGGCACATTCCTGGGCTGTGATCGAACCCGGCACGCTGTCGCTGTCCATAGCGTCAGAGGACGATTCAGTTCGCTGTCTACTCATGAATGTTGAGGTCTTGGAGGGCTTACAGGCTTGGAAATAATTCAAATTTTTAGTTTAAATCACAACATTTGCTTTTAACTTTGTAAAGAAATTTTTAGAAGCAGCGTTACTTAATATATCATTGTCATTTACAGGATTTTCAGCCAAAATACGGGACTCTGTCAACTCGACAGTTGTAGAAGTTAAATTTAATGCCTTAACGTAGAAATGTTTTAATCTACCTGTTTTATTCCCTACATTTTTATGTAAATTAGCTAGCAGTTTTTGAGCTGGACCGCTATTTAACTTTCCACTTTCTTTTACAACATTTTCAGTTATTTTTTTCGTTTAAACTAGTGGATTCTGTCGGCTTAACATGTAGAAAACTTAAATGTCCTTTTTCACTACTTCCATTTAAATTAGCTACTCGCTTATGAGAAGCATCGTTGTTTAAACCACTATTTTCTGTTACTTTTACCACAACATTTTCATTTGGGCTAACAATTAAATCTGGTGGCTGACCAGTTGTAAAACATAAATTTCGTTTCTTGACTAAAGTTTTATAGCCGCTACATTTAATAGATTTTCATTCTTCTCTAAATTTGAAGAAAACGGGGAGTTTAAATTGGAAACGCATTGAGAAGAATTTAAATTCTGCAAGTTGACTGAAGAAATAGAAAGAGAATTTAAACATATAGATTGTACTTTGGTATTATTAGAGTTCATTGGATCCTATGCAACATTTTCAGATTGATTTAAATGACTGTTTCTCGGCTGCGAACAGTTAGCTTATTGCGGTTGGATGAAAGTATCAATTTGAGGGGGGGGGGGATTTTCTTGCTGTTCATTTTTAATATTTACGGGTTCCTGCGGGCGATTGGAGTTATTTGCAGGTTTAGCAGTGTGACGTGCTTGATATTTCTCTAGCCGTTCAAATAGACTATCAATGGATGCGGCTGGTTTTAAATGTAGAAAATCTCGAATTTGGACTGTAAACAGCGGGTTTATAATGTCAAATGTTTCCAAGAAGGATAAATTTAGATCGAGTTGTTTAATTAAATCCAGTTTACGCAGGAAAAAGGTCGTCGGTTTATCAAATACAGACATTTTAGTAGTATACAGTTCCTGCATCAATTGAGCTCTATCAGCACTCGAGGAAAATGTGCTTATAATTTTGATTTTTAACTCTTCATAGGTGGGATTTGGACCCAAAGAATGAGAGGCGATGAGGTCAAACCACCTTTTAGGTTCTCTTTTTAAAGAGTATTTTAAACAGTTAAATCGATCAGAAATATCAATATGACATACGTCAAAATATTCTTCGAGTTCCTCAAAAAAGTTAAGCACATTATTTTTGCCAGTAAAATAAACTCGAGCGGAGGGGGGGGGGGGTCGAACTGGTTTAGGCGCCACTGTAGAGAATCCAAGTGGGTCATGATTCTCTAATGTAGTTCTTAAATCCTAGATCTTAGATCTTACTAAATCTTAAATACAAACTTGAATACTTAATTGCTTAATTAACTAGAAATAAGAAGAGCTCGAGACAAAGTTAACAAATAAATAACGCAGTTTATTTAGCATTCAGTGTAAAGGAGGGCGTTGAGCTAACTCTATTATAACTTTTAATAAACCCCAGAAAATAACTTTAACAAAGCATAACTTAAAGGTGTCTCACCAATACTGATCTTGTCGATGGTAGCTCTCTGTTATCACTACTCTTCTCACACCAGGATATCGGCCGGATTCCCGAAAGCACGATTGATCCTTTTAACTTAGGCCGCACTACTACACCTCTCTACCCTCATACGCATAAAGCTATCACCATCACCATCACCATCAACATTACCCTTAACTCCACACTAATCAGCTACCAACTCATCACCATTCCACTACATCACATCCTATATCCATATCCTAGCAATTCACTATCCTTCCTTTTATACTCCATTAAACAACTCCCTTTCATTTCATTTTAATCAAAACCTTTTAACATCTCTTCTACTCATCTAACACCGAGATCCTAATTATTTCACTGCTGCACAATGCCGACATAAAACTAACTCGACCTCAACTGTCGCCGAGTTACTGGCGACGAAGTAATTTAACCGTCCCAACTTTTGGTGACGGTCCATAGTCTCGACCTCACAAAGTATTTACCACAGACAAATTGGAAGAACTAATATCACCAAAGTATTAATGCTTAAAAATTGAATAATGAGCGGTGAATTTAAAGCGGGATATAACATTATTAAAAGTTAGTCGAAACCCAATAAGACAATACAATAGCATTTGATGCAATTACACGATCAAAAAATATCTTTTTCGTTTTTTATTTCACTTTAAAAATTACAAATAGAAGAAATAAAAATAAAACATACCTTTGTCTGTTCAGTACTTGGTTGCAAATGGATGCCGAACTCTTGATATGAAGTTTCAAAATACTTGAAACATTTGAAAACACATAAAGAAAAAAAAAAAAAAAGATGGACGACGCCATTACGTCGGAATACTGAATCCGCTCGAAAAAGGTCTGCCGGAAAGTTTGTGAGCGATTCCACTGGTCTTTTCCGATAGCAAAAGCAATCTGATAAGTTCGTGCTAGCGAAAGAAGAGAAGCTGAAGAATATGACGTCACATTGGAGAAATTCCGACATGGAAACGATTCCGCTATGCTCGTGCTAGACCCCCTGGTGAGGTATCAGGATCAGTCATATCAGGCACTGGACCAAGAGGACAGGCAGAAGAAGAATGCAGGGGCACCTCAGAAACCACAGGATCATTCTGAACAGACTGTGGATGTTGATTAAATGTGATGAAATCTGGAACTAAAGAAGCAGAATTAAACATTTTATCATTACTATTGGTGGGAGATTGATTTTCAGTTAGATGAAATTTCGAGTCTGGGCGATCAATGTGAATTTTAAACTCATTGGACGCCGGACTGTGCTGAAGTATAACATTTACAGGAGAAGTCAATTCGTGACTGTAAAAAAACCCGTAAACTTTTTCCCTAAAGGGTGCGTTCTTTAATATATACCAAATCATCAACTCTGATATTTCTGAGCCTTACCTTCTGATGTTGTATGGAATTTAGTATTTTCTGGGCTAGTTGTAGATTAGAGAAAACCCTTGAATATATTTCTTCGAGATTATTCATTAATAGAAAGATTGATTGGTGTTGAGGGGAGTAAAAACTTTGTGTGGAAGGAATACATTATATAAAGTGGATATTTTTCTGCCAAAGTGGATGTGATTAGGTGAAAACTTGGTTGTTGAATGAATGGATGGTGGATATGCATGGAATTTTGAAATGAATAACCATCATCTTGTAATGCAGAAATTGTGACTTTTATTGATTGGTTGATTCTTTCGCTCACGGCGTTACCCAGACAGCAAAACATCTCGATATCATGTCGGCCGCTTATCAGAATTGTTGGAAAATGGTCGGTAATCATTTGAGGATATTCTCAAAATATCATTTCGAGCATTCATTGCGATCTTTTATGCTAACCTGAAAATCAAACATCGACAGAATATCGAAATAATTTACCATATCAATTAGTCAAAAAATGCTCCAAGCATGACATTAGGCCTTAATCCATAGTGAACGAAAATTCAACCATTTATTTTCCCGCCGTAGACAGCCCGCTTGCTCCAGGAATTTCTGCTGTGTGGTCATGCTTCCGGACAGAATGTCACCTCCATTTACTGTACTCTCATTTCGGTGATAATTTCCATGTCTTGGCAAAAAAATAAAGGCGATGAATTGAAGATTATGGGAAATACCATAAGAAAGGAAAAGTGATAATTACTGTTTGCATTTTCCCCTTTTAAACGTTATTGGGGGTTAACTGCAGTCTAAAGCAAGTTAAGAATAGTTTGTGACTTTAAAAGGAATTAATATTTTCACATGACTTATTTAGAGTGAAATTATTTATTTATTTCTATCCTTTTTAATTTATAATGTTCTATTACTGTTATAAAAAATATTTAGAGGTATAACTATGCGCAATATCAAATGTAATATAAGTTTGATTATGCGTTAAATTTACACGTTTGGAAAATTTTAAAGTATTACCAGAAAATAAAACAACTTTTTGTTTAAGATTTGTTTTAATTTTTTTTTAAATCACATAAAATATTTTAAAATTAAGATAACATTAAATAAATGATTGATTCGAAAATAATAAATCGATTGAAATTCTCATTTACAAATATTTATTACTTTTTTATTTTATAATATTTGCTAAACATCCATAAATAATATATGCTGAAATATTGTAATGTATGTATACATATCTAATTTAATGAGTAAGATACATTGAAATAAAAATACTAATTATAAAGTATTCGTACAACATATTATTTTATTTTCACGCATGTGGTTTAAAATGCAAGTAAATGCACTGCATAAACAAAGACAAAAATGCAAGATTATCTATAAACTAAGCAATCGATGTGAATTTAAAAAATAGTCGTAATGGAACAATATAAACTTCGAAATTAGGAAAAATAGATTGAAAGAAAAAGTATTCATGTTTTATAATATGTTAAATTAAATAAGACAGAAAGTTTATAATTTAAAATAGTGAGTTTTATAGGTAACTATAAAGAATTGTCTTTTAAATGGATTTTTTTTTTTTTCAAAGCCGGTATTTTTTAGAATTTCTTAAAATTTCACCTCGCGTCTTAATTTCAGTGAAAAAAAAAATAATAATAATTAAGGTTTTTCTTAGACATTTAAATTAATTTGTGAGTCTATTTTACTTTCGTTTTGATATAGATATTTCAAATACACGATTTTTATTTTGAAAAACCATATTTCAGCAGTCGCATCAAAGTAGCATTAAATTTAAAAATCAAAGCAGATTTTTTTTTCTTTTTTTAAGTAATATTTCATTGAGTTCACAAAGTGTAATACCCAAATATGTTTAGAATATATTTTGAAATTATAAAAATTTTAAAGAAAAAATTGAAATTAAAAATCTACTCACATAAGACATTAAAAATAAATAAATAAAATAAAATAAAATACACTGATGGAAAAAAAAAATCCCAACACCAAGAAAAAATTATTGTACAGTAATGAAATTTCAGCAATACATTTGTCTAGGTAACATATTTAATTGATTAAAGTTTCAAGATCACAGGTAGAGCCATTGGCGAGAAGAGCCATTTCAAATGTGAAATGTTGGTACATTAGTAACCGGTGTAACCGCCAGAATTTTGAATGCAAGCATGCAAACGTGCATGCATTGTGTCGTACAGGTGTCGGATATCAGTTTGTGGGATGGAGTTCCATGCCTGTTGCACTTGGGCGGTCAATGCAGGGACGGTTAATGCTGGTTGTGGATGACGCTGGAGTTGTCGTCCAATGACGTCCCATACGTGCTCGATTGGAGAAAGATCTGGTGATCTAGCAGGCCAAGGCAACATGTCGACACTCTGTAGAGCATGTTGGGTTACAACAGCGGTATGAGGGCGAGCGTTATCCTGTTGGAAAACACCCCCTTGAATGCTGTTCATGAATGGCAGCACAACAGGTTGTACCACTAGACTGACGTACAAATTTGCAGTCAGGGTGTGTGGGATAACTACGAGAGTGCTCCTGCTGTCATACGAAATTGCTCCCCAAACCATAACTCCAGGAGTAGGCCCTGTGTGTCTAGGCCGCAGACAGGTCGCTAGCTGGCGTTCACCTGGCCTCCTTCTAACCAACACACAGCTATCACTGCGACCAAGGCAGAACCGGCTTACATCAGAAAACACAACAGATCTCCACTCCGTCCTCCAATGAGCTCTAGCTGACACCACTCACGTCGCAAACGGCAGTGGTTTGGAGTCAGTGGAATGCACGCTACAGGGCATCTGGCTCGGAGCTGTCCTTGAAGTAACCGATTTGTAACAGTTCGTTGTGTCACTGTGGTGCCAACTGCAGCTCGAATTTCAGCTGCAGACGAAGTACGATTAGCCACAGCCATACGCCGAACATGGCGGTCTTCACTCTCAGTAGTGCCACGTGGCCGCCCGGAACCTGGTCTTCTTGAGGCAGTACCTTCCCTTGACCACTGCTGCCAACACTCATGCACAGTGGATACATTCCTGCCAAGTCTTTCTGCAATATCGCGGAAAGAAAACCCACCTTCTCGCAGTAATACTACACGACCTTGTTCAAACTCAGTGAGTTGTTGATGAGCTGTGTATGTCTTCTTCGTCTTCTTAGAGGCATCCTTGACTAACATTAACCCACTACGCCAAATCTCAACTGTAAATAACGATCACGAACCTTACAGCGCTTATTTAAAGCAAACCTCATTTGCATGTTCATAGTGTCGCTACTAGCGCCACACTTATGCGCGTAGCTCGAAATTTGAATCGACGTCATCTTTCAGATGTATAAACACGCCTACCAAATTTCGTTTATCTAGCGTAGCTCCTTCCTGGTGCTGGGATTTTTTTTTCCATCAGTGTAGTAAATATATTTTTAATTTATTAGTTTAAAAAATCCTAATACTTAATAATTTAAATGCTATTCTTTTTCTTTTATGTTTCAGCGCATATAATGCAAATTTAAGACAATAATTTATAAAAAGAATTAATATTATCTTTCTGTTAAAACCAATAAAACATCAACATTTGCCGTCTGTTAAGTATTCTCTCCTAAATATGAAACAATTTTTTTCCCCTTAAAGGTAACATTTTAACTGCTAAAATAGAAAATAAAAACAACAACAAATTATATGACTTTAAAAAATCTAAGGTAAATTTATTCGATATTTTTTACATTTATTAGTTAACAGGCGTTTAATAAACAAATTTTAACTTGACTATTTTTGTAAATAAACACTGTTAAAAATAATTTCTTAAAAAATGGGCTAAATTTTCTTAAAATAGCTCCGAAACAATATGTACTTAATTTTGAGAAACCATGTACTCATTTTTGAGTATACTGACATGCTCAAAAATGGAGTTGACCAATCAGAATCCAAATATCCCATATTTCACATGTCAATAAACTCAAAAATGAGTACATGGGTTTTCAAATTTAAGCATATATTGTTTCGGAGCTGTTTTGGGACCCTTCAACTCATTTTTAAGAAACCATTTTTAACAGTGAACAAAAACAAAAGTTACAGTAGGGCGAGTAGATAGGAATTGCCGTTCTTGCCTCAGCAGGGTGGGCTGGTGGGCACCTGCCGTGGGTCATGCAGCCCACCCTGCTGAGGGGGTTTATCTTATCTACATCCTGTGATAAGCTTCCTACGCAGCCTGTCGAGGGTCGTGAAAAATTTCCGGTGACGCATGACCTTGTGAAAGATAAGGAGGATTAGAATTAAGAGATAATGAATGTGATTTTTTTTAATTAATTATGATTTTAAAAAGAGAATTTTAATTATGATTTAAAAGGAGAATTTTAATTATGATTTAAATTATCGGTGGTGCTGCCATCTATTAGTCGATTTGAGAGAATTTATTTTAAATAAAGAGAAATTTGATGGGATTTGAACCCGAGACAAAATATTCCCGTGGTATAGTAGTTTACAAGCGACGTAAGCACTGCCCCACAGGAATATACTCCAAAGAATCGATTTAAGATATAAATTGATGATTTTAAGTAGATTTCATTTAGTATTCAACATGATGCCTTCGCGTGAGGAAGCAACAGTTGTTGTCTGTTTATATTTTTTAATGTGTATTTTTTTCCACCGTTCTTTATATTTTTAGTGAAGGTTCAAAGTTTAATGTAGATTTTATATTAAATTTAAAGGAAACAGGAAATTTATCCTTTTCGACATGATGCGTTTTCGAATTTATGTGAACAACAATCAATTTAATTGATGCAATGGAACAGACTTATCAAAATCCAGCTCATGTTGTAAGTTTTGGTGGTGTAAATGCTTTATACCGTGCTGCAAAAGGAAAAATAGCCAAGAAGAGGATTCAGGAATGGTTAGAAGGTGTAGATGCGTACAGCCTTCACAAACCGATTCGGAGAAAATTTCCAACGAATCGCGTCATAGTGTACACAATCGATCAGCAGTGGCAGACAGATTTAGTCGATTTAAGCAGTTTGCAGAAGTACAATCAAGGGTACCGCTACGTTTTAACCTGTATCGGCGTTCTATCTAAATTTGCGTGGGCAATACCATTAAAAACTAAAAAATGTGAAGAGATTAAGAAAGCTTTTCAAAAAATTTTTGTGTCACGAAAGCCAAAATTACTTCAAAGTGACAGTGGTACCGAGTTTGTCAACAGGGTGTTTCAAAAGTTTTTAAAGGATGAAGGCGTGAGGTTTTTCAAAACTTTTAATAATACGAAAGCATCTGTAGTAGAGCGATTTAATCGTACTTTGAAAACTAAAACGTGAAAATATTTCACTAGTCGGCATACTTACTGTTACGTAGACGTGTTAGATCAATTTTTGCATAGTTATAATCATACTTATCATTTGAGTATTAAGCGGGCACCGATCGAAGTGACGTCGGAAAACGAAAGTGACGTATGGTTTACATTATACGACGATATGGAAACTGAAAAGAGAAAGCCTTGTATGTTTCAACCGGGGGATACTGTACGCGTGTCTAAACAAAAATTAACCTTTGAAAAAGGTTATGAAACCAACTGGACGGAAGAGTTATTTATAGTGACCGAATGCGTGCCGCGAGACCCGCCTGTCTACCGGATCAAGGACCTGATGAACGAACCGATTCAAGGAACGTTTTATGCCCAAGAGCTTCAAAAAGTACAACCTAAAAAGGACTATGCTATCGAAAAAATATTGAAAAAGCGGATGAGAAAAGGCCAATTTGAATATAAAGTGAAATATAAAGGTTATCCTTCCAAATTCGACCAATGGATACCGGCTTCTAATTTATTCGTTTTATAGATTGCAACGATGTAGATTTTAAGAATCATTTGTCATCATGTCGTTCAACGTGACGTTACCCTCGGACAGTTCTTTAAATTATTACCCGGAAAATAAAATTTCACATTTTATTACGAGATTACCCGCTTCCCTCGACTTGAAAGGGGAATGGGAAGTAGGGATTGTAGAATTGATTTATTCACATATATGGAAAAATATAATGGAGAACGGAAATGAATATGAATATGATACAGGTGCAGGTGTGATGGAAAAAGCGAGAATACCTCCTGGACTTTACGAAAAGCCAAATGAGATTATTAAATGGATTAATTATCAAAATTTTAATGGTAATATTGCGTTTAACTATAACAAGTATACTAGAAAAGTAGATATTACTTTAAACTCGAAAGCAAGAATAATTTTATATTCAGGACTTGCAGAATGTTTAGGATTTCTACCGGGAGAGGTAGGTGAAAACGAAATACCCACATCTGATACTAGGGTTATAGTAAGTCCTTATGTTGCCGACCCGAATGTCGATTTTAAGTTATTATACATATACAGTGATATAGTGAAACCACAAATTGTAGGTCATACGGTTGCTCCCCTGTTACGTGTGATTACCATGAAAGGAAAAGATGGTGATATGATTCATGAAATGCTTGATAGACCGCATTACTTACCGGTCTCGCGAAAGAATTTTCAAACTATTGAAACCGTTATAAGGACACACACATGACGTTTAGTGTCATTTGAACGTGGACAGTTAATCGTGAAACTTCATTTTAGACAAAAATACCTCTCATAATGTTTGTTCCCTACAAGTGTTGTGCAAAATCTTTTGAAGATTATTACTGTCACCAGTCGGGCAGCGGTTTGAACTATTACCAAGGTGCTGCTTTACAAAAAGGATATGGGTTAGGGGGATTGTTTAGATCCCTTTTTCGTGCAGCGGTACCCCTTTTTAAATCGGGTGCGAAAGCGGTTGGTAAACAAATATTTCATACTGGGGTGGATGTATTGAATGACTTGTCACGTGGTGCGGATATTAAAGACGCTGCCAAACGACGATTCAAAGAAGCAGGTCAAAATTTGACCGACAAAGCTGCAACTAAAATGAAAACAATGATTGGTTCAGGACAACGCTATAAAAAGAGAAAGCGTTCTAATAAAACCGTTATTCGTCGCAAAGTGAAGAAAGTGAAAACACACGATATTTTTGCTTCATAATGTCGGGACTGATTCATAAAGATTCCCCTCCCTGTGTCAAATCCGAATTAGACTTGTTTTTGATTCCACCCACGCAGACGGCTATTGAAAAAGGACATTTTGTTGAATTTCACCTTCTAGCAAATATTCGTGATGGGGCACCCGTAGAGTTTAACATCACGGGTAATGGGGAAGAATATATTGATTTATCCTCCTCGCACATGTACCTAAAAGTGAAAATTGTGAATGCTGACGGAACTGCTCTGGCTGATAAAGAACCTGTTGCACCTGTTAATTTATTTTTTCACGCATTGTTTTCCCAGATTGATGTGAGTTTGAATGAAAGATTAATATCCTCTTCGAGTAACAGTATCCCTATTGTGCCTATATCGAAACTTTATTGAATTATGGCGAAGATGCTAAGAAAAGTTTATTAACCTGTGAATGTTTCTACAAAGATGATAATTTAACTGTATCAGATCCTATACCACAAGCCCCACCTGAAAACTCCGGATTGAAAATTCGGTGTGAACTGACTAAAAATAGCAAAATCTTAGATATGATTGGACCACTACACTGCGACATTTTTCAGCAGAATCGCCTGTTATTGAATATGGTTGATTTGAAAATTAAAATGATTCGAAGCACTCCTCAGTTTTGTTTAATGACTAGACAAGTCGCTGGTCAGGATAAGAAGTATAACGTTGTATTGGAACATGCGTCTTTATTTATTCGTAAAGTGAAAGTAAATCCTGGGGTTTTATTGGGACATGCAAAAGCATTGGAGAAAAATTCTGCGAAATACCCGATCGACCGAGTTTTATGCAAGACTTATACTATTCCTTCAGGAAGTATGTCTTTTATGCAGGATAATGTGTTTCTGGGAGCCATGCCGAAACGCATAATTATTGGATTGTTAGATAATACAGCCATGAGTGGTAGGTATGAGTTAAACCCCTTTTATTTTAATCATTATAATGTAAACTTTTTAAGTGTGTATGTAGACGGTCAACCTGTACCTAGTAAACCTTTAGGACTGAATTTTCGAGACAAAAACTATATAAGAGCTTATCATCGATTATTCTCTGGTTTTAATCGCGATGCTGGGAATTTTATATCCCGTGAAGATTTCGCTGATGGACACACTTTGTTTGCTTTTGATCTTAGTCCCGATTTGTGTGACGGTCCTCACCTGAATTTACAACAACAAGGAAATTTAAGAATTGAGATTAAATTTTCTAATGCTGTAACATCTACCATCTCCGTGTTTGTGTATGGTGAATTTGAAAACATTATAGAAATTACCAAGTCCCGACACGTTTTATGTGACTTTGCAAATTAATGATAATGAACTCTTTGCAAATCAAGAATATTTTATCACGTGACAAGGTAACGAAAAAATATTTTTTGGATGTGTTCCCAAGTGACCAATTACCCGAGAAGATTGTGCATTAGCCTACCTGTTTCGTATGCAACACGGATGATTCATCCAAACCTGGAATGCATTGGTTAGCATTCTTTATACAATCTGATGATGAAGTGGAATTCTTCGATTCATATGGAAACGACCCGAGTTTTTTTAAAGGACCTATAAAGAACTTTGCATCCCGTTTTGCTTATATGAACTATAACCCTCTTATGTTGCAGAGTACTACAACTGCCGTGTGTGGCCAATATTGTGTTTATTATTTGTACTGTAGATGCAGGGGAAAAACCCTTAAAGATTTTTTATCAATGTTTGTAACCAAGAATGTGTGTAACGACCAGAGAGTCTATAATTTTGTTGCTAAAAGATTTCATGTGTATGCTAATTTTTATCTATAAATACTTATTTAAACTGCATGTATTTTGTGTCTGTGTTCATTCATCATGGAGTTTCCGCAGTTACAACACCCTTTTACTATGATTCTGGCAGGTCCTACCGGATGTGGTAAACCATTTTTTATGAGAGATTTGTTACATTATAAAAAACAAAGGTTTCATCCTCCAATTGATAAAGTGGTATGGTTTTATGGTATTTATCAAACTTTATACGACGAAATACCTGACGTGACTTTTGTAGAAGGGTTTCCCTCTAATTTTAAGGAATATCTAAGTGGCAACACTTTGTTTGTGATAGACGATTTAATTGCGGAATGTAGTAACGATAAACGATTGACTTCGTTATTTACGAAAGGCAGTCATCATTTAAATCTAAGTGTTGTATTTTTAACACAAATTTTTTTTCAAAAAGGAAGTGAAATTAGAACAGTTTCCTTAAATGCCCAATACATTTTCCTGTTTAAAAATCGTCGCGACTTAAGTCAAATCATGCATTTAGGTAGACAGTTGTATCCTAAAAAATCAAAATTTTTTCAAGAAGTGTATGAGGATGCCACAAAGAAACCCTTTTCCTACCTGTTTATTGATTTGAAAAATGAAACGGATGAAGAGATGAGATTACGAACTCAAATCCTACCCAATCAAATTCAATTTTTGTATAAATATAAATAAACGATTTGCAATCGTGAAACATCAGTTGCTAACATGACTTTGTCAAAGCAACAACTAAGAGATTTAGAATTGATTCGAATGTGTCCCCAGAGATTACGAAAACATTTTTTAAAAAAATTACCTAATCGTACTGTTAAAGCTATTTGCGAGTGTACTCTGAACGTTTTGAAAGGTAACGTACCTCTCACTACTTGTCAGAAATGAAGAGTCTTCAGTGAAACCCGAAACCGAACCTGTAAAACCCGAACCTGCTTCTGTGAAACCCGAACCCGTGCAAGACTATGAACAACTTGCTTTAACTAGAGTGCCTAAAAGAATGAAGAATCAAGCTACGAATTTACTTGGATTTTTTAAAACAAGCCACCACAAATTGGAATGGGACGAAACAGGCGAAGTGACTTATAAAAACCGTAAAATAAAGAACTCTAATATTGCCGATTTATTAAATTTAATATTTTCTACAAATAAGAAAGTACCTATCAATGCACAGGGCGAATTGTTACAAGCCCTTAACGATATGCATATGCCTAAAACTTTTATTAAAAACAGATTTTTGTTATCTTCTGTACCCAAGGAACGTTCAAATGTAACCCCCTATTGGCTAAATTATTAATAAAAATATTTTTTTAACATAAAACACTGGTCTCTTTATTTATGTTTAAATATATAGTATATAAAAATTGAGCTGACCTCTACACTTAGCGTCCTCTTCTTCCAGTCGCACGAGGTGAAATGAACGATAACGCTATTTCTTATCAAAATCACGTGGTCTTATCTACTACTACGTCACTTGACATTGCCCACTGTATTAGTGGAAGGTTTGTGTTATCTGTCACGTAGCTCACTACGTCATACTGAGATAAAATCAGTATAAAAGACCTCATTTCGCTTGTTGTTTCTGCTCATGTTAGACGTGTTGCTCTGTGTTTTTAAACATGGCTATTTCTTTCTTCGAAAACGGATTAAATGTGAGTTATTATGCAAATTTTATTGAGAAGACGAAAACTGATGTCTTTTTTGAACAGTTAAAAATTTTGCCGTTTTACACCCCTACTTTTAAAATTTGGGGTAAGGATGTTGTGCCTAAGCGCCAAGTGTTAGCCTATGGCGATGCTGGAATTTCCTATGCTTTCAGTGGTACCCAAGTAGCTGCCCAGCCGTGGACTCCCTTAATGACGGAACTGCGAAATCTTGTGGAAAAACATATTGGGTGCACTTACAATTATGTATTACTAAATATGTATCGCGACGGTCAAAATTATATTTCACAGCACAAGGACAATGAAAACAGCTTGGATGATACTTTTCCTATCGCTGTGTTAAGCTTTGGTGCGTCAAGAAAAATAGAATTTAAAAAACCGAATGCACCGTCTACAGTCATTAACTTGGAGCATGGTTCTCTATATACTATGGGCAAGCCCACCAATGAGCTTTTTACCCACGGAATTGCTCCTGACCCGTCCATTAAAAATTCAAGAATAAGTTTAACGTTTCGCCATTTGATTTGCGTATCGCCACCCTTGAAAAAACCTAGATTGAACATCGAACCGCAAATTGAAAAAACTCTACTTCCTGAACCACAAATGGAAAAAACTGTGCTTCCTAAAAACAACAACAACGATTTTCCTCAAAACAATAATAACGATTGGCTGGACCAAGAGAAAGACAAGCCTAATCCTCTCCTCGCCGAATGGGATATTGGTTGGCTTACCTTTATCCAAGTAATGTTGGAAAATGATGTTTTTCTTCGATTGCATATACGGAGTTTCAAAGAAACCCATGATGGGAAACGGTACCCGACAAATAACGGCGTTATTCTAACATCGGCGACCTGGGATCATTTTCAAAGTAAGATAAACTCTTTTAATTTTTCTTCAGTAAAAGACAGTTTTATTAGCAATAACCAGTTATTAACTGCATTTTGGGATGAGGATAACTGTTATTTACAGCAAATTATTAAAACTAAAGACAATGGTTTTTATTTCAAGCCGAATGGCATTAAACTTGGTAGAAGTCATTTAATAAGGATTAATGAAATAAAATCCCAAATTAGTGATGGTCTTATTGAAGGAAATTTAACAAAACAGATTCCTGCCATACTGTTGAATAAATCTGTGACATGTAATTCACACATTGATATTTATGAAACAAAAGAACATTATATTAATTGCATTTGTGAAGAAGCGAAAATTAATATTGAAAAATTATATGTATGTGAAGCTTGCTTAATCTCACATCCTTCTCAATTTCGCCATAATTGTATCATGTTAAATGCACAGCAAAAATTCAATGTGATGAAAGAAACTGTGTAACTGAAATTAAATTGTTACAAAATTGCCGAAAATATTTTTTCAAAATGTTTTTGTAATTATAGTTCATCTTTTTTTGAGGAATACACTGTAGAATATTTTGATAAATTGTTTGAAGACTGCTTTTGTGAGACATAATTGGCGAAAATATCTTTACAAAAATGTATTTGTAATAATACACTATAGAATATTTTGCTAAATTGTTTGAAGACTGGTTTTGTGCATAATGTGTATATATGTAGAATCTTTAATAAATAATTTTTGTGTTTAAAAAAAATTGTCTGTCTTTTTTTAAAAAATATTTGAAATATTAATATGTTTTTTTCTTAGAATTTTAAAAATTGTTTTGAAAGTGAAGAACACGGTTTCATAAGAAAATCTTGTTTGATATATACAGAAAGGTGAAACATATTTAAGCATAAAATAAAAGGTAAAAACTTATCTTGAATCATAACGTGCACATGTCAACAAACTGACTACATCTTAACAACTGCCGGTTTCGGTTACCGTTTTTCATACAGTTACATAATCATACAAGTTGAGATGTTTCACAAAATAAATGATTAAAAATATCTATCAATTCCCCCCTATATTTTTATCATTTACAGTTGGTCATTTAAACATCAGTTATTAACAGTTCCTCATCAGTTATTAAAAAGTTAATCAGAGTTTATTATCAGTGGTTCTAGTCCAACCTTATTCATATGACTATTTAAAATGTCACTTGACAAATGCTTTGTCAATGCATCTGCTTCTAAATCATTTGTACTCTGATGAATGAACTGTATAGCACCTCGTTCTTTATCATCTTTAATGAAATAGAACTTTCTATTTATATGTCTAGTACGACAACTTACCTTCTGGTTGTTAATCCAATCAATTAAAGCCTTGCTATCAGTCCTGATATCTATGGGTGTAATTATTCGGTTATTCTCTTCTAATTCATCTAATAAACTACTAGTCCATCTAACCGCACAAACACAATCACAAGCAGCAATTAATTCTGCTTCCATTGTAGATAATGCCACTAGTTTTTGCTTGCCACTTTTCCAACCAACAAGTGATTCTCCTATCTTTAGCAAGTATCCACTATATGACTTTGCATCCGGTGTTGTACTCCAACTAGCATCTGTACATGCATTAAGTTTTCCACTTGTTGTCCTGAACTTTAGGCAATAGTCCATAGTTCCTTTCAGGTATCGAAAAAGTCGTTTGATTGCTGTCCAATGCACTTCTCTTGGATCTCGATTATATTGTGATAATCTGCTCACAGTGTAGGCAATGTCTGGTCGAGTTCCAGTTGCCAAATACATTACAGACCCAACTGCTTCTTGATATATTTTCTGTGGAAAAGACTTTGACTTTTCATAGTCGTCCAGTTGTTTATCTCCTGCCATACCTGGAGTTCTCACTGGGTTGCAATCTTGCATATTAAATTTTTCCAAGATCCTCATCACATAATTTCTTTGGGACAAAATTATTTCTTCACTTGTCTGATTTATCTGTAATCCCAAAAACATATTTGTATCTGTTGTTTCTTTAATTTCAATATTTTTCTTTACATTTCCTATTAGTTTATCAATCATTTCTTTAGCACTTGCTACAACCAGGAAATCATCCACATATATTCCAACATGAATATAATCATCCCCTTCTTTCCTAGTATATACTGAAGGATCCGATTTGAGCCTCATTAATCCTGCTTCCTCTAATATTTTGCTGAATCTATCATACCAACATCTTCCTGATTGTGGTAAGCCATAGATGCTGCGCTTGATTAAATAAACTTTGTCATCAGGTAGCTCATAACCTTTTGGTGGTTCCATGAAAATTTCTTCATTTAGTATTCCATTTAGGTAGGCTGTTTTAACATCATAGAATTTCATAATGGAATTCTTTGTCGCTGCAAGTGCCAGAAGGACTCTTAATGAATCCCACTTCATGACTGGACTAAAACTTTCCTCAAAGTCTATGCCTTGTTTTTGCCCACAACCAACTGCAACAAGTCTTGCCTTGTAATACTTCTCATCTTCCAATTTTTTAATCTTGTATACCCAACGACTTTTAATTACTTTCTTATTCTTAGGTCTTTCCACTGGCTCCCATACGTGATGCATTTCTAAGGAATTAATTTCATCGTTCATTGCACATACCCATTGATCCTTTTCATCAGATGTTATGGCATTTTCATATTTTTCAGGTGTGAAATCTGTTACTGCATATACTTCATATTCATTGTATCTTGTAGGCATTTTTCTGTTTCTGACAGGTCTTCGAGGTTCATTTTGATCTTCTTCACTTTCTTCATCTGAGTTGCTCATAATTTGTTCATCACTATTTACTGATGTGTCCATTTGTTCCTCTGGATCTGATACTTCAATTGGTAAATCATCCTTCTTAGAATCTTCTTTATCACCTATGCAATAATGTATTTCCATATAATTCATTTGTTTATTCGGGGATTCGTCTGCAACATATCCATTTGTTAGTTCATCAAATATTACATCAGATGTTTCGTATACTTTTCTCTCTTCTATGTCAAATATTCTATATGCCTTCCTCTCTCTTGAGTATCCAATGAACACACCCTTTTTGGCCTTAGCTTCTAACTTATGTCTTTTGTTGTTATGAATTTTGTAATATGCTGTACATCCAAATGGCTTGAGATGTCGAACAGAAGGCTTTTTATTACTCCAAAGTTCCATTGGTGTTTTGTCTTTGCGACTCTTAGTAGGAGTTATATTGTGCATGTATTCTGCAGTTGCAACTGCTTCGGCCCAAAAGTACAATGGTAGATTACTATCTATCAGAAGAGTTCTTGCTTTATCAAGTAAAGTTCTGTTTGCCCTCTCTGCAGCTCCATTACTCTTCGGGGAGTAGTATGTTGTTTTTTCATGCTTTATACCTTTCTGGTTAAAATATTGATTAAGTTCTTCATTAATAAACTCCAGGCCATTATCAGATCGGATTCTTTTAACCTTAGCATTAAGTTCATTTTCTCTCCTTCTTATAAGGTTTTGCAAAGCTCTACTTGCTTCATTTTTGGTTTTCAAAAACTCAACAAAATACCTTCTTGAAAATTGATCAACAACCGTCATCATGTACCTCTTATCATTCATGGAGGCTATTCTGAATGGGCCACATAAATCCACATGTAAAGCTTCAAGTGGTTCTTTTGATGTTTCAGAGAAGGTGTTTTCATGCGAACAACTTGTCATCTTCCCTCTTATACATGAATCACATATTTTTATTTCACCTTCCAATTTTCCTAGTCCTCGAACCATATTCTTTGTCAACATCATTTTCAAATATTCTGGATTAACATGGCCAAGTCGCTTGTGCCATAATTCATACGAGTTTTCTTTAATTTTGAAACATGCTTCATCATCTTCTTCAACCTTCTGGGCCATTAATTTCACAATGAACATGTTTTCTTTCAATTTCCCTTCACATATCAATTCTCCATCTTCATCATAAATGTAAGCTCCTTGCTTGTTGAGCACAACTTCATTTCCAGTTTTCACAATGCTTGGTACAGACATCAAATTACACCTCAGCTTTGGGACGCATAAAACATTCTTTAACCTGATATTGTGCATGTCTCCTTCAGCTGTAGTGGCTCTTATTTCACCTCTGTATGTTGATTCAATATTTCTGCCTTCTTCAGCCACACTAATGATTTTGTTTTCTTCTTTAATGTTTTCCATCCAGGTTTCATTAGGAGTCATGTGTGATGTGCAAGCAGAGTCCAGATGCCATTCACTCATGTCTTCTTTAATAATCAATGCTTCATTAGTTGTTAAAGCTGATTCTTTCCCTGATGTTGATCTCTCTCTTGAAATTCTTGCATGTTCATTTTTGTAATTTGAATTCCTCATACCTGTGTTTGGTTTTCCAGGGTTTCTCCTTTTATTATTCTTTGCAAACCAACAATCTTTTTGTAGATGTCCTGGCTTGGAGCAGACAAAACAGGATTTTGGTTTTGGCTTACTTTTATCTTGAATTTTGTAGGCTCTAAATTCATTTTTTCTGCCTTGTTCTTTTTTCTCAAAATTTAATAACGTTTGTCTTAAGTCCACAAACTTTATTCCTCGATTAGCTGATAAAGCCAGCATAATACTTTCATACTTCTCTGGTAAACCTTCTACTATATACCTTACTAATTCTCTTTCTGTCACTTGTTTTCCCAATTCATTTATTTGTTGTGAGAGGCCTTGCGATCTTGTAATATATTCATCAATGCTTTCATTTTCCATCTTTTTCAATCTTGTTAAGTCCAACAACAAATCAGTTCTTCTATCTTCTACTGCACTTTCAAAACGTATTTTGATTTCTTCCCAAATCTGTCTTGCCTGTTTTATTCCTTTATATATTATGGCTTGCTCCGCTGTTAGGCTAAGAACAATTATTCCCAATGCTTCCTTATTTTTCTTCGACCACGTTTTATGATCGCGTACGCTATCTGCATTAGCTTCGTCTTTCACCGGTTCTTCTTTTAGTATTACTTCCTCAAATAATTCTCTGGCATCCAATAATGCTTCAATCTTCATGCTCCAGATTGCATAATTATTTTCATTTAGTTGCTCGATTCTGGCTGAATTCAGATGATCCATTTCGTAAATAATAAGCAGGGGAAAAAAAATCTTTAACGTACAGTCGGTAACAAAAGTGTCCGAACACTAGCAAAAATTCCTATGCAAAAAAAGTACGCTTAATACAGTTTTGTTAAATAAATCCTTGTCGAATAATGTTCTTAGACTGACAAAGAACAAGATTCGACAAGGATTTATTTAACAAAATAGCGTTAAGTGTACTTTTTTTACATAGGAATTTTTGCTAGCGTTCGGACACTTTTGTTACCGACTGTACGTTACTATGCTGTTAGCTGTTAGGCCTAACACGCGTATCTTGGATTCGCTGCTTATTTTAAACTTTCCAGCAACTGTTCAAACCACGTTCTATCTACCAATTTGAAGAACACGGTTTCATAAGAAAATCTTGTTTAATATATACAGAAAGGTGAAACATATTTAAGCATAAATTAAAAGGTAAAAACTTATCTTGAATCATAACGTGCACATGTCAACAAACTGACTACATCTTAACAACTGCCGGTTTCGGTTACCGTTTTTCATACAGTTACATAATCATACAAGTTGAGATGTTTCACAAAATAAATGATTAAAAATATCTATCAGAAAGTTTTAAAAATTGCTTCAAAGTCAAAATTATCATTATAAAATTAAACATTGGTAGATATTTTTAGAGTTACGTAAATTTTAAATATTCATTTATTTTTTATAATCTGTCTAAACATTTTTCTTATACTTTAAAAAATCATGAAAAAAAAAGAGAATTTCTTAATTTTAGAAAGTCTTATAATGTAATGAAAACTAGTATTTTATGTGAGACTTTAATTCATTTTTCAGAAAACATAATGGTTAATATTAAGAAAGTGTAAAATCTTAGTATATTGTGAAAATTTATTTATCACATGTAAGAAAAATTAAGATATTTGCTTACGTGCTAACGGAAGAATGTTATCTGATTTTGAAAGTCTATATTATGGTTTATATATTTAAAAAAATAAATGAAAGTGTTGATTTTCCCAAAACTTATTTAGAAGCCAAAAGATATGGTTACATCTTAATATCACTTAAAGATTTTCATTACTGTTATACAGGGTGAATAATTAATTAGAGAGGTAGTTTGTTGCAACTGTTTACAAAGTGAGGAATTACCTATAGATTATTGTAACAGAAAATAAGATAATTTCAGTGATACGGTACTTATTCAAAAAATTTTAGCAAGAGTAGATAAAAAGAAGTATATATTTTTTTTTTCAGAAAAATATCTTTATAGTTTAATTATTTTCTCATTTTTATGCAGTTATAAATATATTGATATTAATATTCTGTAGTTCATTTAAAGAAAATCAATAAACCGAATATTGTACTTGGATATGAAACAGTTTCATATAATAAACCTTTTTAAAATAATATTTTTACACGTTTTTTCATCTTCTTTAGAATAAATCCAATTGGATACAAAAATATTTTAGTTAAATAACATTCATTAATAGAGTTTTTTGGAAAACAATTATAATTAATTGTAAACATCATACTATATGAAAAAGTGATAAAACTAAAGTTTTTATGTTTTACTCATAATTTTTTTTTAAATATTTATACGTTTTGAGGTCTGTTGAAAACATGTTTTTAATTTATGATTAACATACTTTGAGAAGACTAAACTTCAATTGTCACTTAGTATAATTAATTTATAAAAAATATTTTGAATATCTTTATAAATCAGCTTGAATCATTAGTTTTGATAATGTAAGGAACAACAAACTATTCTAGAAAATTACCAGATGCTAACTCAGTTTATCTATTTACACGAGATTGTTTTTAGGAAACAAAATAAACCTATCTTTTTTAGACTAAATAGTGATCAGAACACGAATTATCAGAGAAAAGTTAGTAAGTATTGTTTACTATCTGCTGGAGACAAATAATGAAACATTGCATTTGTTTAGATAGTACTAAGATTCTTAAAATTAAGTGTCATTTGATAAGAAAGTACATTCTCTTTAAAACAAATAACTGCATTTAAAATACTCGACTTTGAAAAAAAGAAGATAAAGTCTAACTAAATATAAAGAACATCATTTTCTCAAGATAGCACCAATATCTTAAAAATAAAACTGATTTGATAAGAGAGTATACTGTCTCTAACTAAATATATTTATCCGTTCGCAAACTCAGTGACTTTGTTATGAGTTTTCTCATACCAAATAGAAGGTGATGTCATGATAATGGAAACGGAGAGATATTACGTGTAGTTCTCACATACAGATAAAACGCGTGAAAGCTTCCATATCGATATTAGCTAGTCACAGACCTTTACTATTATATTTATAAAAGTATTGTTAAATACTTACTATACATGATTACAACTGTTTGAATTCATTATTAATACTAAACATTTAGTATACAATTTTTTCATTTAAAATCTTGAAACAATAATTTTTACTTTCATGAAAACGAATTTTATGATATAAGGTTCAAACTTAAGTTAAATAATTCCATTAACACTCTTACAAAATAAGTTTTTTTTTTTTTTTTTTTTTTTTTTTTTTTACTTTACAAAAATTTCAATTATATATTACTTTGTTAAAATAAATATTATGCGTTTACAGATTATTAAAAATTAAAGATTTTCTTAACGCGCAATAAATTTAGTTAGGGTAAGGGTTTTTACTAAGTTAAATAATTCCATTAAAAACCTTAAACTAGCTGTAATTTCTTAATGATATTACTATTAATTAAATTTAAAGAAAAAAATTAATGGTTCTGATTGATTAAAAAATATTCTTAATCACTAAATCTCTATATTATTTAAATTTTCCTTCACAAAATTTCTAAGACAACTTGTTTACAATTCTCTATCTATTTAAAATGGAAGTTCAAACTGAATAATTATAAGTGGGAAAGATAATATTAATATCCTGTAATTTAGTTCTTTAAATACAGAAATACACTATTCCAAAAATAAACAGTCCTCAACGCAATTATTAATGTATAAACATTTTTTCCTTTATCAAAATAAATTTGAGTGACTATTTTAATTAAAAAAAAAAAATTCTTGCGCATACACTTTAAACGGTAATGCACGAATATACATATGGAAGCATGCTAATCAGATTAAAAGTGTATTTATAATGTAAAATACTTATACACATATTATTTTAGCTAAGTTGAAGAGTATAGCGGGTTCGATTCCAAGGTAAGCAACTATTAAATCTTAACGTACTTCAACATTTTTACATCATTTATAACTAATAGACATCTAATAAGATACATTTATACTTTTTCCATTATCAAAATAAATCCGAGTGACTATTTTAAACAGTAATACACGAATATATACATGTGTATAAATACATATAGGGTTAAAAAATTTTTTTTATTAAATCATCAAAATTCATAGTCAAAAACTATATCTTATTCATTTATTACTATTTATTATTTCAAAATTAACATTTTTTCTCCTAAACGTATTATTTTAAACGAATTTTCTAATATAAGGTTCAAACTTTACTCAAAAAAACATAAGTTAAATCATTCCATTAACACTCTTACAAAATAAGTTATTTTTAAACTTTACAAAAATTTTAATTATACATTACTTAGTTAAAATAAATATTTCAATAATTTTACAGATTATTCAAAATTAAAGATTTTCTTAAATTGATAAGTTTACTTGTTTTTCAAAGCAAGTTTGTGAGGTAGATTAATATATCTACTAGCAGCTAAAGGATGGTATTTGACTGTTTTTAGTTCCAAATAATGAATTTTTTAAACCCATCCAAATCCTCTTTGGATGAATTCTTCTAAGGACTTATTAATCTTTCCATATCCTTCATGAATATGATGTCCAAAAGTTCAAGAAAACAGCAACTTCTAAAAAAAAAAAAAAAAAAAGTTTGAATTTCGTCATTACTTCTTTTACGTTCCAATGATACTTTCATCACCATACAGTTTTTCATATAATACGCCCTGTATATAGGTTTGAAATACTTCCATATGACAACATTGATGAAGTTAGATGGTTCCCAGTTCAATTCCAAAATAAGTATATCTCTTTCTTTTTAAGTATAAGAAATCACTTCTTTTAATTAAGAAATTCTCTTTTGAGAATTTCATAGAAAAAGGAACTCTTTAGCAGAGTTCCAAAGATTAAAAAAACTGTTTGAACATATAACTGTTGGAACAGTAGGAAAAAAAATCATCTCATAATCCATCACACACACACACACACACAGTATTAAAATGTTCTAGAATTTTTCTAAGATTAATTAAAACACTTACTGCAATCTAAATATCTTATTTTTACAGGTTTTTTAATTTACTAAACGACTTAGTTAATAAGAAATTTTAAAAAATAGTAGAAATTTAATTATTATCTAGATAGATTGTAAGTAATTTATACGAGATTTAAAGTTTTCCATGTTTTTTTCCGAAACTTGCGTAGTAAAATCCCTTAATTTTATAATCATTATGTGGTCAAAATTATTTATATATATAATCAACACTTAATTTCACAAAGTGCTTAATTTTATAAACTCTGTAAAAATTTACTAATATAAATTTAGAATTAAAAAAAAAAAAAAATGGTTTAGAAGTAGAAGAAAAAAAAATTGCTTTATAACTAGAAGAAAGAAAAATTGATTTAAAACTAGAAGAAAGAAAAAAATTGGTTTATAACTAGAAGAAAACAAATGTGTGTAAATGGTGTGTGTGAATGGTGTGTGAAAGGTGTGTGTTAACCCGCCTATGGGGGAGTCTACAGCCTCCCCATGCAAGAAGAGGGATAGGCGCACACCTATTTTATTTCTTTTCAGATATCCACCAAAAGGAGTTTGCTGAAAAAACAAATTGGGGCGTCACATTTTTCTATAAATGTGGCGGGTGGATGGTGGGGCCCCTTTAAATAATTAAAAAATATATACATGCCTGCACCAGCGATCAAAACTCAAAGGTTCCTGCTTCGAAGAGGGAAAGTTCCTGGTTCGAGTCCAAGGGGAGTATATTTCTTTATTTAAAACCCTCTGGTTCAGCTTGAAGAGATAAAGTTCTGGGTTCGAGTCCAAGGTGAGTACATTTCTTTATTTAAAAAATTTTAAAGACCTCTGGTTCAGCTTGAAGAGATAAAGTTCCGGGTTGAAGTCCAAGGTAAGTATATCTCTTTATTTAAATTTTTTTAAAGCCCTCTGGTTCAAACCGTAGCAAAAGTGAGTATATTTTCTAAAATTCTCTTTCTTTAAAAAAAAAAATCTCTCAAATCGACTAATAGATGACAGTGATAATTAAAACCATAATTAAAAAAAAAAATCATTATCTCTTAATTCTAACCCTCCTTATCTTTAACGACCCTCGACAGGCTGGGCAGATAACAGAACAGGATGCTGATAAGATAAACCCCCTCGGCAGGGTGGGCTGCATGACCCTCGGCAGGTGCCCACCAGCCCACCCTGCTGAGGCAAGAACGGCAATTCCTATCTACTAGGGCGACTGTGTAACTTCATTAAATTCGTGTGTTTGTACAATAAATTGCAATATGGAACAATAATTGTAACACGGAATCATAAAATAATTCGGATTTTTTTGTACTTCCCTGCATAAAAATTATAAACAGCAAACATGCAATTTCTTGTAGTTACAATGATACAGCAAATTTTTAAATCACTTATCAGTTGTATGTCATATTCCATTAAAGGATTTGAAAAATCTACTTTCATTAAAATCCGTGTAATTCTTGTAACGACTACTTTCAACATGCCTATCCAAATTTATCTTCAACAGTTATTGTATATATTACTGCATTTCAGACATTTTATTGATATAATGACGTTTTGAGATGAAAAAAAAAAATGGATTTTACAAACATTGCTTTTAAGCACTCTATTTAAATTAAAATGTTACGTAATTCATATTTTCGTACATGGAACGAATGCGCATTACAATTATATGCTTTATGTTTGGTATAGAAATGCTAAAAATCTTATTCCACTGCACAACTTTTCTATTTTCAACAAATCTTTGGGTGCATTTTTTTCCCCTTCACTGTAAAAAAAAAAAAAAAAAAACGTAAGATTATGGGGAAAGCCCGACAGCAGAGATTCCAGACATAGCCCATAAAAAGAAACGCTTAGACCGTAAATTAAATATATATTAACCTTAAATTACATTATACCTTATATCTAATCTCCAGGTTTCGAAATGAAAGCGAATACTGACCACGACATATTTTATTACAATCAAAATTTAACTTTTTCCATAAAATATTATTTAGCACTTTCCTACTGGAGTGAAAAATATCATATTATCAGATTATATCATAAGAAGCAAATTTCATTTTATGCACCAGATTAAATAAATATATATATATATAATATATATTAAATTTTTAAATTACAATAATATTGAATACTCTATACCTTTTTTCCTTGTTTATTAAGATATATAAATATGTATATTGAAAACCCTTTCTATATATATATCAGCTAATCCACAAAACTAGCGGCTCTTGCGGATTATAATGGCATTTATCATCTATTTTCTTGCATTCTACAACTTTGTTACAATACATATATATAAACCACACTGCATTCATTTCCTTTTATACCGTATAGCTCATTTGGTAGCCAAATGTTTAACACGCCAGGTTCAAATCCCTGTTCAAGCATGAATGTTCGTAGTGGCTTAGAATTCCTTTAAAAATGTAGCTTTTTATCCAATGAGCCTTAATAGTATTATTAATAATAATATTAATAATAATAATAAAGATTGGGAAACGAGAGACATTTCTTTTATTTATTTAACGTGTGTGTAGGTAAATAACGTGAATTCAAACATTTAAAACATATACAAGAAATATGTTATTTTTCTTCGAGGAGTCATTTATAATCTATAATCAATAAAATTGAATAGGTTATGAAAACGTAGTCCTCCTCAAGTAATTTTTATTTGAAATGACTGTCACGTCACATAGAAAGAAATCCGTAATAATTTTATTTTAAAACGGAGTAATATATATATATTTTCCATTATGATAAATTAAAAAATAAATAAATCAATCAATAAATAGAATTATGATTTATATGTATGTATATATATACAAAGGTATTAAATTATTCAAATTATATATATATATATACACACACAGACTTTACTACTTTCAATATTTTCCACAGAATCACCGATACTAATGAAAGGATGACCCCTAACAGAAACCCCTCCTGCTAGAACATCAAAGAGGAAACGGTTAGTAAATGAGTTTGGCGTACTGTTTTGTACGCCAAGTAGAGGTCTGCAAGGGCCGGGCTTCCGGCCCGCGAATTTACTCTCGGGCCGGGCCGGGCTCGGGCTTAAAATTTTTTTTCAGGCTCGGGCCAGGCCGGGCTCGGGCTCAGTTTTTTTGTGTATATTCGGGCCGGGCAGGGCCTGAATGAAATTTTCCCCGGGCCGTGTCGGCCCGAATCTTTTTCTGGTTTCCTCGTTAATCAACGAAAAAGGAAAATGATAAAATATTTCTTCAGTCATTTATTTTACGTAATTTTACAGGCTTGTATGTCACATAAAGTTCTATTTTGTTAAAAAAGTGTGTGTAACGTCAATGTAATTGTCTATCAGTCTGTCTGTCCGAAATCTGATTTTTCGCAAATATTTTTAGTATGCCTCGAAATTAATATATTTTATTTAAAGTAATATTGGATGGTTTCCTATTCAAAATAGTATGCATGTCACTACCAGTTTGCGTACATGTACATAACAAAAGAAATTAGATACATTACTGTGTATAAGGGTTTGTTTCTTATGATCTGTTGAGTTTAGGTGGTATAAAGGCTATAAAAATCTTTCCGCTGTAACTTTTTCTCTAAGGCTCCTTTTCCTTTTCTCCAGTGGACGAAAGTAGCATCATTTTTATCATGGGCAAAAGCAACTTTTCTATTGAATATGGTTGGATTAACATTAAAGTTTTGTTTACCGGAGCACAGGAAAGATTCGGATACATTATGGTATATAAGAGGAAATGGTTGAAAGTATTCACTAGTATTAACCATTTTAAATACCTGCCTATATTGTTTGAGGAATGCTAATATTTTCGATTTGACTTTCTGTTTGTCTTTGTGCCTTGTCTATAATAATGAATTTCTGTTTATATATAATTGTCTTGTAAAATTTCAGCAGTTTTGTTAAAGAACGCACTATTGTTTGGTTATATAAAAGCTCTGCAAAACACATACTAAAAATCTTTTTTATGAAAAGGCATTCTTTTTTTTTTTTTTTTTTTTTTTGTTATTTTAGATATTTTTGAATCGGGCCGGGCCGGGTCGGGCCTGATTTTATCGTTTTTTGTCCGGGCCGGGCCATAAACCGTTAAAAAATAAACGGGCCGGGCCTTATTTTTCGACTTCATAACGGGCCGGGCCGGGTAAGCAAAGTTTTCGTACGGGCCGGTACGGGCCCGGGCCTCGAAAATCCTGTTCGTGCAGACCTCTAACGCCAAGGTCATTATTTTTTCACATTCGCCTCACACTTGACATTGTGTATCTGAAAATCCATTACAAACGATAAAGCTTTTAAAGGTTACGACAATTTCTTTTAAAGGTGTAATAGATAATCGAAAAGAGAACTATAGGATATGAAAACAATTAAGGTATAAAAATTTTTGTTTCTACTTCAAAGGATTTCATTCCTTTTAAAATATCATAGTATGTATGAAGTGTGAGATTATTTTTATTGATCCCGATTTCTTTTTCTGCTTATTAAAAATACACAAAAAATTGTATAATATTTAAGTTTTATTTCAGCCTTTGAAAAATTATACATTTAATACTTTAAATAATTAAAAAAAAATGTATAATTAATAATAAGATAACTTATTTTAGAGTTTACATATTAAGAATGAATTTAAATATTTAGAATAATTAAAATTACTTCATTATTTTTTACGACTCATTAATTGAAATTTTCATAAATTTTTCCATGTTTTTATTTGCAGTAAAAACAAATTCTTTTTCTTTACGCAAAAAAAGTATAGTATTTAAAAATTGTTTTAGCCTTTAGAAAAAATAAAAATAATACATTTAATTTCAGACAAAAAAAAAAAAAAAAAAAAAAAAGTAGCAAAATTTGAAAAGAAAAAGACAAATTTTCAATATTATTTCAATATTCCTAAGATAATTTATAATTTTAATGCGTTTATTTTACATAATAGCATAATCTGCATTATGGAGATCCCAAAACTACATTTTGTAAAATAAATTGATTATATAAGAATCTTCAGTGGTAAATTAGATTTTTTTTAAAGGAAAATAATCAAAATTATAATCCATAAGATAATTAAATAATTTAATTACTTTTAATTATTGACGTAGCCAAAATGTCTTACATTTTTTATTTGGTTGATATTTTTACTTTATACCAGATGATTTTTATATGCAAATTTATTTTAGAAAATAAAGTTTTGTGATATTTTCTATTATATAGGATTTTATAATTTTAATCTAAAAAAAAAAAAAAAAAAAATCGAAGTTACTTTTGTAAGATATTTTGGTTTACAATAAAATTATAAAAAATAGTTGTTTAAGTTGGGATATTTTTTTTATGTAATTAATTAAGAATATTGCTTTTTTTATTTTTCTCAAACGCTAAAACAAGCTTTAAACATCATATAATTTCTTATTTTTCATCATACAATTTCAATTTTATTTAGCAGACAAATTAAAAATTTATAAACAAAATACAAATTTAAAAAATGGGAAAAAAGAAAGTTTTAATTAAAAAATCATTAAAATTATTTCAATTAATTAAGTATCTTAAATATTTTAATTTATTATTAATACACAAACTCTAATTTATGTCATGGATACTATATAAACTCTAATTTATGTCACAGATACTAAAAATTTAGTTTTGTTAATAATTTTGCAGATTTTTGTAGTTAATTAAAAATCTTAAATTTGTATTTTTTAAAAGCTGAAATAAGTCTGAAACGCTGAATATATTTTTGTGTAATTTTAATAAGAATTGAAAGAACTTGGGATTAATAAAAACAAACTCATATTTCAAACATACCATGACATTTTAAAAGGCATGAAGCCCCTTGAAAGTACGCGAAAATTTGATAAAAACGCTTACAAATGGTATCCGTAGGTAATCGACAGAATACCATATAGCGTTGATAAATAATTAACTGGCAACCAAATGGTCGAAATAAGGGAGTGAAGAGGTTCAAGGTTGATTAAAAAATGCTCCAGATCAGATGATCGATAGGTGGTTTGCCGGGCGGACATAAAGTGTTTCCTGCCGACGTCAGGAAAGGAGGTCGTTTGAACAAAAAATGGTCAGACTTGGACATTCGGTCGAAACTCGGCCAATAATTATTTGCTATTTGGGTAGTTTGGGGATGATGTGAAGTGGAATGAATTAATCCAATGCCAAATTTTGTTGTGATATCTTGAAAAGTTTTTGAGGTAAATTGGGTACCAAGATCGGTTAAAATCATTGCAGGACGACCATTTTTCATTATGTACTTGAATAATGCATTAATGATATTTTGGCTGGAAATAATTTTAATTGCATAGGGGAAAGTTTTCCAAAACGGGGACGCTAACATATCTCTGTCCACAAAAATAAAAAATCCATAAATAAAGAAATTTAGGCAAAGCACTTCACGAAAAGATGTTAGATGTTGAAGGTTTCGAAATTTCAATAGGACACGAAACAGAGACATCCAGTTCTATCATCGTTGGTTCACTTTCTTCCTGGAAAATCTTTTCTTTTTTTTTAATTTATGGAGGGATCTTGTCTTTCATTCATATTTGAACTTCAATATTCATCCTCAGTGAATGTGTTTTGATTCATTGGCCATATGCCGGATACACGAAAGCCTGATAGAATGATTACTGGAGTAAAGGCCGATGGATAGAATTTACCAACATTTTCAGCAACGTCATATATAGTGATTGGTTTACCAGGGTTTGCCAGCATCCAATTACTATAGACTGTACTGTGTTTCTTAACACTTTCGCGACCACTGACGAAGATTCACGTCATTTGAAAATATAAAACTCCACCAGTGGGCGTTACTTTTGCAATTTGTATGTTATTTGTTTCTAAAAAATATACACAATATTCATATTTGTACAATCAGTATACTATGGATGCAAATACTTTCATTAGAGAGGGTATGATTGTAATGCATATCCATTTGTATTATAAATGTGAATAAGGAAAATTTTGTTTTGAAAAATTGTAACTTATGAGAAAAACGCCCACTGGCGGACCTTACTGTCAAAAAGACAAAATCATGCGGTTGCGAAAGTGTTAAAAGGTCCAAACACACTGGCCCTAGGTACGAGACTAATTAAATATCTCATTTATTGCTCAATATAAAAAGCAAAATTACACACTAGAAATGAAAGAAAAATATTTGACTTGCCTTTGTAAAATAGCAAAAGAGATGAGCTGCAAAATTTTACTTTAAACCATGTAATTCGTTTTCTACGTGTAACTTGTCAAAACTTTCTCCTCAAAAATTCCAAATTAGTTGTAAAAGTAGCAATTGGTGTTGTTACTTGCCCGGCCCTAGGTACATGATGGCTCTAGGTACACGGGTCTCCTCTATATAATGTGACGTATTCCTAGGTGACAGTTGTAAAACACATAAATAATCTAGTCAGGCTAACTGGAAACTTCTTTATTTAAAATCCATTTCAGGGCTGGGGATCAGAGTCTTTTAAGGCAATGAAGACTGGTGGAGTCTTGAAATCAGTCCCGCTATGTTGACCGGACTTTGTCGGTGCTCGACCTCGCACGTAACTTTCAAATTCGGTGGCGCAGAGTTGCTAGATTTTACTGACAAGAGCTAATCAAGAAAGATTACTAAATTTTGGCGAGTTCCATCTTTTAAACCCTTAATTTTTGGTGTAAATTGGCGTATTTCTAAACCCATCCAATTTTCTTTAATTGGTTACTTTGTTTAATACCAACGCCTCTTCATTGTTTTTTATTGGTTATACTTTCGTTTTTTGCAGACATCGCGACGCTTGTCGGCGCTTTATTTTGCTAACTCGCCTAATTCATTAAAATAATTATTTATTGCTTTATATTTGACATAAAATAATCAAACCGTAATTTAGACTCATAAATCTTTTATTCTTTAATTGAATCTTTCCGGCGCCCAGATATTTTTCTATTGTTCATTAAATTTATTTATAGGATATTTCCAGATATCAAAATACTTAAATGATTAATTTGTTTATTTCTTTTCAAATGATAATGATTGAGATTGTAATATCCGTTCGTTATTTTTTATACCTTTAAAGTAATTTATAATCTAATATGAAATTTCTTTTAATTCTTTTTGTCATCTAAAAAGAATACCCTAGAATGTAAAAACAATAATTTAAAATATAAAAATATTAATTTATTTCTTACCTCTTTTTTATCCATTATATTTTATATCTTTCATATCCCCCCGTCCAAGAAAGGTCCCCCAGTCTTGCGTCCAAGACTGTGGGACCTTACCCGGTAGGTAAGACAGGTGGCACGCTTGCGCGCCCCATCATCGACTGTCCCAGATACAAGGGGTATCCATGCAGTCCCGTCAAAGACGACTCAACATCGTGCAAGCCTCAACCGCTACGACAGCAATATACCAACCACACGACAGCAGGGAAGTGGCCCAGGCAAGGCCGGCAGTCAGCATTTCAAGGCCCGTGTTGCCCCATCGGACCAACCGAGGTTAGTCAAAGTCGGGGCTCGGGGCGCGGGGCCCTCGATACTGGCCGAGCCTCGGTTTGGCGGCCAGAAGGCTTGTTTACCTTCTGAAGACGGCACACGGCCGTTCAAACTGCCGCTCTCCCAACGGCGTTCACCACACTAGCCGATTCGCACATTTATGCCAAGTAGGAGGATCTGCGCTCGCTTACCTTTCTAGCTAAGCCTCCTTATACTGCCACATGAAAAGCTCTGCTCAGGACAACTTGAACTGCCCCTGTTTGCTCGGGCTATCACCCCCATGTGAGCACCGAGTCGTTACAATCAGGGTCGTACAGAAGCCGTCCGGTCATGCACCACCAGTCAGTTAAGACAGACCTCATGACACCACTTGTGGGAAACTTCCGTTCGCCTCCCTTATGCGGATTGCGCTACAACGTATCCGTGCCGAGTTCTAAGATTGGTCCGTGTTACTCCAGGAGCCGTAGGTGTTGCGAACCCCAAGTTATAGTTCGTCTCGTTCGATTCATAACATCCCTTTTGACAGTCCGAATTGGCTGTTTGGTATCAGCGCTTCTACCATTGACTGGTAGATGGGGAGCACATGCTCTCCCGTTCTCTCTCTACTCACTCCTCTCCTCCTACTCTCTACTCTCTACTCTCTACTCTAACTCACACTCTCGCTATTCACACTCTCACTAATCGAAGAGACCTCCTAGGGGGCTCTGCTGGGGCGTCAGGCTCAGACTCTTCGAGAATCCGTCGTCCACCACCAAGCGGGTTAAGCGCCCAGTCAAGAAGATCCGTCAGAATGACTGCGATCCCTTTCCTACAGTAGTAGTCTAGGCACAGCTCCCGTCGCATTCGAAGGTGGAAGTTCGGCGGGAAGTAACGTTCCCTAACCGACCGCCACCGTGCGCACTCGAGCATCACATGCCTCACCGAGCTTGCGCTGGTCCCGCAAATACATGCAGGGTTCTTCTGAAAGAAGCGGTGCTGGTGAACTCCGAATGAACCATGTCCCATGAGGACCTGATTAACAAAGAAGTCGCCTTGAACTCTTCGACTGCTTACTTTTGGGAACGCCTCGTGTGTGAACCTACCCTTCCTGGAGCCATCCCAACGAGTCTGCCATCTATATATAAGGCGTCTAAACAGAACACCTTTTGCATTTCTCGCACTAAGTTTGACCGGATGATCAACATCTTCACGTGCAGTTGCCACTTTCGCCGAGCTATCAACCAACTCGTTAAAGTGATGACCCACATGGGCTCGGATCCAGTGCATGGTGATTCCCTATCCCACCACTTTTAATCAGGTCCTTGGTCTCAGCAACTATAATATGCCTGGGCTTAAGACAGTTAAGCGCTTGCAGCGCCGATCTGGAGTCAGAGTAGACATCCATCTCACTGAAACCAGACCCCATAGCATCTTTGATGGCGTCTCTGATCGCTAAGACCTCCGCCGTGAAGATTGAGCTATGGTCCGTTATCCGGAACAAGTCTTCCGAGACGATCTCTCCCCCAGAGACCCGGAGGTACGCGCAGCCCACCCTGCCGTCCTCCATCTTCGAGCCGTCCGTGTAATAACACGACGCTGATCTGGGCGTTAAGTCTAAAGTCCATGGGAGTCTCCAGAGGTCTTCACGTCTCAGCTGATATCTCCAAGTCTCTACCGTTTCCGGCGTGAGATTGGTGTCTTCAACACCTTCGCCCCATTTAACTAAGCCAGTATAAGATTTCTCAAATTCCGCAATGAGATGCAGCGGAGGGATCCCTGCAAGCACATTCAGTGCGTCACTCGACACCGTGCGGTAACATTTGGTAACACATAACAACAGATTTCTCTGTATTGTGTTGAGTCTGTTATTCTGTTTTACGTGGTTCGTGAACCACTTTTCGAACCTTGGGCTTCAATCCCCAGTTGGCACCCGTGTAGCGAAGCAGTTTATATTGAAATTTTGATGCTTTCTTCTGAACATAGTTCAGGTGAGGCATCCAGCTCTGAGCAGTATCTATCATGACTCCTAGGTATCTTATTTCCCAACTAAAGGACACCTTATGTCCTTTCATACGTATCGGCCACGAAGGCGCGTATCTCATCTTCCCAACAGCTGGGATCACCGTGTATAAGCATTTAGCATAGCTAAATTCCAGATGAACGCTATGTGCCCAATCACATATCTTATCCAACACTGGATTAATCGCTCTGTTGAATTTATAGATGCGTTCATCTCGTGCCATCAGGAAGATGTCATCTGCAAAAGCCTGGACAACCAGGTCTGGAGTTTGCTCAAGACTGCTCAGAAGTTCATTTATAAGCACCAACCAGAGTATCGGCCCTAGGCATGAGCCCTGCGGTACACCCACGTTATAGCTGAACTCCCCGGTGTTCGAGAGTGTGGACCTGTCCCTGAGGAACGAGTCCACTAGACCTAGGAGGTCCGACGGTAATTCATACTCCACTAGAAGGCGGAGAATTTCCGTACGTCGGGCACTATTGAAAGCGTCCTTGATATCGAGGGTGACCAGATATGAGTGACTGCCACCACTCTTCGACTCGGCTACGAATTCAGCATCTCGCTTGAGCGCATCTAGTGTGCCCAAATTCCTGCGGAAACCATACTGTTTCTCGCTAAGTATGCCCTTTGATTCCAGATGGATCGCCAAATGTACTGTGCACAATTTATCCAACACCTTCCCTAGAGCCGGCAACAGACAAATCGGGCGGTTGGAACCGGGATGGCTTTTGTCTTTTCCTTCCTTCGGGAAGTAGACTACCAGAGCCCTTTTCCACTCCCGCGGAAAACAAGAGGTGCTGAGGCAGTGGTTATACAAAGACAGTAACCACCGAGGGTGGTACTCAAGAACAAGAACCTTCTGGACGATGTCCAGGCGGAAACCGTCGTGGCCGGGTGCCTTATTCGGCGGCAGCGATTCTACTGCAAACTCCAGTTCTCCAATAGCAAACACTTCTGGGTCGTCGGTTCTGTCAAATTCGATCGTCAATACGTCGTCTGCTTGTGTGAAGTGATATTTCGCCAGTTCTGCTTGTATCTCCTCCCATGAGGAGATTTCTGCGCCATTATCTAGTTTTAGTTTTTCTGGGGCTTCGCGCCTCCATTTGCCTTTCACAACACAACACACCTGACCAAACTTGTCAGTGCAGAGCGTATCTGAGAGATACCTCCTAAACGATTGTCGTTTAGATCGCAAGATCGATCTCTTGTATTCTGCCCGCTTCCGCTTATACAGCACCTCAAGCCTCACCCTCTGATTCGACTCCAGCGTTCGCTGGTAGAGCCACCTCAGCGCGCGCAGCCGAGACCTCTGGGCGGTCAGACCTACAGTCCACCATTCTTTGCTTCTGTCTTGGCCAGAAGCCTTTTTGTGCTTGTTACATAGCCTCGTCAGAGTCGAAACAAGATGTTCATATCCTGTGTCTGGGGAGCAGAAATCATATGTTGCCAGATCCGCAGTGCGCAGATCGCGGTGGAAGGCCTCCCAAACCAGATCCCTTGGCCTCCAGCGACGGCTGGATTCCTTAGGGTGCATTGAGCCTGGTTTGCCCCATAGGGTCCACTTCATGGCGTTATGATCGCTCAGCATCTCTTCATCAGAGACTTCCCAGTCTGCGATGAGCTCGAGGCAACCACGGACCAATAGAACATCGATCCAGCTGGTGCCGAGACTCCCCACGAAGGTGGGTTCGCTATCTGGGTCATTCACAATATCCAGATCGTTATTCGAAGCGAAGGAGATCACCAAACTCCCTCTAGGATCCGTTGGATTTTTCCCCCAGAGCGTGGGTTTTGCGTTAAAGTCGCCCATAAGGACTACTCGATCCTCGGGGTACCGTCTCAACAACGCCTCCAATTTCTCTAGGTTCGGAGCAACGTCTTCCCTCGGTGCGCAGTAGCACGTGGCCACCAGCACATTCGAGTTGGACACCTTCGTTCGGATAGCTAGTACGTCTCGATCACCGAGGAACTGGCAGTAGTTAACTCGCTGGCTCACCCAAAGAGCGACACGACCGTCACTACAACTCGGGTTCACCTGCGAGTACCCTGCCGGCAACCCTACAGTGAGTCTGCCAAATAGGTAAGGTTCGTTTAAAGATGCCACTTCCACAGACTCTCGCTCAACCGTTTTTGTGAGGTTGTACATTACGGTGTAACTGTGGTGGCAGTTAAGGTGCAGGAATCTAAGACTGGGGTCCATGACTCACTGCCCGTAATTTACCAACCTCTGTCTGATGGACAGAACATTCCTTTGTACCCACCCTATAGTTAACGGGCAGTTTATTACACGATCGACCTCGGTTGCACGCCGTTCAATTCGGACATGCAGGCTCCCCTTTGCAGTCCTATTGCAGGTGGTCCTCCTGTCCGCAGCGCCCACAGAGGGGTTTGCCGCGGCAGACCTTCGCTGTGTGCCCGTATTTATAGCACCGGAAGCACATCAGCGGCCGTACATTTCGCTTAAAACCCAAACGTCTCCATCCAACATTGAGCCACTTCTCTCTGGCCAGCTTCGTCATCGTCTCATTGTCCAGAGAGACAATCACATTTTGCCCGTTTTTTCCAGGGAAGATCTTCTTCACCCTGATATCGCAGTTTGAACCCATAACTGCGTTCTGAAGCTTTAGTGCTTCTGTGATGTCCTCTGCAGACATAGAGTGTTCGATGCCAAAGATGATGATCTCTGGTATACGAGGACCAGGTTTCATGAGCTCATTCTCCGCCAACAGTCCAGTTTCGCCCATCTTAGCCTCTAGTATGGCGAGGTCTGCAGCACTGTTAACAGAGATCAACACTCCGGTCACTGGCCGCATTCCTCGAACCGCTAGTTTGTCCCCAATTTGGTTAATCTTGGAAGCTATGTCCGTCATCAACGCCTTAGAGGTCGTGTCCGTTCGCGGTCGGACTATTAGCAAATGCTTTTCCTCGGCCGTCGAGCTACGGGCTGACGCGCCGGGTCGAGCTCTCCCTAAGGATGCCGCTCTTTGCCTCTTCGGCCCCTTCGGAACTTTAAAGTCCCCAGACTTGGCGCTTCGAACGTGATCTGCATATTTGGTTGGTACCACCCCTCCATTCGTGCCTACCGAGCTCGAGGGTGCTTCGCTTTCAGCTACATTTAGAGGTTTATTTTTCTCCACTACGGGAAGTCGTTCCTCTGTGGGAACTGCTGGGGAATCCCTCTTTTTCCCCTTTATCTGGCGGCTACCTCTATTTCGCTTCCGGCTTGCTCCCTTCTCCTCGGCTGGTTTTAAAGGCCTCCTGGTAGAAGCTTTCCCGCTCTGTTCGACTAGTCTGTGCTGCCGGGTGAATGCTTGTTGCACACAATCAACAAATGCGTGGAATTTCTCCAGCTTTGGCCCCCGAAAGCTTTGACCTGTCAACAGTTCGTGAGATATCCGAACAAAGTCGGTTCATCTCCATAACGAGGGTCAGAGACGTGCCGACCATCTCCTCAAGGGAGATATGGGCCAGCTCATCGCTATGCAATTGGACACCTTTATCCATCGTCTGCGCGGCGACAATGGTCGTCTCTGGATCCCCAGAGACTTTATGAAAGCCGGCGGGGGAGTCGGCGTCTGAGTTCTCAGAGCCTGCATCTGCTGCATCACTCTCCCCACTCATTCCAGTATAGAAGACTCCGTCAGGGTCTTTGCACGTTTCATTGCGCTCGCCTTTACTGTCTTCCACACTCTGGAATGACGCTACTGAATTTACGTCACTGTCATAGACAGTACTTTACTTTCTCGCCTTCCGTCTCTTTACCTTGACTTGACTTTCGTTAGCTTTACCACCACCGCTAACATTACCTCCAACTGAGTGACTGGGAGTCGGTTCATTCCCAGTGGGACTGAATGGGTCAAATTTTACTATGGCTTATAAAAAAGGAGAGATTTTTTTAAAACTAATTTTCAAGGAATGTTCTTCATTGCCTTGGACTCATACAAAGGTTTACAGGCTTCACCGTCAGCTTGGTGATTAGTATAAAAATGTTATGCGTAATAATATGTGTAATAATATAGTAAATGCACATTTATATTTTTAATTTTGGATTAAATGCTTACAATACATTATAGTTACTATAAATATAATATAATGAAATATAACACACAATAATATAAAAAATAGATTCACACAATATACAGAGCGTTGACCGGTCATTGCTAAAGTCTCTTATTAATGTCTTTGGAACATGTTTTAATGTCTTCACTTAAGTTTTTTATTAATGTTTACTGTATTCTTGTCTTTCATGACATGTCTTTAACAAGTTCACGTAAGGTCCCATTAAGTGACATTGTCCGTTTGGTAAACATTTTTGCATATTAGAACACTTATAACACTTGAATAATAGATTAATTATAAAACTTTTTTTTTTCACATTTTTCATATTGACACGATAAAACTGTATGATTTAAAGTATTATGCCATAGAAATATAAAACTGTTATATAATTCAATACAGGTATATAATATATAGAAAAACAACTATATTAATATTACAAATCATGACTAATAAAATTTTCTATTTACACATGAAGTTTAAATCAATAAGTCACTTTTTATTAGTGCCTATCATTTCGTATACTTTCTCGTGGTATACCACAAACATTAAAAAAAAAAAAAATCAAGAATGTATGTGAATGGGTGCAGTGACCCTTGAAACCCTGTGAGAGTTTGACAACCAAACAAAATTCTAAAGCGCAAAAAGGTGGATTTTTGGCAAATCTCAGCAGGGGGATAAGTACGCTTGTTTCCCCATGCCCGTCGGATTTCTCACTCAGGTGATTTCAGAGGAACATGAGTAAACGGTTGGCTGTTGGCTAAAAGAAAGGGGGATTTAAGGAGTGGAGGACCCATGTTTCGAGATTCACTTTAGTTTTTTATTTATTATTAAATATTTTTAAACTTGAAGGCTTACTTATAAAAGAAGGAGACTCAATTATGCAACCGCACGGTTGTGCCACTGAGTCGAAGAAAGGAAGTTATGTCTCCCGACATCCTATCGATTTCCCCGAACTCAGTGGGTCTTCATCTAACGCGTCGCAGAGAGATAGAACAGCAAGAATAAAAAAAAATATTTTGGGTCAGAATCGACCTAGTGTTTTATTCATGACTTAATTTGAATTTTTGTGGATTATTATAATATCTTAATTTAGATGAATGAACAATTTCGGATTGTTTTTTGAAGTGAGGATTTTTTCTGTCTATTTCGAAATTGACTTCTGACAATTGTTTTAAGATTTTATATGGTCCGGAGTAGGAGGAAGTTAATTTACGTGTATTAGGATAATGGAATTCTTCATATAATACTTCATCACCAATTTTAAATTTAGCAGGGAGGAACCGAGCATCATATCTTACTTTATTTCTATTATGGTATTCAATTGTGTGTTCTTTTGCTAACTTTCTAGCTTCATGCAGCATTTCTATCTGTTAATAATTTTTCAGGTACTTGTATTTGGAAAACTTGTTTCAAAAAGCTGGTATAAGTTTCAGTTGTCACACTTTTTAATGGAAATCCCCATACGTAACGAGTTGCATGATCGATAACCAAATGCAGATACTTTTTCGTCGAATTGTAATAATTAAATCCTCCAACAGTGCCTAACGACAAACATTCAAAGGGTCTGTCTGTTGGGGGTACTGCTTTAATAATCCAAATCTTTTTCGTTTACATTTCTTATTATTTTAACACGTATGACAATATTTAACAAAATTTTCAATGTCTTTATTTATTTAGGGCCAGTAATATTGAGGGGTAATTAAATTTATCATCTTTTGAATACCTGGATGACTAAATTGTGTATGGGCCTTGTTTAATAAACTTAATCTCAGTGACATTGGAACAATAATCTTATACAAACTTTTCTTTTTCGTTACAATGAGATCATTAATTTCTATATATTTTTTACTATTAATAATTACATTTTCCTGTTGTTGCATACTTTTAATTTCATTCAGGTCAAGGAGGTGGACATGATGTGAGTTATGCTAGGATTCAGGTAATCTTGACAGCATATCGGCTTCAATGTTTGTCGTGTAGCACGACATCGTTTTTCTATTTTTATTTTTTCCCTTTTTTTTTACAAAATTTAAATCAATACTTTTCATTTTAACTCAAATTAGTTACTTCTCCAATGCATTCCCTTTGCATCCTGTGCGTTTGCTTTCTGGCAGCACGCCAAATTCCATCACTGGGTATCTATTCTCCGATCCGACTGCCATAGCGACCGTCCTTAAACAACGACAGTCGTCAAATCAAAAGTCGGAATGTGACGTCGCGTGATCAAAATAACGACTGACACAGTCGGAATTGAGGTATAGTCTGGTCGGAGAATAGATGCCCTATATCTTCATTTGAGGTTTCCCGCTTTCTACCGCTCTCGGCGTCTCCTCGCTATCGATCGTCGCTAGTTGGTCCGGAGCGCCGTGACATTAGTATTTCCTCTCTTGACGGTGGATCGGCGTCGTTCGCTAGTCAGTAGCTGTTGGGACCAGGCAAGGATTGCTTTCTGGAAAAGTGCTCGCGTTTGCTCGCGCATTAATGTTTTTTTTTACATTTATAATGGCTTTAAATCTTACTTAATCTTTATTCTCCGATGAAAATAAGTAAAATATTTTATATATTAAAGTCCTAATTAAATAATTGTTACCAGACATTAATAAAAATTCCAATCAGTCAGCACGATGGAGAAAGATGAAAGTTTACACGTGTCCATGCCATTTCTTCAAACCTAGTGTGGTCTTTCTGGGATTTTTCCAATAAAAAGAGAGTTTCCTTCGTACCAGTTGTAATAATTTGGTGAGTCTGTTCCAATTTATTATTTTTGCATCTTATACATGGATATATTTAGTAATAAAAATCGAAATCTTTACATGCTATCTTAGTGAATTATCTTAACGAAGTCTGGGCAATCACTATAGTTACGATCACATATAGACTCTTCTAAACTTAGATCTTTTTAAACTAAGTCTGTTACATCCTTACAGAAACGATGTCTTCAAGAAAAAAAAATTTATTTGCTTGCATCTTTTCATAACTCTAGATTCTTTCTTAAACATTCACAAATGGCGTCATCTCACCATTTTTCTTTTATTGCACCCATCTTTCAACTTTAGCACACGTTTAAAAATGTGGAACGCTTCACGATTTTGCGTGTCATCCTTGCGCAGGGGCCATGCTAATCTTCTCTGTATCGTTCCAATTTTAGTATATGCACTGCACGTGTGCTAAAGTTGAAAGATGGGTGCAATAAAAGAAAAATGGTGAGATGACGCCATTTGTGAATGTTTTAGAAAGAATCTAGAGTTATGAAAAGATGCAAGCAAATAAGTTTTTTTTTTTTCTTGAAGACATCGTTTCTGTAAGGATGTAACAGACTTAGTTTAAAAAGATCTAAGTTTAGAAGAGTCTATATGTGATCGTAACTATAGTGATTGCCCAGACTTCGTTAAGATAATTCACTAAGATGGCATGTAAAGATTTCGATTTTTATTACTAAATATATCCATGTATAAGATGCAAAAATAATAAATTGGAACAGACTCACCAAATCATTACAACTGGTATGAAGGAAACTCTCTTTTTATTGGAAAAATCTCAGAAAGACCACACTAGGCTTGAAGAAATGACATGGACACGTGTAAACCCTAACAGCACAAAAGGTTCCAGAAACGTAACAATCATATAACATTGAAATATTATACACATTTCGGGAACGTTTAAAAATGTTTAGATTGCTTTCCGATTAGTTTCAAAAACGTAGAAATGTCCGCGATCGTAACAAAAAATCAGATACGTCGTAACAGAAACGTTACAATCACTTAGCAGATAGAAAAGGAAAAAGAGCGAAAGTTTCAGAAAGTTATCAGAGAGCATACTTAAATGCGTTACGTTTTTGAAAGATTGTAAGCTTTTTGCAACATAACTGAAACATTCTGTGCTGTATGGGAACTTTCATCTTTCTCCATCGTGCTGACCGATTGGAATTTTTATTAATGTCTGGTAGCAATTATTTAATTAGGACTTTAATATATAAAATATTTACTTATTTTCATCGGAGAATAAAGATTAAGTAAGATTTAAAGCCATTATAAATGTAAAAAAAAGCGTTAACGCGCGAGCAAACGCGAGCATTTTTCCAGAAAGCAATCCTTGCCTGGTCCCAACAGCTACTGACTAGCAAACGACGCCGATCAACTGTCAAGAGAGGGAACACTAACGTCACGGCGCTCCGGACCAACCAGCGACGATCGATCGCGGAGGAGACCCGAGAGCGGTAGAAAGCGGGAAACCTCAAATGAAGATCCAGTGAGGGAATTTGGCGTGCTGCCAGAAAGCAAACACACAAGGTGCAAAGGGTAAGTAAAGTAACTAATTTGAGTTGAAATGAAAACTATTGATTTAAATTTTGTAAAAAAAAAAAAAAAATGAATAAATAAAAATAAAGGGAAAAATAAAAATAATAAAACGATGTCGTGCTACACGACAATGTTGGTAGTTCCTTTTTGATATTAGTTTTCATAATCAAACATACTGAGTTTTAATGGCCATCTGAAAAGACGTCCTCTAAGATTTTTTACATTTTTAAGCCAAGTAAAAGCGGCATGATCTGTATGAATAATAAATTTTTGTAGATGTAAATAGTGATAGAATTTATCCAATGCATCTATAATTGCTAGGCATTCAAGTTTGTGATGGCATAATTTTTTTCATAATCTTTTAAATTTCGGAAATGGGGTGTAATTTTTCATTTTTATTGGGTTGTTTAGCTACACATCCAACTCCATGACTTGAAGCATCAACAAACAAATGACACGGAATCTTGGGGTTATACAAATTCAAAATGGGTTTTTCAATTAAAGCATTATTTAATTTTTGAAATGACTGTTCACATTTATCAGTCCATACATAAGGAACATTTTTCTTAAGCAAGTTATTTAAGGGATACCGAATTTTAGCATAATTTGAAATGAATTTATTATAAACATTCACAGATCCTAAAAATCTCTAACTCTTTAACATTTTTGGGACGTTCTAATTTTTTGATTATTTCAATATTAGCATTGTCAGGTGTAATTGTACCACTGGAAACCTCATACCCAAGAAAATTTATTTTAGACTTAACAAAATTACATTTAGATAATTTTAGTTTTAGATTTTCATTTATGCAAATTTGAAAAATTCTTTCTAAATGCGTCATATGCTCCTCTTCATTTTCTGAAAATATAATGATATCGTCGAAATCATTACAAGCAAAATCAATTTTGTATTTTTGTAAAATTCTTTTTATGGTACGGTTAAATATGGCAGGTGCATTTTTTAAGCCAAATGGTAATACAAGCCATTCATACAAGCCAAAAGTAGTTGCAAACGCTAATTTTTCTGTGTCTTTCGGGCGGATAGGTATATACCAATATCCACTGGCTAGATCTAATGTGGAGAAAACTTTAGATTGTGCTAATTTATCTAGTAATGTATCGATTCTAAGTAAGGGTTCAGCATCGGTTTTGGTAATAGCGCTTAATTTACAGAAGTCGATACAGAGCCTTGTTTTCTTTCCTCCTTCTCTTTTATAGACTAAAGTTACAGGTGCAGAGTAAGGAGAATGGCTTTCCCTTATGAGTTTAGCATTCAACAGATTTTGGACCTGCTTTCGAATTTCAGCTTTCTCTTTAGGAGAGGTGCGATATGCTCTTAAAGAAACAGGTAAGTCATAATTTAAATATATTTTTTGAGGTTCCATTCTGATACGACCAACATCATATTTTCTTTTAGCAAAAATTTTAACATATTTACTTAACAGTTTGGGCAATTGATTATTAGTAGTTGAATTAGATCCAGTGAGGGTTGGAGATTCTTGAAGAATTCTAAGAGTATTTGAATTTGTAGTTTTAGGGATGGAAAAGTTTTGTGGAGCACTAACAATATTTCAATTTGCAGTTGTAGGAATTGAAAAGTGTTGTGGATCGCACTGAGAATTTTATACAGGATTCCCAGGGGGCTTCTGCACTTCTTTTTTCAATATAGGGTTAGATATATGCAAAGACTCGTATTCAGTTTGATCATTATCAATTAAAGGTATGTTTTTATTATCTTGTGAAATAGTAAACTCAACTAAATTAATATTTAACCTAAACCCAAGTAGCACGGGAACGTTCTGTGAACGTCTAATAACGGTTACAATCGTTCAAACACGGTGTTTCGTGTCAAAAGAACGTTCTATTAGACGTTCAGAAATAGTAATATTTAGAACGTTTTGAAAAGGTTTGCTTTGTACCATCTATAAAACGTACAATTCTAGTTCTAAGAAAAACGTTCTAGTGTATCACCGTCGTAACACGTTCTGTCTCAGTGTGGTTGTAACGAATAAGACAAAATGTCTTTTTCTCTGTTTATGTTCCCTTATTTTTAGTTTTACATCTTGTTAACGTGTTATTAAAGAATGGTAATAGTGATGAGGTAATAGGAAAATTTTATAATTTTATTTTTTGAATTTAATAAAACATATTACTCCGGACTTTTTTTTTTTTTTTTTTTTTTTTTTTTTTTCAGATATTCAATCTTATATGTTTCATAAAATTTTAGCAGAGGTATATTAAGTTAACGTAATAGTATTTCTACTTTCTTCTGAGAAAAATGCATTTTATAATTGAAAATTTCTGACTTCTGGTTTTCCAGCAGTTTATACAATAGAGATATCCAGGATACAATTCGACCATTTTCAGAAAATTTCAATCTGCGTGTCCGTCTTTTTGTGTGTGTATTGTAAAAATTTTGTGGACTCTGCATCTCACAAACCAATGAACGGAATTTCGCAAAATTTGATATTTAGTTAGATCTTGACCTAAATTGTTGATGATTTTTCTTTGAATGTATCGAATGAAAGGTGGTGATGCTATTTTGTAAATCGGGGAAGTTATATCTCAGATTCTACGGTGTATAAATGCACGAAATTAACATGTAAGCAAGATATTATGTAAAATTACGCTGATCTAATTTAGAAGCGTATATTGGCCAGTTGGTGGCGCTGCTGTTCTGCAATTAATCCCGCTAACATAAAGCAATTTTTCAGATTTTGTGATATAAATTATTATAAATACAGTAATACTTATAAATGCACTTGATTATAAATACACACACTTGATATGGAATATTGATATCATATAAAACTCCGCTGATTCCATTTGGGTGCATATCGATCGACAGGTGTCGCTCGTACGTTGCAATTTAATTTCGTTAACGGAAAAGCAATAGCATACTTTCTATTACTTATAAATGCTCTAAACTAAAAATAGTATAAAAATGTGATATTGAAATTATGTAATATATATATATATATACACTACCGCTCAAAAGTATTTGCCCACCATCCAAATAATGCTGTAAGACGATTTAATAATAATTTATTGTGACAATTCATAATAATTTATATTTTATTCAAAAATACAGATGTAAGTAAACTGAAAGATAAACAAAATAAATATTTAAATCATATTTTTGATTCATCAATATGGTTTCCTTTATTTCTTATTAATGCAGCACATATTCTTGGCATTCTCTTGATTAGTTTTTCCAAGCATTCCTTGCCGATTTTCTTCCATTCTGTTTGCAAAAGGCTCCACAAATGGGTAATTGATGTCGGGCATGATTTTCTGACTTTTCTGTCTAATTCATCCCACATCAATTCGATCGGATTTAGATCGGGAGACTGTGGAGGCCACTGCATTACTTTTAAGACATTCTTTCGTTCTTGTGTTTCCAAATACGCTTTGCATAGCTTTGAAGAATGTTTTGGGTCATTGTCATGCATAAAAATGAATTCCTTTCCAATTAATTTTTTCCCTGATGGAATAGCATTCTTTTGAAGAATTCTACCCCTCTTTCTTCAATATTCCATCTATTTTAACCAGATCTCCAACAGAACCACCTCCAAAACATCCCCATACCATTACGGAACCACCGCCGAACTTTACTGAAGGTACTACGCATTGATCTAATATTTTTTCTCCAGCTGATCTGCGAACAAATATTCTTCTCTTAGATCCGAAAATCTCGAATTTAGATTCATCACTCCATAATACTTTTTCCCATTCTTTGGTTGTCCAGTCTTTATGTATTTTGGCCCATTGGAGTCTCTTTTTCTTATTTACAGCTCGTAACAAAGGTTTCCTTACAGCAATACGACCATGAAGACCAGCAGCTTGAAGTCTTCGTTTAACTGTAGAAACGCTAATGGGTACATCTCTATTTAAATTTACGTGGGCAGTGATTTCAGGTGCCGTGAGTCTACGGTTACGTTTAGATGTTGTAACTAAATATCTATCATCAGTAGAAGTTGTATTGCGGGGCCTTCCACTGCGTTTTTTATTAGCAAAACTATTTGATACTTGAAATTTTTTTACATTATAATCTACAGTTCGGCGTGGAATTCGTAAATCTTTCGCAATTTGGCGATTAGATTTACCACTCTGATGTAGACCAATAATCATAGCTCGTTTCTGAGTAGAAAGTTCCTTTCTTTTTGGCATAATTTCAATTTCTACTTGTATTAATTGAACACTGTCAATTTACTCAATTATTAATGGATTAAAGCACAAATATGGCGATAACCTATAAAACAAAATATTATGTCAGACACATAGTATATTATTATCATTATTAAATAATAAAATAGTTAATTAAGATCTCCAAATTAAAAATATAAGCCAAAAACAACGTCTATGAAATTTTCATTTTCATTGGTGTTTTTAATAAAATCAATTTACTTCTTGAAAAATAATTATATCTTAATTAATTTATAATATTTAGTAATGATTAGATGAGTATTTTATTAATTAATAAAAATTATATGTCTAAAAAATAATATGGTAAAAATATTAAAAAAAAACAAGGTGGGCAAATACTTTTGAGCGGTAGTGTATATATATATATGTGTGTGTGTGTGTGTGTGTGTAATAGTAATAGCCAACTAGAAAAAAAAAATCTAGGGGTGATTTTTGTAGGTCATCGCTTTTTCCTGTGGGTTCAAATTTCAACATGTTTGTTTTACAAAGAAAGTCATCCATACCTTTAAAACGAATGCTTGAACCCTAAAACACAGTGAAAATTTAAAACAATATTAGCAATTTTTTACATTTTCTATTTATAAAACACATTTCCTAAAATATCTTCTGTATACCATAGATATATATATATATATTTTATGTTTAATGTTTTACTTCTTTCAGATGAAAATCGTCTGCATTCATCATAGAAAATAATTTTAATAAATATCATGTACTTGTACAGAAAAGCATAAAAGAGAGATTTGTAATGGCCGCAATATACTAGTTTATAAAAATATTTAAGTTTTAAATAGTATAAAAATTCCGAATCAAAAGCGGATGTTAATGTTTGAACTGCATTTCGCCTAATCAGCAATTATCCCAACACTTGTGCTGCGACGATCTGCTAAACTACGCAGGAAGCAGGAATGTATATCATTTTGGTATATTTATTGCGATTTGGCAAAATAAAACGTGTAGAATATGCTATGATTAATATTAATGATTGTTTTAAAGGGTCTCACAAATATTTTTCAAAAAAATATGATATATAATTCGAAATTGCTCCTTGTAAATATTCAATAGTATAATTTTTTTTTCTTTCTATACTTTTTTGTTACACAGCATATAATGTGCACAAAATTTTTATACGATATAAGAGCTATTTAAAAAATAACCTATTTTAAACTTTTATTTTCCATATAAAGCTCTAAAGATAGATTTCGGGAGATTTCCTCTTCTTCATTTGAAATCAAGCATATCTTAAGGCATTATCTCTAGGGTTTATCACTAAATTAAACAATATAGTGAAGTAGAGATGGAAAATTTTTTATAAACTATGAGGTCCGAATTATTTTTCTCTTTTGTTAATTATGAAATTTATTACTAAAAAATAAATAATTTCTGTATTATACTCGTATCAATAAAAATATAACTATTTTTTCGTTGAGTGACACAGATATAATACAAAATTAGTTATGCTCGGACCATCATAAAACTTTCTTTTATATCATTCTATATGAACAGCGTTACCTACGATTAGCATATACAGAATTTTAATCAATTTACTTTCATATAGTAAACTTTTTATTTGTAATTTCGTGTAATTTTCAGCAATTGATGCTGAAGTGTAGACATCTAGAAATCGTACAAAGTAATAGCAGCACAACTTGTTTGCCAATTTATATCCGCATTTAATCAGAATAAATTTTAATAATATAGTTTTCACATACCAAGTTTGGTGTATTTAAATGACAGAAATTGAAATAAGATTTTAACTAAACGGGTAAAACTTCAACGTAGTAGCGCGACCTAAAATAGACGATATGGAAAATTAATTTATTTAACTTTACAATAGCCATCTCACAAACGAAATGTGATGACTTAAATATCATAGAAACTGATATATTGCTTCCCGTTAACAAGATTAAATTGCAGCATAGCAGAGGCACCTGTCGACCGATATGCACCCAAATTGAATCAGCAGAGATTTACATAATGCTGATCTCATATATAACTTTAGTGCATTTATGTATCATACAAGCTGTGATACAACCTTTCCTTAAATGGGATCACATTATATCAGCGCCACATGATGGACGATAATATCTTAAAAGCTACTAAGCACTAATTCTATGTCCATTCAAATGTTATGTTACTTTGCGTCAATTTGTGAGAAACCGCGTCCACATTTATTTTTATTTATTTATTTATTTATTTATTAACGAACTCACAGTCATTTTCAAATGATAAAAAAGCCAAATCATACTCAGAAGTCACAAAACGTGTATATTTATCGAAAACCGGAAGTTGAACATTTTCACAAATCTAGTGCTTTTTTCTTATGTAAGTAACAAACATAATAATAATAAACAGTGATGATACGTTGTAAATGATCTTTATGATATTGTAAATTTAGAAGCTGAAACAATAAAAAAAAGTAGCTAAAAATTTTGTTTTCCTTATTTATTTATTACTTTCTTCTATAATAAAAAGAAGAAAGATTTGATTCGTAAATATTTTTGACTTTCGCGTTTCGATAGATTTTTCCCTTTTCAGATGTTCTAATAAAAAATTGATATTTCTTAGAAAATGCCTGTTTGTCTGTGTGTATGAATATGTGTGATAAGAATTTTGTGTCAACTCTAGGTCAAAAACTAATGAACAGAATTTCCTGAAAACTTATATTTAGCTCCATCTTGATATCAGTTTGTGATTATTAACCTTTTTTTTTTTTTTTTTTTTTTCACATATAACGCTCAACAAGTCGCGCTGTCATTTATTTTTTCAAAATTTTAATATTACAATAGAGGAGAAAATTTCTTAGAAATGCACACAATAGGAATTTCTTTAGCTGAACATTGTGAAACTGATTTTTTAAAAATATTAACGGTGAACATGAAGACTTTTAACAATCCTTCCCCACTCCTCGGGTGTGTAAATTTTTATAATATTTTTTTCAAAATTACTCGTTGATATCTTTTAAAACGAACGGTTGAATCACTTATCTGTGATAATGTAAAACAAAGTTATCGATATTTTTTTTATTAAAAAAAAAAAAGTTTATTATTATTATTTATTTATTTATTTATTTATTTTATTTTGTTTTTCAATTTTACTATGTAAAATGTGTGATTTGATCTAAACTAAGTGAATTGCAATAGAAAATAAAGAAAAGAATTGTGTGATAGTCACAAGACACGAGTTTAACATTTCCTGTAATTTATTGTAATTGATTCATATAAGCAGGTATGCGATTATTTTAGTTACGATAAAATTTTTATACAGTCGGCTGCAAAATTATTCGAGCACTAGCAATAATCCCTGTCTAAAAAAAGTACACTTAATACTGCTTTGTTAAATAAATCCTTATCGAGTCATGTTCTTAGTCAGTCTAAGAACATGATTCGACAAGGATTTATTTAACAAAACAGTCTTAAGTGTACTTTTTTAATATAGGAATTATTGGCTAGTGCTCGAAAAATTATGCTGCCGACTGTATTTTACTTCATAATAAACGTCAATTATTTTGTAAAATATTATCAGTTCAAAAAACCCTTAACGGCTTAAAAGTTTGTGACGCCGCTACTTTACGGCTATAAGAATTTGAAATATGAGTCTTAAAAATAATGATATCAAATTTTAAGTGACGCTTTGCAATTAGTTAAAGTATACATAGATTTTCATATTTGATCATTTACTTTTATCTTTTATTTATATTTATAATGCAAACGTAATATTTTTAACTTCAAGATCAGACAGATATATAAAATACACTCACTAGATGCTTTTTCATTCGCATTTCAAATTCAAAATAACAGTTTTAAAAGGAATTATATAAAAATTCCAGTAGCGCCTCGGTGTTATTTTAAAAGATATGTTTTTAGATTCCATTAAAATTACTTTTGTTTTGTCTAATAAAGTATATTTACACATTTAAACAGGGCTTTTAATTTTCAAATATACTGTCAAATAATTATACTTTCACCGAGTTTGCATTATAAAGTAAAATTATTTATTTCAATAAATTGATTTATCTTTTGCATCACGCTATCCAAAACATAGTATCATAGTATCCAACTAAGTGAAAATTTGCTCAAATAGGTAGTGTGACGTAAAGAAAACATTTACATAAATTTTACTTGCAGTTTTGGATAGCGTGACGCAAAAGATAAATCAATTTATTGAAATAAATAATTTTACTTTATAATGCAAACTCGGTGAAAGTATAATTATTTGACAGTATATTTGAAAATTAAAGGCACTGTTTAAATGTGTAAAGATACTTTATTAGACAAAACAAAAGTAATTTTAATGGAATCTAAACACATATCTTTTAAAATAACACCGAGGCGCCACTGGAATTTTTATATAATTCCTTTTAAAACTGTTATTTTGAATTTTAAATACGAATGAAAAAGCATCTAGTGAGTGTATTTTATATATCTGTCTGATCTTGAAATTAAAAATATTACGTTTGCATTATAAATATAAATAAAAGATAAAAGTAAATGATCAAATATGAAAATCTATGTATACTTTAACTAATTGCAAAGCGTCACTTAAAATTTGATATCATTATTTTTAAGACTCATATTTTAAATTCTTATAGCCGTAAAGTAGCGGCTTCACAAACTTTTAAGCCGTTAAGGGTTTTTTGAACTGATATCATTACTTTTTAGTGGTTTTTGATCAAGAAATTAAAATAAGTCCTTCTGGCTCCTAGGAAGGGTAAACTAATTTATCTTTTCTTATGAAGTCGCCACCATTTTTTTTCCAAAATGGCAGCTACAATTTATTAATGGACTTAGTGGATTTATTAATGAAGGTTTGTATATATGGAGTTTTAAGCAAATCGGTTCATAAAACCTTTCTAATGTAAATTTGAAATTTTCAGTGTGCTAGCATAGGGAAACAAGAGGGTAGATTAAGTTGGCAAATGAACATATCAAATACATTTCTTAGATAAATCTACACTACAAATTTAGTGTGAATTAATTCAGTATTTCAAACGTTATCAAACTGACAAATTTTCAAGTAGCCTGCCACTTGGAAACAAAATGGAGAAGCTTCGCACTAGAAACATTTATTGACTGGGATTCTCAAACTTTAAAAAAAAAATAAATAATAAAAAAAAAAATAAAATAAAATAAGAAAGAAAGAAAAATAAGTGGATAATTTCAAATTTAAGTTAGAATTACGTAATTTACAGTTTACAAGTTTCTTTTTAGAGAATTACAAATTAAACAATTAAAAAAAAAAAAAAAAAAAGTAAATATTAAAAATGGAAATTTGTATATTTTGTTTCCCCTTTTGAGGCTAAGTATGCTCCAATATTCACAGTTTAAATTTTCATCAAAATTGCAGGTAAAAATTACTTTATATATATTTTCATATAAAACGTTTGGAGGAAAAAATAGCCAAAATATAAATTAAGCTTTACATTTCTATAATTTTAAAAATAAGATAAAATCACCTGGAGAAAAATTTTATGGAAAATATAAGTTAAGCTTAAAAAAAAAAAAAAAAAAAAAAAAAAAAAAAATGAAATTTCTGCGTAAAAAATCTATTTCATAAATATATTTACAACTACAATATAAAAAAACCCTCCTTTAATTTTAAATAATTATTTCTACATGTTTCGAAGCAATTAAAAGTTTTTTCTTTCTTTCTTTTTTTTTAAGAAAAATAAATAAATGTAGTGGAGCCATCTAGTAGTTTAAAGTCATATACATGTATATTTAACTTTATTATTATTATTTTTTTTTCCTTAAAAAAAAAAAAAAAAAAAAAAAAAACTTGTTTAGAAACAGGTAGAAATAGTTATTTAAAATTAAAGGAGGATTTTTTGTTTATTGTAATTGTAAATATATTTATGAAATAGAATTTTTCATGCAGAAATTAATTAATTAAAAAAATAAAAGAAAGAATAATATTTTTTAAATACATTAGGGTTTCAAAGTAAAGATGTTATTTATTTATTTTGACGTGTTTTTTAATAATTGCTATTTGACATATTTTTCATGAATTTTAATAAAATTCATGAAATAGTGTTATTTCTAATAAACACTGTTTCATCCCCTAGTCATAATTGCTTTAAATAATAATAATAATAAAAAATTGATTATGTTAATATTTAAAATATGTATCATTTTAAAGTCTGAAAAATAAATAAATGAATAAACTCTAACTATATTTTCAAAAGAGATTTTTAATTTTTAAAAGAAAATACATATATATATGTGTATTTACGGAAATGTATATTTTAAATAAAAAACGATAGATGGCGCCAAAACTCTATTTGCTGTTTTTTTCCATTCCCGACGCGGAATGATACATGAATATGAATCGCAAATCATTGAGCTATTATAAAATCGATGTTCATGAATGATTAAAAATTTTTTCGCTTTAAAAAATTGTAAATTCATCATTATTATGATAAAATGGAATATCTAAAATTACAAAATACTTCCTTATTTAAAATATTATCTAAATATTTTTTTGACTAAATATGAAATTTTGAAATCAAAAATATTTTTTTCATAACAGAAGAGAAAATATATTTAAGTGAATTTGACTTTGTATATATACAATAAATATTTTAAACATGTAATAAAGTACTTTTGCGTTTAAAAAAATCTTAAATAATTCATTGGCTGCATTGAAGTCGGACAATCAACCAGCCCACATACCTCACAAGAAAGAACCGCATAACAGCGTTTTCACCCGGAGAAACACATGCAGGGACCGATTTACTCACTTGGAGGCCCAGGGCACTCATGTTCAATGGGCCCCTTTTCCTTGTACTTTAGTATTACAACAAAGAAAACAAACCGCACATTTTTTATTCATGTGTCTAAAAATTCTCTTCACTTCACTTCACTTTTCATTTTATTGGTAAGAGTAAGGCTTAACTAGATCCGATGTCATAAATATAAATAATGGAATTGGAGGGTCTCTCTTAGTTAATAACATAGATCATTATGCAAACCATTTATGGTTTTAGTACCATATCGACAATATTCGTACAATCAGAGAAATTATTGAAAGAAGCTTGTCAATCGGATCAATGTACATCGCGCCTGTGTATCTGCTCTGCAGTGCGTGCCTCGGATTTAGTTAACCTTAGTAAGTGTTTGGAATGCAGCATCGGTAGCATGCAGTTGTGTTTGCGTTTAGCGAAAATATTGTAATTTTTTTGATGAGCTAATAGTTTCCTTGAAAGATCATACCGCCGATTTATAAAACAGCACAGCAAAACCTTCATCCATTGACGAAAAAACAAAAAACAACAACCACTATAGCAAATTTGGAAATTTTTCATTTTAACTATTCTTTTAAATGTATGATGGAATTTCTTGGAGGCCCCCTTAGTGTGAGGGCCCAGGGCACATGCCCCGAATGCCCTGCCTTAAATCAGACACTGAACACATGTAATTGGCGGAGTAATATAGTTCCATATTTAAAGCGATTTATATAAAAAACAAGAGTTTTCCTGAAAAAAACGAAAACGTTACTAGATTCAGAAAGATCCTATTAACAAAATATATTAATTATATGAAAATCCTTCGAGCCGTTTTAGAGATATTTTTTCAGAATTTGAGTCTATTACAACCTTACACCTTACATTTTTCCTTTTTGGCTTTAAATTGAGATTCAGATCTCAAAACATATTACATGTAGAAATGTAAAATTTTCAGGATAGATAAAGACCGAAGATAAAAGATTATTTTGAAAAGATCAGAACAAAATATGGCATATTTGCTGAGATATTAAGTGTCGGCTTTTTCAAATCTCTTTGATGTCAAACTAGCAGTATATATGAGTTCGCAGCGTCCCGTTTGTCCCTCCGCTTGCGTCACTCAAAAAACTGTCGTTTTTCATGATTAAATAGATACGCAATAACACGTAATATTTTAAAAAAAAAAAAAAATCTGAATAAAAATCTTGAGTTTTGTATTTCTCATAAAAATAATAAATATAACTAAAATAAATTCCTTTTCAATTAATAATATAAAAGTGACATACATTTTGCTGAATCTTGAATCTTAAAAAAAAAAACGAAAAAATTCGCCAAACTGTGAAATTTTTATTGGGTTTGCCAGTTATGACTACGAAAGCACGAAAACGGACTCCAAGGTCCAAGATAGATAACGGTAACTTTTTCTGCCATCATTTTCATTGCGTTTGGTTTAAGATTTCTTTCTGACATTTGGATACACTATTACAGATAAGTTTATTCTACACAATTTTCATATGCCTAGTCTAGGATTTGCATAGTTTTGCCCAAATCTGCATTAAAATTTAACAAAATTAAATAAATTAAAGTTTTCAAAAACTATAAAAAATAAATAAATAAATAAATAAAGAGTAATAATAATAATAATTTGAAAACTTTAATTTTTTAAATTTTTCATGCTAAATACCTTTTAATTATTTATTATTATTACTATTTTTCCCCATTCGATTTTGTATTATTACAATTTAATATTAGATATATTTAAGTATACTTGTTTAGATTTTATTGTTACACTGTAGTATTGTAAAATCAAGGGAAAAAATAGTTAGCAGCCGGCTCTCTAAAAATTTTAAAAAATATTTTAAATTTTAAAATTTATTTATTTTATATTTAAAAGATTTTCAAGAAATTTTATCATATTTTATATTGTTATATTTCAATGCATGTGTAAGTAAAATTCATAAGCTTTAAACCAATACTTCAAAACTAAAACTTCACAAAATCGATTTAAATAACAAAAAATAAATAGATTAATTAATTAATTTTTTTTTTAATACTTCTCTTAAATATTTTTATTTTCTCCCATCATTTGTACATTATTACTCTTTATCAATAGAATATATAACATATCTAGGTATTCATTTGTGAATTCATTGATAAGTTAAAGTTTTAAAAATAGTTCTATGTTTGAATGCCAAAAGTTTGCAATAAGTTTCAGTATTTAAACATATATATATATATATATATATTCTAACTTAACAAGAAATTCACAAATTAATCACCCAAATATGGTTAAATTCTATTGTTAAAATATAATAATGTAAAATCAAAGGGAAAAATAATAATTAGTCAGTAAGGAACATCTTAAAATTTTTCAGTTTTCTTTGATTATAATTTTCAAAAAAAAAAAAAAAAAAAAAAAAATTGAAAATACTGTATGTTATTATATTTGAAGACGTGTATGTAAAATTTTATAACACAAAGGCAATTATGCACACGTACATACAAATAAATCACAAAATCCAAAAGGAAGAAAAAGAAAAGAAAGAAAGAAAGAAAAGAAAGAAAGAAAAGAAAGAAAGAAAAAACATAGACAAACAATATGAAGGTGATTATTAATACTTCTAAATGTTTTAAATTTTGAAGTTTATTTATTTATTTTTATTTAATTATTTATTTTATTTTATTAATATTATTTTAAGCAATTGTTTCGGGTCGAGAAAAGACACAACCCTTCATCAACCGAACAAAGTAGGCACGAGTGCTGAAAAAAAAAACTGCAACGTAGCTCTTGTATTTGCAGCATTCGTGCCTACTATGTTCGTCTGACGAAGGGTCGTTTTCTTGACGAAGGGTCGTCTTCTTTCGACCCGGAACAAATGTTGCGAGTTCTTCCATTTTATTATACATGAAACACATTTTTAGCACGTTCAAAAATTGTTTACATAACGTTGTGAGAACGTGTGTATAGAACGTTTTCAGAACGTTTCTACACTATTTTAGAACGTTTACAGTACGTTTTCTAGAACGTTCTGAAAATGTGTATAACGTTTTGAAAACGTTCTAAACACGTTTAGAACGTTCTGAGACCGTATACATAGAACGTTCTCAGAACGCTTCTATAACACCGATGGTGATAGTTACACGTTCATTGAACGTTCTCTAAACCGTACTATTGTACCTCTTTAAGATGGACAAATAGACGTCTATAACACGTTCAAAGTGAACGTTCTTAGAACGTGTTTGCAGAACAGTTTTTGAACGTTCAGAGAACGTTTCGGTGCTGCTTGGGAATAGGCTGCATTGAGGTAGTCCGAGTAATACATTGGGTAAATCGCCATGAATCACAAACATGTCTACATTTTTTGTAATATTACCAATTCTTAGGTCTACATTACATTTGTAATTAATTTGAATAACTCCTCGGGTTTGTCTAGCAGAGATTGGGTTTGAGATGCGAACCTTTTTTAACTTTAATTTATTCACTAGTGTCGAAGCAATAATTGTTAAGGAACTTTCGGTGTCTAAGAGTAAAGGGAGAGTTTTTTCAGTGAGGTGTCTGTCGTTACTAGGTTGACGGTTTGTTTTTATTGGGCAATGTGATTGTGAGAGGTGTCTGGACACCATTAGCCATCAACAGTCATGTTCACCATTCTCTCTGTTTTGACTCTCTTCACTACTTGGCATGATTGCCGGAGTTGGCGTAGACGTTAAGCTAGGTGTAGGTACAGGTAGAGGAGTTGTTTGTTGCATTCTAAAAGGACAAGTTCGTGACCAATGATATGCATTTAAGATTCCAAAGTTTGTGCAGATATGGCATGGGGCTGGTGGCAATCTTCCCTGGAAATGTACATTAGAGGGTTCGAGGGGGTCTATTCATTAGTGGTGGATTATTCGCGTTTATTGGTGCATATCCTCGTTGTGGGGGATTTTGGTAAAGATATCGATAGGTCCATGGTCGGTTATTATACAAGTCAGTTCTGAATCTTGGTGTCTGCCATTGTGGCCTAACATTACTCATTTGAATAGTCACTGGTGACTAGGACTGGGCTTTATATCGATGTAAAATAAAATATCGATTTAACGCTAGTATCGTTTATCCGATTTAAAAATTTCATCTTCCGTAAAATATCGATGCAGAAACATCAAATCACGGGAAAATCTGATTCCAGACTAAACCGATTCTATGCCGGAATAGTGCCAGATAGCTATTCATATTCATTCAACGGGATAACGATTTAGTCAAGCATGCGCACTCATACAATTAAATCATAAAAATCTTGACTGAATGAAACCGCAAAAAATCAAGCGAATAATATTCATACGAAATGCCGTTTCGATTCAGTGTTACGCAGGCGCACTGGGAAAAGAGAATATCGGTTTAAAAGATGCATTCTTTCGATGAGCCATGATTGAGGAGCAAAATGAAAACCGATTCTGATTTCTGATACAAGCATTCCGGTTAAGTTTAGGTAGTTGAAATGGGATTATTCATTTATTCAAAATTCGTTTAATTACAAGAGATTTATTTTATCAATGTTAGTATTTTCTTCTGCTATTTTTTGTTATATTTTTTTTGCCAGTTCCTATAATTTATAAATAAGAAATCCCAGTTTATGTCTATTAGATAAGTGAATTAACTATTCTTTATTAATATTTTATGTAATTAATAATATTTCTTCATTAAATTCATTAATATTAGCACAGAATACGACATTTTCATATTGTCAAAAATAAATTAATTCAAACAACGGCGTTATTTTAGATATGATTATTATAAAGTCTAATTTTTATTTATTTGGAAGGTATGCGTATTTAAAGGGTATGGGTACTCGAAGGTATGGGTATTTCGAACAGTACGAGTATTTAAAAATAATTTTAAATGCTGTGAAAATTGATTTTTTTTCCCTTCTTCAAATGCACCAAATTGTTCTTTCTATCAAATTTATTTTCCTATACTGAGTTAGCTATTTAAGTCTTTTTGTCTTTTGTAATATTTCATGTAATTTAATCTAAAATAAGTAAAAATTTTAAAATTTCAATAAAAAAAAAGTAAATCTCGTAAACTTTTTAAAAAGAATTATATTTTAGAAAATTTTAATTAAGAATTATATTTATTAGGAGATTCAAGGCACTAGAAATTTAATAACATGTGTGAAGCGCTTCTCTTAATTAGCAATTTTCTGCTGATACTAGCAACTTTGCAATTTATTCGCATGTAAGTGGAGCATATAAATATTTTAGTGCATTACAAAGTAGTACGAAATAGTAAAATTCTGAATTTATCAATTAGTTAAAATAATAATAATAAATTGGGGTGTAATGTTCTGAATGTTACTCATGAAATGTCACGTCACGAGTCCATATAATATAATTTGTGATAAAACAAAACTGCGCTATATTAATTATCCTGATGTATAAATTTTGAACTGTGCAAAATAATGAATAATTTTATAATAATTAGTATTAAAGCATTATATCTTTATCAGAAGGCTGTTTCTTAGACGGACTAAGAACATGATTTGGCAAGAATTTATTTTACAGAGCAGTATTAAGAGTACATTTTTTATATAGAAAATATTGCTAGCGCTCGAATAATTTTATATCCGACTATATATGGAGTAATGTTATAAGCAATATCATTATATGGCTCAACCTCATTTTTAAGTTTTCTACTTCCTGCGATTGAATTTAAGTTGCACCAAAATTGGAGCTACCATACATCCACTCACAAGGGAAGTATAAATCAGTAAAATTCCTATTGAAACCAAACTAAGATTAAATTAAAAGAGAGGTCGAAAACATAGGCTAAATGGCAAATTTTGAGCAACAATTCACTTATGGGTTAAGATAAGACCCTAGAAAATTTAATCCCTTTTATGAAAATCAACGAAATATAATAAGTGGGAAAAAAGCGTGGCACAGTGTCAGAGTGTTTCACTTGAGACAAGAAGATCTTCAGTTCAATTCCCGTCTCGGCAAATTTTGATTTTTCTTTCTTTTTTTTTTTTTTCATAATACTAATATTTGGTTTATCAAAAATTAACAAATGATGGTAAAAAGTTAAACCATGAGGTGGTTGCAGCTACTTCAGTACCAAGTTTTGGTTCAAACTAACACCAAACTTTTTATATTGTAACGCTGTACTACTGAGACATTAAACCCAACAAACTAACTATAAACCGTCTCTACATTCTAAAGAAAACTGCTAAAAGTCCTTACGTGTAGGGATTATACCCTACAATTGATAACGCTGCATTAAATCGATATATCCTTATGTAGGTATTTTAGACGAACGATATATCGATTTAAGAAATGTCAACATCGCCCAGCACTACTGATGACAGTTCAGGTTTTTTGGTCACTTTATCTGGTTGTTGAATTTTAATAAGTGCGTGGACAATTTCGCGCCATTGATTAGTAGTTTCGGGCCCGCGTACAGCCACTAGTTGTCTTAGCTCTAAAGGTAAGCCGTTAGTTAGGGCTTCTAGAATTAATTTAGAAGTTAATCCTAATTTTCTGCCAATTTTAACTTTTGTTTGATAATAATCATTAAAATCTTCTCCAATTTTAAATTTTACTTCCACTGAAATGCCGCAATAGACAAAGTTTGAGGTCCCAAAAATTCTTCCCTTAATAACAGTAGTATTTCTTCCCAATGTAGGGCCTCTATGCAGTTATTGATATACACAGTTAACGCTTTCCCTTTTAAATATTTTTTTACTTTCCATAGGTCGTCCTTATGATGATCTAAACATATACTGTCAAAATACGCCAACCAGGCCTCAAATTCCATACCGGCCTTACTTTCAAAATTAAATATATCTAATTTTGTAGTTTCGGCGATGGCATAGCCAATTTCCTCCTCCTCTTGACTTTCCGTATTCGCAGGGCTATTAGCCCTAGACTGTTCCCCTTCTGACATTTTAAATTTAAACTCTAGGTTTTACTAACTCAAAATATTTATACAAATAATAATAATAATAATAATAATAAGTAATGAAAATTAAAAATATAAAATTTTATGAAAAAATACCAATCAAAACACAATTACTAAAATCAGAGATGAGAGTTGAAAACTGACTAAAATTGTGAAAAATATGTGTAACACAAAGATAATTTTTGCAATTAAAGAATAGAAAGACGCAAAATCACCTTTTCATAACAAAAAATGGATAATATAGGAAAATAAACTTCTTTAAAACATGTAAAAAGAAAGAAAATTAACCCAAAATAAAAATATTTAAAAAGAAAATCCCCTGAAAATTATTACTATAAAGTTTTTTATTTTTTGTTTTAATTTAATTTAATAAAGGTTTGAAAACTCTCATCTTTGTAGAATATTAACTTAAAAATTATTTTTGTTAAGCAAAAAAAAAAAAAAAAAAAATCATGAAATTTTAAAATTCTATAATTAAAATATCTTTCTTTCATTCCCTATTAACATAATAATACTAATAATAATTTCAAAATAACTAGAAAATTCAACAATACCTTTTGTACAAAAGAAACTTTTATCTTTTGCAATATTCCAAGAATTTTATTTTTATACTCGTAGCCCTAGACATTAAAAATCAGCATTTAAAATATTTTGCTTAAACTGTCATCAGAAAAAAAAATGTATTCCTTCTTTTTTTTCTTTTTTTTTTTTCCTTAACTGAAAACAATTTTATGCAAGCATAATAAAGAATTATACCAATAAATGAATTATTAAAAAAAAAAAAATCAAAATAAATACCAACCATTTAAATAAAAAGAGGATAAATAATTTCAAATTTATTAGAAAATAATAATTATTTTGAATAATTATGACTTTAATAACAATAAAATTGATTAATTCCTTTTTTTTTTTTTTTTTTTTTGTATATATATTAACGCGAAAAATTACCAAACAGAGAAAAAATTTTAAATTATTTAAAAATTCAACCAAAAGTCTTAAAAAATGTTTTTTTTTTTTTTTTCTTGACATAAAAAGAATCAAATTTTAAAATGTACTTACAAGTTGAAGAGGCAATATCAAAAATCGTTTTTACTTATTTGTTATCGTACTATATACACAATAATTTGCGTCTGCAAGCGGAGGTGAAAGGGGGGAGAGACAATTTCGCCTCTCTCAAGATTTTCCTTCACTGATGGAAAAGAGATGATTGGTGACTCATCCATGCAGCCCTTTTTGGAGAGGGAAGTTGTAGAAGCTAATCGGCTGACTTATTAAATCCACCGGTGTTAGCTGAAATCATTCGCGGCGGCTCTGCCGTTAAAATTCCGGTGAGAAAAGTGTTGGCTCCCGCAATGACAATGTTTCTTCAAGAGATGATTCAGCACTTTTTGGCATTTTTGGAAGATGCGTAGGCAAATTAGGGACCAGGAAAAACATCACGTTCAAATAGCAGATTGAGTAAACTACCGGCATGAATTTGCAGCTGATTTTTTTTTTTTTTTTTTTTTTTTTTTTAGATTATTCGAATAGAGTTTTTATTTTCGTAACTTTTCTTGCGTTTCTCGTTCAGAAACTAAGTTATTTGAACAACAAAAAGTTTTTGTTTTTTCGGCTTCAGTCGCTGCATTAGTAAAATAACTTTTTCTATTAGTTGTATTTCCAGCCACCACCAAATTTTACTCATTAAACGTGGAGGTCGGCCCGTTGCAGCTCCATTCATTTTAAATATTTTGCAACAATTGTCCAGTCACTTTATAAAAACTTAATTCGTAGACATTAATTACAGTAGTAATCCTGCTCGGCTTTCAAATTGTGACGTATTCCTAAGTGACAGTCGTGGAACACATAAATAATATAGTCAGGCTAACTGGAAACTTCTTTATTTAAAATCCATTTCAGGGCTGGGGATCAGAGTCTTTAAGGCAATGAAGACTGGTAGGTCTTGAAATCAGTCCCGTTATGGTGACCGGACTTTGTCGGTGCCCGACCTCGCACGTTACTTTCAAATTCGGTGGCGCAGAGTTGCTAGCTTTTACTGACAAGAGCTAATCAAGAAAGATTACTAAATTTTGGCAAGTTCCATCTTTTAAACCCTTAATTTTTGGTGTAAATTGGCGTATTTCTAAACCCATCCAATTTTCTTTAATTGTTTACTTTGTTTAATACCAACGCTTCTTCATTGTTTTTTATTGGTTATACTTTCGCTTTTTGCAGACATCGCGACGCTAGTCGGCGCTTTATTTTGCCAACTCGCCAAGTCATTAAAATAATTATTTATTGCTCTATATTTGACATAAAATAATCAAACCGTAATTTAGACTCATAAATCTTTTATTCTTTAATTGAATCTTTCCGGCGCCCAGATATTTTTCTATTGTTCATTAAATTTATTTATAGGATATTTCCAGATATCAAAATATTTAAATGATTAATTTGTTTATTTCTTTTCAAATGATGATGATCGCGATTGTAATTTCCGTTCGTTATTTTTTATACTTTTATAGTAATTTATAATCTAATATGAAATTTCTTTTAATTCTTTTTACCATCTAAAAAGAATACCCTAAAATGTAAAACAATAATTTAAAATATAAAAATATTAATTTATTTCTTACCTCTTTTTTATCCATTATATTTTATATCTTTCATACATATTTACTTATTTGTTCATGTTTGGCTTTTACAGATATGACATAATATTTTAAGATAGTTTAGGAAATTGAATTTTAGCAAGTATCCTCGTATATATAAGGTGGAACACTAAAAAAGGGGGCGACAATGCAATATCGTAAATTGAAAGAAATAGGCCTGTCGTAGAAATATATATACAGTATAGGACCGAAAATCCGAAGTCCGGAAGGATCCAAAATCCGGAATGTTTTGAAATTCCAATCATTCCCGCACTGAACACTCTGTGAGAAAAAAAAACCGATTCCAGCAAATTACCGTATTTTAATTCCATTTTTAAAAATCTTAAATTCATTCCTTCACATTTTTTTTTTAAATCCAAAAAATTATTACAAAATTTTTTAATCATTTGATCTCAAAATTATAGATTGTATTAATGCGATTGTTTTTATTTGCTGATAGATGGCAGCATCAAATAATTTTCTGAATTTTTAATAGGAATGATTTTTATTAAAACTGTTCTTACCTAATTTATTTTTAAACTTATTTCTGGATTTGTTTTGTGAATTTTTCTAGTTTATAATTTTATCGTTTTGCATATAAATTTTTTAGAAGAGGTAAAATAATTAAGTATCTCAAAATCTTAAAAAATTCAATTTTATTACTATTGATTATTAATAATTTTTTATTCTGTCGATAGATGGCTGTAGCAGTCATTATTATTCTGAATTAAAAAATTAAATCGAGAAAAAATTGAAAATGTTGTTGAAATGTCAACTAAAGTTTATTTTTAATAAGCTTTATCTATATCAACTAACAAGAAAACTCTTTCAAGTGCTAATCACCGATTTCCTTCAAAAAATTACAGAATATAGTTTACGTCGCACTTAATTAATTGGTAAAAAAAATTAGCTGCTGAATCGCATCAGGAAAGCCACAAAAATTATTAAACATTACGTTTTGAACGCCAAGTATGAAAAAAGTCATCGCCAAATCACATTAACCCACAGATTATTATACAGATAGGACACTCACGTATATTCTTCGGTAACCGGAATTTGACTGCAACGACCCTATTGTCAACGGCTGTAAGTTTCTCGAGCTCTCCAGCTTACGCAATCGTTCGTCTTATTTTTATTGTATCTATGTTCATATCGTAATATTAGTGCAACGTTACACCCAACATCCAATCGACTAACCATTTAATGATGTTTACGTTTGGACTTTGTTATTGTTTACGAATTTGATTGTCGAAAGCAATTTATTTTTAAGATGCAAATACTAAATATTAAGCAAATAAATTTCGAAAATATACATAACCCAGAAATATTTTTTACATTTTAAAGCATTTTGTATTATTTGCACCAAGTAATGTTAAATATTTAAGATTTCATACCATACTACTATTTCAGCATTACAGTTTGTTATATTAATTTGTACACTTGAACACGAATGTGTTTGGAAAAATTTATTTTCAAACATAATAAAAATTAGTTTTATTTCTTAGAAAATAGCAGTGAATGTTATGATTTTGTAAATTTAAAAGTAGTAGAAAAAGTGAAGGAAAGAAAACTGCACATACGTTTTCGTAAGCAACTTTATTATTGTTTATAAACTTTATTGTCAAAAACAATTTATTTTAAGAAGCAAGTGCTAAATATTAAGAAAATAAACATAAAATAAAAGCATTTTTTTTTTTTCATTTTAAAGCATTTTGTATTATTTAAACCAAGCAACGTTAAATATTTAATGATTTCATACTGCTATTTCAGAATTACAGTTTGTAATTTTAATTTGTAATTGAATATGAATATGTTTCACAAAGCATATTTTTAAACATTATAAAAAATAATTCTTATTTCTTAGAAGAATAGCTGTGAATGTTTTGAGGATAATTTTGTGAATTCAAAAACAATAGAAAGTGAAGAAAAAGAAAACTTCCCATACTAACCTGCTACTAACTACTCGCGAAATAGAAAAACAATTTTCGAACAAAGATGCTACTCATGTAGACTTAACACATGTAGTTCCCCTCTGTTGACACTAGTGGTGCTACTATATTTCCGGTTCGCGTTTTAGCTTCACTGCCCTATCTGTATGATAATCTGTGCATTAACCTTCCTTTAATGATGCCAAAGAACTTAAGTTTAGGGGGTAGTATTTTCTGTCGCTCTAGGGGTTACTGAAGGAAGGAAGCCATCCCCTCCGCTGAGGATCAAAATTAGATGTCATGTCTCTGGAACATCCCTAAGTGTGGATATACGGCCGTCTTTAATATCCCACTGCGTAGCTATAGTGTGACGTTAAAACCCACTCAACACTTAAGGTATTTTCTGAAATCTAGAAATTTCTATTTAGAAAAAGCGACGTTATGTTTTATGTTAGATCCAACATTTTCAATTATTTTATGTAATGTTTCAATATTGCATTTATTTCAAATAATGTAATTTCAATTTCAGAGTTACTTTTACATTACTCCAACTTATATATAATCTGGAGTAATTTAATGTCTGAAGCTCTCGACATGTGCATTTATATAAATTTTCGGACGATTTAAAAACTAATCTGGTTTATAGGTTGGTTGGCTGGGTTTTACGTCGCACTAGTATTGCGGAATGGGCAATTGGCGACCAATATAAATTATAATATTTGATTGAACATTTGATTGTTAGAATAGTTGATTGAAATTAATACTCAAATAAATAAATCAAAATTAAAATATTTAAGTTATTTGAGGTTGAGTAGGTTTCAAGTTTTAATTCGCACTACAGATATGCAATGGCGACAGTCTAGGATGCATTCCTAGAGATGGTCCGTAGACGTGCTATTACAATTTTGATCCTTTATGGAGGGGATTATTTAAAATTGGAAAAACACGTGCATAACCTTTATGGCTTCTTACATTTCTGGTAATTTATTTTGTAAAAATATGCATTAGAATTTCATAAGGTTGGTTGGGTTTTACGTCGCACCAGTGCTGCACAGTGAAATTTTCATAGGTAATTAATTTTCTTAGAATTATTAACTGTGAAATCTTGTTGTTTTTTAAATAATAATTGTTATGCTGAATGCAGACCCACCGTGACCGAGTGTGTATGTCACCCTCGCTAATCGCCTTCAAGTGTAAAAGAATGGGTTCGATTCCCCAGCTGACCCAGGGTGTTTTTTAATTTTTTGTATTTTAATTCGGTTATGAGAGGCATACTATTGCAACAATCGCAGCTATCGTAGATCACAAGTCGGATCGTACAGTCAGCAGCAAAAGTATCCGAACACTAACAATAATTCCCGTCAGAAAAAAGTACTCTTAATACTGCTTTGTTAAATAAATCCTTGTTGAATCATGTTCTTAGACTGACTAAGAGTAAGAACATGATTCGACAAGGATTTATTTAACAAAGCAGTATTAAGTGTACTCTTTTTAGACAGGGATTCCTGCTAGTGCTCGGTTACTTTTGCTGCCGAGTGTACGATCTGACTTGTGATCTACGACAGCTGCGATTGTTACAATAGTATACCTCCCTATGTTATATCTGTCCTCATCTTGACAAAATTTACTGGGGGGGGATGTCGAGTCAAACATACAAACCGGACGTATGTATTAAAAATAAATAACATACGCAGAATGCAACCATTTATAACCTGCTGATGTACCGGACCCTCCTCAGGAGTGCATCGCAAACCGTCGCCAATTACTCATAGCGCAATACTAGTGCGACGTTAAACCCAACGTGCAAACAAGACGCTATTTAGGGTAGAATCATAGATCGTCTCCAATTGCTCATTGCGTAGCTCTAATGAGATATTGGATCCACACAACACATATTCTGTGGAGTTGCTTGTTCGTCGAAGATTCGTACTGCCCAATAAAATGATCAGACTTATAAGAAAAATGTGTTCGGATACGAAATGCTTTCATTTTAGTCAAATAAAAAAAAAAAAAAAAAAAAAAAACTTTTGTTTTAATATATAATGTTTTGTTTTATTTAAATTTATATAAAAGTCTTGATCATATATTTTTTTAATGTCGTGATTAAAAAATTGACGTTAATGCTCTTGCAGTTGTTATTGACACAGCTTATTTAACTGAAATATTGAATGTCATTTAGAATTTCGACTAAATAAATCTCAATCTGGTAAATTATAGGGAAATTTTCATTAAAGAAATTACCCGAAACACAATGAAATCAGCAAGATATTTATTTAATTTGACGTTCCAGAATAATTCGATAAATTTTGACTCTTCATGAAAATTCTTCATTCTTCATCATTTAGTATCAGCATTTTAAAAACCGTACTGATTATTGACTTGAATTTGACTAACCAAGCTTTAACTTTTATAAATAGACAAAGTTGTCATGAAATTTGAAAATGTTATTGTAATGCACAACTGAAAATGCAATATGTAGCTTTCAAAGTTTTTTTTTTTTTACAGTACAGTGTAAAAGAACATATCACCATTGCAGGTATCTGAAAATTTTGTTTTATATGCATTTAGATTATTAAAACAGGAATAAACTACTACGTCAGAAACGCCAAAGAAAAATTATTGAGGTGCATACAGCTGTTTCGGTAGCCTAAAGCGTACCGCCTTCAGTGCAAAAAGAATTCTGTATCTGGAGAAGTGCTCGTATATATAGGAGAGGGACCGGATTTAGTTCAACCAATAGGATTACGGAAGAGGTGGGAAGTGTGGCCAATAGGAATTAAGGAATGTGTAGCTGTGTAAACAGTAGAAAAATTAAGGAAATGTGGACTGAATGTAAAATTTCCAACAATCAGACAAATAGGGAACAGCGAAATCACAATTTACAAGGTTTTTAAAATTTTTATAAATATGAAAAGCTTCAAAGAAATCGAGTTCATGAATGGATTTAGGTCTGCAAATTATTAGCTGAATTAAATTTAAAATTATGATTTTCCTCCCAGCAATGTTTAGAAATAGCCGATTTATTGGTTTCTTGTTTGCGGACGTAATTCATATGTTCTTTTAGACGTAATTTAAGACTGCGTTTAGTTTGGCCAATATATGATAAACCACACTGACAGGAAATACTATAAATGCCCCAAGAATTATGCATATTAATAGGATCTTTTAACTGAGAAAAGGTGAGTTTATTGGAAGGCGAAAATATTATTTTAAAATCATATTGTTTGAGAATTTTAGCTATGGTTTGACTGGTTTAAGAAAAATGGGGTAAAACAATACTGATATTAGATGTGACTGATTTAGTAGACGAAATACGAGGGAGTTGTAATTTTTGGATAGCTTTGTCTATAATGGAAGGGTCATAACCTCTGTCAATTGCGATGGCTTTCAGGTATTTAATTTCAGATTTCAATAAAATAGGATTTGAACAAATATTAAGGGCACGGTTTACAAAAGTATAGAAAGCAGCCATTTTTTGGATAGGTGGGTGACATGAACGCGCATGGGGAGGAAGGGAGACTGCAAAATTTTTACGATAGACAGTGGTTGAAAATCCATTTACAGTGCGAGAGACGAGGGTATCAAGAAATGGAAGGGAGCCATTATTTTCTATTTCATGTGTAAACTGGATATTACTGTCAATTGAATTTAAGGTTTCTAAGACATGGTCAATATTGTGATGAGATATGTCGATAAGCGTGAAGGTTTCGTCAACGTAACGGGTCCAAAAAGGAAAAGATATTTTCTTAAAAAGCTTGCTTTCGAAATAGTGCATGTAAATGTCCGCGAGAATTGGGGAGAGAGGGGAACCCATGGCTAAACCTTCAGACTGACGATAGAATTTATTTTGGAAAGAAAAAGTGTTTTGTGATAAACAAATGCGGGTAAGAGAAATTAATTCTTGTATTTCGAAAGAGGTGAAATGAAACTCTTTTAATCTATTTTCGAGACAGCAGAGGGCGCCACTTATTGGAACATTAGTGAAAAGAGATTTTACATCAAAAGAAACCATAGTGAGATTAGTGTGAGGGCAGTTTTGAATATTTTTTGCAAAATTTATGGAATTCTTAACAGTATAACTATTAGCAGCAAGAAGTGGAGCAAAAATTGTGGTGAGAAATTTAGTTAGATTATAGGAAGCAGTACCGATATTAGAGACTGTTGGACGAAATGGAATATTGGGTTTGTGAACTTTTGATAAAGCATAAAATCTGGCACAATTAGCAATAGAAGGGATAAGATGGGATTTAGTCGAGTTCAATAACAAGGGGCAAGATTTTTTAGCAGATTTAATTTTATTTAATTCTTGAGGAGAGGGGTCACGGGGCAGAGGAATGTATGGGCCATCATTAATTAGTTCGGTAACACTTTCGATGTATTGTTTTTTATCCAAAATAACAATCTGACCACCTTTATCAGCTTTAGTAGTGATGATATTTTCATTAGATTTTAATTCCTTCAAGGCGTTCTTTTCTGCAGGGCTGAGATTTGATTTAAAATTTTTAGAGTTGAAATTGGCATTATTAAGGATTAAATGACGAAGATTTTCTTTCTGTTGGTCAGTCAGTCGAGAATTTTTGAAAGCTTTTTCAACCGGTGCAATTAACTGAGAAAAAGAAGGAGGTTTAGAAATGGCAAAATTTGAATTGAGTTTGAGAACAGAATATTGACTATTGGAAATATCAGTACTGGAAAGATTAACGATTCCATTTTTATTGACAACAGGTAAGTCGTTCGAATGAATAGGACTCTGTGAATTACGAAGCCGGGTGAATTTATCATGTAATTTAATTGAGTGTTTACGAGAACGGTTGTCACAATGAATGCAGGAATTGTGATCAATCAACATAAAATTAGGACGTTCAAAAGCTAACTTTAAGTGGAGAAACAATAAATCTTTTTCAATTTTGGCGATGTTGGTACGAGTTTCCTTAATAACTGCACGGAGAATATTAAAATGAGACCTGAGTACTGCTTTGTTTAGAAAACTGGAACCAGAAATACTGCATTTCAGTTGAATGAATTTAGGGATAATGCTGTTTTTCTTGCATTGTAAAAGGAATTTTAGACGGTTGAGGGCACGAAACCTTTTAGAACGTAGACGGTAGAAACGATTAACTAATTTGCACATTTTGAAAACAAGAAAATGGCTCAAAATAGTACTGACCTAATCTCCCCCTCATATGAGGCTTCTCAGACCAGGTTGCTCAGTAACAATATGAGCACAAGACGAATAACACAACTAAGCCCGTATAAGCATAACAAATAATAGCAGGAGACTTGGCGTTGGAATATTAAAACAGAAATAAACTACTGCGTCAGAAACGCCAAAGAAAAATTATTGAGGTGCATACAGCTGTTTCGGTAGCCTAAAGCGTACCGCCTTCAGTGCAAAAAGAATTCTGAATCTGGAGAAGTGCTCGTATATATAGGAGAGGGACCGGATTTAGTTCAACCAATAGGATTACGGAAGAGGTGGGAAGTGTGGCCAATAGGAATTAAGGAATGTGTAGCTGTGTAAACAGTAGAAAAATTAAGGAAATGTGGACTGAATGTAAAATTTCCAACAATCAGACAAATATGGAACAGCGAAATCACAATTTACAAGGTTTTTAAAATTTTTATAAATATGAAAAGCTTCAAAGAAATCGAGTTCATGAATGGATTTAGGTCTGCAAATTATTTAGCTCTGCAAATTATTAGCTGAATTAAATTTAAAATTATGATTTTCCTCCCAGCAATGTTTAGAAATAGCCGATTTATTGGTTTCTTGTTTGCGGACGTAATTCATATGTTCTTTTAGACGAAATTTAAGACTGCGTTTAGTTTGGCCAATATATGATAAACCACACTGACAGGAAATACTATAAATGCCCCAAGAATTATGCATATTAATAGGATCTTTTAACTGAGAAAAGGTGAGTTTATTGGAAGGCGAAAATATTATTTTAAAATCATATTGTTTGAGAATTTTAGCTATGGTTTGACTGGTTTAAGAAAAATAGGGTAAAACAATACTGATATTAGATGTGACTGATTTAGTAGACGAAATACGAGGGAGTTGTAATTTTTGGATAGCTTTGTCTATAATGGAAGGGTCATAACCTCTGTCAATTGCGATGGCTTTCAGGTATTTAATTTCAGATTTCAATAAAATAGGATTTGAACAAATATTAAGGGCACGGTTTACAAAAGTATAGAAAGCAGCCATTTTTTGGTTAGGTGGGTGACATGAACGCGCATGGGGAGGAAGGGAGACTGCAAAATTTTTACGATAGACAGTGGTTGAAAATCCATTTACAGTGCGAGAGACGAGGGTATCAAGAAATGGAAGGGAGCCATTATTTTCTATTTCATGTGTAAACTGGATATTACTATCAATTGAATTTAAGGTTTCTAAGACATGGTCAATATTGTGATGAGATATGTCGATAAGCGTGAAGGTTTCGTCAACGTAACGGGTCCAAAAAGGAAAAGATATTTTCTTAAAAAGCTTGCTTTCGAAATAGTGCATGTAAATGTCCGCGAGAATTGGGGAGAGAGGGGAACCCATGGCTAAACCTTCAGACTGACGATAGAATTTATTTTGGAAAGAAAAAGTGTTTTGTGATAAACAAATGCGGGTAAGAGAAATTAATTCTTGTATTTCGAAAGAGGTGAAATGAAACTCTTTTAATCTATTTTCGAGACAGCAGAGGGCGCCACTTATTGGAACATTAGTGAAAAGAGATTTTACATCAAAAGAAACCATAGTGAGATTAGTGTGAGGGCAGTTTTGAATATTTTTTGCAAAATTTATGGAATTCTTAACAGTATAACTATTAGCAGCAAGAAGTGGAGCAAAAATTGTGGTGAGAAATTTAGTTAGATTATAGGAAGCAGTACCGATATTAGAGACTGTTGGACGAAATGGAATATTGGGTTTGTGAACTTTTGATAAAGCATAAAATCTGGCACAATTAGCAATAGAAGGGATAAGATGGGATTTAGTCGAGTTCAATAACAAGGGGCAAGATTTTTTAGCAGATTTAATTTTATTTAATTCTTGAGGAGAGGGGTCACGGGGCAGAGGAATGTATGGGCCATCATTAATTAGTTCGGTAACACTTTCGATGTATTGTTTTTTATCCAAAATAACAATCTGACCACCTTTATCAGCTTTAGTAGTGATGATATTTTCATTAGATTTTAATTCCTTCAAGGCGTTCTTTTCTGCAGGGCTGAGATTTGATTTAAAATTTTTAGAGTTGAAATTGGCATTATTAAGGATTAAATGACGAAGATTTTCTTTCTGTTGGTCAGTCAGTCGAGAATTTTTGAAAGCTTTTTCAACCGGTGCAATTAACTGAGAAAAAGAAGGAGGTTTAGAAATGGCAAAATTTGAATTGAGTTTGAGAACAGAATATTGACTATTGGAAATATCAGTACTGGAAAGATTAACGATTCCATTTTTATTGACAACAGGTAAGTCGTTCGAATGAATAGGACTCTGTGAATTACGAAGCCGGGTGAATTTATCATGTAATTTAATTGAGTGTTTACGAGAACGGTTGTCACAATGAATGCAGGAATTGTGATCAATCAACATAAAATTAGGACGTTCAAAAGCTAACTTTAAGTGGAGAAACAATAAATCTTTTTCAATTTTGGCGATGTTGGTACGAGTTTCCTTAATAACTGCACGGAGAATATTAAAATGAGACCTGAGTACTGCTTTGTTTAGAAAACTGGAACCAGAAATACTGCATTTCAGTTGAATGAATTTAGGGATAATGCTGTTTTTCTTGCATTGTAAAAGGAATTTTAGACGGTTGAGGGCACGAAACCTTTTAGAACGTAGACGGTAGAAACGATTAACTAATTTGCACATTTTGAAAACAAGAAAATGGCTCAAAATAGTACTGACCTAATCTCCCCCTCATATGAGGCTTCTCAGACCAGGTTGCTCAGTAACAATATGAGCACAAGACGAATAACACAACTAAGCCCGTATAAGCATAACAAATAATAGCAGGAGACTTGGCGTTGGAATATTAAAACAGGAATAAACTACTGCGTCAGAAACGCCAAATTAAAATTATTGAGGTGCATACAGCTGTTTCGGTAGCCTAAAGCGTACCGCCTTCAGTGCAAAAAGAATTCTGAATCTGGAGAAGTGCTCGTATATATAGGAGAGGGACCGGATTTAGTTCAACCAATAGGATTACGGAAGAGGTGGGAAGTGTGGCCAATAGGAATTAAGGAATGTGTAGCTGTGTAAACAGTAGAAAAATTAAGGAAATGTGGACTGAATGTAAAATTTCCAACAATCAGACAAATATGGAACAGCGAAATCTCAATTTACAAGGTTTTTAAAATTTTTATAAATATGAAAAGCTTCAAAGAAATCGAGTTCATGAATGGATTTAGGTCTGCAAATTATTTAGCTCTGCAAATTATTAGCTGAATTAAATTTAAAATTATGATTTTCCTCCCAGCAATGTTTAGAAATAGCCGATTTATTGGTTTCTTGTTTGCGGACGTAATTCATATGTTCTTTTAGACGAAATTTAAGACTGCGTTTAGTTTGGCCAATATATGATAAACCACACTGACAGGAAATACTATAAATGCCCCAAGAATTATGCATATTAATAGGATCTTTTAACTGAGAAAAGGTGAGTTTATTGGAAGGCGAAAATATTATTTTAAAATCATATTGTTTGAGAATTTTAGCTATGGTTTGACTGGTTTAAGAAAAATAGGGTAAAACAATACTGATATTAGATGTGACTGATTTAGTAGACGAAATACGAGGGAGTTGTAATTTTTGGATAGCTTTGTCTATAATGGAAGGGTCATAACCTCTGTCAATTGCGATGGCTTTCAGGTATTTAATTTCAGATTTCAATAAAATAGGATTTGAACAAATATTAAGGGCACGGTTTACAAAAGTATAGAAAGCAGCCATTTTTTGGTTAGGTGGGTGACATGAACGCGCATGGGGAGGAAGGGAGACTGCAAAATTTTTACGATAGACAGTGGTTGAAAATCCATTTACAGTGCGAGAGACGAGGGTATCAAGAAATGGAAGGGAGCCATTATTTTCTATTTCATGTGTAAACTGGATATTACTATCAATTGAATTTAAGGTTTCTAAGACATGGTCAATATTGTGATGAGATATGTCGATAAGCGTGAAGGTTTCGTCAACGTAACGGGTCCAAAAAGGAAAAGATATTTTCTTAAAAAGCTTGCTTTCGAAATAGTGCATGTAAATGTCCGCGAGAATTGGGGAGAGAGGGGAACCCATGGCTAAACCTTCAGACTGACGATAGAATTTATTTTGGAAAGAAAAAGTGTTTTGTGATAAACAAATGCGGGTAAGAGAAATTAATTCTTGTATTTCGAAAGAGGTGAAATGAAACTCTTTTAATCTATTTTCGAGACAGCAGAGGGCGCCACTTATTGGAACATTAGTGAAAAGAGATTTTACATCAAAAGAAACCATAGTGAGATTAGTGTGAGGGCAGTTTTGAATATTTTTTGCAAAATTTATGGAATTCTTAACAGTATAACTATTAGCAGCAAGAAGTGGAGCAAAAATTGTGGTGAGAAATTTAGTTAGATTATAGGAAGCAGTACCGATATTAGAGACTGTTGGACGAAATGGAATATTGGGTTTGTGAACTTTTGATAAAGCATAAAATCTGGCACAATTAGCAATAGAAGGGATAAGATGGGATTTAGTCGAGTTCAATAACAAGGGGCAAGATTTTTTAGCAGATTTAATTTTATTTAATTCTTGAGGAGAGGGGTCACGGGGCAGAGGAATGTATGGGCCATCATTAATTAGTTCGGTAACACTTTCGATGTATTGTTTTTTATCCAAAATAACAATCTGACCACCTTTATCAGCTTTAGTAGTGATGATATTTTCATTAGATTTTAATTCCTTCAAGGCGTTCTTTTCTGCAGGGCTGAGATTTGATTTAAAATTTTTAGAGTTGAAATTGGCATTATTAAGGATTAAATGACGAAGATTTTCTTTCTGTTGGTCAGTCAGTCGAGAATTTTTGAAAGCTTTTTCAACCGGTGCAATTAACTGAGAAAAAGAAGGAGGTTTAGAAATGGCAAAATTTGAATTGAGTTTGAGAACAGAATATTGACTATTGGAAATATCAGTACTGGAAAGATTAACGATTCCATTTTTATTGACAACAGGTAAGTCGTTCGAATGAATAGGACTCTGTGAATTACGAAGCCGGGTGAATTTATCATGTAATTTAATTGAGTGTTTACGAGAACGGTTGTCACAATGAATGCAGGAATTGTGATCAATCAACATAAAATTAGGACGTTCAAAAGCTAACTTTAAGTGGAGAAACAATAAATCTTTTTCAATTTTGGCGATGTTGGTACGAGTTTCCTTAATAACTGCACGGAGAATATTAAAATGAGACCTGAGTACTGCTTTGTTTAGAAAACTGGAACCAGAAATACTGCATTTCAGTTGAATGAATTTAGGGATAATGCTGTTTTTCTTGCATTGTAAAAGGAATTTTAGACGGTTGAGGGCACGAAACTTTTTAGAACGTAGACGGTAGAAACGATTAACTAATTTGCACATTTTGAAAACAAGAAAATGGCTCAAAATAGTACTGACCTAATCTCCCCCTCATATGAGGCTTCTCAGACCAGGTTGCTCAGTAACAATATGAGCACAAGACGAATAACACAACTAAGCCCGTATAAGCATAACAAATAATAGCAGGAGACTTGGCGTTGGAATATTAAAACAGGAATAAACTACTGCGTCAGAAACGCCAAAGAAAAATTATTGAGGTGCATACAGCTGTTTCGGTAGCCTAAAGCGTACCGCCTTCAGTGCAAAAAGAATTCTGAATCTGGAGAAGTGCTCGTATATATAGGAGAGGGACCGGATTTAGTTCAACCAATAGGATTACGGAAGAGGTGGGAAGTGTGGCCAATAGGAATTAAGGAATGTGTAGCTGTGTAAACAGTAGAAAAATTAAGGAAATGTGGACTGAATGTAAAATTTCCAACAATCAGACAAATATGGAACAGCGAAATCACAATTTACAAGGTTTTTAAAATTTTTATAAATATGAAAAGCTTCAAAGAAATCGAGTTCATGAATGGATTTAGGTCTGCAAATTATTTAGCTCTGCAAATTATTTAGCTCTGCAAATTATTAGCTGAATTAAATTTAAAATTATGATTTTCCTCCCAGCAATGTTTAGAAATAGCCGATTTATTGGTTTCTTGTTTGCGGACGTAATTCATATGTTCTTTTAGACGAAATTTAAGACTGCGTTTAGTTTGGCCAATATATGATAAACCACACTGACAGGAAATACTATAAATGCCCCAAGAATTATGCATATTAATAGGATCTTTTAACTGAGAAAAGGTGAGTTTATTGGAAGGCGAAAATATTATTTTAAAATCATATTGTTTGAGAATTTTAGCTATGGTTTGACTGGTTTAAGAAAAATAGGGTAAAACAATACTGATATTAGATGTGACTGATTTAGTAGACGAAATACGAGGGAGTTGTAATTTTTGGATAGCTTTGTCTATAATGGAAGGGTCATAACCTCTGTCAATTGCGATGGCTTTCAGGTATTTAATTTCAGATTTCAATAAAATAGGATTTGAACAAATATTAAGGGCACGGTTTACAAAAGTATAGAAAGCAGCCATTTTTTGGTTAGGTGGGTGACATGAACGCGCATGGGGAGGAAGGGAGACTGCAAAATTTTTACGATAGACAGTGGTTGAAAATCCATTTACAGTGCGAGAGACGAGGGTATCAAGAAATGGAAGGGAGCCATTATTTTCTATTTCATGTGTAAACTGGATATTACTATCAATTGAATTTAAGGTTTCTAAGACATGGTCAATATTGTGATGAGATATGTCGATAAGCGTGAAGGTGTCGTCAACGTAACGGGTCCAAAAAGGAAAAGATATTTTCTTAAAAAGCTTGCTTTCGAAATAGTGCATGTAAATGTCCGCGAGAATTGGGGAGAGAGGGGAACCCATGGCTAAACCTTCAGACTGACGATAGAATTTATTTTGGAAAGAAAAAGTGTTTTGTGATAAACAAATGCGGGTAAGAGAAATTAATTCTTGTATTTCGAAAGAGGTGAAATGAAACTCTTTTAATCTATTTTCGAGACAGCAGAGGGCGCCACTTATTGGAACATTAGTGAAAAGAGATTTTACATCAAAAGAAACCATAGTGAGATTAGTGTGAGGGCAGTTTTGAATATTTTTTGCAAAATTTATGGAATTCTTAACAGTATAACTATTAGCAGCAAGAAGTGGAGCAAAAATTGGGGTGAGAAATTTAGTTAGATTATAGGAAGCAGTACCGATATTAGAGACTGTTGGACGAAATGGAATATTGGGTTTGTGAACTTTTGATAAAGCATAAAATCTGGCACAATTAGCAATAGAAGGGATAAGATGGGATTTAGTCGAGTTCAATAACAAGGGACAAGATTTTTTAGCAGATTTAATTTTATTTAATTCTTGAGGAGAGGGGTCACGGGGCAGAGGAATGTATGGGCCATCATTAATTAGTTCGGTAACACTTTCGATGTATTGTTTTTTATCCAAAATAACAATCTGACCACCTTTATCAGCTTTAGTAGTGATGATATTTTCATTAGATTTTAATTCCTTCAAGGCGTTCTTTTCTGCAGGGCTGAGATTTGATTTAAAATTTTTAGAGTTGAAATTGGCATTATTAAGGATTAAATGACGAAGATTTTCTTTCTGTTGGTCAGTCAGTCGAGAATTTTTGAAAGCTTTTTCAACCGGTGCAATTAACTGAGAAAAAGAAGGAGGTTTAGAAATGGCAAAATTTGAATTGAGTTTGAGAACAGAATATTGACTATTGGAAATATCAGTACTGGAAAGATTAACGATTCCATTTTTATTGACAACAGGTAAGTCGTTCGAATGAATAGGACTCTGTGTATTACGAAGCCGGGTGAATTTATCATGTAATTTAATTGAGTGTTTGCGAGAACGGTTATCACAATGAATGCAGGAATTGTGATCAATCAACATAAAATTAGGACGTTCAAAAGCTAACTTTAAGTGGAGAAACAATAAATCTTTTTCAATTTTGGCGATGTTGGTACGAGTTTCCTTAATAACTGCACGGAGAATATTAAAATGAGACCTGAGTACTGCTTTGTTTACAAAACTGGAACCAGAAATACTGCATTTCAGTTGAATGAATTTAGGGATAATGCTGTTTTTCTTGCATTGTAAAAGGAATTTTAGACGGTTGAGGGCACGAAACCTTTTAGAACGTAGACGGTAGAAACGATTAACTAATTTGCACATTTTGAAAACAAGAAAATGGCTCAAAATAGTACTGACCTAATCTCCCCCTCATATGAGGCTTCTCAGACCAGGTTGCTCAGTAACAATATGAGCACAAGACGAATAACACAACTAAGCCCGTATAAGCATAACAAATAATAGCAGGAGACTTGGCGTTGGAATATTAAAACAGGAATAAACTACTGCGTAAGAAACGCCAAAGAAAAATTATTGAGGTGCATACAGCTGTTTCGGTAGCCTAAAGCGTACCGCCTTCAGTGCAAAAAGAATTCTGAATCTGGAGAAGTGCTCGTATATATAGGAGAGGGACCGGATTTAGTTCAACCAATAGGATTACGGAAGAGGTGGGAAGTGTGGCCAATAGGAATTAAGGAATGTGTAGCTGTGTAAACAGTAGAAAAATTAAGGAAATGTGGACTGAATGTAAAATTTCCAACAATCAGACAAATAGGGAACAGCGAAATCACAATTTACAAGGTTTTTAAATTTTTTATAAATATGAAAAGCTTCAAAGAAATCGAGTTCGTGAATGGATTTAGGTCTGCAAATTATTTTAGCTGAATTAAATTTAAAATTATGATTTTCCTCCCAGCAACGTTTAGAAATAGTCGATTTATTGGTTTCTTGTTTGCGGACGTAATTCATATGTTCTTTTAGACGAAATTTATGACTGCGTTTAGTTTGGCCAGTATATGATAAACCACACTGAGAGGAAATACTATAAATGCCCCAAGAATTATGCATATCAATAGGATCTTTTAACTGAGAAAAGGTGAGTTTATTGGAAGTCGAAAATATTAATTTAAAATCATACTGTTTGAGAATTTTAGCTATGGTTTGACTGGTTTTAGAAAAATAGGGTAAAACAATACTGATATTAGATGTGACTGATTTAGTAGACGAAATACGAGGGAGTTGTAATTTTTGGATAGCTTTGTCTATAATGGAAGGGTCATAACCTCTGTCAATTGCGATGGCTTTCAGGTATTTAATTTCAGATTTCAATAAAATAGGATTTGAACAAATATTAAGGGCACGGTTTACAAAAGTATAGAAAGCAGCCATTTTTTGGTTAGGTGGGTGACATGAACGCGCATGTGGAGGAAGGGAGACTGCAAAATTTTTTGCGATAGACAGTGGTTGAAAATCCATTTACAGTGCGAGAGACGAGGGTGCAATTGACAGAGGTTATGACCCTTCCATTATAGACAAAGCTATCCAAAAATTACAACTCCCTCGTATTTCGTTTACTAAACCAGTCACGTCTAATATCAGAATTGTTTTACCCTATTTTTCTAAAACCAGTCATACCATAGCTAAAATTCTCAAACAATATGATTTTAAAATAATATTTTCGCCTTCCAATAAACTCACCTTTTCTCATTTAAAAGATCCTATTGATATGCATAATTCTTGGGGCATTTATAGTATCTCCTGTCAGTGTGGTTTATTATATATTGGCCAAACTAAACGCAGTCTTAAATTTCGTCTAAAAGAACATATGAATTACGTCTGCAAACAAGAAACCAATAAATCGACTATTTCTAAACATTGCTGGGAGGAAAATCATAATTTTAAATTTAATTCAGCTAAAATAATTTGCAGACCTAAATCCATTCATGAACTCGATTTCTTTGAAGCTTTTCATATTTATAAAAATTTTAAAAACCTTGTAAATTGTGATTTCGCTGTTCCCTATTTGTCTGATTGTTGGAAATTTTACATTCAGTCCACATTTCCTTAATTTTTCTACTGTTTAAACAGCTACACATTCCTTAATTCCTATTGGCCACACTTCCCACCTCTTCCGTAATCCTATTGGTTGAACTAAATCCGGTCCCTCTCCTATATATACGAGCACTTCTCCAGATTCAGAATTCTTTTTGCACTGAAGGCGGTACGCTTTAGGCTACCGAAACAGCTGTATGCACCTCAATAATTTTTCTTTGGCGTTTCTGACGCAGTAGTTTATTCCTGTTTTAATATTCCAACGCCAAGTCTCCTGCTATTATTTGTTAAGCTTATACGATCTTAGTTGTGTTATTGGTCTTCTGCTCATATTGTTACTGAGCAACCTGGTCTGAGAAGCCTCATATGATGGGGAGATTAGGTCAGTAATATTTTGAGCCATTTTCTTGTTTTCAAAATGTGCAAATTAGTTAATCGTTTCTACCGTCTACGTACTAAAAAGTTTCGTGCCCTCAACCGTCTAAAATTCCTTTTACAATGCAAGAGACACCGCATTATTCCTAAATTCATTCAACTGAAATGCAATATTTCTGGTTCCAGTTTTGTAAACAAAGCAGTACTCAGGTCTCATTTTAATATTCTCCATGCAGTTATTAAGGAAACTCGTACCAACATCGCCAAAATTGAAAAAGATTTATTGTTTTTCCACTTAAAGTTAGCTTTTGAACGTCCTAATTTTATGTTGATTGATCACAATTCCTGGATTCATTGTGACAACCGTTCTCGTAAACACTCAATTAAATTACATGATAAATTCACCCGGCTTCGTAATTCACAGAGTCCTATTCATTCGAACGACTTACCTGTTGTCAATAAAAATGCAATCGTTAATTTTTCCAGTACTGATATTTCCAATAGTCAATATTCTGTTCTCAAACTCAATTCAAATTTTGCCATTTCTAAACCTCATTCTTTTTCTCAGTTAATTGCACCGGTTGAAAAAGCTTTCAAAAATTCTCGACTGACTGACCAACAGAAAGAAAATCTTCGTCATTTAATCCTTAATAATGCCAATTTCAACTCTAAAAATTTTAAATCAAATCTCAGCCCTGCAGAAAAAAACGCCTTGAAGGAATTAAAATCTAATGAAAATATCATCATTACTAAAGCTGATAAAGGTGGTCAGATTGTCATTTTGGATAAAAAACAATACATCGAAAGTGTTACCGAACTAATTAATGATGGCCCATACATTCCTCTGCCCCGTGACCCCTCTCCTCAAGAATTAAATAAAATTAAATCTGCTAAAAAATCTTGCCCCTTGTTATTGAACTCGACTAAATCCCATCTTATCCCTTCTATTGCTAATTGTGCCAGATTTTATGCTTTATCAAAAGTTCACAAACCCAATATTCCATTTCGTCCAACAGTCTCTAATATCGGTACTGCTTCCTATAATCTAACTAAATTTCTCATTACAATTTTTGCTCCACTTCTTGCTGCTAATAGTTATACTGTTAAGAATTCCATAAATTTTGCAAAAAATATTCAAAACTGCCCTCACACTAATCTCACTATGGTTTCTTTTGATGTAAAATCTCTTTTCACTAATGTTCCAATAAGTGGCGCCCTCTGCTGTCTCGAAAATAGATTAAAAGAGTTTCATTTCACCTCTTTCGAAATACAAGAATTAATTTCTCATACCCGCATTTGTTTATCACAAAACACTTTTTCTTTCCAAAATAAATTCTATCGTCAGTCTGAAGGTTTAGCCATGGGTTCTCCTGTCTCCCCAATTCTCGCGGACATTTACATGCACTATTTTGAAAGCAAGCTTTTTAAGAAAATATCTTTTCCTTTTTGGACCCGTTACGTTGACGACACCTTCACGCTTATCGACATATCTCATCACAATATTGACCATGTCTTAGAAACCTTAAATTCAATTGACAGTAATATCCAGTTTACACATGAAATAGAAAATAATGGCTCCCTTCCATTTCTTGATACCCTCGTCTCTTGCACTGTAAATGGATTTTCAACCACTGTCTATCGTAAAAATTTTGCAGTCTCTCTTCCTCCCCATGCGCGTTCATGGCACACACCTAACCAAAAAATGGCTGCTTTCTATACTTTTGTAAACCGTGCCCTTAATAGTTGTTCAAATCCTATTTTATTGAAATCTGAAATTAAATACCTGAAAGCCATCGCAATTGACAGAGGTTATGACCCTTCCATTATAGACAAAGTTATCCAAAAATTACAACTCTCTCGTATTTCGTCTACTAAATCAGTCACATCTAATATCAGTATTGTTTTACCCTATTTTTCTAAAACCAGTCAAACCATAGCTAAAATTCTCAAACAATATGATTTTAAAATAATATTTTCGACTTCCAATAAACTCACCTTTTCTCAGTTAAAAGATCCTATTGATGTGCATAATTCTTGGGGCATTTATAGTATTTCCTGTCAGTGTGGTTTATCATATATTGGCCAAACTAAACTCAGTCTTAAATTTCGTCTAAAAGAACATATGAATTACGTCCGCAAACAAGAAACCAATAAATCGACTATTTATAAACATTACTGGGAGGAAAATCATAATTTTAAATTTAATTCAGCTAAAATAATTTGCAGACCTAAATCCATTCATGAACTCGATTTCTTTGAAGCTTTTCATATTTATAAAAATTTTAAAAACCTTGTAAATTGTGATTTCGCTGTTCCCCATTTGTCTGATTGTTGGAAATTTTACATTCAGTCCACATTTCCTTAATTTTTCTACTGTTTACACAGGTACACATTCCTTAATTCCTATTGGCCACACTTCCCACCTCTTCCGTAATCCTATTGGTTGAACTAAATCCGGTCCCTCTCCTATATATACGAGCAGTTCTCCAGATTCAGAATTCTTTTTGCACTGAAGGCGGTACGCTTTAGGCTACCGAAACAGCTGTATGCACCTCAATTATTTTTCTTTGGCGTTTCTGACGCAGTAGTTTATTCCTGTTTTAATATTCCAACGCCAAGTCTCCTGCTATTATTTGTTAAGCTTATACGATCTTAGTTGTGTTATTGGTCTTCTGCTCATATTGTTACTGAGCAACCTGGTCTGAGAAGACTCATATGAGGGGGAGATTAGGTCAGTAATATTTTGAGCCATTTTCTTGTTTTCAAAATGTGCAAATTAGTTAATCGTTTCTACCGTCTACGTACTAAAAAGTTTCGTGCCCTCAACCGTCTAAAATTCTTTTTACAATGCAAGAGACACCGCATTATTCCTAAATTCATTCAACTGAAATGCAATATTTCTGGTTCCAGTTTTGTAAACAAAGCAGTACTCAGGTCTCATTTTAATATTCTCCATGCAGTTATTAAGGAAACTCGTACCAACATCGCCAAAATTGAAAAAGATTTATTGTTTCTCCACTTAAAGTTAGCTTTTGAACGTCCTAATTTTATGTTGATTGATCACAATTCCTGGATTCATTGTGACAACCGTTCTCGTAAACACTCAATTAAATTACATGATAAATTCACCCGGCTTCGTAATTCACAGAGTCCTATTCATTCGAACGACTTACCTGTTGTCAAATAAAATGCAATCGTTAATTTTTCCAGTACTGATATTTCCAATAGTCAATATTCTGTTCTCAAACTCAATTCAAATTTTGCCATTTCTAAACCTCCTTCTTTTTCTCAGTTAATTGCACCGGTTGAAAAAGCTTTCAAAAATTCTCGACTGACTGACCAACAGAAAGAAAATCTTCGTCATTTAATCCTTAATAATGCCAATTTCAACTCTAAAAATTTTAAATCAAATCTCAGCCCTGCAGAAAAAAACGCCTTGAAGGAATTAAAATCTAATGAAAATATCATCATTACTAAAGCTGATAAAGGTGGTCAGATTGTCATTTTGGATAAAAAACAATACATCGAAAGTGTTACCGAACTAATTAATGATGGCCCATACATTCCTCTGTCCCGTGACCCCTCTCCTCAAGAATTAAATAAAATTAAATCTGCTAAAAAATCTTGCCCCTTGTTATTGAACTCGACTAAATCCCATCTTATCCCTTCTATTGCTAATTGTGCCAGATTTTATGCTTTATCAAAAGTTCACAAACCCAATATTCCATTTCGTCCAACAGTCTCTAATATCGGTACTGCTTCCTATAATCTAACTAAATTTCTCACCACAATTTTTGCTCCACTTCTTGCTGCTAATAGTTATACTGTTAAGAATTCCATAAATTTTGCAAAAAATATTCAAAACTGCCCTCACACTAATCTCACTATGGTTTCTTTTGATGTAAAATCTCTTTTCACTAATGTTCCAATAAGTGGCGCCCTCTGCTGTCTCGAAAATAGATTAAAAGAGTTCCATTTCACCTCTTTCGAAATACAAGAATTAATTTCTCTTACCCGCATTTGTTTATCACAAAACACTTTTTCTTTCCAAAATAAATTCTATCGTCAGTCTGAAGGTTTAGCCATGGGTTCTCCTGTCTCCCCAATTCTCGCGGACATTTACACGCACTATTTTGAAAGCAAGCTTTTTAAGAAAATATCTTTTCCTTTTTGGACCCGTTACGTTGACGACACCTTCACGCTTATCGACATATCTCATCACAATATTGACCATGTCTTAGAAACCTTAAATTCAATTGACAGTAATATCCAGTTTACACATGCAATAGAAAATAATGGCTCCCTTCCATTTCTTGATACCCTCGTCTCTTGCACTGTAAATGGATTTTCAACCACTGTCTATCGTAAAAATTTTGCAGTCTCCCTTCCTCCCCATGCGCGTTCATGGCACACACCTAACCAAAAAATGGCTGCTTTCTATACTTTTGTAAACCGTGCCCTTAATAGTTGTTCAAATCCTATTTTATTGAAATCTGAAATTAAATACCTGAAAGCCATCGCAATTGACAGAGGTTATGACCCTTCCATTATAGACAAAGCTATCCAAAAATTACAACTCCCTCGTATTTCGTCTACTAAATCAGTCACATCTAATATCAGTATTGTTTTACCCTATTTTTCTAAAACCAGTCAAACCATAGCTAAAATTCTCAAACAATATGATTTTAAAATAATATTTTCGACTTCCAATAAACTCACCTTTTCTCAGTTAAAAGATCCTATTGATGTGCATAATTCTTGGGGCATTTATAGTATTTCCTGTCAGTGTGGTTTATCATATATTGGCCAAACTAAACTCAGTCTTAAATTTCGTCTAAAAGAACATATGAATTACGTCCGCAAACAAGAAACCAATAAATCGACTATTTATAAACATTGCTGGGAGGAAAATCATAATTTTAAATTTAATTCAGCTAAAATAATTTGCAGACCTAAATCCATTCATGAACTCGATTTCTTTGAAGCTTTTCATATTTATAAAAATTTTAAAAACCTTGTAAATTGTGATTTCGCTGTTCCCCATTTGTCTGATTGTTGGAAATTTTACATTCAGTCCACATTTCCTTAATTTTTCTACTGTTTACACAGGTACACATTCCTTAATTCCTATTGGCCACACTTCCCACCTCTTCCGTAATCCTATTGGTTGAACTAAATCCGGTCCCTCTCCTATATATACGAGCAGTTCTCCAGATTCAGAATTCTTTTTGCACTGAAGGCGGTACGCTTTAGGCTACCGAAACAGCTGTATGCACCTCAATTATTTTTCTTTGGCGTTTCTGACGCAGTAGTTTATTCCTGTTTTAATATTCCAACGCCAAGTCTCCTGCTATTATTTGTTAAGCTTATACGATCTTAGTTGTGTTATTGGTCTTCTGCTCATATTGTTACTGAGCAACCTGGTCTGAGAAGACTCATATGAGGGGGAGATTAGGTCAGTAATATTTTGAGCCATTTTCTTGTTTTCAAAATGTGCAAATTAGTTAATCGTTTCTACCGTCTACGTACTAAAAAGTTTCGTGCCCTCAACCGTCTAAAATTCCTTTTACAATGCAAGAGACACCGCATTATTCCTAAATTCATTCAACTGAAATGCAATATTTCTGGTTCCAGTTTTGTAAACAAAGCAGTACTCAGGTCTCATTTTAATATTCTCCATGCAGTTATTAAGGAAACTCGTACCAACATCGCCAAAATTGAAAAAGATTTATTGTTTCTCCACTTAAAGTTAGCTTTTGAACGTCCTAATTTTATGTTGATTGATCACAATTCCTGGATTCATTGTGACAACCGTTCTCGTAAACACTCAATTAAATTACATGATAAATTCACCCGGCTTCGTAATTCACAGAGTCCTATTCATTCGAACGACTTACCTGTTGTCAATAAAAATGCAATCGTTAATTTTTCCAGTACTGATATTTCCAATAGTCAATATTCTGTTCTCAAACTCAATTCAAATTTTGCCATTTCTAAACCTCCTTCTTTTTCTCAGTTAATTGCACCGGTTGAAAAAGCTTTCAAAAATTCTCGACTGACTGACCAACAGAAAGAAAATCTTCGTCATTTAATCCTTAATAATGCCAATTTCAACTCTAAAAATTTTAAATCAAATCTCAGCCCTGCAGAAAAAAACGCCTTGAAGGAATTAAAATCTAATGAAAATATCATCATTACTAAAGCTGATAAAGGTGGTCAGATTGTCATTTTGGATAAAAAACAATACATCGAAAGTGTTACCGAACTAATTAATGATGGCCCATACATTCCTCTGCCCCGTGACCCCTCTCCTCAAGAATTAAATAAAATTAAATCTGCTAAAAAATCTTGCCCTTTGTTATTGAACTCGACTAAATCCCATCTTATCCCTTCTATTGCTAATTGTGCCAGATTTTATGCTTTATCAAAAGTTCACAAACCCAATATTCCATTTCGTCCAACAGTCTCTAATATCGGTACTGCTTCCTATAATCTAACTAAATTTCTCACCACAATTTTTGCTCCACTTCTTGCTGCTAATAGTTATACTGTTAAGAATTCCATAAATTTTGCAAAAAATATTCAAAACTGCCCTCACACTAATCTCACTATGGTTTCTTTTGATGTAAAATCTCTTTTCACTAATGTTCCAATAAGTGGCGCCCTCTGCTGTCTCGAAAATAGATTAAAAGAGTTCCATTTCACCTCTTTCGAAATACAAGAATTAATTTCTCTTACCCGCATTTGTTTATCACAAAACACTTTTTCTTTCCAAAATAAATTCTATCGTCAGTCTGAAGGTTTAGCCATGGGTTCTCCTGTCTCCCCAATTCTCGCGGACATTTATATAAATATTAAAAAGTGGTGCTCGCAAAAACATTTTAAATGTTTATGCCAAACTTCGAAAGGAAAATCCATCAGACTCTATAAATGAAATCGTTGCCAAAGTTTCTGATCTTACAGGTGTTTCGAAAAGATCTGTTTTTCGTTTGAAAAAAGAAAAAAAGGAATCGAGTCCATTAAGTACACCTGGAAAGAAAAGACCAAATGCAGTAGGGAAACGTTCAAGACTAATAAAATATGACGATTTCACATTATCATGCATTCGAAGGAAAATCCATGTTTTTTTTTTCGTAGAAACGAAATACCTACTTTAGATAATGTTTTAAAAGTTGTAAATGATGACACAGAAATATTTCCAAAGACTATCAGCCGTACAACATTGTACAGAATTCTCAAAGATTTGGGATTTTCCTTTGAAAAACGAAAAAGGAAGGCTGTTCTTTTAGAGAGAAAAGACATTATTTTGTGGCGCAGGAATTATCTAAGAAAAATTAGAGATTATAAGAATCAAAATAGGCCAATTTATTATCTGGATGAAACCTGGGTGAATGAACAGCATTTTCCCAGTCGCATATGGCAAGATACTTCAATTAAAAATAGCTATGAAGCATCTTCTTCCAATCTAACAACAGGTTTGACAGAACCAAAAGGTAAAGGAAGAAGATTAATAATAACTCATATTGGAAGCGAGGAATGTTTTGTTCCTGACGCAGCAGATATTTTTATAGGGAAAAAAACTGGTGATTATCACGAAGAAATGGATGATAACCATTTTGAAAAATGGTTCGAAAAAATCCTTCCAAAATTGAAAGAAAAAAGTGTAATAGTGATGGATAATGCTCCTTATCATTCTGTAAAGACGGAAAAAATTCCAACTAATTCTTGGAAAAAATCAGATATACAAGAATGGTTATCCGGAAAAAAATATTACATGGTCCAGTGATATGCTAAAATTAGAACTTTTGCAAAAAGTATCTGAAATCAAAAATAGGTTTGAGAAGTATCGTGTAGAATCGATAGCCGAAAATTATGGACATGCAATATTAAGACTCCCTCCTTATCATTGTGAACTTAATCCAATCGAAATGATTTGGAGCCAAGTTAAAGGATACGTTGCAAACAAAAATAAAACTTTTAAATTAAACGACGTGAAAGAATTAGTTATTCAAGGCATAAGTAACGTAACCACAGAAAATTGGATAAACTGCATAAATCATGTGACAAAAAAAGAAAATGAAAAGTGGGAAATAGATGGACTAGTTGAAGAAATATGTGAAAATCAAAAACTTATCATTTCTTTGCACAGTGACAGTGAAAGTGATTCCGAATCATCAAATACTGAAGAAATGTAAAATAATATTTATATTCAATACAAATCATTTTTTATCTAATTTTAAATAAGTTTTATTATTTCTTTTTTTTTCTTTTTTCCTTTTCTTTTTTTATAAAAAATATATTTTTGATGAAATCTTAAATTGAAATCAGTACAAAACTTTGAACAAATACCATAAAATGCAATAACTTGCAACAATTGTTTTGGGTCGAAAGAAAACACGATCCTTATTCAGGCGAACAAGTAGCACTCGTACCTAGTTTTTTGCCTGACGAAGGGTCGTGTTTTCTTTCGACCAGAAACAATTATTGCAAGTTCTTGCATTTTGTGATGTTTATTCAAAGTTTTGTACTTATTACTTTTAAATGCTTGTTTTGTGGTCCATTTTTATAATTTTAAATTAGTTTACTCTTATTTTATTTTGTTTTTAAAGCTCATAATTAGCAAAAATTTATCAGTTTTAGAAACAAATTTGCGATTCCTGACTTACTTTTATTGCAAAATTTATAACTTCACATGGTTATTTAGGTATAATAATTATAATAATAATAAAATAAAGTTTTAGAAACCTATTTAAGTCAGTAGACAAATAATAAATATAATTTATTATTTACCTTAGAAAAGCATTTTCTATTTAGAAGTTTAAAATTGAAAAAATATATTTAAAGAAAGTTTCAAAATATCAAATAATTCTATTCTACTAATTAACCATTTAATAATTTCATTTATAAATTGTTATTATACCCCCCCCCCGTTTTTTTTTTTTTTTTTTGTATAACTTTTAAAAAGTACCATAAAATGTACAGTACTCGTAACAATTGTTTCGCGTCGAAATAAAACATACTTTGTTTGCAGCATTCGTGCCTCCTTTGCTCGCCTGATGAAGGGTCGTTTTTTATTTCGACTCAAACTATTGTTGTGAGTTTTTTGCACTATACGATGTTTATAATATTTTAACTTATTACATTTCTTAACTTTATCAAATGAGGGTAGAGGAAATAATCCTACCAGTATTCTGAAATTTTAAGAATTTATCTAAATATTTACTTATTTATTTATTCTTCCTTTTATTTATCCTTGAACGAAACATATATATATACTTTTAGTGTGTGTGTAACTTTACAGGGGTCCATCCAGGCAAAATCTGATTCGCTTTTGTTGCCCCTTCACAAAATTCTACATTGTAAAAAGGGTATTTTCACAAAAATCAAATTCGTAAAAAAGGGACTTCACAAAATTTATTCGTAAAAAGAGGACACTTCACAGAATTCAAATCCATAAAATGAGCCCCTTCAAAAGGTTCTATTTTATAAAAATAATCCTTTTATAAAACGTTTCCCTGTTTTCAGTATTATTTTAATTAATGTCTTAATTTAGCTCAACGAACCTATTAAATATTACATATAATGATGGTAAAAATGGAACGTTTTTGCTCGATATTTCATTTTTTCTCAATAATATTGTGTTTTTTACAAAATAAATAAAATTTTCATAAAAATATTTTGATTAAAAGGACCCAAAAATTAAAACTTGTATTATTTCCAGCTTATAAAGTTAAAAATTAATAATAATAATAATAAATGTAACATTTTTTTTTTCTTTTTATGATTAAAAATATTTATCTATCTCAAAATTTCATCTAAAATTGTTTCCTTTACTCAATTTCGCTAAAATTCATATGAAATATTCATTATTAAGCAAAATATTTATTTCTAAGCAACGTTTTTTTTTTTTTTTTTTTCTCCAAGATTACAGCTTTTATTGTTTACTAGCAACCCCATTTGCTCTATAGTAACCCTGTCACCATGACAACAGGTGTGTTTAGGTCGCTGTAGCCTTCCTTCTACTGCCAACTTAAGGTGAAACGGAGTATAGTTTTGTTTGTTGTATTTTTTAATAATAATAATAATAATATATATATTCATATTCAAATCCAAAAATTGCCAATAACGCGATTAGAGATCCAAAGCTTTCAAAACACCCGGTTTTTTCCCCTGGGAATTTAAGACAAAATTGGAAATTTTGAAAATTCCCCAAAACTGGGAATTTTGAAATTATGAATATTTTTATAATTTTCGTATTTGTTAAATATTTTTTGTGTATAAACAGCCTTCGATCCTTAAATTAATTTCAACTTTAACTTCTGCGTAGATTTCATTTCCCTTTTTCTTTCCCGCTAATTCTAGCATCTTCCATTTTCATGTTCATTCCTTAAACGAAGAAAATAATTAATTATAATTAATTTGTCACTAACATTAATGGTAAGTTTCTGTCACTATATTCATTAATATTAGCATTTTTACCAATTTTTTAATACTTAGCAGTTTTACTAACTGAATCACAAGTGGAAAGTCTATCATTTTATTTTTTTATATAATACTTTATATTAATAACAATTATAATATTAAAATTTGTAGTGCTTAAAGGAAAAAAAACCATTGCTTTTACTGAGTACAAAAGTAGCTAATACTAGTAACTATTTTATCTGGAATAATGTAGTGAAATTAATTGAATTTTAGTCTTATGAAATAATATTATCTAGTGGAATTAAAAACTATATGTAAGAGGTGTCTGTGGAGAAAAATGCTTATAACAATCCTAAGTCTAATTTTTGCCATTCAACAAGCCTAAGAAAAGTAACATGTTATGATTCAAAGAATTATTTTTTCTTAATCATACCATTATCTTTTAAGCTTATATATTTTGTAATTATATTTAGTTATATAAATATCACCATATATCTAGTAAAAAAGGGTTTTATATTGGAATATCTTTTCAGATATATAAAGTATGACTTGTTTATATATGAAACGCTAATGATTTGGCTGCAGTTCTAATAAATTGAAAATAAAATGATAAATTAAAAGAATGTTATAAGCTTCTCAGTATATTAAAGTCTTTAAAATTGCCTTTTATATTAAGTAAACAACATATTATTTGCTTTAGAGATTTCTAATTTGTTTTTTCCTCGCAAAATTCCCAATTTTCCCCCCAAAACTCCCGCGTTTTTTGCATCTCAACGCGATAAATGCCAAAAAAGGTAACCTTTTTCAACATTCACATGGTTTCATCTTTGCACCTTTTCTTATATTCCCTTAATAATGGAATGCTCCGTTCGTAACCAAAACATTAGAGTTCTCTTAATTTAAGTGCAGAGTTGAGTTGTTTTTAGTTCACTGTTAGCGTAGAGTTCACACGCCACAGAGGCACCGCAATCCCAGCTTTAAGCCTTGGTTTTTAAGAACACAAAACGCGAACGTCAACGTATTCGGCGTCTTTGCGCATGCGTCACGACGCTTTGTTCTGCTGTTTCAACGGCAGCGTAAGACTACTATATAATATTACTATATAGTAGTCTTACGCAAGCGCTGATATCAAGGAGACTCTGATTGGAGCGTCGTGGAGTCGGAAACGCTGACGTTTGCTTCTTGTGTTCTTAAAAACCAGGTGTGGGTTCAGGCTCTCGACCGAACCAATTGGTCGTGGAACAATGCGTCCAGTCTCATGGATCGGTCTGGATCAACGTCGTCCAGTGTAATGTGTTCCATGGACCGGTCGTGGATCAAATCGCCCAAGAATTTTTTCCGAGTCATTTGATCCATTTACTGATAGATTGCTGTGATTGGCTGTTGGTTATTGCTCTGGTTCCGCCATCTATCGGTCCTTACAAATGCGAATATGCATACAAGCATTTTTTTTTTTTTTGGGGGGGGGGGTAAATAACTGTATATTTGTTTTAGAATTATAAACATATTCATGCAATGCATTGAAATATAATACAATAATGCAAATTACAATTCATCGCATATATTTTAAATTTAATAAAATAAAATTTTAAAATGCTCCCTGCTAACAATTTTTTAATTTTGAGTTTAACAAAATATTTTAAATATGTTTTGTACTGCTTTGTTAATTTATCGATGAGTTAATTTTTATAAAACTTTTTTATGTTTGATTACTAAATATTTGCATTGAATTTTAGCATTCAAACATAAAAGTAATTAACAATATTTAAAAATCAATATTTAATTTGTATTTAAATTTAAAAAAAAAATCATAAATATATTAAACATTTAAAATATTATAGATTGAAATCATAATTAATTGAATTTACAAACAAATCAATGAAGTGATAATTTAAGAAACTGTAATTTTTTTTTTTTTTTTTTTTAATCATTGATTTAAATCAAAATTTAAATTTTATAATTTTTTGGCATTGCGTAATAGTTTCATATTTCTTACCTTAGATCATAATTATAAAACTTGAACCTACTTCTTATTTACATCAAATATTTGAATGCTAAATATTTGCTTTAAATTTCAGCATTCCAACTTAAAAATATTTAACTAAAATTAGCTTGATAATAAATCCATAAAATTTATTAAAGAAGCATCACAAAACTGGCGTTGTAAAAATTATTACTTACAAACTTTGAACAAACACCATAAAATGCAATAAACTCGCAACAATTGTTTCGGGTCGAAAAATACAAGACCCTTCATCAGGTGAACAAAGTAAGCACGAGTGCTGCAGTCAAAGTGGCAACGCACAAAATTGCTTAAAATGAAAAGAAAAACTTTATAAAGTAGAAAGTAAATATAGCTACTGGTGTAAGTAGAATTGTACAAGAAAACAAGAAAATAAATAAATGAGTGAGATTAAACATATAACAATCTAAGGATAACAAAAATTAAACGAAAATCTAAGTTACGAGAGTAATTTACAAGCATCAGAGAAGAAAGGAGTGGAAGAAATATCATTAACAAGATTTTTCGAATTTTTAAATATGTAAAATGCTTCATGAATATCCAAATGGGGGGAACAGACAGGAGATGAAATTATGTTAGTTTTGGAAAAATCAAAACGATGACCTTAAGACCAGCAGTGGGAAGCAAATAAAGATTTGGTAATCTCTTCATTACGAACATTTCGACGGTGCTCATTTATTCTGTATTTCAAACGCCTCCTAGTTTGACCAATATAACCTAAGTTGCAGGACGAACACGGAATTAAATAAATTCCAGAACGGTTTTCGGTGGGAATGGGATCCTTAAGAGAAGATAATTTTATTTTATTGACGGGTTTGTAAATAACTTTGAAACCAAACGGTGAAAGAATTTTAGAGATTTTAAAAGAGAGTGAAGAATAAAAAGGTAAAACAACTGGGATGAGACTGTGATCGTTTAATTTGGGAGCAGATCGTTTAGTATTCTTAAATTTATATAGAGCTTTATCGATGATAGATGGGTTATAGCCACGAGAGAGAGCAAGAGATTTTAAATAATTAATTTCTTTCGAAAGATTAGACGGATCAGAACAAATGTGTAAGGCACGATAAACATAAGTGTAAAAAGCAGACATTTTTTGTTGAGGGGCGTGGTTAGAGAGAGCATGCGGCGGCAAAGAGACTGAGAATGGTTTTCTAAAAACAGTAGTTGAGAAACAATCCTTTTCTTTATTCACAAGAACGTCAAGAAAAGGCAAAGAGCAATCCTGCTCAACCTCAAAAGTGAATTGAATGCACGGGTCAATCGAATTGACCAAAGAAAGTAAATTGGACAAATCGACATCAGGGGAGACAAGAACGAAAGTGTCATCCACATACCTAAACCAGTGAGGAAATTTATATACACCGAAGAGTTTTTCTTCAAAATAGTGCATATAAATGTCGCAAAGTAAAGGAGAGAGAGGACCCAGATAGCAAAGGACATCGAAATCACGTTGGCCGCTCATCAGAATCGTTGGGAAATGATTGGTAATCATTTGAGGACATTCTCAAGATCTTGTTCCGATCTTTTTTAGCGGTTACTTATACTGGCCTCGAAATCAATCATCGATAGAATATCCAAATAATGTGCCTTATCAATTAGTCGATAAATAATTCATGCGTGATATCGGGCCATACTCCACAGAGAGCGAAATTCGAACCATTTTTTCCCGCTTTAAACACCCCGCTTGCTCATGGAATTACCCCCATTGTTGCTACACTTCCGGACAAATGTCACCCTCGCTTTCACTTCGGCGATAATTTACATGTCTTGGCAAAATAGCAAAAGCGATAAGTAACAGATTATTGGAAACATCGTAAGAAACTAGAGGCTATTAAGGTTACAGAGAAAGATATAATTGCTGTTTGCTTTTAGCCATTTGAAACTCCTATTGGGGGTTAACAATAGTCTACAGCAATTTAAAAATAGTTCGAGGCTTCAATTACGATTAATATATTTCCATGATTTATTTCGAATGAAATCTCTGTAAAAATAATTATTTTTATATCTTTTTCTTTATGTTTTATTACTATTACAAAGAAATATTTATAGGGTCAAATATTTGCAATAAGAAATGTAATATAAGATTGATATTACGTCTAATCATGTGGATCTTTAAAGCTGAAGAAGCATATAAATATTTATCGAACCTTTTTTTTATTTTTATATATATACAATAAAAAATAAAAAAAAAAATAAGATTATATTAAATGATGTATTTATTTTTAATAAATCATCGTTTATATATATGTATGTATATATATTGAAAACCTTTTCAAACATTGAATTGATGAAACCAAGAAACATTGAATAAGATGAAACAGAAAAAATACAAAAAAAAGATTACGTATATAGATATAGTTCGTGAGGCAGTTAATGTAATTTTGAATTCAGGAAATTTAAAAAAAATGATAAAAGTTCTCTGAAGTTAAACACAACGCAAGAAAAGGAAAATCAAATCAACATGAAGAAGGTAGTTTTAGAATTAACAATAATACAATGAAAGTTGCGCAAATGCAGCATAACAAATCATGTATTAGTGAACTAAATTTATTAATTAGATTTTACCAAACAAGGGCATACCAAAATAACAGAAAATGCAAAATTTTGCAATCAGAGAGATAAATAAAATCATTCCAAAAGATTCGCGCAATAGCAGTGTCATAATTCAGAATGGAAATATATTGAAAAACTTTCCAAACATTGAATAGATGAAACCAAGAAACATTGAATAAGATGAAACAGACAAAAAAAAAAAAAGATTATATATATATATATATATATATATATATATATATCTGTGTTTCTATTTGCAAACATTTATTACTTATTTATTTTACAATAGTTACTAAACATTATGCGATTACACATGTTAAATTTTGTATTTGTACACACATATACAACTTAATGAGTGAGATAAATTTAAAAACGAAAAATCTAATCATACAATGTTCGCACAACATTATTTCATTTTCTAATATTCAATTTAAAATGCCAAGTGTATACAAAGGTATAAATACAAACAAAAGATTTCTCTTCAAAGGAAGCAATTTGGATTTATTTATAAACAGTGGCCGAGATGCTATGCTCTCCAAACTGATAGAAGGAAGATCCTGAGTTCCATCCAAAGTCGTGCTCGTCGGCCTACCGGAGTTTTTTTTTTTCTTTAAAACTTGCGTGAATGAGAACTAGGATTCCTTATCAAGACTCCCACTTATGGCTTTTTATCCAGGGCTACGTCCTTCTCATACATAATCTGCCGGAATCTTAAGTACCTACAACCTAACTTAAAAAATCCATTAAAAAATCCATAGGATATTTTTTTCTCCGTAGAATTTTCCAAAAAATGTCTGAATTATGTCAGTGCAGAAAATCTTAGCCCGGCCATATCAATATTTTAAAAGCAATAAATATGTAAGGGGTTAACCCTCTGTAACTCATGACCTTTAATATTTTTGTGTTTATTTGTTTCGTAATAATTGGAAAAAAATAAAATACACGTGTTTCAGGTTTTTTTTTTATTTCTCATAAATTTCGAAAAAACAAACAAAAACACCTACAGGCAACAAACACTTTTTAGCATAAAATCCTATAAAATACGTGAAATTGGGTCAAAATCAATATTATACAATGAATTTGAAACACTTACCTCTTCACTGTTTCAATATAAAACACAAAACACACGAAAAACTATTTTTTATTATTTTTTGAATCAGAGCCGGTCCGCACTTGTCGTTAGTTACCCACTGTCGAGTAATGAACTTCAACTTACGACATACGGCGCCATCCAGTTGTGTTTCTAGATACTAGATTCTCTAACTGTGAGTGTATACGACAGGCTACAGTGCGTGATTACGTTGTAGAACCGATTCTTTGAATTTGAACCACGATCGAACGGTATGTTGCCTACAGTCTACAGTATGGTACAGAGGGTTAAGACGCCTTAGAAAGACCTCCTTTTCAGACATTCCTCTTAATCTAGATCCCTATCGTAGAAAATCGATCTTTCATATTATTTCAGAAAATCCTTTTGGTTTAAACTAATAATATGACGAATCGTTGTCTCATTCTAAAACAGAACATCACCAAATACTCTATACATTTGGTAATGAAAGCGAATTCTGAACATAACATTTTTTATTGCATTCCTCCCGTTCATTATACGATATTTATATAAAAGCTGAAAATTTATTAGTCTGTACCGATTTTTAGTTTGCTATAAAAAGCTACATCATTCAAATAATAACTATGAAAAGTGTTACATTTAATTAATAAGGACAAAAATCTAGCTAACATCGTATTTTTTAGTTCAATCAGATAATTAGTTGAAAAGATATTAAATAAAAACTCCATTTTAACTTTAAAATTATTAAAAAGAAAAATAAATTGGTGCCAAAAATAAATAAATAAGTGAATATATTATGTCGACTTTGTATGTCGAAAAAAAAAAAAATGAACGTGCAAACATTTTTTGTATTTTTTATTTACATTAATTGTTTATGTGTAGTTTTTTTTTTTTTTTTTTTTTCACAATGAATTCGAATTGTTATAATTATGATCTTATTGAGATAGTACATGTAGGGATTCATTCTACTGCTTTTATTTTATTCCATTAAATATTTCTCTCAATTTTAACGTTTAAGTAAGTTTGATACTAAAACTCAACGGTAATAGAAATAACCAAGTTCGTAATATTATAAAGCTGAGAGGTTTTAATTTAATTTAATTTCCTCTGATACTTTCTTTGCTTTATTTTTTCTTTAATTCAAAAATCTTTTAAGCATTACTTCAACCCGAGCAGCGCTGTATGAGTATACTAAATATGTATATACTCCTGCTAGTATTCATATATCGAATAATCAGCAAGACTACAGGTTCTTGCGGATTATATTGACATTTCATCATCTGTTTCCTGGCATTTTACAACTTATTTATTTTTATATTGCATAGCTATTTGCTATGCGAATGTTTAAAGCGCCATGTTCCGGGTTCAAACCCTGTTCAAGCATGAATATTTGTAGCGTCTTTTAATGGCTTTTCATCTGATGAGAAATAATAATAATAATAACATAAAAAGAACAGCTGAACGAGAGACAATTGCTTTATTTCTTTATGCGAAAGTATAATAACGTGAATTTTAGTCCTTAAATCACATACAAGAAATATATCATTTTTTGTCAAGAATCTTTTGCAGTCCGTATTCAACTAAAACTAAATAAATTAGGATAAAATAGTGTACAAGTTTTATTTGAAATAACTAGACGTAGATAGGAATCGGCAATAATTTCGCTTTAAAACAGAGTAATAAGATGTTTAGTTTCATTATCAATATGAGAACATAATATATCTATATATATATATACAGTGGAACCTGTAAAAGTGACCACCTTGGTAAAGTGACCACCTGACTAAAGTGACCATTTTCCTGACTAAAGTGACCATTTTCCAATTTTAAAGAGACTGTATAAAGTGACCACCTGCGTATAGTGACCATTTTAGCCGGTCCCTAGGGTGGTCACTTTAGACAGGTTCCACTGTATATATATATATATATATGTGTGTGTGTGTGTATTAATCTTTTAAAATAATAATTATATATATAGATATATAGATATTTAATGTCCAAATTCTTTATTAACTTTATGTAATAATGTATTTCGGAATAAAATATATATTAATAATATGGTTGTGAATATATTGCGTTCATAAAATGTTATTCGAAATAAGGAAAGAAAAAAAAACTTGATAGTTTTCATGCACATTTTTATACTATTTTCCACAGAAACACTGATAGAATCGTAAAGATGACCCCTCTCTCGAATATCCAACAGGAAATGGTTAGTTTTGAATGAATTTGGCTTACTATTATTGTGCCAAGGTCATTATTTTTTTCATACTCCTCTTTAACTTGACAATGAAAGTCCCCCATAAACCATCTAGCTATGCAGCAATATTTTGTTTATTCCCTTTAGAAAATAAGAAATTCTAAAGTAATGGTTTATGACTTTTTTTTTTCCTTTTAAACGGTTTAATGGGAGGTACATATATTATTTTAAATTGGATATTATTGGATATTTATTAGATATGAATATAGTCAAGGTATAAAACCATTTGTTTTCAATTCATTGTGATTTTTCATTTCTTTTAAAATATCATAGCATGTATGAATTGTGAGTTTGTTTCTGCTGATCCCAATTTCTTTTTATTCTTATTAAAATTGCACAAAAAAAAAAAAAAGTATAATGTTTAAGATTTATTTAAATTTTTGAAAAAATATAAATTTGATACTTTTAATTAATTTAAAAAATACATAGTTAATTAATGTTGCAAATATTTTCAATGCCATTTCTCGATCATATAATAATTTAATTTAGGGTTTTAAGAATGAATTGAAATCTTTAGGATAATTAAATCACTTCATTACTTTTAATGATTAATTAATAAAAACTTTCATATATTTTTTTGTGTTATTTGCATTTTTTTTTTTTTTTTTTTAATTCTTCTTAAAATTATACAAAAAGCTATGTGGTATTTAAAGATTGTATAAGGTTTTGTAAAAATTAAAAATAACTTAATTAGTTATAATGAAAAATAGCAAAATTTAAAGGAAAAAAAAGAAAGAAAGAAAGAAAATTTTCAATGTTGTTTCAAGATTTCTAAAGTAATTTATAATTTTCATGTGCTAAATTTTCATGTTTTAACGCATAATTTGCATTTTAATAAAAATAACGCATTTTTTTTTCTTTCTTTCTAAAAATGAAAATTTTAATCTTTAGGATAATTTAATAATTTCATTACTTTCAATTATTGACGTATTCAAAATTTCTTGCATATATATATAATATATATATTTTTTTCTTTTCTTTTTTTTTTTATTGAAATACTGTTACTTACTTTATAGTAGAAAATTTTATATATTTAATTTACTTTAGAAAATACTGTTTTGGAAAAGTCTGGTTCAAATTTTATGTTAATATGTAAATTCTAAACCAAGTCATGTTAAGGAAATAACATTGATTTTTTGCTTTTTAATTATCCTACTTTTTTTTTTTTTTTTTTTTTTTTTTTTTTTTTTGTAATTAATAATATTAGTTTCAAAAATTTTAAACGCTAAAACAGGCTTTTCACATGAAATAATTTTTTCTGTGATTTTAGTTAGCAGACAGATAAAAATTTTAAAATCAAAATGAAAAAAAAAAAAAAAAAAAAAAAAAACGAAAAAATTAATGAGTAAATTATCAAAAATAATTCAGTTAATTAATTATTTTTAATATTTTAATTTATTTTTAATAAGTAAAATTTAATTTATCTTACGCGTCGTGAAAAATTATTGAACTTTTTTCTACATAAACAATTGTGCAAGTTTTTTGTAATTGATTAAGAATCTTAAATTAATAATTTTTCAAAAAAGCTGAAATAAGTCTTAAACAACGCATAGACTTTTGTGTAATTTTATTAGGAAGTTTCTCATATTTCATACGTGCTACGACATTTTAAAAGGTATGAAATCCAATGAATATACATGAAAATTTCATTAAAACATTTACAAATAACATCGCTAAGTAAACCACACGATATCATATAACGTCGAAACAAATATGATATTGCAGGATAATCCACATGACATCAGATAACGTCAATAAATAATCGGCAGGCAACCATTTGGTTAAAAATAAGGAAGAAAAATACATTGTAAAGCACTAGAAATGGTATCGTAAGATAATCCACATGCAACATAAAACGTCGATAAGTAATCACTAGACATTCATATGGTCGAAAAGAGGGAGAAAAAGCATCAGGGTTGTTTCAAAAATGCTCAGAGTCCGATGATCGATCGGTGGTTTACCGGGCGGACACATAGCACTTCCTGCCGACGTCAGGAAATGAGGTCAATAGAACGAAAAATAGTCAAACGTGGACATTCGGCCGAAGTTCGGCCAATAATTATTTGCTGTTTAGGGCAACCCATGGCCATACCATCATTTTGGGAATAATAAGTACCATTATAAATGAAGGCAGTTTGCCTGATACACAAATGAACTAAATTTACCAGCTCTTCAATTTCAATAGAAGAATAATGGAATTCACGTAGTCTTCTCTCTAAACAAACCAGAGCACCTTGAACCGGAACATTTGTAAAAAGGGATTTTACATCTAAAGAAATCAGAGTATAGTTAGACGGAGAGATGCATTTAATTTTGTCCACAAAATCACACGAGTTTTTTACAGTATGAAGAATAGTAGTAGTTAGATGAGAAAGAGAATTTGAAAGAAATCGAGCAAGATTATAAGAAGCCGTACCAATATTAGACACAATAGGCCGAAACCAGAGAGTGGGTTTATGGACTTTCGGAAGTACATAAAAACGAGCTTAATTAGCAGCAGAAGGAATTACCATGCGTTTGGTATAATCATTAAGAATAACGGAATTTTTAACGTGGTATTTGATTTTCGTTTAATTTTTGTTATCCTTAGATTGTTATATGTTTAATCGCACTCATTTATTTATTTTCTTGTTTTCTTATACAATTCTACTGACACCAGTAGCTATATTTACTTTTTACTTTATGAAGTTTTTCTTTTCATCTAGGCAGTTTTGTGCGTTGCCGCTTTGACTGCAGCACTCGTGCTTACTTTATTCGCCTGATGAAGGGTCGTGTGTTTTTTCGACTCGAAACAATTGTTGCGAGTTTATTGCATTTTATGGTGTTTATTCAAAGTTTGTAAGTACTAATTTTTACAACGCCAGTTTTGTAATGCTTCTTTAATAAATTTGTTGTTTTTTGGGCTTTTAGCATCGAGTAAGTAATTGTGCGAGTGTTTCCTATTTCTTTTTATTGTTGTTATTTGTTAATTTATGCTATTTTCTTCTCGTTTTTGAGCCTCTCATTTCATATTTTTATTTTACCGTTTGTTTCTACTTGTTTAATTGTTTCTTTTTCTCTCTTTACTCCTCCCCCTTTTATTCGTTTTAACTCCGCCTTCTTTAAGTTTCGAGTTGTTTTATTTATTAATTTATGCTCAATTCTTCTCATTTTTGAGCCTCTCATTTCATATTTCTATTTTATCGATTGTTCTCTAATTAATTATTACATTTTTGTTTTTAAAACTCCCCCCCCCCCTTTTTTTCGTTGAAACTCCGCCTTCTTTAAGTTTTGACTTTTTTATTTGTTAATTTTTGCTAATTTCTTTTCATTTTTGAGTCTCTAATTTCATATTTTTTGTCGAGGTTTTCTAATTGTTTAGTTACTTTTTTGTATTTTTTATTTACAGTTTTGTATTTTTAAACTCCTCCCCCCCCCTTTTTTTTTTCGTTTAAACATTGCCTTCTTTAAGTTTTGACTTGTTTTATTTGTTAATTATTGCTAATTTCTTCTCATTTTTGAGACTGTCATTTCATATTTTTATTTTATCGATTTTTCTATTTGATTAATTACATTTTTGTATTTTTAACTTCTCCACCCATTCTTTTTGTTTAAACTCCGCCTTCTTTAAGTTCTGACTCTTGTTTCATGTATATGTTTTAGCATGAGTTCTTCAGAGATTAATCGTTTCAAACATCTTCGTTTGAAACGTTCTCGCTTTCTCAATCATTTAAATTTTCTTCTTAGATGTAAGCGTGCTCAGATAATTCCTAAGTTCATAGACATTAAGTTCAATCTTCCTGCTTCTCTTCGCATTAAAAATGCTTTAAATAGGAGTAAGTTTGCCATTCTTAGGGCTATTATTCAGGATATACGACAGTCTCTCTCGTCTATTGAGTCAGGATTATATACTTAACATCTGTCTCTTAGCAATTCTGTTCATGATTTCTCTTCATTTGAAAAAAGAAATTTCGCATACGTTGCGTTTCAGTCTTCCAGGCTTCAAACTAACCTAAATAAGAAATTTAATTATCTTCTTAAAAGTAATTCCTTTACTTCTCCCGTTTCTCCTCTTGCTCAGAATACTCTTGTTAATCTCTCTTCGCACGTTCTGACTAATACTCAACGCGACGTGCTCAGTTTGGGTCTGAATTTTGCGCGTACTTCGAGACCCTCGATTCCGGATTTGATCGCTCCCATTGAAAATTTCTTTAAAAATAGTAAAATTTCTCCAGACCAGTTAGAATCTCTTCGTTTCATTTTATCTAACATTATTTCCACCAATAATCATCCACAAAAGTCTAACTTTACTCCTTCTCAAAAATCCGCCGTCTCTGAATTAAACTCCGCCCCCGATTTTATTATCACAAGATCTGATAAAGGGGGACAAACTGTTCTACTCAACAAATCGGATAATATTTCCCATGTTGAGTCCTTGCTTACTTCAGGTCCCTATTCGAAACTTAAAAAAGATCCTTCTAATGATCATCTTGATCAAGCCAAATACCACGTTAAAAATTCCGTTATTCTTAATGATTATACCAAACGCAAGGTAATTCCTTCTGCTGCTAATTGTGCTCGTTTTTATGCACTTCCGAAAGTTCATAAACCCACGAATAAAGTAAGCACGAGTGCTGCAGTCAAAGCGGCAACGCACAAAACTGTTTAAAATGAAAAGAAAAACTTCATAAAGTAAAAAGTAAATATAGCTACTGGTGTAAGTAGAATTGTACAAGAAAACAAAAAAATAAATAAATGAGTGAGATTGAACATATAACAATCTAAGGATAACAAAAATTAAACGAAAATCACATACCACGTTAAAAATTCCGTTATTCTTAATGATTATACCAAACGCATGGTAATTCCTTCTGCTGCTAATTGTGCTCGTTTTTATGTACTTCCGAATGTTCATAAACCCACTCTCTGGTCTCGGCCTATTGTGTCTAATATTGATACGGCTTCTTATAACTTCTCAATTTCAATAGAAGAATAATGGAATTCACGTAGTCTTCTCTCTAAACAAACCAGAGCACCTTGAACCGGAACATTTGTAAAAAGGGATTTTACATTTAAAGAAATCAGAGTATAGTATAGTTAGACGGAGAGATGCATTTAATTTTGTCCACAAAATCACACGAGTTTTTTACAGTATGAAGAATAGTAGTAGTTAGATGAGAAAGAGAGTTTGAAAGAAATCGAGCAAGATTATAAGAAGCCGTACCAATATTAGACACAATAGGCCGAAACCAGAGAGTGGGTTTATGAACTTTCGGAAGTACATAAAAACGAGCACAATTAGCAGCAGAAGGAATTACCATGCGTTTGGTATAATCATTAAGAATAACGGAATTTTTAACGTGGTATTTGATTTTCGTTTAATTTTTGTTATCCTTAGATTGTTATATGTTTAATCGCACTCATTTATTTATTTTCTTGTTTTCTTGTACAATTCTACTCACACCAGTAGCTATATTTACTTTCTACTTTATGAAGTTTTTCTTTTCATTTTAATCAGATTTGTGCGTTGCCGCTTTGACTGCAGCACTCGTGCTTACTTTATTCGCCTGATGAAGGGTCGTGTGTTTTTTCGACCCGAAACAATTGTTGCGAGTTTATTGCATTTTATGGTGTTTATTCAAAGTTTGTAAGTAATAAAATCCATAAAATATTACTTAAATTAGTTTACAATATATCTTTAAAATACAATGATGCATAATTGAGGGAAATAATTAAAAAAAATTTGCTGGAAATTTTTCTAAAATTAAAATTTTATTGTTATTACATTTTTTTTTAATAATTTTCGAAAAAGAATTATATACTTAATATTATTGTATCTCAGTGCATATGTGCTCAACTATGCAGAATAAAAAAAAATAGATATGCATCTATCTCTTTTTTATTCCTAGTTAAATTACATTTTTAATTAGTGAATTAAATTTTTCTTTAACTGTTTTAATTGTGTAATATTTTAGAGCCAATTTCAAACTAAGCCTACAGATGGCAGCACTGATTTTGATCCAATAGAGGGATCGGAGTTGTTCAGCCTTTGCTTTCGTCCGGTCGTGGATCAAATGTCTCAGGGCCCAGTTGGATCGGTCAAAGTGTTCCAGAAGCTGGACTCACCCCAGGGCTTAAGGCAGGCCACACACCAAAGAAACAAGCGCGACTTGAACGACATAAGAGACAATCCCTAGCATTGCCGCTAACTTTTACTTTACTGCATACGCACACCAGAGAGACAAGCGTCATGTCTTATCAGTCGAGCGTGTGTCTCCCGTTTGTCGCTCGAATCGCGCATGCTACAACTTCTCGCACTTGTCGCTCATGTTGCAACATGGCGGCGATAGAGATTTGACAACTGTGAGTAAATTTAAATAACACTGGGCTCAGCTAATAACTTTAATAGAAATATTTAGTAATCCTTTGCAATATTTTTCTTCGATTGCATGTTACGAATATTGCTTTGTATAAATAATAGTATTAAAACAAAAGTGACTATGCCGAGTCCTAGAATGACAATACCAAATTCAAGTCCGCGTAATATACAGCAAACAATAAATTTAAGTTCAGATAGAAAGGAAAAACATATTAAAATAAAAAAAATACGGATGAAAACAAATTATAGGGTAACAATTTTATGCAATAACCCCCATTATATATTAAAACATCGCTCTTGAATTTCATCCGTTTGACCGTTTCCGATAAAAGAAACAAAACAAGTTTACTAGCAAGAGATGCGTGGCTTAGGGGTAAAGGGTTGAACTCGTGTCACAATGGTACTCGGTTCGACCCTCGCCGGAGAATTATTTTTTTTTTCTAAGTAGAAAAATAATTTAAGTAAAAGAATAATGATTAAATTCTACTATTTTTTTTTTTTTTTTTTTTTTTTTTTTTTAAATAGATATATTCTATAGAAAAACAATAAAAAGGAAAAATAGAGAAAAATAATTCATTTAAAGGGAAGAAGATCAAATATAGGAATTTAGTACAATGTTAATAACATCTTGGAAATTATTGGGGTTTTGCATCATTTTGCAATTTTTTATTAAAAACTGTTCAGATTTAAAAGCAACGTTTTCAACTGGAAACTATTAATTTAAATTTAACAAATATATATATATATATATATATATATATATTATTTTTCTTCAATTATTCATTTATTTAAATTATAAAGAAAAAAAAAATAATAAAAACACTTTTTTTAGCTGGGAAAAAAAATAATAGTAATAATTTTATAGAATATTTGTTTGCATATCAATAATAACTTAATTAAAGCAGACAAGCTTTGTTTTCTGCTGGAAACAAGATATAAAACATTAAATAAAAATTTAAATAAAACATTAACAAAATAAAGGAATAAATAAATGAAATATAAAAATTATTTTCCCCTAAATTATACATTTATTTAAATGAAAAAATAAAATAATAATTTTTTTAAGTTAAAATACTTTAATAATTCAACAACGAAAAATTAGTTTTTAAATTTAATAATTATTTTCTCTTAAATTATTCTTTTATTTTTATTTTAAAAAATTAAACATTTTTTAAATAAGAAAAATTAACTTTTATTTTATTCATTCATTTAAATGAATATAAATAAAAAATAAATAAATAAATAAATAAATAAAAATTGAATAAATAAATAAATAAATAAAATATAAATAAAAATTGCGATATAAAAATTATTTAAGTTATTTATTTATTTAATAATAAAGGTTTTTTTTTTTCTTCAGGTTGAAATAAAATTTTTTAAGAATTTAATAGACTATTTATTTTTACACAACAATAGTAACACAAGAAAAGCAAACGATCAGCTTTTTCTATTAGAAGATGTTTATCAAATGTTAATTATAAATTTAAATAAAACATTAACCCCCCTCCTTTCCCCCACAAAAATATGAAAATTAATTTCCCTTAAATCACAAAGAAAAATTAAGTGTTTTTAGTTAGAATATAATATTTGATTAATTTAACAAAAAAAAAAAAAAAAAAAAAAAAAAAAACTATTTTTAAATTTAATAATTATTTTCTCCTTAATTACTCTTATCTTAAGTTTTTTTTTTCTGTTTTACTTGAAATTATAATAGATTTAGAAATTATAATCTCCTTACATTATAATAAATAAAACCTGAAATCTCAAAAGTCAACAAGCACACGTGATCAAAAACGCTTCCTTCGCAGGATGTGTCTGTCGCTTCGGTGTGAGTGTGAAACTCGAGTCGCTTGCGCCGCGTCACCAATTCAAGAGACGTATCGCGTATGCCGCTGTCGCCTGCCTCTTTCGTGTGCGGCAGGCCTAAGAACACAAAACGCGAACGTCAACATCACAGACTAAGGAAATACTTAGACCGGGCAAGGCGGTTCTAAAAGTGAAGTCTCAACTGTAACCGAGCCGCCACATTGGTATAAGCAAAACATTAATGAGTTTCTCATACAATCGTATTGGTATTATTCTATATTAATTGTAAAGGAGGCTATAAATCGTGAAAAATGGCTTGTGCAGCCTATGGTTGCACCAATAGACCATCTAAGAAGGTTCCGGGAATTACGTTTCACAGGTAAGTTTCAGTAAATATACTTGATCAACAAAAAATTTCCATATTTATTTTAGCGTTATGAGGTGTGGTAGACATTTGCCAGACAAGCGTTGCAGATTAACCATTACGTCGCTGAATAGAATATTGGATATTTATTTTTTTCATTGAGAAATAAAACAAGTGTGAACTAGTATGTTGTGGCCACCACAAGACTTTCTTCTATATTTTCCTACACATATTCAATCAGTAACAATATTTTTAAAAAAAGTACGATTTTTTTTCTCAGTTTTTTTTTTTTTTTTTTTGTTAAAAGCAATACATATTCAAATAGTAACAATAAAAAAAAAAAAATTAAAAAATACGATTTTTTTTTTTTTTTTTTTTTTTATTTTGGTTAAAAGTAAAAAAAAATCGATAACTTAATTTTAAATAATCACAGATTTATAGTTCAACATTCATTTTAAAGGTATTGACGAGATCTTTCGAAAGATACCCATCTTCAAAATTTACCCCTCCCCCTGGTGGGTGGATGGGTGGGGGGTACTTCCCCCCCAGGGGGTAGCGATGTCCCCACATGCACAGAAATTTTTTCCTAGTTAACTATTACTATTATCAATAACTCATATTAATTTTACAATCACAAGTTAAAAATAACTCTCATTATGTACATTTATACGACATTTTGTCCTATACTGCCATGTTAAAAATTGAGAAAAAATGAGATCACAGCGTCACCTGTTGAGCGATTGATCCCCAAACGTAATCAGCACCAGTTTATGTCGGAGACCAACTAAATACCAAGTTTGGTTAAATTTCGTTAAAAAAAAAATATTTTTTTTCTAAGTTTTTTTTTGTTAAAAGTAAAAAAAATCGATAACTTTGTTTTAAATTATCACAGATTTATGGTTCAACCATTCGTTTTAAAGGTATTGACGAGACCTTTCGAAAGATACCCATCTTGAAACTTTGCCCCCCCCGGGGGGTACTTCCCCCCCAGCGGGGGGAACCGATACCCCCACATGCACAAAATTTTTTTCCCAGTTAACTATTACTATTATCAACGAGACCTTTCGAAAGATACCCATCTTGAAAATTTACTTCCCCGGGGGGGTACTTCCCCCCCAGGGGGGGGAACCGATGCCCCTACATTCACAAAATTTTTTTCCTAGTTAACTATTACTATTATCAATAACTCATATTAATTTTGCAACTCATATTATTTTTGGTTAGTGAGATACAGCGTCCACAAAAAAATGATACAAACAGACAGACAGACAGACAGACATTTTCTAAAAACTATTAATTCGTGTTCTGGACATCGCAAAACATGTAAATCCATCAAAAAACGGAGGTCGAAAATTTTCGCGAATCCAATACTATATTACATATAGAAGAAATTAAAAAATATGCTTTAATCCCGTTCTTGCCCCCCCTTCTCCCTGAGGGGGGGGGCATATTTAAAAAAAAATTATGCCAGAAATCTTCGCGGGAGTGTATTCGACAATTTTACAAAATTTCATGGCGATCGGATGAATGGTGTTGTAATGGATGAAGGAAAAACAGACAGACATGCGTTCGTTTTTACATATACAGATTGCAATGTTACTGGTTTCTTGCTTGTACCAATATGGCTGCCGGTCGCTCTAAGCGCCTTACAGTTACTTCACTTTTCCCCATTCAAGAAAGCCGTCTGACCGGGTCTAAGTATTTCCTTAGTCTGTGGTCAACATATTCGGCGTCGAGATTTTCAATTTGAGCATGCGTCACGACGCTCTGTTCTACGGTTTCAACGCTAGCGCCAAGAAGGTTCAATATATGGAGTGGCCCTGACGCGGAATGAGTGAAGCCAAGTGCCACTCCCCCTATCTGTCTCAAAACATTGTCTCTTGTAGTATGAATAAATGCATTTCTGCATGCTAAAAAGTGTTTGATAAAAGATATAATTTTTAATTTCGACACTTGGATGAAAGTTAAATTTAAAGTTTATGTGTAAGAGATAATGATTGACCATGATTCCGTGTTTTATTTCACCTTTTACTATTGAAATAATCGATAAATAAGAAGCACATGTTGTTATTGATGTTTATCAGGCGATTAGCACATGATTGCATGAGATATTGCTTTTATTATCGAAATTATTTTTAAAAAATCATATTGAAAATAAAATCAAGGTTTTTGTTTTATTATTTTTTGGAATTTCTATTGGATTTGTATTTAAATTGTTCTGGTAGTTTAGCGTTCGGTTGTACAAACAGGCCAGAAAACAACAAGGCCATCTTCTTTCAACCGTATGCTCTGATTAAAATTTTATTGGACTTATTATATTGAGATCTCATTAATATATAATATCGAAAAAAATAATATTTTTACCTTTCATTGATGAAAAGTACCCAATTATCTGTACATTCCTGTATGGCTGTAAAATTGTTATTGAGTGCATTTGAGTGTTTTCCCATCATATGCCTCAGTGACATTTTTTCGGCTAAATTTCCATGCCTTTTTATTATTTTTAATGATCAACTTAATAAACGCTTCCTGGAATTAAGACAAATGTGAATAACATGTCATCTTTATGAACGCTTTCTGGAATATATAATATGAATGATATAAATATGTTTATTCCCATTTGACATGCCTTCTTATTTATGTCCTCTGCTGTAAGTATGTATGTTATTTTATAATTTTCATTTCTGCTTTTCATTTTAATGTATGACTAACAGCTCAATTCTCTTAAAATAAAAAGTACTGTCCCAATTATTATTATTTGAGTATATATATGTAATTCTATTATTTCTAAAAAAATTTATCATTATAAAATATGTACAGCCAGATTCAGTTACATTGGTACCTTATAGAATGAAAAACCATTTAAAGTAAAAAATGTAAACATTGCATGACCTTCATAAATTAAGTACAAATCAATTGTGGAATTTCTTCTAAAAGGATTCGACTATATAGGATTTATATATGCTTATATATCATGAGACACGGCTGTGTAAAGTAAAATTTATGAAAATGTTTATTTTGTGCCATCTTATCCAAATTAATTGAAAACGCATGCAAATAGATAGCGTGCTGTAAAGAAAACATTTGCGAAATTTTTAGTTGTAGTTTTGGATGGTGGGACGCAAAAGATAAAATAATTCATTGAAATAAATACATTTCAGTACATAATATAAACTTAATGAAAGTGATATATTTGACTGCGTATTAGAAAATTAAAAGCAATATTTCAATGTGGAAATATACTTTAATATGCAAAACAAAATAATTGCAGTGGAATTTAAAAACAAATCATTTAGTGTAAATTCACTGCGTTGCTAGAATTTCATATCATTTCTTTTAAAACACATACTTTAATGTTATAAGAGATGTGAATGATGTTAGGTTTAGAAATTTAAAACATTAGTATGTTCTTGACACTCAATGTTTTATTCAGTTTCACTCCCTCTTTAGTTTAACTATTTTTCCGTTTTTATTAAAACCGATGGTTATTAAAATCTAAGTAATTTATTTTCTATTTACTTTTATAATTTTAAGTTAATAAATATTTAAAAACTTATAGTTGATTTAAAATTCATTTTAGCATAAAATATTAATACGATAGCCGAAGCTATCCGTATGCAAATGACATAAGTCTACGTCATCTGCTTGAATTGAATAAGTAGCGTAGCAGAAAAGCAATCGTGTGGTTTTTTTCCGTGTTGATGCAACACCCCCTGTAATAATGCCTCCGAGCTGAACTCCACGTCACGGAAGATCGGCCGATTTCATCCAATCCCCACGATCCAACATGCATCATATGATGTGTTGATTGGATAAAATCGGCCGATCTTCCATGACGTAGAGCTCAGCTCGGAGGCATTATTACAGGAGGTGTTGGTTGATGCCGATGTGAATCCCGGTAATAAAGAAGCTGGCATGAAACGTAGTTTGTATAATTCAGTTTAAATTTTTCCTTGATAACCTCGACAATATTAGCTTGTGTAGAAAGCTGTTGTTTTTCAGATGAGGTTTAAGTAAATATTTTTAGATTAATTCGAGGATGATAGTTATTTTAAAACTGCAAACTTTTAAGCTTCTTTCAGTAATAGTATAGGCTTCAGTAACTACTCTGTACTAATATATCTGCCCTGAAGAATATTAAACGAATCGTCTAAATGTATTATAATTTTTATTTTCGTTTGCCATATTTTTATTTCACTAGATAAATCAATCTAGTTTTTAAATAAATGATTTTATCTAAAAGAAAAACTTGTCATATTTCTTTTTACCTGCTCAATACAGTTTCCACTGGGCTCTATTATTTCAACTCTGCTTAACTTTGAAGCTTTAAGATAATCATGTTAGGGTTATAAACCTGACATATTTGGTTATGGGCCCAGTATTGAGCTGTTTAAGTGAAAGTTTTAAATGACAAAGTTTAATGAAGTGAAGTTTCCTTCCGGTGTATTGGTCCCAAAGTTTTATAAGAATCTTTAAGAAGGGGGGGCCAATACAGTTAACGAAAATGGCAATGATACAGCATAGTATAGAAAAACTCAATGCTACGAATTATTGTAACTGGGCAGTTGATGTGAAGTTTTTATTGCTTGGAAAGAACGCCTGGGATATCGTAATCGGAACTGAGGAAAAGCCGAAGCCATCAGCTGATCCGAAAGAATTAAAAGATTATAATACGAGGTCAAAACTTGCTTTATCGATTTTATACCTCAATACTGAGAAGGACTTTCGTCGGATTATTGAGAAATTAACGGATCCGTCTGAAATATGGAAAAAACTTAAACAACATTTTTACCCTGATAACCGAGCACGCCACATGCAGTTGTGCAGCGAACTGTTTTCATGTAAAATAAAAAGTGGCGAGAAAATTGATATGTATGCTGCTAGACTCATGAGAATAGCTGAACTTTTAGAAGCAATTGATCAGCCAATGAAGGAAGTTTATCTATCATTTCAGTTGCTTCGTTATCTCCCAGAGAAATTTGATAGTATAGTTCAGAGCATACTTAGGTGGACTGATGATAAATTTTTGTTCAAAGATATTTTAGTTGAATTAGTTAGTGAAGAATCAAGGATAGAACTTCGTGATCAAGATAAGTGTGATGAACTTTTCACTGAGAGTTACAGCACACAGTACTCAAGATCTAATGTGACTTGTTTCCGCTGTGGAGTTCCGGGACATATCAGTCGTTTTTGTCAAAATTCAAGGAAAAACTTCGAGCCAAAATCAACTTCGAAAGTGTATCAACGCCGAAAGTCTCCATTTTTCCAGAGGCAAAGTGCTCAATCCCCTCACAGACCATGGCGAGCTAAACCTCAAGAGGCAACTGTATCCACTACCAGTGATTCCAGTCCTGAGAGATCTAACCAGAAAGAACCTGACCATTCCCAGAGAAGAGGCCGTTCCAGACTCCCGAGACGAACCAGAAAGGACTCTAACCAGGTTTTTTTTACTTTTGCTAATTTAAGTAAAAATGTGTGTGACAAAAGCAATTGGCTTTTTGATTCGGCTGCGAGTAATCACTTTTGTGGTGATAAAAATTTGTTTTCTAATTTTAAACCATTGTATAATGAAAGATTAGCTGTTGCAATAGATAATATTGATTTTCCTATTGAAGGAACTGGTGATGTTAAATTACGATTTGGTCAACAAAATATAACATTTTCTAATGTAATGTATTGCTCTAAATTGAGAAAAAATTTAATATCTGCTCCAAAGATGGATATTGCAGGAGCTAAATTTAAGGGGGGGAATGGTAAAATTAAAGTAACTAACAAATATGAACAATTTTTATTTACTGCTAAATTGCATGATGGTATTTATTATTTATTTCCAAAAATTCCATCCAAAGAAATGAAAAATGTTAAATTTGAAGTTTCTAAAACTTCAAGTAAAAGAAACTCTCATGATACAAAAACTGAAGTTTTACATACTCAAAAGGACAGTTTTAATATGTGGCACAGACGTTTTGCTCATGCTAGTCCTAAACTAATTGACAGAACTTGTAAATATGATAGTGTGAGGGGGCTTCCTAAATAAAAAGTTAATGAAACTTCTTGTGAAACTTGTAAACTTAATAAACAAAGACGAATTTCTTTTAAACCACATGGTCAAATAAGGTCTAGACATCCTCTTGAGTTATTACATATGGATGTATGGGGACCATGCAAAATAACTGGCCGAAACGGTCAAAGGTATTTCTTATCAATTATCGATGATTTTTCTCGTAAAGTAACAATATTTCCTATGAAAGCAAAAACTGAGGTATTTAAAAACTTTAGAAATTATGTAACAAGAGCGGAGAGATTTTTAAACTGTCAGGTAAAAGCTATTAGATCAGATAACGGGAAAGAGTTTCAAAATAATAATTTTAAATCTTTTTGTGAGCTGAAAGGCATAAAACATGAATTTACTAACATTTATTCACCGGAACAAAATTCTGTTGCAGAAAGATTTAACCAAACTATTGTTGACGGTATGAGGACAGTTTTAGACGAAAGTGGATTAAATAAAAGTTTTTGGCCAGACGCAGCTTTATACTTTGCGTATACCTGGAACAGAATTTGTCATACTGATTTAGAGAAAACACCGTTTGAGTTGTATGGTGGTTATAAACCTTCAGTAAAGCACTTAAAATCTTTTGGCTCAACAGCATACGTAGGGGTACCCAAACAACTTAGAAACAAACTCGACCGTAAAGCGAAAAAAGGAATTATGATAGGTTACGCCCTTAGTACAAAAGGTTACAGGATATGGCTCCCAGATGAAAATAAAACAATAGAAACAATTAATGTTAAAATTGAAGAACCGATAAATATTGGGGAGCGCAGTGGAGCAGTGATGGGCCGCGAAAATGAAAGTTGGTTATGTTCAGATGAGGGGTCAGATTCAGAAGGCGTGAATAATGCTCATTCAGATGCTATTAATATATATCAGACTTACCCTGATCATTCTGAATCTTCCTCTGACGAGGAAATTAAATCAAGTCGAGATATAATTAAACGAGTCCCCCTCAGAGAGGCTGTATGGTTTAGAACTCTAGTACCCCGTAAAACTAGTGACAGAATCGACGTTTATTATTGTGAATTTGGAAAAACTGAACGTTTAAAATGTCATAAAGATGTTAAAAAATATTGTAAGAAAAATTGTATAATTTATGAACCAAACCTTTTTAATTTCAGTCCGAGGGAAAAATATGTAGGTAAAATTAATGAAAAATCTTGTTCTAGTGCAGAACAAACTTTAAATTCTGATGAAATTAATTCAGATAGTGAACTTGATTCAGATAATGAACTTAATTTGATTAAACCTGATTTAACTAAGAAAAACGATTGACTAGACGTAGATCAAATCCCAACGAGTTTTAAACAGGTCTTAAAATCTCCTTATAAAAATCAGTGGTTGCAGGCTATGAAAGAAGAAATGGATGTTATTCGGGAACGTAATGTATGGCACCTTACTAAATCACCTCCAAATACTAATATTTTAGGATGTAGATGGGTCTTCACTCTTAAACGTAATGAAAGGGGGGAAATAGCTCGTTTTAAAGCTAGACTGGTGGCACAGGGATATAAACAGATAAAAGGAGAAAGTTATGACGATACTTTTAGCCCTGTCGTTAACTTTGGAGTAATACGCTTCTTCTTTTCATTGCTAGTTTCATGTAAAGGATGGACTCATTTACAACTGGATATTAAAGGTGCATATCCTTACGCACCACTCGATGAACATATTTATATATCTCAACCACCGGGTTTCATCGAGATTGGAAAAGAAAAATTCGTTTGTAAATTAAATCGCGCTTTATACGGCCTTCACCAAAGTAGTAGAGCCTGGTTTTTCGAAATGAATAGAATTTTGATCAATATAGGTTTTAACAAATTTTCATGGTGTAACTGTGTTTATATTTTTAACAAGAGAGTAATTTTATTATTGTATGTCGATGACATTGTATTGTTTGCAAAATTTAAAAATCATAGATGAAGTAGCGGACTTATTGAGTAAAAATTTTGATTTAAAAATCTTAGGAAAAACCCGTAAACTATTGGGTGTAGAATTCGAGAAAAATAATGGAAATTTAACTATTCATCAACATTCATATATTAGTGAAATATGTAACAGATTTAAAAATTTCAATTTTCCTATATCATCTCTCCCCATTAGTAAAGGGATAATTTACTCAAAATCTCAGTGTCCTCAAACTAACGCTGAAACAATAGAAATGTCAAAATATCCTTATAGAAGCATTTTAGGTTGCTTATCGTTTCTCTCTAATAGAACTAGACCTGACATATCGTACGTGGTTAATATTTTTGCCCAATTCCAAAGTAATCCTGGCATAATGCATTGGAATGGCCTGTTAAAACTCTTAGGTTATGTTTGTTATACCAAAAATTTAAAGTTAAAACTTGAGTGCAGGAAACCACATATTACTGTTTATTCAGACGCTGATTTTGCGGCCAACAGAGACGATAGGACTTCAATGGGGGGACAGCTGATTTTACTCGATAATTCACCCGTAGCTTGGAGAACGTTTAAGGAAAAATGTATCAGTTTAAGTACTATGGAATCTGAATTCGTAGCCATGACCGAAGCTACAAAAGAACTATTATGGTTCGATAGAATTTTAGAAGAATGCTTTAATTAAAAACTAATACAGGGTACTAAAGAAAAATCTTTACTTTTAGTCGATAACATGGCTGCTATAGATTTCGTGAAGTCTCCCATTGAAAACTATCGTACAAAACACATCGACGTAAAATTATTTTTTATAAGGGATTTGATTTATAAGAACATATTTAATATTAAACATGTTAAAAGTGCAAATAATTGGTCAGACATTTTCACTAAACCGTTAACAAAATACGGGTTATCTCTTTTCATAAGTAGCCTATTTTCATCTACTGAGTAACATGTATATTTTAAGGAGTAAATTTTGAAGAGAAAAGAATTAAGGAAATAAGTTTCTATATATTTTTTTTTTATTTCTAAAGAGAACAGAATGTTTTTATCTTTAATATGAAAGTGCAAATGTATTTCTGAAAGTGTTTATTATATTGCGAAATGCATATACTTGTTTTATATCATATATTGGTTAATTTATGTACATGCCATTGCTTAATTATTTATATTATATCTTCATAGCAAGAAGAATTTTCTGTATAAGTTTGAAATGAAGCATTGCAAAAATTGGACTCTGTTGCTTTGCTCTTGAAATATACTAAAGAAAGAGGATTAGTAGCAAGTCGTTGTTGAATCTGTCAACTTATGTTTTTTTTTACATACAAGTTTTTTTGTTACTCAAATAATATGATGTGGACTTGTAAATTCAGGGCAGGTATATATATATTTTTTTTTCATGGTCTCGGTTGAGTGTCAAGAGGGGGGGGCTTATTGTTAGGTTTAGAAATTTAAAACATTAGTATGTTCTTGACACTCAATGTTTTATTCAGTTTCACTCCCTCTTTAGTTTAACTATTTTTCCGTTTTTATTAAAACCGATGGTTATTAAAATCTAAGTAATTTATTTTCTATTTACTTTTATAATTTTAAGTTAATAAATATTTAAAAACTTATAGTTGATTTAAAATTCATTTTAGCATAAAATATTAATACGATAGCCGAAGCTATCCGTATGCAAATGACATAAGTCTACGTCATCTGCTTGAATTGAATAAGTAGCGTAGCAGAAAAGCAATCGTGTGGTTTTTTTCCGTGTTGATGCCGATGTGAATCCCGGTAATAAAGAAGCTGGCATGAAACGTAGTTTGTATAATTCAGTTTAAATTTTTCCTTGATAACCTCGACAATATTAGCTTGTGTAGAAAGCTGTTGTTTTTCAGATGAGGTTTAAGTAAATATTTTTAGATTAATTCGAGGATGATAGTTATTTTAAAACTGCAAACTTTTAAGCTTCTTTCAGTAATAGTATAGGCTTCAGTAACTACTCTGTACTAATATATCTGCCCTGAAGAATATTAAACGAATCGTCTAAATGTATTATAATTTTTATTTTCGTTTGCCATATTTTTATTTCACTAGATAAATCAATCTAGTTTTTAAATAAATGATTTTATCTAAAAGAAAAACTTGTCATATTTCTTTTTACCTGCTCAATACAGTTTCCACTGGGCTCTATTATTTCAACTCTGCTTAACTTTGAAGCTTTAAGATAATCATGTTAGGGTTATAAACCTGACAAATGAAAAGGTATCGGTAAGTAAATGTTATATATTATTTTATGTTGAAAATAACGTTTACGCTGTAAAAATAAATAAAAGAAAAAAGCAAATTCAAGTAAGAAAATCTATGTAATTTTTAATTAATAGCAAAGCGTCACTAAAAATTTGATATCATTATTTTTAAGACCCGTATTTCTAATTTTTATAGCTATAAAGTACAGTGCTGCGTCACAAACTTTTAACCCGTTAAGGGTTTTTTGTATATATATATATATGTGTAGTGGATCGGCATCCTGTTTCTCCCCCTAACCTTGCTTGCCGCTACCTGGAATCCCAAAGCAGCTGAGTTTCGACGGAGAGAACAGAATATGAGCGGAAGTTCGTACTTGTGACAAGAGACGACGCCACTTCCGGAACAACCGTTTTCATCGTAGAGCGGAGAGCTGACGCAGAGAGAACAGTCGACGAACGGATTACAAGGCATGCATAGCTGACGAATACATCGCTCTTCTTTTTTGAACGATATGTTTGGCCGTGCCGGGGTAAAGTAGGAGACAGCGTACTTTGTGTTTCGAAATAGCTAAAAGCAAAGTAATAAGTAAATTGTTTATGCAACGAACTGAATTATTTTAGACGAAATATTAAATGAACATTGGATCAGCAGAACTATTAGAATTCACAGTAACGTTATCTGTAAATAATTGTAAATACTATTAATTCTTTATTAAATTTTAAATCATTAAGTAATTAATTGAATTAGTAGTTTGTTTTTTGAAGGCCCACACAAGTTGGATATTACATATATATATATATATACATATATACATGTATGTATAAATCATATTACATTTAACTATTTTATTTACATCAGGGTTTAACCTGGCAAAAAAGTTTCTTTAGCATTTTAGCTAAAATGCATAAGCAGTATTTTAGCTTTTTCGAAATTTAATTTAATCCTTTGGATAGTAATGATACTATTGATTTCTTTTTCTTAATTTGGTTATCCTTTATTTTGTTTTCTATTTCTTTTGTTCACTGATGATTTTAACCAAGTATCCATAATTGTGATTTAAGAAACATGAATTTGTTGAAATCTAAACATACAAAGAACTAACACAATATTAGTACTAAGTATTTTTTATCCTTAACTTTGTTTTCTATTCCTTTTGTTCACTGATGATTTTAACCAAGTATCCATAATTCAAATTTAAGAAACATGAATCAGTTTATTGTACGTTTAGATTTCAACAAACGCAATATTAGTACTAAGAATGCATCTATAAGGTAAAGTCTGAAATCCTGAAATTTAATTTTTAAATATTTTTGCATTTAAATTCAACCATTAAATGTAGAAATTAAATCAAAGTATACTAATTAATAACGATTCACGATATTTTCAGTCGTTTTGTAATTTTTGCCAGAAAATATTTGAATAAAAATTAGAAGTGGTTATATAGAGATATTTTATGTAATAATCCAGTTTTACCTTTTTAGCAAAATTCTTGCTGACCTATTTTTACAAAATACAATAATCGTTTAACAAAATGTTAAAAAGGTTAGTGTTTAATGGCAGTTTAAATCCTGACTTGAAGTTAAAATTTCTTATTAAAATATCTATGAATATTTATTATTTTTCTAATACTTAAAATGTTAAAGTTTTTTTTGAAAGAGAAATCAAATTTGATACAAAGATTAAAAAAAAAAAAAATACTTTTAAAAGTGATTTTTGAAATCACAGTTATTAGATTAGAGAAACAATAATTAGGCAAGTTATAATTTATTTGGGTACGAGCAATAGTTTAAAATTAATGGGAAAATATTTCTTCAGAATATAATTAGCTTTTAACATCTAATTGTTTCATTACAAAAGTAACCATCATTCATTCAAATTACCAAGGACCCACCAGAAAGCAAGCGGCTCTGCGCTCAAAGGTGGTAGACATGAAGTGCCGGGTTTGATCACAGGTCACGCCCGTCAACCTAGCCGTTCGGAGTTTGCTGTTATTTTCTTTGAAACTTGCGTATATATGGGCTAGGGGCCCCTAGGAAGACCCTCACAGAGGGCACTTCTTTTCAGGTCTAGGTCCTTAGAGTAGTCAATCAGCCCTCCTCCCAAAACACCAAACACATCAAATTACAAGACTGCTTGAAAAAGCAGTCTTTACGGTATAGGTAATTTTGACCTAAAATAATTTTATTTTCATGTATCTAAAAATTGTGATCAGAACTAAGATCTATAATATAAACAAATAAAATTATTTTATAATTCTTCATCTTTACATTAGCCAACCCGAGCCTATATTTTACCCGACAAAGGCTTTTTTCAGTTTTCATTCTGATATAAAAGCATTTTCTATCTATGTAACCTGAAATAAAGCATAATAAAATATTTCTCTATAATACAGGGTATAGTTGCAATGAAATGCTGGCACACCTTGTAAAGCATAGACATTCGTGTATGAGTATGCATGCCATACAATAAAGTCTTGCATCACTGATACATTATCAATGCTTAAAGACACAAACATTGTTATCGAAACTGCTAAAAGTTGGCAGAAAACAGATTTTTATTTTTGTTTTCAATGATTTATTTATTTTTGTTTTTACATAGTGTTTGGCCTTGATTGATATTTCTGTTTTTACTTTGGGCCAGACTTATTTTTATGTTGATTGATTATTATGATTAGATATACATGCAAAATATCTGTTCCTAACATGCCTTGAAAATTTGTGTTGTAAAGTATTTGGAGATGAGCAATTGATTACACAAACTTTTGGAAGTGTAAAATTACTTTTTTTTTGGGGGGGGGGGAGGGGGGTCGAGTTAAAAAGTATATTTACAGCCTTGAAAATTTAGATTTTAAAAATTTTTAGAGTAAGTACACAATCAAACAGACCTGACAGAAGTTATCTAAGTTTCTCGGATATAGGTTTTATTATATCTTTATATTATGCAATTTATCTATTGTTATTTATTTTCAATCTTTCCAAAACTTAAGTCAGGTAAGGGAGAAAACAATTATCCGCATGGCTATCATGAACATGCATACTTACTGACAGCAGAGAACAGACCAGATGATATAGAATATGAGAAAAATCAACTGTCACAACTTCATTTGGAATTCAAGAAGATGATGAAGACATAAAAATTTAGCCGGAGCAATGTCACTGACGCATGAGATATAAAAACACTCACATGCACTCAATAACAATTCTGCAGCCATTTAAAAGAGAAAAAAATCTAGATTCTGAAAGAGAAGTTTTTATTTGTTTATTTATTTTATTCAGGATTCAAAAAAAAAAGTTTTATACACATGTTTCAATAAAAAAAGATAACATGATATAGAATACTCCCATGAGTGATTATGAATTCGTTAAAAAACACTTGAAATTTTAGCGAGAAAAACTTTTCAGATGTGGAGAGAATATATAATTTAATGTGAGCAGGTTCAATACTCTGATTTTAAAAATATGTAATTTTATTTAGGCTAAGCAGTCATATGAAATTAATATGCAATCATAAAATAATAATAAAAATAGTTATAATTCATTAATTATAATATCTATTAAAGCTATTTTATTATAACGATACTCTAATATGATCAAGATAAATAAAACCATGCAAAATTATGATCTTGTTTGTAAAATTATAACCTGATGCAAACTATTGGATAGATCAATTAATAAAACTTCAAAGGGTGTTTACGATTATTTTAAGAGCTTTGAGTTAGGCTAATCCAGTTCTGAAACATAATAAAAAATGAATTCCAATTTTATTCCAAAAATTCCCCCTTAAAAAAAAAAAAAAAAAAAATATCACGCAAATAAAATCAATATTGCATACAAACATGTGCTTCAGAATTTAAGGATTATTTTAAAAGTAAAAATCGAAAATTACTCGAGACCACGATCAGAACGATCTCCAACACATTAACATTAAATTTAACTTTGGCTCAAATGTCACAAATTATAGAAATATTTTCAATTAAGCATTTTTCAACACAAACAAATGTATGTATAGTGTAACCACGTTTCTTACGCCTAGCAGTGAGGGCGAGTCGAAAATCTTGGAAGGTTTCCAAGTTGACCAACAGGTTTGAATTTAGTAAACATCTAGTCATTCGGTATTCCCTTATCGCTTATTTTCTCTCAACGAAAAGCTTGTCTCCCCTATTTTACTAGTGGACTCGTTGAATCCGCACTTGCGCAGAGGTTTCCATGGCCGCAAGAAATGTAGTCAAAGAGTATTTCTATTACGATACGAGCGGCAATGTTTTGAGACAGATAGGGGGAGTGGCTCGGCTTCATCCCGGTAGCGTTGAGTAGTAGAAGAAGGCCCACTCCATATATTAAACCCACGGAGTAATATTAATAGGAGTTGAAGGTCCAATGGGAGAAAGCTACGAAACTGTGATCTAAATTTTTGGTAAATATTGAGGGCGCCACTTGTCATTCCTCCCTACCTCGGCGCGGATATACTGTGTTTTCAATAGAATTTTGCTGGAGTACATTTAAAATTTTTTATTTTAAGCAATTTAATTTCTTTGTAAGTTCTTAAAACTGCATAATTCAGATGTTTCAAATAAATGCTTCGTTCCTAGTTGTAAAACAGGCTATGATAGTGATAAGAAAAGAAAAATAATCTGGTGTGAAACAACCACACGACTTCCATTACCCACTATTACACGTATTATATGCATTTTTGAAAGATAATGTGATCAGAAAGCATAAAAGTGACCTAAAGAGAAAATCGTTAGAGCCGTTTTTGGGATACCAACTTTTACAAAAAAATCAATTATTGACCGGAAAACAATAATTACATACAAAAGGATATTTAAAAGTGAGTTAATAGGGCGAGTTTGAAAAAAAATCCGTACAGCCGTTTTCAAAGGAACGCGCTTGGAAGACCTGAAATTGAGCTATTTATACAGGACGCCTATCAATTTTTCTGAACTAACCAACTATATCATTCGAAAGGACATCTAATAGAGTGTTTATATAGAAAATTTGAAGAAAATCGTTAGAGCCGTTTCTGAGATACGGACTTACGGTCCCACTTCCGGTTTCCGATGTCCCACTTCCGGTTAAACTCAATTATTGACAGGTAAAACATAGCATCAAATAAAGATAATAGAATGCATAAAATAACTTTACTTAATGCTTCCTTTTGGGTCAGATGTCTTCATTTTTTCTTTGTTTAATATCCTGCCGAATTGTGTGGTAACTTCAACATTATTTCATGACTCTTAAAAAAACACGATTATTTAATAAATTTATGTACATGTATTTACAATTTAGTTGACTATATAAAGTATATTACAATTCTTTCATACGCCATTTCAGCGTTCTATCCTTTTCGAACACAATTCTCAATCTACCTCAAAAGAAAAACAAAAACGTGGCTGTTGCCAACACAAAAAAAGAAATAAACAGTAATAAAATAAAGAGTTCGAATAAGTCTTTCAGTTCATAAAGTTTATAGATTGAGAAAGTTCGGTTTCGTAACATCCTCCCCACCTTGAGCAGGGAAGGACATACGACATGCTCAATCTGGATCGTTATTGTCCACACCAAGGCGTTGCACTGGTTGCACTAAGCGACCATATCGAGTTTGCTGTTGAAGTTTAGAGCGGCTTTCATCATGAAGTTCCAAGGGGCACAAACGTTGACATGGACGTAGCAGTTCACCATTTTTAGTTTTCAGTCTTGCTACACGAAACTGTCCATCTCTACCTTTATACAATTTTAACACTTTAGCCATAGGCCACTGAAGACGTTTTAGATTATCATCCTGAATTAGCACTAAATCACCTTCTTTAAATGTGGTAGATTTTTTTTACCGAAGCAAATTCTCGAAGTGTTCCTAAATATTCATTACGGAATCTTTGTCGAAGATCTTCTCTTAACTTTTGCCTATAGGCATATCTCTTTTTGAACTTCACTTTATCAATCAAGTCTAAATCTGGAACTCCTATTTCACGTATGTCCTTTAAGAACATTTCTGGGGTGAGAGGTATTAAGTCATTTGGATCTTCCGACATGTGTGTGAGAGGTCGCGCATTTACTATACTTTCTGCATCACAAATCAAGGTATATAGCTCTTCATAGTCAAGCTGTGCTTTTCCAAGAGTTCTCTTCAAAATAGCTTTTATAATTCTAATCAAACGTTCCCAAAAGCCTCCCCACCACGGAGCTGATGGGGGGTTGAACTTCCAGTTAATTTTTCTAACAGTTGCGTAATCTTCAATTTGTTTCCAATCTATAGATCTTAATTCTTTACTAGCTGCAACTAGATTTGTTCCATTGTCACTGTATACAGTGTGTGGTCGGCCTCTTCTCCCTACAAAGCGTCTTAACGTTTGAAGGAAGTTTTCTGTTGATAGGGATGTTGCTAATTCTAAATGTACACATCGGTAAATGGCACAAGTATACAAAACTATCCAGCATTTCTGTCCATCTTTTAAAAACAAAGGACCGAATAGATCGATTCCAACAATTTCAAATACCCTAGCATCTCTTACTCTATCTTCTGGAAGTGGAGCACTCAGAACTTCTGCTGGTTTTGAGGAGAATCTTTTGCACTGAATGCATCTTTGTAGAATTTTCCTAATTGTTCTTCTGCATCTAATTATCCAGAATTCTTCTCTTAAACTTGATATGGGAATCTGAACTCCTGCATGATCCATTTCTTTGTGCTTTTCTTCAATTATTCTGGATGTTATATTGTGATCTGCTGGTAAGACAATTGGATATCTGAAATTAAGTGAGTCTTCTCTCATTGAAATTCTGGTACGGACTCTAATTAATTCTTTCTCGTCAATAAGTGTCGGAAAGTTAAATTTTTTCTTAGCTTGATTAGAAAAACATTTCTTTTGTGCATATTTTAGCACTGCATATTCCGCTTTATTAAGTTCTTCGACTTTTAAGTAAAAGCGGTCGATAATAAGCGGTTTTCTTTTAATTTCTTTGCATTTTCACAAAATCTAAGAATCCAAGCTGTAACTTTTAGCATTTTTTGGTATGAGGAACAATTTTCATAAAGATCAAATTCTTGAGAGGAAACATCAATTGCTGTTGCAACTGTTTTTCTTTTTTCTGAGTATATAACTTCATCATCAGGAAGAATGTCACTTTTAGGCCAAAATTCGGGCATCTTCTTTAACCACTCAGATCCGTTCCACCACTGGGACTTCGTTAAGGTATCTGGGGAGCATCCTCTGGAGGGTAAGTCAGCTGGATTAAGATGACCAGGAACATGATGCCAATCATCGACATTCGTCAATTTTCTAATTTCTGTTACTCTATTCTGTACAAAAGTAGCCCAACCACCGTCATTTTTTATCCAATATAAAGCATTCTTAGCATCCGACCAATAGAAGGTTTTGAGATTATCTATTTTCATTTCATCGATAATCGTACAGGCTAGTCTTGCGCCAATTAAACAAGCAAGTAACTCTAATCGCGGGATCGTAACTTCTTTTAAGGGAGTCACTCTTGTTTTCGCTTGAATTAGCTGACAAGACACATTTTCACCATTCTGTACTCTTAAGAATATGCATGTGGCATAAGCAACTTTGCTACTGTCGCAAAAAACATGAAACTGTTTTTCACTGTCACTTAAGTCGAATTCGGAAAATCTACGAGGGATCTTTATATTTCTTAACAATTCCAGTTGTTCTTTCCATTTTCTAAAGGATTTTGTCATTTCTTCTGTCAATGGAGAATCCCAATTAAACTTTTCTTTCCAACATTTTTGCAGAATCAATTTTGGCATCAAAGTGGCTGGACTTGTATAACCGATGGGATCAAATATTTTATTAACCACAGAAAGAACTGATCTCTTTGTAATTGATTTAGGTTCTTCTTTATCATTAGATGAATTCATCAATCGTATTGTGTCATCTTTCTTATTCCAGATCAGCCCCAAAATTGCTATATCAGAATTTTCTTCAGATTCTATCTCCATGTCATTAAGAAAATCTTCGTCTAGTAAGTCTTCATCAATTTGTGTATACTTCCAACCTCGAAGATCAAACTGAGCTGATGCCAAAATTTGTCTTGAAGTTTTTATGAATTCTCGCAATTCTTCTGTACTGTTTAGACTGGAAATACAGTTATCGACATAAAATGACATTTTCAGTCTGTTGGCTATCTCTTTGTAAGGCTCTTCGATTTTGTCAAATAAATGATTTAAAGTAGCAGCTAATAAGAATGGAGAAGCATTTAGTCCAAAGACAACGCGACAGTGTTGGTATACTTGTAACTTATTAGAATCACCATTTTCGAACCACAAAAATTTGACAAAGTTCTGATCATTCTTGTTCAAACCAATCTGGCAAAATGCTTTTTTGATGTCGGCACTTATTCCTATTCTTCCTTTTCTAAATCTATGTAAAATTGCAGGTATTAATTCGATTAAATTTGGACCTTTTGCGAGACAGTCATTTAACGAATAGGAAAATTTCTCTTTAGCTGAAGCGTCGAAGACAGGACGCACAGGTGTTGTGGCATGTTGCCTTATTACAGCTCTGTGAGGCAAAAAATGGCCACTATCGCCTAAATCAGATATTTTCTTGATTATACCTTCATGTAGCCAGTCATTAAATACATTTTGGTATTTCTCTAAATTTCCAGAAGTTTTCAATGATCTCAATGTTGATAATAATCTTTTTTCTGCTATTTTGCGATTTGAGGGTATTGGAGGATGATCTTTAAGCCATGGAAGAGAAACAACGTACCTCCCGTTCGAATCCCGTTTAACTGTTGAATTAAATAAATCTAGAGTTTCTTTATTTAGATCATCTCTTTTTTTACTTTCTACGGAATCCCTTATGCCCAAAAGATCTAACTCCCATAAATCACTGATTTTTTCATTTTTGATTCTAGAAAATAAAGAGACAACAAGCATAGAGCTATCGCTATTACAATTAGTTTCAGTAATTTTACCCATTAGGGTCCATCCCAGTAAAGTTTCTACAGCAGCTAACCCACTAGATAACATTATATGATTACCCGTCAAAAGTTTTCCATAAATATCTGCACCAATTAGTATATCAATATTGTTATTTCTGTCAAGAGTTTTATTGAAACATTCAACATCTGAAAATATTATCCCATACTGTTCAGCTTCCCTTACCCATGGGCCATTTCTAATTTTAGGAACATCAGAACAGATTACTTCCTGGTCATAGACCTCAAAATTACACATATAATCTTCAGAGAGAGAACTTATATGTATTCTGTAACTATTATGTGTCCTAGTTTCTTCAACGCCTCCGAAAAGGCTGTGTGTCATTTTCTCGTGTCCTAATACATCGTAACCCATTTTAGAAATAATTTCTTTAGTTGCGTAACTACGCATTGATCCTGTCTGTATCAAAAATTACCCTACAAGGTATTTCTTTCTTACCATTCCTTAATTTAACAGTCACAGTTTGTAACAAAACATCTTTCATATGTGTTCTATTCCCCAGTACTTTATTATTAATAACCTCGCTTTCTTTAGAAACGGGTTTCTTATCCTCAACTTGGCTAACTGTTTTAGATTCCGAACACATAATTTTTAAATGTCTTCTATTACACACTTCGCATTTTATCTGACTTCTACAAAATTTCGCAGTATGCCGCCGTTTTAAGCATATAAAACAAAATCCATGTTTCATTAAAAAATCTTTCTTTCTCTGTAATGGATAACTAGAAAAAACCTTACATTCAGTTAAAACATGTTTTTCCCCATTACAAGCGAAACACAAATTAGAATTTTTATCTGTTTCATTTAACAAATTAGAAGCAGTTGGGTATTTAGAAATATTCTTATTATTTAGAAGCTTTTCGTTTTTTGCACTTTGGAAGGAAGAATACGATTGAGAACTAAATTCTCTTTCGCGACTATCTTTTGTCAAAAACTGAGCTTTTTCCCTGTAAGTTACTTCAGTTTTCAAAATATCAAGAACCCTTGAAACATCCCAATTTTCATCTAAATCGCATTGTTTTGCAATTTCCAAAACAATATCCTGAGGTAATAATTTAATCAGTATTGGACAGAGTAATGAACCACAATTATCAGATTTTATTTCCAACGCATCCAAATTTCTAATCTCAGTCTGACAAGTATCCAACAATTTCCTTAGAGCAACTATATCATTTGATTTTTTAACAGGAGTTAAATTCAGAAATTTATTTAAATGAGAATTTATAACTACCGTTTTTTTCCCAAATCTTTCTTTTAAAGTTTCAATTGCAGCCTGATAGTTATTATTCGTTAAGCTAAAACCTTTTATTGCATCGGACCCCACACCTGTCAAATAACTGCGAAGGTAATTAAATTTATCAACATTAGAAATTGCTCAATTTTTATTTATTGCTGAATCAAATTGATCATAAAATCTCTGCCAATCAGACGGATCGCCGCTGTATTTTTCTATAGTAAGACGAGGAAGAGTTACGTAAGGGGATTCGAACGGGCGAACTATTGCACTCTCTTCTATCTTATTATTTTGCATTAAAATAGGAACAAGCGGTTTTTCCAACTTAGAAAGTGCTTTTTTAACTTTGGTTTTATTTATGACAATACTCGTATTGTATTCATCACATTTTAGTACCTCAGACTCAACTTCTTTTACGTCAGTAATATTCGAAAATATCTGAGAATCTAAATTATTTATTTCTTTTTCTTTAAGATCTAATTCGGCAAGTAATTCTTCAAGGTCATCTTCAGTATAATTCTTTTCAAGTAATTTCGTTTCAATTTTCTTAAATAACTTTGTCGTCTGCGTTCTAACTGTAGAACGTTTAGCTTTAATTACTGCATCCATAATATGTAAAAAGAGTAGCAAGTTCTATAACTTATGTTAATTTCTGTAATAATATACTCGGTACCCTTTATTACATTCAATTTTACAATTAAAATTTCTTTGCAGTAAATCAAACTAGCAACAGAAACAAATCACTTAAAATAAATTATCTGTTCATATTAAAACGATCATTATTTTTTTCTTTCTTTAAATCGAAATTCTTGCGTAATTTCTTTATCATTTTTATTCTAAACATAATTATGCAATATCAAATTAAAATGAGAAACATCTGGTCGTCTGTTCGGGCGCCAGATAAAACATAGCATCAAATAAAGATAATAGAATGCATAAAATAACTTTACTTAATGCTTCCTTTTGGGTCAGATGTCTTCATTTTTTCTTGGTTTAATATCCTGCCGAATTGTGTGGTAACTTCAACATTATTTCATGACTCTTAAAAAAACACGATTATTTAATAAATTTATGTACATGTATTTACAATTTAGTTGACTATATAAAGTATATTACAATTCTTTCATACGCCATTTCAGTTCAGCGTTCTATCCTTTTCGAACACAATTCTCAATCTACCTCAAAAGAAAAACAAAAACGTGGCTATTGCCAATACAAAAAAAGAAATAAACAGTAATAAAATAAAGAGTTCGAATAAGTCTTTCAGTTCATAAAGCTTATGGATTGAGAAAGTTCGGTTTCGTAACAACAGGAAAACAATAATTACATACAAAAGCATATTTAAAAGTGAGTTAAAATGGCGAGTTTGAAAAAAAACCGTACAACCGTTTTTAAAGGAACGCCTTTGCGAGGCCTGAAATTGAGCTATTTATACAGGACGCCTATCAATTTTTCTGAACTAACCAACTATATCATTCGAAAGGACATCTAATAGAGTGTTTATATAGCAAGTTTGAAGAAAATCGTTAGAGCCGTTTTTGAGATACGGACTTACGGTCCCACTTCCGGTTTTTCAATTTTCACCAAAATTTGGAAATTTCATCTGTACACCAGACGTATTTCAATTCTAAAGTTTCGTAGCTCTATCTTTATTAGTTTCTGAGCTATAATAGCCAGAAAATTCTCCACATACATACATACACACACACATACATACATACACACTGACCAATTGCCAAAAACCACTTTTTTGGATTCATGGGACCTTGAAACGTGTAAATCAGGTGAAAACCCGATATCGAATTTTCAGACCGAATACAATACTTCCATTACCTACGGTAGTAGGGTAATGGAAGTAAAAAAGGCCGTAGGAGAGAAATAAAGTCCGAGTTCGTGTTTTCTGCACCTAAAGTAAGTTAATTTTTTTTCTTTACAAAATTTCATCCATTCTCCTTCCTCCCAATTGTCGTTGTTCTTCAGCTCAGTGGTTTTAGCTAGCTTTGGTTCATAAGAATCGTCATTTTTTAAAAGCTTTCTTTCAAAGTAAAATTAGTATAAAATGGCTCTTAAAAAAAACATGTTGGTTAGAATACTCTATGTAATGAAATTTGCTTTCAATCGAAATTTTTTCAGCTTGATATTATTTTTAAAAAAATTATTAAAACGAGACATTTCCCCATTGAATAACATTGCGGAAGCTGGAGAGAAGGAAGGATTGCACGCTGGCGCCATCTGTAAACATTAGAAAACAACATCACAAAATTTCAGCGTTACCTTCTTCTCCTGTGATTAAACTTACTACGTGATTAAACCTCCTTGGCTAGCACTGATATCAAGGAGCGTCGCGGCGTCAGAAACGTTGACGTAGCTTCTTGTGTTCTTGAAAACGAGGGCTTTAGTCAGTCTAAGAACGTGATTCGACAAGGATTTATTTAACAAAATAGTATTAAGTGTATTTTTTTGACATCGGAATTATTAGCTAATGCTCGGATATTTTTGTTGCCGACTGTAAGTGTACTTCTCTAAATAGGAATTATTGCTAGCGCTCGAATAATTTTGCTGCCCACTGTACTAGTATAATGATAATGTGTATGGCAACGGAAGTGTCTGTCGGCAGGTGATAGGATCGCGATCGAGTAAAGCGTTTGTTGAATGGTGTGTTTCTGTTTGTGTATAGTGTTTTGTAAAAACTATGTATTTCGTAAAATTCTTCTGTTTGAACTTTTACTAAAATTATTGGTTTTGATATTTGAAATATCAATTGACTAATCTTGCTAAAAACCGAAAGTTGTTTATGTATTGCTTATAGTTTCTATAATTTATAAATAATTGAAGAAATACTTAAAACCTGTAAATTTATTATTGTGATTTTAAAAAGTAGATTAATGTGTGCCTACAGCTGTGAATCGTTTAAATATAAATTGTTTTATTTCTGTGTATTTACACTGAGCGTAACAATGATCAGTAGTTTTAGTTTTTCGAAGACATCTTCATTTGTATTCTTTTAGAAAGAGTTATAAATGTTCTTGTGGAGCTATAAATCTTACAAAGTAACTCAACCCCAATGGCTGAAATTTCGACCTCAATAATAAAAACAATTTCCGTATTAAGAACAGCTCAGAAATTTGGACTTTTTCCAAGTTTTTTTACTCGAATTATTTATTGAAAGGAAAACACTTTTTTTTTTTTTTTAAATTTTCGAAGAAAAATGCCAAACTTGATGGAAAACAGTGTTACTTAGGTGAGTTTCTTTTCATTACTTATTCTATCCCGTTTACTATTCATCTTTTATATTTTCTTTACTTTTTCAATAACCATATTATGACTTTTTTTTAAATCAGGAAATTAAAAAGAAAAATATATTGGAAAAAAAAATTATGGGATACAGTTATAAATATTTTTGTATTTAGCCGAGTAAATGCAAATTTATTAGAATTATTTTTAAAAATACTGTGTGAAATCATTTTTAATCTTATGTTTTTATTTATATGTAAATGTTTATACATTTCACTTTTAAACCTTTGATACATGGATGTTTATACGCCTAAAAAGAATCTTAACTTTTTTTTTTTTTTTTTTATAAGTCTACAAAACATTTAAATAGCTTTAACTATCCTCCATTCATCATAACACAATTGGAAAATTCTATAATTTCTTTGAATTTATAAGCTGTACAATACAAATACTTAGATTACTTCTTAAAGTTACTGTTGAAAAAAATTTTTTGGTAGTATTGGAGTTCAGTATTGAAGATAGAAATAGTAGACTATCCCTACAATCTAATTGTATCTTTTAGAATAAGTAACTTTTAGTCTGTTAAAAGCAAATGAAATCACTGCAGTTCCATGTTTTGGTCTGAATCTAATTTTGGAGTTATTATATCTCAACTTGTTGAGCCGGTTACGGACTATTCGACTCTATTCCATGTCGTTGTTTCAGTCTCTATTCTTTTCGATCGTGATCATAGATCACTAGTCTGATACTTCAATGTTATATATAAATCATCTTGTGATGTATTATGTCTCGTTAATGTACAATATGTTGGGGAAAATTTACTTTCGGCTGTTCCATGGCGATTTTTTTCAGAAATCGCCAAGATGTTTGTAGTCTCGCATCATGTTCCGAATTATATCAATCACACGATATAAATGCACAAAATTCCCAATTGCAGGAATAAGTATAAGTAATATGCACGTTTGTACGCTTTGCATACATGAAAATCAGGAAAAACATAACTGAATAGCCCAATAAATAAAGATTTTGCCACGAAGAAATTTTAAGGAAAAACTGAGTTAGTGAAATTAACCCGTGGATGTGTCTCAACTCCCTTTTCGAAAAGTTTTCTTTTACCAGCATTAAAATTTCTTGAAACTACATTTTTAGGTTTTTGAAAAGTCTCTAAGAGGTAAAGCAGCAAAACAATTTAAATTATAATGACCATTGTGGCCACATCTAAAGCATTTAACATTTTTCTTAAGAAACTTATTACTAAAATTAATTTTGGGGAACAAGTAGAGGTCAAGAGTCGCAGTCAACACTCGCCACGTGGCGACCTAATTTGAAAAAGTGGCTATCCAAAAAAATTGCTGTAATCGCCAATCAGACTTGCGATTTTTTCGCGATTTCGCGGAAATCTGGGATTTCTTACCCCTAATTCGCGGAATTTTGCAAATGAACTTCTGCTTTTAAAAAAAATTGCGGATATTGTCCGTTTTAAAAAAAGAAACCCCATTAACAATCGACGATTAAATTCGCTACAAAAGCCATCCAATTCATAATCTTTCTCCATCCACAACATAAATGTCAATATTCATTTAAAACTTGCTTAGTGAGATTCTAGAACCTATAAAGAAATAGAATTGTTAAATATTTCTAGCTCATGTAATTATTCCCCCCTCCCCCCATTTTCTTATCTCCAACTAGTGATCGGCGATCAGATGTTCTGCAGAATTCTTTTGTTTCCCAGTCTTTCTCCATTCACAACATAAATGTCAATATTAATTTTAAACTTGGTTTGTTAGATTCTAGAAGTAGAACTGAAAGAGTTTAATATTTCCTACCCATGTAATTAATTTGTACTCCCCCCCCCCCCTCCCCCCCCCACACACACACACAACTCCAGATAGTGATCAGTGATTAATTCTAGAAAGAATCAAGAGATAGAAGTGCTCAATATTTCTTACATATGTAATTATTTTTAAACTTCATTATTGAACTTGATAAATCTACTTATTTTTTCTCAATTAAATTAAATATTTATATTTAATATCCATTCCAAATGTTTAAACAAGGGAAATATGTAGACTAAATTTTTCAGGTAGGAAAATTTTTTTCTAAATCAATTTAAGAAAATTGGTACTCAGTTGGTTTTATGCATATTAGAAACTGATAATTAACTACTGTAGCTTTTTTAAATATGTATGATTAATGTACATAAATAAAAATCATATTTTATATTTGTTTGATATATATATTTTTTTCTTGTTGACATGGAATTTTAATAAGGTTTTATGTGGATATAAAACTTATTGCAATAATATTAAAGAATTGTTTTGTACCAATGAAAAAAATCCTGAAATTTTTAATGTAGATAGAAAGCTCTCTCTCTCTCTATATATATATATATAAACTGTTTAGGTTGTTAATTTATTAAAAGTGACATTATCAATGTTCAATTAATTAACAGATGCTGTATAATCCACCGGTTGGCGCGATTTTTTCAAAATGGCGTCGGAATCACGCCAAAATGCCGTTTTCCAGAATCGACGCCATTTTTTATCACCCGTGATTACCGAAGTATTTTTTTTTAACCACAACATAAATTTCAACCAAAAATAATGGTTTAAAAATGCAATTGTAATACAAAATACGTGAACTTACAGGTTTTCTTTTTTTTTTTTTTCCCATGAAATATATGAATTTCAAACTAATATTTGCATAAATATCATGAAATTCTGGGAAAAAAAAGGGTGAAATCGCGTATTTTGTATTACAGTTGCATTTTTTTACCCTTATTTTTTCTTCAAATTTATGAAGAGGTTTGAAAAAAAAACTCCTGAAATCACGGATGATAAACTACATCGATTTTGAAAAACGCTATTAATAATAAAAAAAAAGGTCAACTTAATTATAAAATAACTCAAATAAAAAAATAAAATAAAAATATGAAAAATATCTTAACAATAAAATATCATAAAGAAAGGAAAAAAAGAAAAATTTATCCCGTCTTTATGAAAAATAATTTGAATTAAAAAAAATATCTTTACAAAATATACAAAATTTACCAAACAAAATTTACATTCAAACACATAACAAAATTATGCAAATTATTTTAGTTTATCAGGGGGGGGGAGACTTCCCCCCCTGAACCCCCCCCCCCCTTTGTTTTAAACATTAAAATTTAATAGTAATTATGCAACTTATTTTAGTTTTTCAGGGGGGAGACCCCCCCCTGAACCCCCCCTTGTCTAAAACATTAAAATATAATTTATATAATAATGAAAAAAAAAAAAATATCGTGTATCAATCAAAATTTATTTTAAATTTAACAAAAAAAAAAAATATATGTAGGCCTATTAGATGTAAATATTAAGCCAGGCAAACAAATAAACTTATCTTGAAAATTCTTAATCCATTTGGATAAAGCCATAATAAATAATAATCAAACCAAAATAATAAACAATAACATCAAAAAGAAAACATACACAATAAAATAAAAAAGAATTATCCACCACCACCTGCTCCAAAACAAAACAGCTCAAAAAACCGTGCTACACGTACAAAATCCTAGCAGCAAATGAATCCAAGCGCTGACGGAACGGTAACCCTATTGGCAGAAACACAGGAGTTGCCACAAATAAAAACGTGCCACATTTGGCGAAAACTCGCTTCACTTGGCGATGAAAAACGAACTTGGCGACGGTGGATTATACAGCATCTGCGCCAACCAAACAATCATGTTAGCAAAAAATTTTCAGCTAATTTCTAATTTTAGCAATTGCATGTCTGTTAATATAATTAAATCTCGGATAATATGCTAAAAAAGATTTTTTGCCCCCCCCCCCTTTCCCCAGACTCAAAATAATTTTGCTTTCTTCTAATGTTAATCACATCTATTTTCTATATGGCGATGTCACACTAGGTAAAATTTATTAAATGAATCAAATTTTTGTATTTCTCTTTCAGTAAGACAAAGTAAATATTCTTGCAAAACATGAATTGTGTATGAGAAATAACATTATTTTGTTAGAGTGTCATCATTATAGCCTGCTGTTTTCTATATCAAAATGAAATTAATACTTAACTACGAAAGTCCATATATTTTTCCTCATTACTAAAACTTTAAATCTTCTTTCTAATACTGTAGTTATTAATAGCATTTAAAAGTTGCATTATATGCTACTCTAACTACCGTATATGTTTATAAAACTCACTTTTAAAATACTAATAAGGATAAAATCATAAACACTCAAAGGAAATTCAAACGAGATCATACCTTCTCTCAAAAGTTGAATCATTTTACAATGATTTGATTTCTCAGACAATTTTGTCTTTTTCCCACCTGCTTTCATTTCAGATATTGAAAATTTTAAGCTCTAGAAGTATGAAAGTTTTTTAAAAAATTTATTTTTAAACAATATTTAAAGTGCATAATTTTTTTCTTTAATTATTATTAAAATTATACAATAAAGGCCACTATTTCTTAATTTTCCGACCATATCATATGCGTTTTATGCTTTTATACGTATATAGATATATATATTTTTTAATTATGTGTGTGAATATCAGGTATAACGTCGACTCGCGAGTGGCCACTGGTCACTTACAAAAATTGACAAGTCTTGTCCTCTAGGAACAAGTTACGATTTGGACTTCAATACTAAGTTTAGAGTTATTAAATTCAAGATCTCGCATTTCTAGGCGGGTCTCTTCAGCGATTAAATGAGAAACAATCTCATTAAAAGAGAAATTTTTATGATCCACTCTTAATAAAAATTGTATAACTGATTGAAATTTATCTGGTACAGGGAAGATATTTTTCCGACTTTCCAGTTATCTGGGATTATATTTTCAGCAACTAAATTCCAATGCATTAAAAAAAAAATTATTTATTTTTTTAATAATAATGGTTTAACATTGTAATCTGAAAGAATTAAATGTAAAAGAAATATTTAATTAATAATAATTCCATTTAATTTTGTTATATTTATTTAAAAGTAGTATTTAAATATTTAGCAAGGGGTGTAAGTTAAAGGTCATAATGGACAATATAAACTGAAAAAATAGCTTTTAGTTCTGAAAAATGTCGAAAGATGGCACCACTATGCAATATTATAAAGGTGACAATTTTATTTATTTGGAAAGGGTTAGGTGAAATGGGAATAATTGGCCCTGTGCTGAATTTATTCTTATTTTATTTATTCACTTATTTATTGGGGGGATGGAGGTGATAATTAAAATCAAATAACTTAAAAAAAAAAAAAAAAAATATGAATATTCTGCACTTTCATAGACATAAAAAAAAAAAAAAAAACTCCATAAGAAATAAAAAGATAAGCCTCTAAAATCATGTCATAATTTTTTAATCTTTAAAAATATTCAATGTTTTAAAATCATTGGCTAATCATATTTAAAAATACTTGGATTTGGGCAGATTTTGATTTTTATGGAAAATTAAGTTTCAAAGATTTTTTTATTTTCCCTTTTTCTCATTTTAAATTTTGATTAATAATTTATCTTGATTAAAAATTATATTAATACTTTCATTCAAAAAAAAAAAAAAAAAGAGAGAGAGAGAGGTTAATTAAGTATTTAAATTTGATTAATTGATAAAAAATATTAATTTTTGATTTAAAATATTTATTTTAAATAAGAACCATATGCAATAATTCTGATTAATGAGACTTGCTTTGATGAGCAACCAGTTATCCAGAATAATCTTGAAAAACCCATTCCAGGTAATTGGTTCCCTATTGTATGTTACTGAGCAGATGTTTTTGCTTGGTATTATTTTATAAATGCTTTGTTTTTCCAAAAAAAATTTGGAAAAAGTTTGTTCATCTCCGAATTGAATTTTGTGAAGGGTCCGTTTTTTTTAGCCTGGAATTTTGTGAAAGTTCCGTAAACGGATCCAGTTTTCCCCCTAGATTATTTCTACAGCAGACCAGTATATAGACAGCATTTCTACAGCATATAGACCCTTGATTATTTCTACAGCAGACGGAGGCCCCTACCAGTAGCTGAGTAGTTCTGCTCTCAAGACTAGTAGATGGGAAGTCAAGTCAAGTCAACGATGTGCTTCGGAGTACCTGCATTTGGTCGCAACCAATGCTTACCTCCAACGAAAAATGAGAAAAACATAAAACTAATTTTCCATAAAATAATTAAAAGCCAAAGGGATGAATTTAGAATTTTGATCTCTGAATAAATCTCCGCGTGAGCAGAGACCAATCAGAGTGAAGCACCAGGAGTTAAAAAAAAAAAAAAAAAAATTAAAATAAATAATAAATAAATAACTCTTTGAAAAAACCTAAGTGCAACAGTGAAACTGTTACGTGCGTTGACGAGACGGTCTGGACAGCGAAAAGGAATTAAGAGTTGAGCATGGCGTCTAAAGGGGCACAGGAAACCGCTAATAATAATCAGAGTCCCGCAATTAATTTAAAAAAAAGGGGGGGGCCATACAATTTTTTTTTTTCCTATCATAATTAAAATTCAGGAGGATTAAAGTGAAGTGCATGCATGAATCCTACGAAAGTCTCAGTGTCCAGCCAGAAACTAAGTTCTGAGCTGGATCTGCGGACCTCACAGAGACACACATAGCACTCACAATCCTCACTGAAAGTAAAAAAGAGCAAAATCGCAGAGGATTTTGACCTGAAACTGAAAGCCAATCAGAGGCCAGGAAATCGGCCAATGAGAGGAGACCTCAGATCCCTACACTACAAGACAATAAAATTAATAAAAAATTTTAAAAATAAGCCAAATAATAAAAAAATATACAGCAATTAGGAAATTTTGATAAAAATAAATAATTAAAAAAGAAGTAACATTTTCACTAGTAAGAAGGTTGAAAGCTCGCGACTGACAAAGTTTATTACTCTATTACTAAGATAGTCATAAATTATTTTAGTTAGTTGGTCGGGAAGCAGGATTGTATCGGTTTTAACCATAGGGGTTTTAACCAGTGGTTTTTACCGGTTTTAACCGTCCTGGTCGATATCAGTTTTGACCAGTTTTGACCACTGAAATTCGTTATTGAATTTATTTACTACCAATCAAGGTCAGAAATTAGAATCTGCTACCAATGAAATATATCTTAGTATCATATGTTAAAACTTAGTAAACATTTGTTAAAAATGTCATAACATAGGAATATCGTAACACAAATAATATCACTAAGAAACAACACAATTGTTTTAATTAATTTTTACACAAACTCTTTTTTGGAATTTATATTGAATTTAAAAAATGGTTACAAGTTGCAAGTTTTGCAGTTGTCTCTAAACTTAGTATGCTGACTGCAGTTAATATTATTATAGACTTTAATAAAATTTTAACTGCAAACCACCACATTGTTTGTTTTAATTTTAAGATTTGTGTTTTAAGCTACAACTCATTTTTAAATTTCTAACATTATTATTATATTAGTATTATTATTTTTAATGAATTGTTGTTTTTATTACTTATTAAGTTATTTTTAATTGCAAAAACAATTATTATTAAAATTAAAGCTGTTTAAAACCATTTTTAACAGTGCTGACCATTTTTGGACGGTTAAAACCATTTTTGACCAGCGTCCTGGTCAAAATCAGTTTTGACCGGTCAAAATTACAACCCTGTCGGGAAGACCAATAGATACTAGTTTATGAATAAGGCCAGCATGCCAGACCTTATCGAAAGCTTTTTGAACATCTAGAAATATAACCCCCGTTACACCTCCAGATTGGAAGCCGTCGTGAAGAATTTCACACACTCTCCACAACTGTTGTTGTGTAGAATGACGTGGACGAAACCCGGATTGTTCAGGCCTAATCACATCATGAGAGTTTGTAAAATCATTCAGACGATTAACGAGAATTTATTCATAGATTTTAGACATGCAAGAGAGAAGAGAAATAGGTCTATAGCTTTGAGGAAGGTGCGGATCAGTGTCGCCACCTTTCGGCAGAGAAACGATTAAACTCTTTTTCCAACAGTCTGGAAAAATATTGAGTATTAGCATGCGATTAATAATTAGAGTGATATAAAAAATAAAGTTGGTAGGAAGGTTAATAAGCATATTAGTTGTTATTCAGTCCTCGCCAGGGGATTTTTTTTTTTTTTTTTTCAGTTTAGAAATATACTCCACTACCTCAGTGGGAGTAGCCAAGTTAAGAGTATTAATGGAATTTTTGCTTAATAAATTTTGAACACTGTTATTGACAATCGAAGTGATTCTAGGATTAAAAACATCATTATGAGGTGTGAACTGACTTCTAAGACTGTGAGCGAGAGCTTCAGCCTTTTCAGAGTTAGTCACTGCCATTCCAGTTGGGCTATTTAGAGCCGGAATGTTTGTTTTTGGCCTACGAATACGTGAAGTAGCCTTCCAAATGGTGTTGTCAGTCGTCGATAAACTCTCGACAAAGTTGTTGAAATGCGTTTTTGAGTACTCGTGAATTGCAGCTTTAGCCCTCCGTGCAAGTACATTGTACAAGCATTTGAAATGGGGGAGCCTATGAACCTGCCAATTCCTGCGAGCATGATTTCTTTCTCTGATCAACTGTCTGATTTCATCTGGTAATCGGAAGAATAGACTAGTCCTCCTTCTCGGAGCCGAGCTTTGCTGAAAGGCATCTTGAATGTAATTTTCAAGCATGCTAATTGATCTCTCGGCTTCGATTTTGTTAGATGGAAGAGGTGAAGGAAGCTCAGAATAGGCTAATATCTCTGTAAAGTGGCTCCACCTGGTGGTGAAGGCTGCCGGTAAATCTAAATTATAGTTATTCGTCCGAAAACAGATTTCCACAGGAAGGTGATCAGAGGTGAGATCATTCAGCGTTTGAATGCTGTAACTGTATGGAAAATTGCGGGTGATAGCAAAATCTAAAATATTATTACTTCTAGTGAAGGTGGGTTCAGGGGGAGCAAGAATTTGTGCATGATTTTGATCCACCCATCTCCTGATGATATTCCCTCTAGCATCATTAGAGGGGCAGTTCCAAGACAAGTGTTTAGCATTAAAATCACCCGCAATAATAAAATTTGAATAAATATTAGTGAGCCGGGATAAATCTCGCATGAGCAGGTTATTCCTTTCGCTTTGAGGAGGGATATAAACTGCTGCAACAAGTAATTTTTGAACAGTGGGGAATTCCAAGACAATTGGCGTGACTTCAATGGAATTTAGATTTTGGACTTTAATGAGAGTAGCATTGAAGATGTACTTTAAATAAATAGCAGTGCCGCCGGAAGAGGTGCCATTATATGGCCTGTCAACATTGTATAACATATAATTGGCCACCTTAACAGTAGAACCCTGGGAGAATTTGGTCTCACAGACAAAAACAATATCAAAATTATTACTATAAATCCAATGGCGGAACTCAGCCGCCTTACAATGGAGGCCATTGGCATTCCATATACCAACAGAGAAAGAATTCAATGTTCTGCTAGGGTCGAATGTTAAAATTAATCCTAAATAAAGGGTGGAAATTCCCTAACAAAATTACTCGAGAGATATTAAACTCTCGTACAAGATGAAAGAGCGATCTAAGTTTGTGGACGCCGCACGAATTTGTGGAAGTGCCATTTTCCAGGCTTTTACTATGTTTTTTTTGTCATGATTCTTTTCCAAGACCATGACGTAGTTTAGGAACTTGGTAGCCGAACTGGCGTCTTCTGGGACCGAGGAATTTATATAAGGAGTTTTGGAAGGGGGAGGAGCTTCGGGCTCGCTACAACCAATAGCAATTCCCGCAAAAGATTGGGAAGGTTGAACCTTCTTGCTTGTGAAAGTTTGGATTTTGGGAGCCCCTGTGACCTGTTCCTGGGGCTTACGCTTGGGTTTAGCGTTTTTCCTGGTATTTTGGGTAGGAAACTTTGGACACAGCCGATAGTTAGCCGGGTGGGTGCTACCACAGTGCACACATCTGCAAAGGTCACCAAAATCCTTTCTGCAGTCCTTGCTCCTGTGTTCCCCTGCACATTTAACGCACTGGGGCGGCAAGTTGCAAGAAATTGCAGAGTGGAAGTAACCCTGACAGTTGAAGTACTGTGAGGGTCCTTTGTGGCCCCGGTAGACTTCGACCGTGACCTCTGTTCCCATCAGTTGAGTGATCGAAAAGATGGAGTCTAGTTCTACCTCAACTTGAGTTTTAGGAATTGACAAATGAAAAAGCGGCATTAGGATTTTTTTGGACACAGGTCCTCTGAACATTTGAGTCGCAGTGACTCCCAAGAATCCTTCTATTTCTAAGTTTTGAACAATATCAGCCGTGCGGGTGTTAATGGGGAGACCCCTAATCACCGCTTTCAAATTTTTTTCCGATTCCAAAAGAAAGGACTTATACTGGATTTTTTCTTGAATGAAGTAGGACTGAATTTTAGATGGGAAGAAACGGATTCAATTTCAAGTTGCGTCGTCGTCCTGACCATTCAGAGTTTTCCGTGGTTCTCTCTAACACTTACATATATATAGGCTAAATTCCCTTAGAAGCATCCTCATAGAGGACATCTCACCCAAGTCATTAACAATCGGCCTCACTTTCAAACACCAAAGATCATATACAGAAAAGTGTGAATAATTTAAAGACCTTGTATTTGCAGCATCTTTGGAAGTTCCTGGAACCTTATACACTAAGGTAAACTCTGCCTTTTATTTCTTCTTTTTTTTTTTTTTTCCTTACAATTTTTATTATAGTCGATGTATCTATCGTTTGGAATCATGACAAAATTTATCTGTACACTATTTATTATAAAAAAAAATAAACTTATGAAATTTATTTGCAGTCGCTGAAAAGATGGTGCTGTTGTACCGTGCTCTTCTGGATTTTGTGATAGTCATATAGTTTAGCACCTCTGGAATGAAACTGTATCAAATTTTATACATAAAATTTTCAGTATAAAAATACCGTATGTTTATGAAAGTTTTGCGTAGATCGTAATAGATTTTTCTTCATTGCATCAGGGGTGCAGAATATGTCCGAACGCGCGAACGATGTTCGGGGGAAATTCTGGCTGTCTGGGGAAATTTTGAATATTTATTATCTTAGGGAAAAAAAAAAAAACGGAAGTAAGAAAAAATTACTGAAAAAACAAACTTTCTAATATTAAACTACAAATTAACAGCTGTATTCTTCTGTTACAAGTGTATTCCCTTTAAATACCCATTACCCCCCCCCCCCCCAAAAAAAAAAAAAAAAAAAAAGTACTAAGTATTTGAAATTTGATGATAAATATTTGGTGATTCATTTAAGCTAGAGAAAATATCAAATATAACTTTTTTTTCCTATATAGTCTTGCTAAAATGCTACAAACAAGAATAATTACCCAGTCCACATAAATAAACAAACACTTTAATGACAGGACGCTGGGAGAAATGATGTGTTTGTTTACTTTAGCTGATAAAACAGGGAGGGAAGAAGGGGAAAGAGAAGTAGGAAAGACTTTTTTTTTTTTTTTTTTTTTTTTTTCATGATTTTGAGTCTCATTTACAGAAGTTAAGTTATGAGTTTCAATTGTGCATTCAGCAATTGCCTCCCCTCCTCCCCCTCCCAATCGGACCACGCACACACACACAGACACAAAAAAAAAAAAGAAAGAAAAAGTATTTGAGCAATTAGCCAGTGATTAAACGTAAGTTTTTGAATGAGTTGGTTCTTTTGTGTCTTAAAGTTTAGTTTCCACATAACAATATTAATTTTAGCAATTAATTAAAACTTCTGTTGTTCTTTTATGGATATTTATAGAAGCCTAATCATTTCATATTAATTGTTAATAATCTAAAATTATGCTTAAGATTCTTTGTATTATTTTCTCAATTTAAAATTACTTTGCATTAAAGTAACATACATACTATTCTTCAGTTTTTTCTTTTTTTATTATTCAATAGAAGAAAGTATTTGATTCATAAAAAAATTTTGAGTTACGGTTTTTGATGGATTTGCATGTTTTGAGAGTACCAGAACACAATTTGACAATTTTTGAAAATATCTGTCCATTTATGTGTGTGTGACAAAAATTTTGTAGCGACTGTATCTTGGGAACTACTGCACATAATTTCATGTAACTTAATATACACACACACCTTGACATTAATTACTGTCTATCAACTTTTGGTGCCAATCGCTCATTAAGAGGCACTGCTGTACAGCAATTTCCGCAATTTCAGAAAAGGCTCTATCGTAGGAACTTTTGCATGAAATTGCATATTAATTTATATGCAGATGCACCTTGACATAAGTTAGCGCCTATCAACTTTTGGTGCCAATTGCACAACAGGTGGCGCTGTTATGCATCGATTTCCGCAATTTCAGGGAAGGCTATATCTCAGGAACTACAGCATAGAATTGCATATAAAAACTGTATGTAGATGCACCTTAACATAAATTAGCTTATGCCATCTTTTGGTGCCAATCGCTTAACAGGTGACGCTGTTATACAGCGATTTTCGCAATTTATGAGAAATCTATATCTCAGGGTTTATTGTGCATAATTGAACAAAACTTAATGTATGGAAAAGCCATTATGAGACATTATTTTTTTTTTAATTGGGTATATATATGCGAAAGGTGATGCTGCTATACTGCAATTTTCCTTGAGAATGGGAAACATATCTGCACGGTAAAAATTCACTTCCGTTGGACATTTCGACTAGTAATACATCTCTGAAATGAAAATCGTCTCTATTAATAAAGGATTAAAAAAAAAAATTCTATTGCAGGAATTTGTATAGGAAAATATAGAAGAAAGTTAGTTTTGTGATATCTTCAACATAAGTTTTTTTTTTCCTCCCTGGGGGAAAAAAAAGGCAGGGTTTAAAACTCATATATATATGTATTAATACATATCAACAAATGTCTTAATTAGCTGTTGATTCTGTCATTCTTTGAGCACTATTTTCTCGGGCTATATGACTCATATGCTCAAAGTTAAAATTTGCCCATTTTGTATCTCTATACCAATTTGTCTCCTATTTATAGCATATAACTTTTTTTTCTGTTTGTACAGATTTTGTTCTGTTTCGTGCATATCAGTTAAGTCATATTGCTTACTTTTCTTATACCGTGTCCCACAATAATTCATCTTGTAAGCAGAAAATTACAGAATTTTTATTGAATGATTATAGTTCATACATGTTTGTCTTATTCTTGTTTTCGTAATTCTGTAATAAAAAGGTATTTTAAATTTTCATAGTCAGCAAAGTGCAATAAAACAAAGCAACATTAACTTATGTATAATTATGTACTATTATTAAGAATTATAGCCTTAAAAATTATGTTAGTTAATAAATCCAATTACCTTAAACTTTTTAATTTTTCATCTGGTGGACATTAATAGCAACATTAAATTTAGATGTAGTTAAGAAAAAAAAATGTAATATAGTAGCATAAAAAATCTCCCTCAGTATTTGGACTAAAGAAAGATTTCCCCTTCCTCCTCTACCCCCCCCCCCCCCCCCACCAACAAGAACAAAAAAAAAAAACTTTCAGATAATAGGTTGGTGCGTTATTTTTGGGGAAATTTAGAATGTGTTCTGGGGAAATTTCAGAGGTCTGAACATTTTCTGCACCCCTGCATTGCATTACCTTGAACTTGATGAGATGGAAATATATCAAACTTTGTGTATGCAATGCCTAATATGAATATCTTTTTTCTTTGATCAAATTTCAGTAGAAATATTTATTTATATTAATAAATAAAAATTATAAACAATGTCGCTATCAAAATCTGATTGTAAAAAACTACCCATTTACGAATACAGTGCACTCTCAAAATCTGCACAGCTTAAAACGAAGTGTTTTGTGGATTTCTGAATTTTTCAGATTTTAGAGCAATTTTTTTCATTTACATCGTAGAACCTCATTTGAGTAGCAAATCTTTAAGAAACAATTTAGATGTTATACTACATACAATACTGTAATAAAGTGTGTCCAATAAAAGTACAAATATTTCATGAAATTTTAATTTAAAGAACAATTTTTATACATCATATTATAGTTGCAAATTTTCTAGATTTTTGAAAAGTCTGATCAATAGTAGTTTTAGTAAGAATAGCAGGAGTAATAGAAGAATAGTAAGAATAGTTTTAGTAAGTTGTGCATTTATTTAGTATTTTAAGAACAAAAAATAAATAAATAATAATGTGAAAAGAGGAGGGGGCATTTAACCGAGTAAAGGCTCTTATGGCATTTTACATTATATATAAAAAAGGTAAATACACTAAAACATTATTTAAAACCCCAGTGGCAGAAACACCGTGACACGGCAACATAGTCGCGGACTCAGAAAAACGGCTTGTGGACAGTTTTTGTCTGCACAGAGAAAAAAATTTGTCTGCAACTTTCGGATAATAATTCACTTATAAAAATTTCTGTATCAAAACTAAAACTAATACTTGTATTATTTGTAATTATTTATATTGTGTTGTGTCAAACATTGCTATAAAATATTTAATTGAATGAAATGAATTGAATGAATACAATTGTTTATACTATATCGTTTTGCAATAAAATTGTATTTGTGTATTGTTGCACAAGATCACCACACATGTTAAGCCCCCCCCCTCCCCCCCCCTGGTCCCTATCAGCTTTCAGGCTTTTTGAGTGTAAGCCCACCCCTGATTACACGCAAATTTTGCAGACAGATTATGAAATTTTTAAAGCCTGTCGCAGACAGCTTCAAAACTTTCTGCCACTGGGTTTAAAACTTATTTTCGTAATCAAATCTGTTGTTTTGCAAATTATGGCCTAAAACCACCTGTCATTTTACATTTCTACGATCTGAAGATTAATGAAGCCTATCATGTTTGAAATTATAAAATATTTTAATGTTCCCCTTTCATATGTGAATTTCATGTATCTTAAATTAAGCCTTAGTGCCTAGTAACTTTCATATTCTCTAAGAATTATCTGAGGATGATAATTTCGCATCTAAAAAAGATGTTCTCAAGAATAAAGTTATCAGTTATAGTTTTAGTAATCCACTATGCTGAAAGTATCAAAATATAGCAATGAACCCAATTATGTATATACACTACAAAAGTTCTGCATGAAAGCATGCTGTTTACCATTTAACAAAATTTTATGTTCAAAAGCCTTTTTCTTTAATTTTAAGATGTGCAAATTTCTTCATATACGCATCAATTGTTCTTTCTTACAACTACTCGGTACTCGGCCGAGTAGTGAAAAGCCGAGTACTCGCTATTCGGCTACTCGGCCAATGTGCTACTCGGTGCAGCACTATTTACTAAATTGATTATATATATATATATATGCGCACATTTGTATTATTATAGACATTACTTTTGTAAAAGATAAATAACTTTTTTATTTGGAAGTAAAATTTTAATTTTGTATTTTTTTTATCTGGAATTTCTATTACCAATTAATATATATATATATATATATTACAAAATTAAAATAAGAATATAAAATTATCAAATGATTATGTAAATTTGATTTTTTAAATTCTTGGATAAGAAAATGACATGTTGGTATTGCAAATAAAATGCTGTACAAAATTGAAAGGTTTGCTTTGAAAGGACTTGCTGACATAAATTGATAAAAACATTAAATCTACATTTGTGATATATATATATATATATATATATATATATATATAAATCTTGTATAGAAATGTTAAATAAATAAGGTATTTCCATGTTAAGTACAAAATGACAAAGAAACAACTTGAGGTAGGAATGTTCAGTGTTGGGGGTTAAGTTATTCTTTATTTTTAACTGTCAACATTATGTATGAAATCTTTTTCTGGCTATGGCCTTGTCTATTTCTTTTGTTTTTAAAGATTTAGGTATAGCACTAAATAACTTTTTTTTTTTTTTTTAATCTTAATATCCAATATGATAATGTCATAATAGTCCACAACAGATTTACTTTGTTACATTTGCAAACTATACATAACTAATATAATTACCATTTTCTTTGATTTTTTTCATTGATCATGATTAAAATTAAATTACTCTTTTCATTAATCAGATTACTACTTTCTAATAAAATATTTCTATTGCTAAAATTGCTAATTCAAAGTTAAAAGAACTACAATTTATTGCTTTAACAGAATAATTTTATGCAGCGAACATGCACAGTTGAATGGATTTTATTTTGTCCAGTTTCATGTGGTTTTCTCTAGTTTTATCCAGTGTCCCAGACTTTTGACAAAAGAGTGGACAAAATAACAACCCTGATTTCCGCCAAATAAAACAAAATCGTCCACATACAAGACTAAAACTATATCTGACCCAAAAGTATAAGCACAATTACATCCTAAAAATTTAACAAAACCAATTTCTAATAAAAAGTTATGAATTTCAAAATACCATTCTTGACTGCTCTGATGCAACCCATAGATTGCACGGTCAAGCTTGCATAATTTGTGTTCCTCACCAGGTTTTATAAATCTGGGGGGTTGACGCATGTAAACCTCCTTATCTAAATGTGCATATAAATATGCACCTTTCATATCACACTGTGTGTGACACCATCCATTATGAGAAACTAACAATGAGAAAAAGAATCTTATAAGGCCAAAATTAATCACAGGACTAAAGGTTTCATCATAAGACTCACCTTTTATCTGACTGTAACCTTGTGCAACCAAACATGCTTTAAACCTGATAATTTTACCATTCTCATTTCTCTCTACGATATATACCCATCTACACCCAACCGGATTAACACCAGGCGGAGGATCTACCAATTGCCAAACTTTCCTGGAGTGCATGGTATTTATTTTGTCATTCGTAGCATCTTTCCAATCTTTTACATTATCTGATTACAAAGCCTGTTTAAAAGTTTTAGGGATTATAACCTTGTCTAGTCAACTGGATTCATTTAAACAAGAACTAGATTCCTGATTTTCTGAATTCAAGTCTGCTGATGTATTTACAATTCCATCGTAGGAATTGCTACCCAAAAAATTAAAAAGTTCTGGTTTAAACATTAAACTATTTTTTTCACAATATTCCTTAACATCTTTTAATGAATGTAACCTTTGAGTTTTCCCCTCTTCATAGTAATAAATATCAGTATGAAGTTTGGGTTTCCTAAGCCAGCTAACTTTCTTTAAACTGGATTCAGATTCACCAAAAGAGGACCTTTGCTGATTGCTAGAGGGAACAATTTCTTCCTCAGTAGCGTCTTCACGTAATAGATCACTCTGACTGGGAATAATAACTTCAGTAAACTTATCGTTAGCTTTAGGGCCCAATACATTTCCACTGCAATCATCTCTGTACAACTTATTTTCATCAAAGGTCACATTTATGGTTTCTACAATTTTATTTATTTCAGGTACCCACAATCTGTACCCACAAGAAGTGGCGTCGCCAGAAAAAATTTCAGGAGGGGGCAAACTTCAAATTGCAAAATTTCAGCATGTTTTTACAAATTCAAATGATTGATTAGTTGATTGAGGTGATTAAGAAAGCCAGTGTGTGTAAGCATTTAATAGGACATTTTCTTATACATGTAATTTAAGCTACATCATTTTACATATAGAAATTATACAACTTATTCTAAACCAACACTAATCCGGAAAATGTACTGTCGAGTCGATTTAAAATCTGTTTGAAGGGAAAAGTTGGAGACAACCTATAAATGCAAGTCGAGTGGGTTTGACTCTAATTGGCTCTTTTTATGACATAAATTTTATTTGATTATTTGAATTCTAATGACACAGCTTTAAAGTTTTAATTGTAATTTTTTAAAATATTTATTTATTAGAATTTTCCAGGAGGGGGCAAGTGCCCCCTTTTGCCCCTATGTGCCGACGCCCATGCCCACAAGTCTTAAAAGCGTAGCCCCCAAGATAACCCTTTCGAGCTTTAGCATCAAGGTTTGAATGATGCTGCGAGGGAATACCCATGTAGGCTACAGCCCCAAGTGGTTTCAAATGCTTAACAGAGGGTTTGAATCCCCCAAATAATTCAAACGGAGGTTTGGTCTGCTTAGTATGACATACACGATTGCATGTGTAAGTAAAGTATAACATGGCTTCGGGCCAAAAACTCTCATCCAGACCTGACTCGTTTAATATAGTGCGGGCTCCATTCACTACTGTTTGATTGAAATGCTCTGGCACTCCATTCTGCTGAGGTATGCATACATTAGTGTTTAATCCCTTTCTGGCCAAAATATTTATCTAATTTATGGCCTACAAACTCCCCTCCATTATCTGAATGAAATGCCTTAACTTTTCGTCCAAGAAAATTTTCAACTCTGTTAATATGATATATAATAACATCACATACCTCAGATTTTTCTTTGATAGGGTATAATGAGGCCTTCCAAGAATAATCATCAATAATTGATAAGTAGTACCTCTTGCCATTTTGCCCACGAACAGGATTTGGTCCCCATACATCAGCATACAATAATTCTCATGGAAACTTTGATCTAATATTAAGAGGCTTAAAAGACACTTTTCTAAATTTATTTAACTGACATGACTCACAACTCAATTTAACAGATTTAAATACTGGTAAACCAACAACACCTTGCTCTCTACATGTACGTTCAAGAACAGGAGGACCTATCAGTGGCGGATCCAGAACTTGACTTTTGGGAGGGGGCTAAGATTTTTCAAAGTGTTATTCTAGACCAATAAAAAATTTACAATTGCAATATTCAATTGTGAATGTCAGTGTTTTCTTTTTTTTTTGGGGTGGGGTGGGGTGGTTCAGCCCCTAGCCCCCCCCCCCCCCCCCCCTTAAAATCCGCCACTGGGACCTATATGAGAAAACTTATGCCACAAATCCAACTGCTCATCAACTGCTGTAGAAGCAGCAAAAGTAACTCGTTTAGACGGATTGTTGATAATTTTAAGAGAAACAGAATATATACCATTTTTCAAAATTGCTTTAAAAATGGTTTTACCAAATTAAGACACCTTCACTTCACCCTTACTACCCATAAAAGTAGCACCTCCTTGATCCAAATGAGGACCAGAAACAGTGGCGGATCCAGAACTTGACTTTTGGGGGGGGCTAAGATTTTTCAAAGTGTTATTCTAAACCGATAAAAAATTTACAATTGCAATATTCAATAGTGAAAGTCAGTGTTTTGGGGGGGGCTTCAGCCCCCTAGCCCCCCCCTTAAATCCGCCACTGACCAGAAATAAAGTTTCTTCTTAATTTAGAAGAAAACAACCTCTTTAAGTTCAATACACCTTTGTCCAAACCTCAGTTTTATATTCCCCTTGCCCTCAATAGGAAATACAACTTTTATAGCAACAGTCATTTTTTCATTATTTAAAGGAGTATAAGACAAAAAAGAGCTTCTATCCTTACTAAAGTGATGGGATGCCCCGGTATTGAAAATCCAGTTGGACACCCCATCCCCCTTCATTTACACAATTATTTACATGAAATACTGAAATCATAAGCTTACAATAATCAGTTCTGTCAGGACTCTTCTGCATGGGACTGTCCTTTTCACCAGTAGACTGGAAATGATGTCGACCACGGGAATAGCAGCTCCTGGAGTGTCATTTGACATAACTATTAGAGGGCATAGGCTTTCTGGTTGGACTACTTGGAGAACCTCTGGGACTAGAATATCTTGATCTGGCTTTAGATGAGGATCCCAAAAAGCTCCTTGGCACTGTCTTTTGGGGACAATGATTCTTTATAAGTCCAAGTTGATGGCAACAAAAATATCGAACTGGATTTCTTTTCTTTACAACAATAGCTGTCTGAGCATATGAAATACTAGCATCAGATTCTCTAAGCTTAAGTCGGACCTCCTCAGCTATCAACTCTTGGGTAATTTCTTTATACTTGAAGTCTTCCTTCTTCCATCTTAAAATACTTTGGACAGTTTGATTAAAATGTGAAGGCAAATAACGGATAAGTTGAAAAGAAATATAGTCCTCTGAGAATGAAGGGTCAATGCATTGCGTTTGATCACCAATTCTTGCCAAGCGTGCAGCAAATAAACTTATTGGTTCTTGAGGATTTATCTTTCAATTACACAAACTACTGAACACTTCCATCTGGAAAGTCCTCGTATCTGGTTTATAATACTTGCAAAGTTCTTTCCAAACTATAACAGGATCATCATAGTTTTCTACAATTTTTCTAAAAGCTGCCTCAATATTAAGGTAGATTAATGATAGAGCCATATTTGCCCTTGATTTGAAGTCTTTTGAAAACTAGCATCTGTCGAAGCGGATTAACCTTTGAAGTGTCCTCTTTACTTAAAAGAATTTCATTACTCTTCTGAGGAATCTTTTCAGTCTCTTCAATAATTGACCACAAGTTTCACTCCATCAATAAAAATTTCATGTCATGCTTCCAGGTCTCATAGTTATTAGCACCCAACTTCTCTATTATATAACTAGCCATTATTTTGTTTAATATGCTTTGCACTAGTCAAATTTTTATAATTATGTTTAATTTAAATATTAAAAAAAAAAAAAAAAAAAATCAAATATAAAGTCATTTTTTACATATAAAAGAAAAAAACAGTCAGTGCTCCCCACTTACATTGAAATAATTGTATAGTATAAATTAATGCAGCTAATTAAATAAAAGTAGGTTTAAAATAAAGATGACTCAAAATTTTAACAACAATAACAATTTTATTAAATGACTAGTGATAAAAAATAAATAAATAAAGCATTTAAAATGAAGATAAACATTGAAGAAAAACATAAAACCAAGACTGCAGGAAAAACTATTAAGCCATGATGACTATTAAAAACGTGTTGACTATTAAACTGACATTGTTATCTTCAAAATACATTGTTTCAACCATTCTCAAACTGACAACAGCATATGGGAAGCAGATGGAGTAACTTTGAACAAAAATAACACAAAAGCAACCACATTGTTTGCTAACTAGCCTTTTATATGATTCAATGAATCATTGACACATGTGTAGATAATAACTTTCACGATCTAGAAAGATTGCGGGGAAATACGTAATTGTTGTGTCATACTTGTTTTATTGAATAATAAATTAGTTCAAACATTAACTGCATCTATTCATTGACAAATTATAAATTGAATCAGAAAATCGAATATATTTAAATAAATCGAATCTCAATAAATAGTAAGATAAAACAATGTTTTTAAGATGTAAACAAAACTCAATAAATCTATTCAGTTTAAAATGAAATAAAAGTAATTTAAGAATTAGAATTATCTTTAATTAAAAATGATGAAAAGGTAAGTAAAAAGATTTAATTTATTTTTGAATAAAATATATTTAAATAAAAATGTTTTATATCTATAGGTCAAGAGTCGCGGTCGCCACTCACCACGTGGCGACCTAATTTGGATAAGTGGCGATCCAAAAAAATTGCTGTAATCGCCAATCAGACTTGCGATTTTTTCGCGATTTTGCGGAAATCTGGGATTTCTTCCCCTAATTCGCAGAATTTTGCAAATTAACTTCTGCTTTAAAAAAAATCGCAGATATTGTCCGTTTAAAAAAAGAAACCCCATTAACGATCAGCGATTAAATTTGCTACGAAAGCTACCCAATTCATAATCTTTCTCAATGCACAACATAAATGTCAATATTCATTTTAAACTTGCTTAGTGAGATTCTAGAACCTATAAAGAAATAGAATTGTTAAATATTTCTAGCTCATGTAATTATTTCCTCCCCCCCCCATTTTCTTATCTCCAACTAGTGATCGGCGATCAGATGTTCTGCAGAATTCTTTTGTTTCCCAGTCTTTCTCCATTCACAACATAAATGTCAATATTAATTTTAAACTTGGTTTGTTAGATTCTAGAAGTAGAACTGAAAGAGTTTAATATTTCCTACCCATGTAATTAATTTGTACTCCCCCCCCCCACCCCCCCACACACACAACTCCAGATAATGATCAGTGATTAATTCTAGAAAGAATCAAGAGATAGAAGTGCTCAATATTTCTCACATATGTAATTATTTTTAAACTTCATTATTGAACTTGATAAATCTACTTATTTTTTCTCAATTAAATTAAATATTTATATTTAATATCCATTCCAAATGTTTAAACAAGGGAAATATGTAGACTAAATTTTTCAGGTAGGAAAATTTTTTCTAAATCAATTTAAGAAAATTGGTACTCAGTTGGTTTTATGCATATTAGAAACTGATAATTAACTACTGTAGCTTTTTTAAATATGTATGATTAATGTACATAAATAAAAATCATATTTTATATTTGTTTGATGTATATTTTTTTTCTTGTTGACATGGAATTTTAATAAGGTTTTATGTGGATATAAAACTTATTGCAATAATATTAAAGAATTGTTTTGTACCAATGAAAAAAATCCTGAAATTTTTAATGTAGATAGAAAGCTCTCTCTCTCTCTCTCTCTCTCTCTATATATATATATATATATATATATATATATATATAACTGTTTAGGAGTGTTAGGTAGTTAATTTATTAAAAGTGACATTATCAATGTTCAATCAATTAACCAAACAATCATGTTAGCAAAAAATTTTCATCTAATTTCTAATTTTAGCAATCGCATGTCTGTTAATATAATTAAATCTCGGATAATATGCCAAAAAGATTTTTTGCCCCCCCCCCCTTTTCCCCCAGACTCAAAATAATTTTGTTTTCTTCTAATGTTAATCACATCTATTTTCTATATGGAGATGTCACACTAGGTAAAATTTATTAAATGAATCAAATTTTTGTATTTCTCTTTCAGTAAGACAAAGTAAATATTCTTGCAAAACATGAATTGTGTATGAGAAATAACATTATTTTGTTAGAGTGTCATCATTATAGCCTGCTGTTTTCTATATCAAAATGAAATTAATACTTAACTACGAAAGTCCATATATTTTTCCTCATTACTAAAACTTTAAATCTTCTTTCTAATACTGTAGTTATTAATAGTATTTAAAAGTTGCATTATATGCTACTCTAACTACCCTATATGTTTATAAAACTCACTTTTAAAATACTAATAAGGATAAAATCATAAACACTCAAAGGAAATTCAAACGAGATCATACCTTCTCTCAAAAGTTGAATCATTTTACAATGATTTGATTTCTCAGACAATTTTGTCTTTTTCCCACCTGCTTTCATTTCAGATATTGAAAATTTTAAGCTCTAGAAGTATGAAAGTTTTTTAAAAAATTTATTTTTAAACAATATTTAAAGTGCATAATTTTTTTCTTTTAATTATTATTAAAATAATACAATAAAGGCCACTATTTCTTAATTTTCCGACCATATCATATGCGTTTTATGCCTTTATATGTATATAGATATATATATTTTTTAATTATGTGTGTGAATATCAGGTATAACGTCGACTCGCGAGTGGCCACTGAGTTAATCATGTTCTGTGGCCACTGGCCACTTACAAAAATTGACAAGTCTTGACCTCTATAAAATTACAAGTCTTGACCTCTATTTATATTATGTATGTAAGCAATAGTGAAAGATGGCAAGAATTAAAAGGCTAAAATGGCTATCAATTATCTGACTATTTAATGCTGTACTCTCCTAAATTATGAAAAAAATTTCTTTAAACTGCATATATAGATTTTCATGCTTGCTGATTCTGACTGAGCTTATGTATTTGTGATGTACAATGTAATAGTTTTATAAAGATAATAAAAAGCAAGGATTTTGTAAATTATAAAAAAAAAATAAGTTTAGATATTTATTATAATTTATTTTTTGAAGTCTACTGAAAAGTTAAGCATCGAAAAGGGAGGATTGGGTATTTTTTTATGGTTGTCAAATTTACATTTTTAGGGGCAAAATATTACTAACAACTGCTAATTTCAAGTCCTGGTTGTAATGTAAGTAAATATGATGGAATAATTCTATAAGAATTTGTACTGAGATTGAAATTTGAAAAATCTTAAGATGATTTTTTTTCTGTTATTATGTTTGTTTGAATATTTATCGGTTTCTGATATGCATTTTACTGTAAGATTAGGTATCACGTACTATTTATTTGTTTTCTTTCTTAGTTAACTGCTGAATTCTTCTATCTGAAGATTGTAGTTATGCAGTTTGTGAATGACGAATTTGAAGAAAATCAGCCAATTTTTTCTGAACCTAAGAAGGTAGTTTTATTGCAGTTTTTCTTGTATTTTTCATGTTGTGTTGGCTTTAGGTTAATTTGACAGTGTGCAGCACTTGTTCTTTCTAGCATTTTAAGTGTCCAGATGCCTTTAGATACTTTTCTTCCTGATGTGTAGTTTTCTGGGAAGAATTAATATATGAAAGTATGCAGTTCTTGAAAGTATGTAGACTGTATCATTCTTTCAAGAACAAATAAATATAGCCTACATACAGATGGGTGATAAAATGTGACACTTTCGAATTTAGATGTTTTGTCAAATCTCTACAGAGATAATTGATGGAATCTCTTGGAACTTCATAGGTGAAAAAAACATGTTATGCCACATATATTTTGGTGAATATTTTGTCTAAAAGGCAAAAAGAAGATCAGTAATAAATGAAAGGAGCACCCTGTAAAAATTAATGTGTGCACTATATTGCTGTTAATTCAAAATATAAAAGTAAGAGTAAAATCCCTTAAAATTTTTCTTCTCTTTGATTGAGCTTGAAATTCAGCCAATCTAACTAAGATAATATATTCAGCTAACATAACTTTCTGTATTTTCATGTTATATATTTGAGGTTATTTTTCAAAGTAACTCTTATATGCATTTGGCTAATGAATTATGCATAAGAAACTTTGTTAATTTTGTCCAAGCACAGTTTAAAAATTGAATAAAAATGCTCATATTTCATCTTTCATCAGATATTTAATATTTTATAGATTCTGATTGCATTACATTGTGCCTAATACTACATTAGTCAAGTTTTCTAAAAGTAACATTGTATTGGTTTGAAAAGCCTATACATTTTAAACAAGAAACTTATATAAAATTTTAAGTTTTTTAAAAGATACTTTTTATATCTCCCACGAATATACATTCTATTGACATGCAAACAGACTTGAATAATATACACAAATGCATGAACGCTGTTCATAGAAAAATTTTCTTCTTTGTGTAAAATTTTTAGCATTATTCATTTAAAAAAAAAAAAAGAAATTATTTTTTTTCTTCCCTTCAGTTAGTTTTTATTTTTTAGAACGCTTTTACAGTTTGTTTAAATAACATCTTAAACAAAACATAGCAAACCAAACTCATAAGTATGTTGTAAGATGCCAGTTCTATAAAAGAAACATTGCACTAGTTCAAACTGAAATTCCATTGGTTGCCGATGAATGACATTGTAGGAAACACTGTGATGTCATAAGATGAGCAAGAGATGCTGTGATGTCATAAGATGAGCAAGGGATGCTGTGATTGACATAAGATGAGCAAGAGATGCTGTGATTGACGAATCGTGAATGAACTGTGAAAGTGGGATCACTATTACAGAGCATGGTATAATCACATATTTACATGATGAACTCTACAGTTGTTTGTCTTGAGCATTTGGAAAGGTTCCTAAATTGCATTCTTTAGCAACACTTGTTACTGTCTGGATTTTTTCAAATGATTTTTTTTCCCCATATGCTGTAGAAAGTTAAAAAATGAGTTATCTCAGTTTAACGCAGAAAGTAATTTGCCAATTGTACGTTGAAGAGTTTCACAAAAAGAACTATCAAACTCATTTAAATCAGAAACATCCCAATGAAAATACAAGCAAAAAATCTGATAAATCAATGTTGATTAGATTTAAAAAAAAAACTTAACAGCAGTGAAAGATGACTATTCACCTTTTAGTGGAAATTCAATATTGATAGCAGCACCTTTTTTTTTTTTTAAATTTAACCATTTTAATTTTCATGCTTTTTTGCAGAAAAATTTTCATTAAGATTTTGTGTTCGTGGAAAGTTTTTCATTTTATCTAAGACTGCAAGCAAATTAATACACATAATTATAAAAAGTCTCATAATCTTATGCTACATCTATAGCACATTTCAAGCACTGACAGTTTTTCTAGGTTGTTCCCAAACATTACTTTTTACTTTCTTCTATCTTCGATAGAAGAAAGTATTGGATTCGTAAAAATTTTCAATTTCGGGTTTTTGATGGATTTACACGGAGCTGTAGAACACGATTTGACCATTTTTAGAAAATGTCTGTCTGTCTGTCTCTGTGTGTGTGTGACAAAATTTTGTGGCAACTGTACCTCAGGAACTACTGGACATAATTTCATACAAATTGGTATGTAGTTGCACCTTGACATAAATTAGTGCCTATCAACTTTTGGTAAAAATCGTCTTACAGGTTGCGTTGCCAGCCCGCTTTTTCTAAATTTTTAACATGGTGATATAGGGCAAAAATTTTCAAGATGGGTATCTTTTGAAAGGTCTCGTCAGTACCTTTAAAACGAATGGTTGAACTATAAATCTGTGATAATTTTAAACAATGTTATCGATTTTTTTTACTTTTTACAAAAAAAAAACTTAGAATTTTTTTTTTTTTTTTTTTTTTTTTTTAACGAAATTATCAAAACTTGGTATTTAGTTGGCTCCTGACATAAACTGGTGCTGATTAGATGTGGGGATCAATCGCACAACAGGAGGCGCTGTGATCGTATTTCTTCTAAATTTTTAACATGGTAGTATTTTAGGACAAAATTTCGTATAAATGTACATAATGAGAGTTATTCTTAACCTGTGATTGTAAAATTAATATGAATTATTGCTAATAGTAGTAGTTGATTAGGAAAAAAAAATTGTGCATGTGGGGGCATCGCTTCCCCTCCTGGGGGGAAGTACCCTCTGGGGTGGGGTAAATTTTCAAGATGGGTATCTTTCGAAAGGTCTCGTCAATACCTTTAAAACGAATGGTTGAACTATAAATATGTGGTAATTTAAAACAAAGTTATCGATTTTTTTTACTTTTAACGAAAAAAAAAAAAAAAAAAAACTTGGATTTTTTTTTTTTTTTTTTTTTTTTTTTTTTTTTTTTAAATATTGTTATTAAGTGAATTTGTATAGGAAAATATAGAAGAAAGTCTCGTGGTGGCCACAACATACTAGTTTGTTGTTGTGTTTAATTTGTTACTGGTCCACTTTTTGCCTCCAGGGCAATCTTTTCTGAATTATATGTTGTGTACCACTTTCTTCACACCTATGGAATTCCAAGAAAATAATCCTCAAGTATTTCGCTGGATGTTTAACAAAACATCTAAATTTGAAAGTGCCCCACTATTTTGTCACCCATCTGTATATACTGTAAGTAAAAATACAGTATGAAGCCAAAAATCCAGAATCGCCAAAAATTAATAGGTTTAAAAAACTTTATAAACCTAAATCTAATATGTATAATATTAAGCAGACAGAAAGCATTGGAAGCTATCATATATCTAATGTCTATGAATGTTGGAGAAACTGATATATATATAAAATTATGACAAAGTTTTAAAAACATAACAGGGGTCGTACATGTCCTGAAATTCCTTAAAATTTAAAAAACATCCTGAAATGTCCTTAAATATGATAAGTTGTTCTAAAATTCCTGATTTTTTTAGTGATTACTTTATTATCTTCGTTTAAATATCTCTACTTTGGCAATTAAATCATTAAATCCCTAACTCGATAACATCGTAAATATTTTGCTGCTATGAGCGATCATTAGTTCAAGTGCGTTTTAAGCGAAAATTACATTGGGCGTGCCTTATCTGCCATTGGTTAAGGGTATGATGTCATGCAAACGGCTAGCGTATCAGTTTGAAGTAGGGATTTTTCTCGCAACTGACGTATGTTATTTTGTCACCCTGGTCAGCGATATAGTTATATTATGAATGGCAACAGCTAGCATTAGTTTAGCGTCTATGTTTTGTTTGTGTGTTACGTTCTGATTGCGCTGTTTTAATCAGAATTAATCCAGGGTCGTATTGTGTATTATTTATTGAACATGTGATTTATATTTTAAAAACTTTCATATTTTGCTAGAAACTTCTATATTTTACCAAAAACAGTTATTTAAAAAAAAAAAAATGCCGAGATCTACTAAATTTTCGGAACTGTGGCTTATTGTGTATTATTTATTGAACATGTGATTTATAATTTAAAAACTTTCATATTTTGCTAGAAACTTCTATATTTTAACCAAAGACAGTTATTTTTCAAAAAAAAAAAAAAAATGCCGAGATCTACTAAATTTTCAGAACTGTGGCTTCAAAGAACGATTGACGATGGACAGCTTGTTAGCAGCTGGTGTGAAGGATGCACTGATGATATTTATTCTGTGTTTTGCCGACCATGCAGCAAATGATTTAGTATTTCAAATATGGGTTTCAAGCAAATTGAATCGCATGCAGGGCCCGCTTTACCATTAGACGAACCTAAGCGGTCGCTTAGGGCTGCCGAAAAAAGAAGGCCGCCAAAAAATTGAAACACTGCCCAAAATTTAAGAGGGGGGGGGGGATGGATGGAAGAAAAACGAAAATCATAAACCAATTTTTGATTTTTTTTTTTTTTTTCTATTTTAAGGAATATATATTCAATTGTAAATTTAAAGTAACCTTCTTTAAGGATTTAACTTTGTATCAAAACACCTTAACTCTTTCAAGAACAAGGAAATTTCGCTCATTTAAAATAAACTACCACCAGAATTTGGGAACAAGTCTAAAATAAGAATTTTCTTTATGCTATTAGCAAAACTTCCAAGTAAAAATTTCCAAGATGAATTTTTGCAGTTGAGAATTAGAATTAGGTGCTCTGGTTAAGGTACTAAAATGTTGATTTTTAATAAATATGTGCTTTGTGATAATGAACAAAAGCTAAATCTTTTCAAATTGGATGGGGAAAATGATGAGGGGGGGGGGGCTGGATGATTTGCAATTTCAGTCCGAACAATTTGGTTTCAGAAATAAAATTCCACCACCTATTAGAATAACAGAATTTATTCACGATAGTTTTATTAAATTTGAAAAATTCGAAGCCCTTTTCTTGGCATCACTAACGTGTTTGACAGTTTCGCATGGTGACCTCATTTTTAAGCTCATTCAGCTTAAAATTCCAACTCCTTATATCAAATTTAGAGCCCCTAAATAAAATAATAGGCTGGCGCATCACCGCCATTTTTTTGCCTCCGAAGAGGACAGCATTCGCGCTTGGCATCCTTATCGCTTCCCTGATGATTTTAAGAAATCTTTATCTGAAGCTAATCCGGTCAAGATAAGAGCAATAAGCAACAATAATATTCCTAAAAACACATTTTTATCACAGTACATTCTCAGGATGTCATTTTATTCTGAAGATATCCTATGGATGTACTGGGGTAAGATGTGTTGTTAGGACGGTTTCTGTTTCTTTTACAAAATGTTGCCAAAACTCAAATACACAGTAATAGAAGGTCTGTGAACCCTTTATATCCACTTCTTGAATGATTATAGCAGTTTATAGCTAAACAAACTTCCATATCATAGTTTACTTAGCTAAAAGTTACTCTAAAGTAACGTAAGACGATAAAAAAGATGTTTGTCGTTTGTTTATCAGAGAAACGCGCTGGATACATGTGGCAACCCTAAGGCAACAAAATGCCTGATGCGCCAGCTCGTATATATAGGAGCCTTAATCAAATTCATCCATAATCAAGAATAAGAAAATAGAAAAGAAACGCTATTAAATTTATAAGTATCTAAATAAAAATATTTCTGAAAGTTTTATACATTTAATTTGCGAAAAAAAAAAAAAAAAATAATAATAATAATAATAACTTCGTAAACAAGTCAGAAAATAGTTCATATTTCAGATAGGTCTTAAGAATAAATTTAAAATACGTAAAATATGTAAATTAAGATTAAAAAATAAATAAGAGTAAATTTAAATTACATAAGGGCGATCTTTTCTCGCCTATGGTGTCTAGAAAATCTGTTTCATGTGTTGACTTTAGATAGTCTTTTCTGCAAAAGGCTTTACCTTCATACGGAAAAATTAAACGCTACTTTGATTCGCATCACAGACCCACCAGTGGTTGAGCGATTCTGCGTTCAAAGCTGGTAGATGGGAAGTGCCCGGTTCGATCCCACGTCGCGCTCATCAACCTAGCCGTTCCAAATTTTCCATGATTTTCTCCGAACCTCGCGTAAATATGGGGTAGGACCCCTTAGAAAGAACCCCTCGGAGGGCATTCTACTTATAAGCCTCGTACCTTTGCGTAGTCAATCGGTCTTAAACCCTACCAATCGATTCGTATAACTATATCTAAATGGGAATATCTATATAAATCATTTTATTACCTCACATTAAATCCCTACGATGTCCGAGATTTATTTATATATTTCAGCGACCAGTCGGTGCCATCATCAGAATCCTCGGTAGAATGATTTGAAAGGTGTTAACTTTAGGCGGTTTGTTTATACACTTCATTTTCTCCCTTCCTCTTCTCACTTCACTTGTCATCTTTGTATAACTGTTGCCACTCTGGTGGAATAAGGCTATGTTCTATGTCATTGACGTTGTTATTGTTTGTTAGAATTTCGATTGCTTCTCTTTTGAGAGCATAATGGTGGGAGTTATAGGGGGCTATTTTTTGAAAATTAATGGAGTCAATGTTAATAGGATTAGTATTGTTAGTTCTTGAGAAGGCTGTAGAATGTCTATTGTATTTTAAATCTGCTATATGTTCGGATATGCGGTCTTTTATTTTTCTTTTTGTCATGCCAATATATGATGCTTTATTTTTATTTTGGTATTGGAAATCAATTTTATATATTCCGGCTGTGTGTTTAAAATCGATGGAATCTTTTTCATTACGAATTCTTTGGTATATATTTTTGTTTGGTTTTATTGGTATGTTAATATTATGATTATAATATTATTATATAATATTATATTTAAAACCAAACAAAAATATATACCAAAGAATTCGTAATGAAAAAGATTCCATCGATTTTAAACACACAGCCGGAATATATAAAATTGATTTCCAATACCAAAATAAAAATAAAGCATCATATATTGGCATGACAAAAAGAAAAATAAAAGACCGCATATCCGAACATATAGCAGATTTAAAATACAATAGACATTCTACAGCCTTCTCAAGAACTAACAATACTAATCCTATTAACATTGACTCCATTAATTTTCAAAAAATAGCCCCCTATAACTCCCACCATTATGCTCTCAAAAGAGAAGCAATCGAAATTCTAACAAACAATAACAACGTCAATGACATAGAACATAGCCTTATTCCACCAGAGTGGCAACAGTTATACAAAGATGACAAGTGAAGTGAGAAGAGGAAGGGAGAAAATGAAGTGTATAAACAAACCGCCTAAAGTTAACACCTTTCAAATCATTCTACCGAGGATTCTGATGATGGCACCGACCGGTCGCTGAAATATATAAATAAATCTCGGACATCGTAGGGATTTAATGTGAGGTAATAAAATGATTTATATGAGAATAATCCTTTCTTCAAAATATTAAGATGCATGGGAATATCTAATTATGTCGCGCGTTTATGAATGAAAAGGCTTCGTAATTGTGTTTGAAAGTGATTAGTTTACAATTAATAATAGCCAACACAAAATTTCATCTGATAAATCAATCCACTTAGAAATAATTAATAAAAATTTTATTTTACATATTACATTAAGGAAAAGTGTCGTGCCAAATCTTGGCAATAAACTAAAAGAAATAAATCGCCGTGATCCACCAAGAAATAAATCAACCCAGGGGTTGAATAGCACATTCTGTTGGAAATCTATATTTTTTAATCATCAAAATAATATATTGTTGAGACTTACCACATGTGTTCTTTGCTATATAAAAAGGAATTGAGACTAATATTAAGCAAGAAGACTCCACTGAACAGCTACATTTCCTTTATTTATATTTCTTCTTTATAAATTTATATCAATTTATCTTCGGGGCATCAGACGTCCACTATAAATATAAATCCGAGACCCAAAATCTTCCATCCTATTTATTAGACATCGTTAAAATTATTGCCCGGCATCTTCCGTTAACTTGCGCAGGGAGAAAAAGAAGAAGAGAGCCAGAGAGAAAGAGCGAACCACCGATCGCGGCGCGTGTCCGCTATTTATGTGGGGGAAAAGGTTATCTTAATCACCGACCATCGCCAGGTGCGAGATAAACGCAGACGATCGAAAAAGCTAGTTGACAGGCTAACGGACATGTTATAAACAAAAGAAAAGAATGATTATATAATCGCCAAAATTGAGAAATTTAGAAATATATTGTTACCCTGACTAATGCCAATTAGGAAGACAAGCCAAATGACGTATAAAGAGTTCTACTAATCAAATTTAAATAATTATTTACGTTTTTCATAGGCAAACTCAAAACTCAAACTGGCGAATGGAAAAATTAGAAATAAATTCGGGAAGGCGTTGAATAAGATTGATTGACAAGGTGCTCACCGAGTTTTGAAAAAAAAACTAAAGTTCTAGAACATACCACATACAAATAGTGTATAATAAAATACTTATTTATTTTCTGAAAACGGAATAATGTTTTAAAATGAGAACAAAATGGCTATTAATTAAATTATGTTTTTATACTATAATTATTTCATAAAAACGATGTAATATGCAGAAAGAAAAAAAATTAAATGTTTTTCTTCTTATTTATTTCAATTTCTCCTCACCCCCTTTCATATTTATTATCATTATTATTTTATTAATTTATTTTTTAAATAGAAAATTTGGGTTTCTTATTAGATAAAACTATTTATTAGAGAAAGATGTCAGACGAAATATTGATTTCGCATGACAAAAAGGTTCAAGCAAAAGTGAAGGGGACCATTTTTAACACTTTTCAACAAAGTTAAAAAATGTTGACGACTTCGGTTTGTCAGCACGGCCGTAGCTAATGTTCTCTATTTAAAATAGTAGAAATAGGATAACTAGCTTGTGTACAAGGACACCCAAAAGAATGACAGTTAATTGCTTTCTATGAGATGTATTTTTATAAATCACATTTAAAAAACTTTGTACTGCAAAAGTCGTATTAAAATTTAGATTTATTATTCATATGATTAAAAAAAAAAATCTATAGAATATGGTATGTTTAGAATTAAGATTTACAGGATCACACCAAAATATTCAAACACATTATAAAAGCTTAAGAGCTACAATTGGAAATTGCTAGAACTGCATTTTCGCTTGTGTTAAGGTTTTTTAACACTTTTCAACAATGTTTTGGAGTGATTATGAATTCAGTTAGTTTGTCTGTCTGTATTTTTTTCCGTTGTGTAATAGCGTAGGCAAAGTACGTTAAAGCTTAAACAAGGTAACAAGTACATACAGTTGGGAAATATTAATAGTCTATGCGAACCAAATGATTTTTCGTTCTTGTTTAAAAAATGAAAGGAATTCTTGTTATCTGGTTTAATGTAAAATGTGAAACTATCATTCATTATGGAAGGATTAAAATTACAATAAAAATAACTAAGTAAAAAAAAATAATAATAATAACAGTAATATTTTAATAATATTATTATTCACTTTGGAACTTTTTCGGTGGTAAAAATGTAGCAACTTGATAGATTCACTCCGTTTTGTGATGCAATGCCGCAATCTGATAGCTAAGCAATGGTGAAGGAATGACGGATTTCAAATTCCCTTTTCTTCTGGGCATGAAAAAATTTTTCTTTTTCATTTCATTCTAATAGTTTTTACTCAAATTTTCGGCCAAACAGTTTATGGTACAAGCTGTACATGGTATATAAGTACATGTACAGATATAACAGTATTGATGTACACAGACCTGCCAACTGCTACGAATAATTCGTAGTTGCTACGAATTTGGGCCGTAAACTACGATGCTACGAAAATCGGCTCAAAATTACGAATTTTTATCTAGCACCAAAACTGCAACATTTCTGACTATGTTTTGCTTTGCGATTTTCAATCTTTCTCCATCCACGCCATAAATATCAATTTTCATTTTAAACTTGCTTTATTAGATTCTAGAATGTATAAAGAGATACAATTGTTAAATATTTCTCATTCTTGTATTTTTTTATGCCCCCCCTCGCACCCCACTGCACCCCCTAATGATCAGCAAACAAACGCCTTGCGGCACCTTGGGATTCCTAATCTTTTTCCCTCCGCAACATAAATGTCAATGTTCTTTTTAAATTTACTTTATTAAATGTTAGAACCTATAAAGAAGTAGATTTGTTCAATATTTCTCTCTCCTTTTTTTTTTTCTTAACCTCTCCCCTAACAGTCGATGATCAAACGGCTGCAGAAGCCTTTGAATGTGTTTAATTTTTATAATTTAACATTTTAAAAATATCCCAATGTTAAGATTATAATTTATTGCAATAATTATAATTTATATTTTTTTAAATTATAAACATAGTTAAATTCACAACAAAAACATATATTGATTGGCTAGTAATTTTTGCTGAATTTTAATAACTGGTTGAATATAGTATAAAAAGAGTAATTCTGAATTTTGAATAAAATTATTTTACACCTGGTTTCATAAATCATGTTTGTTTCTTAAACAGTACAGTCTTTCATTATATATGAACACTAATGCAAATTATTTCAATAAAAATAATAACTTAAAAAATATTTAATCTGAGGGGGATGGGTAAAACAAACATTAACATAATGTGGCTGGATTGCTGTGGCAAATAAAAGCCGGATGCCTGGCATCCGGCAGTGCGTATTATCTGTGGAAAAATTTTCTTCAGTGCTGAAAATAGTACCCCGTGGATTATATGCAAGAAAATACAGTAATATACATACATTTATTTGTTTAGGATTCATGTGTTGCTTGATAAAAATAAACCAACCAACCATCCAATCCATTTTTAAAATTGGTATGCTACTAATTGTCATTTTCAAATGTTGGCAGGTATGTGTACAGTAGTTCCATTGTACATCAGTACGTGTAATGCCATGTAGAGAATAGACATTAGCATAAACAGAAATTTTAAGGCATTTTCGCAATTGAACGTTTAGCACAGTCAGGTAAAAAAGCTAAAGGTTTCATTCAACTTGTTTATCTTTTCTTATTTCTAAATATGCTGGATCCAATTCAGTTTTTACAAAAAAAAAAAAAGTTATTTAAATTTATCTTAACTTATAATATTAGAATAAGTTGAATCTTAATACAGTAGCTTTTTCTTTTGCGTGTGTGTGTGTAGGGGAGGGGGGGGGAATCACAGTAAGAAAATTTGCTTGGGGTCACATGAAATCTATAAGCTGCCCTGGCGTAATATCTATTTAGAGAGGGCCGCAAAAAATCGATTGCTTAGGGCCGCCAAAATTGTAAAGCGGCCCCTGATCGCATGCCAAAAGTGAGAAACATCAAAGCCGCATAAAATTATTATCTGGCCAAAGCACTTTTGTACCCATCTGAACAGAGTGCAGTGATGAAAAATAAGCAGCCTCTTCGACAATAACGCTGAAACTAACGACGGAAAATAAAACGTGGATGCCGGTAACGTTAAATGAAAAAGTTATTAAAGCTGAAGGGCTTGTCTTATTAATGGCAATAAAGTGCAATTATTCATTTTCATCAATCGACGATTTGGGAAAAATAATGAGTTTTGCATTCAGTGACTCTGAAATTGCTAAAAATGTGAAACTGTCTGATGCAAAAGCGAGATATATCATAAAATTTGGATTGGCTCTGTATTTTCGCCAGAAAATATTTTCTGATTACACATCAAGCAAAGCTTTTTATACACTATAGTTTGATGAGACAAGTACCAAGCAAGTAAAAAAACAAATGGATATATACATCAGATACTGGTCAGAGAAGTATGAAAAAGTGGTAATTTTTTATTGTGATTCGTTTTTTTTAGGCCATGCCAGTGCAGATATTATCTTAGAAAAAATTATGAATTTCATTTTCGAAAATAATCTGAAGTTAGATAAGCTTCTGCAGTGCTCAATGGATGGGCCCAATGTAAATTTAGCATTTCAAAAAAAATTAAATTCGCATTTAAGGTCCCTTGAAATTGATAATTTGGTGGACATAGGCATGTGTAGCTTGCATGTTGTTCACAGTGCCTTGAAAAAAGGTATTGATGGTCTTCGTATGGATGTAGAAAACTTGGTGCTTTCAGTTTTTCAATGGTTCAAAATTTCTGCTGCAAGGAATGTCATTTTCCTTTCGGTTATAATCAGAATGTTTTAATGTTATGTTTAAAAATTTATAAGGAATTTTTTACCCTATTCAGTTAAAAAAAAAAAAAAAAAAAAAAAAGATATTGCATGACTAATTGAAAAAATTTTTAATATCAATTACATACATAAATTGTAAATTATTTTTAATTTTAGGATGATGTAAATTACTGTATCATACTTGCCAACTTTTCCGGTTTTCCCGGAAGACTTCCTGTTTTTTAACGTATCTTCCGGTCTTCCGGACAGATGATGAAATCTTCCGTTTTTAAAAAAATCGCGGATATCGTTCGTTTTAAAAAGAAACCCAAATGTTCTACGAAAACTCCTGATTCCCAATCTTTTTCCATCCATAACATAAATGTCAACATTCATTTCAAACTTGCTTTAGGAGATTCTAGAACATTTAAAGAAATAGAATTGTTAAATATTTCTTGCTGATGTAATTATTTTTTGCCCCCTCCCCCCTTTATTTATCTACAATTAGTGATCAGCAATCAAATGTTCTGCAGAAGTCTTTTCTTTCCTAATCTTTATCCATCTGCAACATAAATAATAATATTAATTTTAAAGTTATTACATTAGATTCTAGAAGTAGAGTTGAAAGAGTTTAAATATTTCTTACTCTGTAATTATTTTTGTATTCTTCCCCCCCCCCCCCCCCCCCCCCCAAATCCTTTCCCCAGATTGTGATCAATTCTAGAAACAGTAAAGCAATGGAAGTGCTCAATATTTCTCACGTATGTAATTATTTTTAGATCTTTATTGCTGAATTTAATGAATCTGTTTATTTTTCCTCAATAAAATTAAATATTTGTATGTCATATTTATACCAAATGTGTAAACATGGGAAAAAAATGAAGAATAATTTTTTCAGGTAGGAAAATTTTCCCCAAATCAATTTAAGAATATTAATACTCAGTTGGTTTTATGCACGTTTGAAACTGATAATTAACTACTGCTACTATTTCTTATATGTATGATTTATGTACATACACAAAAATCATATTCTATATTTATTTAAAAAACTAGTTATACTTTAACTTAACTAGGTTTTTTTGTCGATTGTTAAATAAATTTCTTACAGATTCTGTTTTGTAGATATTTATATGTTGAAGAGGAATAACTTCATTTAAAACTTTTATATATTTAGTATAATCAATCTATAATAAAACGTTTTTATAGATTGCTTCTAAATATTAAAATTGTAAAACTGTATTGTTTAATACGTCAAAGAGAGAAAAAAAAAAGAAAATCTTCCCTTTTTTTATGAAATCTTCTGGTTTTTCAACAAAAATCTTCCCTTTTTTTTATTAAAATTGGTTGGCAAGTATGCTGTATTAAATGTATAAAAATTTCTTTTATATGCATTGAAATATATTATTAAATACATTAAAATTTCTCAACCTATTTAAATTTTAAAAAAATATTCAAAAATTAAAATTTTCTTTTTAAAAATGTCTTCTGCTAACTAATTTTACATCCTATATCTCAATTTTAAAATATATTCTAAAATATATGCATATTACTTTATGGATTTGTTGATAAGTTTTTTTAAATTATGTTTTCATGCTAAAAATTTTCATTGAAATTTTAGCATTAAACTTACTTTTAAAAAGTTAATGGTACAACTATAGTATTTCTCCACAGCTGAATTCGGCGATTTTTCTTTGGTGCCGATTTGAACGATAATGATGTCGTTCTGAACTGTTTGCGATATAATATGGCAGTCTGCATGCTATTTATTTTGGATTTATAATTTAGCTTATGATTTTTGGATTTATGATTTAGCCATAATCGCCAAATTAAGCTGTGGGGAAATACTATAGTTGTTCCAAATTAACTTATCAATAAATCCACAAACTAATAATTTAATACATTTACAAGGAGAGGTCACGACATGGAAAATTCAGATCGGGACGAAATTGTGCAGGATTGTAGTACACTATGAAGGTAACAACATACTAAAGCAGTAGGACCCACTATCCACAAAATTTCGAGAAAAAAGCATTTAAAGTTTCAGTAATCTTTAAATACAAGTTATTTCGCAAGCAAAGCAGCGCCCCAGTGGCGTGAGCTTAAAGTGCTGGTTTACCACCCAGGCAACATGGGTTCGAGACTACCTACGAAACTTTTTTTTTTCTTCTTTAATTTTTTATGTAATCTAAATTTTTTTAATTTATTTTTACTTTATTTTATAATTCATCTGAAAATTTTAATAAAAGATTATAAAATTTTGTTGAATATAAAATAAATAAATTTTTCTATTTTTGATATTTATAACTTAAAAAAATACAATAAATTTCTATAACTTAAAAAATAAATTTTAGTTTTGTTTTAACTATAAAATAAAGTAAAACTAAAGAAAATGTTTTTAATTATTTTTCTAAGTATTTTATTTTATTTTAGGTATATCCAAAACAATATTAAATTTTGTTTTTAAATTACAAAAAATTAAAAATTAAAAAATAACAGAGAAATTATTTTAATTGCATATATAATTATTATCCAAATTAAATAATTACTTCTCCAATCAGTACAACTTCTTGAAAAATTAAAGTATAGGATTACGATACTATTAAATTATTACAGGCAAAGAAATGTTACCCTTAAATGTAGATTTTAAATGTTAATCAACATACTTTCTTCTTCGACAACGACATTTTTTTTAAAATCCTTCTGTGGACGAAATAAAATATTTCACTTCACCTGCTCTCTATTATTAACAAGCTAAAAGGGTTTATGCAATTTATAGACATTAAAAGGAAAACAGGAAGCTCAAACCAAGATTTAAGTACACCTGCTAACTATTTTGTACACTTTGTTTTACAGCTTGCTTATTTTTTAGCTATTAAAATTTTTTATCTGTTTTTCTTTATATTTGTTATTTAGTGTTTTGTAAAATTAAAATTTATTTTTTAAGTTATAAATATTTAAAAATATATATATTTATTTTATATTCAAGAAAATTAAATAATCTTTTATAATTTTTTCACATTTTGAATTCATTTATAAAATAAAGTAAAAATAAATAAAAAATTTAGATTACATAAAAAAATTAAAGAAGAAGAAGAAAAAAAAAAGTTCTGCATGTAGTCTCGAACCCATGTTGTCTGGGTGGAAAACCAGAGCTTTACGCTCACGCCACTGGGGCGCTGCCTTGTTTGTGAAATAACTTTTATTTAAAGATTACTGAAACTTTAAATGCTTTTTTCTCGAAATTTTGTGGATAGTGGGTCCTACTGCTTTAGTATGTTGTTACCTTCATAGTGTACTACAATCCTGCACAATTTCGTCCCGATCTGAATTTTCCATGTCGTGACCTCTCCTTGTTAGTATATAATGTTAAGCTTATATTGTTAAAGTAAGTATGGATGTAACTATAAAATAGACGATAAAGTTTAATAATACAATAAAACATGTTAGTCTTTCAAATGTAGGTGTTTTTTTGTTTATCTCATACATATATATATAACAGGGTTTAAAAAAACCCGGGGTTTTAATGGGCTTTTTTGAGTTTAATTGGTTATTTTTATATTAAACGTAGAATAGCACTGTTCGGTTTGAATTTTAAGTTTATTTCAAAAGAGAACAGTTTTAGACTAAAAGAAAACTTATTACAAAATAATAGTAATTAATTAAAAATTAAACAACCTTCATATTCTTTATTGGTTTGGCCTAAACTGTAAAATGAATTCTTATTTTATTCTATTTAGTATTTTATCACAATTTTGAATTTAATTTTTTATTAAGTTATTTTGTGTAAAATTAAAACTAGTAACAAAAATGAAATATTTTAAACTTACCATGTACAATTTTCATATTACAAATAATTATGTATTTTTTATATGGTTAAAGTAAAAAAAAATGTACAAATATTTTTTTAATTTTTGTTAATATTGATAACTGACATTCTATTCATATTTGAAAACTTAATAAAGGAATACAAAACAAAATTATCATACATATAAATGTTTATTATCAAGTTAATAGTGTTTCAGTAAGCCAAGTTATAGGTAAACATTAAAAATGATACTGGAACACGAAAAAATTTTATAGAAAGGTCATTTTTATAAAACTAAATCTTTTAAAAAGGCAGTTTTGATGAATTTGAAGTTTTTGAGGGGCAAAAAAAAACTCTATTTTTTGCCTGTATCGAACCTTACAGGGTCAATATATTTGTTAATCATGTTTAATATTTGTTGTTAAATCGTTAGACTTCTAGGTTTATTTTTTCATCATGACTTACAAATACAAAAATCGCTTGCAATATTGTTCATTTTTTCTCATCTTTCATTTTTTGAAACTGTTCTGTTCAAAAGAGATATTGTAGATAGATGGTTGAAATGAAAGGAATTTTTCTAACGAAGTTGAAAAATAATTACATAATTTCAAACTGGCTATGTTATGTAGATATAATTAATAATTATATATAGAATATAATAATTATACTTATACATATAATTATCCTACATAATATTTATTATATATAATAATGTCAAGTAAGAAAATATAAGTAAAAAAATAATGAATTATTTTTATTTTAAAAGTGAAAATTTTTATGAGATATCAAAAAAACCCACTTGAGTGTGAGTTTTATTGGGTTTTTTTAAGTGGGTAAACCCCAAAAAACCCACCCGGGTTTTTTTTTGGGTTTGTGGGCGGGTCCGAAACCCTGATATATAAATAAGAGTTATAAATAAATAATTTAGAAGGTGTGTTTATTGCTTGTGATGTCGAAATGAATCTCCATTTTGTCCTGAAAATGTCCTGAAATTTTCAAAAATTTGTGTCCTGAAATTTCACTCAGTGCTTGTACTACCCCTGACATAACAAAGTTTATTAACAATAAAAATTAACATAAGTGTATATGAAAAATGTAATTAAACTTAACAGTAGAAATTTAAAGAGTTAAATAACAAATAAGCATTAACATTCAAAATATTAGAGGGAAGCTGCTTCATAAAGATTGCAGAAAACAAACTTCATTTAATTACTTATCTGAAGCAAACTGGGATTATGTCCCTTTTTTGAAGTGAAAAATGTGTCCTACCCTTTTTTTCAAGTGAAAATGCACCCTTCACTTTTTTCAATTGAAATTGTGCCCTGTATTTTTCCATCTTCTACATCGCTATTTTTTAAAGATATTTTAGCATTTTCGCAGAAAAATATACACTTCTAATAGATTTTTATCTGATGCAAAATCAAACTTCGCGTGCTTTTCCCAAACGCGATCTGAAAATTGCATAAGAAGTCACTTCCGGACGCAATCTGTGTGTCATCAGTCTCTATATCTTTGTGCGGCTGGTGAGAAAAAGATCTTTAGCCGCGGTTTCCATGGACGTTTTTGTTCATGGCGTTGCTCGAAGATTTGGGGATCTTTTCTGCATATCCAAGAGTAAAAATGACTATTACAGAAATAATATAATACAATAAAGAATCACAGAAATTATGTGAAAGTACTGAAATCGGTATCCAATTCTCGTATGCAGGATTTCGAATATTCTGCATATTTCGTATTTTGTGCTGAAGCGCAATATTTTTTGCGTAAAATCGGCATTTTATAATTATTATTTTCTCAATTTTGTGCTAAAACTAACTTACTTAAAAAGAAATCAGCGAGCATAAAACAAACCTTTTGCAAAAGTTTTTTCAGAATATTTGGATGAGAAAATTGCGGATATTTCAGTAATCAGACACAAAAATTATGCATGAGCAAACATACGCCAAAAAAAGGCAGAAATCTCATTGATTTTTGACTCAATATATATACCATAATTTAGTGTATATAAGCCGCAGCTTAATTAAATGTTGCAAAAAAAAAAAAAAAAAAAAAAAAAAAAAAAATGCTCTTAGGTAAACCGCACCGGAAGGTAAGTTATGCTAAGCATTGTTACGGTGAAGTGACAGATAAATAAGGAAAAAAGATATCAGTCTTCTGACATCTACGCAAGTTAATAAAAATAGTAAATTATTAATTATAAATGAAAATAATAAATTATTTAAAAAATAATTCGGTATAAAGAAAATAAAATCAAACTGTATCAGTATGCAGATGTAATGCAACAAGTATGAGAAACTGATATAAAGCTTAAAAATTATCTTATTGTTTCTATCACTTGTCCTCACAAATTACTCAAAACATTTTTTATAGAACATAATATACTTAATAGAAGATAATTAATGACTGTTTAAATGACTTAAAAACTCTTTTGAGTGCTTTTAAAACACTTGTTAAACTTTATTTAATATGTTCGTTTGGCTTTACCTACTTTCTTTTCCTGACTTTGTTTTGTTTACATTCTTTAGATATTGCGTTATAATCTTGTTGCCAGATCTGTTACTATCTGGAGTTTGTTTGGAGATTGCAGAATTTCACTGTGTGATGACGTTGAACGGCAGTTTAATATTTATGCCGTGTTGAGCCGTGATTGGCTGTTTTGCTCTTTGATCATACTGCATGCTTTAGACACTGTCATATAAATAGAGGTGTTTTATTTTGAATATGTGTGGTGAAATCGATTCGTAAAAACGCTGTAAGATTGTCGTTTTATCTGAGGCTGGTCCTCGTAAATTTATTTATTATATTATTCAATTGGCATTTAAAGTTTTAAGGATGCAAAGTCAGTTAAAGTTTTAAATAGTTGTAAGAATGTGTAAAGTTCATTTTTCATGTTAGCAACCATTGCTGTTTTGAAGTTGTTAATTGTTAAATTATGTGTTCAAATGGCAGTTAAAAGTTTTAAATAGTAAGTTCGTTTTATCTGTGAGTTTTTTCGGCAAATACAGCGTTTGTTTGAACTGTGCTTCCATTTTGAATGTCATCTTTAACATTCGCTTTTTCTATGCTATGTGTCAACCTGGCGACCATAATTTTTCCACAAATATCATACTGTGTGTCAACCCGGCGGCTGCAGTTTTTTAGCTTTACTTATGAACATTCTTCAACTTGTCAAGTTTTTTTTTTTTTTTTTTATACTGTGTGTCAACCTGGCGACCATAGTTTTTTTTTCAAAGCTGCTACTTCTATTAACCCCTTCCACTCCAGAGACGTACGTGCGTACGTCCTAGTGTTAATGGCCATTAATACCATGGACGTACGTGCATACATCCAAAGAAAGTATACGATACAATAAGCCCAACGCCGTAGTGGTATCAGAGAGAGTTATTTTATTTGTCATATGGTATTTTGAAATTGTATTTTCATTACTGACAACTAGATGGCGCTAGTAGTCTCAGTGACCTATTAGTTTTGGCTACGCCAGTTGTTTCGTGATTCCTCGAAACTTTGATAATCTTTTTTGATAACTTTTGAATATAAACGTTTTTTTTTTTACATTTGGTAAGTTTTTTATATATAGCTAAACTTATTGTTAAATATTTTTTCTAATTGTTATTGTTGGGTATTTTTTTTAATTTCTTCTATATGTAATATAGAGAAAGTATTGGATTCGCGAAAATTTTCGACCTCCGTTTTTTGACGGATCTACACGTTTTGGGATCTCCTGAACACGAATTGATAGTTTTTAGAAAATGTCTGTGTGTCTGTCTGTCTGTCTGTGGTTTAGTGTTTTCACCATATCTCATGAACCAATGAATGAAATTCAACCAAACTTGGTATATAGTTGGACCCTGGCGAGGCATTGTGCTGATTAGATTTGGGGATCAATAGCCCAGCAGGTGGCGCTGTGATCGCATTTTATGTAAATTTTTAACATTGCAGTATAGGACAAATTTTCGTATCTTTCACCATATCTCACGAACCAATGAATGAAATTCAACCAAACTTGGTATATAGTTGGAACCTGACGGGGCATGGTGCTGATTAGATTTGGGGATCAATCGTCCAGCAGGTGGCGCTGTGATCGCAAAATTTCATATTTTTCACCGTATCTCACGAACCGATGAATGAAATTGAACCAAACTTGGTGTATAGTTGGACCCTGACATGGAAAGGGCCTGATTAGATTTTGGGATCAATCGCCCAGCAGATGGCGCTGTGATCGCATTTTATGCAAATTTTTAACATGGCAGCATAGGACAAAATTCCGTATAAATGGGCATAATGAGAGTTATTTTAAACTTGTGATTGTAAAATTAATATGAATTATTGATAATAGTAGTAGTTAACTAGGAAAAAAATTTTGGGCATGTGGGGGCATCGGTTCCCCCCCCCCCCCTGGGGGGGAAGTATCCCCCCGGGGAAGTAAATTTTCAAGATGGGTATCTTTCGAAAGGTCTCGTTGATAATAGTAATAGTTAACTGGGAAAAATTTTTTGTACATGTGGGGGCATCGGTTTACCCCCCCCCCCCCCACTGGGGGGGGGAAGTACCCCCCGGGGAGTTTCAAGATGGGTATCTTTCGAAAGGTCTCATCAATACCTTTAAAATGAATGGTTGAACCATAAATCTGTGATAATTTAAAACAAAGTTATCGATTTTTTTTACTTTTAACAAAAAAAAACTTAGAATTTTTTTTTTTTTTTTTTTTTTTTAAACGAAATTTTACCAAACTTGGTATTTAGTTGGTCCCCGACATAAACTGGTGCTGATTATGTTTGGGGATCAGTAGCTCAACAGGTGGCGCTGTGATAACATTTTATCTAAATTTTTAACATGGCAGCATAGGACAAAATTTCGTATACATGTGCATAATAAGAGTTGTTTTAAACTTGTGATTGTAAAATTAATATGAATTATTGATAATAGTAGTATGTAACTAGGAAAGGGGGGAGTAAATTTTTACATTGGGTATCTTTCGAAAGATCAGGTTGATGATAGTAGTAGTTAACTAGGAAAAAATTTTTGTGCATGTGGGGGCAAAGTTTCAAGATGGGTATCTTTCGAAAGGTCTCGTCAATACCTTTAAAACGAATGGTTGAACTATAAATCTGTGACAATTTAAAACAAAGTTATCGATTTTTTTTACTCTTAACGAAAAAAAACTTAGAAAAAAAATCGCATTTTTTTTTTTTTTTTTTTTTAACGAAATTTAACCAAACTTGGTATTTAGTTGGTCCCCGACATAAAGTGGTGCTGATTACATTTGGGGATCAATAGCTCAACAGGTGGCGCTGTGATCGCATTTTTTTCTAAATTTTTAACATGGCAGTATAGGACAAAATTTCGTATAAATGTACATAATGAGAGTTATTTTTAACTTGTGATTGTAAAATTAATATGAGTTATTATAATAGTAATAGTTAACTAGGAAAAAATTTCTGTGCACGTGGGGGCATCGCTTCCCCCCTGGGGGGAAAGTACCCCCGGGGGGTAAATTTTCAAGATGGGTATCTTTCGAAAGATCTCGTCAATACCTTTAAAATGAATGGTTGAACTATAAATCTCCTGAAACAAAGTTATCGATTTTTTTACTTTTAACGAAAAAAAAAAAAAACTTAGAAAAAAAATCGTATTTATTTTTTTTAAATATTGTTATTGGTTGATTATGTATTACTTTTAACAAAAAAAAAAAAATTTTTTTTTTTTTAAATATTGTTACTGATTGAATATGTATATAGGAAAATATAGAAGAAAGTCTTGTGGTGGCCACAACATACTAGTTTTTTTTTTTTATCTTTAAAAGTTCTTTTAATAAAAATATTTAAACTGAATTTGACTTTGTTTTTCTTGTCAAAATATTTTAAGTTATACACTAGTCATTAAGTTTATTAAAACTTCTACTGTATATCTGCTGAAATATTATGGAAATAAAAGTTTGACTTTTTTATAAGTCTCATCTATCAGAAACACGGGAACAAAATGGTGGAATCCGGGCTTATATACAAAGTCATAAAAATAATTAATTATAAATAAAAGTAATAAATTATTTTAAAAGGCACTGTACTTATATATATATAAAAAAAAAAAAAAAAAAAAAAAATTAAAGCCAGTATACAAATACAATGCAAAAAATCAAAAACATGGAAACAAGATGGCGAACTCCAGACGTATATGCAAATTAATCAAAATAAAAGATTATTAGTTAATAAATAAGGGATTATAAGCGTGAATCAGTGCTCGAGAAACTGAAATACTCCGTTTTTGGGGGAGATTGGCTGTTCCAAGAAGTATGGACGACGGAAATTGGCATTATCATTAGATAGCCTCCACTGATAGATAAGCCACAGTCCCCAAAAATCAATGTTTTTTTAAAGATAGCCCGCAGCTTATCTTCACTAAAATACAGTATTTAACATTTGTGATATCAATTTTCAGAAATAGCACGAATTTCGGCAATTATAGCAGAGAAAATAGCTGCCTATCTTTATTTAGTGAAAAAGATAAACAGTCATGCTTATTTGAGCAGTTAGCCATGATAAAGGTAAATTTTGTTAATAAAATGTAAAACTATGAATTTCGATAACACAGCGCAAGAATATTATGTTGTTTTGTAGTGAATTAATGGCTTATTTCAGCACGTAATTTGAACGATTAAATTTTTATCGACGAAACGATGCCGTATTGTAGATAGACTTTCATATTGCGTATTCCTGCAGTCACGCATAAAAAAAAAAAAAGCAATTTTATTATTTTTTTGCAAAATAATCTCATATTTCAGCATTCATTTTTAAAAAACATACTAAATTTAACAATTAGCAGTAAAAAAATAGTCAATTAGTTGCTATTACATAATTTTAAAAATAAGTGGTAAAATCATTTATTCTATATTTCGGCAAATTAATAGCTTATATTGAATATCATCTTTGTGAAAAAGCGTGGTTTTCATTGATTAACATAGAGATAAAGCCTATTTCAGCAAACAATTAGGATTAAAGTAACCTTATTAAGCAACAGCAAAATGATTGCATGTTTCAACAATCAGCCACAAAACATCATGAATTTTGGAAATCATCTTTGAAAAGATTTCAAATTTTATTGATTAACTCCAAAATAATATCGTATTTTAGAAATTAGTTGCATTTAAGCATAAATTTTTGACAGTTTATAGTAAAATGATTCCATATTTCTGAATTAGGCTGAAAAATTATTGCGTATTTCGGGATTCAGCTTTGAAAAAAATGTAAATTTCATAGATTAGCGGCGAAATAATTGAGCATTTGGAGATTGAACTTTATAAAGAATACGAATTTCATCGATTAGGCGCTAAATAGTACAAGGTTTCAGTAATCGACAGCAAAAATATAGTGAATTTCAGGAACAGCTATGGGGGGGGGGGGATTGCGAATTTCATTGGTTAGCGACAAAATAATAGCGGTATTTAGGAATTATATGTGATTAAATGTAAATTTTGACTATAAAAATTGACACTACAGTTAGCAGTGAAAATAATCCTGCATTTTCGAAATCAGCTGCGAAATTATTGCATATTTCGGCATTCAGCTATGAGAAAAAAGCTCAAATTTCATCCATTAGCAATGAAATAATTGAGTATTTGGAGATTTAATTTAAAAAACTGCAGAAATTTCATTGATTATCGATGAAAAAATTATGCATTTTGGCGATCGATCATAAAATTATCACGAATTTTGGAACTCAGTCTTGAAAAAAGATGAGAATTTTATCGATAATTGGCGAAATTATTGCATATTTCAACAATTGGTTGTGACTATAAATATTGTTAATTTCATATTTATTTTGTACATGCTGTGTAGTTTTTTTTTTTTTTTTTTTTTTTTAAGTTTTGAAAAAACTAGGTGCATTTTTTTTTTTTTTTTGGGGGGGGGTGCTTTTTCATCTGTCAATATGTCCCCTTTTTGATAAATCTGCCCTGCCCATTAAAAAAAAAAAAAAAAAAAAAAATGTGAACATTAGCATTACACACAACCTAGTATATTCAAAAGTTTATAATATGCTTCAAAATTCAAAAGTTACAATTCAAAAAGATTCGAAAACATTTATTACAGTGATTATAAAAAAATAAAAAAAACAATTATTCACTCTTTATATGAGTACAAATTCAGCATCCCATTAGCACACAAAATATTGCATAAACTTAAAATAAAAAAAACTTCAAATTGATAAAAATTAAATATACTAAAGAAAGTATTAAATTATTAATGATTATGACATGGACACTCACGTGGGCCCTACATTCATGCAGTATGTAATTTTATGCAAAGAAAACTCAGTATGCAGTGAGATACAGAATGAAACCCCTATAAAAATAGTGTTTATAAATTTCAAAAGATAGTTTTTAACAAGCGGCTTTGTGAAGGGGTCGGCCAAGTTCATCTTACTATGAAAAATTACTCGGGGTAGAGTTTGAGTATAATGGTAATAGCGTGCAAATCCATCAAAGTTTATATATCGATGAGATATGCGAGAGATTTAAAAATTTCCACTTGCCCATTACCTCACTCCCCATTGTAAAGGGTATAAAGTTTTCTAAAAGTGACTGTCCAGTTAAATAATTTGATATCAAGGAAGCATCTAAGTTACCATACAGAAATGTTTTAGGATGCATTTCTTTTTTGGCTAATAGAACCAGACCCAATATTGCCTGCGCTACAAATATCTTCTCACAGTTTCAAAATAATCCTGGATTGATTCATTGGGAGGGGCTTTTACGTCTCTTGGGTTATATTAAATATACAAAACATTTAAAATTAAATCTCTTTTGCAACAGTTCACATTTAAAAACGTACTCTGATTCTGACTATGTGTAGAACAGAGGCGATTATGTTTCATTGGGAGGACAAATTGTTTTCTCCTGATAAAAGTCTAATTTCGTGACATACTTTTAAACAGAAAGGTGTTACATTGTTCACAATGGAAGCAGAATTTTTGGCAGTGTGTGACTGCATAAAAGAATTGAAATGGTTTAGTGAAATTTTATTAGAATGTTCTAAATATAAAATTATTAAAGATCAACCTGAATTACTCATATTACTTGCAGATAATTAAGCCGCAATTGAATTTTTAAAATCTCCAATAGAGAATAGTAGATCTAAATACATAAACACAAAATTGTATTTTATTAGAGAATGGTTATGAAAAGGTATATTTGAACTTAAATATGTTTACTACGGGAGAGAAAGTCTCATCATATGTGTCTCTTCTGACCTGGCAATAAACCTGCCAGGTCAACTAAATGCTATACTTTACAAGACTTCATACTTTCAAGCTCTTCTAGATCATTGCCTTTTCCCATTCTTTAAATTGAGGTTTTTAAAGCTTGTTTATATGTATGGGGAATATTAATCTCTAGTCAAATGTTTTTAGATTTAATAACAGAGTGCAAACGGAGTTAAATTTTGATCAATAATACCTGTATATGAATTTTTACTCGAAAAATCAAAATCTAAGGCCCTATATGCAATCATTAAAAAAATTTTCAACATCCCTATAGGATTGTTGTGGAATTTTCTTTCCCTCTCCATCAGGATAATAGTAAACAGGCTTATTCCATTTATCTGTATGGACTACTTTTCGGTACTATGTAGGGTCACTAAACCTAAGATAAGTAGATTTAGGAGATATATTGTTAGCAATTGGATCAGCTTTGGACTCGTACCTCTCGCTCATCAAACCACCAGAAAAACCCAGCATCGGATCTGGATGGATTCCAAGATCTATGAGAACAGGTGTATCATCTGGGGTCTGCTCTAGATCCAAAGAGTTGCCCATCATTGCTCCACTGTGCAAACTGATGCTGTCTTCTATTAAAGATACATTAATAGTCTCATCTACTTTCTTCTCATCTTCAAGCCAAACTCCTTGGTCTGTAATCCTTGGTCTTCAAGGCGTAGCCCACAAGAAAACCTTTCTTAGACTTAACATCAAGCTTATGCTTGCGTTTTTGTTTGGGTATCCCAACATACGTGGTAATACCGAAGGGTTTAAGGTGTCTAACAGAGGGTTTATTTCCTGAATGTAATTCAAAAGGGGTTTTGGACTGGCCCTTATGGCACATCCGATTCCATGTATAGGAGAAGTACATACAGGCCTCAGGCCAAAAATCAACAGACATTTTACTAGAATTTAAAACAGCATGGACACAGTTCATAATAGTCTGTTTAAACCTTTCGCACACGCCATTTTCCAAAGCATATAAACATTGGTGAGCTCATGCGAGGCACCATTTTCATTACAATAATTTTTTAAAAGATCATTTTTGAACTCTGACCCGTTATCTGGACGAAGGTGTTTTGATTTTTTCCCCAAAAACGCTCAGCTGTCACTACATGTCTTTTAAACGCATCAAAAATACATGATTTTTTACGAAGGGGATATACCACAGCTTTTCTTGAATAATCATCCAATATAGAAAGGAAAAATCTTTCATCATTTTTACCTTTGACCTGACTCAGTCCCTAGGTATCTACAAATAGTCTTTCTAAAGGATCTTTAGCTTTGATGTCACCCAACGGTTTAAAACACTGCCTATGCTGTTTACTTATTTGGCACGATTCGCAAAAGAATTTAAAATTTGATTTTAAATTTGGTAAGCCTTTAACACAATTGTTTTTTGACTTGTATGAACAATAGGGTGGGCCGAAAAAATTATTTTTTGAAATTGATTTTGGTATAGTGCAGAAAAGTTGTGTAATGGGTCTGTAAGAAACCTCTGAAAATTTTATCAGTTTTGTTTAATATTTAGCCGCGCCCCTTTGGCACTAAAAAACTGAAAAAAAGAAAAAAATTAGTTTTTTTTTTTTTCAAAAAATTAAATTTCAAAAATTAATTTTGAATTTAGTTCTGGTATATTGCAGAAATGTTACCTAATGAATCAGTTAGAACCCTCAAAAACGTTCATCGATTTTGCCAAATATTTAGCTGCGCCCCTCTGACATTAAAAATTGAAAAAAAGATGAAACGCCGGGTTTTTTGAAAAAAGTATATTTTAAAAGAATTGAAACTAGTTATATTGTATAACTAAAATATTACATAATACGTTACTGCGAACCAATCCAAATAAAATTCAAATAATTTTACTCTATTTTTATTCACTTATTTAAAAATAATAAGCATACATATGCACATAAGAAATTGAAGCTTTATCTCATACCCTACTTTCGTTTTTGTTTCTTTTCGTTCAGATTTCAAACGATAGATGGCGTTCTACTGCTCCCATTGCTTCCAAGGTCAATTTAACTAATAGATAAGATTAAATATTGGATTTTGTTTCATTCTACGTTTGTTTGTCAAATGAAACGGCTGTTATGGAGAAACGTGTAATTAAAAAAGTGACGCGAGCAAACTCAAGTTGTCCGCTGTTTGGAACAGGGAAAGATTTATTCCCTTCTGATGCTATTTATCTCCCAACTTACGAGGACATAATAAGATGCTATCAGAGTATCAAATTGCAAATAAAGGGAGACAAAAGTCAAGAACCTTCTTCAAGAACTGCGGCTGCAGCGGTAACAAAAAAAATTATTGATGTATGGCAAATATATATATAGTTTTGTCGAAATTTAATGTCGAAAAACTATACAAAAAAGAATGAAACAGCTAAATCATATCCCAAACCAGCAAAAAAGGCAACAAAAATATACTTTCTCCATACCATATAACCAGGGAACCTCTGATAAAATAAAAAATACTGCCCATAAATTCAATCTAAATATTCTGATTAAGCCGAACCCTAACATTTTTCAAATCATAAGAAATGATAAAGATATTGTTCCCCCCCTTGAAACCGCCGGTGTCTATAAAATTCCCATTGAATATCCTGACAAAAGAAAAGGAAGCTATATAGGAGTTACTAAGAGAAAAATCAAGACCCGTCTTAAGGAGCATGAAAGCGATATAAAATTTGCCCGTTCTACTACCGCACTAGCCAAAGCATTGCGAAAGTGAAATAAAGGTCGATTTTAATAGCGTTGAAAAAATAGACAATTTTAATAATCCTACGTATGCTTTTTTCCGTGAAAGCGTTGAGATTGTTAACGATAGCAGCGCCATTAATGACCACGAATCAGCCAGAATTGATCCGCAGTGGCGCGACTTGTTACAAGGAAGCGATGCTATGAAAAGCCGGTGCCAGAAGACACTAGTTGCAATTGACAAAGGGGGAGGATCCTCCCCAGAAAAGCTTATTGCTAAAGATGAAGCCTGAGTGAGGTTGTTTATTTTATTTTATAAAAAGGTTTTATCAAATGAATAGTGTTTAAAATAAAAAGAATTCTTTTAATAAACAAAACATAATTTATCCATATATTTAACCATTAATTAAGATTAAGAAATAGCCAGAATAAAATGTGGTGAGATAATTAATAAAAAAAATGACATTTTGTCATCATATTGGATTGTTTTAAGACTGCGAGAAACATCCAGTGGTCAAATTTGATAAAATGGACTCTACACTTCAGCATTTGGATCCACAAGATATTAGAAAGCTAAGTACAGATCAAAAATATTTGTATCGCATCTGTCAAGCCATAAAAGATGGTACTAGTTCTCCTATGTTGACTGACAGTAATCCAGGTAAACTTAGTCATGCACGATGACTGACTACCGCAAACCATTTTTTACGGTTATACATTAGCACACCAAGCCCATCAGAGAATCTTATAATAGTTGTGAAATATGTAATGCTGGTTTATGCTCCAATGTGGTTTGAAATAAAAATGAAATCACATTTTTGGAAACAAACATTTTTGGAAAATGATATCCCTTTCAAACCAGCTTCCAGACAAAGCTAAGAAAATTATTTTTAAAGTTTTGTCAAACAATGCATATTATGCGCATCCCGAAAATCTATTGGTCGCATTGTTGCATGATTCCAGGAAACACATCCGGGAACTCGCAGTTAGGCGCTCGACAAATAAAAACGACGAACTTGAATGGTTTACGAGTTTTCAAGCCTTCTAAAGTTAATTTCGAAGCAGACGACTACATTGATTTAATGTCAAACTGAGTTGTAACAGAGCCACATCTTACAATGTATTTAAAGGATAAAGACTTGAAAGAAATGTGCAAAAAAGAGAATCAATTAATGACATTCAAAAAATTACCATGTCATACGCAATCTGTTGAACGATGTGTTAAATTAGTATCTGAAGCTGCAATGAAAGTTTGTGGTGAGATTGCAAGGGATGGCTATATTCGTAGCAAACTTCAAGTAAGAAAAGAACTCCCAATGTTTGACAATAAAGGACAATATTATATTCGAGTACCTAATATTCAATAAGCAACAGGGATTATTAAATCCAACATAAATTTGTATATTTTTGCTTTAATCTTTATTTTGTTACTATGTAAGAGAGAACATGCTTATATACAAGAAAAAATATGTTTATAATAATTAACCAAGTAAAAAAATAATAAAGTAAAGTAATAGTTATAGAATTTTTATTTATAATACTAATTAATTAATCAGTTATGTCAATACTAATTTAGAAAAATAATGAATACTTTATCATAGTACAGGTTTTCAGAAAATCCGATATTTCTTTCATTTTTCTCAAATTTTTGATGTCGGAGGGGCATGGTTAAATAATGAAAAAAAATTATACGAATGTTTATGGGTTCTAATTGACATATTATGTAACATTTTTAATGAATGTCTTTAAAAATTTTGGATATTTTTTCAAAATATATTTTTTTCCAAAAAAAGCTTTTTTCCGTTCTTTTTTTTTTCTGTTTTTCAATGTCAGAGGGGCGTGGCTAAATATTGATTAATTTTGATAAAAATTCTTGTGAGTTCTAATTGGTCCATTACACAACTTTTTCATTCTATACCAAAATCAATTTCGAAAAAAAAAAAAAAAATTTTGGCCTTTTTCGGCCCACCCTAATGAACAATAAGCTCTGGGCTAACATGGGCAAATCTAGCATGCCAGGTGTCTAAACTTTTGACATCAACTGGTTTTACTATTGGCATAGCCTCTATCTCACTGTCATTAGGCCCCCCCATTCTTATTTAAACCCTGAGCTCTCTTAAATTTTAAATTTTGATCCCTATTTCTTTTAAAAAATTTAGGAAAAACATGATAAATTCCATCAATTTTAAATTAGCATTAAACATAAACTTACCGAACCTGTCACACCTTCATTTTACCATTTTTTCCATGAAATTCAGCTCCTCCATGATCCATGCAAGGGCCACTGATCAAATTCTTTCTCAGTTCTGGAGAATATAAAACATCCAACAAAATGTATTTAGAACCATTAAATGTTACATCAATATCACCTCTACCAGCGATAGGAAAAGTAACTCCATCCACGGCGACATTCATCTTTTCACCTTCAACAGGTTTAAAATTTGAAAAAAGGCTTTTATCCTTTAAAAAATGGTGGGACGCCGCTGTATCAAAAATCCAGCTATCGTCTCCTACATTATTACTGAGATTTGCTTGTGCAATAAAGCCTTGTACATATTACTTTTATTAAAAGGTTTCGTACATCTTGAGATGGAGCCACTCGTAACATTTTTACTTGAATTATTTTGATTAGAATGAGAATTTAATTTTACACGGCAATTTTTCTGTAGATGACCCACAAGACCACAAGGCCAACATATAAACTTTGATGCATTAGAACTTGAAGTGTCCTTGGATTTAGTCCATTTTGATTTAAAAACATGTTGAACTTCTATATCACAGTTCTTTAATCGGTCGGAGTCATGCAGCTGAAGCCTGGCGACCAACTCAACGACCACATTTTTAAACGAAAAATTCCCTGAAGTCCAATCAAGTATCGTCTGAACAATTTGATCGAAGCAGTCTGGCAGGAATTTCAAAATTTAGAAACAGACATAAACATCTTCAACAGGCTTATCAATAGCTTTAAGTTGCTCCACAATAGAAGACAGTCGAGTAGCGAACAGGGCAATTGACTCCCCATCTCTAATATAAGTAGAAAAAAGCTTACTAAAAAGGGCCATGTGCCTCGCTCTGGAATCTGGTTGGAAATGTCCATGTAATATCTTCCATATTTTCACAGGATCATCATCACAGTTGTCTACTATTCCTCGATACTCTGGGCTGACTCATAAGTAAATATGGGTCAATGCAATTCTTGAACATGCTTGAAAGTCTCTCACCATATCAACAGTAAAACCTTTTCAGCATTCAATACTGGCCAGTGGCGGATTTCCCATAAGGTGCAGTTGGCGCGCGCCAAGGGCCCCACACCTAATAAGGCCTTGCGTTATTATTATTATTATTATTATTATTTTTTTTTTTGTAATTTCAACTTTTTAAAAAATACCTTTTTTTTTTTTTTTTACAATTTCAATTTTTAAAAGTACTTTTTTTTATTGTTTGTTTGTTTCCCAGAATGCTTTTAAAAATACATTTATTCTCCAAAAAAATGTATTTATTCTATATGCGTTGCACGTATAATATGTACACAATTTCCTAATAAAGGGTACGGGGTTCGCAGAAACAAGACTTCATATGATAGAAACACGAAATAAAACTACAAATCAGTTTTCAATTTGATCAAATGCAATCAATTCCACATCCTGGCCTTTCTCCTAACAAGGGCCACTCATTTCTTCTTGCCTACTTAATAATTTCTAAAATTAGCAAAATATTAGAAAATGAATTTTTTTTCATCCATTAATAAATTTAAAAGTACATTATTTTTATATGCATATGATATACACAAGATTAGTCAAAAAAAAAAAAATAGTGTGGAGTTACTTAACACCCAGCCATGTAAATTCTCGAAAAGAAACTTTAGAGAGGTTCAAAATTTCTACACTTAACTATTTTCAAAATGTTACCTATTTCAGTATTACCCTACACCCATTTTATTTATTTAATGCAATAACGATGCCCAGCCATAACGCTATCCTGCATTTAAGGGGCCCTACCAGAATTAAAAGAGGTTATTCAATTGATGAAAAATAATTTTTTAATTTAGTAATTTCTGTACCAATCACACATCAACTGAAGCCCTACGTGCCAATTTTTATAACTGTGAATGTCTGCTCAAGAAGTTGGTAGACAGGAAGTGCAGAGTTCGATCACACGTCACGTACTTCTATCTGACTGTTCGAAATTTTCTGTGATTTTTTTTTTTTCCCCAGAAACTCTCGGGAATACAGCCTAGGATCCCTTGGAGGGATCCTCACGGAGAGCACATCGCCCACACCTAAGACCTTTATATCCTAATCAGTTAGCCTTAATCCTAATACCACACCACACCATCGCCAATTTTTTTTAAGTAGAAAGATTTTGCATATTTTTTTTTCCCTCTTTTAAACGAAATAAGATTTTAAACTGGTTATATATATATATTAATGCTCTAATTCTGGATATTAATAGACTAGTTAAATCATCATCAGACTATACTCAAACAGATATAACATTTGAAGGAAAAATTGTATTTAAATATTAACATTTAAATGACTGTATTTCATAATTTCGTATGCATAGAATGTACCGAGGAAAAAAAAGGCGCAAAAATTGAGTTTGTTTCATTATTAAATTTATCAAATTTTCCAGCAAAACCACTTGGAAGGAAAAAGAATAATCATTGTACACACTTTTACTGTATTATATTCTTACAAACCAAATAACTGTCAAAAAGTCCGTTTTGTCTATTTTATCTAATTTCATTTTAGTAAGACACCTTGAAGCATAAGTAAACAGAAAATTTTTCATTGAAAGTATTTTCGTTGTTTTATAATGATTTAAAAAGTCTATAAGGAAAAAAAAAAAAAAAAATTGAAATCAGGCATCAAAGAAATTTCTAGTCTCTATTTTGAATTTCACAATGTATATAAAATGATTTTAGTAATATTCAACTGAAAAAAAATACTGCAAACGATTATTAAATATTACTTTTAAAAATACCTAAGTTCCCCATACCTATAGTATAATGGGGAATTAAAAAGTAATAATGGAGATTACTCTAATCCTATGTCTTTCCTCATATTTTTCAGCAAAGATTTTGTCATGAAGGCCTTTAGGGGACGATGTGTGAAGTATATTTACAAACTTAACAAAACTAATATATATATGTATAGCATGAAATATTACCTACCTAACATAATTATTCGTACCTTTAAAATTACTCGGTAATCTCAGATGTCATTTTAAACCAAATAAATACTGATTTTTTAATTTTACTCTTATAAAATTAAATTTATCTGCATTTTAACCATTTACCTTTCTTTGTTATATGATCTTGCAGAGAATTTGGGGAAGTTAGGCACCCGCCAAACTTGTTTATACCGCTACATCTGTTTTAAGCCGTGGTGACCTCTGCTCTTTCTTCTAGTTATTATTATTTTTTATTTTTTTTTCGGTTATACTTTATACATATTTCTTATACATGATCTCAACTATCAAGTCTCAGAAACAAAAAATATTAACTTTTTAAATAACTTTTGCTTTATATAAAGCGTCACTTTCATTTCTTATTCTTTGTGATTCATTAAAGTCTTCCTTCCTGGTATTTGATCATTGTAATGATAAATTATTATTATTATTACTATTATATAGCTGTTATGTTTCTCTTTTGGATATTACAGCTGCACTATGGTTGAATTTGTACGAAATATGTATATTTGAATGAATCTTAAATTGAAACCATTTTAAATTATAACTTTTGTGTTACTTTACAAGTTCTCATAATTTCAAGATTTCAAATACATTATTAAAAATTGGCAGTTATTTGAAGTATATTTGTAATTCATTTAATATTTAGTTTTAGCCAGGATTTTCAAACCTTTTTATTTATTTTTTATTTGATGCTGAGTTGCAAGTATTAGCGAATCAATTTGACTCTAGAAACTTACTGTAAAGTGAGTACTCTGAATGAATAAATAGTTTAAGATAAAATAACGAGGCACTAATACAGATAATATCACAATGTTATCCTGTTTATAGTTAAATTCTTTAACGTATTCCTATGTTCCTGATACTTCACATGATTAATATATATTTATCATGTATCTATTAAACGCTAAATTTTATAACGCTACTGAATTGTTAAATGTATATATTTTTTTCTATATGTGTGTGTGTATATATATATATACACACACAACAAATCATATTTAGCACGAATGCATTTTAAAAGATTCTTTTGAGGTAATCATCTGTATTTGATTTTTCCATTATCGTAAATCGTAAAAACACTCTATTTCCGAATTTCATTTCATTTTATAACTGGTCCATATGTATTACTACTTAATTGGAGTGGGGATACTATTTCTAATTAAATCGTTACACCTGTGCCCTGTCTTTTAAGGCACATTCTAAAAACTCATCAGAACTCCAGAATTTTGGAAGATGGGGGGGTTCTGTGAAATTCAAGAGTAATAGATTTTTAGCTAATTGCTAAAGGAAATTGCATTGCAACAGTGGCAGTATTTCCCCAACTTCATATATTCACGTTTGACAGTACTTAAAAACAGTCACTTTATTAATACGAATGACTAAAGTTCAAGGAAATTGAAACTGATATATTTCAAACATGTGTGAATATAAGCTTTCACCTGTTAGACTTAGCACAAAGAAGTACCAGTACTAATGAGGTGGCCTGTGCTTTAAAAATAGTTCTTTGTATGAGTACATCTTTGGAACTGCACAGACAGGATTTACTTAACCAATATTAATGATAGTTTTTTCTTTTTTCAGACATGTGTGTTGCTTCACTTATTCTCATTTTCAGTTCTGTTACAAATGGGTATTATTTATTTTCTGTTTAAAACCTGAGACAAATGTGTAATTGAATGAATGCAGAAAGGAGAAAAATATCAATTCCTTATTTTAAAAACGTTGTATAACTTACCTAATTGGTAACTTTTCAAGATTGTAAAACCAATAATTTTCCGCATTCTTATTGCTTCAGTTTAGCTCAAAATGTCTAAGATGAGGTTATAATTAGTTTTAACAGTGTATCTCTATGAGTTTGCTTCAGATTTTTTCCATGACGATGTTTACTTAGAATTTCAACACGAATACTCCAAAGGAAGGAAATATTCGTTCTAAAAAAAGAAAGTTTTCTTATAAATTTCCCCCTGTTTTAATTTTATAATAATAATAATAATATTTTAATTATAAAATATTTCACAATAGAATGCTATTTATATTTTTACTTCTGCTCATGTTTTTAAATTCGAACAACAAATAATCTATTTTTGCATTTTAAATATTTTCTTCAAAAAGCGTTTAGATTCAAAATGATGCTCAGTGAGTTTTATTTTAAATGAATGGTGCTCTAAATTTCATTTAATGATTTTCTTTTCTTTTTCATTCAAATCAAAGAATATTTTTAATATTTTGAATGCTATTTCTTTTAATCAACAATTAAATCATATATTTTAAGAAATGATGGGAATATATGGGACAAATAAATGGATAAATGCAGGATACCAGTTTCTCTAAAATATATCGCAACTATTAAGAAATTGATATAAAATTTGATGAAAAGTTATATTGTTGAATTTAACTTCCTAGAAGCATTTAAAACTAACCCCAATATTATTTCACTTTTTTTACTTGACCACACTCAATTACTTACAACTTATTCTTTGGAATTTTTTTCTGTATCTGTTAAACATACGATTGCGTTTCTGTACAATAAAATAAAATGCTATAATTAACATGCTTAACAATTTTGAACTGGTTTTTGATGCTCCAATGTGAATCTACGGTGAGAAGTAACTTTTTAACAATAAAAGCCCAAGTTTCCCGAAACTAGCGCTCGAAACTGACGTCATAGCTACAAAAATGTATTCAAATTAATATATTATAGATGTATTTATTTTGTTTTGAGGAATGAATAAAATAATGAAAGAAGGATGATTTATCAGGGAAGATTATTATAATAATTAATAAAAAATTAGTAATAATTATTATATTAAATATAATATAAATGATTATAAATTCAAAATGAAAATAAATTTCAGTACTTTTCTGTTATCGAGATCAAATACAAGCAGAGTTAAAAAAAAAAGAAAAAGTAATAGGTATTTAGGTATTATCCCTTCGACAAATAAGCTTTGGACGATTTTGATAAATTTGCACTGAAATTAACTATGATAAATAATTAAATTTAAATTACATTTTTTATGATTCGAATTCCATTTTTTGATAAAAATTACAAATTTCAAATAATCCTTTCTTCATTATTCGCTATTTATCACACAGTTTAGTCACTCTTACTTTTATATATTTATTGTTGTTATTATTATTATAATTTGATTTTGTAAATATGGCATATTTTAAAAGTAAGTTTATTTGAAAAAATCGTCAGCTAGGTGGGCAAAGCCCACCTAAAATTAATAATAACAATAATATATAGCAAGAGAGAGTGAGAGAAGGATAAATAATAGCATTTCAGATGCTGAAATAAAATTTACAAAGGTCATGCTTTAATTGTTTTTTAGATTTTCATTAAATGATAAATTTCATTTTTTAAAATAAACATTTAAAAAATTCCCAAATTTATGTTTGAATCAATAAAAATTTAAAACTGTATTACATATATATATATATATATATATATATATATATATATATATTAAATAAAAATTTTTAATTATGTAAACTTAATAAATTTGTATTATCGAATTTTTCAAGGCTGTGACTGACTACATTGTAAAGTATCTAGAAGAATTTTTTATGAATTGTCTGCAACATATTATACATCAGATATTTTAGTAAAAGTTTTGCCCCAAAGAGAAAAGGGGAACAAGTAAAAAATTAAACAAAAATAAAAATGTTTTGGATCATCCTGTAAAAAGTAATGCATGAAGTGCGTTTTGGCTGTAGCCTATGATTATGATGCTTCTTCTAATTATCTGTATAATTTTTTTATAATGCTACAGTATTTTTTTTTTTTAAAAAGGCCACTTTTTTAAATGTAACATGTAGGGTATTACTTACACCTAGAGCAAAGCCTTTTTAGAAAACTTGGCATACGAAATTAGACACGGCGTACTGCACACTGCAATTAGAATGCAAAAATGTAAAATATCTTACAAAATATGAGCATTTTTACTAAATAATTTTGAACTATGCACGCACAACTTTTTTTTTTTTTTTTTTTTTTTTTAATTCATTTGCCTTTTTAAGCAATCAAAAGTATTGAGCTACTTATAGGAAAAATCCCAACAAATATCATGTAAATTAAAAACGTTGTGGTCATACAGATATTCAGTTCAGATACAAAATGCACAGATATTCAGTTCAGATACAAAATGCACAGATATTCAGTTCCTCTAAACATAAAAGCTAAACCATAAAGGATTTTACTCAAATTTTTATTTGGATTCAATCAATGGTTATACAGTATCATCTGATTATAAATAAGTATTGATAAAACATCGTAACATCTTTCCTTTTTTCGAGAAGAACTTAAATTCTATTCATTCTGTCTCTCGTAACATTGAACGAATTTTACCAAACGCTTGACACAGTGACAGAATCAAATCCCCGTCTAACAGGCTACCCACCGTTCACTTTGATATATTTATCTTATTCTACTCTATTAATTTATTTTATTGGGGTCAATTTCGTAGTTTGATTTTCATGCTACAATTTCCAATGCAACAATCCCCAAAATGCATATTTATATGTAATATCGCCCAATTTTGCTATGATAAAATCTTAAATTTTGAATAACTTACTAAATTTTCATATTAGAATATTTATAGTCAATGATGTTCAAACAAGTACCATAAATGTTATTTTAAAATTGTCTGATATACTTATGATCCTCAAAATGAACGTTTATGCTCAATTTTGTCCTATTTTGCAATGTTAAGTAAATCATAAATTGCAAATAACTTTTGAAATTTTGAAATTAAAAAATTCATAATCAAGGATGATTAAGTCAGCATCTTATATACTATTTCAAAAGTTGTCTGACATCATTATGATGAAAATATCCCACAAAACCGACGTTTATGCGAAATTTTGCCGTATTCTTCCATGTTAAGAAATTCGTAAATTTCGAATAATTTGCTAAAAATTTTAAGTAGCGTGCTCTTCCAGGCACCAAAACTGATATTTAAAAGCTGTTCTTACATTTTTATGATACAAATATTTCTTTTCATGCACATTTAAGTGAAATTTTGCCTTATTCTTCCATGTTAAGAAAATTGAAAATTTCGAATAATTTCTGAACTTTTTTAATTAGAATGTTGTGAATAAATAGGGTTCTTGCCAGTGTCATAAATAGTATTTTAAAATTGATTTGACCTCTCTGCGATCATTTGTTCATGAGATATCGTGTACAAAGACTAACAAATTAACAGACACCCTACAGATGGTCACCATACCCATTTTTGATAATTTCGGATTCCTCACACCTGAAAATGCATAAAAAAGTCATAAAACCGAGGACGAAAATTTTCACGATTACCCAAGTTCCCTATACCTATATGATGGGGAAGAAAAAAAAATGCATTCGCACAAAAATATTGCATAGCGGTAATTTAGCTCTCTTCGTTAAAAAATTCAAGTATTGTTCCATTGAAAATTACCTCCCGATTAATTTTTACCATAGAGGCCCCGCGCAGCTTAAACCCACCACTGATACTGGCAGTTTCTCTTCCCCATTAACTATCCCCCAAGCATTCCACTCTAAAAGTAAAAACTTCATCTATAAAAATAAAAGAAGATGTTGTCTGTCTGTCTCTTTGTTTGTGCATCTATACGTTCAGCTCCTATTGAACACAGAAGTACAAAAATTGACATATGGATGCTCAGGAGCCTTCCTGAGGGGTTCCTGAAAACAGAATTTAAAAATTTTAATTAGTTAAGGAGATATTAATTAAAACATCAACCTATGTCTAATCAAAAAGCGAGCGGATCGTATTTTTCACCCTCCAAGTAGAATGAAGCGTGTTCCTCAAAAGACGAAGCACGGAGGGAAAATTGTGTACGTTTTGTAAAGTGATCCCTCCTCAACGGTTTGAGATATTGAAGATACACCTGTACCATGAGAAAGAGCATTTATTACCGATTCTTACAGTATAAATCTTTTCGAAAAATATGGATTTTTTATATTTAAAATTTTTCTTGATCAACTTTTTTGAATCACCCTCTACAAAAGTGTAATTGTCCCAATTCTTAACAACTGGTATATTTTGAAAAGTCATTTAATCCTCTTTCAAACCATATAAAAATTGTAACAAAATACGGATTAGTGATCCATATTTTTAGATTTTACGAAACATCGATTTTTTTCACAAAACATTTTATAACTCAAAATCTTTTAGACATAAATCATTCTTTTTTTTTTTTTTTTCATATAGATCGCGATGAAACAAAATAGATCTCAAAAGATTGGGAGATTATTTCAAAAACTCAGTTATAATTTTTTAAATTTATTGCATAACGCCATTGATTTTCATAAAATTCTCAATACAGCATACCACGTTTCAGAATCGATTCATATTACAATATTTGATATTTTGGTTACCATGGAAACTCCGATTCACAGAGATAAAAGAAGAAATGTTTTTACTTCCTGTGTTCTTGAAGTGGGATTAAAAATTTCAAATTTCAAAATTCTTCAATTTTTCTTTGTTGCACATAAAACTTACTATACAGCCCTAACATCACAAGACAAATTTGCTGTTTAAATTTCATTGATTTCCGTCAATAAACAAAAAAATTACATTTTAATTGTAAATTTAATTTTATTCTAATACGCGTAATTTGGTATATATAGGTTTTGGGGGCCTAAGAAATATTTCTTTTTCTTTTTACTTTCATTAACCGACTACCGTAGGTAATTGAATTAGAGATGTCACGTGATCTACATGTTTTAAGGTGTCCTGATTAGGTGTTCTTTTGTATCTCAGCTACTAATTAAAATAATTTCATAAGTAATACATCATTTGAAAGCTTTGGAATTGAACAGTTGATTACAGAAATTTCTACCGCCAGATGACGCTGTAATATTTTAAAATTTCAATATTTCAAATTCTAATAAAGATTAAATTATTTTTAATACTTCATTCGAAAGATATTTTAAAGTATATTAATTCAATAAATTACCTTACATAAATCCTTACTATGGTCGAGCTTCATATATATATTTCGGTCACCTAACGGTGCCATCATCAGTTCACTCGGCAAAAAATGATTCTAAGGTGCCAAGACTGGACGGTTTGTTTACTTGTTTCTTTCTTGACCTCTTCACTTCTCTTGTCTTCTTTAAACAGCTGTTGCCACTCGGGAGGAATTATGCTATGTTCGATATCATTGACATTGTTATTATTGGTTAGTATTTCGATAGATTCTCTTTTGAGGGCATAATGGTGAGAGTTGTACGGGGCTATTTTTTGAAAGTTAATAGAATCAATGTTAATTGGGTTAGTATTGTTAGTTCTTGAGAAAGCTGTGGAATGTCTATTGTATTTTAAGTCGGTAATACGAGGGTTGCTATTTATATTTCTGGCCTAATAATGAAAAAACAAATATGTAGGATCGAAATTGGTTTTATTGTTTTTCAAAATATTCTCCATGATGATCAATACACTTTTGCATGCGTTTGAACCAATTTTCAAAGCACTTTTTCCAGTCCGATTGAAGTAACTCCAAAACATGCGTTTTGAATGCATCAACCGCTTCTTCGGGGGTCGAAAATCGTTGTCCACGTAATTTATTTTTGATGTGTGGGAATAAGAAGAAGTCATTGGGTGCCAAATCAGGGCTGTACGGTGGATAACCCATCAGTTCGATCTTTCGCTCAGTCAGAAATGCATTTGTTTGAGTCGATGTGTGAGAGCTCGCATTGTCATGATGAAGAATGATTCGCCTGTTCTTCTGCTTTTTTCGAATTTCTCCGATGACTTCTGGCAAACAAATGGTCGTGTACCATTCAGAATTGACCGTCCTGCGTTGCTCTAACGCCACTGTTGCCACATGACCGTTAATGCCGAAGAAACAGGCAATCATTTGTTTCGATGTGTTTCTTCCTCGAACAAATTTTGTTGGTTTTGCCTCGCCTTGGAAGACCCATACAGTTGATTGCTGTTTTGTTTACGGCTCATACGCATAGATCCATGATTCGTCACCTGTGTAGATGTTATACACAGCCTTTGATGTACCTTGAACGTATTTTTCCAACATTTCCTTGCACCAATCGACACGAGCCTTTTTTTGAGCGTTTGTCAGATTATGCGGGATCCAACGCGAACAATTTTTTTTTACGCTCAAATGTTCATGCAATATTTTATTGATGCTAGTCATACTAATGTCCAAAGACGCCTCAATCTCACGGTATGTCACATGACGATCTTGCTTTATCAGTTCACGCACAGCATCGATCTTTTCTGGCACAACAACGGATTTTGGACGACCTGCACGGGATTCGTCCTGGATCGAACATCGACCACAATTAAATTCGTTATACCAATTTTTTACAGTGCTGTAGGATGGCGCTTTATCGCTGTATAAAGAATTAAGTTCATCGAAGCACTCTTGTCTTGACAATCCACGTCGAAAGTTATGAAAAATAATCGCACGAAAATTTTCACGATTCAATTCCATTTTTTGAAAGAGAAGAACTTTTCAATTTACTGTCAACAACACAAATAAAGCTATAATGGTAAATCGTCTGCTGAATTTACGTTTAAAAATATAAAACTTTCGATTAAAATCATCTGCGGTCGCCTAGCAACACTTACTGTTGCCAAGGCCAGAAATATAAATAGCAACCCTCGTATGTTCTGAAATACGGTCTTTTATTTTTCTCTTAGTCATTCCTATATATGAGGCTTTATTTTTATTTTTATTTTGGTATTGGAAGTCTATTTTATAAATGCCGGCTGTATGTTTAAAATCTATTGAGTCTTTTTCATTTCGAATACGCTGGTAAATATTTTTGTTCGGTTTTATTGGAATGTTTATATTGTTCTTGGCGGCTTCATTTTTAATTTTTATGGCGGCTCCTTTGCAGTATGGGATTGCGGGGGTGAAGAGTTTTTTAGATTTTTGGGCATTCGGAATATTGTTAAGAGCTTTAATACGTTTTTTATAGAATTTATCTACTATGGAGGGATTGTAATTGGCTTTCTTGGTGATATCTTTAATTATTTTTATTTCGGAGTTTAGATATTTTTTGTTTGAGCATATTAGAATAGCGCGATTAACGTAGGATCGAATGGCGGCATATTTGTAAGTGAGGGGTGTGTGACATTTATTATTTATGATTTCGTTATTACTAGTGGGTTTTCGGAAAACGGTGGTGTCTATGGAGTTATTTTTGTTTTTGATAATGGTTACGTCTAGGAAATTTAAGGAATGGTTAGTTTCAATTTCGTGTGTTAGTTTGATGTTCGGATCGGTATCATTAAGTTTTTCAAGAATGCTTCCAGGATTTATTGTAGGAGGGGTGACGGAAAAGATATCATCAACATAGCGAGTCCAGATTTTACATTTGCTGATCAAGTTATTTACAGAGTTTTCGAACATTCGCGTTTTAAGTTCGGCGATGACCCCTGATATGGGGGACCCCCATAGGCACGCCTTGGGTTTGTTGGTAATAGCAACCATTGAAAAAGAAGTATGAGTGGTTAAGTAAAAGATTATTTGCACGAATTAAGGTGTCACTAATATTATTGTCGCCAAAATGATTTATTATAAGTTCGTTGATTTTGGGGTTAATTTCAGAGATATTGATTGAAGGATATAAGTCTTTAACATCAAAACTGTTGAGTGTGTCGTTGTATGAAATATTAATGTCGCGGATTTTATGAATAAAGGATTCGGTTGAGTTTATTGATAAGTTTGAGGGGGGAAGGAGAGTTTTATAGATATCTTTCATGTAACGTTCTAAACAGTATGTCGGGCCTTCGGATTTATTAACAATAGGGCGCAGTGTAGGAGGGTTTTTGTGATCTTTATATTTGCCAAAAAGATGGGGAATAATTGGGGCATGGTTATTATATATAGGGGGGGTGTTATTAGGCCATGTTCCAGTTTTTTTTTTCTTTAACATCAAAACTGTTGAGTGTGTCGTTGTATGAAATATTAATGTCGCGGATTTTTTGAATAAAGGATTCGGTTGAGTTTATTGATAAGTTTGAGGGGGGAAGGAGAGTTTTATAGATATCTTTCATGTAACGTTCTAAACAGTATGTCGGGCCTTCGGATTTATTAACAATAGGGCGCAGTGTAGGAGGGTTTTTGTGATCTTTATATTTGCCAAAAAGACGGGGAATAATTGGGGCATGGTTATTATATGTAGGGGGGGTGTTATTAGGCCATGTTCCAGTCTTATAAGGATATAAAGACTTATATCCTTCAATCAATATCTCTGAAATTAACCCCAAAATCAACGAACTTATAATAAATCATTTTGGCGACAATAATATTAGTGACACCTTAATTCGTGCAAATAATCTTTTACTTAACCACTCATACTTCTTTTTCAATGGTTGCTATTACCAACAAACCCAAGGCGTGCCTATGGGGTCCCCCATATCAGGGGTCATCGCCGAACTTAAAATGCGAATGTTCGAAAACTCTGTAAATAACTTGATCAGCAAATGTAAAATCTGGACTCGCTATGTTGATGATATCTTTTCCGTCACCCCTCCTACAATAAATCCTGGAAGCATTCTTGAAAAACTTAATGATACCGATCCGAACATCAAACTAACACACGAAATTGAAACTAACCATTCCTTAAATTTCCTAGACGTAACCATTATCAAAAACAAAAATAACTCCATAGACACCACCGTTTTCCGAAAACCCACTAGTAATAACGAAATCATAAATAATAAATGTCACACACCCCTCACTTACAAATATGCCGCCATTCGATCCTACGTTAATCGCGCTATTCTAATATGCTCAAACAAAAAATATCTAAACTCCGAAATAAAAATAATTAAAGATATCGCCAAGAAAGCCAATTACAATCCCTCCATAGTAGATAAATTCTATAAAAAACGTATTAAAGCTCTTAACAATATTCCGAATGCCCAAAAATCTAAAAAACTCTTCACCCCCGCAATCCCATACTGCAAAGGAGCCGCCATAAAAATTAAAAATGAAGCCGAGCCGCCAAAAACAATATAAACATTCCAATAAAACCGAACAAAAATATTTACCAGCGTATTCGAAATGAAAAAGACTCAATAGATTTTAAACATACAGCCGGCATTTATAAAATAGACTTCCAATACCAAAATAAAAATAAAAATAAAGCCTCATATATAGGAATGACTAAGAGAAAAATAAAAGACCGTATTTCAGAACATATTACCGACTTAAAATACAATAGACATTCCACAGCTTTCTCAAGAACTAACAATACTAACCCAATTAACATTGATTCTATTAACTTTCAAAAAATAGCCCCGTACAACTCTCACCATTATGCCCTCAAAAGAGAATCTATCGAAATACTAACCAATAATAACAATGTCAATGATATCGAACATAGCATAATTCCTCCCGAGTGGCAACAGCTGTTTAAAGAAGACAAGAGAAGTGAAGAGGTCAAGAAAGAAACAAGTAAACAAACCGTCCAGTCTTGGCACCTTAGAATCATTTTTTGCCGAGTGAACTGATGATGGCACCATTAGGTGACCGAAATATATATATGAAGCTCGACCATAGTAAGGATTTATGTAAGGTAATTTATTGAATTAATATATATTAGTAATCCTTTCTCCAACAATTGGAATGTATTTTAAAGTACTTTTATATTATCGAAAGTGGAATTCGATATTTCACCTGATTTATGTGTTTTAGGGTGTCCTGATTAGGTGTGAGTTCTAAAACGGGGATAAGGTGCCACTGAGCGGGACTTTGCTAAAGTCAGAATTTTGAAAAATCATAACACGGCGAGCGAACAGGCTGTTTCAGATATTGAAACGGTGTAAGCCTAAAATATATTTTTAGCTAAAGTTGTTGCTGTTCAGTCCCTAGATTAAATAAGGAATCTTACTACCTTACAGCAACTAGACTAATAAATATTATACTAAGCAGTTAATGGCAATGGAAGCCTACTGGAAATTAAGGTAGTTGACATGTACATAACATGTTGACAGTGAGAAGCAATGAAGACAAAAATTTATATAAAACAACTAACGTTTATTAATATTAACAACAACAATGAAATAAAGTAACGTAATAAAAATATCACAGATTAAATGGCCTACAAAAATACCTTAAGCATTATTGGCTTATGAGAGGAAAGAATAAACTGCTATTTAATTCAATGTATAAAAGTGCAGAGAAATACTGACTATTTTTGAGTATATGGCGCTACATCTTTATAAACTTAATTATTCCAGTGAGCCATCAGACGGAGATAGCAAAACAAGTCCACATATTCAACAGAAAAAAAACCAGGCTACATAAAAATAACCCTCTTAAATTTCAACATTCTTATTACTATTAAAAGAAAACTTATATACATATTTTACTTTAGTTCTTATAATAAAACGAGGGGAAAATTAAAGACATGGTTAATCTCCAAGTCACCACTAGTAATCAAAGAAACGAAAAAAAAAACATGTGCCGTATTCTTAGCAAATTAGTTCATATTTATAATGTCGTCTGCCAAAAATATTTGTGCGGTTCACCGTAAACATGAAACGGCCACATAACTAACCAATCAGAAAATAGATGGTTGAACAATTGATTGTACGTGTTCAAAACTTAAACAGGCACCACCAAACGGTGAAAACTAAAAGTTCTGTGGCGATGAGTTAATATCGCAACAAACCCAACCAAGATGGCGATGTAAACAAAACCAAAGTAACTGCATCACGGTACTTCGGGAAGAATTATCTAATAAAGTTAATAATGTAAGTAATGCAATTATTTTACACTTTAATAAAGAGCTAATATATATAAAAATCAATAACTTCTATTTATGATAGATTAAATAAATTAAGGACTTGAAAGAAAAACAATGTCAAGTACAACTCTTCATATTTAAGGAGGGCCAAAAAGCCAACAAACTGGAATAGGGTGCCACAGTCGCAACCTATTAGAAAAAAAAAATTCAATTTCAACATTGCAGTGGTCTAAATGTGTGGAAGACTTCAAAAATAACACAGATTTAAAAATGAACTTATTTTTAATTAATCATAATTAATGTTACATTCAAATAAAACTATCTTCACATCCAGCAAACTCTGCTGTAAAAATAAACATAACTAAACAAAGAGCTAACAAGTTGACAGGCAAGAGACCGACTTGCTCAAAATACTCTACATTTATAGTCTTTACCTGTAAACCGTTTACATCTTGACTGATGCCAATTAAAAAAAAAAAAAAAAAAAAACTAAACATCTGCAAAAATTCATTCCTGTTGTCTCCACTCTGGCAAAGCAGATCACAGTTAGTATCTTGTAGCAGTGATCACTGTGATTTAGTCACTTTACATTATACTGTTTACATTTTGAAATTCACTTGCAGTTGCTCTGGAGCAGTGAAAACAAGGCCTGTGCCATATTTTTACATACTATTGAGTATGTTAACTCTTAATACATTAAATATATAAAAGTATTCCATTAACATTACTTTTTATAAATGAAAAACTAAAAGTTAGTTTAAATAAATATGGCACCCAAGGAATGCCCCCCTTATTCAATGCTCCCCAGCAACAGCGAATCTACAAAAACACATTGAATACCAAAAACAAATTCATTTTAATACAAAAAAAAATTTAACTTTACAACTTAACTGCAAAAACATCGATGTTTTTGCAGTTATTCAGAAAGATCAAAATATAAACGAAATACTCGATAAACTAAATTTACTTGACGATAACATTAAATTTACTTATGAATCTGAACAGAACAGCGAGATAAATTACTTAGATGTTAAAATTAAACGCGAAAATAACAAAATAAGAACCACCGTTTACAGAAAACCGATGGCCAGTAACGAAATTGTCGATAATAGAAGTAAAACACCTTTTAAGTATAAAATTAACACAATCCGCAGCTATCTTAATCGCGCTATACTAGTATGTAATAATAAAAATGACTTGAACAAAGAACTTAAATTTATTAAAAAATTAACCGTTGAAGCCGGATATCCAAAATTTATTGTCGAAAAATTATGTAAAAATAGAATGAAGCAGCTAAATCACATCCCGAACCAGCAAAAAAGGCAACAAAAATATACCTTCTCCATACCTATAACCAAGGAACCTCTAATAAAATAAAAAATACTGCCAATAAATTCAATCTAAATATTCCAATTAAACCGAACCCGAATATTTTTCAAATCATAAGAAATGACAAAGATATTGTTCCCCCCCTCGAAACCGCTGGTGTCTATAGAATCCCCATTGAATATCCTGACAATAGAAAAGGAAGCTATATAGGAGTTACTAAGAGAAAAATCAAGACCCGTCTTAAGGAACATGAAAACGATATAAAATTTGCCCGTTCTACTACCGCGCTAGCCAAAGCATATTGTGAAAGTGAAATAAAAGTCGAATTTAATAACGTTGAAAAAATAGCGAATTATAATAATCCTACATATGCTTTTCTCCGGGAAAGCGTTGAGATCGTTAACGATAGCAGCGCCATTAATGACCACGAATCGGCCAGAATTGATCTGCAGTGGCGCTACTTGTTGCAAAGAAGTGATGCTATAAAAAGCCGGTGCCAGAAAATACTAGTTGCAATTGACAAAGGGGGAGGATCCTCCCCAGAAAAGCTTATTGCTAAAGATGAATCCTGAGTGAGGTTGTTTATTTTATTTTATAATTATGTTTGTGCTTCGTTTGAAATTAAAATAAAGTTATATTACAGAATATGTTTAAAAATCGTAATATATTATTTTTTACTTGAATTTTTATGTAGTCCAAGTACTGAAACTAAAACATTATAATTTTTAGGCATGACCAAAATCCGGAATCACCATGGTCCCGACGATTCCGGATTTTCAGCTTTGTACTGTAGTAATTTTCTTCTATCATGTACAAAAAATCACAACATAAAGATCAGCAAATTAGAAATGGGATAAACTGTTACTTTTCAGTAATAGGTTACTTCGTTCCATACTACTTTTGGTAATATGTTCTTGTAGCATATTATTTTTATAACTTATTACTCTTCAGTTTATATATGGTGAATGTCTTTCTAATCCTTTCGGAATATACAATATATATATATGTGTGTGTCCTGCACAGTCGATGCAGTCCATGTTTTCAAGTCCCAATACTTTCTAAAGTAATCTTCACTTTATTTAACACTAGAATTTCTTGAATTAAAAAAAAAAAAAACTGATATGAAATATTGGTAGAGTCAAGGTTTTACACAAATGTTCGTTCCAATCATGTAAGCATAAAGTTCTGTTAAACCAATTGCAATTCATTTAAATACGAAAACAGAATATTTCAATTAATATCAAGAAACATGTACACGAGTGCAATTTCCTAAAAAAGATAATTCTCATATTATAAGCCATATATGTAATTAATAATTAATTAATAATAATAACAAATTTTTAAAAAACATCTTTAGGCATCCCAAATTTTAAACTACAGAGTAATTGTCTCTTTTGATTTTCCGAAGATCTTGAACATTCCAGATTGACAAGAAAATATTTTTCAATCATACTTAGCGAACAGTCATTTTGAATATGTTTTCTGAAATTAGAAACACTCGCTTTAAAATACAAATTTTGCTTACAAAAACTGTATAAAATGATTTATTTTCTATTATACTTAATTTTAACATACGGCCATAATTAACTATTCTTAACACTTTTACTCATTTTAAATCATTAAAAATAGTCTTGAGAAAAAAAAATCAGTTTAAAAAATAAATGAATAAAATAAAAATAAAAAATAAGTAAATATTCAATTTTCTTATATTATCCTTGATTAAACTCAAACAATATTCTAAATACAATCACAATAAATAAATGCTCGCGAACTCTATCACTATGCCGTAAAGCAATTTTAAATATAAACAAACACTGCTTCCTTTCCCTTATATTGTAATATATTCCCCATTATTACTCATTATGTAATACATGTTTTTAAATTCTGTTTTCACATTCAGAAAATTCACGACCATTAAAAGTTGCCTCATGTTTCAAAAATTGATTTTTTAAATTTTAAAAATTTGTTTTTAAGCTGCAAAAGACGAATTTTTACTTGATTTTCTTTATCGTTCTCAAATAATAAACAAATTGTAATATCAAAAATCTGAAACATACTGCAATTTTTTAAATGATACAACTTAATACAATTAAATTTCCTGATATTTAGGTTTAAAAAACATTAATAATTTTGGGGAATAAAGCAAGTTTTAGCTGAAATAACCGAATTTTCCCCCATTTCACTCTGCTTCTTTTATCAGAGCGATGGGCGGTGGAAAATCCATTAAGATGACAGGTGATTAGTTTTCAGTTGAAAGTGTGAAAATGCCCTGAAGTGAAGTTACCCATGTCGTAGAAAAGGGACTGAAATAGCAATACGGAATCAGAACTCGAGTTTGTTTTACTGCACATAAACTACTCATATGTATTTATTAGATAATTTCTTTTTTCAATATCACAAATATGCTCCTTTTTTTTTTATTATTATTATTTTTTAAATATTTATTTAAAATAAATCTAAAGATCCCCTCCTCCCCATTAATTAATAAATTTTTATCCTATGTATATTTACCTAATCTTTATAAATTTAAATTCTGGCGGAACTGAAGTGGGATAATAATTTTATCTTCAGCATTCTTTTCGCATTGCAAAAAGTTTTAACAGTCCAGGACACAGTTTTAACTGATAATTATAAAAATCCATATAATGGTCTGAACGTTTTCAAAGTGAGCTAATACTAAGTGCATAAAAATGTTTAAAATATTGCTCATTAGGGATATTCGACCGTATTTCTTCTTACTAAACAATTCTTACTAAACAATGGGGACATTAAAAAACAAGAAAAAAAGAAAAGAAATATAAACTTAGCTAAAGCATTTAAATTTGTTCGATGCAGAGATCATTGTCTAGAAACAACATAAAAATCCAAGGAACACAAAATATTGCTTCGGACGTGTCGCTTTCACGCTACATTCGTACCTACTTTTGCTTTTCTTTCTTTCTTTTTTTTAATTTTCTGATGATTGTAACATGAAATAATTATTTCATTCTTATGATTTTTATGATAATAAAAATACAAAGTTCTTAATATCTGAACTGCCCCCCCCCCCCCCCCCACACACACACACACTTTTTTTTTTTTTAATGCTGTTTGCTGCAGATTCAGATTTGGCCATTTTTAAGGTTCCTTTTTTTTTTCTCTCTCTTTTCTTTTTCTTTCCTCCCTTTTTTTTAATAACGAAATTTTCAGTTGAAAATAACAGAAAATTTAATTTTAAAAAATCAATTTAATTAGCTTATGTCATATTGTTTAATATATTTTTTTTAACTTTACCAAAAAACATACTTATTACTTTCCGAACACTACAGTGAGGAAAGTATTGCAATCATGTCAAAAATCCGAGTTTGAGATTTTGGTGTTTCCACATATTTTGAGGTCCTTTGAATACATATTTACTATTTTTATGAAGATGTATGCGTGTATGTATGTGAGTGAACACAATAGCGCCTAAGCGCTTTGTTTGAATGAGCTGAAAGTTGTACACATGTTATAAGTTACCATAGAACGAATCCTATTGATTTTGGTGAATCTAGCACTTTTTTTTTTTTTTTTTTTTTTTTTACACAAAGAAAAATTCTTTATCATTATGGTCTATGGGCCTAATTATTTTTAAGTGCAAAAGTGTCTAAATGCCTTATTGGAATGAGCTAAAAATTTATACACATGTTATGGATCCCCGTGGCACAAACTGTATATATTTTGGTGAATGTATCGTTTATGGTTTTTTCACAGGAACACAAAGAAAAATTCTTTAACATTATGTATGATCTATGGGCCTAAATTTTTAAAAGTGCAATAGCATCTAAATTCCTTATTCGAATGAGCTGAAAATTTATACACATGTCCCCGTCGCACAAACTATATAAATTTTGGTGAATGTAACATTTATAGTTTTCTTTACAGGAACACAAAGAAAAATTCTTTATCATTATGGTCTATATGTAACCAATTTTTTTTTAACTGCAATAATGTCTAAACGCTTTATTCGTTTGAGCTGAAAATTTATATACGTGCTATAAGTCACCAATGTACAAAGTGCATAAATTTTGAAAAATCTGGCACTTATAGTTCTTTTACAAAGACACACAGTAGATTCTTTATCATTATGTCTTTTATCATTATATCTTTTATCATTATGTAATAATATCCTCTAAACCAGATTTTTTTTTCTTTTTGTGTGGATTTCTAAACATTTAAAGAAGGTTTTTTTTATACGATACTCCCCAGGAAACTTAGTTTTGTGCATATAAAATTACATGTGGATCTCATTATGTTTAATGAATCGCAAGTTGAATAATATGAAAATCTATTAAAGTGTATTGTTATTTTAAAACCAAACTCAATGATTGATAAATTATATTTTTTATGGTAATGTTATTGAGTCATATTTTTTTTTTATATTAATATAAATCGTATTTATATATATATATATATATATAATAATAATAATAAAAGCCGGCTTTTTTTAATTTTAGCCGGCGTTTTTTTTTTAAGTAACTAGTTTAGACAAAAAATAATCAGCCTGCTTTTTTCAGCCTGGCTAAAATCTGGCAGCCCTAATACATCGTAAGAGACAGTGACATTATACTGGATGTGATAATAGTGAAAAAAAAAAGAATGGCAGATAATTATTGAGCATATGTTATTTAAAATAATGTGTGTATAAACAGATTGCAAGGAAAGTTGACATGCATGATCACAAACATTTTTTACATGCAAAGTACATTTTTCGACATTTAGTGTAATACTTCTCTGAGACGAAATTCGTCTACACTTATGATTTACACAACAGTTTAACTCTAAATAATGATTCATTTATCCAGAAAAGTATCAATTAAAAATTGGAAGCATATTTTTGTAGATAAGCACATCTGATTTCTTGAATTACAAAGTAACATTAGTATCGAATAATTTTCAACGAACTTCAACCGTTTCCATGCAACGTACCAAGCACATATTATGTTTTGTTAATGTTTTGTTAATCTTTTTAATGTTCATTAGCAACGCCCTGAAAAAAATAAAAAATAAAAAATAAAAAATTTTACAATAATTTTTCCTTTTTTTAATTAAAATTTAAACCTTTCGTATTTTTCTGATTGTTAGTCAGTAGTATTAATGGGAGATTTAATAAGTATGTTTCAGAAGAAGCCCCATGCAAAAGTTATTTACAATTTCTTAGTAGATGTGAGTGTACCTTGCTTGTTTGTTGATGCACTCGTGCCTAGTTCTTTAACCTGATGAAGAGCCCTGCATCTCTTCTGACTTGAAAAATATGTTGCTAGTTTTTGCAATTTATAAAGTCTCCATTCAAAATTACTTATTAATTAATTTCTTTATATTTGAATTTAATCAGGTTAAAAATGCTATTTAAAAAAAATATATTTGTTTATGATCAACTGTGATCAACTAACAGCTGTTTTTTCAATTGATTTAGCAATTTTCAAAAGGAAAAATATGTAGTGAGCTTTAAAGGTTTAAATCAAATAATATTGAACAACACAGTCACCAGTATTATATTCAGTTGAATCGGATGATAAATCTGGAGTTTTATGCATTAAAAATTTAATTATAATGAATTTGAGTTCTGTGTATAAATATATTTTGTTACATAAATCTCTTCTTAATAACATTTTGGTAAAACCATTGTCTAGAGTAATTATTATGCACTAATTAGATGTATTTCCATTAAAAAAAAAAACTTTAGATGTTGTAGAGCCGAAAATGGACTTTTTTCCACATTCAGTGTGATAGATCTCCCACATCAAAATCGTCTACAATCGTCATAGAAAATAATTTCAATAAGTAATTTGTATATGCACTATTGTGAATTTGTATAGGAAAAGAAGACGGAAATCTTTTTATAGCTGTGATGTATTGATTTCCTTTTTCCTCGACTTTCTTTTTTAAAACACTAAATTATTGAAAGTAAAAACTATACGTTTTAAAGTTTTATGTATTGAAAATTTAGTTTAAATTAATGTGAGTTGTACATAAAAATTTCCTTCGTAAGATAAATCTCTTTATAATAACATTTTTGTAAAGCAGTTGTCGAGAACAACTATTATGTACTAACTGTGTATATTTCCATTCCAAAAAAAAAAAAAAAAAAAATTAGATCTTGTCTATGGAGCCGATAATTGACATTTTTCGACATTTGGTGTAACAAAATATTTAGTGTAGAAAAACAATTACTGTATTTTTCTCTTTTGATGACACATCTACAGACCAAGACCTTTTAGATACCTCAACCAAATTTTTACACCTTGACTTTCTACCAATTTCGTGGATACAGACAAAACACGTTTCAAATTAATATATAGACTAGCTGGAACCCGTCGACTTCGACGGTCACTTTATTGACCGTAATGTTTCAAAAATCGTCGTATCATTATTTAATATTTCAAGTTAAAACATCTAATATAATTTACAACATTTCACTTAAAAAAAAAAAAAGAAATTCGGAAAAATGGTTATAAATTGAAATACTATATATGACATCACTTTCTACAAAGTACTGTCAATGTGACGTCAAACTGACTCCAAATAAAACAGTTGCTATCTTTTATTTTCTGTTTCTTTTAATACTAAGGCTACATGTTAGCTGACCCGCCCGGCGTTGCCCAGACCCATGATAATAACCTTAATTGAACCTTAAATTTGTATGATTTTATATCTTTAACTCGATTTTGTTTGAATTTCTATTTTTAAATAAAGGCATCGCGAAAAAAATAATCGGCTATAACAAAAAAATTACCTCAAACTGAACGAAACTCAGTCTTGTGACACCGGTGTCTGCGGCAGCACATACGTGAGCCGCTAATAACATAAAAAAAAATTCCCAAAAATTAACCTGCAACCGAAAAAACCTGCCTGGTGTTGGCTGGCCCATGATAATAACCTTAAATGCACCTTAAATTTGTATGGTTTTATATCTTTAACTCGATTTTGTTTGATTTTCTATTTTTAAATGAAAACATCACAAATAATAATAATAATAATAATAATCTGTAACAAAAAAAAAATTACTTCAAACGGAATGGAACTCGGATTCGTATCCCAGTGCCTGTGGCACGTATATGCAGGCCGCTATTAACATGAAAAAATTCTCAAAAATTAACCTTAACCGAACGAACCTCTGACTCGTGTTACCGCTGCCTGCAGCTGCGGCACTGTATAGCAGTCATGCTACGCAAGCACTGCAAAATCCACTTTCCTCCAACAGGGAGCGCAGTATGTTGTATACGAACATCACCAATCACCTTGAATTTCCAAGACCTTTCAAATAAAGTGTCACATGGTGGTGTCAACTGCAAAATCCTTTAGTTGCACTTTCCACCGCAAGGGGGCGCAGTTTGTTCTGTACGAACATCACCAACGGTGAGGAAATACCAAGACCATTAAAATAAGATATAACATGATAGGGTCTAGTACAGAATCACCTAGTTCCATTTTTCACCACCAGGGGGCACACTATATTGTATACAAACATCCCCAATCACCTTGAATTTCCAAGACCTTTCAAATAAGGTGTCACATGGTGGTGTCAACTGCAAAATCTTCAGTTGCACTTTCCACCGCCAGGGGGTGCAGTTTGTTCTGTACGAACATCACCAACGGTGAGGAAATACCAATACCTTTGAAATAAGATATAACATGATAGGGTCTACTACAAAATCACCTAGTTCCATTTTTCACCACCAGGGGGTGCACTATATTGTATACAAACATCCCCAATCAACATGAAATTTCAAGACCTCTATCACCAATCGCCTTGGATTTCCAAGACCTTTTAAATAAGGTGTCACATGGTTTTGTCAACTGCCAAATCCTTTAGTTGCAGTTTCCACTGCCAGGGGGCGCACTGTGTTCTGTACGAACATCACCAACGGTCATGAAATACCAAGACCTTTAAAATAAGATGTAATATGATAGGGTCTACAGCAAAATCACTTAGTTCCATTTTTCACCACCAGGGGTCGGACTATACTGTATACAAACATCCTCAATCGACATGAAATTTCAAGACCTTTAAAATGAGGTGCTACATGTGTGGGTCTAGAACGGATTTCCCTCTCAAACTAATTTCCCCCTTTCCCCTCCCCTCCAAATCTACTTTCCCCCCTTTTTCCCCCTTTAAAATCAAAAATTCCAAATTCGCAGATATTGATTTTTTAGTATTCGACTCTAGTCCCCATATGTACAATTTCTTTCCCGTGAAGTAATTTGAAGCTTAGTTAAGCTTGTAAACGTGTTTTTAACCCGAAACGGGTGGGAAACGGTTTCCCACCCGTTTCCCCCCCTTAGACTTTTTTTAATTTTTCTCTTCTCATAGCACATCTACAGACCAAGACCTTTTTTTAGACACCTCAACTAAATTTTTACACCAAGTAGTTCTCTCAGTATAGTGGAGACAGACAAAAACATGTTTCAAATTAATATATAGATTTTTTCATGTTGCCACACTGTAAAAAAGGATCAATAATTAAAAAATAAAATAACACGTGAACTTTGTTTTTATAAGGCAATAAAAATTCAGATAAACTCGCTGTATTGTTGCATTTCCGAAAATGATGTCATTCGTTTTTAACTCAAACGGGTGGGAAACGGTTTCCCACCCGTTTCCTCCGGGGGGAAACCATTCTACTTTTTTTTATTTTTCTCTTTTCATAGCACATCTACAGACCAAGACCTTTCTTTAGACACCTCAACCGAATTTTTACACCTAGCCGTTCTCTCAATATAGTGGAGACAGAAAAAAACATGTTTCAAATTAATATATAGATAAAATATAGTGTTTTTAAAATTTCTTTACACACACACACCAAAAAAAAAAAAAAAAGAAGAAGAAGAGAGAGAGAGAAAGAAAAGTAAATTAATCTTTACAATTTTTAATAATGAATACCAGTTTTATGTAAATAAAAAAATGAATAAATAAAATCTATATATAGCGAATCTTCTATAGCAAATTAAAAATTGGTGCATAATTTAAAAAAATAATAATAATAATAATAGCAATGTATTTGTTAATAAAACATTTTTTATTTTTTTAATTTAAGTGGGTAAATATTTTTATTTGAAAAGAAATCGTTAATGTATTACAATTCTAACATCCATTTATAAAATAGAATTTATTGAAAGCTGTTAAAGGTATATTTCATATTAAAAATGCATACCATCTTTAAACTTATATTGACAGAATAAAAAAGATTAAATAAATAAAAAAAATAAAACAAATATAACTTTAAAAGACATAAAAATTAAAACACATGCAGATTAAAATAAGTAAAGAAAGAAAGAAAAGAAAACTTTTTTTTTTTTTTCGAAAGAAAAAAACAAATACAACACAGCGTGCTCAAAAATTACAACACCAGAGATCTTATTTTCACTTTAACGAGTGCCTAGTGGGTAATGTGCAGATTATCTAGATAATTCGTAGATTACCTAGGTAATTTGAGAAATGAAACAATTTTCCTCACTTTAACAGATCACCCTAGTTAATGTGCAGATTACCTAGCTAATCTGCAGATTAACTGATTTCTGCACTTTAGCAGAAAAATATAAACAAATAAGTAACATCTTAGCAAAAGGTAATTTGAAATGATCAGTTTCAGGCAGTAGATTCTTTAAGACTTTTTATTTAGCGGAAATAAAACATAATATCAAATAATTTTAAAGAAATTAATTTTAAATAATTAGACTTAAAAGAAGCGTCTGATTTTCAGTGCAACAACTTGATATCTATCGATTGTCCTCGCACATAAAAATTGTTAATTTTATAAATATAAATGCTTATTTTTTATTATATAACTGTTAACTTACCTTTTATTTGAATTTAAAAGTTTTCTTTACTTAAATTTCGGTCAGCCATCTTTGCCTGCATCACGATTTAACGATCAATGTTTTGTTTACGTCGTTGCCATTGCCAATCTTGCTCTACATAATTTTTCCTATTTTTGTTGTTGCCACTTCTATTAAAATAGTTATAGTAAATTGTATTTTCGACTGTGACCGTTGAGTGGCAATAGTAATGTATTGTTTATATGTAGATTTTGACTTTTCAGTAAGTATAAAAAGATCGCGGCAGGCATGTTAAAGGGCAGTTATCAGCAGTTGTCAGCAATGGCTAGCTAATCTTCAATTGGAAATGAAGTAGTTTTTGTGAGCAGCTTTAAGCTGTTGTTGGCTGAGCACTGGAGTATGTGCTTTTAGCGTTATTACAGCTAAGCTAAATTATGCTCTTTTAGTTATTGTTTTTTTAAGAAGCGATGGCTGCCGTTGTTGAAATATTACATATGTTAAAAGTTGTTAAGTTTGTTAAGTCTGTTTTGACTTTTGTTCCTTTTTAAAGGATAAAATTTTTCGTCATTCGCGGGTGATGAGAAATGTTGAAATAAAAATTGATAATCGAAGTTTTTTGAAATGAGACCGTTAAATTTGTTTTTGAATGATGTTATATAGTGTTTAGCTGTTTTTTAAACAGCGCTTGTTAAGTTTAAAAGTTTGAAGTTAATTAAAAAGTTAAATTAAAGTCTTCTAAATTAAATCATATAGTGGATGAGCATAATCGTCTTCATTGCAACTTTATGTTAATACATCTTGTCTCACTTTCGCTGATCAACCTGGCGATCGCGGAAGTATATTTTTTCCGTCATATTTTTCCCGCTGATCAACCTGGCGATCGCGGAAGCTCTGTGATGGTTCTTGAAGTGCATTGTCAGCTATATTTGATTGTGCTTATTACTATGTCTGGTTCAACACCTGTAAAAGGTAATCATGTTCTTGTTATAAATTTGAAAGCCTAATATATCTTTATATCTTGTTGAATAAAATTGTTTTTTTTTTTTGTTAAAACTTTAGTCTTTGATGTGTTATAACAGTTGAACACTGGTCAGGTTAATTTTTATTGAAACCCTTAAAACTTAAATATTAATGTTTCCACTGTATTTAATCTGCTTAATAGGAATCAATTAAAACATAGACTTTTAGAGTATATTATTTGGTTATGGGCCCAGTTTTTTTGAGGGTGTCATCATTTAAACTTGACCAGTTGTTTTTTTCTTGTTTTCTGTATAATTGATAATTAGTAACTATTTAAAATAGCTTATAATATTGTACCTCAAATCACCAAGTTAAATGCAACTAACTATTCTGGTTGGAAGTGTGACATTAAATTTCTACTTATGGGAAAAAAATGCTTATGATATCGTCACTGGTGACGAAACTAAACCCAAAGTTAGTGAAACCGTGACTGAGGAGGCAGTGCAAGACTTTAAAAGAAGGCAGAATGCTGCCATGTCAATTTTATATCTAAATATTGATAGTGAATTTAGAAGTTTAATAAGTGAATGTACTGACCCCTCAGAAGCGTGGAAAATCTTAAAAGTTAACTTCCAGCCAGATAGTAGAAGTCATCATATGAAACTGTTTTCTGAAGTAATGACATGTTTTTTAGAACCTGGCGAATCCATTGGTGTTTTTGCAGCTAGAATATCTAAAATTGCTGATCAATTAAAATCCATTAATAAACCTATCACAGACGAATATTTATGTTTTGAAGTTTTGAGATACCTACCTGATAAATTTGATCAGGTTGTTCAACAAATTCTTCATTGGCCTGATAAGGACTTTACCTATAAGAAAATTATTATTGAGCTTTGTGCCGAGGAAACGCGTCTCCAACTTAGGAATTTTGATAAAAGTAGAACGGAATGTTCTATTGAGGCCCAAAATGTAAAATTTAAACGTAGGCCTGTTGTTACTTGTTGGAGGTGTGGTAAAAAAGGCCATGTAATTAAAGACTGTAAAGTTAAATTAAATAGTGATCTAGCTGCAAAAGAAAAGGAAAAACCACACAGAAGTAATTTTCCTAGGAGGGGTGGCTCCGGTCAACAGTCAAAACGTGATAAAACTCCTAAAGCTCAAAATTTTATTGCAGAAGCAAACTTAAGTAGTTTTGATAGAGAGGGAAGCTGGGCTTATGATACAGCGGCCTGTCATCATTTCTGCAAAGACAAATCTTTTTTCTGTAATTTTTCTGAAATCTCTGGTGATGAGTTACACGTGGCTGTTGATGGTGTCACTTTTCCCATTACTGGCAAAGGTGAAGTGGAGTTGAATTTTAATGGGACTGTTATTAAACTCTGGAATGTTTTATACTCGCCGAACTTGCGGAAAAATCTTTTGAGTGGTTCTAGATTCGACCAGGGTGGTGCAAAATTTATTGGTGAGGCTGGCAAAATAAAGGTGGTCGACAAGTATGGTGATTTCCTTTTCTCTGCTAAACTCCATGACGGGATTTATTATACATTTCCTAAAGTACTTAAAAACAAGCACAGTGTTAAATTGAATGGGGGGCAGAATTCTAATGAAAATCTAAATAATGCTGAAATTTCAGCTTTTCCTGTAATAAAACCTGTTAATATAAAAGATTTTGATACCTGGCATCTTCGTTTTGATCATCTAAGCCCTGATTTAATTTTTAATACTATCCGTAATTCTGCTGTTAAAGGTCTGCCCAATTTAAAATCAGTTGATAATTTTTTTTGTGATCCCTGTCATGTGAGTAAGCAAAATCGTATTTCTTTTAAACCCTTAAGTCACTCTTCTTCCAAAAAACCTTTAGATCGACTTTTTATGGATACTTGGGGTCCAATTAAAATTCCTGGAAAAAAAGGTGAACGTTTTTTCTTGTCTATAATAGATGATTTCTCTGGTAGATCATCCGTTTACGCCCTCCAAGAAAAATCTATGTGTTTTGAAGTCTTTAAGAGACATGTTTTGAGGGCCGAAAGGTTTTTGGGAACCAAGTTGAAGTCGATCAGAACTGACAATGGTAAGGAGTTTGATAATGATACTTTTAAGGGTTTTTGTAGGGAAAATGGAATAAATCATGAATTGACCAACTTTTACACACCAGAAGAAAATGGAGTTTGTGAAAGGTTCAACCAGACAATCATGAACTGTGTTCGGGCAATGTTAAGATCCAGTGGTTTATCTGATGATTTTTGGCCTGAAGCATGTTTACACTTTAATTATACGTGGAACCGTATTTGTCACGGTGGGAACTCTAAAACTCCATTTGAACTCTATTCAGGAAATAAACCTTCTGTTCGACATTTAAGACCATTCGGTACTTTGACATATGTGGGTGTTCCAAAGGTCAGACGTAAGCACAAGTTAGACTCCAAATCAAAACGTGGTGTCCTTGTGGGCTATGCATTACGTACTCGTGGTTACAGGGTCTGGTTGGAAGATGAGAAGAAAGTTGTGGAAACTATAAACGTATCTTTTGTTGAAAGCGGTGATGTTCTACGCAGTGGAGCGGTGATGGGCGACTCTTCTTTTGAGTTGGTGCTTGTCCCGGAGGAACAACCACGGCCCGTTGACTGGTACCTTCTTCCTGGTCCGGAGCCTGGTACCTCTGGGGTCTTGTCCAGCGAGACTGAAGTTGTCGTCCCAGCCGTCTCTCCTGTTACTCCTGCTCCTCAAGTTACCCCCCATACTCCTTCTTCTAACTGGATGACCAATCCCATATGGTACCGGAAGGTTGTACCTCGTCCTAAGGGGAAAAGGTCGATATTTACTATTATCCTGATGGAGAGGGTAAAAAGTGTTGTCTAAGGTCACCTAATGATGTTGAAAATTTTTGTAATTCCAATAGTATTGATTTTAACCCTGCTGATTTTGATTTTTTTAAGTTTAATAATTTTTCTGGTGTTGTTAATCCTAGTGTTATACCTTCCGCGTCCAGCACGACTAGTTGACTAGATGTGGTGGTCCCGAGAACGTATAAACAGGTTTTAAAATCTGCACAATCTGAAGAGTGGCATGAGGCTATGCTGGAGGAATTGGAATGTATGGCCACGAGAGGAGTCTGGCATCTTGTGAAACTCCCTGAGAACAAAACTGCATTGGGAAACCGCTGGGTTTACACAGTAAAGCGTGACGAGTCGGGCAACATTGTCAGATACAAGGCTAGATTAATTGCGCAAGGTTTCAACCAGGTCCAGGGTGAATCCTATGATGAGACCTTTTCGCCTGTAATAAATTTTTCTGTTGTAAGATTTTTTTTCTCTCTTTTAGTCTCATGTTACGGTTGGTTTAATGTACAGTGTGATGTCAAGTGTGCTTATCTGTACGCTCCCTTAGGGGATGAGATTTACATGAGGCAACCAGTTGGCTTTGCTGAAAAAGGTAGAGAGGACTGGGTTTGTAAACTGGATAGAGCACTGCACGGATTACATCAATCAGGCAGGTTGTGGTTTTATGAATTAAATAAAGTGTTGTTGGAACTTGGTTTTAATAAATTTGAAAATTGTAACTGTGCATATTCGTATTATGATTTCTCTGTTTTACTGGTTTATGTTGATGACATCGTTGTTTTTGCCAGGACTGAATCTCAAGCTAATGATATTTTAAGTTTATTGAAATCTAAGTTTGATTTGAAAATTTTGGGTGTCACACGCAAGTTGTTAGGTGTGGAGTTTGAGTACACAGATACAGGTGTTTTGATTCATCAAAATCAATATATTGATGAAGTGAGTAAAAGATTTCAAAATCACCGGGTACCTATCTCCTCCTTGCCTATCGTTAAAGGTATCCAGTTTTCAAAGAGTGATTGTCCTGTTATTCAAGCAGACATCGATGAAGCTTCTCATTTACCTTATAGAAATCTTTTGGGTTGTATTTCTTTTATTTCAAATCGCACAAGACCTGATATTGCATATGCTACTAACATTTTCTCACAGTTCCAACAAAATCCAGGTATTAAACATTGGCAGGGCTTACTTAAACTCCTAGGATATATAAAATACACCAGTCAATATAAGCTCCATCTTAAATGCACACAAGTTAAATTAATTTTTTATTCTGATGCTGATTTTGGTGCTAATAAGGACGATTACGTTTCTATGGGTGGCCAGTTAATTCTTTTGGATAGTGCTGCTGTTTCTTGGCGTACTAATAAACAAAAGGGAATTACCATTTCTACAATGGAGTCAGAATTTGTTTCTATGTGTGATTGTGTTCGTGAGCAGGACTGGTTTTATAATATTTTATGTGAATGTTCTAATTTAAATCTTATAGAAAATAATTTTGATATACCCACCTTATATGCTGATAATCAGGCTGCCATACGTTTTACAAAGTCCAGGATTGAGAATTTCCATACACGTCATGTTAATATTAAACTGTTTTTTATAAGGGATTGGTTTGATGAGGGCAAATTCTACATTGATTATATTTTCTCTAAATTAAATCTTGCCGACCCGTTTACGAAGCCGTTGACAAAAAATGATTTGTTAAAATTTATAAAAGTGATTTTTATATAAAACTTTTGTACTTGAATTGGTTTTCTTTGCTTGGTATTTCTTCGCTTTGCAGATGTTATTCATAATTTTTATGTTATGTTATCATGGTGTGAATGTGTGTGTGTGAAATCGTGAGGCGCCTTGCATATTTGTTCATTTTGTATATATTCATTTTTCATAATTTTCCATATATTGTATATATATCCATTATATTTATTCTTGTACATAAAATTGAATTGCATAATATATATATAATGTATTTTTCATATCACCCTTTTCTTTAGTATGTCTGCGGGGTGGAGAGTTGTACTTCATCACTTGAAAACCTGAAATTTTTGTCAATGATTATCTTCGTAATAACTAGTTTATTGTATCACTTGTGATACTTTTTATGGACTGTGGGGAATCTCATAATGGTATTTTGTTAATTAAATTTATTTTTTTTTATATGCTGCGGTGGGGGGCATTGATATCTATCAATTGTCCTCGCACATAAAAATTGTTAATTTTATAAATATAAATGCTTATTTTTTTATTATATAACTGTTAACTTACCTTTTATTTGAATTTAAAAGTTTTCTTTACTTAAATTTCGGTCAGCCATCTTTGCCTGCATCACGATTTAACGATCAATGTTTTTTTACGTCGTTGCCGTTGCCAATCTTGCTCTACATAATTTTTCCTATTTTTGTTGTTGCCACTTCTATTAAAATAGTTATAGTAAATTGTATTTTCGACTGTGACCGTTGAGTGGCAATAGTAATGTATTGTTTATATGTAGATTTTGACTTTTCAGTAAGTATAAAAAGATCGCGGCAGGCATGTTAAAGGGCAGTTATCAGCAGTTGTCAGCAATGGCTAGCTAATCTTCAATTGGAAATGAAGTAGTTTTTGTGAGCAGCTTTAAGCTGTTGTTGGCTGAGCACTGGAGTATGTGCTTTTAGCGTTATTACAGCTAAGCTAAATTATGCTCTTTTAGTTATTGTTTTTTTAAGAAGCGATGGCTGCCGTTGTTGAAATATTACATATGTTAAAAGTTGTTAAGTTTGTTAAGTCTGTTTTGACTTTTGTTCCTTTTTAAAGGATAAAATTTTTCGTCATTCGCGGGTGATGAGAAATGTTGAAATAAAAATTGATAATCGAAGTTTTTTGAAATGAGACCGTTAAATTTGTTTTTGAATGATGTTATATAGTGTTTAGCTGTTTTTTAAACAGCGCTTGTTAAGTTTAAATGTTTGAAGTTAATTAAAAAGTTAAATTAAAGTCTTCTAAATTAAATCATATAGTGGATGAGCATAATCGTCTTCATTGCAACTTTATGTTAATACATCTTGTCTCACTTTCGCTGATCAACCTGGCGATCGCGGAAGTATATTTTTTTCGTCATATTTTTCCCGCTGATCAACCTGGCGATCGCAGAAGCTCTGTGATGGTTCTTGAAGTGCATTGTCAGCTATATTTGATTGTGCTTATTACTATGTCTGGTTCAACACCTGTAAAAGGTAATCATGTTCTTGTTATAAATTTGAAAGCCTAATATATCTTTATATCTTGTTGAATAAAATTGTTTTTTTTTGTTAAAACTTTAGTCTTTGATGTGTTATAACAGTTGAACACTGGTCAGGTTAATTTTTATTGAAACCCTTAAAACTTAAATATTAATGTTTCCACTGTATTTAATCTGCTTAATAGGAATCAATTAAAACATAGACTTTTAGAGTATATTACAACTAACAGTGTTTATATAGCAACTTAGAAGAAAATCGTTAGAGCCGTTTTTGAGATACAGACTTACAATACCACTTTCGGTTTCCGATGTCCCACTTCCGGTTTTCCAATTGTCACCAAAATTTGGAAAATTTATCTGTACACGAGACCTGTTTCAATTCTAAAGTCTCGTAGTTCTATCTTTATTAGTTTTCGAGATATAATAACCGGAAGATTACACACACACATACACACTGACCAATTGCCAAAAAACACTCTTTTCGACCCATGAGACTTTCAAACACGTAAATCAGGTGAAATCTCGATATCTAATTTTTGGATTGAATACAATACTTCCATTACCTACGGTAGTTGGGTAATGGAAGTAAAAGAGCTGCTGTATGTCCTAGGCTTGAGGAGAGTGCCATCCGTTGGGGGGGGGGGGTTCTTTCTAAGGGATCCTAGCCCGTATCTACGCAAGTTTCGGAGGAAACTACAGAAAACTCCGAATGGCTAGGCCGACGAGCGCGACCTGGGATCGCATCTCACGTCTACCAGCTCCGGGCGCAGAAACGCTTGGCCGCTGGTGGGCACCTATATTTACGGAAAAATCCGTAATGTCTGTTTCCCGTCGATGCCGGATTATCGATGCTCACTTTGTATATTAATTTACCTTTTTAATTAATCGATAGTATAAATTAAATTTTCATTGATATGTTTTATACAGTCTAATAATTCTGGTAAAAGTTATGAGAGTTTAATTTTCTTTCTTTTAACATGTGTTTCATGCGTTTTATATTAATTTTACTATTTGTATGGTAAAATTGAATTCTATAGAAATATTCCTGCATATCTTCTCATTATAATATTTCGTGAAATTGTATATAAAGGTGTATATCAAATTGTTATTATTTCTTGCATAATAATATATACATGCTTATTGACTTTGTTCTTTTTTCTAAATGTTTAGAAAGTTATTTCTTTTGAGAAATGGCTTGATTGTTGTTGCAAAACAAAAAAAAAAAAAGAGGTAAATAAATAATTTATTAAAAGAACAATCTGATTACGTAGTGAAGTTTTTTCTTCTTCATGTATTACTAGCAGGTGACGCCTGCTTCGCTGGTCCCTATTTTTAAATGAATCACTATAATTACTGAATTCTCAGAATTGCATCAATTTTTGTCACGGGGAAAAAAAAAAAAAAAAAAAAAAGAGAGAGAAACAAAATCTGATTAGGAAAAATGTCGCACCGGGTTCTCACTGCCTTCGGAAAAAATTCCCAAAATGCTCTAACTGTTATTTCTATTATTTTCCCCTTCGTCCCCCCCCCTCCCGTCTATCCTAATAATTTTACATATTTGAAAATATCCACAATCGATTTGTAATTATCAAAAACCTCTATGCACCAGTTGTGAACGATCTATCTCTATTATTATTTTTTTGCCCCTCCGCTCCCTACCCCTTCCCGCCCCTCCCAATAATTTTAAAAATTCAAAAATATCCGCAATCGATTTGTAGGTATCGAAAACCTCTATGTACCAATTTTGATTGATCTAACTCTTTTTTTTTTTTTTTTTTTTTGCCCCTCCGCCCCCCCCCTTCCCGGCCCTTCTACACTTTCGAAAATATCCCCATTCGACTTGCAGGCCTCTAAAACCTATCTGAACCAATTTTGAACGGCCTAACTGTATTTCTATTTGTTTTTGCTCATAGCCCCCTTACCGCCCCTCCTAATAATTTTGCAAATTCAAAAATATCCCCAATCGATTTGTAAGTATCGAAAACCTCTATATACCAATTTTGAACGATCCAACTCTATTTTTATTTTTTTGCTCCCTCTCTCCCCTCCCCGCCCCTCCTACTAACTTTACACTTTCGAAAATATCCCCATTCGACTTGCAGGCCTTTAAAACCTGTTTGTACCAATTTTGAACAGTCTAACTGTATTTCTATTTGTTTTTGCCCATAGCCCCCCCCCCCCTCCTTACCGCCCTCCTAATAATTTTAGGAATTCGAAAATATCTGCAATTGATTTGAAAGTATCGAAAACCTCTATAAACCAATTTTGAACGATCTAACTTTATTTTTATTCCCCCCCCTCGCCCCTCCTAATAACTTTACACTTTCGAAAATATCCCCATTCGACTTGCAGTCCTTCAAAAACCTATCTGTACCAATTTTGAACTGCCTAACTGTATTTCTATTTGTTTTTGCCCCTAGCCCCCCCCCCCCCCCCCTCTCCCTTTACCGCCCTCCTAATAATTTTAGAAATTCGAAAATATCCGCAATTGATTTGAAAGTATCGAAAACCTCTATAAACCAATTTTGAACGATCTAACTCTATTTTTATTTCCCCCCCCCCCCCCCACACTCACCCCTCCTTATAACTTTACACTTTCGAAAATATCCCCATTCGGCTTGCAGTCCTTCAAAAACCTCTATAAACCAATTTTGAACTGCCTAACTGTATTTCTATTTGTTTTTGCCCCTAGCCCCCCCCCCCTGCTGCCCCACCTGGGGGCTGAATTTCTAAAATTCCAGAAATTGGTTTTTAGATATTTGCATTAGCTATATTTTAGAGCAAAAATTTCACGTACATCTGTTTTCTTTTTGTTTGAGATATATAAGATTATGTGAAATCACGTTTAATGCATGTAAAATCACATTTCCTCCCCCCCCCCCTTTGGGGACCGGATTTCAAAAATTCCAGAAATCGATTTTTAGACATTTGTATTAGTTATATTTTAAAGGAAAAATTTTACGGATATCTGTTTTTTTGTTTGAGATATGAAGGATTTTGTGAAATCACGTTTTGCCCCCCCTCCCCTCTTGGAGGGCGAATTTTGTAAAATCGCTTGCGGCGTTGAGTTTCTCGGTTCGTAAACATTAACCGTGCCGAATTTGGTCCCGATTGGTGAAACGGCCTGTATAGCGGACAGACAGACACACAGACAGAGAGACTGACTCTGCTCTTTTATATATATAGATTTTAGGATCAATCATAGGAATGGTATTTGAATAGTATCAAATTTTAATTCAGTAAAACAATATTAGATCGTACGGAAATTATTGTAGTAACCAAATTGTTTTCTAGATTAATAAAAATAAAATATAGCATTTTTAAAATTTCTTTTACACACACGTAGAAAAAAAAAAAAAATGTTAGTCTTTGCAATTTTTAATAATGAATACCAGTTATATATATATATAAACAAATAAGTAACACGATCAGTTTCATGCAGTAAATTCTTTGATTTTTTATTTAGCGGAAATAAAAACATAATAACGAATAATTTTTTAACAAAATTAATTTTAAATAATTACACTTAAAAGAAGCGTCTGATTTGCTGTGTAACATAGGCTGAACAGAATCTTTGGTTGAAGTCGCCTTTTCTGAATATATGTGCAGATAGTTTTCAAAATCATAGAACTATATACTATATTGTACAGGAATATGACAACAACATTACTCAGAGTAGTTTCTGAACCTGATAAAAAAATACAATTCATATGCGTAAATATTGTTGTAATTAATTTAAATTAGAATATTTATCGGAGTAAAAAATTTTATCAATTTCAGTATAATTATTACATTTAAATAATATTTTTTTCCTTCCTCGTTTAATGCAAGTATTTTTTAATTTTATCCAATTGAAGCTGAAATTTCTGAATATTATTTACGTATGTAAATAATTTTATTTGCCTTCTCCAATAATTCAAAAACAGATTCAAAACGCATTCTTTTTTAGCCTTTACAGATAAAGCTTATCTTACCCTGATGCCTCTGGCAAGAAAAATGTCAATTAACAGGAAGGGGAGTTGGAAGCTATCAATTACTGAAGTGTGAAATTTTCCTTTCTCGTGATTCTCGGAACGTCAACTGTGAGCAGATTTCCTCCCCCCGTCTTGCGAAATCTATAGACTTCAAAAAGCGCCCTCTAGAATGAAAAAATATTTTGACTCACGTAGGGCCTTAAAATTATGTAGATTAATATCTCTATTCAGTTAATACATTCAAGAAAATACTAGAGAGCTCAGCTGTATGGCAATCGAAAGTATTATTTGAGCCTATTATGTGACTGGAATATTATTTTTTTAATCTGTGGAATGTTGGAGAGAAATTACTGACGGATAACATCACTCAATAGATCATTTCACAAAATAAAATATTTTTCACGCTGGGTAAATATTCCAGCTATCTAACAGTGTTCTTTTGGCAAATTGCCAGATGTTCCTCGCCTTTTTCTCATGAAAAGGTAAAGTTGACAGAATTATTTATTTAATAGTATATTTTTTGTAATATATTACATTGCAAATAGGTTACAGTGCGATAATAATAATATTTATCTTATTACGTGAAATAACGCACATCTCTGCAGCAAATTAAGCAAATAATGCCATTTTTAAAAACAAGTTGCCTTTTCCTTTGAGTTTTTCCGATAGCCCTTTTATTCTAGAGTCAGCATTATCATGTGCTATGAAAAATATTTAATTATATTATATAATTATTAATTTTATTTTGCCTACTTTTATCAGTGTTTAAAAACTTATAACAAACATATTTTAACTTAAAAATTAAAGAAACCTTACATACTTCTTGGAAATAAACCTTAGTACGTGTAGGAAGGGGCCCCTCCCATCGTCAGAGGCAGCTTGCTTTGTGTTTCTGTGATGACTTGTTCTCTTGCAGTCTTCATGATTCTGCACCAGTTATGATTAATTTCTTGAGCTGGGTCGTTGCCGTTACAGGTAAGAGGATTGAATAAGATTTCGACTGTTTCGTGATTTGCGGCGTAAGTTGCGTTATTGTAATCAGCAGGTTTGTGAGTATCGTTAAAATTGATATTGATAGGTTTGTTAGCGTTTACCTTGGTGAGTGCGGTGGTTATTTTCCCAAATTTAATATCAGCAGAGTGTTTTTTAATACAGTTTTTAATTTTGCGCTTTGTCATACCTATATAGTAGCCAGTGTCTTTGTTTTCTTTGGAGAATGGAATACGATAAATACCAGAGGTTTCAAGGGGATCGATTTTGTCTTTTTCATTCCTAATGGTTTGATAGATATTTTTATTTGGTTTTATGGGGTTTTTTATATTTATTTTGTTGGCGGCATTTTTAATTTTCTGTGAAATTCCGCGGAATTAAATTTCATAAGTAAATTAACCACGGATGCAGGATATCCCAAAAAACTTGTAGATCAACTGTACAAAAACGAATTAAACAGTTAAATAAAATTCCTAGTGGACAAAAAAAGCCCCCAAAATATACTTTTTCTATACCCTATAACCAAGGTACTTCAAATAAAATGAAGAACGCCGCTAGGAAACTCAATCTAAATATTCCAATCAAACCCAATCCCAATATTTTTCAATTGATAAGAAGCAACAAGGACCAGATTTCCCCCATCGAAATTGCAGGAATATATAAAATCCTACATAAAAATGAAGAATACCACTATATAGGAGTTACTAAAAGGAAAATCAAAACAAGAATTAAAGAACACCAAAACAACATCAAATTCAATCGAAATACCACCGCATTAGCTAGATGCTATCAAGAAAACAATATAGATATAGATTTCAATAAAGTTACAAAAATCGCAAACTACAATAACCAAAACTACGCATTTTTTAGGGAGAGCATCAAAATCACGCATAATAAATACGTCATTAACGACCACGAATCGGCAGAGATTGACAAAGTGTGGTGTCACCTGTTTGAAAATAAAAGTGAATAGGGGAAGCCAGGGTAATAAGACACAAAAAATATTAATAAAATCTATACTATTAATCTAAATAACTTGAAATAAATGTCTCGTATTAATTTCATTAAATGGACTCCTTGATATTTAGATGATTTTTGAACTTAAATTTTTTGTTAAAAGAAGTTTTTAAATTTTCATTAAATCCTTGTCTCTAATAACCCCACGTGGGGTAATAAGAGACCAGGCTTGTAACTGTCCATATATAGCAATGTAAAATCATGTGGGGTAATAAATGACATCTGGAAGCAATTCTGAATCTGTCTGAATCTGCCAATAGTTTTTAATTTTTATTATTTACATCCATTCAAAAAATATGTTTTCTCGAAAATTAACTGTCATAAATGTGTTTGTGAAATTCCTTTCTTTTAATATTAAGTCCTAAATAATATAATATTATACTTTATGATAGTTCTTCATAATCAACATAACCTAGGGATTAACCCAAAATATCAATATAATTTTTTAAATGGGCAGAAAGTATTTTACGCATTTTCTAAAGTGTAGTCGAAAATAGGCAAAAAAAAAATGTATCTTTGAAGTGTATACAAGTGAACAAAGCGTTACAAAAAAATTTCTAGTAATTATAAATGAACATATTAATTATGTAATGAAGTATTAATGACTAAATACTAATTTATAGACATTCTAAACATAAATTTACATAATCATAACAACTAAATATGGTCTAGCCTAATGAGTAAAACTGCTTTTTGATTTAAAGTGAAAAAAAAAAAAAAAAAGTTCTCTCGGTAAACTTAGACTAGGCCTAACACTAGGTAAACTCTTCGTAAACTAGTCAAGCAGAATTGACAGTAACTACAATGGGGGGGATACAGGAATTAACAGTGGGGGTAAATAAGAGACTCGTGTCTCTTATTATCCCCACAAAAAATAAAAATGGGGTAATAAGAAACATGCCTAGAACATGTAAATAAAGAATGCTTTCAAGGTCTTAAAAATTGTACATAAAAAGTCATAGTCTTGGTCAAAAGGTTACACATCAATAAATCCCAAACATCTTACCTACAAAAAAAATTTAAAAAAATTTAGAAAAAGTCACGAACTTTTAGGGTAAGTTCAAAGTGAAGGTTTTTTTTTCATTGTATAAAAAAAAATCAAAATATGTTATAAACTTCTCAATAAGTGTATTGTAGTAAAGAAAACACATGATACTTAATATTACATATTTTTAAAGTTGTCTAAGTATATTTTTTGGTGGTTTTTTTGACTCTGTCTCTTATAACCCCTGTCTCTTATTACCCCGGCTTCCCCTATCTAGAATTCAACAGCCGCCATTCACAACAAGCAGTAGGCACCAATGACGCAGGGGATCCCCTCGCGAAAAAGCTTTCTGCCATGAACGAAGAAAAATAAAGGTATTGAATATTACTTTATGAGATTTTAGAATCTCTAAAGAAACAGATTCCTTCAATATTTCTCACGTAATAATTTTTAGCTTCCCCTTCCCCTGTATTTTCTTATCTCCAACTAGCGATTGGAGATCAAATGTTTTATGGAACTCTTTTGTTTCTCATTCTTTCTCCATCTACAAGCCACAGCAAAAATGTCAATGTTCATTTTAAACTTGCTTTATTAGATTCTAAAGCCTATAAAGAAGTAGAAATGTTTAACAGTTCACACTCATGTAATTATCGTTTGACCCTCCCCCCTTTCCCCCCCTCTCTAGTCAGTGTTCAAACATCCTGTGATGCTCAAGCTTTCTCATTCTGCAACAAAAGAATCACTTTCCCCCCCAGGTTTTAAGAAATGTAGGGTACTGCTAGTAAAAAAAAAGAAAAAAAAAAAATGCACTTTTTAGTTTCTTGAGTGCAGATTTAAATTTTTAAGGCACATTTCACATTTAAAATCTAAACACTTAATTTAAAAATACCGTTATAAATATGCATACAAAAAAGAAAAAAGTCTCTGTTTTAACTTTTTTTACTTTTACTTGTTAATATGCTGATTGTCACACACAATAGTTTTATTTATATTTACAGCATTTATCTTCAGTTAGTAGGTTATTTTCTACAAAGGCAGTAATTGGGGAAAAAAAAAAAAATGGGGCAAGGTTTTTTTTTTTCTCTCTCTCCTTTCTTTTTCAAACAAAGAGCAGGCAAGGTAGCACCCTCCTGAAATTATCTGGGGAAAACTCTGGATCAATGTTTATAAAAATTTGTTTTATTAGATTTTAGAACTAACTGAAGTGATAGAAGTGCTCAATATTCTTTACATATATAGTTATTTTTAGACTTCGTTAATGAACTTGTTAATTATTTGTTTTTCCCCAATAAGTTTAAAATGTAAATCACCAAACAAAAGTTATATTAGAGCCCCGTTCATATGAGCAGTTTCAACCCGGGTCGTACTCGCGCCAGTCTTTGCAAAGCTGCTCACATTCTTCCTTTCCGCGTAAAAGGAGGGTTAGACGTGGGTCATTTTCCCTCCGGAATCAACCCTGCATTATACTTGGGCTAATGCAGGGTTGACCCGCGAATTACCCAGAATTCTTTTCACTTGTTTCAGATTACGACAGTGAATTGCGCGCTATGTTCAAGAGCTAAACTGCGTTCTTTTTTATTTATTTTATTTTTGAATGTGTGTATTGCTCTCTGAAGTTAATTGAAGAATAATAATACTAGCGGAAGGAATTTAAAATGATGCGTGGATATTATATAAATGAAAAATATAAAACAGTCACGGTATTTTGTACTACTTTTCTTTTTTCCTTTTTAATTGAAATTTCTAAAATTCTCAGTAAACTAAGATATAGTAAATTAATATTGTTTTACAATATGAATTTTTTTTTTTTTTTTTAAATATAAAAGTTATTTAAGGAAAATGTTGACATATTTTTTTCCTTTGTAAATAACTTCTTGGAATTATAAAAATTTTGTAAGCATATGCATTAGAATATAACAATATAGTATTAATATTTCTCAAAAACTATTTAAATTCAATAAAATAAAATTAAAATTTTGTATATTTTTTAAATATTAATCCGGCTGAACAATTTTTAACTTTTTCTCTTGATTTTATATTATTATAATTTATTTAACAATATATTCTAAACATGTTTGAATATTGCTTTCGCTATTAAATGATAAATTAATTTTTAAAAAAGGTTTTTATGTTTGAATATGAAATTTTTTCATTTAATTTTTAGCATTCAAACAATATATGCATATACATAAATATTTTTAAGAAATTAATTTATTGGTCAATCTTTAATATATATATATAGAGAGAAAAGATTTAACTTACTAATGAATCTACAAAATAATAACCAAGAGCGTGTTCAGTAGAGCGCCCGAGATGGATTAATGCGACCGGGCGATGACGTCACTGATCCTGGATTGGTCTTGGATCGGGCCAGGAATCTACTGAACGATTTGGAACAATTCTGACGTGATTGGAGCAGCGCCATCTATCTAATTTGACCTGTATTAGCAAGTTATTTATTGTATTTCTGTTGTTTATTTTGTCTGGACTTTTAATACGTAATTCCATAAAATGCTGAACTATATTACGTTTTTTCTTAAAAAAAAAAAAAAAAAAGAAAGATCGTTTATGTAATAACAATTTTCCTTCTTTCTTATTAATGTAGACTTTTGTATTCTGCTAACAAAAAATAAGAAGCTATTAATTGATTGTACTGATAAATTACTGATATACATTACTTTCGTTATGATTTTTCTAAATTCACGTATAAATTTTAATCATGAAAATGTTAAGAATGTTACGTTACATTTATTTTTAAAGGAACAGAATGGATTTATATTAAATGAGCACTTCTTGATATAAGAAAACACTTTTCTTTCTCTTCGATTTTTATTATGAACAGAAATGTACAACAAAAACGTTTTTGAAAAAAAAAAAAAAAATAATTAATTATATAAAATATGAAATATGCTGTTTAGTTAATACAATGGATTCATATAAAAAATAATCTTACTTTCTTCTTCGATTTATGAATCAATATAAAGAGTTTTTTCTGTTACTACCGAGTACCGACTGAATATTAAAATAAACTAGCAATGTAAACACTGCTTAATTTTATAGCTACTTTTTTTACAGTCTGTTTTGTTTATTAAATTTAATAATTTACATCTCAAACTTATTTTTACCAAAATTAAAAATATATGGAAGGATTTTAATTTATTTACTTATAGTTAACTTATTGTTTTAAAGGTAAAAAATACAATCGTTTACAAACTTTTCTATTTGTAAACAAAAAACAATCGCAGGAATGAAAAGCTTTGTCTGAAAAAAACAAAAATGAAATAATTGATTTTTCCTAGCTTATTTTTATTTATTAAATTAACAAAATATGATAGCGTTCGAATTTTAAAAAAAGTATTTTTGTTTCAATTAAAATTGTGTAAATTTTTGTTTAAATGTTACGTTCATCAATAAAAGAAATTACGTATCGAAAATCGTTATTACGTAAAAAATATTTTTTACAAAATAAATAAACATAATATATTATTAAAATTTTAATAAAAGGACTATATTTAGTAGCAAAATAAAAATACCTTAAAAACATCCTTTTAAAGGAAACAGCATGCTGTTTCCTTTAAAAGGATGTTTTTAAGGTATTTTTATTTTGCTACTAAACATAATATAGTTTAGCATTTTATGGAATTACTTGCCTTATTTTCTACAGCACAAACAATGCATATACACCGTGACCAATAAGTTCTCATACAACTTTTGAAGCACGTTAAAAAGTTGTTCATATGTGTTACTGTAGTCCCAACTATTTTGCAGGCAATTTAGTGTAAGGTATAAAGCTATTGCAAGTGTAAATGTTGTACTAATTATAATTTTTCTTTACCTAAGTAGAATGAAGAAATTTAGAAATATTTTGATAAATAAATTCATCAAAGGAGAGCAGCTGGGTGAAATTTTCAGAGACTTGAAAGCCCTGTGGATGAAGAGAGATTTTATTTACAGAACTATCGCAAGGTATAATGAGACGTCCTCTGTCGATAATAGAAAGAAAGTTTGGTAGACCAAGGTCCGTTCGGACAAAAGAGGCTGGGAAAAGGCTCAGGGAAAGGATACGACAAAACGGACAAAGATCTGTTAGAAAACTAGCACGAGAGCTCAAAATATCGAGGGAATCAATGTTAAACATTCTGAAAAAGGAGCTTGGGTGCAGCGCTTATAGAAAACTTAAGATTCACGGAGTTTCGGAATCTGGTAAGATGAAAAGGAAGCAAAGGGGGAAAGAAATTCTTGCTTGGCATGCTGGGGATAGATTTGTCTTTTCAGACGAGAAACTGTTCATTTTACAGCAAAGTCACAACCCCCAAAATTATAGAGTATGATCAGTTTCTATTTATAACATCCTTGAGAGCCAGCATTACGTTCCGCGTTATCAAAATGCTTCATCTCTGATTGGTTTGGACCATATTTCCAAAAAAGGAAAACTCCTGTTAGTCTTCATTGATAAGGGGTAAAAATAAATGCCCAATATTATAAAACTGAGGTTTTGGAAAAAGTTTTACTCTCAAATGTCCAGAGTATGTATAGGGTGGAATATTTCTACTTCCAACAAGATTGTGCTCCATATTACACGCACGTGTGGTTCAGGAATGGTGCAATCAAAATTTAGCTGACTTTTTGCCAAAGAATGAATGGCCTCTCAGCTCCCCCGACATGAACCCGCTTGATCATTTTGCGTGGTCATATATGCTCTCCCAACTGAATAACTATAAAATCACCGATTTCAGCAAATTTAAAAATGTAATTCAAAAGATATGACAACAAATGTCAATGGAAGCCGTGCGTGCCGCATGTGATGGATTTGAAAAGAGACTTAAGTTCGTTAAGAAACTAAAAGGCGGAATTATTCCAAAGCATTTATTGTAAAGATACTCAATGATTGCTACTTTAAGTTGATGCAAAAAGTTTTTGTATGATTTATTTTGTGTTATTGTAATAAAAATTTGAAAGTGTATGAGAATTTATTGGTCACGGTGTAAATAGGTACATCTGTATTTATCTTCAGCTAATTAAACAAATAAACTATCATTGTCAAAAACAGATGTTCATTGTTCAGGTTTTTACTGCGTAGTGTCAGTCAGAGCCTAATTTTCATTCTATTGCACATTTGATCCATCACGTGACCCAATGGATCAAGAAATTTTTCTGGGCTTTCTGATCCACGACCAGTCGAGATCGGTCAACACCACTGAACGCTTTGGCTCGGAATCAATCGACCGGTCGTGGATCAGGCGCTCTACTGAACACGTTCCAAATGTATTTATAAAATATTGCTGAGTTGCTGAAATATTTAAAATCCATTGTCCACACTAGAGCCTGAACTGGGTGGAATGCCCTTTATGGAGACTTTCAAAGGGATACTAGTTCATACTCATGGGAGTTTTAGGGAAAACAACGGAAAACTATTAAGATCAGACCAATGGTGGTTCGAACCCGATACCCATATTTATTCACCTAATAGTATGGCCAATATATTGAATTTTTTTTTTTTTTTTTTTTTTTTTTGGGGGGGGGGGGTTAATAAGAGTTATAAGAAGTATATACTTTTCTCCAGGTGGGAGGAAGAGGGGCATTTCTAATTATATAAACAGAACAAATTTATAATATCTATATCTTGAGTTCACATTTAAATTTAACTTTAGAAGTGGGTTAGAAATAGATAAACTATTTGGGAACATATTTGAATAATATATATTTTTTATAATCGGTTTTATATTTTACCGTATTAGAGATTTCATTGAAATTTTTTTTATAGATAATTGCATCCCCATTGCTACTGTTCTTACATTATATAAAAAAAATTATCGGCATATTTAATCACAAAAAAGAAGAAAAAAATAAGGATCGCGAACCAGTTGATCACCGAAGGCGGCTAGTGAATTTAATAATTCAGAGATAAGAGCTGCAGGATCCGATATTTTGAGGATTTATCTGTCATCGGAATTATCAAATAGCAAATTTAGAATCAAGAATTTAAATCTCTTGAGTGACATAACTGCACGGAATAAATCTCGACCAATTTCATCTGTAGTAAAAAAAAAAAAAAAAAAAATTCAATATCTTCATGGTTAGATTTGAAGAGACGTGTGTATAAGGCAAACCTAAAAACACGTTCAATTCTGTGATGATTGTGTTAGAAATTTTAGCTTTACTGGTATCAGAAAAATTTCTTCTACTTTTTCCTATTTTTACATTTGTCCATTTAATTATACTCTCCAACATTTTATTTGTAAAAAGGAGATCCCATATCTCAGTCATTTTTCTTCCTAAGTTTCCATAGGAGTGATGTCCTGGAAGACGAATTATATTATGTGCAGGAGTTCGCACATTCTTTTGCGGCTCAAGAGATGACCATTTGAATCGTTTTTTCCCCATAATAATATTTAATTGAAAAAGTTTCAGTCTCTGTTTCTACATTCTTATTGTCAGATTCAGGAATTTCAGAATCTGTGGAATGTGAACTTTCTTGATAATATTCTTCTGAACACTCTTCAACGTCACTAAAATACCTTCCTATTTTTTGTAAAATTCTTTGTAACTCATCTGCATAATGCAGATCAGAAGGCTGAATAATGTTTCGTGGCCCCAATCTCAAAGCCATGTTTCTTCCCTTTGCTCAAAAATGTAATGCACTGAGGAATGTGAGGTCTCTGACCAACCGTAAAAAAATAAGATTTTCTAAAGGAAGCAGGTGCGAAAGTTTCTAGCCAATGAGAAATCAAGGTCAGTGTTACAAAAAATGAAGCTACTGGACGCATCTGTCCAATCGAGCTAAAAATAGAATAGGGGTGGTCGAAAAGAATTTTTAAGCGGTCTCAGAGACCGCCGCCTCCAGTTACGGGTTAAAACGAAAGGTTCGATATGTTGATTAAAAAGGTCATGAAAATTTTTTTGAGGTCATGAATATTTTTTGGGTGAAGTCAGTAGAATCATTCAGCACCAGTATTTTGCTGCATTTTTCTTCAAAATCATTCTTTGTTAATAATGTATAGACTTGAACATTAATATATTTTTTCTTTTCAAGGTTCATCCTGCCACTGAGGACGAAATGGCTCGTCGAATCAAAAATATGTTAGGTGAATATATACCAGAAGAGGAAGGAAAAAATTATGATTTTGAAGATAATAATAAAAAACTGTCAGATCCAACTGTTTTTGCTGATTCTAATTCATTAAAAACAAAAAACTCTGATGAAAATACTCTTAATTCTGAAGCAGATTATGAAAAAAAAGACAAAGATTCATTTTTAGAAGAAAAAGCAACTACATCCAAAGAGGAAATAGAAGTTCATAGTAATAATAATGCAGAAGTTGAACCTGATGGAATCAGATCTCGGCGTTCTTCATTAAAAAGGCAGTGCAAAGAAAAAATAAGCTTGTTGGACTATAATCCCATGTTTACAATTCGTAATAAAAGAACAAAAATAACTTCTAACTTACCACCCCAGAAGCCAAAAAATTCGAAATATGCAGAGGTAAGTTTTTGTTTGTATTATTGAATAAATTTGATGTTATCTAAGTACAAATATTTTATTATAAGGAGAAAAAAAAAAAAAAAAAAAAAAATACAAGCTACTGTTATTCATTGATTGACTTTATATTAGGGATGGACCGGATATCCGGAAAATATCTGGTATCCGTCATATCTGATTGATTTTTCAATATCCGAAATATCATCGGATATCCGGATCAAAACCACCGGATATCCGGTTAATATGCTGGATATCCGTTTTTTTTTTTTTTTCTTGTTTTCTTTCATTAAGATATGGTGAGAAATGCGAAAAACAACTTTTATCTCTCCGTTTGCGGGGAAACTTAAAAAAATAACTTCTTAAATCACGTCACTAAAGAAATAATCTCATAAAATTCCACATTTGTGTCTCCCATTAGTTTGCTGAGTAAGCCAGCGAGTCAGTCAGGAGATCTGCCTTTATAGCTGTAGATTCCTGCAATTTATTTCTTTTAATTAAAAACAAGTATGTTGTTGCCATCACAAGAATTTCTTCTATATTTTCCTATATAAATTCAGTAAGGCGAAATAATTTATTAAAACTATTATTTATTAAAATTATCTAACATGTAGAATACAAATAATTTTCATCTTAGAAAAAACTAACACAAAATATCCAAAGAAAGACAGTTTTATTATATACTAACAGGATTTGCCCCTTCGCTGGTCATTATATATTTAAGGAAACTCTTTTCTATATTGCTTTGTTAAAAAAAGGAAAAAAAGAGTACTGAAATCGCTCAAAAGCTCGTCTTCGGTTGACAAATTAGTCCCTATCAACAATTGGTGTCAACCAATCAACAGGTGGCGCTGCTATGCAGTGATTTCCATAATTTGAAAAAAGGCTGTATCTCAGGAACTACTGTGCAAAATTGCATAGAGAATTATATGTGGATGCATTTGGTACTAGTTGCTGAATAGGTGGTGCTTCTATGCAGCGATTTCCTCAGCTTAAGGGAAGATTATATGTCAGGTTCTAATGCGTATAATCAAACAACACTTGATATGTGATAAAGCCTTTATGAGATACAGTGAAACTTGAATAATTCAACTTGTTTATTCGAAATTCTGGATAATTCGAATTTTTTACTCAGTCCTTTGAATTTTGTATTAAAATAATGTTAAATAATGTATGAATAATTCGAATTCTATTTTGGATAATTCAAATTTTTCATACGATTACCTTTAAAATATTACAGTAAAATTTGTTCCCGAGATTTTTCTCAGCTGAAGTGCATTATTATTTTTTATTTTTAACAGTCTTTCAAAAGAAGGATAAGGTAATACAAGATTATTTCCTACCTAGTGCATCAGAAGATATGGTCCATATACATGAATTTCGAGTTTTTTTTTTAATTGAATGTCATGTCTAATGTAGAAGATTCTATTTTTATATCAATTGGTAGGTTGATGCCATATGCTATGACACAAAGATTGTACTTAAAGAAGCAATAAAAAATATCGGCAAAATAAGCAATAAAAAAATATTGATTTAATGCGGGGAGGGGGGGGGGGGGGTTTGAATGTAGCAGTATTCTTATATATAAAGTTTGTGTTAAATTTGATAGTAGAGTTTTATTTATTTATTTTTTTTTTGACAAAGTAGTATATGTATAATTCGAATTTTTGGATATTTCGAATTTTCTCTGGTCCCTTCAACTTCGAATTATCCAAGTTCTACTGTATTACGCCGATTCAATCTGGATGTATATCTACCAATATTTTGCGCTGCTACAGTATCGTTTTTCCTGAGAACGGGAATGCATGTTTTAACTTCTATGGCATTTAGCTGTACGAAATTTCATACATGAGATAACCAGTACGAAAACGCATTTTTTAAGATGTTAGTTAAATTGTGTTTTTTTTTTTTTTTTAATTTAGTATTAGTTTTCTCCAAGATGAAAATCGCCTGCATTGATCATGGTAGATAATTTTAATAAATAATAGTCTTTGTAGTTGAACTGAGTGAATTTATATAGGAAAGATATAGAAGAAAGTTTTGTGGTGGCCGCAACATACTAGTTTTACTTTCCCTTACGCAAGTATGGTAGAGAAGTACTGTTTTTTGGTCAAATTTTCGAAGTCGAGTTTTTGTTATATTTATACGATTTAAGGTTCCCTGAATCCAAAAATCGTATTTTTAACAGCTGGTCTGTTTGTCTGTGCGTATGTCTATCATCAGCATATCTCAAGAATAAAAGCAGAATAAAATCAGAAATTGAAATTTTATTTTTTCGACTGAGTGAAAATAATGCCTGGACCGGGAGTCGAACCCCATATCTTTGACTTACAAGGTCAAGGCTCTACCAATTGAGCTATCCAGGCCGACCACCGGTCAGCATTACTCATTCAGACAACCTTTTTGGCAGAAATATCCGGTCTATCATATAGATAGCTCAACAGAAATAAGCCGCAGGTAATGGAAAAACACCATTAAACAATGAGAAAGAAATACAATTTTTTTTTTTTTTTTTTTTTTTATGAAAATCCACAATCAACTGATTGGAAGAAAACCATATTTATTGAAATTTTATTTAGTTGTTGTATAGCTGAAGAATCTTTTTTCTAGGACTGGGAGCAGTGTCTTGTGTGGTAAACTTTCTAAGGTATCTTAGTCCGTATTTACATGAGTTTCGGAGAAAATGCGACTTACACAAATGAAGTGTTCTCCGTGGGAAAATTACTAAAATGTTTCAGTCCACATTCATGTGAGTTTAGGAGAAAATCACAGAAAACTCTAAACTTTAACGAAATATTTACCATTGGAGAAAGAAATATAATATTTTCTATAACTTTTGTTCAGATAATTGAAAACTAAATAACTAAGTTTTTATAATGCAGGGGTAATTCTAAAAAAATTTCGGATCTGAAAACTAGTTTTTCACAAAATTTGGCGGCTTTAAAATAATTCTTCATGAAAATTGCATGATAAAATTTCGTAATTTGAAGCCAACCTTAAAAATATGATATATTTCAGTAATCAAAAGCCAAAAAAGAAAAAGGAAAAAAAAGGATATTGGTGAATTATGAGGTCTAAGTAATTACATGTTTTTTTTAGCAAAATAATACCTATTTTAGCCATTAATTTCAATTATGTAACTTTTTTTTTTATAATTAGCAATAAAATAATTCTGTATTTCAGTAAATGGCCACAAAATTGTTGTGTATGTCGCATATCAGCTTTAAAAAAAAAAAAAAAAAAAAAACAAGAATTTCACCATTTAGCATCGAAATAAAGCCTATTTCAACAATTAATTCTTATTAAATACAAATTTTGTTAACTTGTGGAGAATTGATTACATACGAGGTGTGGCTATTAAATAACGAGACTGTTGCTGCTACAGATGAACTACATATGAGCCAAATCCGAACGACCGACAGCTGTGCAGCATAAAGCCTTCTCTTTCGATTGCAATGCCTCCCGTGTTTGTAATGAAATCAGTCTGGCCGTAACCTTCGTTTGTGTAAGAGGTGTTTGTTTCGTTTTGCCGAAAACGTGAAATGAATTGCCGTGAAATTTTACGTGAAACTTGGTAAAACCGATAGTGAAATTTATCTTTTATTAAAACAAGTTTATGACGATGAATGTTTATCATGTGTGCGAGTTTATGAGTGATTCAACCGTTTCCAAGATGGCTGAGAAGATTTTGGAGATTATGACCAAAATTCAAAGCGATAATGATCCTATTCTTTCGACATTCATGGTATTGTGTACCTTCACTGGGTTCCTGAATGTCAAACAATTAATCAACATTACTATCTTGAGGAGCTTACTCAACTCCGTGAAGGAGTAAGGAAAAAACGACCCGTATTGTGGAATAAAAAGTCATGGGTTCTTCATCAACACAGCGCGCCGGATCACACATCATTCTCTGTCAAGACGTTTCTAGCCAAATACAACATCCCAGTTTTAGACCATCCGTCTTATTCGTCTGACCTGTCCCCATGTGACTTTTATCCGTTCCCCAAAGTTAAATCTGCATTAAAAGGAACAAGAATTGAGTCAGTTAAAGCTGTGAAAGAAAAAGCGGCACGCCTCATGCAGGAGCTCACCGGACAAGTCTTCCAACACTGTTTCGAACAATAGAAAATTCGCATGGAGTGTTATAGGGATAGAGAAGGGGTGTATATTGAAGGTGATAATAACTAAATATGTATAAATTTAAAATAAAATGTTTTACAGCAACAGTCTCGTTATTTAATAGCCACACCTCGTATTTCCATTTCCACTATCTGCTACAAAAATATCCCAACTTACGAACACCAGCTTTTAAAAAATCGCCATCTTTATCAGCTAACAAATAAATAATAGCACATTAAACATAAATGTTTTACTAGTGGTGAAAGGATCCCGTATATCTAATATTGTACAATTATTCTGTGTTGAAAGATTCAGGTTTGAAAATAAAAGTGCAAATTTCGTTGCTTAGCGGCAAAATAACTGAGTATGTGAGATTTATCTTTCGAATGGGATTTTCATGTTTCTATTAGTAGCTGAATATTAACGTGTTTCTGCAATCGTAAAAATGTGAATTTCGAAAATAAGCTTTAAAAAAAAGCATGATTATTATCTATTAGCTGTAAAATGGATTAGTTGCAGTTTTGATTACATTTTTGACAATTAGGGATGAAATGATTGGGTATTTTTGATCTCTGTCAAAAAGTATTGCATAATTTAAGACTATTCAGTTTTGGAAAAAGTGTAAATTTCATCGATTAATTTCAAAGATTTACAGTATATAGGAATTCAGCTTTGAAAAGGGCACGGATTTAAGTGATTAGCATCCAAATAATTACCAAAGTTAATATTAATTACGTGCAAAATTATGGTGTATATTACCAATTATTCGTGATTAAATGTAGATTTTGTAAATTTGTAGCAAAGTAATTATGTATTTCGGCAACTGGCCGAAAAAATTTTGTGAATTTTTATAATTAGTTTATTAATTAGCCAGTTGCAAAAATAACATATTTAAGTAGTTAATGGTAATTAAGAGTAAAATTTATCCATATTTAATACATGTAAACTTAACATATATCTCATTAATCGACTTTAAAAAAAGGTACAATCTGTGTAGATTAGCAACTAAATAATAGACTTTTACAGCAGTTAATTGCAATTAAACATAAATTTTGTCAGTTAGTAGCGAAATTGTAGCTCTCAGGATCTATATTTTGTTTGGGCTTATTTATTTTTCATACATTAAAAAAAAATCTTCCTGTATTTTTTTTTCTCTTATATTTTCCCATATATATCTTTTAGCAGCTCCTATTTTTCCTTCCCATTATTTTTTGTCTTAAGTTCCCTTTAGTCCTCGAATTAATAAAACAAAATTCAAAATTTATTTTTTCTTAAATGTTCCCTTTTAACTAATGTTTAATTTTTTCTCTTGATTTTCTATTATTATAGTTTCACAATATATTCTAAATAACTCATTTGGCTATTATTTTGTGGATTCATTGATAAGTTACTGTGTAAAAATATTTTTATGTTTGAATAGTAAAAAAATGTATTAAATAATATACACTCCTTTTCATATTTATAAGGACACTTTATATTTTTAAATAACTAATATAAAAATAATTGTGAACAAGGTTATAACTAAGTGCGCTTAATATATCTAGTATTCTAAAAACCAAAACTGTTATAATTTTTTTAATATAAAAGAAAATGAATAAAAAATAATGCAAAATGTGTTTTTCGCCACATTTTTAGATGTTCATAATTATAGGGACAATCCAGATTTTTTTGTTTTATTTAACTTACTAGCAGATAAAATACAGTTGACATGCGAATTTTTTAACTACTGGGCTAGATTAATTCATATATAACCCTTCAATTTTTCTTGGATGGACATTACTGATAATTCCTCGAAAAAAAGAATGTTCAAGTAGTGAAGTATGATAAATGTGTTTTTTAAGTGGAAGGATAATTTCAATCCGCCGAATTTCTAATGAAATTCGAAGGTCTACAATTACTGAAGGAAATGTGATCAAACGTTGAACTGCTGGTTTGATAGGAGAGAGATCTGATGCAAAATCAGAGTTGTTTTACAGAGATTGAAGACTCATAATTCCTCTTACTGTTCTACAAAATTGTAAATAATTGTGTTTGTTTTTGTATAAATTCTTTCAAAGAGGCTTAGTAAGTTAGTAGTGCTTAGTAGGCTTAGAGGCTTAGTAGTGCTTATTTTGTCCATTTTTAGTCATTTTAGTGTTGAAATAGCCTTATTTCCCCTTAAAAACGCATTAAAAAGCCCAATAAGGCAGGTAATGGATTTGGCACCAAATTTGGCGACTTTTTCCCACCTTGGCGATTTTTTTGGCGTCCTTGGAGATAAAATCCTTATAAGGGATATAACAAATATGGAAGCTGTAAGTTGATTGGTTGACCACTTTCTAGAGTTTTCTCGAAAAATCTGGGTTCCATGGAACAGTATATAAGAAGCGCTTTCACGCCAAGGCGAGTTAGTTCAGTTCAGTTTTCAGCTAGCTTCGCTAGTGCTTGCATTGCTCTTGAGCCTCTTTGGAAGAGACTTGCTTTATGTGTTATTGCTATACAGTTTGTATTGTGGATTTGCTATTGACAGCTGTTGATTAAGCTGTGTTTACTGTTCGAATTGAAGCTGATACTTGGTTTATAGACCTGCATTTTTCTGGAACTTTCTGTGAATAAATTACTGAATTTTTGTACGTGTGGCCTTTCATTCTCGGACAACTCACGAACCCCCAAATACGCAACAATATTATAAAACTGTTAGTACTTTATTAAAAAATCAGATAACTTAAACTATTATATTTACAATTCATAATAAAGTAAAACTCAAGTGAACAAAAATGTTAAGTTACAGTAAAAAACATTAGGTTATTACAATGAATATACAGATTATAGTTTGTTAACTATAATGTGATGTCTTTATTTACTTTTTGTGAAAGAACTTATAAGTGATTCTAAAGTTGGAACTAGGTTGTTTATTTAAACTTAAAGTAAAGTATTAGTAACAAAAACATTTTAAGATGATAGTAGATATGGATGCAGTTGTTATAACATCTGATGATTATATGAAAAAAATAAAGGGGAAAATGTTTCCTTAAAGAAAAAGAACCACACTTCAAACAAAAAGTTTTACCAGAAGAATAAGGAAGTTCTTCAGATAATGAAAGTTTTCACAACGATGCATTCTCTGATACTAGTTTAATAGGCAACTCTGATGCTACCATTAATATTAAAAAAATATGTCTTACCAAAAAGTCGGCATCAAGTGAAGCTACACTTAACAAATGTAATAAATAATTTGCTAGTGATAAATTTTTTGCTGTTTATTATGAAACTCCATATTATATTGGGAAAGTGTTGAAAGTCTTTAAATAAAAGGACTAGTGTGCACTAGTGTGTTTTATTTTCAGCATCTGGGATTGAAATTTTTGAAATGGTATGAAGACAACAAATTTTGGTGACCTTCATACCAGATTTTCAGAAAGTTCCTGAATCTATTTTATGGTCCAATTCAGACAGATTCTGTTTATCCCTTTAAAATATCAAGCAATGATTAGATTGCTGATGTTTATCGAACCCTTAAGAAGTTCCATAAGGATGTTTTTGTGAATGAATTAAGAAAAAATAATTGAAGCTGTGTTTAAAGTTAAAATAGATAATAACTTCATGTTAATAAAATCTGTTTTTTTTATTTAATTTTTACTTTTTAATTCTTCTGATTTATCGCCACAACTGACCTAGTTGTATCTAGTACATACAGATTTAATAATTAAACTATCTTTTTAGTTGTTGCCATGTTTTCCCTGATTTTTATAAAAAGTTATAAAGTGTGAAATCAAACATGTAACTTTTTTTGTGTGTGTACATTAAGTTGCCGACTATTTTACCCTGTTTGAAGTACACAATATAACCAAATACTGACTGACTAGTACTGTTTGTAAAAATCTTTTTTTTTTTCTATTCATAAAACATAGAAATCCTTTGTCTAATAATTACCCCGTGCATTTCTAAGAATTACCCCAATTGCCAGAGTAATTCTTAGACACGTTTTTATTTTTTTTAAATTTTTCTTTATTTACAAAGAGATTAATTGGGTATTTCTGATAAGATAATTCATATAATATTAATAATATAAAAATATAAAATTTGAACTATATCCAGGGTCATTCCATGTCAATTCAACCACACCATGACACCCGTAGTCTCAGATTTTGATGAAACTTGGTGTATTTGTTTCTTTTATGGGTTTAAATAAGGAAAAAAAATTTTTTTTTGCTTTATCTTAAATGGTTTATGTTTTACAGCTTGTTAAAGATTTGGGAATTTCAGGTTATTTTTCGATCAGGCGGAAGAATTGCAATTTGTTCTTTTATAAAGAACAATTTTTTTCTCCCTTATTTCCCAAGTTAAAATCCATGCTAGTACCAGCAAAGAAAATAGGCTAGTTATTGCTATGTTTTGCTTTGTCTGCTAGATTTTCATGCTGTTATATGCTTTATAATGCTAGCCAGCATAAAATGCTATATTAGCTAGCTTACACAGCAATAGCACGACAAGCTATATACAAGCATTTTATGCTTATTTGTTGTTTAAGCTTTTCCAAAGCCTGGAGAGGTATGTACCTTAACAAGCTATTATGTGCTTTTCTATGCTTGCCAGCATAATATGTTATGTCGGCAGCTTAAGTAGAAATAGCATGGCATGCTAGATGCCAGTGAGAAGTGAGAAAATAGCAACAAAAAAGCATCTGTTGGTTGTGAATTACTGCTAGTATAGCAGAAATTTCAAGCAAATAGTAGTCATAATTACTGCTGGACCAGCAACATACTATTCAAGCAACAGAAGCTGGATTATGTATGCTGGACAAGCAATAAACTGTGCCAATACACACCATGACTTGCTGGTAATTTTGGTGGAACCAGCAAATATTTTTGGTATTTTATGCTATTTTACTTGCTGGGATACAGCATTTAATGCTAGACTAGCAAACAAATACCAGCAAGAATTTTAACTTGGGTTACCAACCAATGTTGATGAAATTTTTTATGAGTATGCTTTAATATGTAAGGAATACAGAAAAAAATAAATTAAACCTGCAAGTATTTACACATGGCCAAGAAAAAATCCTGAAATATTATTTTGAAAATGTTTTTAATGAAATACAGAGTTCCACTCCAAATGGAATATCACCATGAGGGAAAAGGATAATCATTTTTTTTTTTTTTTTTTTTTATTCTTGCTCTAAAGGATGTATTCTACAACATGAAAAAATAAAATAAATGACTTTTTGCATCCTTCATTATTTTTTCTGACTTCAAATTTAAAATTTCCAATTCCCGCATTTTCTTGAAATCGCTAAATTAGAAGTTCCAATTTTAGTAAAATTATACAAAAATTTGATCCAAAATGTTATTTAATAAGTTAATAAGTACAAATTTTGAATAACCATCATAAAATACAAGAATTTTCAACAACTGTTTTGAGTAAAAAAAAAAAACATGATCCTTCGTCAGGAAAACAAAGTACACACGAGTACTGCAACGAAAGCAGCAATGCAGAAAATGTTATTTGTCAACTAATTTCAGTTTAAAAGATCTTAATATATATATATACATAATTTGTTGGTTTTGCAATCATTTATACTTTTTAAAAAACACACTTTGGTGATGAAGACAAATAGCTTTTAATTCACAACTTAATTCTGTCTTCAATTTTAAGAGAGTTAAATCAGTTTCAAATAGTTTATCAAGAGTTTGCAAGGTTTTTTTTCCTAACATGGTATAACAAATGACAATCACTTTGAGTCATTTCTCCCACACTGCACTTCTCATTTTTCTAATATACTACAGTAGAAGATCTTTATAACGCAATTCTATATAATGCAATTCTCTATATAACGCAAAATTTCTTGGATATAAACAATGAATTTTGCAGTTAAGAAATACTTTCTAAATAACTCTTACTTTGTTGAGAAGTAAGTGTGATACATTTGTTTTTTATCTGCTTAATTCAGAGATTTTTAATGAAAAAATTGCTGTCATTAATTTTTTTTCAAGTGAGCAATATAATGAATGATTTTATATAGGCATATATAGACTATCTTTATAAAGTAAATTTTAGAATGAAAGTTATTATCCACCCAATTTATGTTCCAAGAAATGTAACAAATGTCCTACTCTGTTTTGATATGTTTCAGACGTATTTGGCCATGTTCACAAGGTAAGTTTGATGATGTGTGAAATGTGATCTATATAATGCAAAATTCTATGTAACGCAAAACCTTGTGTTTTTAGCTTTGCTTTATAAAGACCTTCTACTGTATAAACATTCAAAAAATAATTAACAATAATTCTTTTCAAAATAGTATAGCCTCAATAATGCATGTTACACATGCAATAGCTTGTGACTGACTAATTACAAGATGCCGAGTTTTGCCTCTGCTACTGAGCAAGCTCACTTGTTTAAACATGTCAAACAGGATTTGACTTATTCAGACATCTAAACATGTACCTACACAGTAGACAGAACATCACTTAATTGCCTTGTTGCAACTTGAATGGTTTGATTGTTTACAATAAGATTAAAATTTGAAATAGCAGTGAGTAGTAAAATGATTAAAATTTAGATCTTGTTTTTAAAACAAAATTAAATTTTAATGCAAATTTCTATTAATTAGAACATTTAATAATAATTTAGAAACTTTTCTGTTTGTTTGTTTTGAAATTTCAGTTTAGATATAATTTTGTTGATTCAATTTAATAGCATTTATGTATGTATCTTTCTGTACATGTTGAATTAACATTCTTAAAAACTACTCTGTTGTTTTAATCATACACCACCTAATTATGTAATTCAATTTTTCATTTTATTTCAAAAACCTTTAAACTGAAGTTAGTTGATAAATAACATTAGTTAGTTGATAAATAACATTTTAGTTCAAATTTTTGTATAATTTTATTAAAATTGGAACTTCTAATTTGGCGATTTCAAGAAAATGAGGGAATTGTAAATTTTAAATTTAAAGTCAGAAAAAATAATGAAGAATGCAAAAAGCCATTTATTTTATTTTTTTCGTGTTGTAGAATACATCCTTTAGAACAAGAATACAAAAAAAATCGTTTGATTATCCTTTTCCCTCATGATGATAATCCATTTGGAGTGGAACTCTGTATTTCATTAAAAAAAATTTCAAAATAATATTTCAGGATTTTTTTCCTGGCCATGTGCAAATACTTGCTATTTAATTTATTTTTTCCTGTATTTCTTATATATTAAAGCATACTCATAAAAAATTCCATCAACATTAGTTGGTAAATAAGGGAGATAAAAATTATTCTTTAAGAAAGAACAAATTGCGTTTCCTCTGCCTGATCGAAAAAACCCATGAAATTCACAAATCTTTAACTAGCTGTAAAACCTAAACTATTTAAGATAGAGCAAAAATATTTTTTTTCCTCATTTAAATCCATGAAAGGAACAAATACTCCAAGTTTTATCAAAATCTGAGACTATGGGTATCAAATCATCTTTTTTTTTTTGGTTGATTTGACATGGAATGACCCTCCAAAGAAACCATTTTTATAACAAAAGTTTATTTTTTGTCTAAAAATTACCTCGCTTCCCCCTAAGAGTTATGGTATGAAATGTTTTAATTATCAATATTTTTTTTTCTATTTAATACAATTTTTTATTAGTCAAACATAAAAAATATTTTTACACAATAACTTATAAATGAATCCACAAAATAAAAGCCAAATGAGTTTTTTAGAGTATATTGTGAAACTATAATAATATAAAATCAAGAGAAAAAATTAAACATTAGTTAAAAGGGAACATTTAAGAAAAAATAAATTTTGAATTTTGTTTTATTAATTCAGGGACTAAAGGGAAACTTAAGACAAAAAAATAATGGGAAGGAAAAATAGGAGCTAAAAGTTAATATATATATATATATATATATATATATGGGAAAATATAAGAGAAAAAAATACAGGAAGAATTTTTTTTTTTTTTTTTTTAATGTATGAAAAAATAAAGAAGCCCAAACAAAATATAGATCCTGAGAGCTAAAATTTCACTACTAACTGACAAAATTTATGTTTAATTGCAATTAACTGCTGTAAAAGGCTATTATTTAACTGCTAATCTACACAGATTGTACCATTTTTTAAAGTTGATTAATGAAATATATGTTAAGTTTACATGTGTTAAATATGGATAATTTTACTCTACCATCAACTACTTAAACATGTTTTTTTTGCAACTGGCTAATTAATAAACTAATTATAAAAAATTTGCAAAAAATTTTCGGATAATTGACGAAATACTTAATTATTTCGCTACAAATTTACAAAATCTACATTTAATCGCGAATAGTTGGTAATATACACCATAATTTTACACGCAATTTATATTAACTTTATTTATTTATTTTTCAAAAGTCGATTCCTGAAATTCGCGATATTTTAGCAGTCAGTTACCAAAATATGCAATTATTTAGATGCTAATCAATGAAATACGTGCCCTTTTCAAAGCTGAATTCCTAAATACTGAAAATCTTTGCCGTTAATCAATGAAATTTACACTTTTTCCAAAACTGAATAGTCTCAAATTATACAATACTTTTTGCAACTGAAATAAAAAATACCTAATCATTTCATCCCTAATTGTCAAAAATATATGCAAAATTGCAACTAATCTATTTTCCAGCTAATAAATAATAATCACGCTTTTTTCAAAGCTTATTCTCCAAATTCGCATTTTTATGATTGCTGAAACACGTTAATATTCAGCTACTAATACATGAAAATCGCATTTGAAAGCTAAATCTCACATACTCAATTAATTTGCCACTAAGCAACAAAATTTGCACTTTTATTTTCAAAGCTGAATCTCTCAATACAGAATAATTGTACAGTAAATTTTAGAAATACGGGATCGTTTCACCACTATTAAAACATTTACGTTTAATGTGCTATTATTTATTTGCTAGTCGATAAAGATCGCGATTTTTTAAAAGCTAAGTTTGTAAGTTGGGATATTTTTGTAGCAGATTGTGGAAATGAAAATATATAATCAATTCTCCACTAATTAACAAAATTTATATTTAATAAGAATTAATTGATGAAATAGGCTTTATTTCAATGTTAAATGGTGAAATTCTTTTTTTTTTTTTTTTTTTTTTTTTTCAAAGCTGATATGCGACAATTTTGTGGCCATTTACTGAAATACGGATTATTTTATTGCTAATTACAAAAAAAGGTTAAGTAATTGAAATTAGTTACTAAAATAGATATTTTGCTAAAAACATGTAATTACTTAGACCTCATAATTCACCAATATCCTTTTCTTTTTAAAATATTTGATTGCTGAAATATATCATGTTTTTGAGGTTGGTTTCAAAATATGAAATTTTATTGTGTAATTTTCATGAAGAATTATTTTAAAGTTGCTAATTTTTGTGAAAAACTAGTTTTCAGATCCATAACTTTCTTAGAATTGCCCCTGCATTATAAAAACTTAGTTATCATGTTTTCAATTATCTCAACAAATGTTATAGAAAATATTCTTTTTCTTTCTCCAATGGTGAATACTTCATTAAATTTCAGAGTTTTCCGTGATTTTCTTCTAAACTCACATGAATGTGGACTGAAATGTTTTAGTAATTTTCCCACGGAGAACACTTCATTCGTTTAAGTCGTATTTTCTCCGAAACTCTTGTAAATACGGACTAAGATACCTTAGAAAATCTCCCACACAGGACACTGCTCCCAGTCCTAGAAAAAAGATTCTTCAGCTATACATCTGAACCTTTAAAAAATTTTTTTAATTAAAATCAAAACACTGCATAATCATAGTATTCTTTTTCTTTCTGCATCGCTTTCAACTTTTGATTCTAATTAAAGTAAGTTTCAGTTAATATAAACAAATATTTCTCTGTGTCCTGATTCAGTAAATTTTAATTACGCAATGACTTGCACATGATTTTTTTTTTCTATTTAGCTATGTGTATTGTGCAATGATTTGTGTAGTTTTCAGTTAGATTATAAAAGTAATTATTTGATTTGTGATTTTTTTCTATTTTCAAGAGATGTTGAGGCAATTTTATAGATAAGGAAGAGAAAAAATAAAAAATCCAAGAATATGTTTTTTGCAGCATTTGTAAGAAAGATAAAATCAAAAGTTCATAATGATCAGACCACAATATCTTTTTAATAGTGTGAAACTAGGGGGGGGGGAGGGGGAATCATAGGAATGAATATTAGAAATTCTTTCATATTCAGTGACCGACTGCGCGGATAGTTTGAGACAGAAAAGAAATTGCATCAGAGCAGCGCTGGCTCAAGCAAATTCACTGCCCTAGGCGAGAATTTTAAATGGTGCCCCTTTTTTCATTTTCTTAAAAATGATATATATTATTCAAATTCACTGTGGAATGTTCCCTATTTTAAATAGCATTAGCAGGTCCTGTTATAAATGGTTTGTGTACAAGAATACCCCCCCCCCCCCCCAAAAAAAAAAAAAAAAAAAAAATGCCAATGTGTTTTAAGAAAGACACTTTTATAAATCACATTTAAAAAACTTACTACTGCAAAAATCATAAAGATATTGACATTTATTGTTAATTCACTAAAAAATATTTTGTATAGAATATGAAATGATATACCTTCAAATTTACAGGGATGCTCTAAAATATTCAGATACATTAAGGGCTGCATTTCGTTTGTTTTAACCATTTTCAACACTTTCCAACAATGTTTAGGGGTGATTATGAATTCAATTAGTTTTTCTCTCTGCCTTTATGCCCTTATGTCCTTCCGCTGTGTCATAACATAAACAAAAAACATTGAAATCTATATGGTACAACGAGTACGTACAGCTCTAAAGTGTTAATGATCAATGCATATATATATAAGATCTTTATAACGCAATTCTATATAATGCAATTCTCTATATAACGCAAAATTTCTTGGATATAAACAATAAATTTTGCAGTTAAGAAATACTTCCTAAAAAACTGTTACTTTGTTGAGAAGTAAGTATGATACATTTGTTTTTCTTTATCTGTTTAATTCAGAGATTTTTAATGAAAAAATTGCTATTAATTTTTTTTTTTAAGTGAGCAGTATAATGAATGATTTTGTACAGACATATATGGACTATCTTTATAAAGTAAATTTTAGAATGAAATTTATTATCCACCCAATTTTTTGTTCCAAGAAATGTAACTTTAAAATGTCCTACTGTTTTGATATGTTTCAGACATATTTGGCCATGTTTACAAGGTACGTTTGACGATGTGTGAAATGTTATCTATATAATGCAAAATTCTATGTAACGCAAAACCTTGTGTGTTTTTAGCTTTGCGTTATAAAGATCTTCTACTGTGTGTGTATATATATATACCGTAAAATTCCGTTGAAACCTCCCTTTCAATCTGCAAAGAAATCAGAATATGTTTGAGGAAGGAGCAGATAAACGGTAAAAACATGCAAAAATATAGAAATTGGCATGTACTTTCCTGAAAAAAAAAAAAAAAAAAAAAGCTGTCGCTTTATCGGGCACAGTCTACCACTAATCGCAAGGGGTGTTTATTCGGTATTTTAAGAACAAAAGAAATTCATGTGAAAATCCGGGAGATGAGGCGTCTAATCAAAAGACGCTATTGCTGTATTTTACGATATGTATAATTTTATTTAAGAACTTAATTTTTTCAACTTGGAAAAAAGCATCTAAAAGAAACTACCAAAAAATTTAATATTTAAATATAAGTTAAATTAACATTTAAATATCAACTATTATTAACACATTAGCTAAATTAATATTTACATATTAGTAATTAAATATAATCTAGTCACTAAAGCCAATTGTATCTCAAAAGCATCATATAAATACAAAACTTACAGAATTTTTTCGTAAGCGACACAAATTGAGATTAAAATAATAATAATGAAAAAGAAAACGTTTTATAAGATTTTTAGTTCAATATACTTTTTATTCGATAAATAGAATGTTTTTCCTACTGCACATTCTTATAGTAAAATTTAGGTTAGAAAACGAAAAGAGGATGGAGAACTCATTTGACAAATTTTGATTAAAAATTAAAAGAAATTTTGATGGAATAATTTATCAGATGCATACTTAATCACAATGTATAATAACAGTATAGTTTTAACTACAGTATAACAAGAATAGTATAACCATAGTATAAATAAAAATAGTATAATACAGTATAATAATAATAACGCATAATAGAAGCAAAAATAAATTAAAATAAATCTTACCAAAAATTAAGATTATCTTCTTTATAAGAAATGAAGAGTTTTCGGCAGGAGGCCATAGAAAAATAGTGCAGACAAAAAACAAAAAAAAGTTTTGAAAATAATTAAAATGACTGTAGTTTCCAGAGAGTCTAGAACAATCAAGTACAATCGAAACATCGAAAGAGATTGCATCATCTGGTTGGTGGAGACAGTTGTCTGCAGCAAGGACGATGCAGAGAACTTTATTATTATTTTTTTTTTATTGTTCTTTATTTTTCTACGTGAAAAAGAAATATGTTTGTGGAATGAGTTATGATTTTGCTTGGTTAGCAATAACATCTTATGCCTGTGTGGCTTGGCTTTTTTGTTATTATTAATCTGAAATGGGTCCTAAGTGGACTTAAGTTTTGTTTAGGCCCATGTGGTCATACCTTAGTGTAAATATTTGTACATGTTTATTTTTAATTAAACTTTAATTAACTTGATAATTAATTAGTAAAGCTCTTTCCAAGCCTCTCTTTACATATATACACACAAAGAGAGAGAAACGTCAATTATAATCGAACAGAAGAGATTGCATCAGCTGGAGCCAGACTCCTAAATTAATATGAGCTATCAAGGATATGACTCAAGAACCTTTTTTTTTTTTTTTTTTTTTTTGTTCTTTCTTTCTACGTGTTAAGAAGATATGTTTTGTACAGTTAGTTATGATTTTGCTTTGCTACCTATTACCTGTAGCAGCTAAAATAAACCTTTGTGGCTTTTTGTTCTTATAGTTTTTAAAATTATAAAGTAGTTAGTAGTTTAAAAGTATAGCATTCCCTTCCTCTCCCCCCCAAAAGAAAAATATCAAGCTTCGAATTTTGCACACTGCTAATTGCTTATGCAATATTGAAAGCCACGTGTTTGTGCATGCGTGATAGTCTGCAGTAGGCGAGCGATTGTGGATATTTTTGGTGCAGCCACACAGTCGGAATTCACAAGGAGAAGAACTTAAACATCAGCGGAAAGAGTCAGTTGTACTATGTTTATACGAATTATGAAAATAAACAAAGAATACTTAGGCCTTATATATATATATATTTTTTTTTTTTTTTTTTTTTTTTTTCGTAGTAAGCGGGCTTATTTACACCAGTAACAGGCGTTAATTAAAAAAAAAAAAAAACGCTGTTTTATCGCCGCCCCACAGATTCCAACGCCCTAGGTGGTCGCCTAGTTTGCCTATATGGTTGAGCCGGGCCTGCATCAGAGCAAGACAGAGCACGGACACAGATCATGTGCATAGAGGGAATATTGCCGTTGTTGTATCGCTGTAGTAATGTAACCCTTTTGTACCTTTCTGCAGAACGAGCAGCTTCTGCAAAAATGAAACTTATACTGCAGAATAGTTTTACCCAAGTTATTGCACTTTTTTTTTAATTGAAAATTTTTTGTTCCTAAAAGAAAAACCTTTCTGCAAGGACTCAATGCCATTCTGCGACATTGTCGCTATGTCGCCATGTTTCTGCCATGGGGCCTACTTGTATAAGATGCATGTTATACAAAGTGTGATTATTTTTTTCCTTTTCCTACATATCATTCAATAAGTGGCATTGCTTTTACTTTCTTCCTGATATTTTTCAGAGTCTATATCTCAGCATCTATTAAATAAAACTGTATTAAACTGCATATGTGAAATGTTTTATGTGAGTATTTGATTTGATTAAAATTTTTTGCATGTTAACAGATAAGTGATGCTGTCATATAAAATAATTTAGAAGACAGTTTTGCAATGGTCACAGCTTATATGTTTTTTATAATTATTGATATTTCTAATACACATATATGCATATTCTTTTGAATTTCTAGCATCTTTCATGTGTATTTTATTGAGTTAATGTACTGTTTAAGTGAAATATAACTTTTAATATCAGATTGGTTTTGTTATCTTAACTAGATACCTGAAAATGAAAAATGTCCAGAGTCTCCTAAATTTGACAGGTAATAAAGTTTCTTTTTATTTTACATTTAGTTGCCTTTAATGAAAACAATTTTTCCTTTTCCTTTTTGCAGTTAATTCAAGATTTAATTTTTATATTTTATATTGCACCTCATGTATTATAATTGTACCCTATATATTATAATTTTTATAAAAAAAATTTAACACCTGTTTTGTATTATTTATTTATTTATTTATTTAATCTTTTTTAACTGTTCTGTTATTTGTAAATGATTTTCTACATTTGTAAGTTTATTAGTAATTTCTATAGATAGCTCAGTTTTTCTGCTAGTGGTATTTTCAGTATGTTTTTTTTTTTTTTTCTTTCAGATTTTCAAATGATGAACTTGATGAACCTCCATTACTAGATCCTGTCTTAATAGTTTCTGATAAAATATCTCATGTGAATTCTGAAGTTCTAGAAAATGCGAACAATAAAAAACAAGAATTTACGGAAAAGTTTGAAGTAATTTATTATTATTATTTTCCTGACACATCATAGTGCACGTTGATCTGTCAGATAAAATTATTTCTTATAGCATAGAACAATATTCAGTCATGAGATTTTTCCGCGATTTTCCGCTTTTATGTGATTTCCGTTAAATCCACTTTTTTTTTTTTTTTTTTAATCAAACTCCAATAACGATCAGTTTTCAAATGCTCCACGAAAGACTTTAGATTCTCAATCTTTCTCCATCCAAAATATAAATGTCAATATTCATTTTAAACGTGCTTTATCAGATTCTATAACTTATAAAAGAACAAAATTATTCAAAATTTCTCACTCATGTAATTTTTTTTTTCCTGCTCCCTCCCCCCCTTTTTTTCCATCTCTAACCATCACCGATTCTGTGGGAAACCTTTTTTGAATATTTATCCATCCAGAATAAAAATATCAATATTAATTTTAAACTTACTTTATGATATTCTAGAACCCATAAAGAAGTAGAATTGTGTTTAATATTTCTCACTCATGAATTACTTTTTACCCCCCTCCTCCCCTTTTCCATTTTCCATCAACAATCAATGATTAAAGTTTGATTGCTAGCTAATGTTTTTTTTTTTTTTTTTTTAACGCACATGTTTTATTGTGTTCATGTGCATTATTCTTTTAGTTTAATTTGTCACTTTTAAAATATTTTGTATAGTTTTCCCTATGCGCATTATTTTTCATTTGAAATAAATTTTATGAACACATTTGTATTAGTCTTCCCCATGCGTGTTATTTTTCATTTGAAATTCATTTTATGAACACGCGTGTTTCCTCTTTTTTTTATTTTCTGCTCTCTCATGTCTGAATATTGTAAATACACTTTTCTTGCTGGAAATATCATGTTTTCAATTATTAAAGACATTTAATTGAGAAAATTCTTTTTAAATGTCTGGAAGAGGCATTTAATTCTGGGAGGGCATTTATTTAAAAAGAATGAAAAAAATCAGAGTCAGAACTGCTATCAGTGTTGGAAATATTGTCAGAAATGTAGGTTATAACACTTGTGAAACACTTTCTGCCAGACATCTTTGAGCTTTGAAAAGATTTCGTAAAATGTTGCAAAACATCTTTGTATATTTTGCAGAAATTTAGACAGCTAACGCTGTCTGTTAACCAAGACTTGAATAAACAATTAAACATCACAGAAAAGCTGAAATGAAACCATGAACGAGAAAAGAGCAGGTTGCAAAGTTAAATAGATGGAAAGAAATGGAAATCACGGGATACGCAGTGAGAGGGTTAATGTTACCTTTAGGTGTTTTGATAAGAAGAGAACAAATTTTACCATCTCGACCTGGATATACATTTAAATTTCTACCCATTATCCATTGTTTCTAGGGTAGCACTCATCATTAATTAAAACCACATCATGTACCTTGAATGATGAAATTTTACCTGGTTGTGTCGATATGTAAGCAGATCTTAGATTAAGCAAATGCTCTTTTTCTCCACCTGTTCCAAAAATGAGTTAAGAGTCTGTTGATATTTATACAGTATAGGATCCATTATCCAGAAAGCTTGGGACCTGGGATATTCTGGATAAGGGGTTTTTCCGTAATTCGGAACACTTTATTATATGTATAAAAATGGTACAAATAATTTCATAAATAGCAGTGAAAGTGATAAACATGAATAATATATATAAACACTTTACCTATATTCATTTAATAAATTATTTCCACAAAACAAAAAACAAAAATTCTTAATTAGAATTTTAAACTACAAATAATAATAATAGTAAATAAATAAACATATATAAAAAGTAATTTTGGATCTGAGAGTAAAATCTTTTCATTTGGATTTTGTAAACATTTCTATATTTTTTTTGCTTATAGTGTGTCTCTGTTACTAATTGTTCATAAATGTTTCAAATATTTTTAGCACATAATACTAAAATTTTATGAAATGAATTCTAAAAATAATGGGAATTAATAAAAACTATTTAAAATTTTTATAACAATTGAGACTTCATGCAAGTGACCTGAGTTAGAGAATAAAATTCATCTGTTATTGGGCAATTTAAGAAGTATGTGTTATTAATGTTTATCTGTTATAATATACCATAAAAATTAATTTTCTAACCTAAATTTGCAAAATTTTCAGTGAAATTATTTGGACAATTTTGTGCTCACTATATTTCCCCAGAATAACACCGTAGCATTAAAGAAAGTATGTTGTAAAACTATAATTCTGACCACTGCTCTCTTAAATTTTACGAAAATTAAAAATTTTGGTAATTGGCATTTTGCATTCTGGTTTTCGGAACATTCTGGATAACGGGTTTCCGGATAACGGATCCTATACTGTATCTTTTTATTAGGGATGGACCGGATATCCAGAAAATATCCGATATCTGGCATATCCAGCTGATTTTTCAATATCCGAAATACTGTCGGATAACCAGATCAAAATCACCGGATATCTGATAGATGAGACTTATAAAAAGTCAAACTTTTATTTCCATTATATTTAAGCAGACATACAGTGAAAGTTTAATAAATTTAATGACTAGTGTAACTTAAAGGAAAAAATTTGACAAGTAAAACAAAGTCAAATTCAGTTTAAACATTTTTATTAAAAACTTTTAAAGATTCAAAAAGCCAACAATAACAAATAGAAAAAATATTTAACAATTAGTTTTAGCTATAAAACTTAACAAATGTAGATGAAAAAACAATGTTTATATTCAAAAGGTTATCAAAAAGTTAACTTCAAAAAACAACTGAACCGACCAATAAATTAAATCTAGCATTTTTAATTTATAAGAAGGCTTTACCTTTAAAAAATTTCCTGACTCCCAGATTTTCTAACTGAGACATCACATATAACGATAAAACGATTGCAAGAAACAACTGATGACATTTAAACTTGATAATAACCAATAATTGATGAAACTGCAACTTGAAGAAGCTATGGTCGTCAGGTTGACACATAGCATGGAAAATGGAAAAATCAAAGATGATGACATTAAAAAAAATACAGTTCAAACAAACGCTGTAGTCTTCAAGAAAAATTCACGGCTGAAAACGAACTTGCTTTTTTAATTTTTAGCCGTCATTTAAACATACATAATTTAACAATTGATAACTTCAAAACAATTATGGCTGCTAACTTGAAAATGAACTTTACATATTTTAACAACTATTTAACATTTTTAAATGACTGCATCCTTGAAATGATTAACTGCTAATTGAATAAATAAATTTACGAGGACCAGCCTCAGACAGAACATAAAATCTTACATTAGCATCTTTACCAGTCGAATTCACCAACAACTCAAAATAAAACACCTCTATTTATATGATAGTGTCTAAAACATGCAGCATGATCAAAGAGCAAACAGCCAATCACGGCTCAACACGGCATAAATATTCAACCGCCGTCAACACCATTCAGTGGTGAAAACATGCAATCTCCGAACAAACTCTTGATAGTAATGGATCTGGCAACAAGATTGTACCGCGATGTCTAAAGAATGTAAACAAAACGGAGTCAGGAAAAGAAAGTAAGTAAAGCAAAACGAACATATTAAATAAAGTTTAACGAGTGTTTTAAAAGCACTCAAAAGGGTTTTTTAAATAATTTAAACAGTCATTTATTATATTCTATTTATATTATGTTCTATAAAAAAATGTTTTGAGTAATTTGTGAGGACAAGTGATAGAAACAATAAGTTAAGTTTTTAAGCTTTCTATCAATATCTGGTTAATATGTCGGATATCCGGTTTTTGAATATCCGTTTTTTTTTTTTTTTTTTTTTTTTCCTTGTTTTATTTCAATGAAATATGGTGGGAAATGCAAGAAACAAATATTGCCCCTCCGTGTGGAAGGAAACTTAAAAAAATAGCTTCTTAAATCATGTCATTAAAGAAATAATCTCATAAAATTCCACATCTGTATCTCCATTAGTTTGAGTGGGCATAGCTGAGTGAGCAAGCAAGTCAATCAGGAGATCTGCCTTTATAGATGTAGATTCCTGCAATTTATTTCTTTTAATTGAACTAGTATGTTGTGGCGACCACAAGACTTTCTCAAATATTTTCCTATAGAAATTCACCCAATGGCAAACAATTTATTAAAACTATTATTTATTAAAATTCTCTAACATGATGAATGCAATTGATTTTCATCTTAGGGAAAACTAACACTAAAGAACTGTCAAAGGAAAGACGGTTTTATTGTCTGTAATAATATCTTTAAAAATGCGTTTTTATAATGGTTATCTTACATATCAAATTTCGTACGGTTATATGAGAGTTCAGATGTAGCCTTCCCGTTATCAGAGAAATTTACAGTATAGCAACGCCATCTATTAGCCTGAAACCATCCAACTTGAATCAGTAGAATATCTCATAATAGCCTTCTCAAATATCAAGTTTTGTTTGATTATACGCAACAGAACCTGAGATAAAGCCTTTCCTTAAATTGCAGAAATCGCTGTGTTACTGTGCCATCTGTTGAACGGGTGAAACTAAAAGCTGATAAGTACTAATTTATGTCAAGGTTTATCTACATATAAATTTATATGCAATTCTGTGCAGTAGTTCCTGAGATATAGCCTTCCTTTAAATTGCTGTTGGCAGATAAGCATTCAAATTGAATTGGCGTAATGTCTCATAATGACCTTCTTACATATCAAGTTTTGTTTGATTATACACTACAGAACCTGAGATATACCCCCCCCCCCCCCAAATTGCAGATATCGTGGCATAGCAGCGCCACCTATTGAGTGTTTGATACAAAAAGTTGATAGCCACTAATTTACGTCAAGGTGCATCTACATGTAAATTTGTACACAATTCTGAGCAGTAGTTCTGGAGATACAATTGCTGAAAAATTTTTGTCACACGCATACACACACATAAAGACACACAGATATTTTCTCAAAATAGTAAAATCGTGTTTTAGACCTCTCAAAACATGTAAATCCTTCAAAAACCAGAAGTTGAAAATTTTTACAAATCCAATACTTTTTTCTATTGAATATAGAAAAAAGTAAAAAAAGATATATGAAAATATAATATATGTTTTCAGTCAAGATAGTTGTAAATAAGTAACAAAAATAACTAAAGAAAAACTTACGAGAAAATTAATTAATGTAAAACAATTCATACGAAAAATTAACAGCAAAAACTTAAAATAAATGAACTAAACTATCAAAAATGCCCCATATGACTTGAGACATATGTGTGAGGTTAAAGCATGCTTTTATTGATCAAACTCTCCCCCTAGGCAGACAGTTTAATAAAAAAGCACAAATATGGCTAAATAAAAGATGGATAAAATAAAATGAATAAATAAAATGGAAAAGACAAAAACTTATATGGGAAAGGCAGAAAATGATCAAACATTTACAAATACGTTAGCATGTATTTCATAATAACGCCAGTAAGACAGCGAACCAGAATACGAATCTTTGAAAAAACTTATTACATCGCCATCTATATTAAATAAAAGAAATTAAAACAATAAATAAAGTTATTATAGCCAAATATAATCGAAAAATAAGGATTATAGAAAAATTAAAAGGAAAATTAAAAATCATTTATATTTCAAATGTTTTAAATATTTTTCTATAATATAACTATGTAAAAAATCTATAGGATAATCACTTTCAACAGCACTATTAAAGAAAACCTAAATATTTTTAATTTTGTCATGATAATTAGAAATTAATGTTTTATTGCGTTTAAGATAGTTTAAAATTATATTTCTGTAGATAAGTTTACTAATGTTAGAGCTCCAATTAGTCAATTTAATCACATTAAAATTAAAATTATTTCTTTTATCAAAAATAGTTGTAATTATTTCATTATCCACAATATCTATATCCAAGTCCAAGAAATTTGCTTTTAAAGGATTAAAATTAGTACTAATGAGTTTTAAATAAGAAGGATAAAAATTAGTTTTTACTTTAGTGTCATAATTTGTACTGGTAAATGCAATCAGATCATCAATATATCTGTAAATTATAATACCCTCATTAGATTTAAAATTATTTTCATAAGTATGTAAGTACATATTTGCTAAACTGTTACTTGATACTGAGCCCTGAGGAATGCCTTGTTTATATATATATATATATATATATATATATAAGCCCTTGTATATATATATATATACAGGGTTGCCAACTTTTCAAAAACAGTTTGAGGAGTATTCTGAGAAATTTTGAGGAGCATTTTGGTTACTTTGAGGAGCAATTTTAAAAATACATAAAAAAAAAAAAAAGAAAAGAAAAGAAATAAACTACTAACAAAAATAAATTAACAATAATCATATGAAATTAAGAAATATTTATTGATAATCAAATATATTTAGCAAAACAGTGAAGAGAGATAAGAATGGCAAATGATTAAGTCTGAATATAAGCTTAAAAGCCAAAAGTAATTTGTTTTTTGCATAATGGCATATTTTCCATACATAAATAAAGACAATATATGAAAGTAGATTATTCAGTTACATTAAAAAAAAAAAAGAAAGAAAGAAAGAAAAGAAAGCACAAAGGGGAAAAAAAAAATGAAATTTCCAACAATTTTCATGAATGTCAAAATAATTATTATACTATCACATAAAAATCTAAAAACAAAATCTCCGATATTCATATAAATGTGTAAATGATCTCATCTCTGAGTCAACTCCCTCTAATCTGCAAAGCTTGGGACCATATGCTTTGTAAACTTTAGAATTTTGCAGATTATCGGTCATAATTTGTTTACTTATTTATTTATTTTTATTTTATTTTTTCTCAGATACAAATGACGATATAATAATAAATCATTAATGCTTTAAGTGAATGATGAAATAAATGCATAATTATTTCAAATAAATCTTAAATAAAGCGTTGTCAATCGGCCTTAAAGTTCAGTAGCTGTGAATCCATTATTTTTATTGTTAAATAATTAAAATAAACAATTTTTTTAACGACCTATTAAGCATTAAGATAACTGACACATTGATATAGTTTTAAGTGACAATCAAAACACCACATAATTATAAATCATAGCATTCGGTTTCTTTTTTCCTCCCCTTTCAGCTTGTGGTTTTAATTAAACACATTCTTAGCTAATGTAAACAAATACTTGTTCCTGTTCTGAGTCAGCAATATTTCGATTACGCAATGCCTAGCACTGGAATGTTTTTTTTTTTTTTTTCTTTAGTATTTATTTATGAGTATTGTACGATGAAGCGTGTGGTTCTTCAGCTAAATTGTAAAAGTTAGTTTTTTTATTTTATTTATTTTATTAAGATACGTTGAAGCGCTTTCATAGATAAAAAATAAAATTCAAAGAATAATGTTTTATGCAGCAACTGTTGGAAATGCAAAATCAAAAGTTGATAAGGATTGGATCGCGGTTTTCCGCCTAGATGTGTGTGTTAGCTGGTGTGAAGTAGATCCAAGGCTAAGTGAATTAGCAGAGGAGCCTACTCTAGACGTAAACACCAGCGTAACAACATTTAAAGTTAATTAAATGAATTAGATACATGGAAGCTAGAGTAAGTAAATATGCTGAAAGATAAATATGTAGAAATTGTTAAATAAATGACCATAACAAATTTTAATTTAATTTGTATTTTAATTGAAACAATAAATTCAAAAAAGTTTATATAAATATAACAATAAGTTTATATGAATAACAATAAGATAATTGAAGTAGACAAATACTTTTTATATATAACAAACATACCAAAGCAGATGCTGGATGACAAACAAGGTGAGTACGAAGACAATATTTAACATCTTTTTATTTCCCATATAGGTTGCAGAAGAAAACTACTACGTGCCATTAGAAAGAAGCTGGTGACACTTATGTAGAAGACGTGACGTTCTTGTTTCCACTTGTTATTGTCGCGATATGAACACCTATAAATTTCATTTAAATTTCGAACTCACAAAAAAGGATTAACGTGAGTTATAACTAACTAAAAATGAAAAGATTTTATTTGAATATAAAAAATAAACGCCACATATTACGGCGACATCTTATGAAGTCGGCATCGGCGAAAAATGAACAATGGCAGGGGCAAGAGCACAGGTAAAAGCAACCGCGAAGGCAACCGCGAACACCCACTACCATCGCCGTTCGCTATTTATAGCTTCGCGGGAGAAACGAAGTGATCTTCCGGACGTACGGCATGCGCCGACGCGGCGCGTGCGTAGACTTCGGCTATCGTTCTTAGAGATGTTTTATGCAAATTTTTGAAACTTGGCTCAGTCGGAACTTCCGGAAGGTTAGCTATTGTTTACGTTTCGCGTTTGAAAAATTAAGATGGATGATTTAAATTTGAAAACTCCTTAACATAGCATTTCATTGAACGATATATTTATTTTTCCTGGTAAGTAGAAAATATATTAAAAGGAAATTAGGATTTTTAATAAATGTTTAATTTTTTTCAACTAACGTTTTTTTTTCTTTAAGCTTTATTTTAAGAGTGATTAATTTTTAATATATTTAATTAGCATAACGATAAGAAAAAACGGCAAACTATAGGTTTACTATTAACAAGGCCCCCCCTCTTATCGTTTGCACTTTTAAGCTTAAGAAAGTTAATAAAAAAAACATCCAGCAAAACTTTGCATAAATTACATAATCATACGACTGTGACTAATCAGTTTAACAGTTTCTTCAGAACTAAAAAACAATTAGGTTTAATCTTCAGCTGCACAGCAACAGAGATCAATATCTGGATAGAGGTGATCTACAAAACAATTTGTTTTTGAAACACAAATAACATATACCTGTTTACTCAAACCTCTCCTCCAGTTTTGAAAAGATTTTTAACATGCTCTTTTAAAAAAAACTGTAGAAAAGATATTCATACAATGAATTATTTGTATAATAAGTTTAACAACAAATATAACATGAGTATAATCACATTCAATATTATAAATATATGTATAAACACAATTCTTTCTTACAATATAAAAGTATAAATTACATACAAATATTTAACAAAAAGAACAGAATGGATTATTTCGGGAATGGAGAGGAGAGAGAGAGAGAGAGAAAAATTGCTGTGAGCAATTGAATAAACAAAAAAAATTTACTTACTGTCAAAGAAAGAATGAGAATTGAAATTCTCAAAAAAAAAACTTCCAGCCTAAACCTGGAAAGATTTTGCTTAACTTGCAAAATTTGAAATTTTTTTTCCCCCGAATTCAAGGAAACATTTGAATTCATAGAAAAGTTTAAATTTTTGAATTCATAAATTTTGAATTCTTAAAAAAAAGTTTGAATTCATTAAGGATTTGAATTCATAAAAAAAATTTTTAGAAAATTTACATTTTTAAAATTTTATAAATTCATAGAAAAATTTGAAATTGAAAATTTAAGATTAACTTTTGAAACATTTTCGAAGAAAAGATTTTTCACAAATTTTTGTAATTCAAATTTAGTTTGTGGCTTAGTAAATATGTCAGCCAAATTTAATTTGCTACGAATGAAAACTAATTCAAAAATATTTTTGATAACAAGATCTCTAATAAAATATAGTTTGACCTCTATATGTTTGCTTCTATTATTCTCTATAGGAGATTTAATAAAGTCTATGGCAGCCATATTGTCAATTAGTAATTTTGAGATTTTCTTATTTTTTATAATCTTCATGTTTTGGCATTCTTCTAGAATTCGATCTAGCCAGACAATTTCTTTTGCTGCTTCTGTAGCGGCAATGAACTCAGATTCCATAGTGGATAAACTAACAGCCTTCTCTTTAAAGGTCCTCCAACTGATGGGGCTACTATCTAGAAATACTATTTGTCCACCTATGGATGTCCGATCATCACGATTTGAAGCAAAGTCGGCGTCTGTGTAGGCTATGATCTGTGAATCAGCACATGAAAGTTTTAATTTTAATTGGCTTGTTTTCTTTACATATCCCAGTAGTTTGATCAACCCATTCCAGTGATGAATTCCTGGATTCGATTGGAATTGGCTATAGATATTGACGGCATATGCTATATCAGGTCTTGTTCTGTTAGATAAATATGATAAACACCCTAGAATATTGCGATATGGATACTTTGTCATTTCTTTGGTTCCTTCTTCGGTTTGAGGACAGCTTGATTTTGAGTAAATACAGCTTTTGCTGATTGGTAAGGATGAAATTGGAGGGTTAAAACTATTAAAACGACTGCATATTTCTTGAATATAGCTTTCTTGATGAATGAATAGCTTTGAGTCAATTTCAACAAATTCTACTCCAAGTAGTTTCTTTGTCCTTCCCAAAATTTTTAATTTGAATTTTTGTTTTAAAACATTAATGGCTTCCTCTAAAAACATTTTACTTTTACCAAATAAAACCATGTCATCAACATATAATAATAGGATAACTTGAAATTTGAATGTATAAACACAGTTGCAAGAAGTAAATTTAATAAAACCAATATTTGATAAAACTCTGTCAATTTCGTAAAACCATGCTCGTCCACTTTGGTGAAGGCCATAGAGAGCTTTGTCGAGCTTGCAAACTAACTTCTCTTCTCCTTGTTTAATAAAACCAGGTGGTTGCTGCATGTATATTTCATCTTCTAGCGGAGCATATAGGTATGCGCCAGTGACATCACATTGTACGTGATTCCACTTGTGCTGCACTACCAAAAGTGAAAAGAAAAAACGAATTAGATCGAAGTTTATAACAGGACTAAAAGTTTCTTCATAACTCTCGCCTTTTACTTGAGCGTAACCTTGAGCTACAAGCCTTGCCTTGAATTTAGCAATTCGACCTTCTTCATCTCGTTTTATAGCATATACCCAGCGACATCCAATTATTTGCTTATTTTGAGGAGGTTTTACAAGATGCCAAACCTTTCGTTCTTGGATGGTTTTTATTTCGGTTTTCATTGCTTCTAGCCATTCTTGAAATTGGTCTGATTTTTGGGCTTGTTTGAAAGTTCTTGGTATAATTAATTCTAGTCAAGAGGAATTATGACAAAAATTGGCACTTGTGTCTGAGTCAGATTCTTCTATTGGAGTGAATGAAAATTTAGTGGGGTCATACTTGATTTTGTTTTCTTGGCAATATTTTCTAACGTCTCTATGGGATCTTAATCTTGTTCTTGTATTTTCGGGATAGTAGTATACGTCTGTTCTGGATTTATCTCTTCTTAAAACTTGTTTTCTTTCAAACTTTATGTTCTTTAATGATTGAGCAGGTTTTTCATCATCTGAGGATTCCTCAGTGTCAGATAATTCGGACGGTATGCTGGACTCTATTTCAGGAGTTTCGTCAACAGCCTCTTCATCAGAATCATCGTCACTATCCTTTGGAAATACATCTTGAATTGTGTAATGCTGGTTAATGGTGCCCAGCACTGCTCCACTTGCTTCTGTCTTGAACAAACGATCTTCTTTAAATGTCACATTTAAAGATTCTACTATTTTATTTTGCTCTGGGACCCAAATACGGTATCCTCTTGTATGGTGTGCATATCCCACTAGATAACCTTTCACAGCTTTTGGATCCAGTTTCTGTCTTCTTTGTTTTGCCAGTCCTACATAAGCTACACATCCAAATGGTTTAAGGTGTCTGATTGATGGTTTTCTTCCACCGTACAATTCAAATGGTGATTTTTCAAAATCTTTATGGCATAGTCTGTTCCAGGCATAATTGAAATGTGAAACGGCTTCTGGCCAAAAACAAAAGTCTAAACCACTTTCATATAATGATGTACGGGCTCCATTAATAACAGTTTGGTTATAACGTTCAATAGCACCATTTTGTTCTGGAGTGAACGTGTTTGTTAGTTCATGTTTGATGCCTTTTTCCTGACAAAATGTTGAAAATTCTTTGTTGACAAACTCTGTTCCATTATCTGAGCGGATAGCTATTAAAGGTTTACCTATAAATCTTTCTGCCCTTTTGATGTGATTAATTAAGGTTTCAGCTACTTCAGATTTTTGGACTATAGGATAAATGAATACTTTACGGGAATAATCGTCCATGATTGATAGAAAATATCGTTCTCCATGTTTGCCTCTTACTTGACATGGTCCCCAAACATCTGTATATAACAGTTCTAAGGGTCTCTTGGATCGAACAAAGTTTCTGTATTTAAATGAAGTGCGTTTAAATTTATTCAACCTGCAATCTTCACAAAAAAATTCTGTATATCCCTTTAAGAATGGTAATCCCTTTGCACCCCTCTTATTACTTGTATGCGTCAAAGTTTGAGGATTTACATGAGCGCATCTCTTATGCCACAGGTTTAGAACTTCCTGTTCTTTTGAAGAGGTTGTGGAGGCTTCGAAAGTTACATGTTGCTTTATAGATTTTGGGATTTTTGCTTGGACACGATAAACACCACTTTTTAATTTTGCTCTGAACATTATATTATCATTGGACGTAATTTTGACTTCGCCTCTTCCCCCAATAAACTGTAGACCTTCTTTGTCAAGTTGTGGCCCTGATATAAGGTTTCTCCTAAGCTTTGATGAATACATCACTCCCTTTAAAGTAAAATTTCTTTGGCCAAAACGCAATTTAATGTCTCCTTTTCCTTCGATTGGCAAAGTGATGCCTTCCATGGCTACAGCCATTTCTTCATTTTGTTGAGGTTTAAATGATGTGAAAAGTTCACGGTCTTTACTAAAATGATGAGACGCGGCAGAATCGAATACCCAATCTGATTCATTTGTTTGCTGAGCTAAACTGGCCTCAGTAATGTAGTAAGATGAATTTGAATCCCTACTACTATTACGGGTCTTAGAATTTGATCTGGATTGATATGAAGATTTTTTTCGACTCTGTCTACCTCTTGATTGGAAGGATTTCTTAGGATTGAAATTCTGAGAAGGTAAGTTTTGGTTTTGAAAAGAGGGTTTAAAGTCAACATTTTTACTTCTATTGAGAGAAAAACAATTTTGTCTAGCATGGCCATTCTTATGACAAAATGTACAAATTAATTTTTGTTTTAGAAGCTTATTTTTACCTGTATCATTTAGATGAGAAAACTGAGCAGAAATTTTAGCTTTACTTAATTCATTATCTTCATTTCTTAAATTTAGCCTAGTTTCCTCGGCTACTAAGCAAGTTACAATTTCATTGAATGTAAATTTATCATCTTCCCATCTCAGTATGTTTTGAACGATACCGTCGAAATATGATGGGAGATAACGTAACAATTGATAAGATGCAAAAATTTCCATCAGTCCCCCCTTAGAATTTTCTATTTGTTTAAATATCCTCATGACCCGGGACGCAAAGACATTTACACCCTCACCAGGCAATATTTTGCAATCACACAGCTCAGAAAATAAACTCATGTGCTGTGCACGAGTATCTGGAACAAAACTTTTGTTAATTAAATTCCATGCCTTTACGGGGTCATCCTCGTTTTCTACAATTTTCCTATACTCAGTTTCTATATTTAAGTACAAGGCAGCTAAAGCAGCATTCGCTCTAGACTTAAATTTATTAACAGCAGAAGCATTGCTTCTGTCATCAGCCAAAACTGGGGCTGTTTCCGTACCAACAACTATGTCCCAGAGTCCCCGGTCAAGAAGAACAAATTTAATGTCACTCCTCCATTCCTCGAAATTAATCGCATTCAGTTTGGGAATAGAATGTAAATTGTTGACAGCCATTTTTGAGTAAAAAAAATTGTATAATTATGGTTCAAACAATTTAAAAATATAATATATTAAAAATATCACAATTTTTCTTATAAAAAAACCTTTGCCCCCCCGAATTAAACATTCGGTAAATTCATTTATGACTTGAAAATCTATTCAAATATATATATATGAAATTTCAAAAAGTTTTTTTTTCTACTTTACTGAAAAATTTTACAATATTCCCTCAACAATATGCAAAAAAATGGTCATTATTACTTAAATTAAACAAAACATTCAAGATTTTCATTTATTAACATTAAACAACTTTTAATCTAAATTCAAACAATTTCTTGTTTCAAAAATTTACTATAACTGCAAAAAATTTAACTTTCAATTTATTTTTCAAACAAAACAGAAAAACATTAATTTATGAAAGGGCCAGCATATTTACATGCTGAAAAAGGAAAAGCCCATAACCACTTTTTATTTCTCTTGTTAGCTGGTGTGAAGTAGATCCAAGGCTAAGTGAATTAGCAGAGGAGCCTACTCTAGACGTAAACACCAGCGTAACAACATTTAAAGTTAATTAAATGAATTAGATACATGGAAGCTAGAGTAAGTAAATATGCTGAAAGATAAATATGTAGAAATTGTTAAATAAATGACCATAACAAATTTTAATTTAATTTGTATTTTAATTGAAACAATAAATTCAAAAAAGTTTATATAAATATAACAATAAGTTTATATGAATAACAATAAGATAATTGAAGTAGACAAATACTTTTTATATATAACAAACATACCAAAGCAGATGCTGGATGACAAACAAGGTGAGTACGAAGACAATATTTAACATCTTTTTATTTCCCATATAGGTTGCAGAAGAAAACTACTACGTGCCATTAGAAAGAAGCTGGTGACACTTATGTAGAAGACGTGACGTTCTTGTTTCCACTTGTTATTGTCGCGATATGAACACCTATAAATTTCATTTAAATTTCGAACTCACAAAAAAGGATTAACGTGAGTTATAACTAACTAAAAATGAAAAGATTTTATTTGAATATAAAAAATAAACGCCACATATTACGGCGACATCTTATGAAGTCGGCATCGGCGAAAAATGAACAATGGCAGGGGCAAGAGCACAGGTAAAAGCAACCGCGAAGGCAACCGCGAACACCCACTACCATCGCCGTTCGCTATTTATAGCTTCGCGGGAGAAACGAAGTGATCTTCCGGACGTACGGCATGCGCCGACGCGGCGCGTGCGTAGACTTCGGCTATCGTTCTTAGAGATGTTTTATGCAAATTTTTGAAACTTGGCTCAGTCGGAACTTCCGGAAGGTTAGCTATTGTTTACGTTTCGCGTTTGAAAAATTAAGATGGATGATTTAAATTTGAAAACTCCTTAACATAGCATTTCATTGAACGATATATTTATTTTTCCTGGTAAGTAGAAAATATATTAAAAGGAAATTAGGATTTTTAATAAATGTTTAATTTTTTTCAACTAACGTTTTTTTTTCTTTAAGCTTTATTTTAAGAGTGATTAATTTTTAATATATTTAATTAGCATAACGATAAGAAAAAACGGCAAACTATAGGTTTACTATTAACAGTGTGCAAGGAAAAAAAAAAAAAAATGAAAAATAGTTTTTTTTTTTTTCTTTTTTTTTTTTTTTCAGTGTCTGCTACTATTTAGTTTTATGTGTTTGATAAAAAATATTTAGTTAGGTGGTTAAGACTGAATTTACGGAGCATAAACATCACTTCGCGGAATTGCGGAGATTTAAAATTTTTTCGGAGAAACTCCGCAGAAATCGAAACAGTTAGCAACCCTGTATATATACCGTAAAATCACGATTATGAGCCCCCGTTTTTCAAATGCAAAACCATTAAAAAGTGGGAGGGGCTTATAATCAGGATTATTAGAAATTTCTTTTTTAAAAAGTTGTGGTGGCACCATCTACCAACAGAGAATAAAACTAATATTTATTTTCTAATCCAGAATTGAATGTAACTTACAGAAATAAATCTTAAATTGATAATTTTAATTAATTTTTTTATATGGTTAATATGAAAGACTAATATATATATAAAAAAAAAATTAGACTGATTTTGGTAAAGTAAAGGCAAGGTAAATCTTGAAAGGTTATCAAACATTAATTAATTTAGTGTTTATAAATTAATAAGACTATATATTTAGGTGAATATTAAATGTATAAAACTCATTTTATATATTATTGTTAAACAACATTTAGAAAAATATGACATCAATCTTTTCAATTAAAATAATTAAATTAAAAAAAAAGCTAATAATTTTTTTTTAAATGTAACCTTTATTAAATAAGTAAATAAAATAACTCTATTTATTCTTTAGTATATGAAAGATAAATAAAGAAAAGTTTACTTATAGATTCATTTTTTTTTTTTTAATGAACATTGAGAAGCCTGTAAGAACATTTTCTGGAATTAAGACTGGTGCTGCCATCTATCGGAAAATAGGTTTGCAATTTAAATATAGCAAATACTTATTTCATAGTTCTCATTCCTACCTCATTGTTATTTTGTTAAAACAGAAGGAGAAGGGAGTTAGTAAATTCTGCGGTAAAAAAATATTTTAAAAGAATTCATTTATTTAAAATCATTAAATATACATAAGATTTCAGAAAATAATTTTTTACTCAAAATGAAAAAAATGGAGAGGGGGGGTCTTTTTTTTAGGATTATGCAAAAAATCCAAAATTGCCTAAAAGTGGGGTGGGGGCTTATTTTCGAGGGGGGGGGGCTTATAATCGGTATTTTACGGTGTATATATATATGACTTTTCAGCAGTTTTCTTTTGCATGACTTTTCTTTTTAATTTCTGTTACCCATAAGGTAGAGAAAGTATTGTTTTTGGCTCAAATTTTTTAAACTGACCTTTTGTTATATTTACACACATTTTGAGGTCCCCTAAATCCAAAAATCATGTTTTTAGCAGTTGATCTCTGTGTGTGTGTCTGTCTGTTATCAGCATATCTCAAATACAAATCATAGCAGGAACTTCAAACTTAGTATTCTAAATGTGTATCATATAGGGATGCTACACTAAACTCTTCGTAGAGATCAAGCAAATGATTCGTGTACAGAGACACCGAAAAGAATTCAAATACATTATGTCTATGGGGAAACTTGTAGGTAAGAAGAGCTTAACAACTGTAAACTGCACTAAACCAAATGAAATGAATTTATATTTTTTGTATGCATAAAAACATGTTTCATGTAGAATATGGTATGGAAATCATTCACTGTTCGTTTACAGAGCTACACAAAATAGATAGATTATAGTACGACAACACTTGAAAATTGATGGAAGTGTATTTCAGGTTGTACCGTCTCTTATTAATATTGGATTATATTTATGTGCACCATGTGGTGTTTGCATAATCTTCAGAAGATATACAAGGCTGCCAATATTTAATCCATAATATTCTTTTTTATTATTAGTGGATGTGTTTCACTATAATATTTTACCATGTCCAGGAAAGCCGCTTAGGAATTGAAATTAATTCTTCATGGCCATATGGTTAATAATGTACTTTTTTTAAGCTAAATATTCATTACTTCATACTTGCTAACTTTTCTGGTTTTCCTGGAAGACTTCCGGTCTTCTGGACAGATGATGAAATCTTCCGTTTTTAAAAAGTCGCGGATATCGTTCGTTTTAAAAAGAAACCCCAAATGTTCTACAAAGACATCTGATTCCCAATCTTTCATCATCCATAACATAAATGTCAGTATTCATTTTAAACTTGCTTTATGATATTCTAGTACATGTAAAGGAATAGAATTGTTAAATATTTCCTGCTGATGTAATTGTTTTTTGCCCCTCCACCCCCTTTATTTATCTCCAACTAGTGATCAGCAGTCGTATGTTCTGCAGAAGTCTTTTGTTTCCTAATCTTTATCCATCTGCAACATAAATTATATTAATTTTAAAATTCTTTCATTAGATTCTAGAAGTAGAGTTGAAAAAGTTTAATATTTCTTACTCTGTAATTATTTGTGTATCCCCCCCCCCCCCCAAATTTCCCTGGATTGTAATCAATGATCAATTCTAGAAACAATAAAGCAATAGAAGTGCTCAATATTTCTCACGTATGTAATTATTTTTAGATCTTTATTGCTAAATTTAATGAATCTGTTTATTTTTCCTTAATTAAATTAAATATTTGTATGTCATATTTATACCAAATGTGTAAACATGGGGAAAAAAATGAAGAATAATTTTTTCAGGTAGGAAAATTTTTCCCAAATCAATTTAAGAAAATTGATACTCAGTTGGTTTTATGCATGTTTGAAACTGATAATTAGCTACTGCTACTTTTTTTTATATGTATGATTAATGTACATACACAAAAATCATAGGCTATATTTGTTTAAAAAATTAGTTACACTTTAACTTAACTAAGTTTTTTCTCTTGTTAAATAAAATTCTTGCAGATTCTGTTTTGTAGATATTTATATGTTGAAGAGAAATAACTTCATTTAAAACTTTTATATTTTTAGTATAATCTATCTATAGTAAAACGTTTTTGTAGCTTGCTTCAAAACATTAAAACTGTATTATTTATTTAACACGTCAAAGAAAAAAAGTCTTCCCTTTTTTTATGAAATCTTCTGGTTTTTCAACAAAAATCTTCCTTTTTTTTAAAATTAAAATTGGTTGGCAAGTCTGTTGCTTGTTTCTTTTTTCTTTTTCTTTTTTTTTTCTTCTTTTTTTTTTTTTTTTTTTTTTTACACGCTTTGAGGCTTCCTGAATACCAAAGTCAAGTTTTAACGCTTAATCTTTGCCTTTGTCACTTAGATTAAATTAAAAACAAGTAATTTTAGGCGATCCAAATGTTGTATTTTAAAGTTAATATGTTTGTTAGTAGAAAAATTTGATCAAAATTGAGAAGTTTTAAGAAATGTTGCATGTGAAAGTTGTCTGAATAATTTTAAATGAACTTTTGAATTTAATAACAGACTTGAATTCTATATAAATGTATGCATAATAATGAAATGGGGGGTTGATTGGCATATTTATTTAAAAAATAATATGTGAGGTGGGAAACACACACATATTTATCACACATTATTTGTCAAATAAATCTGTTCCGAAGCCTAATTTGAATTGTTTTAACATAGGTTTACATAACAGTACTCGTTTTCTTACCCCTAAAATCTCCAATCTCTATTTATTCTATTAAATTTCATGGTAAAACTAGTGTGTTGTGGCCACCGTATGACTTTCTTCTATATTTTCCTATACAAATTCACTCAGTAAAAATAATTTATTAAAATTATTATTAAAAAAAATTATTTTCTATAATGCAGACAATTTCCATATTAGAGAAGTAGAATAATAACACTAAATATCCAAAAAAGTCAATTTTGTTCTCAATATTACATTAAAGAATATATATATATATATATATAAAATATAAAAGGATAAAGAGAGGTAAGATTTTAAATTATTATTTTATTATTTTAAATTAATAGTGAATAATAACTTAAAGAAAATCCCATTAGGAATTCTTAACTTGAAATTAATTCAAAAGTTTCCCCTGTAAAGTAAGTTTTATTACAATGCATGATAATAACGCAAAAGGCAGAAGAAAAGTGTTGGAATTTTAGGATAATAAAGTGCTGAACAAACGCAACTTGCAGTTTCTTGTGGTTAAGTGATGCATATTAATTAATCCCAGAAATCTGGGCACAAGCTAAATTGTCAATCATTAAGTTAATGGCCAATGATTAGATGAAGGAGGGGGGAGGTTTCATGCCAAAAATGCCGATATTTAAGAGAAAATGTGCGGGGATTGAGGCCTCTCTCCGTGTGTGCTCTTGCTTAGTAAAATCACGTCAAAATAACGGCCCCAGGAGATAACGTGATGTAATCACAGCTGCTGCCGTTCTCCTCGGCTCGGATGATCTCGGTTCCACCTGCTCAGACCTAAATCATGGACCATAACCTGTAAGATGTTCAAGATGGGCCAATAAACGACTGTCTCGAATTCATAGACTCGTTAATGTGTGAAAGTCTAGCTTCATTATAGATATTAAGTGACATAGAGTAAAAAGAATACGTCGCATTAAAAAGTCAGCAGGCTTGGTGATACCTGTAAGGAATTTAAAATGAAAAGTTCTGATACGATAGAGAACATTTGTTTATTTATCCAAAAACTTTGTTCCATACTTTATGGACAAATTAGGCAGAAAGGAAGGAAATGTTTTGCCTCCCGGAGCCCAGGAAATGAAAATGCCACCCTTGGCTATGTAGCGAAAAGTATCAGACGGTAAGAAAGGAAATGTTGTTCGCCATCTCGTATATTAGAGCTATGTACTTCAAAAACCAAAACATTAAAAATCAAATAAATGGAAAGAAAAATTGTGAAAGTGAGAGTATCCTTCATTAATTCAGAATAATTTTATGTCAACAGACAAGTCAAATAGATATGCACTTGTTTCTACTGCTGTTTATTCAACAGAGAATCTCCAATTTCAACAGAAATTAGGTCAAGTTCAGTCTCTTTGCGTCATCTAACTTTTCTCCATTGCTCCTTCATATATCAATTGCATTGCCGGCTTCAAGGTCAACAACCGCGTTCATTACACTTTTGTGATAAAAAATGAACGAGAACAGATGACAGTTGGGTGAGCTAGTGAAGATAACAATCTTTAGTTTGGAAGGAACATCAATGCAGTACATAAATAAAAGAATTTTTTTTTTGTTGTTGTTGTTGTTGTTGTTTCTTAGCTGTCAATTCTACCGGAAATACGTGAGTAAAAGACTTTTATTTATTTATTTTCAAAATAATAAACAATGAACAATCTGATTTTAATTAGAAAAAAAAAAAGTGTATACAATTTATTATGCTGTTTATTTCATATTATTAAAATTTATGTAGTCTTGAAATTTACATTGAAAAAAAAAAGGAGGAAATAAAGAAACAAAATTAAATTGGATTAAATAAATAATAAATTAAAGTAAATTTAAATAGCTAATTTCATTCTATCTTCCAATAAAAATAAACTAAATCAAACCGATTTTAAGTAAATAATAATAATAAATAAATAAATTTCAAGGCTATGATACTTATTTATTTTATAAATTGAGTTGGTTGTTTACGATAAAAAAAAAATTACAATAAGCATTTTCTCAAAACTGAAATATTGACTATGTTATATTTTAATATTTACTACTTGCAGTATTGAAAGAGAGAATTTTTCATAGTTACCATATTTAATAATGAAATTTTATTATATTTAAGGATTATATAAATTATTTTTGTTTTTTAATTTTCTGCATAATTATTTTTAAAAAATTAAAATTTTCATAAGGGTTAAATTTTGTGTGATTTTCTGAATTTTTAGTTGAAATTTTGAATATATTTAATAAATGTTGAATTTTTTGGGGGAAAAAAAATCATTAAGCTGGACTATTTAAAAAAAAATTGAATTTTCTAAATTTGAAGTTAAAAAATAAAAGTCAAGATGTCCAAAACCGACACCCCAGTAGATCCTGAGGATCTCCCGGAGAATACGGGTGGGGATAATTCAAATGCCACTTCAAAGACAGAGCAGGATAATTTAAAGGAGGTAAATAACTCTTTCTCCTCTACAAATAACCAGGTTCAAGAAGAAAATAATGCCAGTGCATCATTAAATGTGAATAAGTTTCCTAATGTAAAAGAAGAATATGTTCTTGTTGAATTTTGCCCTGAAAATGGAATGTTATGGACCGCGTGGCTTACATATTTTGAAGCATGGTGTAATGAAACTAAAAAAGATGTAATTTGGCAGGTTAGAAATATACAAAGGTTTCTAAAGGGGAGAGCCCTCACAGTTTGTCAATAAAAATTTAAATATGATGCACTGGGAGGAGTTAGTAGAAATTTTCAATGAGGAATTTACCACACCAGAAGAGACATCTTTAAATGATTTTCCAAGTATTTTATTTAAACAGGGTGACAATGTTATAGATTATTATCATAAAAAACTCCAAGTGGGACGAGCTATAGGTCTAGAACCTAAATTTTTGTTGGACGGGTTAACAGACGGATTGCCACTAGCATTGAAACAGCTTGTAGTAGTCAATGCACCAAAAAGTCTAAATGAATGGAGGGACCTCGTACATAAACTCAATAAATTACACATATCTGAAAAAACTACTGAAGTAGAGCGCAAGGTCAGGGTCCAAAATGCAACTATTCACAAGATAGATTTAATAGGGCCCCTATTCAATACACTCCCCGACTACAACCTTGGAGTTATCGGTTCCCTAATGTACATAGACCTAATATGGGATACTCCAATCAGAATCAACCAACCAGGACTAGTGATCCTCAACCCAATCTATGAGGGCCTAGACAAAAGCAGTCCAATGCAAATGCACATCTACATTTTCAAAGAACTTTACCCCCTTTTCCCTGTAAACATTGTACAAAAATTAACATCCCTAATGCTTTCCATTGGCATACAGAATGCCCTTTCAAACAGGAAAACCCGACTCAGGCAGCAGAAGAATAAACAGTGGTAAGTAGTCTGACAGACGGTACATCTAACACTTATTGACAGTTTGCAGCGACCGGTCGCATCATAACGAATAAGGGTACCAAAAGAAAAAACAAGCAAACTAACTAGAGTGTTAGGACTCCAGAATCGAACTACAATACTATTCCCATAGTATTCAATACAGGCAGTGGTTTAAGTATTCTTCCTCAGCATTTTGTAAATAAATATAAACTTCAAACCGAAAATATATCACCAGTAAATGTTATTCAGACTAAAGGAATGCTGACAATTAAGAAAAAATGTTTTCTTAACTTAAAAATTAGTCATATTAACAAAAATATTGATATGTTTATTTTGAATAATAACTTACTTTATGCTCTCCTTAGCTATCATTATGGTCTATTTGAATTAAATCTTGATTGCGCTAAAAAACTTGTAAAACAAAATAATAGTATTCTACCATTGTTAAAAATATACCAAGTTGCACCCAAACCTTACATTTAATTCCTGAAAGTGAAAATACAATTAAAAGTGAAAATGTTTATGTTCATTCAAATAATAGGGTAGAGAAGATAGAGTACACTCCTGCCACTGAAGAAAATCACGTAAATCCCCAGTCTGCTAGAGAAGGAAAACTTCCTACCTTATTATCAAAATATGTCAAAATTTTTGCTAAATCAAAATATTGGGAGTACAAATTAATTCGGTCCGTTTTTTTTCGTTAAAAAAACATTTTATTTATTATCAAAATGAAAAAACATGTTATTCAAAGTATTGTCCATCGGTAGCCACAACTTTTGTCCACCTTTCTGGCAATTTTCGGATTCCATCTCTGAAAAATGAGTCCTCTCTGGACGCAAACCATGAATCGAGCCATTCTTGAATTTCTTCGAAAGAAGTGAAGCGGTGTCCAGCCAAATCGTGATGCATCCGTCGGAACAACCAATAATCAGAAGGAGCAAGGTCTGGCGAATACGGCGGGTGGGGTAGGACCTCCCATTTCAACGTTTCCAAGTAATTTTTAACGACAAATGAAAAATCGCTTTTCAACGTCGCGCGGTTTCAACTCGTATGGGACCCAATTTCCTTGCTTTTGAACCATTCCCATTTTTTTTAAGCGCACGGAAATTGCTTGCTGAGTGACTCCCAACGATCCTGCAAGCTCTTGTTGCGTTTGGCACGGATCTTGATCGAGCAATTCCTCCAATTCGGCGTCTTCGAACTTTTTCGGCTGGCCCGGGCGCTCATTGTCTTCGACACTAAAATCACCATTTTTGAAGCGTCGAAACCACTCTCTACATGATTTATCAGATGGCGCAGATTCACCATAAACTTCCACAAGCGATCGATGCGCTTCAGCGGCACTTTTCTTCCAATTAAAAAAGAAAATCAAAACTTCCCGCAAATGTTGTTTCTTTAGCACAAAACTCGACATATTGAATGCTCAAAAAACCAATGTTGTTGTATAAAACTCGAAGCTTCGTTGACTGAATATGGTTGACAAAGGTCAAACCTTTCTAACAATGCCAAAAACATCTATCATTATTCAGTAAACAAATCAGCCAGAGCCATCTATTGAAAACGGACCGAATTAATTTGTACTCCCAATACGATGTGGGAAGAATTTGCATGGAACCCCAGAAAATGTATTTAACGTCTGATTTACCTATTTCGTTTAGAGCCTATAGAACTGCTAGTTGTTCCCCTTATTCTGCACCTGTAACGTTGGTGTATAAGAGGGAAGAAGGAAAAAAGAGTTGTTTATGTGTCGACTTCTATAAACTTAATTCTATATCAAAAAACAATGCTGAACCACTCCCCCGAATAGATACTTTATTAGATAAATTAGCTAAAGCAAAATTCTTTTCCACCCTTGACTTGGCAAGTGGATATTGGCACATTCCTATCCACCCAAGAGATACTGAAAAATTGGTCTTTGCTACAACTTTTGGATTATATGAATGGAAATACCTGCCCTTTGGCCTTAAGAATGCCCTTGCTATCTCTAATAGGACAATTTGAAGAATCTTAAATAAATACAAAATAGACATTGCCTGTAATTATTTTGATGATATTATTGTAATTTCACAGTCAGAAGAAGAACATTTCCATCACTTAGAGCAACTTTTTGAAATATGTGTTAAAGAAAAATTAAAATTATCAAAATGTAATCTTGTCAAAACAAAAATTAATTTCTTAGGATATGAAATAACTAATGAACTGATTGCACCGGATAATCCAAACATTGAAGTAATAAAAATTTTGAAACTGCCAAAAAATGTCAAGGAACTACAGAGAGTTTTGGGATCAGTAAATGTCTATGCTAGATTTATTCCAGAATATGCAAAAACTAGAGCTCCATTAAATAATTTGCTAAAGTAAAATGTCCCCTACGTTTGGGACAAAAAATGCGAAAATTCTTTCCAAAAAATTAAAAAATACCCTAATAAGTAAACCCATTTTAAGACTCTATGATCCCAGAAGTCCCTGTCATCTATTTGTTGATGCATTGAGTCATGATGTGGGATGTGTTGTTAAGCTGGCAGATGAGAATGGCACTTTACATCCAGTAGCATATCATTCTAGAAACTTGCGCAATTATGAGAAAAATTATGCAATTACCGAATTAGAATCTTTAGCTATTGTTGATGCTTTAGATAAATTTTATCATTATTTGCACTGTCAAAAATTTGTCATACGTACAGATCCTGCGGCTCTCACTAAGCTAAAAAATGTTAAAAATTTAAGAGGAAGATTATTCCGCTGGTCCCTTAAACTTAGTATGTTTGACTACCAAATTCAATATCAAAAGGGTTCAACTAATATTGAAGCTGATATGCTATCTAGATTGCCTGTTTTAGAAAATGTGTCACACCATGTACACCTCCTTGACTTAAATGAAATTAAAGAAAATCAGAAAAAAAGAAAATATAGTTATTAATGGTAAGAAAATTATTGAAATTGATGATGTAAGTGTAATTAAAAAGAAAGGTTTGTATAAGATAACAGTCCCTATGTCATTAAGATTACCCCTACTAGAGAAAACCCACACTCAATTTGGACATCCTGGAATTTATAAAATGATAAATTTAATTACACCCCAGTATTATTGGCATCATATTAATAAAGATATTGAAAATTCTGTAAAACATTGTCATATCTGTCAATTAAATAAAAAATGTAAACAAAAAAGATTTGGCTTTTTACAACAAGTATCACCAACAGATAAACCTTTTGAATGTTTGTCTTTAGACACTGTTGGTGGGTTTAATTATTATAATTCTACAAAAAAGTATTTGGTTGTGGACCATGCAACCCGTTATGTGTGGGGATTTCCATCAAAAAATGTTACTAATGAAACTTATACAAACTTCTTAAAACAAATATTTCAAATTCAAGTGCCTAAAAAATTGTTAACGGACAGAAATGCAGCATTCACTTCATGCCATTTCATAAAATTCCTTCAAAATTATGATGTAAAACATTTATTAACAAGTAGCCATCATCCCGAGTTCAATGGGAAAATCGAGAGACTTAATCAGACTATTGTTACGCGTTTAAAGTGTAAAGTTAATTCTTCTTCAAACAAAATTCCTTGGACTAAATTACTTGAAGAAGTTTTAAATCAGTATAACTCAACACCTCATTCAGTAACTCAGTTTCCACCTAAATATTTATTATTAGGAGAATTACCATATGATCCATTATTAGTAAATAATAATTACTACCCCTCAGTTGATGAAACCATAAAAATAGCAAAAGAAAAAACAATGCAATATCATAATAGAAACAAAGTCTAATATGATGCTCGATTTCTCCCTGTGAAATTTAAAGTTGGTGATGAAGTGATTTATACGGAATTTCAATATCCAAATACACGTAAATTAAGTTCACCTTATTCAGGCCCGTACAAAATTTTAAAACAGTTATCTGAAATTAATTTTGAAATCGACAAACCCAGTCCCCATTTTAAGAGAAATTCAGAAATTGTCCTTCATCTAAATTAAGGTACTATAATAATCCTCAAATTTTCAAATTAAGTCATGAATAAATTAGTTAGGTATTAGCTTCCTGTTCCATGTATTTTTTTTATTTTTGCTTTCCTATCTCCCCATACACATTCTGTGAGGATCCCAGGTAAGTTGGAGAAATCGGAGTGATGTCAGGAGATATAGCCTCCTTTCTTTGACTCAGTGGCACTAGCGTGCCCTTAACTTTTCTTTTTTACAAATATACCTTTTAGGTTTATTTAGTTTTTTGTTCCCTCAAATATCATCTAGACGATTTCGTGAAATGAGGATCGTCCACTCCTAAGCAGTCTGTGTTCTCGTGGTCTCCTGACCATCACCATTGTGATGTGTTCAAAGAACACGGGAAAACTGATTTGTTTTTTTCCTCTCTGCAGAAGCTAGCCAGTTTCCACCTTTATCCCCAACTTACTTTTTTGGAAAGGCTTGACCTTCTCAGAGTTTCAAGGGTTAGCCACCCACCATATAATTTTTTTGGATTGCCAAACTTGAATTTTATATCAATATGTAGTACAGTAAAACCTCTCTAAGTTAGACACCTATGGTTCCAAGAAAATGTGTTCAACTTATAGGGGTTAGACATAATGTTAATGGATACATTCCGTTCTGAGAAAAAGCATCCAACTTAGAGGGGTGTCCAACTTGAGAGGTTTCACTGTATTTTGAAAATTATTACTATTTGTATCTTTAGTAAGTATTTTTATATAATTGTTTGAAAACTTGTTTTGCATTTTATTAAAAGCTCTTTATAGTAGTAAACAAGAAACATTTTCAATTGTCTTGAAATATAGAATGCAGTGTCATTTTTTCAGCTGTATGGACTTTTCAGAACATTACAATTTACATATATGATTTTTTAAAAAAAGATTCCCTGCATTTCATATATGTTGTTATACTTCATAATATTTTTATATAGTTTTGCACTAAGTGCACAACAAAACAAAAGACTATCAGCAAAAATAAATACTATTTTTATTAACGAACAGTTCAACAACAAACTTACATAAAGTTATTGTGTAAGGACATTTTCATAATAATAGTTCATTGTGTATGAACAGCAAAAAACATTCACCAGACTGTTGGAAAAAAGAAAAATTGTTTTTGTTTTTAGATAAAATTTTGTATAAAAGTGCCACATTACGTTCCATTTTTTCTTTATGTTTTTATATTATTACTACTAATACTATTGTATGTATTGGGTTGAGCACGTGGAACATGGAAAACTATAAACATAAAAAAAAAAAAAAAAAATAAAAAAATAAAAGGGAATAAATCCGGAATTAAAGGAAATATCCACACTCCTCCTTGTACACAATAAAACAGACCAACTTTTTCCTGGAATATCTACTACCTCTGAATGAATTCCCATAGACTTGCAGGCAAGCCTAGGGGAACTTCATCTTGGAGGGGAAGGATATGAAAGGATAAAGAGAGGTAAGATTTTAAATTATTATTTTATTATTTTAAATTAATAGTGAATAATAACTTGAAGAAAATCCCATTAGGAATTCTTAACTTGAAATTAATTCTAAAATTTCCCCTGTAAAGTAAGTTTTATTACAATGTACAATCATAACGCGAAAGGCAGAAAAGTGAACGAATTTTAAGTGCTGAACAAACGTAACTTGCAGTTTCTTGTGGTTAAGTGATGCATATTAATTAATCCCAGAAATCTGCGCACAAGCTAAATTGTCAATCATTAAGTTAATAGCCAATGATTAGACGAAGGAGGAGGGAGGTTTTGTGCCAAAAATGCCGATATTTAAGAGAAAACATGCGGGGATTGAGGCCTCTCTCCATGTGTGCTCTTGCCTAGTAAAATCATGTCAAAATAACGGCCTCAGGAGGGCTGCCGCTGTTCTCCTCAGCTCCAATGAACTCGGTTCCACCTGCTCAGACCTAAATCATGGACCATAACCTGTAAAATGTTCAAGATGGGCCAATAAATGACTGTCTCGAATTCATAGATTCATTAATGTGTGAAAGCCTCTCTTCATTATAGATATTATGTGACACGAAGTAAAAAGAATACATCACATCGTATATATATTTATTTTACTTTCTTCTATATGTAATATAGAGAAAGTATTGGATTCGTGAAAATTTTTGGTCTTTGGTTTTTGATGGATTTACATGTTTTGGGATGTCCTGAACACAATTTGATAGTTTTTAGAAAATGTCTGTCTGTGTGTCTGGCTGTCTTTGTGTATCACGAATTTTGTGGACACTGTATTTCACGAACCAATTAACGAAATTTAATCAAACTTGATATTTAGTTGGACCCTGACATAAACTGGTGCTGATTAGATTTGGGGATCAATTGTTAAACAGGTTCTGTAATCACATTTTTTCTAAATTTTTAACAGGGCAGTATAGGACAAAATTTCGTATAAATGTACATAATGAGCGTTATTTTTAACTTATTTTGTAAAATTAATATGAATTATTGATAACAGTAGTGGTTAACTAGGAAAAAAATTTGTGAATGTAGGGGCATTCCTCCCCGGGGGGGAATAAATTTTCAAGATGGGTATCTTTCAAAAGGTCTCATCAATACCTTTAAGACGAATGGTTGAACTATAGATCTGTGATAATTTAAAACAAAGTTATCATTTTTTTTTTTCTTTTAACAAAAAAAAAAAAAAAAAAAAAAAAAAAAAAAAACACCTTAGAAAAAAAAAAAAATCTTTTTTTTTTTTTTTTTTTTTTTTTTTTTTAAATATTGAGAATAAAATGGACCTTTTTTTTGGATATTTAGTGTTATACTACTTCTCTAATATGGAAATTGTCTGCATTATCATGGAATATAATTTTTTTTAAATAATAATTTTAATAAATTATTTAATTATTAATTATTTTTACTGAGTGAATTTGTATAGGAAAATATAGAAGAAATTCATGTGGTGGCCACAACCATGCTAGTTTTTGTTAAAGATGAAAAAAATCAATAACTTTATTTCGAATTATCACAGATGGATGATTCAACCATTTGTTTTAAAGGTGTTGGTGACAGGGGTGGGCCAATTGCCAAATTATGTAGGCTGTGGGCCAAGTGAACAGGAAAAAAAATTGTGTTATTGGTGCTAAATTTTAATTCTTCAGGAAAAAATAGTGACAAGGTACATATGATGACAATGAACATTCTTCTAAACAAATGATAGAATAGTACAAAAAATTATACAATTTGGTACAAGTACACAATTTGGCCCAGAAAAATCTCAAAATGTTGCTTAACTTTTAGGCCATTTTTTTTCTTTGTGTATCAGTGGAGGCTACACTTCCAAATTGTGGAAGAATGGATCACGAATTTGCACCTAGTTGAACATCGCAGTTTTCACGTCGGGTGTTTTGCATTTGAAATCTGTGAGATCTCAACTTTTCCCATTTCTGCATTAAAGCATGAGTTAAAGATACTCATATCAGAATGTTTCATTCTCTTAATTCTTTGAAAACAATTTTTTTTTATAAGTAATTAAAAATATTCTTCACAACAGTGGAACAAGAGTAGGTCATGGTGCATGTACATTGAATGCTATATGTTACCCTGCAGGCCTATTCTAGTTAACATCAGGAAGTAAACAGCGAAATGTTTATTAATACCCCCTCTTTTTCTAACGGGTTGGGTTGGGTGTGGGGATTGAAGGCCATTTGACCGCACTAGGGTCCCAGGCTCGAGTGGGAGTGCCCTTGAGGTCTTTCTAAGGGTTCCTAGCCCATATTTACGCACATTTAGGAGAAAACCACGGAAAAGTTCGAATACTAGGCCGACGAGCACAACCTGGGTTTGACCACGGCGCCTCACGTCTATCAGTTTTGGGCGTAGAACCACTCGGCTGCTGGTGGCCCCCTTTTTCTTAAGGGAAAATATCTTTAAGTTTTAAAATATTGTAATATATTTTTCTTCTTCTTTCTTTCTTCATTTTTCTTTTTTATTTTCTCTTACCTATGTATGGCAGAGAAAGTATTGTATTTTTGATCGAACTTTTGAAACGGTATTTTTAATATAGTTGAACGTTTTGAGGTTTTCTGAATTCGAAAATCATGCTTATAGTGTTTGTCTGTGTATGTTATCAGCATATTTGAAGAGGAAAGCAAAAAGAAAATGTACAGCATGCATGAGCTGTGCTCTAGAGTTACTGCACAAACTTGACTCTTATGGGCCAATGTATCCCATTACATATAGCTTACAAGTACATATAAATCCTTTCATGTACGCAAGTGCCTTGTGAAATTTTTTTTCAGTTATGAAAATAATTAAAAGTCAGTTGCGTTCTTGGACAAGAACACTTAAACGATTTCATTTATCTATTTATTTTTGTACGTTGAAAGGTCTTTAATTTTTGGTTATGATAAAATAACAGACAACCTAGCTTCATCTTCTAAATATTTAAGTTGATGTTTAAAAAAAAAAAAAAAAAATTAAATTAAAATCTAAAAACAGTTTACAAATCATTAAAAATTTTTTTAATTGATTGTAAATTTTTCATGGTGTAAGTGAATAAGATGATATATATTGGTTATAGCTGCTGATTTATATGGAACATAAATAATTTTCATACCATTATTCACAAATAACAATCTTATTTATTTCTCTCACCCATGTATATGGCAAAGAAAATACTGTTTTTAGGTCAAATTTTCAGAAGTGAGTTTTTGTTATATCTAGATGTTTTAAGGTCCCCTGAACACGAAAATCATGTTTTAAGCGGTTGAACTGTGTGTGTGTCTGTTATCAGCATATCTCAAGAACAAATAATAGCAGGAATTCGAAACTCGCTGTCTTAAATCTGTATCATATAGGGACACTAAACTTTTCATTGAGATTATAGACATAAAAAAAAAATTCTAGAATTAATCATTGCTTCAATTTCTAGAAAAACAGTTTCCAATTCTTTAAGAGAAAGAGAAACCTTACCAATAATTTTCTTTAAGCAAGTTTTAATTTTACGTATTTGTCTTTCCCAGAAACCTCCCCACCAAGGACTTCTTCCAAGTAGGAATTTTCATTCTATACCTTTAGAGGCAAACAAGTTTTTTACCTGAGGGTTATCAATTTGACTCTACCATTTTTTCAAATCACTTTTTGCCCTTTTTTTTATCAGAATATAAAACAGAACATAAACCTCTATGAGAAACAAAACATCTCAATCCTAATAAAAATTAATCTGTACTCATATCAATAACTAATTCCAAATGTACAGCTCTTGTAACTGCACAAGCAAAAATGAGTAAATAACATTTTCTGCAGTCAATAGTAAAAAAGGGTCCAGCAAAGTCCACACCAGAAACATCAAAAGGGAGATGTTCTTGAGTTCTGTCAGGGGGTAGAGGAGCTACCACCTGATTACCAGCTTTCACTGAAAAACATCTACAAATTAAACAGTTTTTTAGGATTCTTTTTACGTTTTGTCTGCATTTAAGAATCCAGAACTGTTCTCTTAGGTGGGTTAAAGTAGCATGTACACCCAAATGGCCCATTTTTACGTGAGCATCAAAGATTAGTAATTCAATGAATTTATCATTGGTTGGAAGCAGCAGGAGGTATATGGCATGCTCATTATTACTTGAAAACTGCAAGCATCCCTTCAAACACAAAAAGTTATTTTGGTTAAGTTCACAATTTAAATTGTAAATTCGAGAATTTTTATTTACAGTACCCTGGGAGAGAAGTTGCTGGATTTCACTCCCGAAATGCTCATGTTGAATTGTCTTGTTTCAAGAATCAAAGGCTTCCTTAAGTTCTGAAGCACATATGGCCATATGGGTCGCCGGCAATTTTGAGAGCCAAGCTTGGCATTGTGTGTAAACCTTTTTACCCAAGCTGTCATGGTCAAAAGTTGAGAAAGGTTACTGTATTTATTTACTTCAATGATCTTTAAGAGAGACTAATGATTAGAAAAACAGACAGTATTTACTGCTACAGCTTGTAGCTCTTTCGAAATTAATTGTTCAACATTATTGTCATCAAATTGGTGGAAGGAATTTGGACCTGGCCACAAGTGAACGGGTTGAGACAACCAAGAAGGGCCCATCCACCACAAGGAACTCGAAATGATAATTTTCACTGATTCTCCTCTAGTGTTGAGATTTGCTGAATTCTCCACATTGCAAAAATTCCATCACTCAGGAATTGAAAGTTATTGCACTTGAGTCACTTGGTTAGCAACAAAAGGTTTCCAAACTTTGGATGAACCTTTCACCCATTGAAGAACGATTTTAGAGTCACTCCTGAAAAATATTTTTTGAGTAATGGCTGGAAAAGTGCTCTAAATGTAATTTCCTAAACAAACACCTACAAGTGCTGCCATTAATTCTAATCTAGCTAAGGTTGAACTTTTTTGAAGAGCAACTTTACTTTTGGAAATCACAAAACTTAAGTTAATTTTTCCTTCACTTGTTAGATATCAAATATATGCTATAGCTCTGTACCCCTTAGGACTGGCATCTACAAAAACATGAAGAGATATTTCACTAATGTTTTCCATTGAAAAAAGTTTGTTTGATGTCAACATTTTCTAATTCAGAAAGTTCAGAACACCCATGTTCTCCATATTTTTCCTACGTCATATGGTAAATTTTCATCCCATTGTATACCTCTTTTCCACAATTCTTGAATAAGAATTTTAACTCTGATTATAAATGGACTAATTAGTCCACAAAGATCAAATATTTTAGAAAATATTCTCAATACATGTCGTTTGGTGATTCTAAATTCCAGGAAATCCCTAACATCCCTTAAATCTAATTTGATTTTATCCTTACTTGCATCCCACTTTAATCCCAAAAATCCTTCTTGCCCAAAATCCATGTTTCCCTCATAGCCGTTTTTATGCCAAAGTTGTTTTTAATTCATCACAATTAGTTTTTTATTTCCTGAATTTAAATCCAGCACTGCAAAATATTCCTATTGCCAAAGAGGTTAACTCATAAGCATTCTGTGCAGTTTTAGCTCCATTGTACAAGTCGTCAACGTAAAAGGAATTTAACATTTCATAACAATTAGGATAATCATTTTTATATTTCCCTATGTGAAATTTCAAAACGCAAGCTAGTGCAAATGGAGACGTCATTAACGCAAAGGGTAAATGATTAAGTTGAAGTGTCTGTACTGGATTATTGGGTTCATCTGGAAACCACAAAAATTTTAGATATTTTCTATCTCCTTCCACAATTTCAATCATAAGGAAAGCTTTTTCTAGATCTCCGCAAAAAGCAACTCAACTGGATTTTCCTGAAATTTAAGTATAACATCTAATAAATTTGGACATAGATTAACTCCCAATTCAAGACAATCATTTAAAGAATTTTTATTTTCATTTGCTTTAGAGTTGCACTCATAAACCATCCGAACGTGAGTAGTTTCTGTATCCTCCCTTATTACTGCTTTGTGGGGCATATAATAACCTGAATTTATATCCTCGTCAATTCATTTTCCCACAATATCACATTTCAATTAATCTGATACAATTTCCTTATACTGATAAAAAAAAAAAAAAATTCAGGATTTTTTTCCAATTTAATTTTTAATGAATTGAAACATCTGCTCGCGACTGCATATTTAGAGTCCGATTCTAAGGAGGGGTCCCATATTATCTTTCCACATTAATCTTTACACATACATACTCTATTAAATTTTAAAGAATCCTCAAAATCTCTAATCAATTAATTATCCTTTTCTGATAGATTTTTTGTTTCATTGGGAAAGTCTTCAATTTCCCAAAGTAATCTTAATTCATTTAAAATAGCATTATTTACAATAATCATGTTTTCAGACTAACTACTTTCATTATTGTCTGCTCCAATAATCAACCAACCAAATGCAGTATTTAAAGCTGAAATTGTTTATTTATAGGTATCCTTTCCAGAGCCTGTAAGGCCTACTGGGAAAAATAGACCTCTGGTCCCAGTGCTTGGTTCTTCGGAACCACCCATCTTTAAATCTAAGGCCTACTGGGGTCCAAGGCCCAGGATGATTTTGGTGCCCCTCTCCCCCTAATAAATTTCTCAAAACAAATATCTAATTTCTGCAGGATGTTTGAATGCTGGTGATAAAGTTAAAGCATCACCTTCATAAGAAATTAGTGTTGTATTTTTTAAAAACTTTAAAATACCTCTGACAATCCTTTTACTTGAGCAGCTTTGATGATATATTTCGACTTGCATAAAATTCGCAGTCATCCTCAGATGTTTGTTTTGCTGCTCTACTGATCTTCGTCTTCGTCCTCTTCCACATCATCCTCTTCATCTCCTACGTCATTCTGTCGTCGATGTTTATTTATTACATGTTGCCAATCTTTAGCTATAATGCTATGCTCTCTCTCATTTACTGCAGTGTTAGAGGTTAATATTTCCAAGGCTTCTCGTTTTAGTGCGTAGTTATGTGAGTTGTAAGGCGCTATTTTGATGGTTTTTAAGGTGTCAGGTATTATAGGGTTAGTTTTGTGCGTACGTGATAAAGCGGTGGAGCATCTATTGTATTTAAGATCGTTAATGTGTTCTATTTCCCTGTCTTTAATTTTTCTTTTCATCATTCCGATATATGAAGCAGGTTTATTATTATTTTCTAAATCAAATGTAATTCTGTATATCCCTGGGGTTTCTTTAGGGTCAATAACGTCTTTTTCGTTCCGAATTCGTTGTATAATGTTTCTATTGGGTTTGATGGATATATGTATATTATGTTTAGATCCTTCATTTTTAATTTTGTTCGCTATGCCGTTACAGAATGGTATGGAAGTGGTGAATTTAGGTTTAATCTTTTGGGCGTCATTAATTTTATTGAGAGTTTTTAAGTGTTTTTTTATAGAGTTTTTGTACTAGAGAGTTACTATATCCTGCACGTTTAGCAATGTTTTTTATGAATTTTATTTCGGTGTTTAGTAGATTTTTATTTGAGCGGATTAGGATGGCGCGATCTATGTATGAGCGTATGGTGGCGGTTTTGTATTGGAAAGGGGTCTTACATTTATTATGAATAATTTCGTTATTGTTTGTTGGTTTTCTATGTACAGTAGTATTAAAGGTATTATCGTGATTTTTAATAATTTTAACGTCTAGAAAGTTTATGCTATTGTTGGTTTCAATATCGAGGGTAAATTTAATATTTTGATATAGGTTATTTAAGTCGATTAGGAGGGTATGTGGGTCGATGTTATTGGGGATGACGGCGAAAACGTCATCCACGTAACGTAGCCATATTTTACAATTTTTTATTATTTCGTGGGCAGAATTTTCAAAATGTCTGAGTTTAATTTCAGCAATAATGCCTGATATAGGGGAGCCCATTGGCACGCCTTTCGTTTGTCTAGAGATATTACTATTGAAAGTGAAAAATGAGTTCTTTAATAAAGGTTATTGGCAGAAATTAATGTTTCGCTTATTTTATTGTTGCCATAGTTGTTAATTATTTGGTTTTGTATTATATCAGTAATTTCATTTAGGTTTATCGATGAGTACAAGTCTTTTACATCGAAGCTAACGAGTGTATCTTCATATTTGATATTTATATTTTGGATGGATTTTATAAAGGCTTCTGTTGAGTTTAGACTGTGAGTTGAGGGGGGAAGTAGGGTTTCATAGACGTTTTTCATATAAACTTCAAGATTGTATGTAGGGCCTTCTGATTTATTTACTATAGGTCTAAGTGAGGGAGGGGTTTTATGATCTTTATACTTTCCAAAGATACGGGGATAATAGGAGCGTAGTTAAGTTTTGGTGGGTGGTCTTCAGGCCAAGATCCAGTTTTAATTAGAGATTTAGTTTTATCCATTAGTTTTTTGAGTGGGTCTTTATCAATTTGGTTTACTTCAAGTTTATTAATAGTATCGGTCATCATTTTATTGTAATCGTTTCTATCAAGTATAGTTATTTTTCCGGTTTTATCAGTCATTAGGATTGTAATATCACGATTCTTTTTTAATTCGTTTAGGCATTTTATATCTTCTTTATCGCTATGAGTATTAACATTAGGTTTTTCAATTAATTTAACAGCGGTATTTCTGATGTGAGAGCGTTTAGGTACCCCACCTAAGGCATATCTATGCCTTAGGTGGGGGGACAAGATCTAAGGCATAGATATGCCTTAGATCTTGTCCCCCCACCTAAACGCTCTCACATCAGAAATACCGCTGTTAAATTAGTTCGACGGACGTTATAAATTGCCGTGATTTCGTACTGTTGATTCTAGTTTGACCAATTTCTTGTTCATAGAGGAAATGGTTGTCTCTAATTGTTGATTCTTCTTCTTTTGTGTTTCTAATTCTTCTGATAATTTTCCATATTTCAACTTTGTTTCTTCTTTTCCTTTCTTCAATTCGTCAATAAGTTTCAACAATGGTTCAACTTCAGCATTTCCATCACATGTCTTCTTTTCATTTCTGGCAGTGACTGAATCTTTACCGGAATATTTCATGTCAATTCCAGGATCTTCTTTCATCTTTATAAAAGTCTTCTTATCCTTTTTCATTAGGGCTGATCTTCTCTTCTGTGAATTCAAATTTTCACAAATTGAGGTTTCTCCTAAACGAGGCCACTCATCTTCTGGAAGGTACCGTGACCGTTAGGAAGGTCCTTCCCACCGTTCGGACATTTTCGGTTTTTCAGTACCACCATCAGATTTTACATTTCTTCCATTAGGAAATCTCTTCTTAAATTTCTTTTTCCCTTTCGATAGGTTTTCTGGAGTATCATGTGACAGGGATTCGAACATTTTAACTTCCCGATCATCAGTTTCTTCAAAATCTGCTGATTCTTCAATTTCTTTCTAATTTGTTGAACATCTTCGAAATATTTATCAGCAGGTTAGCTATTTCATACTAAGTATATAATACTAAGTATTTTATTCACAGTCTTTTTTCCATTATTCAAAGTATTTTTCCATTGAATTTTATTAGTTGCATGCAACGAAAGTGACAAAGTGGAATGTGTGTTTTTCGGGTTTATGGTGTCTGATGTGACTTTCCCCATCAATGTCCACCCCATTTTAATTTTTAACGCAATCAACCCTTTTACTAAAACTGTTTTAATATTGTCTGTATAAAAAACCTTCACACACCAAAGTTCATCAGCACCCAAAAGTAAATGTATTTCTCAAGGATCATTTTTGTATGTGCATGAAGTCTGTTTTACTGACACATCACTTAAATTTACACCCAGATTTTCTAATTCGCATACACATTCCTCATTGTGAATTCTGTCGATTGGTGTGCATATTTTTTCCTGATCTAAAACTTCTAATTTAGTACTGTAAGATTTATCAATATTACTAACAATTATTTCATTACAATTATGTGTTTCAGGTACTTGTACACCTCCGAAAAGTTCGTGATTAATGGAAATTTGTTCTTTACTTTTTAAGTTCAATATTTTTGCGGTGTATTTCGTTATGTAGGAATTTTGGCTGCCTGTATCAATTATTGTTCTCAAATAACGTTCTTTATTATTTTTAGTATCCCCCTTAACTTTTACTACCAATGTTTGTAAATAAACTATATCAGAAGAAGATTGATTGTTTAAGTTAACCCTGGTCCCATAATTATCCCCATCTGAAATTATTTCTTTATTATCATAACGATTTCCCTCTACAGAATTAGGTTCATTAATTTTTTCATAATTACACATTACATCTAAATGATTATTTCCGCAGGTAGAACAATTGAGTATTTTCCTACAGTTCCGTGCTAGGTGAAAACGGAAAAGGCATTTGAAACAATATCCTTTTTTCTTTAGAATTAATTTCTTTTCTTCCAACGGTAATGTTTTCGCATATTCGCAATCTATGTTTTTATGTGCTTCACTACAAAAGACACATATCTTTTCCTTTTCTTTAATCGGGCCGTTACAAATCAATTCTGTAGCTGCGGCAACCCTAAAGTTCTGTTTTGGTTTCTCTTTCATTAACGCATTAGGGTAATGTCATTCTCTATCTCTATCTTTTGTTTTGTGTTGAGAAAAAAATGTATTTTTTCACGAGCCGTTAATTCTTTAAGAATTTCATTAAATTATTTACATCAAAATCTATGTTTATTTTCTGTTTTATACGCTAACACTAAATCGGGAGTGGGGGGGGGGGGTAATAACTTCAATAACATGGGGCATAAAATCGATCCATAAGTATCGGATACAGCTCCTAAAGAGTCTAAACTATGTATTTGTGTTTGACATTTATCCACAATCATTCTAAATTTTGACAAACCATTCGAGTTTCTTAATGGTGGGATATCTAACAATTGATTTAAATGCACGTTAATAAGGTCTTTCCTGCCAAAACTATTTTCTAAAATTTCTATTGCAGTGCCGTAATTATTTTCAGAAAGTGAAAAACCCTCAATTGTGTTTGCAGCTACACCGCCTAAGTGCGCTTTCAAATAATTGAATTTTTCAACTTTATTCAGACCCGCATTTTTGTGAATGGCCGATTGGAAACTTTTTCAAAAACTCAGCCATTGACAACTGTTGTTGAAGAATTTTGAAAGCAGAATCTTAGGGAGTTTAATATTATTTTGAATTACACTATTGTTAGTAATATGAGAAGTTTTAAATACGGACACAGAAGTCATCGAATTTGATGTATCGTTTGGCCTAAGTTCCCTAATTTTTTTCCTAGCGCGAAAGGACCACTTTTTCACTATATTCTTCGACTGATTCAAATTCCTTTTCATGTTCTTTGGCTTTTAAATAAGTCTGAACCTCATTGTCCAAAACCGTCCTGGACAAAATACCGTTTTGTCCACTTTTAATTATTTGCGAGTACTAAATTAAAATTTATCTTTATTCTTTCCGTATATATAAAATAATTCTGTAATTATATGTGTAGGGCTCGGGAAATACAGTCACCTGGACACCATTGGTGACCATTATTTCTTAACTAGCGATGTTTTCAATTTTAAAAATTCAACATTTTTTATTATTATTATTATTATTTTGCTGAAAGAATTGATCCCAGAATCGGGCTCAGATTCTATTTTCGATGTAGGCTAATTCTTGCTGTTTTGATTCCTACTTCTCTCACCACTTTTTGAGACACTGTATTGAATCAATACACCATTAGGGGATTTACATATCTCTGTGCTTGTTTGAGAACTCGGTGTTAAATTGTTGCACTGTTTTAGGGAATTGGTTTACACTGCTCCTGTTTGCCTATGCTATTGACCTGGTGCTGAACCGTTGTGCCGGTGTAATGATGCATCAATGCTGATGGTGTATTGCATTAATGAAAATAATAAAACTGGTTTCATGATGTTAAATTTAAACAGGTGTTTCCAGATGTATCATTATAGCTTAATAAATAATTGGTTTTTATGCATAGATTTTAGATTTCTATATTTGAGTAAATTTTAAAATTGTAAAAGAAAAGAAAGAAAAGGACAGAGGATATTTTTTATGGGCTACCAGAAAGTTTTGTTGGCGACCATTTTTTTTTTTTTTTTTTTTTTTTACAAATTCCTGGAACCCTGTGTATGTTTATATAATCAATTTAAATACTTCAAAATAGATGTGTATGAAATAGACATGCAAAGTTAACAATATTTAATAAATAAATATATCTGTATTTTTCTAAGGGTGGATTGGAAGCAAAAGTGATAGTTATAGTTTCAATTTTAATTCCCCTCTCTTTCTCCACTACTTTCAACTACATTGTCATTTCTTCTCTCATAGTCATAAATACCTTTTAAAAATTTGTTATTAAGCATGAGAAAATTGAATGGTTGACATATATTTCATGAAATTTTTTACTTTCTGTAAATATACAGGTAAGTAAAGTGTTGTAATCATGACAAAAACATGACTTTGTAATGTTGGTGTATCTACATGTTTTGAGGTCCCATGAGTTCATTTTTGCTATTGTTACGATGATATATATATATATCTGAGTATGAGTGAACACAATATTGTCTAAATGCTTTGTTCAAATCAGCTAAAATTTAGTACATATATTACTGGTTATTGTAGCACAAACTGTATACATCTTGGAAAATCTAGCACTTAAAAAAGTTTTTTTTTTTTTTTTAACTGGGACACAAAGATAAATTCTTTATTATTATAGCCTAGGGGCTCAAATAATTTAAAGTGTGATAGCATCTGAATTCATTATTCGATTCAGCTGAAACATTACTGTTATAAGTCACCGTTGAATGAATTGTGCAAATTTATTTTGGTGAATCTAACAATTTATGGTTTTTTTTTTACAGGGACACAACAAAAAATTCTGTAATATTATGGCCTATTGTCTGAAATTATTTAAAATGTGATAACGTTTAAATGCCTCATTTGATTGAGCTTTAAATTTATATACATGTTATAGGTCTGTGTCACACAAACTGTATAAATTTTGGTGAATCTAGCACTATTGGTTATTTTGCAGAGATATATAAAAAAAATTTGGATACATTCCATTTCATTAAACAATATACTAGTTAGTAGAAAACAGGGTTGGCAGGTTTTTGACACATGGTAGTTTTAACCACGTCAAAAACCTCCTTGTCAAAAATGTCAAAAACTGTCATAAACCTACATTTATAATTTGTCATAAAAAAAAACTTAGTTTATAAAGATTTTTTGAAAAGTAAATAGATTGATGTTTTTTTAAAAAACACATTGTTACAACATACATTTTGATTAATATAAAAAACAAAACTTTAGGCTTTTAAAATTTTATTACAAGTTATTGCTATGTTCATTCAAAATATGCTGCGATACTTTTATATATTATTACGAAATTTATTTATAACTATGCTTAATGAGCTACGTGATAATCCATCATACATTTTTACTCTTTACTCTTCTCTCTGAAGAGGCTAGCTTAGGATCTTCAGAATAATTTCCAATGTGCAAGCGTCATTTCATCTCCCGACCCTAAAGTTCCAAATCCGAAATGGTAGAAAAAATCTGCTTCAGGAGGCTTTTTCTCCCAAGCCTCCCTCGAGTGCAAAGAGAAAATTGAACGGATTAAACGGAGAAAATACACAAAAATACCTTTGAAAATTTAGCATTATCAGTAATATTTACTTTAATATGTTAAACAATATTAGCAAAAAAATATTATGTAATTTTAAAATGTTTTTTTGGTAGGCTTAGCCTGAGAAGCCTCTTAATAGTAAATAAAAAGGAAACAAACGAAGTATAATAATAACTAAATATTAAGATAGGAAACCTAGCTTTACTTCGTTGTGCCGTTTTAGATCTTTCGAAACCGGGTACCTGGTCCTCATTGGAAACCTCTACTTCTGTGGTGGAAAAACTTGACACTGATTGCTCTTCTGTTGATTTCTCAGCAGCTGGCTCAAGGCTCCATTTGGGGCTACTGCGCCGCTATCATTACATACGTCGTTATTGGTTGAAATTTCAATCGATTCACGGTACATCGCATAGTTATAACTATCATAATCGGCTAATTTAACGGTTTTGTCAAAATCTATTTTAATATTCTGTTTATTGTAGGTTTTAGCAAGAGTGGTATTATATTTTCCGGTTTTTATGTCATTCTTATGTTCTTTAATCCTAGTTTTAATTTTCCTCTTAGTAACACCAATATATGAACCGGGTTTATTGTCTTCGTCTATTTTGCAGGTATCTGCAGGTATTTATAAAATCCCTTTTATAGACGAAGACAATAAACCCGGTTCATGACAAAAACTAAGATAAAAACCACAAATACCAAGAAAAAATCTCAAGTACACAGTAAAATTCCAGTTTTACTGTCTTTTTCTTTTTTTAATTACCATTTTATGTAACACTATTTAAAAGTTATTAAGAATCAGTTTCATTTCAGGATGAAAGCAGAACTTCCTTGGTAGATCAAAGTAATCCTGATGATCTAGCTGACAAAGGTAGCCTCAGTTCTGAGCAGTCAAATATACAAATGAAAGCAAAAAATAAAAAACAGTCAAAGAAGAAGAAAAAAAAGTTTTTTCAAAGGTAAGTAGGGATTTTTTTTCCCCCTTAAAGATGCTAATACTTATTTTATCAGATCCTTAAAAAAAAAAAAAAAAAAGTGACTCGGATTTTTTACTCCCTACTTAAAAAAAAAAAGAGCACAGATGAGTTTTGTTATTTTTATTTCATGACATAGTTTGGAGATAAATATTAATGAATTCTATAGTAAAAATATGTGTAGATTTGTATAAATGTCATAAATAATTCCTAGATTGCACCAGGTATTTAATTTTTTCATAAAACTTATAGAAAAGGAAGTCGTAAAAAAAAGTACAAAATTGGCCAATGTTTCCCATATTGTCAAATATTATTTCCATTTCCTGTAAAATTACTACTAACTTACATCCATTAGGATAAAAATCAAGTGCAAATATTATTATTATTATTTTTTTTGGGGGGGGGGGGGAATCAGATATCTTTTACTGTCTTTTTCAGCACCATATTGTTAAAAAATTGATCGAGATTATACATTGTTTTATTCATCTTTGAATTCAAATGTGCATCTAAATAACTGCAGATACTCATTATTTTCTTCATTTCTGAAGCAGAGGAGACAGGAACTACACCATTGATTCAGTTGTCAGATTCGTCATCAAAATTTACATAAGTGGAATCATTTTAATGATGTCAAAAATCTCATTGTCTGTGCTCAGTGGCATCGCCAGAAAAAAATTCAGGTGGGGGGCACAGTCTGAAAAAATATTTTTTTTTTAAATAAAATTCTGATAGCATAGTTTTAAAGTTAAAGAAAAAAACGCTTATTAGAATTTTCCAGGGGGGACCCTTGCCCCATTCTGCCGACGCCCATGTCTGTGCTCTAAACACATGATCATCGAAGGCAACATATTGTAGCATAGTTGCCAACATTTTAATTTATTCCGGAGCATTTTTAGCCCCACCTTTAATCCACAAAATTTATTTATAGACTATTTTCCTTCAATATGTAACTACGATAAAGTAAGAAAAAAAATGGCATGGAAATAATGGCAGATCTAAAAATGCTTTGGAATAAATTAAAATGTTTGCATCTCTGTTGTAGCAAACATGCCACTGAAGATCGTAAGCAAATTTTTTTTGTATTAAACAATTTTTGTTTCGTGTTAAAAGAAAAAAAAATTATTAAATTGCATAGTATACTGTCCGAACTGCTATATCATTTGTGTTAACCGATTTTTCATGTTAAGCGTTTTCATGTTAAACATATTTCACTGTTAACAAAACCATTAAGATATACAACCTTTTACTTATCTTCACGTTACATCTTTGGTAGACTAGTTTCATCTGGGGCGCCCCAGCTTGGTCACTACCTTGTTTGGTGTTCGAAACTGTGGTCTTCCTGTCTTCTTGTTCTTTTAAAGACTTTACGCCATTGGCGGTTAAGGATAGCACCCTCGTTGCCATTACAACTGTCAGAATTTGCCAAAATTTCAACAGACTCCCTGATCGCTGCGTATCCGTGGTTGTGGTAGTTGGCCAACTTTTTTACTTCATCAAATTTAATATTAATTTCTTCGTTCTTGTTTACTTGGGTTAAGGCTGTGGTTAATTTACCTGTTTTTATATCGTGTTTATGTTCTTTGATACGGGTCTTTATTTTTCTTTTTGTTTTTCCTATATAACACTTTTCTTTATCTTGTTCGTTAGTGTATGGTATTTTATATATCCCTGCAGTTTCTAAAGGTTTAGTTTTATCTTTGTCACTTCTTATTAATTGAAAAATGTTAGGGTTAGGCTTTATGGCAGGGTTGGGTTTCTTCCGGAAGAAACTAGTTTCTTCCAGGACAGTGGAAGAAACTGGAAAAAACCGGAAGAAACTGGAAGAAATGGAAGAAACCGGAAGAAATGGAAGAAACTAACCAGAAGACAAAACAGCTGTTCAAAATTAAAATTTATGAACTATATAAACTCAAAGCATAAATATAATGTCAAATCTAAACTATAATCCAATTAATATTAAAAATATTGTTAGAAAAATAAGTTATTTTATAACAAACACTAAATATATATAGGTGATGGGCTTTTACTTTTCAATGCTGATATTTTTAGAACTTTTTGCATATATACTATCTCATATTAGTATACATTCAGACAGTACAAGTGATAATAATTACGGAATTAACCATAATATTTGCACTTTATTTTTAAAGGATACAATTTTTTGTATAAACTCAAAGCTGGTAAACTGTATCAATAAGTAATATACCTACTTTTAAACTCTCCTGCAAGTTCTCTAGGATTAAAAAAAAAGCATAGTTTGTATTTATCTATTTTAAGTTTAAAAATAAAGTGCAGTATTGAACTACTCTAAAAAACATTTCATTTGTTTTACAGTTTTTAACTCTAACTCTCAAAAATTTTGTCTAGAGGTTGTGCGGATTATAGGAATTTGTAGATTAGAGATCATTGCCTTTGTTTACAGTTTTCTTTTGCAGATACAGAGTCAGTTATTATTAATTCATGAGAATAGACATCAGAATGGAGAGACGATTTCTAATAAATTTTAGAATAAAGTATTTCTTCAATATTAATAAAACTAATCGATCACATTCACATGTGATAAATAATTTAAGCATATTCAAATAATAGGTACCTATAAAATGTAAACAAACATATTTAAAAAATATGAAACTAAATATTTTTGAAAGTTCGGAAATAATATTCATCACTGATTAATTTTGTTAAACATTGATGTAATAGTGATTTGTTTTAAGCACTAGTCTGTATGAATTGCAGGATAATAAATACAAGAATTTTACCCCCCCCCCCCCTCCCAGGTTGAGTTTCAAAGCAAGGATTAAGCTAAAAATTTGATTTAAAAAAAAGTAAAAATGTGAGAAATGTGAATTTATTTGAAATATGAGATGTAAATTTCTTTTTCACTGTACTGTATTAGGAAAATGAAGTTTTTGATGACATTTTGTAATACAGTAATTATTGAATACTGGCTCTTTTAATTAACTGAATGTTTGTTAAGAGCTGTTTTATCAGAAAGTATAAGCAAGTGATACAAACTATTATTTATTACCAGTTAAAGCAATAAAATTGTGTAAATAATAAATTATAAAACTTTACGCTTTTTAAATTGAAATTGATTTTTTTCATGGATTTTGAGTATTTTGGAACGTGATTATCAGATACCGAAGATCACTTCGGTAAAAATCTCATAATTATTAATTAAATATGTAATTAAATTTTTATAGGTATAATTAAAGTTACTTAAAGTTGTTTATAAGACAAATACATCCATTGTATCTTACAAATCTGCAATTTATAGGATGAATTTTTAAGAAAAACAGTTTCTTCCATTTCTTCCACTTGGAAGAAACCTATTTCTTCCGGCCGGTTTTTTCCATGGTTTTTTCCACGGTTTTTTCCGCCTTGGAAGAAACTTGCCAACCCTGCTTTATGGGTACATTTATATTATGTTTTGTTGCAATTTTCTTGATTTTATTAGATATTCCACGGTCATAAGGTATGGAGGTAGTATATTTAAGCTTTGGTTTTTGAAAATTGTTGATTTCATTAAGAGTTTTTAATCGTTTTTTAAATAATTTATCTATTAATTTGTTAGAGTATCCTGCTTTTTGTGTGAATTGTTTTATATTTTTTATTTCATTTTTTAAAATTTTATTGTCTTTACAAATTACTATTGCTCGGTTGATGTGGGATTGGATAGCATTGATCTTATATTTAAAAGGGGTTTTACTATTTTTATGGATTATTTCATTACTACTATTGGGTTTTCTATAAACTTGTGTGGTTATTTTATTAGCATGGCGACTGATATTGACGTCTAGAAAATTTAGCTGTTTATTGTTCTCTTCTTCTAAGGTGAATTTAATATTTGGATCTATTTTATTTAAAACATTTAGAATTTCTATGGGATCTGTTTTTTGGTCTATTACTGCAAAAACGTCATCAACATAACGAAACCAATAAAAAAATTTTTCTTTAAGTTTTTTATCAAAATTATTTTCTATTTTACGTAGTTTAAATTCTGCAAGAAAACCCGATATGGGAGACCCCATTGGGACTCCTTTGATTTGTTTGTAATATTTTTCATTAAAAGTAAAGTAATTTTCATTCAACAAAAAGTTGGTTGCTATGTTTTATATCTATTGACGGATAAAGGTCTTTAAAAAACCTTTATCCGTCAATAGATATAAAAAAAAAAAAAAAAAATGTTACTGAATTAATAAAAGAAAAAATAGATGAACATTATACAAACCCATCAATAGCCCAAACTTTAAACATAGCAACCAACTTTTTGTTGAATGAAAATTACTTTACTTTTAATGAAAAATATTACAAACAAGTCAAAGGAGTCCCAATGGGGTCTCCCATATCGTGTTTTCTTGCAGAATTTAAACTACGTAAAATAGAAAATAATTTTGATAAAAAACTTAAAGAAAATTTTTTTTATTGGTTTTGTTATGTTCATGACGTTTTTGCAGTAATAGACCAAAAAACAGATCCCATAGAAATTCTAAATGTTTTAAATAAAATAGATCCAAATATTAAATTCACCTTAGAAGAAGAGAACAATAAACAGCTAAATTTTCTAGACGTCAATATCAGTCGCCATGCTAATAAAATAACCACACAAGTTTATAGAAAACCCAATAGTAGTAATGAAATAATCCATAAAAATAGTAAAACCCCTTTTAAATATAAGATCAATGCTATCCATTCCCACATCAACCGAGCAATAGTAATTTGTAAAGACAATAAAATTTTAAAAAATGAAATAAAAAATATAAAACAATTCACACAAAAAGCAGGATACTCTAACAAATTAATAGATAAATTATTTAAAAAACGATTAAAAACTCTTAATGAAATCAACAATTTTCAAAAACCAAAGCTTAAATATACTACCTCCATACCTTATGACCGTGGAATATCTAATAAAATCAAGAAAATTGCAACAAAACATAATATAAATGTACCCATAAAGCCTAACCCTAACATTTTTCAATTAATAAGAAGTGACAAAGATAAAACTAAACCTTTAGAAACTGCAGGGATATATAAAATACCATACACTAACGAACAAGATAAAGAAAAGTGTTATATAGGAAAAACAAAAAGAAAAATAAAGACCCGTATCAAAGAACATAAACACGATATAAAAACAGGTAAATTAACCACAGCCTTAACCCAAGTAAACAAGAACGAAGAAATTAATATTAAATTTGATGAAGTAAAAAAGTTGGCCAACTACCACAACCACGGATACGCAGCGATCAGGGAGTCTGTTGAAATTTTGGCAAATTCTGACAGTTGTAATGGCAACGAGGGTGCTATCCTTAACCGCCAATGGCGTAAAGTCTTTAAAAGAACAAGAAGACAGGAAGACCACAGTTTCGAACACCAAACAAGGTAGTGACCAAGCTGGGGCGCCCCAGATGAAACTAGTCTACCAAAGATGTAACGTGAAGATAAGTAAAAGGTTGTATATCTTAATGGTTTTGTTAATTAAATTGCTTCATGGATAAAATGTTTCAAGTATATTTCACTGTATTTACTTAAATGCATCCAAGTTCTGAAAGATCTAGATATATTTCGGAAATTTTCGAAATCGGTGAGTTCCCGATGATTTAATGTTAATGTATTAGTAATGAAAGAAAAAATATATAAATGCTTAAAAAAATTTATTACGAAATCAAGGCATGTGTAAAGATTTATTTACACAATAGATTTTTCATGGTATAGGCCGTGGCCTATACGATGGTGCAGCTTTTCTAATGAATGTTAATTTAATTTTAGCGATTTTTTTTTTTTTTTTTTTTTTTTTTGGTGCAACTTATTGTTAGTAAAGGCCCTTTTATTTAATCCCATCATCCAAGATCCTTTAAATATTTATACCTTTACATTTATATAATAAAAGTAAAATAAATCTTTATTAATAGTAAAATACAAATAAAAAACGTATTTCTTACCTTTTAGAATTAATTTCATTAATTTAATCCTTATTTTCGATTATGTTGTTCACGATTCATCGGCAGCATCGCTCATAACGATCCTACTCTCATAACAGCCAGTGGTAAAAGAGTTAGTTCTCTAACTCTTACTGTAGGCGGCGATGTAGGTCTAGCGATCGCGGATTCATTGAGTTGCCGATCATGTAACTTACCGAATCTTCGAGAATCTATTCACAGCTGATCGCCGTATGCAAATATGTTGTAGAATCGTCTGGAACTTTCATTTTCCAGTATGAATATTAATGATGTAAAGGATGATATAAATAGATGGCTGTGTACTTGAAGCCTTACTCTTTTTATTTTCTCCCGTTTTTCATTATTCATGTTGGGTTTAATGGGAGATTGAATACCTTTTAGCCCAATGTGATAGCATATTTTTAAGTTCTTTTTATTTTGATAAAGTAAAAAAATATTCAAGCTGGTAAAAGACATTTTATGTAGGTGAACTTTATTTTAATCTCATTTTAAAGAACTTTATTTTTTACTGCTCAGAAAATAAACTTTACTATTGGGTCATGAAGCCATTTTACCATTTATCATTTGCTATTAAAATGTATTATGTTAAGTAACTTTAATTACGTTTTTTATTGATATATCTATGTGATAATGAGACTTATTTTTGTTATAAGTTAAAAGATAACTATTGCTTTATTATACTTTGTTATATTTTGTTTATATATGTTTTTATTAAGCTTTAATAAACTTATTTGGTTAATTAAAACTTTGTTATTATTTGACTTCACGCATTCATATTTTTAAGTTAAGTTGAATATAAATATGATTTAAGTAAAAAATAAAATCTGCAGAATAATTCTTTCATTTTACATGAACTCCAAACTCCAGCCTTGCTTTTCCCTGCTTTATAATTGCACTCTGCTAAACTAAACTTAAAATAAATTTTGTAATAGTGTGTGTATGGATATGAAATCCTTCATATCCAACACTTATCTCCCGAAAATTACGGTATATTGAATGTCAGAAGTCCATTGTTCGCAAATAGCGCTTTATATGCCCTAATCAACACATGAGGTTACACTTTAACATAAGATATTATGGTTATTTTATACATTTGATTGAGCACACCGATAGAGCCATCTTGTTATCTGGTTGTCTACAAGTGCACCATATAAATTTCTGAAAGATTTGAATAAAACTGCAAATATTGTAGAAAAATAGAAAAAATACAGTAGGATATTCCATATCATTAATTACTTGCTGATGGTGTTGCATTAATTTTCCATAACTTAGAGGTAGAGTATGGGCCAGAAATAAAAGCGAAAATATAGGCCAGGCCATATGTTAACAATCTTGGTCTGGCGTGAAGTAAAAGTAAAAATATAGGCTTGAGCCTGATCCGGACCAAAGTAAACATAAAAATGTAGTTATTGGCTCATCCTAGCCCATATGTTAGAAATCTCAGCCCTGACTAGTCTGACTCAGGTAAAAATTAAACTATAGTCCTAGCCCGCATTTTAGTAATCTTTGTTTGGCGTGATTTGATGTTAAAACATTGCGCCATTTCTACACAAATTGAAAAAAAATTAGGCTTGTGCCTAGCCCATTTACTTATTTTATTTTACTTTTTCTTAAGATTTTGTCTGCTTATTATTAGGTGATTTCAAACCTTCCCTACTCTAGGTAATCTGTCATTTGCATATCCAAAACATATAAATTTTTATGGTGATAAAAAGTAATATGTGTAAAGTGAGTATGTGAAAAGCGTAAAAGTAATATGATGATACTTTTTATAAATTCTTACTATATAATTTTTTAAATGAACTGATTCAGCACTGGCTGAATTCTGTGATATTGTAGAATGCCTCATTAAAGAAACATTGGATTCTGATAGGTATAACAAAATTTTGATTTTGAGTATTTTTAAAATAATTTTCTTTATAGTGAAAATTTGCAATACTGTAATAAGTGATTCTTAAGATGTCATTTGTTGTTTATTTGCAGCAATATGTATCATTATTTCAATATGAATTTATGTATAAGAAAGCTTAATTTTTAGTATTATAACGAAAATTTTTGACATGTACATTTTTAGAACCGACCTTATCTATTATTTTTAGCGGATGGTGGGATAGTGAATATAAATATATATATATATAAATGTAGGAATATATAAACAAATAAATGAAATTAAACCCCAAAAAACACAGATGTTCATCAGGGTGGCCCCTCTGTGTAAGGGTAAAAGAGAAGTTTCTGAAAGGACAGTAGCAATTAGCTAATAACTATCCTTAGCTCCCAACTTCTCACCAAACAGAAAACCACCAACAACTGAAGAGAAATCAAACATATATATATAATGCATAAAAATACTAAAACAGTTATAAAATTACATCAATTCATTTAAAAATATACAATACAATAAAGAATTACTGAAGGTAAACAAGAAAGTATAAAATGAAATAAAATAAAACCCTTCTTCAGCCGACGGGGCTACACGTTGGTACTTAAATATTGCCCTTGAATGAGAAAGTAGAACAAACCGAGATAGGAAAACTCTGGAAAAACACAGTTAAAAATTGAGACGGGTAACAGTTAATTTGCAAGGTGTTTTTTAGGTCTTCAAGAGCAAATTTTAAATCATTTTCATTATTGCAAATAGTACAATTTCTTTTAAGCTGTGCGAACATAATATTTTTTAAAACTTTTCTACTGATATTTGCAAATCAATTAGTAAGACTATTTACTTTAAAATTAAAATCCTTCCTTTTATCGTATATTCCAATAAGCCATTTTTCTTCATTTCTCTTTATATTTAAATCTAGGAAAGAAATTTTATCAGTATCTATACGATTTAAAATTAATTAACTGTACAGATACTGATAAAATTTCTCTGTGCCAATGAAAAGCATTAGGGATGTTAATTTTAGTACAATGTTTACATGGAAAAGGAGGTAAAGGTCCTTGAAAATGCAGTCGTGCATTTGCGTTTGACTGCTGGGGTCTAGGCCCTTGTAAACTGGGTCAGGGATCATTAGTCCTAGTGGGTTGATTTTGATTAGAATATCCCATATGGGGTCTATTTACATTAGGAAATTGATAACTCCAAGTTTGTGGATGGGGATTGTATTGCACAGGGGCCCTATTGAATGCTTGTGAGTAGTTATATTTTGGATATTGATCTGCCGACTTAGGTGGGAGGGGGTCAGCTGATTTTTCAGTTTATTTAAATGATTTCAATTTATTTAAGCGATGAACCAAATCCCTCCATTCATTTAGGCTTTTTGGTGAATTAACCACCACAAGTTGTTTTAACGTTAATGGCAATCCATCTGTTAACCTGTCCAACAGGAATTTAGGTTCTAGACCTAAAGCTCATCCCACTTGAAGTTTTTTATGGTAATAGTCTATAACATTGTCATGTGGTTTGAATACAATACTTGAAAAATCATTTAAAGAGGTCTCTCCCGGTTTGGTAAATTGCTCATTAAAAATTTCTACTAATTCTTCCCAGTGCATCATATTTAAGCTATTATTAACATAAACTGTTAGGGCTCTCCCTTTTAAAAACCTTTGTATGTTCCTAACCTTCCAAATTCTCTTTTTTCCTGACACCACGCGTCAAAGTATGGTAACCATGCAGACCATAACATTCCATTTTCAGGGCAAAATTCAATAAGAACATTTTCCTCTTTTACCTGTGTGTTTGTAGAAGAGGAAGAGTTATTTAATTCACTTAAATTACCCTGCTCTGTCTCTGAACTGGCACCTAAATTATCACCACTTGTATTCTCAGGGGCCCCTGGATCTGCGGGTGTATCCTTAGACATCTTAACTTCTATTTTTTAACTTCAAATTTAGAAAATCCAATTTTTTTTTTTTTCCACAGAAATTCAACTTTTATTAAATATATTCAAATTTCAAATAAAAATAAAAATTCAGAAAATAATACCAACTTTGTGAAAATATCAATTCTTAAAAATAATTATGCAGAAAATTAAAAACCAAAAATAATTTAGATAATCCTTAAATATAATAAAATATCATTATTAAATATGGTAGTTATGAAAAAATACTCATTTCTAATATAGCAAGTAACACATATTAAAAAAAAAATACTTATTGTATTTTTTTTTTTTAATCTAGATCATAAACAATCAGCTTAATGTATAAACTAAATAAGTATCATATTCCTAAAATTTATTGCTTGTAGACTCCGTCCTGTTTATTGATTTATTTATCTTTTTTTTTTTTTTTTTTTTCTAATTTTCTCTTTACTGGAAAATAAACAATAAAACTGTTCTTTCTACTTACGTTTCTCCCGGTGAATGTCGAAAAAAAAATTTTTTTTTTTTACTTTTCTGCTGTACGCAGGAACAAAATGAAATGACTTTGAAACTTCCGATTGTTTATATTACGCTGGTTCTGTTTATTCTCCATCCAGTGAATGAGGGCATTGACCTTGACTCCAACAACACACTTGACAACAGAAGAACAATTAGCAGAAATTGCACTTGACCTACTTTATAGGACAGGAAATTCTGTTAGCACTTCTCTGATGAATGTTGATATAAAATGATTTGTGACTGGAGTGATTATCTTTTCATTTATTTCTTTTAATGTTTTTTTTTTTTTTTTTTTTTTTTTTTTTTTGAAGTAGAGATGATTGCTTGCATCGATATTTTTTTTCTCTTTTAAGAAGGGCTGCCTTTATTTATATAGATTTAATTTATTGTTTTTCTTTCTGCCGACCTCTATTTAATTTATTGTTTTTCTTTCTATGAGACTCCAGAGAGAGGCCACGGAGAAACATAATTATTTCTCTTGTAGCCATAACTTATTGAACACAGTTACAGGGTTGCCAACTGCTCCGATTTCTGCGGAGTTTGTCCGAAAAAATTTAAAAACTCCGCAATTCCGCGAAGTAATCTTTATGCTCCGCAAATTCAGTCTTGACCACCACCTAACGACCTAACTAAATATTTTTTATTAAATACATAAAACAAAATAGTGGCAGACACTGAAAAAAAAAAAAACTATTTTTCTTTCTTTCTTTTTTTTTCCCTTGCACACATCTAGGCAGAAATCATGATCCAATCCTTATCAACTTTTGATTTTGCATTTCCAACAGTTGCCGCATAAAACATTATTTTTTGAATTTTATTTTTTATCTATGAAAGCACTTCAACGTATCTTGAAAATAAAAAAAATAGCAAAACTAAATTTTACAATTTAGCTGAAGAACCACACGCTTCATTGTACAATACTCATAAATAAATAGTAAAGAAGAAAAAAAAAAAAAAGAAAGAAAGAAAACATTCTAATGCTAGGCATTGCGTAATCAAAATATCGCTGACTCAGAACGGGAACAAGTATTTGTTTACCTTAGCTAAGAGCGTGTTTAATTAAAACCACAAGCTGAAGGGGGGAAAGAAAGAAACCGAATGCTATGATTATGCAGTGTTTTGATTTTCATTTAAACTATATCAATGTTTCAGTTATCTTAATGCTTAATAGGTCGTTAAAAAAATTGTTTATTTTAATTATTTATCCATAAAAATAATGGATTGAAAGCTACTGAACTTTAAGGCCGATTGACAACGCTTTATTTAAGATTTATTTGAAATAATTATGCATTTATTTTATTCACTTAAAGCATTAATGATTTATTATTATATCTTCATTTGTATCTGGGGGGGACGGGGGGCTAAAAAAAGAAATAAGTAAACAAATTATGACCAATAATCTGCAAAATTCTAAAGTTTACGTTGGAAAATAAATTAATTTTTTTTCCCCTTTGTGCTTTATTTTCTTTCTTTCATTTTTTTTAATGTAACTGAATAATCTACTTTCATATATTGTCTTTATTTATGTATGGAAAATATGCCATCATGCAAAAAACAAATTACTTTTGGGTTTTAAGCTTATATTCAGACTTAATCATTTCCCATTCTTATCTCTCTTCACTGTTTTGCTAAATATATTTGATTATCAATAAATGTTTCTTAATTTCATATGATTATTGTTAATTTATTTTTGTTAGTAGTTTATTTCTTTTCTTTTTTTTTACGTAATTTTAAAATTGCTCCTCAAAGTAGCTAAAATGCTCCTCAAAATTTCTCTGAATACTCCTCAAACTGTTTTTGAAAAGTTGGCAACCCTGCAGTTATTTTTTTTTTCTAGTAGGTGTCACATGCCTGTCGACTTATTTAAATGTGACATATTCACTTAACTTGAGTCACATAATAGCTATGAAGGAGAGAGTCTTGCATTCAGTAATGAATCCAAATTGAGACACAGGCATTTATTAAACCATCTGGAACATTTCAAAGGATACAGTCCATAATTGAAGGCTGAGCAAGTGGATGCAGTGCAGTGAAGCCGAGACCACTGGAAGCCCGTGATCAAACATCATGCGATCCCTGTGACCCCTCTCGTGCCTGTATTTTGACATGGTTTTACTAAGCACTAGAACACAAGAAGAGAGAGAGCTTCTCTACGCGCACTTTCTCTTAAATACCGGCATTTTTGGCAGGAAATCACACCACTCCTTCCTCTGATTATTGGATATTAACTCAATGATTGACAGCTTAGCTGAAGTCCAGATTGCCGGGATTAATTAATATGCAGCTTCTAACCAGAAAAACCTGCAAGTTGCGTTTACTCAGCACTACATTATCTTAAAATTTGTTCACTTTTATGAGTTTGCGTTATGCTCGCGCCTTGTACTAAAACTTACTTTACATGGGAAACTTTAGAATTAATTTTAAGTTCAGACTTTCTAATGGGATTTTCTTTAAGTTATTACTCACTATTAATTTAAAATAATAAAATAATAATTTAAAAACTTACCTTTCTTTATCCTTTCATATCTCCCCTCCAAGACGTTTCCGTGGGCTTGCGTGCAAGTCCATGGGAACTCATTCAGAGGTAGTAGATGGTCCAGGAAAAGATGGTCTGTTATATTGTGTAGAAGGCGGAGTGCGTATATTCTTCCTTTAATTTATAATTTAGTCCCGTTTATTGAAATTATTATTATTATGGTGGACGGAATTTGGCATTATTATTAGATAGCCCACACTGGTAGATAACCTGCAGTCCTCAAAAGTCGATGTTTTTTTTAAAGATAGCCTGCAGCTTATCTTCACTAAAATACGGTATACAATAATAATAAAGACAGCACATTTTCTTTTTAAAAGGATTGGGGATCCATGAAAGGGTTTTTTGGCCCTGAGGAATTTCAAGTTCCTATTTTATTACATGAATAGTTGGACCACTATTAATAAAATATTATGCAAATTAACTCCAAAAATTCAATATAATTGCTATGAAATATGACATAACAGTGTCAATCCGTAGACCCCTCATAGTCATTATCGGCATAACCATGAGTCGTATTCTCCAACTTTTTGTTTTTTAAGGGTATTTTCAGGGATGAAAAATTTCTGACTTTTTTGCTACCACTATTTTTATAGAGAAATTTCTAGGCTGTACATAGTAATGGATCATGATTCAACAGGATGGATATTTTTCTATAAAAATAGTGGTAGAAAAAAAAAAAAAAAAACTGTAAATTTCTCATCCCTGAAAGTGTCCTAATAAAAGGGCAGAGTACGACCCCTGCATAATGTTAAATATAAGCTCCACCTGTGGGTGTTATTGTTGAAATTTGTACAAATGAATATATATTATAACTATACTATTTCTAATCAAAGTATTCGTATCGTAATTATAAAATAAATTAAAAGACCTTACTTAGGCTTCATCTTCTGCAAGAAGCTTTTCATGGGAGGATCCTCCCCCTTTTTCAATTGCAAACTGTGCTTGTGGACCTTGGCTATTTATAGCTTTACTTCATTCTTCTAATAGGTAGCGCCACTGCGGATCTATTTTGGCTAACTCGTGGTTATTAATTGCGACATTATCACTAATTATCTCGATACTCTCTCTGTAAAACGCGTAAGTATGGTTATTGTAATTGGCTAATTTTTCAACGTCATTAAATTTAATATCTATTTTATTTTCATAATATGTTCGAGCAAGCACAGTAGTAAATCGGGCAAATTTAATATCATTTTCATGTTCTTTGAGGCGTGTTTTTATTTTTCTTTTTGTAACTCCTATGTAACTTCCGGTATTTTTATCAGGGAAAAAAAGGGATTTTATAAACTTCGGCGGTTTCAAGGGGGGGAATAATATCTTTGTCGCTTTTTATAATTTGGAAAATATTTGGGTTGGGCTTTATTGGGATGTTTAGATTAAATTTATTAGCGGTACTTTTTACTTTACCGCTAATAAATACAATGACGTTGAAAAATTGGCCAATTACAATAACCATACTTACGCGTTTTACAAAGAGAGTATCGAGGTAATTAGTGATAATGTCGCAATTAATGACCACGAGTGTGCCAAAATAGATCCGCAGTGGCGCTACCTATTAGAAGAACGAAGTAAAGCTATAAATAGCCAAGGTCCATAAGCACAGTTTGCAATTGAAAAAGGGGGAGGATCCTCCCACGAAAAGCTTCTTGCAGAAGATGAAGCCTAAGTAAGGTCTTTTAATTTATTTTATAATTATGTTGTGCTTCATTTAAAATTTAAATAAGGTATTTGTATCTATTGTACATTAATTGTAAAAAGACGAATATTGGATATATTTTTATATAATATTGTCGCATACAGATTGCAAAAGGAATGCCATAGGCAGAGTTAGAGATATCCAAATAATGCAGATTCTACTTTCCTCATTGGGAGTGTTAATATTGTTTAAGATATAAACTGTATGGATAAAAAAAGACTTAAATATTTTTAAATCAATATTTAGTTTAACAAAAGTGAAATTTAAATAGTATTAAATTAGATAGATTTGATTTTATTAGTTTCATCTTTTTTCAACAAGAGAGAGATAGTAGCATACGCACTGTAATCAGTGTTTGTTTTTTCTTTCAATTTTAAGTTTTTTTTTTTTTTTTTTTATGAGCGCAGTGGAGCAACACTTTTATCTTTATGCATAATTTATGTCATAGTGTACTTCATATTATATTTCAATAAGAAAGTGTTGCTCCTTTGCACTCATATAAAAAAATATAGGTCAAGTCTCAAAAAATGGGGTAATTTTGGCCAAAAAGGCAAAATTGTGAATCTTTGGGCCCCTGAGAAACAAACAATTACTAGAATAATTAATATAAGTAATATCAATTGAAACTTAAAATAAACATGTTCTAAAATAATTAAATGTAAATTTTCACACGCATAATCAATTTATTTGATATTTTCCTCAATTTCAGGGCCGAAATTTTTTTTTTGCTATTACTTATTTAAATTCTTGTGTTATTTTATCATATCCATATACTAGATTTGTTCCTGCATTTTAAAATGTTTGTTTATATTTGTTAAACATATATATATATATATATATTTTTTTTTTTTCCCTAGTGCAAATATTGAGATTGATGCAAGTTTAACTAAAAAGAATGAAAGTGATAGAGGGAAAACACCTGAGCCTGCTATTGGTTCATGTCAGATTAAAAATGGTATAATTAAAATTCGATTAAGTAAATTAATTGATAATAAGAAGGATATTGGTGATAATGATTATGAAGTTACTCTTTGTGAATCAGATGCTCTTATTGGTTGTAAAACATTATCAGTGCCTTTGAGTCCTTTAGCTCCTGCTGTTTATTCTGCATATTGTGAAAATTTGAAAGATAAAAAGAAAAATCATTCAAAAAAATTGAAAAAGAAAGGCAGAAAAAGCAATACACTTAAATCAATTAAAAAAAATAACATAGTAGAAGTAGATATTCACAAAGACCTGAACTCTTTAGACTCTAATAAACTTAAATGCAATAAAAATGAAAATGAAGACTCCACAATTGATTGCAGTGCAATTGAAATTACTCAAGAAACTAAAATCACAGAGTGTATCACAGATACAAAGGCTGAAGCTTCAAATTCTGACTTATGTTCTACAGATTGTAGGAATATTGATTGTTCAAATTTACCTTGTGAAAAGACAAATGATAAAATTAAGAGTAGTAGTGTAAATAAAAATTCTTTTGAAACTGAACCTTCTGATTTGCATAGTTCTTTTACAAAAAATACTTCATTTTCTGAACTTTCACCTAAAGATTCATCCCGAACAATGAGGTCAGAAATATTGTGTTCTATTAATCTTGCTTTATTAGACAGAGTACCTAAAAAATATCTTCCTACCGAATTACTTACTGAATCCTGTCCTTTAGATGTAACCTTGGGAAATGAAGTCAAAGAAGAAAATATATTGCATTGTGTAAATAGTAATTTAAAAAATATTTCTAACTTTAATACTGTGAAGAATACAAATGTTATAAAGAAAGAAAGATATACACCTCCTGTTTGTGATTTCTCTACTGTACCAAAAATTGCTCTTGACAGGTAACTATGTTTATTAATCTCTTTAAATAAAAGTTTATGCTTTTTTTTTCTTCTTCAGTGCTGAGTTTATTAAAAATAAAGTAATATAAAAATTTCATCCACATTTGTTTAAAATGTGTGAAGGCTCATTTGAAAGGGATAATCTATATAATATTTCTCTAACGTGGACCAATTACGATTACATTTTGTCAAAATAATACGATAGTGATGTAATTAATAAAATGCGCAAGGATAAAAAAAATAATATTTATAAATGGACAATATTTAAGCATGTGGTTTCAGCTTAATGGTCTAATAAGAAAAATGACATTTGTCTTATGAGACCATTTTATGGAAAAATGTATATTTAAAAGTTGCTTCTTTAGAATCTTTGTAAGCATCATTTTAAACTTAGTAATGCTTTAAAGCTATATACAGAATATGAATTATTATAAATTGACTTAAAAAACACATTCATAAAAAGTGCAATCAAAATAGAATTTTTTTTTTTTTTTTTACAAAAAATTATGCCAAAACAAATAAATAAAATGTCATCGTCAATGCGGCGACAAAAGTTTAAAAGGAGTCATGGGGGTCCTATACTAAAACTGTACTGCCTGTGGAAGTATGAAAACTGGGTCATCAACCATGAATTGTATTTTGAAACCTTTTTTTGAATAATTTTGGTTTCACTATTGCACAATATTAATTTGGACCTAATAATAATTTGGCTTCTGGTAAGTTAAAATTTTAATTAGGTGGTAAAATTGGTATAATATTTATGAGTTTTAAATTTTACAGGTAAATAAGAAAAGAAATAAAGTGAGAAAAATTCTCACAAGTTTGCTAGTTTAATAATGTTTCATTTATTTCATTGTGTAATTTTATTATTATTATTATTTACAACTTAAAAAAAAAAAAAAAAAGATTTCAAAGATTGTAAGTTTTTATATCTGTCACTTATTCATATTGTCCAGCAACTACAAAATCACTGCAGTTTCTACAAGGAGTGATAAAAATTACAGCACTATGGCATGATGTAAAAAACTGCAGAATCGAACTTCTCCACCACTTTATTTTAAACTTCTGACAGTTAATATCAGAAGAAAACATATATTTTCTGTAATTAATGTTACAAAAAAAAAATATTAATTTTTCTGTAAGGAATGTAGGAATCTGGTGAGGTAAAATGGTTAGAAATAGCACTGTTTTATATTCATCATTTATTATCACTTGAAAAGGTTAAATATGTGAAACTTATTTTGATGCATTTATACAATGGACTTATTGTTATAACCATTATATGGGAAAGTTGCATTCAGGAGGAAAACACTTTCTTTTAATTGCAATTGATAAATTCAATCTTGTGAATCCCAAAAATCGAATTAAATTTTTAAAATTAATTTTAATTTAACGTTTTAAAATTTCTAAAAACCAAAACAAAAACACATTATCTGAAAACACTGCGTGATTTGCTTCACGTCATAACTCACGAAGTGCGAATGTTTAAACTTTGTGTACATTCTTTTATGTGTTGCTTTTTCTACTTGCTGTCTGTTTTAAACTATATATTTTATAATTTATTTTATTTTTAAAGTTTTTACTTTTTGTAAGAGATAACTTAAACCTTCCACAACTATATTATATCATTCTTTTATATTTTTTACTGTGTTTTTATTTGAATAATGTCGATGTTAGTTAGATTCATGAAAAGGCAATCCAAATAATCTGCCGAAAACTGATACTCTTTCCAGGTTATGTTTTTTGAGAAGAAACCCCAATTTCATTAGCACAATAGACTAAAGCTAAAAGATATGGATTTATTTTTCATTTATATATATTTAAAAAATTATAAGTATCTTTATAACAGAATTTTAGCACTGTAGTAACAGAAACAATATAGTGTTTTTCTAGATTTCTTTAATTTTTTGAAGTTTGTATATGAATTTTTTTTTTTTTTTTTTTTCATAATATGTACTTGAAAATTTAATTATAATTAAAATATTTACTAAAATTTTACAGTGCATAAAAATACATATTACTGATTTACTTATATTAATTATTGAAATCTGAACTAGAATCTCTCAACCTTTTCATTTTATAAAATTTTTATATATATATATATATAATTTTTTTTTAAGAACATTCATTAATTATTAATGACTATATCAATGAGACCATTAATATTTAACATATACTTCATGTTTTTTCAACGAAATTTTTTTTTTTTCAAAATGCATTATTTATTTATTTATTAGAATAAGGGTTTTAATTTTCTTCTTCTGATTTTTTTTTTTTTTTTTTTTTTTTTAGTTGTTTTTTAAATATACATATCGACACTTTTTCTTTTTTTAATTTTAGTTTTATTTTTTAAATTTATACTTACATTTCAATCGTATGTGTCACTTAAAATAACACTAACACTATTTATTTTTTATTTATTTTTTTAACTCATTCATTTGGAAAAGAAAAAAAGTATTTATAGGAAGAAATGTTAATATAGCAGAAATGATTACTCTTATTAAAATTTAAGTTTATTTATTTTTTTATTTAATTCCTTTGAAAGGAAAATCTTCTATTATTATTTATTTATTGTGTTGATCGGAATTAAATGGTAATAAATCAGAAAGAATTAGAACATTAAAATACATGGTACCAAAACTAAAATATATTTAATAGATGCTGAGATACAGCTTTCTTTAAAATCATAATCCTTGAATAATAGCAGCTTTTGTCATCTGACAAATACCTAAATTGAAGCACTTAGGAAAAATGTTGCTGCAGACAGTAAGAACCTGGACCCAAAAGGGCAAGGTACACAGGCGAGAAAGAGGTTGTTGTGGGTGGCGCTTTTTTTTTTTTTTCATTTAAATATAGCAGCAAAGCCTGCCAATTCTAGTAATATATTGTAAGCATATTTGGGTTTTATATTAAGGATTTATTGATAAAGTAATTATAAAAATACATTTTTTTATGTTTAAATTCTGAAATTTAATGTAAGTTTTTAATTAATTATTTAATGCCATTTATATTTATAACTAGATCATATATAACTTATGCATATAAGGCACTGTTGCATTTAATTTATATTTCGTATGTTTTATTTTTTCAAAGACTTTTATTTATTTTATTTTCTAATTTTTCTATTTCTACTATTATTATATATAATTTTTTTTTTCAATTTTTCCAAATGAATAAGTAAATATATTATAAAAAAAGTTAAACACATTTTTAGATTCGGAAAAAAGATATTTTTGTATGGAGATTTTTTTTCTTTTTCTATTCTTTTTTATTTATTTAATTATATATTTTTGTTATGAGAGTAGAGTGATGAGCACATATAATTTTCTTTAAATACTTCACGAATTCTCAAACTGCATCACTGTAATACTTTAAGTTATTAGTAATCTTCAGCTTTTATTTTAATCGAAATACTGTCAAGTTATAAAATTAAAAAAGTTATTTTTAGTTTGAAACGCTATATCTTTAGTTGTGGACCCTAACAAGAACAAGGTTACCTGCAGTATAAATATTTATTTTATTATTATTGTTTATTGATTTTTTTTTTTTTTTTTTTTTTTTTTAATCTCAGTTTTATACACAGTGTAAAGGGAATATATATATGTAGCGGGCCGGCATTCTGTTCTTCTTCCCCCCCTTACCTGGCTTTCCCGCAACTCAGAATCCAAGCAGCTGATCATTTGACGGAGTCTCAGAATATTAAAGGAAGTGCGTGATCATGACGTGAATGGCGTTACTTCCTGAGCGGGCTACTGCTAAAGAGCGCTGAAGGAATGAGGTTCAGAGTTTGACGAGTCTCCGACGTAGCTTGTGTGCGTGACGGGCACAATGCCTATTTTGATTACTTTGGTTTTTTCACACCCGACGTCTTTAGTGAAATGCCAAATGATTTACTTATGTGATGAATTATAGTTAATTTGACGAACTGTTGAATATACTTTGATAATTAATTTTAAATGCTCATTAGCATCTATGTAAATAATTGTAAATACTGTAATTCTTTATTAAATTTTAAGTGATTAATAGTAATTAAGTATTAGTTGATTTATAAAGCCCACATAAATTCGCCTTCCTACAAGTCAGAAGCGGGATAAAGAAAGTGGGATAGAACGTTAATTTTTGGTTAACATCGCTCGTAATTGATTAGGATCGAGAATAAACTGTGAGTTTTTACTTAACTTAAATTTTGGATTGAATGTGATAAAGAACAGAACATTTACTTTTTTAAAATGTGAACTTTTTTTTTGAGTGGATAAACTGCATAAATTTTTGTGAACTGAACTATTTATCTCTTTTTGAAAAAACTGTTGCTGAGCAGCTGAATATAAGTGGTGAATTATAAAGTTTTTATTTATGGTGTGACATTCTACTATGTGGATTAAGGAGTGTTAAAGTGTGAAAATTGTTCTTCAAGTTTCTCAAGGATTAAAACGGCAAGTCGACTCAATGGAAACTTAAATAAAAATTAGAACAACAGCTGTTTCTGCTCTACAAATGTACGTACATTTTATCTTCTTATAAAATGGTATCGCTTTGGGATATACCCAAAATTGGCTCTGCACTGAGGACTGAAAGCTATAGTAAGATTAAAATTCTGCATTGATTTTTATTTAATGATATAGGTGACAAAAAAAACCGATGCAGAATAAGAAAGTTTTCAGGATTTAACTTTGCCGTAGATGATGAAAATTATATAAAAAAGCAAAAGTTCATCGACGAAAATTTTTCGTTGAATGAACTTATTATTATTTGTAATATATTAAACGTCCCTTTTGATGGGAACAGAGAAGAAATACTTAATAGATTGTTACTAAAGCTAAATGATATAGAATTACTCAAGGAAGAAAATTCCAACAATGAATCGGAAGATGACGATTCCAAAAATGAAAGTAGGGATAATGACGTCGAAAAACTTGACTCCTCTGTGCAATGCCATATGAGCGATAATAAGTGCTATGAAAATGATTATGATAATGATAAAACTAAAAAAGGTGTAAATTATAGTAATAATGTGAATTCTGGATCACTTAGTGCAACTGTCTCTTTCAATGATTTTGAAAATTCTATGTCTAAATTTAGCAGCGAACCGCATGAAAATATTATTGAATTTTTGTCAGAATTTGAAGAATTGTCAATAATGTTTAATCTAACTGAACTACAGAAAATTATTTTTTGTAAGAGATCGTTGAGCAGAAACGCTCTGCTATTTATTAAGTCTGAAAAAGCGCTATTTACATATAAAAAACTAAAAAAAAAAAAAAAGCGCTTATCGACGAGTTTAAATTTGAAATCAACTCTGCCTCATTGCATGATATCTTAAGTAAAAGGAAAATTAAAGCCAATGAATCAGTTACGGAATATTATTTTAAAATGCGCAAATTGTCTAAAAATGGGCACATTGAAGATGTCGCGTTAATGCATTACATGATCCAAGGAATTAATGATAAAAGTGAAAACAAAGTAATTTTATATGGTGCAAAAAATCTTCGCGAATTCAAAGAGAAAATTAAATTATACGAAATGTATAAACATGATAGTGAAAAAATTAGATATAGAATTGATAAAATTGAGCTTAATACAAAACCGAAGCATATAACCCATAATGTATATGAAAAAATTTAGTCCTAAAAATGAAGTAAATAATAAATTGTGTTATAATTGTGGTGAAAAAAACCACTTATCTAGAGATTGCCCCCATAAGGCCAAAGGCCTGAAATGTTTTTCCTGCAAACAGTACGGGCATAAAAGTTTGGAGTGCCCAGGTTTGAAACCAGAAGTGGAGACATTGTGTGTTGGTGTAAATCAAAATATGAGTAAAATTATACAAGTAAATGATGTAAATTTCAGCGGTATAATAGACACAGGAAGTGAAGCAACATTGTTGCGTAAAAATGCTTTCGATAAATTAAATGTAAAAAAATTAAATACTATGAGTACTATTTTGAAGGGGATCGGGAAAAGTTCAATAAAACCATTAGGCTCATTCGACGCCGATCTTAAAGTTGATGATTTCGAAAGTAAAACTGATATCTGTGTTGTACATGTTAATATGATACCATATGATATAATTATAGGCATGAATGTACTAATGCTGGGTGATACAACAATTAATGAAAAGGGTATTTTTGTGAAAAATAAGTGTAATTCTCTAGAGGTAAACTTAGTATTCCCTGTAAATACATATCAAAACGAAATTAAATCGAATGTTGTTATTGATACCTCCATTAACTTTGAGAACAAAAATTTTGAAAATTCCCCAGAAATAAATGAAACTTTAAATAATGCTAAAAAATGTGAAAATATAACCCCTCACCCTGTTATGCTGTCAAAAAAATCATTAAAATCTCCCGAAAAGGACATAAGTGAAAATGATAATAAAAACGAAAATGACGAAAGTGATGACGATAAGATGCTTTTAGAGGATGAAAATAGTGTAAATGATGACAGCGAGGAAGAAGAGGAGCCTCGACGACAGAAACAAAGTCAAACGAGTGTTTTCCAGACAGATGATGATAGTGATGAAGAGGACAGGGTTCATACTCCTCAGGGAAAACCTGGAAAACAGGGAAGACTCAGGGAATTTGGAATTTGTTAAAAAAACTCAGGGAAAATAAAAATTTTCATTAAAAATCAGGGAAAATCAGTTATAAAACCTGGAAAAACAAATGTTTTTCTTCTCTCAAGTTATGTTTTTCTTGTTTAGCTTCGTATCAAAATTTAAATGATTAAGTATTGTGAAAATACGCATGTAAATAATGATTTCTACCTGAATTTCTATCATGATAGGCAGTAATATGACATCATACAGTGGAAGTAGCTGTATTTTGTCCTGTCTAGAGGAGCGTTTCTTGTAATATGTCGCTAATAATTTCTTGAAAATTGTCTGGGAACTCAGGGAAAACTCAGGGAATTTTTTTCCCATATTTGAGTATGAACCCTGGAGGAGGAGCTGTGCCGAAAGGGACGAGGTCAGACGAATGTTTTCCGAATGAAGTCGCTAAACCTTGAAAGCACTTATTCAAAGAAAGATGAGAAACAAGTCCTACTTGAAAAAATTTCACAGTTAGCCGAAGAGTTGGAAAAGTTAAAAGAAAAAGTTAACGATAATTCCAGACTCATATAAAGAAAGGAATCCAGAGAAAAGCCATCGACAATAAATTCCATCGAGTGTAAAAGACTAAATATCCCAAAAGAAAAGACTGCCAGTGTAAATTTGAGAAAGTTATTCATCCCATCACTTCCATTGACGACCACGATTAGTGAAATAGCCATATTATTTCCCAAAGCTGTGCAAATAAAATTAGAAGTTTTTCCTACATATAAGACTACCATTATAGACTTTTCGACTGAACTTGATGCAACAGAGGCCTTAAAAAATCTTAAAACTGAAAATGATCGATTAGAGGGTCTCGAGTTCGAGTCCCAAAATAATTTTGAACCTCAAAGTAAAGATTTGAGTACACATGATAAAAAACATTCTTCTAGAGTTAAAAATAAAAATAAAATAAAATGCAAGTTGAGTGGACAACCATCAAAAACTGATACTATAGGCAACCAAGTTGCCGTAAACCCAAATTTGACTTTCTTTTGTGACTATGCAACAATAAAAATAAAAAATGATAATATTGATGAGAAAGTTAGAAATGGACGCCATGAAGGCTCCTATTGCACATCTACAAAAGCTAAGATCCTCAAATGTGGGATAACTTAGCTTAAAAACAAAAAATTTTGAAGATTTGTAAAAATTTGTAAATAAGTATGTTATTATTTTGTGTTGCTTTTTTTTTGTATTTTTCAGTGTGATCGCCTGGAGGTCCAGCCGATACAGGATGGCCGATTGTAGCGGGCCGGCATTCTGTTCTTCTTCCCCCCTTACCTGGCTTTCCCGCAACTCAGAATCCAAGCAGCTGATCATTTGACGGAGTCTCAGAATATTAAAGGAAGTGCGTGATCATGACGTGAATGGCGTTACTTCCTGAGCGGGCTACTGCTAAAGAGCGCTGAAGGAATGAGGTTCAGAGTTCGACGAGTCTCCGACATAGCTTGTGTGCATGACGGGCGCAATGCCTATTTTGATTACTTTGGTTTTTTCACACCTGACGTCTTTAGTGAAATGCCAAATGATTTACTTATGTGATGAATTATAGTTAATTTGACGAACTGTTGAATATACTTTGATAATTAATTTTAAATGCTCATTAGCATCTATGTAAATAATTGTAAATACTTTAATTCTTTATTAAATTTTAAGTGATTAATAGTAATTAAGTATTAGTTGATTTATAAAGCCCACATAAATTCGCCTTCCTACATATATATATATTCTTGCATCTCTAATTTATAAAAGTAATCTAATAAGGGTGTTAATTCAGTATATACTATTCTAGATTATTTAAGCAATGAAAGAATACATATTAATTATTTAAAAAACATGTCCCAATCCCAATATTTTATTTCTGCACTCAGTCTGGAAGTAATAATAAGAATAATAAACCAAAAAAACATAATAAAATGAAACGAAACAAGCATTTAAAAATACATCTTTTGCTTGCTAAGGCAATTATTTTTAAAAATTCTCTTGATCAACTACTATTTCGATTATATTTTAATTTAAATTAATAACAAGGTGCAAGAAAAGAATTTGAAATTTACAATGTCATTTATACAGTGAAATGATGTTTAATGAGTTCATTGTTTTATTAATTTTTTGAAGAGAAAGAATACAAAATCTCACTAAATGTGTGATTTTCCTTTATAATACTATAGGGGAAAATCCAGCGAGCTGTTCATTTGTGTGTAGTGACATCACGATAGGTTTCATCATGTGATGCAGCGTTTTTGTGTGTACTGGATTAGCTTTAACAGACATATAAAAATATGTCTGTTAAAGCTAATTTATTCAAGTATCAGGTTTTCAATTGTGCATAAAATTGGTATCAAAATGCTTGTATTTTTATGCTCTATCATTTACAATTAAAAATGAAAATCGTGCAATTTCCCTATTATACATACAGGGTCTGATCTGGCTCATTCACCGCCCTGGGCAAAACATATTTTTACTATCCTTCACATTTGATTATAATTCTGCCTACCTCAGTGTAAGGCAATTTCAGGATAAAATTATTTGTATGTGAGTGTGATTGTTATCATATTTTCATATAGAATGGAGTATCCTAGATCTGCCAAATGTTGTACACAAGTGCATCTTTAGAAATATCTTTATCATGTACGAAGCTTGATTTTCAGTTTTATTTTTGAGTTATTTTATTTTTTCCAAAATCAGTGGGATCAGGTCATCGTTAAGAGGCATTACACATTTACACGTGAAAAATTAGTGTAAGAAGAGTTGTTATGATATTAAACAAACAAAACAAATTATATATATATATATCGGCTTTACATAATATATTTTTAATTCAAGTATTTAGTTAGTTAACAAATCACAGTTTTTAAAGCAGCACATTTCTTCTCAGCATTTATACGAGGGTGAATCAAATATAAACGAGACTTATTTTTTAAAATATTTATTTTGATTTTAAACGCACAAACAATCATAGTTTATTTTTCTACATAATCTCCTGATTTAGAAACACATTTTTCCCAGCGTATAGGTAATTTTTTAATTCCTTCCAGGTAAAAAGAGTCAGGTCGTGTTTGTAGCCAATTGCGCACATATGCTTCAACTTCATTATCGCTGTGGAATTTTTGCCCTCCCAAAGCTTCCTTGAGAGGACCAAAGACATGGAAGTCACAGGGAGACAGGTCTGGACTGTATGGAGGGTGTTCCAGTGTCTCCCAACCCAGTTGCTCCAATTTTTGTACGGTCAGGGCTGCTGTATGGGGGCGAGCATTGTCATGGAGGAGAATCACTTTTCTCATCGGAAGGTCTCGTCTTTTGCGGCGATATGCAAGTCTGACCTCAGTCAAGTTGACGAACACTGTCGATGTTGCCCGCTGTAATGCTGGTGCGGGGTCTGCGGTCATGGCTCTCATTTTCAACACGTTCACGGCCCTCCACGAACTGTTTATGCCAAGCAAACACTCTAGCTCGCGACAGCGTCTCTTCCCCGAACTGTGCAGTCAATCTTCTCAAGATTTCGGCCGGTTTTACACCTTCTGCAGCTAAAAACTTGATAACAATACGTTGCGCAATAGAGGGAGGTACCTCCTGCTCGGACATCGTAACGATGGACACTGAGCGAGTCTATGATGATGAGTCACGTGCTTCCCCCACTCCTGACAAACCAACCTAACAGCCAATAACAGCGGAACATTCTTCCATCACTATTGCGCGCGCAGGTCCAAAAGTCTCGTTTATATTTGATTCACCCTCGTATTTGATGTTTTTACTGATGAGGAGCCTGTAAGAGGCTCGAAACATTTAAATTTATATTTTGTGTTTTTAATGTTTTAAATTGTATATTTTTAGCGTATATTGTCTGTCTCAGTTTTTAATGTGATTAAAATTTAACCACATTTACTTCTATATTATATATGTGGACACATATTTCACTGGAATACCACAGGACAAAACCAAAAATTCTTCCAGTATGGCCAGACACATTTTTTGAGATCCACTAGATGATACAACCATCATTATTTTATGAAGTATCATTTATACAATTTATTTCTATGCTTGAAAGTTTATGTATATTGATGTGTTTAATTTTTAATCTGTTTTTTATTGTTGTATGTATTGATTGTGCTAATGTTGTTTTTATTTATTTATATATTTATTATTATTTTATAGTTCAGAAAAATCAAATCCTTTGCTGAGTAATATGCTTGAAATGAGTGAAGATGAAGCTTGTCCTAATCTTATGCCTGCGTATTCAATAAGCAGTCCTCATGGTGATTCTAATAACATCATTAATTTTGTTGACAGTAGTAAGCATGAATTGTGTGGTTCTAAGCTAGTTGTCTTACCTAATGATTCTATTCCAAACTTACAAAAAAATATTTGCAACAAGATGGAACAATCCATGTTTAATAATAGTTCTCATTACAAAAGTATAAAACTTGAGTCATCTGAAAATATTGTGTCTAATCATGTAAGTTATTTAATTTTTATTTCATATATATATTACTTAATAAATAATTATATTTATTATTTTTTGTGGGAAAACATAAAATAATTAAATGTTTTAAATATTAAAAGTATATTTATTAATTACATTTAAGAGTTGTTCTTAAATGTCCTTTTTCAAATATATATGTAAAGTTTCTCATAGCTATACAAGATTGTTCTGACACATATTCACTTAATTTTAAAAAAGTTGCAGTAATCTGAAAGGATGACGACAGAGTTAAAACACGCATAGACTTTTAATTGAGACTATCCCAAATTTATATAAATTTGTACAAGATTAAAATTTAGTATTAGCTGGTTCAATAAAATTTTCTAAAAAGCACCTCTGTGCTAATTTTAGATCTAAAACAAAAGTGAAATTAAAAAAAAAAAATGAGCCCATCTGCTTTTTTATCTTTCCTTGAGTATGACCAACGACTGCTGATGAACTCATGTTTGCACTTTGGAACTATTTCAGCTGCTAAATAACTGTTGCTGCTTCGTATTCTCTAAAGGTAGTGGGACAGAGAAGTTGCTTTCTTGGCATATGGAGAAATTGAAGTTATAGTACTTTTAAGTCACACCTTACTCACACACACACATATATACGTACATAGTACCCAGTACCGTCAGTACCTGAAGGCAATTTCCTCAACCATTAATTGTAGATTTATATTTTTAAATTCAAAGATGTTTTGTATTTTAAAATTTTTATATTAGAAGTCAGTAAATGCATTTCTTAAATTAAAAGTTATGAAATTTTTATATACCTTAGTCCTATTGTATATTTAGAAAAATCATCCTCGGGTAACTTCAGGAGAGTGAGAGAAAGATTTTTAACAACCAAATTTTATAGAATAATATAAAGCATTGAAGGATATACAAATTAATATTTGTCAGATATTTATTGTTAAGTCTCATATGCTTCAAAAATTTTCCCCTTAATTGTTATCATACACATTTTAAACTTTCTTAAACTGCTGTTTGTAAAAAATGCAACACCATGAAGGAATGCGAATATCATCATGATATTTATTGGGCTCATACATTACAGTAAGAAGAACAATTGATTACAATTTCAGGAAATTTGGAGTAATATGCACTGAGAAAACAGTACATAAAGCAGCGACCTCTAGGAGCAATAACTGCACTTATCTGCCTAGCCATTGAATCAAACAGTGATTGGATGACATGTACGGGTAAAGCACTTCAGGAAGCTTCAACACAATGCCGTAATTCATCGATCGTAGTTACTGGTGAGTGGTTGGGACCAGTCACTTTTCAACGATTAAACAGTCATTTTCATTGGTGCAAGATCAGGAGAACACACTGGCCAGAACAACAGTCGAGCATATCCTGCATCAAGGATGATCCTGACAATACTGATATCTATCAATTGTCCTCACACATAAAAAAAAATTGTTAATTTTATAAATATAAATGCTTATTTTTCATTATATAACTGTTAACTTACCTTTTCTTTAAATTTAAAAGTTTTCTTTACTTAAATTTCGGTCAGCCATCTTTGCCTGCATCACGCTTTAACGATCGATGTTTTGTTTACATCGTTGCCATTGCCAATCTTGTTCTGCATAATTTTTCTTATTTTTACTGTTGCCACTTCTACTAAAATAGTTATAGTAAATTGTATTTTTGGCTGTGGCCGTTGAGTGGCAATAGTAATGTATTGTTTATATGTAGATTTTGACTTTTCAGTCAGTATAAAAAGATCGCGGCAGGTGTGTTAAGAAGCAGTTATCAGCAATGGCTAGCTAGTCTTCAATTGGAAATGAAGTAGTAGTTTTGTGAGCAGCTTTAAGCTGTTGTTGGCTGAGCACTGGAGTATGTGCTTTTAGCGTTATTACAGCTAAGCTAAATTATGCTCTTTTGGCTATTGAATTTGTTTAGAAACGATGGCTGCCGTTGTTAATTTACATATGTTAAAAATTGTTAAGTTTTTGTTTGAATTTGTTCCTTCTTATAGGATAGAGTTTTCTCGTCATTCGCGGGTGATGAGAATTCTTGAAATAAAAATTGATAATCGACGTTTTTGAAATGAGGCTGTTAAATTTATTTTTGATTGATGTTATATAGTGTTTAGCTGTTTTTTAAACAGCATTTGTTAAGTTTGAAAAGATCTAAAAGTTAGTAAAAGTGAAATTAAAATCTTCTTCTAAATTAAATCGTATAATTAACAGTGTGTAAGCATAATCCTCATCATTGCTACTTTGTGCTAATACATCTCATTTTACTTTTGCTGGTCAGCCCGGCGATCGCGGAAGTATGGTTATCATCATCCCATTTTCCCGCTGATCAACCTGACGATCGCGGATGTTTTGTCATTAAAACGAAATGTGATTGTTCTTCAAGTGCATGATTATAGATTGTTCTTATTACTATGTCTGGTTCACCACCTGAAAAGGTAATCTTGTTTTTGTCATATTTTTGAAAGTTTAATATATATTTATACTTTGTTGAATAAAAATTGTTTTTTGTTAAAATTTTCGTACTTGATGTGTCATAATAGTTGAACATTGGTCATGTTACTTTTATTGAAACCCTTAAAACTTAAAAATTAATGTTTCCACTGTATGTGACCGCTTAATAGAAAATTAATTAAAACATAGACCTTTAGTCTATGTCAAATACTTACAACTTGTGGTCAAGCATTGTCCATTGTATTGCATTTCGTAGGCCTTGAATTTAGGTCAGAGCTGAAGGGCCTTAAATCATCAGAAATGTAATGGCTGTTATTCAGAGTGGCGGGTATCAATACAAGAGGTGATCGAGACATGTATCCAGTGGAACCACATACCATCCCAATTATTTTAATTCATACATCCCAATTATTTTAATTAAAATTAAGGAGTTAAAAGTTCCATTTTTAATCGACACAGGTTCTTCAATTTCAATAATTAATAGACAGTATTTTCAAAAAATAAAATTCCCACTTACCCCAAAATACTTATCAAGAAGAGTCCAAATCTCAACTGTTAATTCAAGTGTTCAATTCCATGCTTGTGTACAATTTTCTTTTAAAATAGGTCCACATTTTTTAAATCATCAATTCTATGTTATTGATTTACATACAGATTCAATATTCTAATCAATCCTGCAGAAAATTGTTGCAGTGTTAAAGATACTATTATTCCTTTCCATGTAAACAAAAATACAAACATTGAACATTTATACGACATACAGGAAACACGAATGCCTTTTCATACCAACAATGAAATATATAGTTCAGATTATAATTTTCCCTGTGCTAAAGAAGAAATCCATTCCGTTGTGCCATCCGAAGACATTATTGCTTTAAGAAAAGATGAATTCAATATACAAGACTTTCAGTTACAACATTTAACACAAGATGAAAAACGTAAATTAGAGGAATTACTCAAACAAAATTAGTCTTTTCAAAATCTCTTAAAGCAATTGGGCATACTGATTTAATAATTCCTGAAATAAAATTTACAAGTTCATATCCAATACGCACTTTGCCATTTCCTATACCCCAAGCTCTTCAAAAAGAGGCCAAAGCACAAATCCACGAACTATTAGATGCAGGAATTATCGAAAAACATCTCTCCAGCTGGGCATGTCCCATGCTGCTTGTAAAGAAGAAATCAGGCAATACAAATACCCCAAAATACCGCCTTGCACTTGATTTAAGATTATTTTATTCTATTATTGAACATGCTACGTATCCACTTCCCAAAATAAGTAATTTAATTAATCAATTGTCACAATATACATTTTTTACTTCATTGGATATGTCAAGTGCTTATCATCAAATCAGTTTACCAGAACAATATCAAGACAAATTAAGTTTTATTACTCCATGGGCTACTTATAGATATCAACGGATGGTATTTGGTCTTAAGACAGCCAGTAGCACATTTCAAGCCTTTAATGATGCAATTATTGAAGAATGTAATATTGATGGAATTTTTGCTTATCAGGATGATCTGATAATAGCAAGCAACTTATTCCAAGAAACTTATTCTAAACTTCAAACATTATTCAAAATTTTGGAAAAACATAACATTACCTTATTTGCTGCTAAATTCTCCTTCCATCAAAGGAAAATTAATTATCTTGGTTTCAAAATTGCAGATAATAAAATATTTCCCATTCAATCTAATATTATAAAAATTACCTTTTTTCCTAAACCTACCAGTAAACGACAATTAAAACGATTAATTGGAATAGCTGGATTTTATCATCATTTAATTCCACACTATGCTGATATCTCTAGCCCATTAATTGCTCTTACTTCGCCTAAGGTGCCATTTAAGTGGGCCCCTGTTCATGACCAGGCTTTCAAAAATCTACAAGACATATTTCTATCCAAACCCTTTATTAAACAACCTCAATTTGACAAGTTATTTTATTTGAATACAGATGCTTTTCAGCAATACTTATGCAAGACCACGGGGGAACTCTCTTACCTGTATCCTATTTTAGTAAAACTCTAAAAAATTCAGAAACTAAATATTCTGCGCTGAAACGTGAATTGATGGCAATTGTGTATGGTGTACAGGCATTTCATTATTATCTTTATGCACGGAAATTCATCATTTTATCCGACAGTAGTCCACTCAAATTTTATTCTAAATTATCATCTCCTTCAGATATTACAACGAGATGGTTAATGAAGTTGAGCGAGTATTCATATAATTTTCAACACTTACGTGGTAAACAAAATGTCTTAGCAGATCTTCTGTCACAAACTGTCCTATCCAAGCAAAACATCTCAGATCTAAGTAATGATCCACAGATTATAGAATCTAATGAAGTATTGCCTATAATTACTCATCAGGAAAACGATGAGGCCATAAATTGTATTGAGTCCCAACACATACATAATATTCATCCGCAATCAGAAAAAGAAGATCCTTTACTTGAGATTTCTATCACGACAATTTTAAAAGAACAAAATATAGACTCAAAAATATCACAAATATATAAAAACATTCTACATAAGAAAAATAAACAACATAATGAAATTTATATTATTGATCCTGCCACAAACTTATTGATGTACATTAAAGATTATGATAGTGACAAAACAGTGTACACTAGAATTCTTCTGCCAAAATCTCTACATACAAAAGCTCTCAGAATTGCTCATCTAGGCCATTGTGGCATAAAAAGAACTTTACAAAACTTAAAATTAAGATACTTTTGGTACGGCATGACTGCCGATACCATAAATTACGTCAAATCTTGTCATCTTTGCAATTTACTCAAACATCACAATATTCCTCAGACGCCATATCAAAATAACCCAATTCCAATTCACCCAGGAGATTTTGTGGGACCATTTCAGAATGGATATCACATTTTAACAATCGACCACTTCTCAAGACATTTAGCAATGTACCCCTTAAAAATTATATCTGCAGAAAATGTTGTTCAGGCTTTATTTAAGTACATTACTGTACATGGAAAACCGTCACTAATTATGACAGAACTTGGTCGTCAACTCACTTCCCACATTTTCCAGATGTTTACTGAAAAATTTAGTATTCGGCTTACTCATTCTAGCATTGCTCATCCACAATGCAACTCTTTGAGTGAAAGAATCAACACAGCTATTAAATCGACCATCTCTGCCCTTATTGCAGAAGGATATGATTTTCATAATAGCATTTTCATTCATCAAATGCTTTACAACTCGTCAACTCATTCTACTACCAAGTATTCACCCTACTTCATACATTTTGGGCGTCATTTATCTAATCTATATGATACATATATCATTACTCATGAAGACCTAATCCTTAATGCTAATTGCACATATTTACAGTTGTCACAAGATTTGAATGAAATATATAAAAAAGTTCATCAAAACTTACTGAATGCACAACTTCTACAAAATCAACATCAGCAAAAACAAAAGTTACGTAGAATTTATTTGAATGATATTGTATGCTTAAAAAGTCATAATACCATGAAAAAATCCTACACTGGTCCATTCAAGATTGTAAAAATAATATTGCCTGTAGTAGTTTAAATTCAAAGAGAAGATGAAATAAATGCACCACAACTTACCGTTCATATAGACAGATTATGGATTTCACCACCTCGTCGAACTTACCTTGTATCAGAAACTGCACAAGCTGATACCAATCAACAGCAAAATAATTCAAACATTTCATCATCTTGCATTTATCAAAAAGAATGTGAATCTCAAAGTGTTCACACGAACAGTGGTAATGCAAAATTCTCCATCTCTGACTCATGCAATATGGAGAATAATCAAGAACTTTTTAAGTACTCTTCAAATTCTCAAATTCCAGCTCAAAACAATAACTCATCTAATGACATTTCTTCATCAAATAATAGTTCTGATACCGAGCTGGACATTCCTGAACTGTCTCAATATAATCCTCTTGATAGCAGGCAAATAAACAATTCTAGGAATAATTCCTCGAAACGTTGTAAACAAACTATTCCTACATTATCTGGCCCATTTGTAAATTGATTATTACCCAAAGAAAAGCACGTAAAATTGTTTATGTTTTAGAACTTACCAATTATAAATTGTATATTTTATAAATAATCATTTTTTTTTAGTATTCTTTTGCAGATGCTGCTGATACCTGATGCAAAGCATAGTGACAGTTCCATAAAATTTAAAGTAGTCATATTGTATTTTTTTTCTTTCCCTTATTTTTCTGTGTTTTGTATAACTTTTGTTAATAAATGTAGTAGGTCCTAATAAATTCTTAATTATTTAACTTTTAAGCATTTGGACTTGTGAGACTTGATCACCCTCACATCGTCCATATGCATATTTACTACTATTACTATTTCATAACATTATGCTAAATATATATATATATATACACTAAGCGACAAAAAAAAAGCCGCACTTGAATATTTTCCTTTTTGCCTTCTACAACCACCAATTTTATCGTTTAAAAAGCAAATTTTCGATCAGATTGTATTATGTTGTCCTCCACCTACACTTTAGCATTGAGTCCAGTGTTAAAAACCAGATGCAATTGTCAGAAAAACTGTAATTTTGGAAATTATTTCAAAAATGGTAAGAATAAGGCAGTTACCGATGCCACAAAAAGTATTAATTTTTGAATGAAAATCAAAAAATATTTTAATACGTGAGATGACAAAATAATTAAATGTTAACAAAATATTAGTAAAATGGTTTTTAGCAAAATATAAAATATTTTAGCTGTTTAAAATGGAAGTTTGGTTTTATACAGCTATGTTGCTCATTCAAGCAATATAACCGCAAGTTAAAAAGCGAATGTTTAAAAAATTTATTTGTATCATGTTCAGAACTTAAAAAATATTTGAAAAAGGTGTGTAGTAAATTACTTTCTTCAAAAACAATGCGGCAACAATTAAACAAAGCAGGTGAAAGAACAGAATATCTGCGAAAAAAGCCATTATTAAGGAAAAGAATTAGAAAAAAATTACTTTAGTTGACCAAAATTTTAAAAACATTATCAGTTAATTATTAGGCTGAGCTGGTTTTCTATGATGAATCAAGTTTTCTTTATTTCAAGCAGCTGAAAAAAGCTAGAATGAGGACGAAAATGTGACCGACTTAATGAAAATCGCACTCTTAAAACAGTGACATTTTTTCCGTACATTATGGTACGGAGGTGCACAATTTTTCAAGGAATCGAGCAAATTTCCATGCTCAAGGGATCAATTAACTCAAAATAAAACACGGTGATTATAAAAGTGGCGAGTGGCCGACTAATTTGGAGGTATTTCGGACTTTCCTTTCCTTCAAGCAGCATTTATGATGTTAATGCACCTTGCTGTACGGCGTCTGTGGTACGTCAATTTGAATCAAATTATTAAATTTACCTATCCATTACCACGAGCACCTATAATTCTGTAAGTAATAATATAATATTCACTCTAAGTTAAATCCCACAAAGAATATCGTAGAATTTCTTCTTTATTAGACTTGAAAACAGTCCTAATCTCAATTCGCTCGAAAATGTTTAGTTATAAAAAGGCTTGGGAAGAGAAAGGAGGATTCAAAATTTGCAGCCTATAACTTTGCAAGAACTAAAAAAGTTATTTACAATATTTAGCACAGTGAAATTTTTTAGATTTATATCAAAAACCGGTATAATTCTATGCCACTCTGCATTACAGCAGTAATTCCATATAAAGATGGAATTAACCCAATCCAAAATACATATTTTTATTAAAAAATTCCTTAGATCTAACAAATAGATAGTTTTATTTCATATATTAAAATATAAATTGTTTATTTCGTATAATAAATCATAATAGAATATGGTTTAAACCATAATAGGTTATGGTTATTGCATTATGTTAAAAAAAAAATCATGTAGATTTTTAAAACATACTTCGTAGAGTGTAATAAAGCGAATTATTAAATCGAAAATGTACATAGGTATCATTTTAGCCCTTTGGTGTTATGCAAACATGACAGTTTTATTTGTTTCAAACATTAATTTTAAAGTTATTACAAATAAAAAAGGTATAGTCATCTTTTCTGCAGTGCGGCTTTTTTTTTGTCGCTTAGTGTATATATATATATAAAATAAAGTACAATAAAACTTTTAACTATTTATACATGTATCTGTGCATTTGTTCAATATTGTTTTAAGCATCATTTAGTTAATACAGATGGTCACTTGAAAATAACATTATCATAAAATAAAATTCAGCTTTATATGTAATTATACATAAGTGACATAATATTGCCAGCGCTGGTCAATAAAAAAAATAAATAAATAAAATTGTGTGTATGCTATACTATAATACATGAGGTATTAAAAAATATTATTTATAAACCTTGTTATTCAATATATTGTATCAAATTGTGTGTTAATATACATGATTACATATAGGTATCTCAGTATTATATTAGGTGGTTAAGTGTCTGGTTATATGTATAACAGTATTTATATATATTGTGGTATATTTATGTGTGTGGCAACACTGATATTATGTATTACCAAGTGGCAACTCTCATATATTGCTGATATTCCATATTCTCTTTATTATTCATATCTTATTCTCTTATATCGCGATGTTGCTGCTTATGCTCCAATTTTAGTTAAATAAAGCTTCTAATTGAGCACCTATTTATTGTAATGTAATATTTATTACAATTTATTTAACTAAAATTCAAATCGAAAAACGCATTTACTGACAAGATGGAACGACTGTTGCGACCTGAAAGATTTGATGTCGAACCCACTTGTACGGGTGCTGAGTCGAAGTGGAAGCATTGGAAAAGAACTTTTTCGAACTCTTTATCTCAAGTAACTGACATTACAGACGATCATAAGCTACAAGCGTTATGCAATTATGTTTCCGCAAATGTTTTTCAATACATAAGTGACTGTGAAAAGTATGACGACGCTATCGAAATATTGGATTCTTTGTACATTACAAAGAGAAACGAAATCTTTGCCAGACACTGCTTGGCGTCAAGAACACAACAGTCAAGCGAATCTGTAGATGAATATCTGCAGATACTAAAACAAATGAGCAAGGAGTGCGATTTCAAGGCCGTTACAGCCGAACAGTACAGAAACGAGTATGTTAGGGATGCCTTCATTCGGGGCTTAAAGAGTTCACGCATTCGGGAACGTCTTTTAGAAAATACGATTATCACTCTAGAAAAGGCTTACGATCAGGCTAGAGCTCTAGAACTAGCCGAACATCACTCTGCTTCATATTCAAGCATAACTTATTCAACACCTGTGGCGGCTACTGAAGAGCCAAAAAGTCACATTGAAGAAGTTCAGTCTGCAGCGGTTACTCAGGTTCGATCTGGGAAATGTTTCTTTTGCGGGTATGATCGCCATTTACGAAGTGTCTGCCCTGCTAAAGAGGCACTATGCCGTGGATGCGGTAAAAAGGGGCACTATCAAAGAGTATGCAAGTCAAAATCTTTGCGCAACACTACAAATTCGACTGCAGCAACCTACAACTTAGCATCGGTATCTGCAGTTCCTAATGGTCTCCAAAGGTCACTAACTAAAGCCCTGATTAATGGTATCGAACTAAATGCTTTGATTGATACTGGCAGCTCTCTCAGTTTCATAAATCAGCGTTTTGTGGAAAAGTGTCGAATTAAAACTAAACCATACTTCGGCAGAATAACAATGGCTAATTCCTCCCTGAGTTCGGACATTACAGGTTGTTGTACAGTAACTGTAAAATTACAAAAACATTTATATAGAAATGCTGAAGTTTTGATCATGAAAAATCTTTGTGCAGATTTACTAATCGGTCACGACTTACTAAAAGACCATTCTTCAGTTCGGCCTTTGCTAACGAAGGGCCCTTTTCCCCTTACAAAAGATGCTGCTAAAGCATTTAATTCTCTAAAATCTGATATAGCTGATGCTTCCTTAGCTGCTATTGAAGACAATATTCCTTTTAGAGTGGAGACTGATGCGTCAGAATTCGCCATCGGGGCCACCCTAAGTCAGGCTGAACGTCCTATAGCATTCTTCTCTAGAACATTGAATGCATCTGAACGAAGGCACTCCTCTATTGAAAAAGAAGCCTATGCTATTGTAGAGTCTCTACGAAACTGGAGGCACTACTTGATTGGCCGTCACTTTGAGGTCTTTACAGATCAAAGATCAGTTGCATTCATGTTCGATCAATGCCATAGTAGTAAGATTAAAAATGAAAAAATTATGAGATGGAGATTGGAACTTGCTTGTTTCAAATTTGACATAATATACCGTCCGGGGAAAAGAAATGCAACAGCCGATACATTATCTAGAATAACTGCAGCTATAAGCCCACAAGTGAATTTAAAGGAGCTGCATGACGCCTTGTGTCATCCCGGAATTACACGAATGTACCATTGGGTTAGGTCTAAAAACTTACCTTTCTCTCTTGACGACATCAAAAGGGTCATAAACTCGTGTTATTGCTGTAATGAAGTAAAGCCACGTTTCTGTAAAAATGAAGGAAAATTAATTAAAGCAACTGCTCCATTTGAAAGATTGAACCTAGATTTCAAAGGCCCTTTACCCTCAGTTTCTAGAAATCGTTTTCTTCTTACTATCGTGGATGAGTTTTCGAGATTCCCTTTTGCAATTCCTTGTTCTGATATGTCAGCTGCTACTATAATTACTAACTTACAGAATATTTTTTCTATTTTTGGAATTCCCGCATACATACACTCTGACAGAGGACCCTCATTTATGTCTAGAGAATTGAAATCCTTCCTAACATCTCTTGGAATTGCAACAAGCCGGACTACCGCGTACAATCCTTCGGGTAATGGCCAGGTAGAAAGATATAATGCAATAATATGGAAATCCATACAATTGGCATTACACTCTAAGAAAATGAAAATCGAACGTTGGGAAGAGGTAATTCAACCAGCCCTACACTCGATCCGCTCTCTCCTATGTACTGCTACCAATGTTACACCGCATGAGCGTATGTTCACCCACCCTAGAAGATCCCACAACGGAAGCTCATTACCTACCTGGCTATCTCATCCTGGACCCGTACTGATGAGAAACCATGTCCGAACTAATAAGTATGAGCCTATTGTTCAAGAAGTCGAACTCATTGAAGCAAACCCAGATTATGCTCATGTTAGATTACCTGATGGACGGGAAACCAGTGTTTCTATACGACACCTAGCTCCTAGAGGTGAAATCTCTACACCTACTATAGATAAAACAGACGTTGATGACAATCAGTTGCACCCACCTTCCTCGTTTCACCAGAATTCTGAGTTGGTCGATAGGTCTCTAGAACCCGCATCTCCTGAGAATAGTGCTTCACCAAGACCTAGCAATCCAGAACTTCTCCTGGAGAGTCCCAGAAAATATGCTGAGGATAATTTGCCTGATGGTCCATCCTTACGTCCTAAAAGACAGAGGCGCCAACCAACCTATTTGATGGATTATATAACAGACTGAACTAGTTTTGGGGAGGGGTGATTGTGGTATATTTATGTGTGTGGCAACACTGATATTATGTATTACCAAGTGGCAACTCTCATATATTGCTGATATTCCATATTCTCTTTATTATTCATATCTTATTCTCTTATATCGCGATGTTGCTGCTTATGCTCCAATTTTAGTTAAATAAAGCTTCTAATTGAGCACCTATTTATTGTAATGTAATATTTATTACATATATATATATTTTTTTTTTCTCAAGGATCCTTGAGCTTTATATTTTACTTATTTTGTAGTTATATTTGGGTAGATTGCATTCTTATGTTAAGTATTTGTTTATATAAATAGACAATAAGACTTCTTCACACACCATAAATTTTAAGCCAGCACAACCGGTTTTGAAAGGACGTAGCCTTCCTTCATCAGGTGAAAAAAAAACGTGCTACTGCCTTGGAGGCAAAAGCAAAACTGAAAGCAGGGTAAAATCCAGAGGGGGAGGAGCAACACAACCAACCATTAGGAAGCATCATGCAGGACCAATCAGAGAGGAACACACATGCACACACAAAAACAAAAGGAGGAAAGGAATAAACAATTAATTTTATTTTATTTTTTATTTATTTATTTTTATTATTTATTTATTTATTAATTTTTTTAATTAATATTATACTAATATGTAAATTTAATAAAATTAATTAATTTATTATTATATTTTATTATTATTATTATTATTTATTTAGAATAATTTAATTATAACTAATATTATGTTATAAACATAATGAAGGAAATTATTTAATTGAATTAAACAAATTTTTCCAGGCTGTAGACAGCAAAGTGGAATCAGATTTTTCATTGACAATTTTATCACGATTAAGGTAAATAGCTAAATTTTCCAAAAAATCCAGTTCAGAAATGCGTTTGGCATGAAAGATAATTTTGGCACTCTTAAAATTAAAACTATGATCAAATTCCCAACTGTGCTACGCAATAGAAGATTTAGAAATTTCTTGATTAACAACATACCGAGAATGTTCACGTAAACGGCATTCAAGATTTCTTTTTGTTTGACCAATATAAGATAAATCACAATTATTACAAGGGACATTATAGATACCCCACTTATGAAGCTCGGTAACAAGGGATTTAGTTGAAGGGAATTGGAATTTATTGACAGGTTTAAAAATAACGTGAAAATTGAAACGCTTCAAAACTTAGGCTAATTTAAAACATAAGGGGGGATAAAAAGGCAATACAACAAGATTATCAGGTTTAATTTTATAATCAATGGAAAGAGTAGAATGATAAGTTGGCCTACTGAACTTTTTGATAGCTTTATCAATTATAGAGGGTCTAAAACCTCTTTTAATAGCTACAGACTTTAAATAATTCAGTTCTTCTTTAAGAGAAGAAGTATCAGAACAAATTTTAAGGGCACGATACATGTAAGTGTAAAAGGTGCCAATTTTTTGTTTAGCTGGATTATTAGAGAGTTCAAAAAGTTCAGTAGGCCAACTTATAATTCTACTCTTTCCATTGATGATAAAATTAAACCTGATAATCTTGTTGTCTTGCCTTTTTATCCCCCCTTACGTTTTAAATTAGCCAAAGTTTTGAAGCGTTTCAATTTTCCCGTTATTTTTAAACCTGTCAATAAATTCCAATTCCCTTCAACTAAATCCCTTGTTCCTGAGCTTCATAAGTGGGGTATCTATAATGTCCCTTGTAATAATTGTGATTCATCTTATATTGGTCAAACAAAAAGCAATCTTGAATGCTGTTTACGTGAACATTCTCGGTATGTTGTTAATCAAGAAATTTCTAAATCTTCTATTGCGAAGCACAGTTGGGAATTTGATCATAGTTTTAATTTTAAGAGTGCCAAAATTATCTTTCATGCCAAATGCATTTCCGAACTGGATTTTTTGGAAAATTTAGCTATTTACCTTAATCGTGATAAAATTGTCAATGAAAAATCTGATTCCACTTTGCTGTCTACAGCCTGGAAAAATTTGTTTAATTCAATTAAATAATTTCCTTCATTATGTTTATAACATAATATTAGTTATAATTAAATTATTCTAAATAAATAAATTTAAAAAAATAATAATAATAATAAATTAATTTTATTAAATTTACGTATTAGTATAATATTAATTAAAAAAATTAATAATTAAATAAATAAATAATATAAATAAATAAACAATTAATTGTTTATTCCTTCCCTCCCTCCTTTTGTTTTTGTGTGTGCATGTGTGTTCCTCTCTGATTGGTCCTGCATGATGCTTCCTAATGGTTGTTTGTGTTGCTCCTCGCCCTCTGGATTTTGCCCTGCTTTCAGTTTTGCTTTTGCCTCCAAGGCAGTATGTCTATTTATCGTTTGTACGCCAGTTTTGATTTAGTTTTTGTATTTGTTTATATATTTACTCATATCATATGTATTAATTAGTTATTACTATACGTCTTATGTAACCAACTATGCCAACTATTTTATAGAATATTGTACTCTATATACGTATATGGTACAGTAGGTGGTTATCTATAGATATTTCTGATTTATGTACTCTTATATTGTATTATTTCTTATATATTCTTCAAATGTAACTGTGCTACTTCAAATATTTTCTTTCATGTTGGTAAATAGTATTGATGCATATTACAAATCATTGGGTGCATCCGACCTCTGTGTCATCCCATTATCTTCCTCCAGACAAATTTATTAATCTTTATTTTATTTTATTTTTTTTAAAAAGGGGGAAGAACTAGGCCAAAATTAATATATATATTTTTTTTTTTTTTTTTTTAACATTTTGCGGGTGTATGTCATGCGAAATTAGATATTTCATCTGACATCTTTCTTTAATAAATAAATTTACATCTAATAAGAAACCAAATTTTCTATTTAAAAAAAAAAGGAAAATAATAATAATAAATAAGAAAAGGGTGAGGAAAACTGAAATATATATAAGAAGAAAAATATTTAATTTTTTTCTTTCTTTCAGCATAATACTTTGTTTTTATGAAATAATTATAGTATAAAAACATAATTTAATTAATAACCATTTTGTTCTCATTTTAAAACATTAATCCCTTTTCAGAAAATAAATTTCCGTTTTCAGACTAGTTGACTAGATGTGGTGGTCCCAAGAATGTATAAACAGGCATTAAAATCTGCACAGTCTGAAGAGTGGCATGAGGCTATGTTGGAAGAATTGGAATGTATGGCTACCAGAGGAGTCTGGTATCTTGTGAAGCTCCCTGTGAATAAAACTGCGTTAGGAAATTGCTGGGTTTACACAGTAAAGCGTGACGAGTCTGGTACCATTGTTAGGTATAAGGCTAGATTAGTTGCACAAGGTTTCAACCAGGTCCAGGGTGAATCCTATGATGAGACTTTTTCACCGGTCATAAATTTTTCTGTAGTCAGGTTTTTCTTTTCTCTCTTGGTCTCATACTGCGTTTGGTTTAACGTACAATGCAATGTCAAATGTGCCTATCTGTATGCTCCTTTAAAGGATGAGATTTACATGAGGCAACCAGTTGGCTTTACTGAAAAAGGTAAAGAAGCAGTGGCGAATTTAAGGGGGGGGCTAGGGTGCTGAAGCCCTCCACCCCAAAACACTGACATTCACAATTGAGTATTGCAATTGTAAATTTTTTATTGGACTGGAATAACTCTTTGAAAAATTTTAGCCCCCCCCCCCCCAAAAAAAAAAGTCAAGTTCTGGACCCGCCACTGTAAAGAAGATTGGGTGTGCAAGTTAGATAGAGCATTGTACGGATTACATCAGTCAGACAGATTATGGTTTTATGAATTATATAAAGTATTGTTGGAACTTGGTTTTAATAAATTTGAAAATTGTAACTGTGCATATTCGTATTATGATTTCTTTGTTTTATTGGTTTATGTAGATGATATCATTGTTTTTGCTAGGACAAAATCCCAAGCTAAAGATATTTTAAATCTTTTAAAGTCTAAGTTTGACTTAAAAATTTTGGGTGTCACTCGTAAGCTGTTAAGTGTGGAGTTTGAGTATACAGATACAGGGGTTTTGATCCATCAAAGTCAATATATTGATGAAGTCAGTAAAAGGTTTCAAAATCATCGGGTACCTATCTCCTCCTTACCTATTGTTAAAGGAATACAGTTTTCAAAAAGTGATTGTCCTGTTATTCAAGCAGACATTGATGAAGCATCTCTTTTGCCTTATAGAAATCTGTTGGGTTGTATTTCTTTTATTGCAAATCGTACATTGCTTATGCCACTAACTTTTTCTCACAGTTCCAACAGAATCCAGGTATTAAACATTGGCAAGGTTTACTTAAGCTCCTAGGATATATAAAATTTTCCAGTCAATATAAACTCTATCTTAAATGTACACAAATTAAACTAATTTCATATTCTGACGCTGACTTCGCCGCTAACAGAGATGATTACATTTCTATGGGAGGTCAGTTGGTTCTTATGGATTGTGCTGCTGTTTCCTAGCGCACTAATAAACAAAAGGGAATTACAATTTTCACTATGGAATCAGAATTTATGTCTATGTGTGATTGTGTTCGTGAGCAGGACTGGTTTTATAATATCTTATGTGAATGTTCTGGCTTAAGGATTATAGATAATAATTTTGATATACCTACTTTATATGCTGATAATCAGGCTGCCATATGTTTTACTAAGTCCAGGATAGAAAACTTTCACACACGTCATGTTAACATAAAACTTTTCTTTATAAGGGACTGGTTTGATGAGGGTAAATTTACTATTGTATATATTTCTTCTAAATTAAATCTTGCCGACCCGTTTACCAAGCCATTGACAAAAAATGATCTATTAAAATTTATAAAAGTAATCTTTCTTTAAAATTCTAATGTTTGAATTGGTTTCTTCACTTTGCAGATGTTTTTCATAATTTATTTTCTTCATGGTATGAATGAGTAAATTCGCAAGGCACCTTGTGTACATGTATTTGTATATATACATTTTCATCATATTTCTTCTTGTATAGGAATTTTATTGTATTATCTATATTGTATATACTGTAAATATTTCATATCATTTTATTTTTTTTAGTATATCTGCAAGGTGGGGGATTGTGTTTGATCACATAGAATCTGGATAATATATAAATTGTTAATGGCATTCTCCACTTTATCACATACAATTGTCTTTTGTTTAGTGATAAAGTTTTCTTTTCATAAACTTTTGAAATTTCATGATGGTGTTTGGTGTATGGCTAACTCTTGTGGCTGCTATTTTTTTTTTTTTTTTTATGCTGTGGTGAGGGCATTGATAACTATCAATGTCCTCACATATAAAAATTTGTTAATTTCTTATATGACGCAAGCGCAAAAACAAACGAACGCTACGACACTCAGCGGAAACGGAAAAACGAACGAAACTGCGACACTTATATATACAGGAATTTTAAGATCAAACAAACCGCTGAAAGCCGACACTTAATATCTCAGGAAATATAGGAGGTTATGTTCTGATATTTTCAAAATAGACTTTCACCTTCTGTCTGATCCTACCCTGAAATCTCTACATTTCTGCGTGCAATATATTTCGAGATATGAATTGGCTCATTTAAGTTATAAATGGACGGACTAATGTGTAAGAATTTTTTCTCGAATATGGCTCGAGCGAATTTAGTTTAATTTATATATGATATTAATCGCTTTTATCTGATGTGCCTGACATCTCCCTTTTCCCTAGGAAAACTCTTGTTTTTTTTATAACTCAGTTTAAAAATCGAACTATTTTTTACTCCGAAAATACCGTGATGCGGCAGTTTCGCGGACGAATTTCTTCTCTTCCATCTGAAATACTGAATATCAAATAATCGTTTTGGCTCCATCTATCGGAAAGCGTCAAAAATAAACAAAAAAAAAAAAAAAAAAAAAAAAAAAAAAAAAAAATTTTCTTTTTTTAATATATATATTAAATGAGTTATTTATTTAGGTACTTGTATTTTATATGACATTTGTTTATCAAAAATATTCTTTGTATTTACATTGTTTTCATGTTGATACGTTGTTAACTTTCAAAATTGGTTCTATTTTAAAAGGTGATTGCAACAACAAAAAATTTTTCCTTTATTTTCATAAAAATGACAAATAATATGATAATCATATGCAAATATTTGTAATTTTTTCAAAATTAGGTGATAAATCACTTAAACTACAGATTGAAAAAATTCTTAAAACAGAATTTGAAAATAATTAATTTGCTCATTAAGTTTCTAGTATATATAATATATAAATTACAAAATGTTAAGCTATAATAAAATTTTGAATAGATTAAGATTTTTTTAAATTAAATTCATAACAAACTATACTACTTAAATATTTACCAGTATAAAATTTTCACCTTTTAAAGATTTTTCTATTATTATTTATTTTTCTCTTTTAAATCAAATCTATACCTAAAAAATTTTAATAAGAAATAAATATAAATAAGAAATTTTTGTCATTTTTAAAATGTACTATATTATGCCTTTGTAATGTTGCATGTGTCCATCTTTTTTATCACTTTTTATAAAATTTTAAAATTTTATTTAGTTTGTTATTTTGTTCGAGTATGACCTATAAAACAACACTTTTAATACAGTGTTATAACTCATTACCATGCTCCTTTAATTTTACGTTTTGATCATTAACCCCTAAAAAGTAATGATATCAATACAAAAAACCCTTAACGGGTTAAAAGTTTGTGACGCAGCACTGTACTTTATGGCTATAAGAATTAGAAATACGGGTCTTAAAAATAATGATATCAAATTTTCAGTGACGCTTTGATATTAATTAAATTATACATAGATTTTCTTATTTGAATTTGCTTTTTCCTTTTATTTATATTTACAGTGTAAACGTTATTTTCAACATAAAATAATATATAGCATTTACTCATTGATACCTTTCCATTCACATCTCTTATACTATGAAAGCATGTGTTTTAAAAGAAATTATATGAAATTCCAGTAACACAGTGGTGTTACATTAAGTGATTTGTTTTTAAATTTCTCTGCAATTATTTTGTTTTGCATATTAAAGTATATGTGCACATTGAAATATTGCTTTTAATTTTCAAATACGCTGTCAAATATATCACTTTCATTAAGCTTATATTATGTACTGAAATATATTTATTTCAATGAATTATTCTATCTTTTGTGTCACGCCATCCAAAACTGAAAAAAATTTTACAGTTTTTTTCTTTGCATCACGATATCTATTTGCATGCATTTTCAATTTATTTGGATGAAATGACACAAAGTAAACATTTCCATATATTTTACTTACAGTTTTGGATGGCGTGACGCAAAAGATAGAATAATTCATTGAAATAAATATATTTCAGTACATAATATAAGCTTAATGAAAGTGATATATTTGACAGCGTATTTGAAAATTAAAAGCAATATTTCAATGTGCACATATACTTTAATATGCAAAACAAAATAATTGCAGAGAAATTTAAAAACAAATCACTTAATGTAACACCACTGCGTTACTGGAATTTCATATAATTTCTTTTAAAACACATGCTTTCATAGTATAAGAGATGTGAATGGAAAGGTATCAATGAGTAAATGCTATATATTATTTTATGTTGAAAATAACGTTTACACTGTAAATATAAATAAAAGGAAAAAGCAAATTCAAATAAGAAAATCTATGTATAATTTAATTAATATCAAAGTGTCACTGAAAATTTGATATCATTATTTTTAAGACCCGTATTTCTAATTCTTATAGCCATAAAGTACAGTGCTGCGTCACAAACTTTTAACCCGTTAAGGGTTTTTTGTATTGATATAAATACATTTATTTTTTTGGAAAAAGATTTAACTTACCTTTTCTTTTGAAATTAATGGATATTTATTTATTTTCCTATAGTTAAAGTTCATTTTGCCTGCTTAAAATACTTTGCGTGCCATGCATCGATGTTTGTTTACATTTATATCGTTGCCACTTTTGGCCTGCATAACTTTTCTAATTTTGCTGTTGCCACTCCTGGATAAATAATTATTATAAATTATGTTTTGGCTTTGGCCATTGAGTGGCGCTATCGATGTTTGCTGATATGCAGATTTATTGACTTTGGGTCATATAAAAGATCGCGGCGAATTGAATTACTTCGCATTTGAGCTTTTAAGCACTTGTCATTTGGCAGTTGACAGCTTTATCAGCTCCAGTATGGCTGTATAGTTTGAGCTTTGATAGCTGCCATTAATTTAGTTTTTTTTTTTTTTTTTTTTTTTTTCAGCTTCAATGATGTTAAGTTTTTATAGTTGACATGAGTTTAATCTCATTAATTGTTTTCTTCATCTTGCGATGTTGAGACTGTGAAAGAATTTTATAATCGATGTTAGTTTTTATATTGTTAAGTTTAAAAGTTTCAATGATGTCGTTAATTGTTTACAGCTTTTAGCACTGGAATATGTTAAGTTTAAATTAAATGAGTTAAATTTTTATACAGTTAAAATATGTATACAGTTTAAATAGTGGCATGTTCATACCCATACTAGTGCAGTTTGTTATGATGGACTTCAAGTTATTGTGATTGCTTTCTGCAAATCTTCGTTTGATTTTCTCGCTGGTCAACACAGCAACCATGGGATGTAGTGTTTGCATTTTCCCTTTTCCTCGTTGGTCAATGTGGCGACCGCAATACATCATACCTATATTAATATGTTTTGATTGTGTCATCTATAATATTTTAATGTTACTACTAGAAGTTTTGTGTATATCAAGAAAGATCTATCTCTACAGTTTTTACAGGATTATTTGTTAAAGCTCCATCAAATGTGTCTATTTGTTCTGCACCTAAAAAGGTAATTTGAATCTTGTCATTATTATAAAAATGTTTACTGCTATCTATATATATATTTCTTCTATGAATAAAATCTGTTTGTTAATGTTAAATTTTTGTTTTTACTGAATTATTACATACTTTCAGTTACACTAGTCAAATCATCTTTACTGAAATCCTCAGTGCCGGCTCGAGCAAATTCGCTGCCCTAGGCGAGAATTTTAAATGGCACCTCTTTAAAACGCCACCCCTTTTTCATTTTCTTAAAAATGATATATGTTATTCAAATTCACTATGGAATGTTCCCTATTTTAAATAGCATTATCAGGTCCTGTTATAAATGGTTTGTGTACAAGGACCCCCCTCCCCCCCCCCCCAAAAAAAAAAAAAAAATAAATAAATAAAAATAAAAATGCCAGTGTATTTTAGGAGAGACACTTTTATAAATCACATTTAAATAACTTACTACTGCAAAAATCATAAAGATATTGACATTTATTGTTAATTCACTAAAAAATATTTTGTATAAAATAAAAAATGATTAACGTTCAAATTTACAGGGCTGCATTTCGTTTGTTTTAACCATTTTCAACACTTTCCAACAATGTTTAGGGGTGATTATGTGTACTATATGTTTGGCAGGAAGAAGATTTATAATTAATCCATAACTATGATATGACGAGGCTTCTACATTTTAACACATAGAATTTAATAAATGATCAAGACAATTACAGCTGACATATACATGTTACATAAACGATTACATATTGAAGACTGATCTGTTTTAGCATTAAGAAAAGTAAAAGGGAATTAATAAATCAAATACAGTTCTCAGGTACCTGTACATTTATGTTACGTCACTTACAAGAAGACCAATACATTGAATCAGGAACACAATGACGAAATACACCACAACTCTTCTCCCTTTAATTCCTCATACCATAACCATACCTGATGGGAGGTTTTCTTACTCTAATTGATTTTCTTACACCCTGTTCAGAAAAAGATAAATTAGTATTTTTAAAGTTTGAATGTTCAGGTTTTAGTTTTTTATTATTTACAGTACTGTTATGGTTTTTATCACAATCAATTTCTCTAGGCGTTGTTGACATAGATCTCCTATCGGTTGGCACTGGATCTGGCGTAATGGCAGGTCTCCCACCAGACGTAGATTCTCCATCGCATTGCAGGTGTGGACTCTTGCTATCGCGAACCATGGGAAATCAAGGGTCTTCTCCACAATTTCACCAGGACTTGTAGTTTCCTCCAGTTGTACTGTGGAACCTACACTTTTTAGTTGGTCAACATGTTTTTTCCATACACATGAACCTACTTGAATTTTATAATGCAATTTACCTATTCTGGCAATTACTATAACTATTTTCCATTTATCTTCCGATGTGTAATTGAGTACTGCAACTTTTTCATTTACTTGGAATTCTCTTATCTTTTTCTTTTTAAAAACATTTTTATGTTGTTTGTTTTCAACATAATTTTTAACATTTGGTACAAGTAAATCTGATTTTGATCTTATATTTCTTTTGAGAAATAATGATGCGAGACTCTCCCCTGTTGTAATATGAGGCATTATTCGGTATTGGAATAGAAATTCGTTTAACTTAAATTGTAGATTTCCGGGTTCTGAACTTAAAGATTTCAATCTCTTTTTTATTGTTTGGACATATCTTCTGCCTGACCATTTGTAGAGGGATGGTATGGTGCAGTTAAGATATGTTTTATACCTTTACTTTGTAGAAAATTTTTGAACTGTTCTGAAGTGAATTGTGGCCCATTATCAGACACAAGGGACACAGGATAGTCACATCTGGCAAAAAGAGAAGAAAGACAGTTTATAGTGTTCTCAGTAGTAGTACTAGGAACAATGAACACTTCTGTCCATTTACTGTGGGCATCTACCACGATTAAAAACATTTTCCCCACAATTGGACCAAAAAAGTCTACATGTATTCTGTTCCAAGGTGTTTAGACCTATGTGGTCATACCTTAGTGTAAATATTTGTACATGTTTATTTTTTAATTAAACTTTAATTAATTTGATAATTAATTAGTAAAGCTCTTTCTAAGCCTCTCTTTACATATATACATAGAAAGAGAGAGAAACCCCTAGTCAATTACAATCGAACAGAAGAGATTCTATCATCTGGAGCCAGACTTCTAAATTAATGTGAGCTATCCTTGTTCAGTTAGTTATGATTTTGCTTTGTTAGCTGTTAGCTGTAGCAGCTAAAATAAACCTTTGTGGCTTTTTGTTCGTATAGTTTTTAAAATTATAAACTAGTTAGTAGTATTAAAGTATAGCATTCCCTTCCCCACCCCCAAAAAAAAAAATATCAAGGTTCGAATTACGCACACTGCTAATTCCAAATGCAATATTGAAAGCCAAGTGTTTGTGCATGCGTGATAGTGCACAGTAGGCGACCGATTGTGGATATTTTTGGTGCAGCCACACAGTCGGAATTCACAAGGGGAAGAACTTAAACATCAGCGGAAAGAGTCAGTTGTACTATGTTTATACGCATTATGAAAATGAACAAATGATACTTAGGCCTTATATTTTCTTTCTTTCTTTTTTTTTTTTTTTTTTCAGTAAGTGGGCTTATTTACACCAGTCACAGGCGTTAATTTAAAAAAAAGAAGAAAAAAAAAACCGCTGTTTTATCGCCGCCCACAGATTCCAACGCCCTAGGTGGTCGCCTAGTTTGCCTATATGGTTGAGCCGGGCCTGGAAACCCTTAAATTTAAATATAGCTTTCACTGTTGCTTTTTCTGCTTAGATAAAATTTTTGATAGATTGACCTAATGGTCTTTATTACTTCGTTGCACGAACACGTTGCAGCACTCTCCGCAGAGGCGAACAGAAGTTCCCATAGTGATGTGAGCAGGTCTGTCTTATTTGACTAGTGGTGCATGGCCGGACGGCTTATGTCTACCCTGGTTGTAACGACTCTGTGCTCATATGGGGGTAAAAGCCCGAGCAAACAGGGTCTTTTCAAGTTTTCCTGAGCAGAGCCTGTCACGTGGCAGTAAAAGTCGGCTTACCCAAAAAGGTAAGCGAGTGCAGATTCTCCTAGTTGGCATGTCAGTGCGAATCAGCTAGTGTGGTGAACACCGTTGGGAGCACGGCATTTTGGACGGCCTTGGGTCGTCCTCAGAAGGTAAATGTGCCCTTCTGGCCGCCAAGCCGTGGCTCAGCCAGGATCGAGGGCCCGAGTCCCAATATTGACTTACATAGGTTGGTCCGTAGGTGACAAAAAGGGCCTTGTAATCCTGACTGCCGGCCATGCCTGGGCCACTGCTTCTGTCATGTGGCAGGTACATTGCTGTTGTGGCGGTTAGGATTGCACAAAGTTGGGATGTCACTGACGGAACTGTATGGATACCCACTGTATCTGGGACAGTTGGTGATGAGGCGCGATAGCATGCCACCTCTCTTACTATTATGTATGTGCCTAATAAATATCATTATGATAATCTGATTCCTTCTTGGTGTTGCATTTTTTACAAACAGCAGTGCATATGAATTTGTTATTATTATTATTATTATTGCCATAAAATTGTATTTTAGTATTTTTTTTACAATGGCTATCTATTCTGTAGGATATGTGGAGTGAATTCAAAGATTACAGATGGTGCCATGATTATCCTGACCTCAATTTTAATAGTACTATATTGTTCAAAGAACATTATAATATCAATAACCACAGACTTTGGCAAGATCCTGATCTAAAAAAGTAAATATTTTGAATTCTGTAATATATTTGCTTTATATTACATTAATCAATTACTTCATTAAAGAATCACAATTATTTTATTTCTTAATTATATATATATCTATCTTTGTTTTATACAAAAGAAATGTGACAGTAGCATCCATATTTTCTGAGCTTGCCTTTTTTTTTTTTTTCTTTTTATCACAGTATTTTTCTTCCTTTATAATTTTTTATTTATACATTAAAGCCCCATTTAACTGAGTTCCATGTTAGACTTACTCTTAAAGATGGGTGGTTCCAAAGAACCAAGCACTGTGACCAGAGGTCTATTGTACAAACCCCAAAAGTCCCTAAAAAAGACCAGTTGCAGAAGCAAAGTTCAGCAGACACCTAATAGGAAAATCATGAAGCTCCCAGGGTTCAATTAAGTGCCGACCCAGGTGTTCAAACCTATAGGCAAAATAAGCCTCACATTCACAAAGAACAGGGACAGCCGTTTCTTCATTACATAAGCAACCCCTACAAGTTGGGTCATCTTTAACACCCATAAGTGTAAGGTGCCTTCTTAAAGCACAGTGCCCAGTTAAAAAACCAGTAACTTTTCTGATGTCATTTCTATTCAGCATAAAATTTCCTTATGCTTAACACTAGGATTACCACTGTTAAGCTCTTTTGCTTGCCTCTGGCCCTTGATATTATGCCAGTTCAAGTATTGTCTTTGCCTGAATAAATCAAAGACAGTACTCCTGATAAGATTGTGTGAAATTCCAGTCACTGGCTCTGGACCAACAAAGGTTGTAGCAGAGCCTCTCCTCACCAAACCATCAGCCAACTCATTACCAGAAATACGAGAATGACCAGGCACCCTGTAAAGAGTAACTTTATTACTAGCTGCAAGTTGGCAAAGCAGAGGATGACATTCCCAAACAATACAGGAAGTGAATACATTCTTTCGCAGTGCGGATAACGCTGCTTGACTGTCTGAACAAATGTGACTAGATCTGTTCACATGACTCTTGTCTATAGAAATTTTGCATTACATTAAAACAACATAGACTTCAGCTTGAAAGACAGTAGAAAATATGCCTAGAGAACAGAAATAACTAATGCCGTCATCAAGACAACAGACACCAGCACCAGTACCAGTATTCTTGGTCATTTTAGAGCCATCAGTGTACCAAATAGTGCAACCACTACCATGGACAGGAACAGAATCCCAAACATACCTTGTCAGAAGAAGAACCTGATAGGGTTTATCAAAGGCATACCTGACAAGCATACCATTGCTGGGTGTGTCAAGATCAGGACACTTAAGAAACTCACAATCAAAATTCCTCCAGGACAAGTAGCTTGAATAAATCTTCCAATGTCCCAAATATCTAAGCCTCCACATGCATATCAAAGCCTCAGCTTCTCTATATGCATGGAAAGAAGAAGTAAATCAAGTAAAAGCTTAAGAGAAGCAGTAGGTGTAGATCTGATACAGCCAGTCATAGTTATGCAGATCATACGCTGAAGTAGAGGTCTGCATGGGCCGGGTTTGGGCCAAATTTTTCAATTTGCTCTCAGGTCGGGCTCAGGCTTAAAATTTTTTTGTAGGCTCGGGCTTAGTATTTTTGTGTATACTCGGGCTGGGCCGGGCCGTGTCGGCCCAAATCTTTTTCTAGATTCCTCGTTAATCAACGAAAAAGGAAAATGATAAAATACTTTTTCAGTCATTTATTTTACATAATTTTACAGTCTGGTATGTCACATAAAATTTTATTTTGTTAAAAAATGTCTGTAACTTCAATTTAATTGTTTATCAGTTTGTCTGTTCGCAATATGATTTTCAGAAAATATTTTTAACATGTCTCAAAATTAGTATATTTTATTTAAAGTAATATTAGATGGTTTCCTGTTCAGAATAGTATGCTTGTCACTACTAGAGTGTCTGGATTATTAAGAGTGATGACAATACCTACTGTGCATGCTTTGTGGATGTCTCCGAACCTACCCAGGGTTGCTTAGAGAGGATCTCTTAGGGCGACGTAATCCACTTCGGCAAAAAATTACCTGTTTGACATTTTACAAATATTCATTTTTCGTCGAGATTCTTCCATTCATTGAAACAGGCTAAATTATTTATCCTTACTATAAAATCACATTCAGATGTACAACAATTTCTATAAACATTATCGAATGCAATATGAAGTTTTAATATATAAATACATTGATTATTTTTCAAATTAATTTAGCATTATTTAATTAAAAAAATATATATTTTTTAAAGAGGACTGATTTTTTCAGGCAGGAAAAAAAAATCATCATTTTTCTATTGATTACTGTCTTAAAAGTAAAAGTAAGAGAAATAGGCTAAGTTTAAATACATCATAGGACAAAATACAAATAATAATAAAAGAAATATGACGAATAATAAAGAAAAGAATGGAATAATAATAGTGAATTTAAAATTAATTAAGCGCATGGGGAATGGCATTTTATGTTCTCAATGCACATTTTTTTTTTTAATTTATTATTTACCTACGTTAGTGAAAATTTTGTTATCATTATTATTATTTGTTTAAAATTGCTTTGATAATTAGTGATAACATTGATTTGATATATAGATATATATATATTAATAAACCTCCAATTATTGCAGTTTTTAGAGATATTCAGGCTGTTTTTCACCGTAACAAAATTTCTTATATAAATCCCACAGGCAAGTCACAAGTCTTGCCGCCTGCCTCCTTCCTTCCTATCTTGTGTTTCTTGGGTTGTTTTTTCATTAATTTTGATAAGTTTATGGTTTTAAGTTAAGATTTGTTGTGTTACATTATTGATTCGTTTGTATTGCAGGCTGTTAATTAATAGATCTGGTTTCTTTACATTAGTGTATTTCATCCACTGATAAAAAAAAAAAAAAAAAAAAATTAAATCTGATTGGTCATTAGTGTTTCAGTGATCTTGTATCTGTTGCTTGGCTTCTACTATGCTTAATAGATCATCTTTATTATATATATATAAATAGTGTGAACGCCAATTTAAGACAAATCTAAATATATGAAACTCATATATTAGATAATTTAAATGACATAAAGCAATAAGTTTTATTAAAGACAATATGCTTAATAGATCATCTTTATTATGTATATGTTACCGCTAAAGTGCAGAAATCAGTTAATCTGCAGATTAGCTAGGTAATCTGCACATTAACTAGGGTGATCCGTTAAAGTGAGAAAAATTGTTTCATTTCTCAAATTACCTAGGTAATCTGCGAATTACCTAAGTAATCTGCACATTACCTACTATACACTCGTTAAAGTGAAAATAAGATCTCTGGTGGTGTAATGTTAAAGCACGCTGTGTTGTATTTGTTGTTTTCATTCGGGAAAAGAAAAAAAATAGTTTTCTATTCTTTCTTTACTTATTTTAATCTGTATGTGTTTTAATTTTTATGTCGTTTAAAGTTATATTTGTTTTATTTATTTATTTTTTATTTATTTCATCTTTTTTATTCTGTCAATATAAGTTTGAAGATGTTATGCATTTTTAATATGAAATATAATATCTTTAATAGCTTTCAATAAAGTCTATTTTATAAGTGAATGTTAGAATTGTAATACAGTAACGATTTCTTTTCAAATAAAAATATTTAACAATTTAAAAAAAAAAAAAATGTTTTATTAACAACTTATATTGCTATTACTATATTTAAAAAAAAGTTATGCACCAATTTTTAATTCGCTAAAGAAATATTAAATTAGACAAATCAGAAGCATTTTAAGAAGTACTTCAAATAATTAAAATTGCTTTAATAATTTTTAGAACGCATGAAAATTAAAATGACAGTTTTCCAATGCTTTATTAAACTATATTTTGCAGCATACATATATCTGTACAATTTTAGCAAATATATTAATTTTACAAAAAAAAAACTTTATTAACACATTTTATGTGATAAACTACAACGAAATTATTTGAAAAAGCGAACAAAATTAAAATTAAAAATATAATCATGATATATAAAATATATAAAGGAAACTTGAAATTGAAAGAAACAAAAAAGAAAATTATAATGAAGTGCTAAAAAATGCATAAAAATTTCATATTAAGTATTTATTAAATAATGCCTTAATATTGATTGCCGTATTTTCCAGAGTTAAAAATTAATACATGTTTTTTTTTTTTTTTTTTTTTTTTTTTTCAGTAAGTAATAGTAATTTAAATCAATTTTAAAATAAATTAGTTTTAAAAAGTTGTGGTTTAATAGTTTTATTTCGGGAGAAAATAATTACTGTGTTGTAAATTTAATATTCATATTTGAAAATGAAGTTTCACGAGAGAAAGCTTTTAATTAAAATTAGATTTCATTAATAAAATGCAGACCCTTATCAAACTTATATTGACAGAATTTAAAAAGAGAAGAAATAAATCAAAACAATTATAACTTACTTGTTACTTTAAATTTTGTGTTGGTCATAAGACGAAACCTAATATCATAGCTTCGATGATCCACGTTTTGCGCTTACTGTTTATCATAGCGGAGCGGAAGGGATAAAAGTTTTGGTTTGTGTTTGAAGGTCAATCGCGTCACAGACTAATCTGGGATTCGTGTATCTGTATCACATGACTGTTTGACGTCATAGTGAATGTAAAAAAACTAACGCTCGAAACAAACATTTGAACTTTAACGACACAGAAGCCGTTAATCTACAGATTACCTAGTTAAAATGCGGAAAACTCTTTATTCCGCACTTTAACGGGTCATTTTAGTTAATCTGCAGATTAGCTAGGTAATCTGCAGATTAACGGATTTCGCGTTTTAACGGTAACATATATATATATTAATTATAAACCTTTTCAAACATTTCGCAGAATGAAAAAAAAAAAAAAAAAAAAATGAAGAAATGGAATATTAATTAAAGACATTTCTTAATGAAAGCTTACATTATATAACAATAATTCATTGATGAATTACCCCTATAATCCATCAAAAACTAAAAATGTAATACATATGTTTGATTTAGTTTTTATAAATTTGGTTTATAAATTTCAATAATTATAAAATATTTTCACCTAATATGTAGTATAAAAACAAATAATTTAATGTAGTCGAATACCATAAATACTATTATATAGTTTTGACAAGCATTATTTAAAAAAAAATGATTTCAATTAATAATGTATTTACTTGCAGTAATACTCGGTATGCCATTCTAGGCACCCTACCCTATATGCACCTAATAAAGATATAAGTTATTTTGGGGAGGATTATCAAAATTATTTTTCTACATTTTTAGTTTGTCAATATCTTTTGCTTTGTTCAAAGCTTCATTTCTGTATATAGTTATTTATTGATTAATTCAAGTCTTCCTTCCCTGTGTTTAATCATTGTAATGACAAATTATTATATATATCATAACAATGATTATAAAATCCAAGTAAACAAACGATGCATAAACCAAAAATAAAAAAAATAAGTTAAAGAAAAAAAAGAGCAGTAAATATAGTTTTAATAAAAATATGGAAAAAAAAAAATTACAAACTTAAATACCCCCCCCCCCCCCCCAGAATAAAATAAAATAAAGAAATATAAAGAAAAGAGAGGGAAATATATATATATATTAGAAAGATCTGATTTAAATGGAAGTTGATTTAAAAATAGAGCGAGAAATTATTATATATTATCAATTTTTATTTTGAACCAAATAATAATTTCTCTACAGTATAGTTATATAAATACTTTGTTAATTAATTAAATCGTTCTTGGCCTTCTCGTTAAGTTTAAATTTTTTCTTGTTATATTTCAACAACTACTCTCCTTCTCATATTTATAAGGACACTTTATATTTTGAAATAACTAATGTAAAAATAATTGTACACCAGATTAAACTAAGTGCGCTTTATATATCTAGTATTCTAAAAACCAAAACTGTTATAATTTTTTTAATATAAAACAAAATGAATTAAAAATAATGCAAAATGTGTTTTTCGCCTCATTTTTAGATGTTCATAATTATAGGGACAATCCAGATTTTTTCGTTTTATTTAACTTACTAGCGGATAAATTACAGTTGACATGCGAATTTGTTTACTACTGGGCTAGATTAATTCATATATAAGCCTTCAATTTTTCTTGGACGGACATTACTGATAATTCCTCGAAAAAAAGAACGTTCATGTAGTGAAGTATGATAAATGTGTTTTTTAAGTGGAAGGATAATTTCAATCCGCCGAATTTCTAATGAAATTCGAAGGTCTAAAATTACTGAAGGAAATGTGATCAAACGTTGAACTGCTGGTTCGATAGGAGAGAGATTTGATGCAAAATCAGAGTTGTTTTACAGAGATCGAAGACTCATAATTACTTTTACTGTTCTACTCATAATGACAGCTGCCGAATTTGCTCGTAATTTTTAACGAAAGGTTAGGGTCCACATTTATGCATGTTTAAAATAATTAATAATATGTTAAAATGAATAAAAAAACCTGTAATAATCAATCAACATTTAATGGGGGAAAGAACGTCTGTGTTAAAGTTTAATAAAGACAATATTAAATGGTAAAATGTTGCATTTTCGGATGAAAAACATTTTATTCTTGACTAACCAAATGGTTTTAACAGTTACTGGCACGATCTGAAGATAGCGAAAGTCAGAGCAGATTTTTTAAAGGCAGATATGAATCGGGCATTTCAAAGGTGGATCTATGCTGCTCTGGGGAGCTGCTTCTACTGAAGGCAGAAAGAATTTAGTAATTTTTTCTATTATTATGAGCATCAAAAGAATATACGCAAATTTTAAACGTGGAATTATCAGATTTTTGTTAGATTTTGGGGGGTAATAATATTTTTTTCAACAAGACTTACATTTTTGCTCTACTTTTAGAGCAATAGGAAATAGTTTGAAGAAAGAAACTTCTGCATTATTGCCTTTCCCATGGCCTAAAAGTTGAAAAAACCTTAACTTATGATATTAGAAAAGTGCATGAAAGTGGAAAGCAATTTTAAATAGTTTTAATGTATTAAGAATATCATATATGCTCTATGAAATGGTATTGAAACTGAATATTAAAAAAATGTATATATATATACCAGAGAGAATATCTGACTGTTTAACCCTAAAAAGAGACCCCATAAAATATTAATTTAAAGAATAACTGAAAAAAATTACTAAAATTCGAGCTGTCCTTATAATTGTGAACACCTGAAAAATCATCTTTTTACCATATTTAAAGTTTTTTAAGATAGAAAAATGATAAAACTTTTTAAATATAGTCTATTAATGAAATTCAAATTAATAAAAAATATATTTGTTTAAATAATAGTGTTCAGTGTTTAGTTAATATAGAAAAAGGGGTGTCCCTATAATTATGAGAAGGAGTGTATAATGTATAAGTGCACAAAATGTTATCTGTGATAGCTGTTATGATGTTTGGTTGTGTGGGTTAAAGCCGAATGACAAACTAGGGTCCTAGGTCTACAGTAAAATACCCTTCTTGGGGGGTCTTTCTAAGGAGTTCTAAACCATATCTATGCAGAGGTGTGCAATATACATAAAAAAAGTATATTATATACAATATACAAATACTTGTCTATTTTGTCCAAAAATATACAATATACAAATACTTTTTTGAATTTCGAAAATATACAATATACTTTTGATACAAAAAGTATATTTGATATACTTTAAAAATATACTTTTAAAAATTAATTTTTATATGTGGTTGTAGTATTTGTAATTATGTAAAAATGTATCTTTTCGTTTATTTAATTTCTCACTAAGAATAAAATGCGTTAATATTTTACTTAGAAATCAAAATCAGTATTTTATGCACTTAAATAAAAATATGTAGGCAATTAGAAATTCATAAATAATTAGAAAATAAACATATAAAAATTTTCTTGGAAGTAAGCTATTAACATAATAATGAATTAGTCCTTTAAAAATGTAATAGAATACAGTGTTATATAATGCTGTCATTCTCTCTAATTAGATAACACAAACAATTAAAGAAAAAATTAATTTACTTCATTCAATTACATTATCTTGTTCATTTTATATTTTTAGTTACTCATCATGATAGTAGATTTGGTAATGATGAGGTGTGAGTAATCCAAAAATCACAAAATGTATGTGGTATCCTTCTGTACATTAGTCAGTTTGTTAATGTCATAGTTTGTATAGACAATATCTCAAAAACAAATTATCTTAAGGAAGTCGGACAAGTTTCAAAATATCACTTTGATACTGGAAAGAACCCTGTTGATTTGCAACATTCTAATTTAAAAACTTCATTCGTTATCCAAAATTTAAGGTTTCTTCTACATGGTAGAATAATGCAAAATTTGGCATAAACATGTATTATGATGATCATATGCATCATAAAGATCTCAGATCAGTTTTAAAATATAATTTATGATACTGGCATGAACAATGACTATGGCACATTTTATTTTAAAAAATTCGTAAGTTATTTCAAGTTAAAGATTTTCTTAACATGAAGGAATTTCACATAAATATATATTATGAAGATTATTTTCTTCATAAACATGTCTGAGTAGTAACTCTCTTTCTCATCTAACTACTACTAATCTTCATACTGTAAAAAACTCGTAGGATTTTGTGGACAAACTTAAATGCATCTCTCCGTCTAACTATACTATGATTTCTTTAGATGTCCAATCACTTTTTCCAAATGTTCCAGTTCAAGGTGCTCTGGTTTGTTTAGAGAGAAGACTACGTGAATTCCATTATTCCTCTCCAACATTTCATTTATAAAAAGGTGATCTCACATCTCTTCTTTTCTTTCTAAGTTTCCATAGAAGCGATGTCCTGGAAGATAAATTATATTATGTGCAGGAGTTTGCACATTCTTTTGCAGCTCAAGAGATGACCACTTGAATCGTTTTTTCCCGTAATAGTATTTAGTCTAAGTTTCAGTCTCTGTTTCTATATTCTCATTGTCAGATTCAGGAATTTCAGAATCTGTGGAATGCGAACTTTCTTGATTATATTCTTCCGAACACTCTTCATCGTCACTAAATTCACTTCTTATTTCTTCTAAAATCCTTTGTAACTCATCTGCATAATGGGGATCAGAAGGCTGAATAATGTTTTGCGGCCCCAATCTCAAAGCCATGTTTCTTCCCTTTGCTCGAAATTGTAACATACTGAGGGACGTGAGGTCTCTCAGATCGACCATAAAAAAGTAAAAGAATTCCAAAAGGAAGCAGGTGCAAAAATTTCTAGCCAATGAGAAATCAAGGTCAATGTCACAAAAAAAGAAGCTACTGGACGGATCTGTCCAGTCGAGCTAAAAATAGTATAGGGGTGATAGAAAAGAATTTTGAAGCGGTCTCTGAGACCGGCGCCCCCAGTTACTGGTCAAAAAGAAAGATTTGATATGTCGATAAAAAAGTCATGAAAATTTTTTTGAGGTCATGAATTTTTTTTCTGTCAAGTCAGTAGACACCCTGATGTTAGATTTAACATTCCTTCTAAAAAACATTACTTTTTTATCAACTGAAGGTAGACTAATTATTATCATTTACATCATTTTAATGAAAACTCAACATTGTGGTATTTTACTAAACGATAAATCATATTTAATTATAGAATATTTATAGAAGTTTTAAATATAAAAAGTTTCAGCTATAAATGAAGTTTAATGTACTTAATATAACTGTTATTTATGCAAGGACAAGATTCATAAAAGTGTAAATAAATAAAACTTAATACAAAAGATAAACATTGAAGCAAAATAATTCATGTGGTAAAACCCTATATTACAGGAATAAATGTTTTAAATAACATGGATACATGTGAACCTTAATTTAATTAGATGATATAATAGAACTTCATATCAGAAAGTACAAACTTTGATTTACAAAGCACAAACTTTGTTTCTTGTACATTATACAGAAAAAAAATCACAACCTACAAAAAAAGCTGAGAAGTTTCATTCCTGTTTATTACTATTAATTTAAATTATTTTTAGATGAAGTAGTAGAGTTAATATTTGAGTATTAATATATATATATATATATTTTTTTATTTAATAGGCAATATTCTTCAGAATATTATCTAAGTGAAGCAAAGAAATTAAAACACCAAGCTGATAAAGAGGTAATATTTTATGTCTGTAAGATTAACAATTTCATAAAAGGAATTGTTTTTACAGTGTATGAATTTCACCTCCATGCTCTTCTTACCACTAAAATGAACTGAGTATACTCTGACATAATTATAAGCTTGAAACTCCTGTGTAAATTCATGTACATATTTGAAAGTATAGTCTGAAAAAAAATAATTTTACGGTTAATTAAAGTTGTCATTACTGCAATAGAATCAGTGGCAGATCTACAGAGCCTTTTTGGGCGATAGATAATTATACATAACCAGGGGTCGTACTTCCCGCCTTTTTCTCAGAACACTTTAAGGATTCTATTTAAGGAAAATTCTATTTTTTTTTTTTTTTTTTTAGTCAGCACTATTTTTATACAATAATTTGTCTAACCTCAACAAATTACTATAAAAATATTGTAAAAATATCTGTATAAAAATAGTTGCAGCAAAAAGGCAAAAATTTCTCATCCCTGAAATTGTCCTGAAAAAAGGGCATTGAGTACAACCTTTGTGTATATTTTTCATAATACTGTGCATAAAATTATTATAGTATTATCATTTATAACTTACTTGTGTAACAATTTATTCATGTTTTTAGCTAAATGTCAAGCATTATTTGAATAGAATATTAATTTGTATATTTTAAACAATTTGAACATATTAGTATTCATTTCCACTAGAATATCAATTTATATCTGTTTCTTTATAATTCTATAAAAGAAAAAGAAATCATTCTGTGAACTCATATTTTTTGAAATATTTCAAAACAACTTTTTAGGTAATCTAAAATTTGAAAGCAATTTCATTATTGTATGAGAGAGAGGGAAAATCTATAAAATTTAATCATGACTTTATTTAAGTAAACTGAGTTCATGAACAGATAATTATTTTCAGAAGGGAAAAAAATACTGATAAATTTAGCTTCTTGAATTTTATGAGTAATGTGACCAGTACAATTTCTTCTACACAACATCGGATTATTTCATTCTGCATCGTTTTGCTGATATAAGTCGATCGGGATAATGCTGTTTGTAAATGTGCTTCTAAAACTTCATCTACAATACTTATTCAAAAGCATGGTAGTTCTGGGAGATTTTTCTCTCATTTTTACAGTCTCTTCACAAATATTAACACTTTTGTTGTGTCCTCGAAATGGAATGTTTTGTTTACGTAGAAATATTATAGATTCAATTATAGGGTATAAGTGGCCAATACTTTCTGCTACTTTTTATAACTGTTTACTGTCAAATTAGTTAAGTAGACCTGGTTTCTCCATGCATTTGAGAAAATATTGGCAGCTTCAATAGCATTTCTGTAATAATTATTTTTCGAATGAGCAGGCTCTCTCTCAATGAAATGTAATGCCCACAATACGAATAAAATGTAAGTAGATAATTTTGAAGCAAAATTAAATTAATTCCTCAAACTCTTTATATATAAATCAGCACTGTTATAAAACTATTTAACTGATTCAATAATTTTTTTTTTTTTTTTTATTCACAAATAACTGGTAAACTGAAATTACTTTAACTGAATTTACTTTTTTTTTTCTTTTTAAAAATTTATATATATATTGAAACTAAACATGATGGAAATCTGAAAGTTTTTTAACTTTACATGAATTTTCATTTTATGCGTAGCATAAATGTACTTTTTGAATTATTACTGTTAATATTTAAATATCTCATATTGGAAGCTTGATTACTCCAAAACTGACTTTTTAAAAAATCTGAAAATTTGTTAATCCGAACCTCTGTCTATCCGTGCTTATAAATATACTATAAATGAATACTGCGTTTTCACTTAGATCATTTTATGCATTTTTATTTAAAATGTAAGATGACATTTTCCTTAGAATTAATAATATAAAGTTTTACTAATTATGCTGAATACACAAGGAAAATAATTTTTACATAAACAAATAATATAGGTAATTATTACAGTTGGAAAAATATTTTGCCTTTAAATAATAAGTAATAAAAAAGCATTTAAAAAATTCATAAAACATTTTCGATTTTTTTCCTTCTTTAATAACATTCTGAAAACCAGTAAAGTTCAAAAACTTTTTCATAAAAGTACTTATAATAATAATTATAACAATAAATAAGTATGTAAATAAACTATATGTAAATTCAGTTTAACAGCTACTTTGACAGAAAAACAAACAAAAATAGTCTGTTGTGTCACTCACACGACTTTCTCTTACCCTGAAATTTAATTCTAAAAGTACAGATTGGACATTAAGAGTTAATATAATGAGTACTGTTATCTAAACCTATGTTAAAACAATTCAAATCAGGCTTCGAAATAGCTTTATTGGACAAATAATTCTATGTGAGGGGGGGGGGGCTATTGCCCCCATCAACTCCTCGTTTTATTATTGTATCTACATTTATATAGAATTCACATCTTTTATTAAGTTCAAAAGTTTATTTAAAATTATTCAGTCAACTTTCACACTCATCCTTCCTTGAAACTTATGAATTTTGAACAAACATTTCTAGTAACAAATGTATTAACTTCAAAATACATCATTTGGAACACCTGAAATTATTTGTTTTTAATTTACTCTAACAATCACAGTCAAAGATTAAATTATAAAACTTGACTTCGGTATTCAGGAAGCCACAAAACGTGTAAACATACAAAAAAACCAAGTGATAAATATTTAGCTTAAAAAATACATTATTTATCATGTGGGTATGAGGACTTAATTTCAATTCCTGAGCAACTTTCCTGGACATGGTAAAATATTATAGAGACAGTGGCATAGCGAAGGGGGGGCAAGGGGGGGTTATCATGCCCTGGGCGCCTCTCGCAGAGGGGCGCCAAATGATCTTCAAGTTTTCCCGTAAAATTTCATTTTTGTTTTGATCGATTTCTGGGAAATATACTTTAAATTAATATGTGACATAATTAAATATTTCCTTTCTTGATTTGTCCGATAAAATGTGTTGTAAATAATGTTTGTACACAGCTCGGATCATTAAAATGAAGCACTAAAAGAAAAATATAGTTTTACAAAGGTATATATTCGTAAAAGGATTTCTTTTTCTAAACAAAATAATCTAAATCCTTGGAGAAAACCACTGCTCGTAAAACTCGCCAATCAATCAAGAAAGATCTATGAAAAGGACGGTATGAGAAATGGAAAGGCAAAAACCTTCAGATTTGGGGGTCAACTTCCTTTATTTACAGCTATAAATAGGTAAGAAATCTTTCTTTATACATAAATTTAATATTAGGTAAATGAATATAGATATATAACCATGTAAATGTCATTATATGAAAGACAAAAGTAGAAACACAAACCCATTTGTAACTTTGACATTAATAATAGAAATATAAAAATTAAAGATTCTGTCAAAGACAGAATTTAGTTTATTACAGAGAACTATTAATTCCAATCTGCAAAATTTTTATTTTTAAATTATTTTTTATCTTATTTTTTGACCGTAAAACTGGGCCATGTACTTTTTAAAATGACTGAAATGGATTAAAATGATGTGTTATCACCTACATTTCATACTTTAGTTAAATTTAAAAAATCTAATAGTCGTGTCGAAAAATTGTTTGAACCCCTGGATTCCAAAAATCACCCCTTTCATTTGGTACCGAATTTTTAATGATAGGACTGATACATTTCCAATTTATTTTCCCCTTTTTTGGTGTTACACAAAACTGAAACATGCGACGACATTTTTATCCAGACTGAAATAATCCTCCGTCCTAAAAAGTATACTTAATGTTTGTGCAAGTTGAATTTTATTTTTAGCGATAAAAAATACGTAAACTCATAAGATATGCATGATACTCAACTAGAATATTTACACAAACCAGTTGAGTGAGTAAATATCTCAAATAGTTTGTGTACAAGGACACCTGAAAGTATTCCAAAGCATTGTTTTCTATGGAGATATTTTTATAAACCATATTTTAATACCTTTACTGTGCACAAATCTTAATGAAATTGATATATGTTATTCAAGTTCACTATCCGATGTTTCATATATAAAATAGAGTAAATACCACTAGTTTGTGTACAGGGACATCCGAAAGTATTCCAAAGCATTTTGTTCTATGAGAATTGTTTTTATAAATCATATTTTAATAACTTTACTTTGCACAAAAAATAATAAAATTGAAATCTGTTATTCATATACACAAAAGAATGCTTTCTATAGAATATAGTATGATCAGCATTGGATTTACAGGGTCACACAAAAATACTCAATTACATTAAGAGCTATTAATAAAAATTTACTGCAATTCTACTGCACTTTCATTTACATTAACATAGTTGCCAACTTTTCCGGTTTTCCCGGAAGACTTCCGGTTTTTTAACGTATTTTCCGGTCTTCCGGACAGATAATGAAATCTTCCGTTTTTAAAAAAGTCGCGGATATCGTTCGTTTTAAAAAGAAAATCCAAATGTTCTACGAAAACTCCCGATTCCCAATCTTTTTCCATCCATAACATAAATGTCAATATTCATTTCAAACTTGCTTTATGAGATTCTAGAACATTTAAAGAAATAGAATTGTTAAATATTTCTTGCTGATGTAATTATTTTTTTACCCCCCCCCCCTTTCATTTATTTCCAACTAGTGATCAGCAATCAAATGTTCTGCAGAAGTTTTTTGTTTCCTAATCTTTATCCATCTGGAACATAAATGATATTAATTTTAAGCTTCTTTCATTAGATTCTAGACGTAGAGTTGAAAGAGTTTAATATTTCTTACTCTGTAATTATTTTTGTATCCCCCCCCCCAACTTTCCCGGATTGTGATCAATGATCAATTCTAGAAACAATAAAGCAGTGGAAGTGCTCAATATTTTCCACGTATGTAAATATTTTTAGATCTTTATTGCTGAATTTAATGAATCTGTTTATTTTTCCTCAATTAAATTAAATATTTGTATGTCATATTTATACCAAAACATGGTATAAATATGACATATATACATACCGTATTTTCTGGTGCATAAGTCGAAGTGTTTTTTTGGAGTTAAAGTGTGGAATTTCAGCTATATTCGCTGTATTAGTCGATCCGATTTTCACGCACAAACTTGAATCATTAAATTCAAGGCGCGCATCGAAACTCGTGAATTGTCTAATCAGCCAACGCGATACGCTTTCTCTCTTCTTCCTCCTTCCTAACCACAGATAATTCTGTGTTCCTAACTAGAAATGACTCAAACATACACCGCTCTGCGCATGCTTACTCACACACCCGGAGGCCAAGGTGAGAGCCGACACACTCCCCACTTGACGTCACGACTTTCCATCACCATTCACGATAGAGTAGAAACTAGTAGCAAAGTGAGATAAGCTAACTTCGCAGATCATTTTGTACTTAGTATTTGTTTAAGAAATGGCTGGAAAAAGAATGAAATATGATGCCGGGTTTAAATTAAAGGTTGTAGAGTTTGTGAAGAAGTCGAACAATTCTTCAGCAGGAAGGCACTTTGATGTTTCTGAAAAACTTGTGAGAGACTGGCGTAAAGCCGAAAATACTTTGAAATATATGCCTAAAAATAAATGTGCACTAAGAACCGGCAAAACTTCGTGGCCAGAGCTGGAAGATGCCATTTTCCAGTGGGTGATTCAACAGCGCCAAAATGGATATGTCGTATCGAGAAATGCGATACGAATTCAATCGTTAAAATGGACAAAATTGAATGCAAACCATGCAGTTAATTTTAAAGCTACAAACAGCTGGTGCAACAGATTTATGCAGCGAAAATCGCTTAGTTTACGTACAAAAACAAAGATTGCACAAAACTTCCAAAAGAACTGGAAGAAAAAATTACAAAATTTCAAAAATTTGTAATTTGCATAAAAAACATGATTACCCTCTCCGCATGATTGGGAATATGGATGAAACACCGGTGAATTTCGACATGCCGAGCAATAAGACTGTAAATGTAAAAGGTGAAAAAACAATCCTGATTCAAACAACAGGGAATGAAAAGAGGAGATTTACTGTTGTTTTGGCATGTATGGCTGACGGTAAAAAACTTCAGCCAATGGTTATTTTTAAAAGAAAGACAATGCCAAAAGTTAAATTTCCTCCTGGAATTTTTGTTCACATCCATAAAAATGGCTGGATGGATGACGAAGGAATTGCCTTATGGCTAAAAAATGTTTGGAATAAACGTACGAAATGCGGGAAATCCCGTAGTCTTCTGGTTTGGGATATGTTCAGGCCCCATAAATCCGAAATTACAAAGAAACGCCTTCAGCGATTTGAAACGGACATTGCTGTTATTCCAGGGGGATTAACTTCTGTTCTTCAGCCATTAAATGTTAGTTTAAATAAACCTTTTTAAGATGCGCTAAGAGAACAGTGGAACCAGTGGATGATTGATGGTGAGAAAACATACACGGAAAAGGGAAATATGCATGCCGTGCCGCTTGAAACACTGTGCTGTTTTATTTTAAAAGCGTGGGATGCGGTAAAGACAGATTCTGTAGTAAAGGCATTTAAAAAATGTGGTATTTCAAATGCAATAGATGGAACTGAAGATGATTGTCTGTGGCAATCAGATGATAGTGGTTCGGACTCCGAAGCTATGAACAGTGACAATGAGTGGGACCCATACGATATTGATTACAAAGATGCATCAAATGATATTTTGAAATTAATTTTCAACAGAGATAGTGATGACGTCGAAATTTCAGGCCTTTGAATATCCTTTTGTTTTATTTTTTGATGTATTTGTGTTTTATGTATTTTATAATGTTTGTACTAATGCAAAAGATCGATGCATCTAAATTTTTTTTTGTGAAATTTTTGCTGTTGTGTTTTATATTCGCCGTATAAGTCGATAGCGATTTTTGAAGGATTTTTTTTTGCTTTTTACCCTCGACTTATATGCCGGAAAATACGGTAATACATATATACATAATATATACATGTGTAAACATGGGGAAAAAATGAAGAATAATTTTTTCAGGTAGGAAAATTTTTTCCAAATCAATTTAAGAAAATTAATACTTAGTAGGATTTAGGCATGTTTGAAACAGATAATTAGCTACTGCTACTTTTTTTTTTTTTTATATGTATGATTGATGTACATACACAAAAATCATATTCTATTTATTTAAAAAATTAGTTATACTTTAACTTAGCTAAGTTTTTTGTCTATTGTTAAATAAATTTCTTACGGATTCTTTTTTGTAGATATTTCTATGTTGAAAAGGAATAACTTCATTTAAAGCTTTTATATATTTAGTATAATCAATCTATAGTAAAACGTTTCTATAGATTGCTTCTAAATATTAAAATTGTAAAACTGTATATATATATATATATATATATATATATGTTTTTTTTTTTTTTTTTTTTCTATTTGACGTAATAAACAAATAAAAAAAAATCTTCTTTTTTTTTATGAATTCTTCTGGTTTTTCAACAAAAATCTTCCCTTTTTTTATTAAAATTGGTTGGCAAGTATGCATTAAGCATTTTTAACGCTTTCTAACAATTTTTAAGTGTGAATATGATTTCAATTTGTGTATCTCTGTCTGTTCGTTTATCCATTTATCTGTCTGTCTGCACGTTAACTCCTGTAAATATTTATGGAATATCTTGAAACTGATATATTTTATTTAAGTTCACTATCGGATGTTCTCTATTGAAAATGGAGTGAGTACCACTACTGGTTTATGTACAGGGACACCCAAAAGTATTCCAAAACATTGCATTCCATGAGATTATTTCTACAAAACAAATTTTAACAACTTTACTTTGCACAAAGCTTAATGAAATTGAAACATGTTATTCATATGCACAAAAGACTGCTTTCTATAGAATGTAGTATGATTAGTATTAGTTTTTTAGGGCTACACAAAAATATTCAGTTACATTAAGAGCTATTAATAAAAGTTTGCTGAAATTGCACTCTTGTTTACAGTAAGCTTTTTTAACACTTTCTAACAATTTTTAAGTGTAAATACGATTTCAATTTTTCTGTCTGTCTGTCTGTTTGTCTGTCCATCTGCCTGTCCGCCCGCTCTCTGACTCCTGTAAATATTTATGGATTATCTTGAAATGATATATATTTTTCATATTCACTATCAGATGTACTCCATTAAAAATGGAGCAAATACCGCTGCTGGTTTGTGTACAGAGACACCCAAAAGTGAATGGCATGTAGTGTAATGGCCATATCACACAAGAGACTTTCGTTCAGCATTTTACTAAACACAGCATTATACCCAACATACTCAGCCTGATTTTGTTCAAGAACAGCAAGTTTTCAGATGATTAACTTTTACGAAACCGTTTAGAAAAAGTTGAGTATGTTGAGCGTGCTGATCAAAATTGACCAGTAGGAGGAATAAACAGGTTTCTTCCTGGAATACCTTAATACATCACGCTATCGATTCGGGGGAACCCTACGGACAGCTGACCGGTTTCTCGTTTGTTCAGAATAGTGAACATGTTGCATATAATCAGGGCGCAAAATTTCCGCTTGGCATCCGAGCGGAAATTTTACTGTGGCAAGTAAAATTTCTATCTAAATATAGAAAGAATTCTTACAGTATGCGGTGCTACAAAAAAAAAAAAAAAAAAAAAATATATATATATATATATATATATATATATATATATATATGTGTGTGTGTGTGTGTGTATCAATTTAAAAACATAAAATCATGCTAATCTTAGGTAGTGTGACCTTTTTAAGAGGACAGTTTTCTTTTTCAACGCTCTGCCCTCCTAAACAAAAAAAGACATTACAGGACTAAAAAGTCCTGTTTTTTATATTTTTCGTCCTCTGTCCTCTTTTTTCAAATGAAAAGGATTTAGTCCTTAGCTTCAAAAATTTCGCTAAACTGGGAAGCTCAATCGGCTGTTGGCTGTATCGAATGGTGAGCACTAACTTTTTTCTCTGTTATGTTCGCAAAAGAACAACTTTCTAATAAACTTGCCAAAGCCTATTATGGTTTATGTCTATTCAGATTCTTCGAATTACAAAGAAATAAAAGTGTTCCCTATATTTCTACAGTTCTTTGATCCAGGACACGGAATCACTATTGAAATTGTCATGAAATCATTAAGAAGGTGGTGTTTCGGTTGATGCGCGGTGGGTTGACATGTTCTCATTTTTGCATGAATAATATTCCTCATAAAATTAGGCCCACCAGTGACAGAGAGGTTCTGTCCTCGAAGCTGGTATATGTGAGGCGCTGAGTTCGATATGCGGTCGCGCTCGTTGGCTCGTTTGGCTAGGAGTTTTTCATGGTTTTCTCCAAAAAGTAGCATAAATATGGGCTAGGACATCTTAGAAAGACCCCACGGAGGACTCTCTTACTCAGGCCTAGAGCTCTAGTGTAGACAATACACCTTAATGATAACATACTACCACCATCTCACAAAAATATGCAAAAGTTATTTGAATTTATTTTATGTCCTCCTGGCAAAAACGCTCCCACAAAACGACTGTTCAATGAACAAAATGTAGACATGGGAAAAAAATCCCCTATTTTAAAAACTTACTAACTACTAAGACTAATTTAGATTATACTTGTGAGAAATTTTATAAAATGTTGATAAAGAATGACTGTTCGTTAAAACAAATCGTTTCATCTGCCGGATATTAATTTTATTTTTTCATTTGCCAAGTCTACCAACTTTTTTTGTGTAACTGCATGAAAGTATCACAAAAAAAGTTTTTGTCTATAGCAAAAATTAATAATTAAAAAAAAAAAAAAAAAAAATCTATATTGTCCAGTGACACCTATAAAAATTAAGGATTTTTCCTCTCGTATCCGTATATTATTAATTTAAATTAAGGTGTACTGATCCAAATTCCTCATTTGAGGTAAAAATATTTGCACCAGTTCTGTAAAATAGCTTTTGAATCTGTTTTTATAATCATTTCCATTCAATTTTCTGTCCTCTAAAATGACCTCTTTTTCAAAATTGAAGGTCTTCTATTTTCTTATAAAATAAAAGACATTACGTAATTTCTCCTCTTTTTCCAATAAAAAATGCTGGTCACCATACGTAAAAAAATAGAGTATCATATTTTGTGGCGAGTAACTTTTTTTTTATCCGCAAGTGTAATCTAAGTTGAAATTTCGGGCTATGATATAATGTTGTGTTGAGTATATATGCTCCCATGTGATATGTCCATTAGGGTTAAAGCCAGTTGACTAAAAGTAGGTCCTAGATCTGGGTGGTGTACTCTCCCTAGGGAGTCTTTCTAAGTGATACATAGCTCGTATTTATGCGAGTTCAGAGAAAACCATGGGAAAACTCCAAACGTATATATCGACGAAAGCAACATAGTATAGAATTTGGCAATTCCTGTCTACCATCTTCCATATATTTCAATTTTTATACTCCATTGATCAGAAAACTGCAAAATTTTGCAAATGAAGTCACAAAACATTAACTTCTGAGATAAATTTACGCAGATTTTTTTTGTATTGTTAAATTTAAGATTTTCCATATTTTTGTTTTTGAAATTTTTATGATTTATATTTTATACACCTCCTTAATAATGTTTGTTTTTATGTTTGAACAATGAATATTATTAATATTAAATTACACACCATATGATGGGTTGGCCCCACTAGTAAAAATTTGCACAAGCTACCACTGCTTATATTATATTATGTTATTTTATTTTATTTTTTTCTAAGTAAGATTTTGATGTTTACTATACAAATTAACTTATTTTTGTAAAATTAACGCATTGCAAGTGGAAAATTTTGATGGCATTAAAAAAGAATAATAAACCTCTGACTTCTAAAACAATACTTTACTTAAAAAAAAAAAAATCTTATTATTTTTTTTTTTTACTCTTTATAGGACGCTGGCACATATAAACGAATGGAATTTACAGTTTTGATTGTTCATGACAAAATTTCAGTTATTTAATCATGAATTTGTTATATAATTTGATGTTTTAGAGAAACTTATAAAGGCATGACTTAGTACCTAAAATAGGGATGCTTTTGAACAGTATCTCTTTCTTCTTGAATGTTAAATATCCTTTGCCAAATTTTTACCATTAATTATTCATTTAAATTTTGCTATCTATATTTTTATAAGTTGTATATTGTAGGTTTGTACACCTCAAACTAAATGTACCATTTTATAGAAACACTTTCATGTGGGGCATACTGTACGAAATAAAAATATGCCCAGCAGAAATACATAAATTCTTTTTTCCCTAAATATTAAACCTTTTCTTTATTTTTACCACTATTATTATTATTATTATTATTATTACTATTATTATTTTATCTTGCTATATATTTTTTTATAATTGAATATCGTAGTTTCATAGGCCTCAAGCTATTTAAATTTTAATGCATAAAGTGACATAATAAACTATTTCATTTTTATTAAAAATAAGCAATTTAAAAAACATTTAATTCATAAACTGTATATAAGTCATTTACATCTTAGAGACATCAAGAAATTGATTTACTGTTTCAAAATGTTAAATTTATCTTACACATTATACGGAACTGTTTATCACACTATATCAGTACTAGTCGCAATTTCTTTGTCATGTGGTAGCGCGTTATCCAGGAATCAGTTGTAGTTATTCAACTAAGTTTAGATACAAGCAAAATACCTTTTGTGGATAAACTTCATTTTATTTCATAATTAAAATTTCTGTACTTTTTCTCCATTATGAATATTAACAGGGATTGATCCAGGTTCTAATTTTTGGAGCCCATTCTTGTGAAAAACTAATTACTTTTGTGAAATTCTTATTTATTTTTATGAAAAAAAAAAGTTGCCACTAGAAACCTTTCATTTTAGCAGTTACTCTATCCAGTGGCGCACCCACGGAGGGGGCTTAGGGGGCTGAAGCCCCCTCCAGAACGAGCTGACATAGTAAAAAATTTCAGATGTGCATGAAAAAAAAAAATACTACTCAAACACAGATATTGTAAGCAGAAATAGTTTATAAATTATACATTAAAAATTAGGAATTTTTGAAATCCTTACTGTCAAAAACAAAAACAATGAACTAGTTCTTTGATTTTTAGTTGAAAGAAGTTGCAATTTTTAGGGATGGGCTTCTAAGGTCCTAAACTAGAGAATATACTGTTATCACAAAATCGAGTAAGTATCTAAAAAGTCAGACAGAAGAAGCAATCAGACGTGGAAATAAGCTGGGATGTATTTTTCAGGAAAAGGGGATACCAAGCTCATGCAGTTATTGTATCTTAATTTATGAGTATTTATAGCATCTTTGTGGAACTGTGTTTTGTCCCTGGGCAAAATTAACACATTCACATCGGCAAATGAAAATTCTCGTTTGATATGAAATAAAAATTAGCTTTGCTCTTATAGTCGTTCCTCTAAAACTAAATTTTAAATTAAAAATGGAATTTGCATATTCGTGTTAAACCCTTTAAATGCATCTAGTACAAATACATGCTAGTGAAATTTCGCATCAATTGCTGAAGATAAAATTTAATTGATCTGATCACAAATGAGTAAAATATTTTTCTAAAAATATACCGATTTAGAGAAATGCCACAAAGCGTAGTTTACTGTTCAAAATAGGAAAATACCCTGATAATAATATTTTGAGATATTTTACAGATGCTTGGGAGGATGGGGTTAATTATTATTATTATTTTTTTTTTTTTGTAACAGTATGTAGAAAATACAGTAGGGTCCAAGCACAATTTTCATTTTTGCTTCTGATGTCACTGAGATCTAAGCTCCGTTCTTGGATAATAAAATTTTTGCCTGTTATAAAAATTCAAATTTCATAAATATATATTATATTATTGGAATACAATATCCTGTAATGATATTACTCAGAAAGGTAACGCTTGAAATATTTACCAACTGAACAAACTATTCTAAGTAATATATGTTTTAGGATATTAAGAGGTTCTGCCCCCTGCTTGCTGTGTTGGCTTACCCCCACGAAGACTGCACGTCCGATTTGTTTCTGTTAATCGAACCTTGAAAGAGCATCGCCCCACACTCCAGATAATTAAATAAAAATAGCCATGTAAAAATTTACACTGAAATTCTGTTCTAATTCATACTTATAACAACTGCAGCTTTTATTTGGCTATAATTATTAAGATTTCTTAATTACTTAAGTGTTACTGCATATACAAATAAAGCATCACAAAAGGGTATTAAAATTGATCAAATTTTATTTTCAATGGAAATATTTGGGTGGGGGCATTTCATTTCGAGTAAATTTTATGTTCACCAGCTTGTCATATTCTTTTGATTGTAGATGGACCTAGAAGATTTTGATCGTAGACAGTTTTTGATCATAGTTGAATCTACAACTTTATGTTCGAAAGTTCAATTTCAACCCCAACTGACTGAATTACTTGCACATTATATAGGGAGATAAATTTCACAATTGTGCTATTCAACTTAAATTCAGTTTCATTCATTCATTCATTATTTCAAAAGAAACATTTAAAACAGATTCTTTACTATGCATATGTCTGCGTACCAGTGGCGGCTCATGGACCGAAAATAGATGAAGAGCCATTTCACCTAATATTTTACATTGTATTCATTTATAGAGTATAAATTTACATTTAAATAAAATGAGTATTTTTAATTAAAATTAGGCATTAAAACTACTTAAATGTTATTTCTCAGCTCTTCCTCTATTTTCGGTTCATGAGCCGCCGTTGCTGCATATATGGACATAAACCTATTACTATACTGTAGGACCCAATTACTCTTCAGCCCTCTCCAGACAGAAATTCTGGGTGCGCCACTGACTCTATCTAATGTTTAATATCAAGTTAATAGCATTTTATTAAACAAGTATAGACACTCATTAACAATAATACTGTAAACATGGAAATTTTTTTACAAAAGTATTATTTTTATAAAACAAAATTTTGTGAAAGGGCTTTTTTTATAAATCTGAATTTTGTGAAGGGACCCATTTTCTGAATTTGAATTTTGTGAAGGGACCTATTTTAAGGATTTGAATTTTGTGAAGGGACCCATTTTAGAGATTTGAATTTTGTGAAAGGGCAGCAAAAGGGTCCCAATTTTTGCCTGCATCGACCCCTGATTAATGAATAATGTCCTTCCTATAGGAGATCATAATTTTTTTTTTTCTGAATATATAGATGGACCCCTACTAATACATTTTCGTTTGTAACTCTATCAAGAATTAATTTAAAGTATATAAATAGGACTTTTTCCGAACCAACTTGTTCTAAAAAATTTAAATGAGAGATCAAAAATAGGGGTTGCTATTGAAAAAAAAAGTTCATGCCAATATAAATATGTAGAAAACCCTTTAAGCAAAATCTAACTATACTATTACAAACAACATTCAAGAAAATTTCTTATTGATGATAGTGGTGACATAATAATAAAATGCGAGTAAAATTTTAGAGATGCTAGGAGGCCTGTTATATGTTTTAACCCTCTCAGCGTTTGAACCGGAATTTTGTAACACGAACAAACTCCCTCGAAACGGTTTGAGACTGATTCTTGTAATGTAAGAAATCTCTCTCTAAATCGTGCGAACCTGATTCTTGTAACTCTAAATAACTACTCCAAAATCGTTAGAGACGGAAACTTGTAACTGACCCTTCCCCCTTTTACCAACACGGATTGACAAGGGCGGACAATGGCGATAAGGTAAGCTGACAGTTGATATGCTTCTTTGTTGAAAGAGAGGGTTGATAACGAAAGAATAGAATAGTGAAAAATGTTCAAGAAGAGCTGTTGATAATTTGTAAAATCAGTTAAAATACTGCTTGGCTAAACAGAACTTCGCATAAAAACTTTTTATTTTTTCAATTTAAATTATATCTTTTAGATGACGATTTTTTTCATAGGAATCTTAAAATTAATAATAAAAGACATTATTGTTAGAATAAAATAATGACAATTATTTGTTAAATCAGCAGCTTTATTATTATTGTTATTATTCTTATTATTTATGAACTAACCGAATATTCTGCATAAAACAGTGTTTTAATTAAATGTTAATGTAAAGCATTTTAATATCCTAACACAGGCTTTTCTTTTTTATATTCAGTACCTGAATTACAGTTTACTTGGTTTCATTGTAAAAATTATTCATAGTGTAATACAATGATTCGTTTTCGGAAGTGTATTATATATATATAGGTAACTATTTTAACGAATTTATGAGTTTACAGATAAGAAAAACAAAAAAAGAGAATTGCAAGCCAATGCGCAGAATTGCTACAAAAGGAAATGCAAAACTTAAATATTGTAATAAATTATCAATGAATAAAATTAAATACCCCCCCCCCCCAGTATATTAGATCATCTTTATTATATATATATATATATATATGTATATATATATATTAAATTATTCGAATTATATATATATATATATATATATATATATACATATTTGTTTCGGGGGAGTGCTGGCTACCAGTGAAATCTAATTTTCATGGAGATAAGACAAATTCAAATCGAACCATCGGAAACCCCTAAATCTAGCAATTTCCTATAAAATATTCTTCTAGGTTTTGCGTTTGCTAATATTTAAATCTGTTACCTAATAATCAGATATATTTTTCATCTCAAAAAAATCTCTAACACTATCTATATATATTTAAATTGTTCTAGCGATTTCCAACAAAACCGAATTTCTGTCATATTTTTTCCGGATTTAGTGTGAATTACCAGTGAACGATAATTTTCCTGAAGATCAAAATATTTAATATCAAAATATTGTCAAAAAAAACACATAAACTCTAGCTTTTTTTTTTCTAATCCTTCAAGTATTTTCGAAAAAAAACGCAGTCTTGTGGCGGATCCAGAACTTGACTTTTGGGGGGGAGGGGGCTAAGATTTTTCAAAGTGTTATTCTAGACCGATAAAAAATTTACAAATGCAATATTCAATAGTGAAGGTCAGTGTTTTGAGGGGGGCTTCATCCCCCTAGCCCCCCCCCCCTTAAATCCGCCACTGCAGTCTTAGCTACTTCCCCCCCCCCCCCTGACAAAACGCGGGTTTCCCGTGAACGCTAATTTTACTGAAGAAGAGCACAATTCAGATTAAATTGTAAACTCAAAATATCCCTAAATCTGAATTTTTATCAAAGTCATTCAAGTAGTTTCTAAGAAAATCACGTTTCTGCCATATTTTCTCACGGACGAAGCGAAGGTTAGCAATCTAACGTAATCTTCGATAAAAAGAGGATAAGTCAGATGTGTTTCTAATGTAGAAAAACTTATTTTAGTCACATTTTTCATATAAAGACATGCAGGAACTCTTTCATTCCCTAGCAACAGTTACAATATTTATTTCTTAAAATTACTTTAGTACAGCTTTAGCACAGGAGCCCCTTGGCAGTTTTTATATTTTTGTTTTCATTTTGACGATAAACTAAAATGGGTATTGCAATTACGTAAGTAAACATCTTAGTGAGAAGCGACCGAGCTATTTTGGTGATAAATTTCAAATTTTGCTAAGAGGTTCAAGCTGCTCCATTGCTTTAGCAGAATTTTTTCAATTTTATTTAATTATTTTTTTAGCTTAATGCCAGAGGAGGGGGGGGGGGATAATTGGTCTAAATAGACAAAATATCTCCAGATAAAATATTATCCGTTTTTCATTCTGTTTATTAAACGAAAGAAAATGGCCGAAAGAGTTTTTTTCAATATCTTTGACATCTCTATAAATTGAAATTAAGATATCCAGTACTTTTTAATTTCAATCTACATGCGCACTTTTTATTTTCTAAGTTAAATATTATCTAAATCTTAATATACATATCAAGGTGTAATAAAATAAAAGGTAACAGCACAAAATCGGTGTCTGAAACAAATAGTCTTATCGTACTAAAAATAAAATAAAATAAAATAAAATACAAAAATAAATTTTGCTTCTGGTATTCGCTACATTCGACAGTGTTCCTCGCCGGTACTGCATTGCCAAAGTCCCCGCTACAGTCTGTATCTTATCCAGACATTTCAATTTGGTTTTTTATGGAACAACAAGTAGCTCTGCTTTTATTCAAGAAGTGTAATTTTACAGATAACTATATACCAGCTTCTATTAAACATTTTAGTTTTGGCACTATGTATTAGTGAGACTTGATTACACGTTTTTTCTAGATTTTGCTTTCTGATAATAAAATTGCATGTGCAAAAAATTACAATTATACTGCTATTAATTGTATTATAAATGTATAAATAAAAATAAATTTTAATTACATTTATAATTAAAATAATAAGTTTAATTATTTTCACTATATAACAATATTATTTCTATAAATACAATTAAATAGATAAAAATAATTAAATTGAATAGTAAACATTGCTAAATGTGAATATGAATTAAATAATAATAATAAATAAATAAATAATTTGATTGTGAGATGTTAGAAATGTGACGAATGAATTATTACTTTTTTTTTCGAAACATAAAATGATTTAATCCTATATGGCAAACATTTATTACTTTGTAACTTAGATTAAAATCTGCTTTTCTAAATTTAACCCTTTGCCAGCCCAGACGCTCCTAAGTGCTGTAAACATTGTCGCCAAATTTAGTAACACCTTTATTCAGCTATCATAAATAATTCTGAGTATTGGATTTGATATACATAATGAACGAATTACCTTCGAAGGGATTAAGCAACCGTTACAGTTAAAATTTTGTGATGGATATTGAATAAAAATATCCCGGAATTTGTCAACACTGGTAAGAGGAGTGGTATTAAATAGGACCGGCAAAGGGTTATAAATAATTTAAAAATATAATAATCATAATCATAACCGTACCATTAAATAATTCTTCAGCTGAAAGATTTATTATTTTTTATTTTCCCTTTTCTTATCCCATAAAAAATACGCTAAAAAATGCGTATAATATATTGAAGGAATAGTTAAATTAAGTATACTACACTGAAAAAAAAAAAAATAATAAATAAATAAGTAAAATAAAATATATCTGTTATAATAAGAACTTTATTAGAATGTTTTTATATTTAATCGGTTTGTCTATCTGAAATTTTCTTTAATATAAATTAAATATAGAATTTTCATGGAACGTTATAGTTTTTGTTGTAAGCTTAAGGCAGATTCACTGCACTAGGGTCCTAGACATGTAATTGGAATGCCCTTCATAGTGGTCTTCCTAAGGGGTCCTAACCCGTATTTACGCGAGTTTTAGAGAAAATCATGGATAACTCCGAACGACTAGTCGATGAGCGGGACTTTGGATCAAACCCAGCACTTTCTGTCTACCAGCTTTGAGCGCAGTATCACTCAACTGCTGGCCCCTCTTGGAATTTTCTAGAAAATTCATGAAATCTTCTAGATATTTCATGAATCTTCTAGAAACTTCATTGAAATATTTAGAAACTTCATGAAATCTTCTAGAAACTTCATTTAGCCTCCGTGAAAACATCTAGAAATTTCATGGAACCTTCTAGAAAAATTTAGTTTTCAAAAAATTTTCAGAATTTTCTAAAAGGTTCCGGAGTTACACAGCTAAGATAGTTTTTTAGCTATGTAACATAAGTAACACAATTAAAAAGTTAAAATAAAAGATGAAAAAAAAAAAAGTGATATTTTAAATAGAATACGTTTATAGAGGAACCCTAAAAAGTGGAAAACAAAGAAAATTTTGAAAATTGTCGTCAGAATAATGAAAACGAATCAATCAATAGATAAAAAAATAAATGAATAATTGAAAAGTATCTAAACTTGACGAAGGTATAGTCACGCCTAGACAAAAAGAAACTACTCAACTTTTAATATTTTGAAAAAAATTATTACATTTTTCTTGAAGCTGACCATAATTTTTCAAAATTTTCTTATTTCTAATATATTTTAGGAAACTTTTATAAATGTATTCTATTTAAGAAGTCTTTTATTTTTTTTTTATTATTTATTTTTAAAACTGTATTTTATTAATACTAATTCTTACAAAAATAGAAATAGTTTATGTATACCCTTTTTTTTTTCTTTTTTTCCCAATTACATAAATTAGGTACAATATATTTTTCATCTACTTGACGTATAATAAAACACCGAATATAACCATATATAACACTTCAAAACTAGTATTTGAAAGATGCAGAAAGTAAGCAAACACCGTAAAATCGTAAATACACGCAATAATTATTTTGGCCTAAAAATTTCTGGGAAAATTTTCGACAATTCATTCAGAAAAAAATCATGTTTGGAAATTTGCATAGAAAAATTTTTTTTTCTATGCATGCTGTACATTATATTTTTGCTTTAGTGCACAAAAATAAATAAATCAATTAAAATTACGTACATATTCTCAAAATATGCGAAGGTTAGTGAATTAAAGGAATAAGCCGCAATGTTACTGACATGAAAATACTGAAAATAAATAAAATTCCAAAGTTATTTATTTTATTTTATTTTATGCCTGAATATAAAAATAACAGTACTAGTTTTAATTACGATAGGCAACATTATTTAATGTAGATACTCACTTTTTCAATGATTTTCCACCATCAGTATTTTAACTTTTAAGCAAAAGATTTAAAAAAAAAAAAAAAGAAGAAGAAGAAAAAGAAGAAAGGAAGGAACGAATGACGAAAGAAAATTCTGTCAAAAAAAAAAAAAAACTTATTTTTGCATGAGAGGCATTTATTGCACTTTTATTGCATGTGGCCTGGCTGAAGGTCTATTTTATTCAAGTTAGTCTACAGAAAAAAATTACGACCAGAGAGTAGCAGAAAATATAGTGGGATTTTTTTTTTTTTTTTTTTTTTTTTTTTTAATTATTGAATTGTTACATTTTTATGAAATTTTACATTTTTTTGTTACATATGTGCATGTCAAGTATTGTGCATTTTTCTCAACAATTGAAATGGGATAAAGCATATTGTTCCACTTCGATAAAATAAGGGGGGGGGGGTAGAAAACAAAAGAACGCTAAATCTTGACACATTTTGAAAGAACTGCAAAGTAAACCAAATGTCGTTGCTGTGATAACGTGCACAAATAGGATTAAACAAAGAAATAGTGCCAATTTACTTAGCTATAACACTGTCAAAATAGATTAGAGGTATTATATTAGTTAAAAAGATGACAAACATATTGAATTTTGTGCTTCAAATGTAGAGACAAGCTATTGAAAAAATGTTTTGTGAAATCTGAACAAAATATCTGAATGATATCTGAAAAATCAGAGTAACATAATATTTCTTTTAGAATAAATTGTTTAAACAGACTAAAGATATTTTAGGGCTTTAAAAGGATTGAATAGAAAGGTAACTAACAATCTGGCTACTGTGAATGACTGGTATAAGAATCAGAAGCTTAAATTTTAATCACATAAACTATTTTGGTGTGGTGCATAATCCATCTCATTCTATGACAGTAAATACTAATATGTTAAGAATAGTTGAATAATATTAGTGGGTAACAGATGTCAAAAATAAATGCAAACAATTTCTTGGAAAAAGCAATGGAAGACGTTGCATTCTAGTTCAGACTCCAGTTAAATTTTGTTGTATCATTTTCATTTCCTTACTTTTCAGTTTGGTTTTCCTTACAACGATTTTAGTTTATGGTATTTATCATTTAAAGCATATAAATATTCATTATTGTTATAGTATAGCCTATTTTGCGTTGTAATTGCAATATCTAATAAAAATTCCTATGTAAAAAGGTACACTTCATACGGTTTTGTTAAATAAATCCTTATCGAATCATGTTCTTACACTGACTAAGAACAGGATTCGACAAGGATTTATTTAACAAAACCGTATGAAGTGTACTTTTTTACTTCCATTACCCTACTACCGTAGGTAATGGAAGTATTGTATTCGGTCTGAAAATTCGATATCGGGTTTTCACCTGATTTACACGTTTTAAGGTCCCATGAGTCCAAAAAAGTGGTTTTTGGCAATTGGTCAGTGTGTATGTATGTGTGTATGTGTGTGTGTATGTATGTGGAGAATCTTCTGGTTATTATAGCTCAGAAACTAATAAAGATAGAGCTACGAAACTTTAGAATTCAAATACGTCTGGCGTACAGATGAAATTTCCAAATTTTGGTGAAAATTGAAAAAACGGAAGTGGGACATCGGAAACCGGAAGTTGGACCGTAAGTCCGTATCTCAAAAACGGCTCTAACGATTTTCTTCAAACTTGCTATATAAACACTCTATTAGATGTCCTTTCGAATGATATAGTTGGTTAGTTCAAGAAAATTGATAGGCGTCCTGTATAAATAGCTCAATTTCAGGCCTCCCAAGGGCGTTCCTTTAAAAACGGTTGTACGGATTTTTTTCAAACTCGCCATTTTAACTCAATTTTAAATATGCTTTTGTATGTAATTATTTTTTTCCTGTCAATAATTGAGTTTAACCGGAAATGGGACATCGGAAACCGGAAGTGGGACCGTAAGTCCGTATCTCAAAAACGGCTCTAACGATTTTCTTCAAATTTACTATATAAACACTCTATCAGATATCCTTTCGAATGATATAGTTGGTTAGTTCAATAAAATTGATAGGCGTCCTGTATAAATAGCTCAATTTCAGGCCTCGCAAAGGCGTTCCTTAAAAAACGGTTGTACGGATTTTTTTCAAACTCGCCATTTTAACTCACTTTTAAATATGCTTTTGTATGTAATTATTGTTTTCCGGTCAATAATTGATTTTTTGTGAAAGTTGGTATCTCAAAAACGGCTCTAACGATTTTCTTTTTTTGTCACTTTTATGTTTTCTGATCACATTATCTCTCAAAAATGCATATAATACATGTAATAGCGGGTAATGGAAGTCGTGTGGTTGTTTCACACCAGATTTTTTACATAGGAATTTTTACTAGTGTACGGACACTTTTGTTACCGACTGTACAAGTTATTACTTTTTGCATAACAATATATATATATATATATATATATATATATATATATATATATATATATATGTGTGTGTATATATATATATAGTACTTAATAAATAAATATAGAAGGTTTTGGAGAAAACCTGTATGAATTTCATATATTTTGAATAGTTTATAAAAGTGTAAAGATTGTAAAAGAGAGCCAGTTCACTGAAATCTGAAAGCGGGTATCATCAAAATAAAAAGAATTGTTAAATTAAAAAAAAAAAAAAAAAAAAAAGGAAAGGAAGAAAATGAAAGGAAGGAAGAAACTTTGAACTTGAAAAATTTAAAATATGTGTTTTAGCCAACTGCAAATTTTAAATTTATTTATTTATTTATTTATTTTTAAGGAAAAAAAAAAAAAAAAAAAAAGAAAGAAAAGTGGACTGACAATAAATAACCATTTTAGCAGGCAGTTGGTTACTTTTCATGCTGTAAAACTTGTTTAAAAGGGGAAAAAAAAAAAAAAAATTGTAAAAATAATTTGAGTTTGAGAAATCTGCATTCAGGAAGTGTTTTTAATAGTTCACAAATATTTTATTCTTTATATTGTTCCTTAAAGTTCTGAAAAATATCTTTTCTTCACTCAACAAAGTAAAAAACATTCATGAAGATATTTTTAGACGAAACAGCAGGAAATTTGCCTCTACTAAGAGAATGAAAATTCGGATGTTGGTTTTCTCCAAATCGGTTAGTTTTCGAATTGCATAAAGTTCCTACAGATATATATGGGATAATTAGACATCGAATCCGCTTAATATACGCATAATATCAAAACTGGCTGTCCCCCCCCCCCTAATTTTATTGAAAAAAGAAAGTGCTATTACTTTTTCTAAATTAAAAAGGTCGAAACATAAGTAGCACGAATTTTAGCCGGACGTAAAAGTAGGCACGAGTGCAGAATTAAAGCACCGACGTATTCATTAAGATGAAAATACAAGAAGGGTAACAAATTTTTCTATTAATTTTAAGCCTGGTAAAGTGTGATATTAATGTTAATGTATTTCGATTCGAAATAAATGTTGGATTCGTTTTCATGCATAGTTCTTATTCATCATCATTAAAAACCCAGTTTATATATTATTTTGAAACACTCTGTATATATATATATATATATATATATATTGTTCCTTTCAAATATATATAACACCAAAAATATTATTTGTAAGTCAGTAAATAATAGTTACTCAAAGTTTAGCTAAAATCTGCAAAAAAGAAAAAAAAAAAAAGAAAGAAAATATTTATTCCTGTCTTCTGTCCAAACCCCCCTTTACACAGTAGAATCCCAACTATTTTTATTTTTGAACGTTTATTATTTTTTAGTAGGGAAAATTATCACCTACGGATTTTTACAATACCAGTTTTACGATAGTTGGACATTTATCAAAATCGAAAATTTATCGAAAATATAATTGAACAAGAAATCTCTAAATCAAGAACATTACAAAATTCATTTTAAAATACATGATATATCAAATAATTCTTTTATCATTATTGTGAGCCTTTTAACTTTATTATGATTTGAAGATAAAAATAATAATTAATTAATAATTTTTTTTATTTCTTGCTCGTGTTGGTGTTGCGGAATAAGGCCGATTAACTACTCTTGGGTCCTAGGCCAGAGGGGAAGTGCCTTTAATGTAGGTCTTTCTAAGGGATCCTAGCCCGTACTTACGCTAGTTATGGAGAAAACCGCGGAAAATTCCGAACTGCTGGGCCGACGAGCGCGACCTGGGATCGAACCCGGCACCTCACGTCTAACAGATTTGAGCGCAGAACCGCTTTGCCGTTGGTGTATTTTTTACTGGTTAAGTCATTCAACAACAATTAACCCCCACCCCCGAAATATATATATAAATAAAAAGAAATAACATTATTCATTTTCTGATTGTTTCAAGAATAATGTTCACATTATTATAAGTTATTTATAAACTAACTTTTTTTTCAGTATTTATTAATAACTAACATGCACAAATTGTTTAAATTATTCAGGCTATTGAAAAGTATTTTCAAAGTAAATTTGCCAGATATATCGTCCAAATGACATCTGTGAAAAATAAAATAAAATAAAATAATTATAATGATAATAACACGTATTTTGTAAATGTGAAATAAATAAATAAATAAAGTTTCATCAATTTAAAATTCAATAGTTGGCAATTTCAGTGATCAGTAGAGAAAAAAAAATCTTGTATAAAACAACCACACGATTTCCATTAACCACTATTACACGTATTATATTGTACATTTTTTAGAAATAATGTGATCAGAAGACATAAAATTGACCTAACAAAGTAGACACCTATTAAATTTCTTATAAGAGAAAGCTGACATAAATATAAAGACGTGTAAAACAGAGTTTACATAGCGAGTTAAAAAATAATAATAAAATTAGAAATTCTAACTTCTAAATAACTTCTTTCTTTCTAACTTTTAAATCTATACATTAATTTGAAACATGTTTTTGTCTGTCTTCACTATATTGAGAGAACTACTTGGTGTAAAAATTTGGTTGAGGTGTCTAAAAAAAGGTGTTGGTCTGTAGATGTGCTATGAAAGGAGAAAAATAAAAAAAAGTCGAACGGTTCCCCCCCCCCCCCCCGGGGGGGCGGGTTAAAAACACGTTTACGAGCTTAACTAAGCTCCAAATTACTTCACGGTGAAGAAATTGTACATATGGGGACTAGAGTCGGAGATGTTTGTATACAATATAGGGCGCCCCCTGGTGGTGAAAAATGGAACTAGGTGATTTTGCAGTTGACCCTATCATGTTACACTTTATTTTAACGGTCTTGGTATTTCCTGACCGTTGGTGATGTTCGTACAGAACAAACTGTGCCCCCTGCTGGTGGAAAGTGCAACTAATGAATTTTGCAGTTGACACCACCATGTGACACCTTATTTGAAAGGTCTTGGAAATTCAAGACGATTGGTGATAAAGGTCTTGAAATTTCATGTTGATTGGGAATGCTTGTATACAAAATAGTGCGCCCCTGGTGGTTAAAAATGGAACTAGGTGATTTTACAGTAGACCCTATCATGTTACACCTTATTTTAAAGGTCTTGGTATTTCCTGACCGTTGGTGTTGTTCGTATAGAACACGCTGTGTCCCCTGGGCAACTAAAGGATTTTGCAGTTGACACCACTATGTGACACCTTATATGAAAGGTCTTGGAAATTCAAAGCAATTGGTGATGTTCGTATACATCATACTGCGCCCCCTGGTGAAGGAAAGTGGATTTTGCAGCGCGTGCGTAGCATGCCTGCTATACGGTGCCGAAGCCACAGGCAGCGGTAACACGAGTCAGAGGTTCGTTCGGTTCAAGATTAATTTTTGAGAATTTTTTCATGTTATTAGCGGGCTGCATATACGCTGCCGCAGGCACCAGGTCACGAGCCTGAGTTCCATTCTGTTTGAGGTAATTTTTTTTTTTTTTTTTTTTTTTTGTTACAGATGATTATTTTTTTATGATGCTTTCATTAAGAAATAGAAATTCAAACAAAATCGAGTTAAAGATATAAAACTATGCACATTTAAGATTCATTTAAGGCTATTATCATGGGCCCGGGCATTGCCGGGCGGGTTCGTTCGGTTCCAGGTTAATTTTTTGGAATTTTTTTATGTTATTAGCGGCCCGCGTATGCGCTGCCGCAAGCACCGGGGTCACAAGGCAGAGTTTTGTTCGGTTCGAGGTTTTTTTTTTTTTTTTACAGCTAATCATTTTTTTCGTGATGCTATTATTTAAAAACAGAAATTCAATCAAAATCGAGTTAAAGGTATAAAATCATAGAAATTTAAGGTTCATTTAAGGTATCATGGGCCTGGGCAACAGCGAGCGTGTTCGTTTGGTTCCAGATTAATTCTTGGGAATATTTTTATGTTATTAGCGACCGGCGTATGCGCTGCCGAAGGCACCGGGGTCACAAGGCAGGGTTTCGTTCGGTTCGAGGCAATTTTATTGTTACAGCTGATTATTTTTTTGCGATGCTTTTATTTAAAAATAGAAATTCAAACAAAATCGTGTTAAAGATGTAAAACCATACAATATTACCATAGGCCCGAACAACGCCGGTCGGGTCAGCTAACATGTAGTATTTAACGGAATAGAAAATAAAAGATAGGAACTGTTTATTTGGAGTCAGTTTGACGTCACATTGACAGTACTTTGTAGAAAGTGATGTCTTATATAGTATTTCTATTTATAAGTATTTTTCCGAATTTCTTTTTTTTTTTTTTTAAGTGAAATGTCGTAAATTATATTACAGTTTGTAACCTGAAATACATTTATAATGATGCGATGATTTTTGAAACATTACAGTCAATAAAGTGATCGTCGAATTCGACGGGTTTCTGCTAGTTATTATTTTAATTTATAATTGTTACCAAAAAAATTTACGAGTTAATTTATTTTTCGGCGTATAGGAAAATACATTTTCACGCGAATAATAATACAAAAATAAATAAATAAATAAATAAAGTTTTTGAAAAAAAAAAAACTTTTTCGATACTGTTTATTTTGAAAGTGCCCGTTATTTCTTTTCTTTTCCTTTCTAAGAAAAGAAAGAAAAAGAAAGAGCTATTTTGATGAAATTCTGTCAAAAGCAGAATTTAGTTTAGTACGGAGAAGTGTTAGTTTTTTTTTTTTTTTTTTTTTACGTGAATTTCAAAGGGAATAAAAAATTTGTTCATGTTATCAGTATTTCATGCTATCAGTAACTAATCTTCATGTAACTAAACAAATCTTCATTTTGACGGGATGGTGGAAACATTTCATGTTAAAAGTAATTCACGTTAACAGTGTTCATGTTAACGATGTTCGACTGTATTCAATTATATTTTCGATAAATTCTCAATTTCGATGAATGTCCAACTACCGTAAAACTGGTATCGTAAAAGTCCGTAGATTGGGATTAACAGCCTTCGTTCTAATAATTTGAAAGCGATATTAAAATTTGAAAAAATAAATAAATAAATAAAATAAAATGAAAAAATTATAATCCTCCGTACTAAACTAAATTCTGCTTTTGCCAAAATTTCATGAAAATCATTTTCTTTTTTCTTTTTAAGGAAAAAGAAAAGAAAATTAATGATAATCAGCATCAAAACGGACAGTATAGTAAAAGTTTTATTTATTTTTCTTTTACTAAATATGATTAGTTAAATGCCTAAAAATTACCGGCACTTCCCAAATAGAATAGTTGAATAGACCATATTCCGTGTAACTGTTTCTCAGAATATGTTCTAACTGTGAACTTACTGACACTTTGTAAAGCGCTAAAACAGTTTTACAAATTTCAGAATTATTTATTTATTTATTTTGTTTTACCATTTAAAATTTGTATAATATATGAAAAATAAAATAAAATAAAATAAAAAATACTAAGGAAAAAATTAATTAAAAACACATTTCAGTATCTACAAATCATAATACATTTGCTATAAATAATTCAAGGGTGTTTAAAAATAGTAAAAAAAAAAAAAAAAAAAAATCATATTACAAAAATTTGCACAAAGTGATCTTTTTAATATCTTTTTCTAAAACGACCTATGCTATTATTTAGAAAATATATCGAAAAGCGTTATTTGGTTTTCTAGAATATTATGAAATCTTCAAATTTCACACGTGAAAGAATAAAGATACTTTGACTAAAGGGCCAAAAATAGCTCGTTGGATTCTATAAACATTCTTCATAAAAACTTCTTATTAATCATGTGTATTTCCTACAAATGTAATATATATATATATATATATATATATATATTTTATATTTCATTATTTACATTTCTATTATAGCTTTTATGGGGATTTTAATTAAAAATATCATATTTTAAACTAAAGCTTATTTTATCAAAATTAAATATAGCCTATTGCACTCAGGAGTAGTGTAGCTTTTGATCAGTGAAAAAAGTTTTTAAATCGGTTCAGTAGTTTCAGAGATTACCCTCCACAAACAAAGTTCTGCTCTTTATATAATAGTATAGATAAAATCATATTAGGCAGAATGCATTATTTAAAAAAAAAAAGAAGTTAAACATAGACGTGAATTTACCAAACCGCTATAAGCGTTTTCTGTATACTCTAAAAACTGTCAAACAATAAGTAAGTTTTATAAAAAGGAAGACGAATTTCAAATGCAGTTGTGCAGAGCAGAAATATAGTCTAATGCTTTTCTAAACAGCTGCATTTTCTATGTTAAATTTTCTAATGATTAGTACTCACCAGTTCTGTTCATTTTCTTATAATTTTAAAATATTCGGTGCAATTTTTTTGTTCAGATATAAGATAATTAATAAATATTTAAAGATAATTTTAATTTGATGATTTTTTTTTTTTTTTTTTCAACTTTAGATTTTTATTTGAAGTAGTCATGTTTCTATTTATAATGAGGTAATTTTTAACCATTTCTTTAATATTTTTTTTAGGATATCTGAACTTTTGAGGGCACTTTTTTCGGTATCTAAATAAGTATGTTGTTGTGTTATCACCGTTAAGAACTATTTCATATACATGGAGAAAAAAATATATATACCGTATTCATCTAGAATGAATAAGTAGTCATAGTCTGAATCCTCAAACTTGAAATATGGACTTTCAAGTTATAACGTATATAAGGTAAACAAAAAACCTGAACAGACGAAATGGTCGAGAATTTCTGGTCTATACTTTTCGAGATGGTGAAACAGTATTATGAATCTTTTGTATTGCAAGAAATTCTTACTTGATTTACTAGAATTGGGCCATAAACCAAAATTGTAGTTACTAAGATATGCCTCTTGTGTTTGCAATTATTTGAAAAGATTTTTTAATGAGTTTAACTACGGTAATATAGGAAAACGCTCTAGAATTCTAATAGAAATTCTTAGAAATCAATACCAAAGGGAATAAGAACTTAGAAAGATGACATGGAACTATATTTACTAGAACCACAATTTAGTTTTTAGATGTCAGTCACAAAAATTTTTTGTGAGTGTAATGCAGCCATATTTCTTTGTAAATTGGTTATTAGCAAAAATAAATAAATAAATAAAATACAATAATAATAATAATAATAATAATCAGAGATTCTTTTTATTTAATAATTTTGTTAATTTTATTGTACTTAACTGTCTATACATTTATTGGTTAACCAGATTAAGCTCTCATTGAAGCTGGTTAATTAGAAAAGAATTACAGTATTATTATAGATTATTGTTTATGAACCGAAATCCTCTGTTGCTCGATTCATTTCATTATATTATTATTATTATTGTTGTTGTTGCTGTTGTTCAAATTTCACAGTTAGTCTTATTGTCCTCAACTTAACGGCCCTCTTCACTTACCGTCGCCGGAAGCCCGAGCTAATGTTATTCTATGGGGAAATTTTCTTTACAAATAACTTATTAACTAATACATATTTTTAAATTCTGTTTCCACATTCAGAAAATTCCCAACTGTTAAACTGACGGACCTTTTTAAAAATGTATTTTTTTAATTTTTGATATTTTATTTTGAAATTGCAAAATGAAAAAATTTCACATATATAAAATTCGTATTTTGCAGCTTCAAAATAAAATATAAAAAATTAAAAAAATATTTTTTTAAAGATTTTTTAATTTTTCAATTTAACAGCTGGGAATTTTCTGAATGTGGAAACAGAATTTAAAAATATGTATTAGTTAATAAGTTATTTGTAAAGAAAAAATTCCCATAGAATTACATTAGCTTCGGCTCCCGGCGGCGGTGAGTGAAGAAGGCCCTTAAGTTACTTTATTTCTATATAAAAATTTATATATATATATATATATATATATATATATATATATATATATTTATATATATTGAAAACCTTTTCAAACATTGAATAGATGTATATATATGCGGATGCACGAAGTTGGTACGGATTGTCCTTAACCCTGATACCATAATTTTTAAAAAGTTCTATTTTCTTAAAATATTTCTTTTTATTATAAATCTAAAAGAAAAAGCGCAAGGAATTGTAAAATAGCATACAAATTATTTTATTCATTGAGAAAGAACTATTTCTAAATATTTCAGAATTACTATTTATTTATTTATTTATTATATTTTTATAAATAAGAAATTTTTACGATTTTTTTAGTAAGATTTTATTTTTAAATAGCTATAAAAAAAAAATTATAATTACTTAAAAATGTTAATAGTTTGTGCTTCATATAATATATTAATCTTACACCATTTCTGATAATAAAACTAGTGGAAATTAAAATTTATGAATTTGAAATAAATTAAAAAAAGTATTTTGTGTTGCATTTTTTTTTTTTCTTCTTCTTCTTCTTAATTGCAGCTTTAATTTTTTGAATTCATTCTTCTTACACAGAAACGATAAACTTCTATGATGTGCTTTCTAAAAGTATTTGAAATTTCAGTAAAGTCTCAACCCCACTTTGGAATGACCTTCAAACACAAAGGCGTTTAGAATTGAGTTGTTCGGAGTTTTGAATTGACACACCGACACACCTCCAATTCAAAAGCTGATAGATTAAAGAATGGGGGAAAATCAGGTTCGAAATTTTTTAGAGCATTTCAGTGAAACTGGTAACGAATTATTAGGGTAGTTTTCTTTTCTCGGTAAGAATATTTTTGAAGTAGATAGGCCATCTGGGGTCACACGCTGAGAGGGTTAAATTCCAAATGTCTAAAAAAAATTAATTAATTAATTAAAATAAAATAAAAATGTTTTTGTGAAGTAGTTGGATTTTGCATAGTTAATTTATTTTTTTCCCCTTTGCATAAATTTTTAAAATGAATATCAATAAATGAATCAATGAATTTTATATGTTTAATTTATTATTTAAATCCTTAAATAAATCTTCCAAAACCATACAAACCATAAATAAAATTTTATTTTCTTTATCTCTGTACATTGCTATGATTAAGATATAAGATTTCCATTTTTTTTTAATCCTTTTTTCCTATTTTATTCAGTTGAAATCCTCGCATGGAAACCATGGTTAAAATTTTACTTTCATAATTCTAATACATTGTTCATCATATCCAGTATTAATTTCAGGAAACTTGGGGTTTTATTATTAAGAAGATAAGCATATTCCTCACCAATCGGCATATTTCATGCAACATAAATACAACACATTGAGTTGACATTTAACTAATTTTACATGAAAATGCAGCTTGTATCTATTTCATCTGATCCCTCAGATGCATTTTTAAAGCAAGTACGTATTAGACATTTTTATTATTTAAAAAAAAATGTATAAAATCACGTTTGAAACACGTATATAAAATTTCTTTATTAAAATCAAGCGCAAAGCTTTTCGCTGTTATTAAAATAGCATCTTTGGGTGTTGTTAATTAACAGCAGAGTAGACAGCATTATATACTGAAGAAGTTCAAGTTACAGTTAAAAAATAAGTCTTGTAAATATCACAAGTCATTTAAGATCACTTGGCATCACACTAGGGTTACACAGCAAGTTCTGTAGAAAACGTCCTCTGCTGTGGTCTCAAACCAAAGTAATTTCGGCCCCTCGGGGTTTTCAAGACCTTCTACTGACAGAAGCAATAAATATTATTAAATATAATAGAGTTATTAACTTTAAGGATGCTGCATCTCTATTTAAAATATGGCACACATTGTGCTTATAAGGTTACTGAAATTTGAAGTAGCAGAAGGCACTGGAGTTTCACACAGTGTGATTTCTAGCATCTGGAACCATTTTTTGAAGACCAGAAGTACAGGCCAAAGACCAATGCAAGATCGTAAACGTGTAACAATGGCCAATGAATATCGATATTTAATGCTAATGGCTCAAAGACACTGAAATATGAATGGCAATCTTCTTCAATAACACCTTCACTCAGTTACTGGTACCACTGTTTCAACTTGAACTGTTCAAAACCGGCTCGACACTGTAGGTCTGTATGCTCAACGTCCAATAATATGTGCTACGTTAAAAACAAGGCATCGTGCCCGCAGATAGTGGGCATCACAGCATGGGAACTGGAGGAGAAATGAATGGTACATTATCCTTTTCTCTAACAAGTCCTGCTTTTCTGTTCATCCTGATACAGGCATATTTTCATCAGAAGGGAATGTGGTACTAGAAATAATCCCATGTTCGTGCCTGGAAGTGTCAAATTTGGTGGTGGTGGGTGATGGTCTATGCTGGCATCTCCAGCGATCGACGCACCAGTCTCTGCATTACTCAAAATGGACCTCTAATTGGTCGTCGATTACGGATGAGATCCTCAGACGTATTGTTGCAACGTGTAGCCATTTTTAGGCTGTTTGAGTAGAAACTGTGATGCCAGTAGCCGAGAGAAATGTTGATGAAGAGGAGTGTCATTCATATTTCAGTGTCTCTGAGCTGTTAGTGTTAAATATCGATCTTCATTGGTCATTGTTTCATGTCTACAATCTTACCTTAATCTCCAGTCTGCATTTCTAATCTCCAGAAAACATTTCCAGATATTAGAAATCACTTTGTGAAACTCGATTGGCTTCTGCTACTTTGGCTTGTGTTTAGAACCCTTTCTTACAAACCAATAACTCTCCAAGCTTCTGACTCAATTAAATGGCTTTGTTAAGACATCACACTTATCAAAACAATGCACTAACTGAATATCGATCATTTTTTTGCACATTATCTTTTGTTAAGTTAAAAATCAAAGTTTTATTCACTGTTATTCACTGATGCTGAAACGTCAATTTTGACGCTGAACTAAAAATCTGCTTACTCTGAAGTTTGAAAATGAGAAAAAGTTGAATTTATGACTCTTTCCTTCCATTTTCTGCAAAAAAAATTTTGCTTATATCATTATTTTATATAAGACTTACAATATCCTTTAATTGTTTTGAGTAGTGTAATTTAATATTTTATGAATAAAATCATTTTCTCCCTTTTTCCTATTTTTTAAAATCTAAATTATAATTTAATTATTTAACCCGTTAGTAGTCGCTAGTTGGTCGATTTGCCGCCCATCCATCAGTTTTGCCAGATTTTTTCATTCAATAGCCACCAAATATTTTTAGAAGTGGCATTTGACATGCTTAAAACGTGAATAAATGCAAAGCAACGTTGATCACATCACTTTTTAAAATTATTGGTGCGAGTTAAATAAAAAGTGCGCAATTTGTAATAGGTGGCGCTGTCTCTAGCGACTACTGACGGGTTAAAAATAATTTAATTTCCTTGAACTTTACTAAATAATATTAATTATATGTATAGATTACAACTATTCTGAGACAGGAAAGAACTAAACTTGAACTACTGTTTTAGTCTGAGGAACATTATGCATAATTATTAACAAAAAACGGATGTGTTACTCTTGTGACAACACTATGGCAACCCATTCTATGCATGACATAAATAAAGTTTTTAGCATAAAATGTGTCTCAGGCCATCAAATCAGAGAATAAAAAGTTTTAAATAACAATCTTAAATACTTTTTGCAAAATTAAAACTTTTCCATGTTTTTTGTCATGCTTGTGACATTAAAAATATATTTATTAAACAATGTTAAAATTATATCTAAGAACTACTCTAAAAATTATACACATTTGACTGATTTAATTATAAGCTGTTACTTTGAATACAGGAGATTTTTTTTTTAAATATCTATATATAAACAAAAATTGTTATTTTGTCCCAAATATAAATTCATTTTGCTACCATCAGTTATCAGCAAATTTTTACTAAAAATGTGTTATAAAATTACAATTTTATACACCCCCAGTTTTCCAAGGTTAATTGATGTATCTCATTTACAATTAGTCTTTAAAAAAGTTTCAATTTTGACAAACTTACTCAAAGTTTGTGAGAATTGTTTCAAGCTAAAATAATGAAGCGGTATCCTTATTAATTAATTAATGAAATAAATTAATATAAGCATATGTGCAGCATGAAAGTAAAAAAAAAATTATGAATTATGTGTTACAGAAAAATTCTTCAAAACATTTAAAATTAAGTTTTTTTCTGCTTTGCTGCTTTTATGCTGCATGTGTGCTCCCTTCCTTCCCCCTCCCCCCCCCTGGTGAAGCATTATGCTGAATTATTTCAAACCAAAAGAATTGTTCTGAGTTGTGGAGTTTATGGTATTTAATTTTAATATTTTACTCATAGGTTATTTATTTTACATATTTCTGCTTTCTTACTATTGAGCTCTTAAAAAACTAAAAAAAAAAAAAAAAAAAAAAAAAAAAAGGTGGAAAATATATAATTTTGTAAAAATGTTTGTGAGCTTTAAATACATGATAGGTTATTTTTTCATTGTTAATTGATAAAATATCATTTTTGTTATCTCAGAAGGGTGTACTTATTATATATTCTGAACAAGAAGTATGGAAATCTGATTTCTTAATATCATACATGAATTAGATAAATATCTTAAGTTGAAGGTTAGCTGTAAGAAAAATTATTGTATGCTTTGTTGCAATTTTAGAGAATTTTTATTTGGTAGTACTTTTTATTTCTTATAATATTTTTTTATTTTGTATAGGTTACTCATAATTATGCTTCTGTCTTCTTACAGATTGACCGTATGGTTCAAGCAATGAAATATCTGGAAGCAGTTTTATATTTTATTCTAACTGGTAATGCTATGGAGCATAGTTACATTGACACAGATAGAGTGCACACTATGTACAAAGAAACTTTAGCTCTTATAAAGTAATTTACCTTTTAAAAAAAATTATTTTAAATATTAATTTTATTAAAGTATTCTAGTATAATTTCATTCATGTATAAATAAAGAAGATTTGTTTTAGTAATAATTTAAAGAAATTGTTGTAAAAGTATTGTTTATTTTGTAGATTTATCCTGTCTTTCTTTATATATATATTTTTTTTAAAGAAAGTCTCATTCAAAATTCATAACTTGAAATTCTTTCAAAAGTTTCCCCTGTAAAGTTAGTTTCACAGCAAAGCACGTTCATAATGTAAAAGTAAAAAAATTGGAAAACTTCTAGAATAAAAAGTGCTGAATCATGTGCAACTCTCCATTTCTTGTTGTAAAATAATGCATATTAATAAATCCTGGATCTCCGGGTCTCAGCTAAACTGTCAATCATTAAGTTAATAACCAATAATAGAACATAGCAGAAGAGTAAATTAACGTCAAAATGAGCAATATTTAAGCAAGACGCACATGAAAATCAGTGCCCTTTTTGTGTGTTGTTCCTGTTTAAGTAAATCAATATCAAATATTGACTCTGGGAGCAGGACAGAGCCTGCATTTCCGTTATGATATTGTAAAAGAGATGGCTTCATCCTTACTTGGCCGTCGGCTGAATGTGTCAGCGTATTTGGACCTAATAACTGGAAAATAAACTGTAATCTGTCCAAGAGCATTCAATAAAATGACTACATAAAACAACTGGACTCTTTACTGAGAGACGACCCCTCCTCTCTGTGGATATATTGTCACCAAATAATATTGCAACATATGTATTGAGAAAAAAGTAAAATTATTGTCAAAATACTTTACTGATAATTTATAATATGTAGTTATGAAAATCATAAGCACAACCATCATGTTAATTAATTTTTTTTTTTTCTCCATAAAAGCAATGAAAAAGTTTAATTTATTTTCCAACTATAGCAAAAGTGACCATACGAGGAATTGAAACAATATTATTGACTTACAATGCTGATTCTCAAAGCAATAAACTAACCTTGTAATCAAAAGAAAAATTATATACGATTGACTTACTATTTAAGTGGTTAGATTTACTCAATTTGAGTAATTGGTATGATTAGGTGTAATCAATGTTGTAGGCACGTGCTTTATAGTTTTTTGTAATGATTTTTCTGATGTTCAGGGATGCCACTTTTCCACTGAACAGCAGATTTCTGCTTTTTATAAAAAAAAATTCTGCCCCCTCCCCTCAAACTAATTCATATTAAACTTGCTTTATCAGATTCTAAAACCTTTAAAAAAGTAGAATTGCTCAATATTTCTCATATACATAGTTATATTTCTTCCCCCTCCTCCTTAAAACTAGGGATCAGCCGTTAAATAACTTGATGAAAATTTTTGGTCTTCTTTCATTCATAACATAAGTATCAGTGTTCATGATAAACTTGTTTTATTAGATTCTAGAACTTATAAAGCAGTAGAAGTTTGTCTTTGCATGCATAATTATTTTGTTTTAAATTATGTTAACTTAATATTATTGTTTACCATATATAGAGGCTTTGGATAGTCAGACATATACACAGACTATGATTTATTTAGAAACTTTTCAAACATTTTTTTATTTGTGATAAAGCCATATATTGCTTAAAATGTTATAGACTGCAGAGTAACTATTTTTTAATTTATTATATTCAAATTATATTTTATATATTATCTATCTTATATATAAAAGAAAATAAGATGTGTGTGTGTGTGTGTCAGTGTGTATATATATCCAGAGCTTTTTAGGAAAATGACTGATTGCAGAACTACACAAATTTGCATGGAGGTTCGTAGTGACCTCTTCTGATGCACCTCAAAGCACGATTTTTGAATTTTTGATTAGTTTTCTTTTAATTAATTAAAATATAAAAATATTTTCCTTATAATAGCTTTAAAATTAGTCATTTAAATATTTAATTGTTGCTAAAAATGCTTACGAGTTTTTTTTTTTTTTTTTTTCTGACGTAAAATTAAATATACTTTCACACGAATAAAAAAATAAATATAAAAAATTAAATTTGCATATGACAAAATAATGTTGTCATAACTTTTAAGATTAAATAATAATAATAAATTTTAGCATGATTCTTCCGAATTTTGTTTCATAAATTTACATAATATGAAGACATAATCATAGGAAAACTTAAATTCTTAAACAAGAATTTGTGTTATAAAATAAGAATAAATGACTATTTACAAAAAAAAAAAAAAAAAAAATTCAATGATGTACATATTAGGGCTGGACGATATCAGAAATTAAATATCGCGATATATCACCAAGAAAATATCGATATTAATGATATTATCGATAATTCTCTCAATAAAAGGAAAATAGACATTTGCTACTTTTTAAAGACAAATGAACACAAGTTTTAATGTGTACAAGTGTGGACTGTTTTCTATATATTTTCTGGTATATTACTTCCATAACTTTTTCATTAAAAGAAAAGCAATAATAATAATAATTAAAATAAAAAACTGCATAAAGAATGAATCAATGTTTTGTGTTTATTTTAATTTATATCATTGCTTTTAAATATACACTGAGAAAAAATATATATACCACCTTCCTCTAGAATGAATGAGTGGCCATCTTCTAAATCCCTTAACTAGAAATATAGATTTCTGAACTAGGCGCATAAGGCGTGCCAATTAACTGAATAGATGAAATGATTGAGAATTTCTAGTTTACACATGGTGGAACAATATTCTGAATATTCCAAATATTCTGAATTTTTCGTATTGTGAAAAATTTTCGCTTGATTTTCTAGAATTGTGTAATAAACCAAGATTATGATTGCTGAAACCCGTTTCTTGTAGTCTCATTTATTTGCAGAGATTTTTAAATAACTTTGCCCTCGATAATATTGGCAAACGCTCTAGAATTCTAATAGGGGCTTGTAGAACTCGCTTTCCAAGAGGACCAGAATTTATGAGGATATGGAACTATTCTAGAGCCACAATTTAGATTCTAGATGTCAATTACAGAATTTCTTCTCAGTGTACTTGTGTATAATTTGCCCTCCACTCTACCGATTTTAAGCTTTAATTATTTTTAAATAACATTATATGAAATATAGGTTTTATTTTTATCGGATTGATATTTTGATATGGGTTTTATTTTTATCACAACACGCGATATTCTAGCAGTTTATTACTGAAAGCCAATATCATTTTCCGGATAAATCTCAAAATCTTTAATTGCTGCAAGTACTTTAAATGGCTCTTTTTCATTGCTGATTTTCAAAATATACAATTATTTCACTGCTAGTCCTCGTAAACCTTGCTTCCCCCCCCCCCTTCAAAGAAAACTGAATAATAAACTCTCTTTTTGGACAAAAGTTTAAATTTTATAAAATTCATTAAAAAAACTTAATAAAGTACACATGCAAACAATTCATTATTTATTTTATCATTAAAACCAGGAAAACTGAAATATCCCCAAACATTTTTCCTGTGTGTATATATATATATATTTATTTATTTATTTATTTATACGAGCAGGCTACGCCCGCTTCCCTGGTCCCTATTTTTAAATGAATCACTATAATTAATGAATTCTCAAAATTGCATTAGTTTTTATCATGTGGGGAAAAAAAAAGGAGAGAGAGAAAAAAAGAAAATCTGATCAGGAAAAATGTCGCACCGGATTCACACTGAATTCGGCAGCTCATGCCGTTGTGCGCTGCGCGCGTGCATTTATGTTCAGCACTCCTACTTACTATCACTATTTTATCGAAAGGGTAAAAATATAAAATACAAAAAAAATTATATTCGCCAAAAAAATACAAAAAAAATTTGTATTTGCCACTGTCGGCGGAAGCATATTGTTGTCCTAAAAATCTTTTTCATAGTTTGCCTATTAATTATGAGAAGAGCTTTTTATTTTGTTTAAATGAATAGCGTTTAGTGCTATGTAGAATTTAAGTTTAACTTGAAAATATAAACAATACAATGTATTGGTTTACTTTAATGTTTAAGGATATTTTTTTGTTAAAATAACTTTATTTAAAGATATAACTTACCTTTTTTCTATTTTTAAATATCTTTGAAGTTATAATCCTTCATTTACTTCACGTAGGATAAAATTGTAATTTTTGTTTACATTCCTTTAACACATCGTTCATGCCGGTTGAATTCCAATTTGGCGATACTTACTGTTGCGGCCCATAGATGGCGTGCGTATTCAGCATAGTCCGTTGTCATGGTAACGGATTACGTACGATGGGCATGCGTTTCAGATTGCATGGAAGGCAAAATGTATAGCCTGCTGATTGGATGTTCTGGAATCCTGTTGTAGGAGTATATAAGGATGTATTAAGCTCTCTTACTTTGCATTTTTTCTTTTGCACTTATGATGTTTTGTTGAACTTTAGATACGTTTTAAGTAATTTTTAGTAGTTTGCCTCAAAGTATGAGGGCATTTTTCTGTCTTTTTTTAAGTTGCAGTATGTATTAAAGTTGTTTGAAGGCCGGCATCCTATTTTAGTGCTAATGCTGAGAAAGGCAACTTTTAATCTTTTTATAAGCAATTAGTTTTTGGTAAATAGCTCTTCCTCATGGCAAGTTTAAATATCGTTTTCGTAAGTATCGCTTGCAACATTTACATTTTTGTTAAGTTTTATCTCCTTTGTTAAGTTTAAATAAACATTGTTATTGTTATCAAACTCTGTTTTATTTAAAAGCTGCACACTATATTTTGTTACATAAAGAAGAGCCAAATGAACACTTATATAACTTAAAAACAGATAATATGACATGGGCCCATGTACATCACACATCATTCACACACCTTAAAGACAGACATAATAAAAAAAATATCTCAGATGTATAGTGTATACCAGATATAAAAATATCACCCAAAAGTCCTATAACTAATTTGTAAATGCATAATTCAAAAATACTTTTAAATATAAGCTCAATATGTAAAATGTATATATATATAACAAAACAATTAAGTATAAGCACAGTAAATCTGAGATAAAAACTAATCATTCTTAATCATTCCCAAATGGAAAAACTTGAGCTTTAAAAAATATTAAATTTTTCCAAAACATCTGATAATCTATTTGACCTTAATATACATTCACATTGAGTTATTTCTAAAAAAAAAATTTAAATCAATTTTAAATCAATGACCTTCCACTGCATAATTTTTTTCAATTAGAGCATTGCTTAACTGCACTTTTACTTTTTAATATATGACTGGAAAAACTAGATAATTCCCATTTGGTCAATGGCTTGGTGAAAGGATCTGCCAGATTTTGCTTACTACGAATATATTCAATATTAAGAACATTTTTATGGATTATATCTCTTATAAAAAAAAGCTTTACGTCGATGTGCTTCGATCGGTGGTTCTCGATCAGAGACTTCACAAAATTTATACATGCCATATTATCTACTTGAAGTAAAGATTTTTCTTTCTTACCACTTAGAAACTGTTTGCTGTAGCATTCCTCCAGGATTCGGTCAAGCCATAGTACTTCTTTCGTAGTTTCTGTTAAGGCGACAAATTCTGCTTCCATCGTGGACAATGAAACACAGCTTTCCTTGAAGCTTCTCCATTCAATTGGGGCTTCACCTAAAAATATAATTTGTCCTCCCATGGATGTTCTGTTGTCCTTATTTGTCGCATAATCTGCATCTGAATAAGCTTTGATTCTAGGCAATGTGCAAGATAACTTTAATTTGAAGTCCTAAGTATATTTGATGTATCCCAAGAGTCTTAGCAGCCCATCCCAATGTGGTCTTCCAGGGTTTGATTGATACTGACTGAATATGTTTATTGCGTAACTTATGTCTGGGCGTGTTCTTCCAGCAATAGAGGCTAAGCAACCTATTAGGGTTCGATATGGTATCTTTTGCATCTCTTTTATTTCTTCATCTGTTTGAGGACATTATGATTTTGATAGTACTACACCTTTGCTTATTGGAAGTGTTGACAAAGGGAAATGGTAGCTCTTAACCGCTCACAAACTTCTGAAATATAAAGAGTTTGGTTGAGAAACAAGCAGTCCTTTTCCTCTTCAAATTCAACTCCAAGCAGACGGCGAGTTCTTCCTAAGACTTTCAAATCAAAATGTCTTTCTAAGAGATTGATGCATTCTTTAATAACTTGATCAGTTCTTCCAAAGAAAACCATATCGTCCACATACAGGATTACTATTACTTGATTTTTATAACTATATACACAGTTGCACCATTCAAACTTCTTGAAATTCAAGGACTCCAACACGCCATGGATCTCGTAAAACCACTCTCGACCTGACTGGTGGAGGCCATAAAGCGGTTTGTCCAGTTTGCAGACGAGGTGTTCTTTACTTTTTTCTCAACATAGCCTGGAGGTTGATGCATGTATACTTCATTAGTTAAAGGTGCATACAATTAGGCCCCAGTTACGTCACACTGGCAATGTGACCACCTCTTCAAAACTACTAGAAGAGAAAAGAAAAATCTGACAAGTGAAAAATTCACCACTGGACTAAAAGTATCTTCATATGATACCCCTTTTACTTACTTGAAACCTTGTGCAACAAGTCTTGATTTATAGCGTATTACTTCTCCCTTTTCATTTTTCTTAAGGGCGTATACCCAGCGGCAACCAACTAGAGTATGACCTTCTGGTAGCGGAGTGAGATGCCAAACATTTCTTTGCTTAATGGTATTCATCTCTATATCCATTGCTTCCTTCCAATGAACTTTTTAGGGAGAGTTTAGCGCTTGTTTGTAAGTTTTTGGGATATTCAAGTCTTCTAGTCATGCAGTTTCAGATGTCACATTGGCAGATGGCAGATTTGAGTCTGGCTGTACAACAATACCTGCATACTTGTTAGAGGCAGAAAAATTAAAAATACTGGGTACATAAGGAATACCATTTTCTTTACAATATTCTTCAATTTTCTTTAAAGAATTTAAACGTTTTGGATCAGCAAGCCCAACTGGACGATAATAAATGTCTGTTCTGCTTCCATCCCTTCTTGTTACAGGTCTCCGTTCCCATTTAACTACTGACTGAGGCTGCTCTTCATGTGTGGGCTCAAGATCTATGACATTCTCATCTGGATCATACCTGACATTGGCAGGGTGACTTGTTTGAAGATGGTATCTTAATAAATCACCATTTTCCTCTTCTGTCTGTAACTCAAAGTTAATTGGACCCATCACTGATCTATTGCATGCCTCTGCATCTAGATCTTCAATGAACCTGACATTTATCGTTTCTATAGATTTTCTGCTGTCTGGAAAGTATATTCAGTATCCTTTTGTCCTAAATGCGTATCCGATCATTATACCTTTTCTTGCCTGTGGATCTAATTTAGAGCTACTATGCTGCCTAAGTATTCCCACATATGCTTGAGAACCAAAAGGCTTGAGGTGGTTCACTGACGGCTTACATCCTCCATACAGTTCGTACGGTGTTTTTTTCTGCCCTTCATGGCAAACACGATTCCAAACATGAATAAATGCAAGAATAGTGTCAGGCCAAAATTCATTACCTAGGTTTGCATCAGCAAGTTGACATCTTACAGCATCCATGGCAGTTTGATTGAGTCTTTCAGCTACTCCGTTCTGTTCCGGCATAAAGGTATTGGTCGTTTTATGTTGAACCCCTTGCTCTGCATAGTATTTCTTGAAATTTTCATTCATAAACTCAGTCCCGTTGTCTGTGCGGATATGCCTTAACTTCCTCCCTATAAACCTTTCCGCTCTAGCTACATGCCTCAGAAAGATAGCAAAAACTTCCGACTTCTCTTTCATAGGGTAAATTGAAGCTTTACGGCTGAAATCGTCGATTATAGACAAATAAAAATAATCACCGTTTCTTCCCACAGATTTAACAGGGCCCTAAGTATCCATGTAAAATAAATCATTAGGGTTCTTTGACCTTATAAAATTCTTAGCTTTAAAAGAAACTCTCCATTGCTTGTTCAATCAACAGATCTCACAATTTACTCTGAAGTCCTTAATTGCTGGTAATCCAGTTTCATAGACTACAGTTGGACTAAGGTGAGCCATTCTTCTGTGCAAGAGTTCAACATTAACTTTCTGAGATGCAGAAGCTGCAAAATGAACTTTTCTTTTATTTTTTTTTTAGAAAAAGAAGGCTTCTTAGAGAAAGAAGGCTTCAGAATATATAAACCATTTTTAAGATATGCATTTACAAGAATTTTCCCATCTCGCAAGATCCTCACCTTACCACCACCTCCTGAGAACTCTAGCCCCATAGCATCTAGTTTTGGACCTGAAATTAGATTGTTTCAAATCTGGTGAATACATCACCTCCTTAAAAACAAGAACCTCATTACCAAAATTTAATTTTACTGTGCCTTTACCTAAAATAGGGAAAAATATATTATCAATAGCTACTGACATTTCTTCAGATTCAATTGGTTTAAAGTCAATAAATAAATTTTTATTCCGACAAAAATTGTGCGAAGCAGCTGAATCAAACACCCATGTATCAGTAGCTTCCTCCACCCCACTGACACACGCCTGAATATAACAAGCACAGTTTTTACCACCAGTGTTTTTCTTATTTTTCGAATGACTTGGACGTGGACTGGGACTTCTAGTTGGCTCTCTCTGAGATTTTGCACTACAACATGATGAGGGATGATGCTCTCTACTTCCAACTGGGGAATGACCTCTTGAGGTACGGCACTGACTTTTAACGTGGCCTTTCTTTCTGCAACCATAACACCTTATAACTTTTGAGGGTCCTTTTCTATAGTTAATTGAATGTGCAGCAACTATATGCTCCTGTCGGTCTATATCTCGCACTTGAAGGTGCGCCTCTTCAGAAACAAGAGCTGCCAGAATTTCTTTATAGGAAAATGCTTTATCATCCCATCTAATGATATTTTGTACTATGCTGTCAAACTGAGGTGGCAAGTACCTAAGAAGCTGAAAATTGAGATAAATCTCTGGCATAGGATGTTTAATTCCCCTCAACTGCTCCTGCAACCTACAAATTCTAGCTGAAAATAAACTAATACTCTTATTAGGTTTTATTTTACATGCATGCAATTCACTAACTGCATGTGCCTATTGTGATTATCTTGTTCAAAATATTTCTGTAAAATTTCCCATGCATCTTTAGCATTTGTTATACCTTCTATTAATTTACGAGACTCTGGGGATATATTTAAATAAATAATGGACATTGCTGCACTAGCACATAATTTGTATTCTCTAACATCTCTATGAGTTACCCCTTTAACTGCATCAACAGTGGGTTCACTTTCTGTCCCTGTGACAATGTCCCAACTTCCCCTATCCATAAGAAGGTACTTAACATCAGCACCCCAATTGCCATAATTGGCAGAATGCAAAGGTTTGTGCCATTGCTATAAACTTAAAGTCCAGATTTTTTTTTTTTTACACTATTGCCCCCCCCCCCCCCCATCTTTCACTTTATTTTTAATATTCTAGGGACATGTGGCCAAAAAAAAAACTTCAATTGAAATAATTACTAATTAATTGCAAGAGGTGGGCCAGGAATACAATTTAGCCCATAACCATTTAATTGTTACGTTGCTATATTAAAGCAACAATGTAACTTAGTTTTACCCCCTTTGCAAAGATTCTCAAAATAGTAATTTCAAAAAAACATTTTTAAGAAAAACTTCTAATCTAAATTTAAAGTAATTTCTGAAATTAAATAGCTAAACAAAAAAAAAAAAAAAAAAAAAATGTAAAATAGAGTTACACAGTTTAACGTGGCTGATATTGCATTTATATTTAATATTACGTATCCACAAAATAATATAAAAGTGATAATTGCTAATGTAGGAGACATTAAATACAAAAATAAAATCTGTTTAAAACTAACATTTATTAAAAAATAAAAAATATATATTAAATTAACAGGATAAATATATTTTTAAACTTTGCCACATGGAGCAGAATCAGCTGGATAAGTTGTTCTGAAGACAATAAACTATTTTGAAATGCATTTCTCATAACTGGTACAGATGACTGAAACTAGAAAATATCTTTAAAATTACTTTTATCAAAGTTCCATTATTGCAAGCAAGGCACAAACAAAAAAAACAAATTCAAAATTTCTAGTGAGTCAGAAAAAGTATTATTAATTAATCAATTTCAAAAAGGAAAAATTAAATTCGCGATGTATACCGGTCTACAGGAGCAGAGAAAAAGGAAAAATAAACATCTAAAAAATTATCTCACCACCTCAAGACAGTGTTAAAACAAACTTTATATTACTTTAAACTACATCTTCTAAAAAAAAATGACTTTCCCAAAAATTATCTGACTGCAGCAGCGTAAGTCAAAGAAAAAAGCGACCTGCTTCTCATGCAGACAGCTTTTATAAGAAAATAAGAACTTATTCTAATTTCTACAAACAGCGCGGTTAACAGAAAAAATACACATCCCTCAAGAGAACCAATCAAAATAACAATGTCTCGTCTGAGGGTTGAGTGGTTGAATAAAACACTACATGGATGACAGAGGCCACCTTACGGAAAAAATGCAAAGTGCTCGCTGTGTGACAAGACTCTCTATAGTAACATGATCTCTCTAGTCAATCATGTGTAAACAAACAGTACCAAATTGCTGAATGAAGTAAGTGTTGAAAACATTAAAAAAAAAACTATTTCAATTAGGGATTAAGGATATAAGTTAATACATAGGAGCTATTTTAATGAAGATTTAGCTTTAATTTAAATTAATAAAAACATACTTAATGAATGATAAACTTATTAAAGATTACATAACAATGGCATGTACGGACAAGCTAAAAACTATAAGAAAGTGATTTTTTCGCAACAATTATTCACTTGTGTGTGTTTAGTTTGGATAATATTCTCACATTTATTATTAAAAGTGATAATCATTTTTAACCCTCCGTCGGGCGCACCCTGCCTGAGAGGCCCATTCTGGTTTTTATTCTCTAAATATCCTACACATTTTTAATTCAAAAACATCCATATGGTGACCTTATTAGGAGTGAATAGAAAGTAATAAACGAAAATTTGATGCTTAAGTACAAATTTATTGATTGTAGTACAAGTATTTTAACAATAAAGTATTTACCTGACCTCTCTGGCAGGGTGTGCCCAATTTTGTTCGTCCTATGGGTGCACCTGACATAGGGTTAAGGGCCCCCGAAATGCACCAAATCCTAAAATCCGCACAACCTCTGGTCCCAAGCTGTGTGGATTTTTGACTCTCTACTGTAAATGCAAGAATAGCATCAGGCCAGAACTCATTACCTAGGTTCACATCAGCAAGATGGCATCTTACAGCATCCACAGCAGTCTGATTAAGTCTTTCAGCGACTCCATTCTGTTCTGGCATAAAGGTATTAGTCGTTTCATGTTGAATTCCTTGCTCTGCACAGTATTTCTTGGAATTTTCATTTATAAACTCAGTCCCGTTGTCTGTGCGAATATGCTTTAACTTCCTTCCTATAAATCTTTCCGCTCTCGCTACGTGCCTCTGGAAAAGAGCAAAAACTTCTGACTTCTCTTTCATAGTGTAAATTGAAGCTTTACGGCTGAAATCATCGATTATAGGCAAATAATAACGTTCACCGTTTCTTCCAACAGCTTTAACAGGGCCCCAAGTATCCATGTAAAACAAATCATTAGGGTTCTTTGACCTAATAAAGTTCTTATTTTTAAAAGAAACTCTTCGTTGCTTGTTCAATCAACGTATCTCATAGTTAACTCTGAAGTCTTTAATTGCTGGTAATCCAGTAGCATCTTCCTTCCTTAGCAGTTTCATAGACTACAGTCGGACTAAGGTGGGCCATTCTTCTGTGCAAGTGTTCAACATCAACTTTCTGAGACGCAGAAGCTGCAAAATGCACTTTTCTTTTGATTTTTCTAGAAAAAGAAGGTTTCAAAATGTATAGACCATTTTTAAGGTAAGCATTTACAAGAATTTTACCATTGCATAAGATCCGCACCTTACCACCACCTTCTGAGAACTCTAGCCCCATTGCATCTAGTTTTGGACCCGAAATTAAATTGTGTTTCAAGTCGGGTGAATACATCACTTCTTCAAAAATAAAACCCCCCATCACCAAAACTTAATTTTACTGTGCCTTTACCTATAATTTGGAAAAAAATGTTATCAATAACTACAGACATTTCTTCAGATTCAGTTGGTTTAAAATCAATAAATAAGCTTTCGTTCTGACAAAAATTGTGTGAGGCAGCAGAATCGAACACCCGAGTGTCAGTAGCTTGCCCCATCCCACTTACACATGCCTGAATGTAACAAACACATTTTTTATTACAAGTCTTTCCCTTATTTTTCAATAGACTTTTACTCTGACGTGGACTGGGACTTGTAGTAGATTCTCTCTGAGATTTCGCACAACAGCATGATGAGGGCTGATGTTCTCTGCTTCTAACTGGGGAATGACCTCTTGAGGTGCTGCACTGACTTTTTAACATGGCCTTTCTTTCCACGGCCATAGCACGTTAAAATTTCTGAGGGTCCTTTTCTATAGTTAATGGAATGTGCAGCAACTGTATGCTGCTGCCGGTCTATATTTCGCGCTTGCAGAAGCGCCTCTTCAGAAACAAGAGCTGCCAGAATTTCCTTATAGGAAAAAGCTTTATCATCCCATCGAATGATATTTTGTACTATGCTGTCGAACTGAGGTGGCAAATACCTAAGAAGCTGGAAGTTGAGATAAATCTCTGGCATAGAATGTTTAATTCCCTTCAACTGCTCCTGCAATTTACAAATTCTAGCTGAAAATAGACTGATACTCTCAGGTTTTATTCTACATGCATGTAATTCACTAATTGCATGTGTCTCCTGCGATTATCTGGTTCAAAATATTTCTGTAAAATTTCCCATTCATCTTTAGCATTTGTTAGATCTTCTATTAATTTACGATACTCTGGGGATATATTTAAGTAAATAACGGACATTGCTGTGCTAGCACGTAATTTGTACTCTCTAACATCTCTATGAGTTACCCCTTTAACTGCATCAACAGTGGGTTCACTTTCTGTCCCTGTGACAATGTCCCAACTTCCCCTATCCATAAGAAGGCACTTAATATCAGCACTCCAATTGCCATAATTGGCAGAGTGCAAAGGTTCAATATTTTGTGCCATTGCTATAAACTTACAAAGTCCAGAATTTTTTCTTTTTCAACTGTTGTCCCGTTCCCCCTTCTCTTTATTTTTAATATTCTAGGGACATGTGGCAAAAAAAAAAAAAAAAAAAAAAAAAAACATCAATTGAAATAATCTCGAATTAATTAATTGCAAGAGGCAGGACTAGGATACAATTTAGCCCGTAACCATTTAATTGTTACATTGCTATATTAAAGCAACAATGTAACTTAGTTTCCCACCTTTGCAAAAATTTGCAGAATAGCAAATCCAAAAAATATATATATTTCAAAGAAAAACCTCTAATCTAAATTTCAATTAAAATTAATTTCTGAAATTAAATAGCTAAATAAAAAAAAATATGTAAATAGTTACACAGTTTAACATGGCTGATATTGCATTTATATTTTAATTTTAACTATCTAAAAAATGTAAAAGTGATAATTGTCAGTATAGGAGACATTGAATACAAAAATGAAACTTGTTTAAATCTAATGTTTATTAAAAAATAAAAAAATAAACAAGGCATTAAATTAACAGGTTAAATAACAAACTTTAAAAACTAAGGCCACATGGAACAGAATTAGCTGAATAAGTTGATCTGGAGACAAAATTTTTTTAACAAACTATATTTCTCACAATTGGCACAGATTACTGAAACTGGAAAAAAATATTTTTTAATTACTTTTTAAAAAGTTCAGTTATTGCAAATAAGGCACAAACACACACACACATACAAAAAAAAAAAAAAATTAAATTCCTAGTGAGTCAGAAAAAAGTAACATTTTTAAAATATGAATAATAATTCAAATTAATTTCAAAAATAAAATTATATTTGTGATGTATACTGGACTACAGGAGCAGAGAAAGGGAAAAATAGTAAAAAAAACTATCTCACCACCCCATGACAGCTTTAAATACACTTTCTTTAAAGCTGCACTACTACTTATGAGAAGCTTTCAGACTGCATAACAGCAACGGTGAAGGTCAACAGAAAAATAAAAGGCAACTCTCCATAAGCAGATAGCTTTTATAAGAAAATAAGAACTTATTCTAATTTCACAAACAGCGCGGTTGGCAGAAAAAGTACACACACCTCAAGAGAACCAATCAAAATAACGAACGCGAGGTACGCGCTGTGTGACAGGATCTCTATATATCAGCATGATCACACTAGTCAATCGCGTGTGAACAAACTTTACCGAACTACTGAATCAAGTGTTGGAAACATTTAAGAAAACTATTTTTATCATGGATTAAGAATTAAAATTAATGCATAGGAGTTGTTTTAATGCAGATCTAATTATAATTTAAATTTATAAGAACAAAATTAATGAATCTTATTGAAAAATACTATAACAATGGCATGTATGGATGAGCAAAAAAAAATCATAAGAAAGTGATTTTTTCGCAACACAATTCCTTCGTTTACACCTTCATGAAATTTGTAAACCTTTGTAATACAAACCTTTGCTCGGTTGTAGGTTTCAAGTGATCGAACACTGTGTTCTCTCCCTGCATTACACGCTCGTTATTTGGAGGACCCTGTCTTTCTCTGCTGTCGACTGATGTTCGTGATGATGGCGTGGTGAAGACAACGCCTTCTCATTTTTTCCATACAAAAATTCTTGTACAAGAAGGTTTCTTCTCAACTGCAGTGCTCCTAATTCGCAAATTTCTCTGTCAAATTTGACAACACCCTGTGTAAACCTTAAGTTTTACATAACTCATAGACAAAGTATTTTTGATTTCTAAGTGTTGATGAAATAAAATACATATTTTTTTAAACAAAATTTTGTTGTAAATAAAAATCATCGTACTTTTTGTTATGGTCTAGATGAATTTACTCTGCAATTCGGGTTACAGTTATTTTTAAATTATAATAAGACATAGACCATTCTTGTTTTTATTTATGCATTGTTATACTTAAATATTGTTAGCAAAGTTTGTTTTTTAAATTTTCTTAAATAAAATCATCTAGGTAAATTTTGTCATTTCGTTTGGTGGCACTCTATGCTCGGGGGCTCCAGGGCACTATCCCAGTTGCCCCGGATGTCAATATTCATTTTAAATTTGCTTTATCTATCTTTTTATTTGCTATTTCTAAAACCTATAAAGAAGTAGAATTCAGAAATTTTTATTCATGAATTAATCAACCGTGAATATTTATTTAAATCAAATTGGAGTGTACAGGTTGATATTTTTTATTTATTACCAACTATGTGAAAAATACCAGAGCCGGGAATCGAACCCGGGCCCTCCGCTTAAGCATCCGTGCATTAAGCGGAGGGCCCGGGTTCGATTCCCGGCTCTGGTATTTTTCACATAGTTGGTAATAAATAAAAAATATCAACCTGTACACTCCAATTTGATTTAAATAAAGAAGTAGAATTCTTTAGCATTTCTCACTCCTAAACTTTTTACCCCCCCCCCCCATCTCAATCTCCTATGGCCGATTAAACTTTCTCCGATGTTCCAACTTTCTCAATCTATAACAAAAGGATCAATGTTCATAATAAACTTGTTTTATAACTTCTGGAGCCAATAAAGTGACAGTAGTGCAATTTCTCACTTATGTTATTTTTATTTATTTATTTATTTATTTTTAAGACTTAATATTATTAAACTTGTTGAATCTATTTGTTTTTTTCCTCAATAAGTTTAAATGCTGTGTCGTCAAACAAAAATTACGCTAGTTCTTATGCAGATTACATAATTCCAAAAACTGATAATGCAGAATAGGAGTTACACAATGCAGATTTATTCTAATACATTTTTTGCTTTTTTTCTCCTCAAATTCAAAATATCTAATATTTCTCTAATGTGGACCAGTTACAATTAAAATTTGTCAACAATATGATAGTAACATAGGTGTTATCTGATTGGTTCAATCCAGTTTCAATTGATCAAAATCAAAGCATACTTTCAGCTGCTATATACAGATTTTGGCTGCAAAACTTTAATCTAATATATTTGAAATGCACATTTTCTCAAAGAAATTGAAAAAATATTAACTCTTTGTGCTAAAACATATTCTCAAAATCTAAGTATATTTGGAAGTTTTTTTAGCCAGCATTTCAATTATGGGTATTTCTGGTATGTATGGTTATATGGTAATTTAATATCGTCAAATTTTAGGAAATAATAGTTTTTTTTTTTTTTTTTTTTCTTTAATAATGATTAATGTAGCTATAAGAATTTTTAACTTAGCAGTGGAAGAAATTATTTTCTAAAATTAAAATTATAATGCAAATATCAAGGATTTTTATAAATATCTTTTACTGAAAAAAAAAAGGGGGGGGGAGAGAGAGAGAGAGAAACTGAAATTATCCAATGATTTTATTTATAAGATTTTTCTAAAAATCGTATTAGGTATGTAGGTAGCATGCAAGTAGATCACAGTGATGTTCTGTGTGGGAAAAGCTAATTGTCATTAAATTGATTAAGTAAAAGACACTTCAGAAATAAACTTAATTTGAGTAAAAAATACATACAATACCCATCGCTTATTAAAATCACATTTGTTCTAGGGCAAAGTGATCTTATGAAGCGGCTGATTTTTATATCCTGCGAAGGTTCTTGCACTCAAGAAAAATGTATTACTTCCTTGAATTAAAAAAAAAATTTCAAAAGTTAACAGTAATAAACAGTATTAATTATTTTTCGACCAACAATTAATTAATTGTTCATTCAAAATAAGTAAATTAAACACATACTGCCTACAAAATAAGTCAATATTTATACATTAATTAGACATTTTCAAAAGTTTTTTTGCTTCTTAGTTATTTTAGAATGAGAACTAAGAATTATCTTTTAATAATTAAAAATGAAAGAAAAAAATCACTAGTGAATCAAAGCAGTAACTTATTATTTCGATTTTTAGAATACATTCCTGGAATTTATTACTAAGACAAGTGATGAAGTGAGTTTATTTTGTTATTATGCTGCAGGTGTAAAATTTTCAACAAAGAGGGATAACAAGGGAGATTGTTGTGCTTTATTTTTTTTTTATTGAAAAAAAAAATATTCAAAAAAAAAAAAATTAAGTGCGTAAATACATATTTTTGCTGATCAAGATATTTTTTTTTTAGTTTATTAACTGGCGATGCTAATTTTATTAAATGGCAGTTTTAAAAGTAGTTTGTATTGATTTGATTCCGGTCCTGACAATTTGATCAGATTAAGCGGCTGATTTTATTAACCAGTGAATTTATTAAGCGGCAAGAACTGTATATATATATGTATATATGTATTTTAATTATCATATGAGGAAAAATTAATATAGTACATTATGTGTTTGTGTTGATTATGTACTTTAATTAAATAAATTACCTAAAACAAAATCCTTTTTAAACAACTTAGCATATATATATATTTCGGGTACACCGTACCCATCTTCAGTGCCAAGTAAAAAAACGTCGTTCTTCTGCTGTTGTCAATTCGTGGTGCTGTGGTGTACGTGTTTCCTCTTCACTTCACTTCCCATTCTGTTTGTTTTCCTGTAAAAACTGCTGCCACACTGCCGGAGTAATGCAGTGCTCTCGTTCATTAACAGTTTGATTGTTAGTTATTATTTCTATGGCCTCCCGTTTTAGTTCGTAGTTGTGATTATTATACGGGGCTATTTTATTAATATTGATGGAGTTAACGTTAATAGGGTTAGTATTGTGGGTGGAAGATTTACCATATTTTAAGTCAGCGCGGTTTTGGTAAATCTTCCACCGCTTTCTCTTCCACCCACAATACTAACCCTATTAACGTTAACTCCATCAATATTAATAAAATAGCCCCATATAATAATCACAACTACGCACTAAAATGGGAGGCCACAGAAATAATAACTAACAATCAAGCGGTTAATGACAGAGAGCACTGCATTATTCCGGCAGTGTGGCAGCAGTTTTTACAGGAAAACGAACAGAATGGGAAGTGAAGTGAAGCGAAAACATGTATGCCACAGCACCACGAATTGACAACAGCAGAAGAACGACGTTTTTTCACTTGGCACCGAAGATGGGTACGGTGTACCCGAAATATATATATGCTAAGTTGTTTTAAAAGGATTTTGTATAAGGTAATTTATTTAATGAATATAAATATAATCCTTTCTTAATAAAGTATAATATATACTTTAATTTTACAAAATAGTGTATTGTATTATTTCTTCATTTAATCGATTTTTCTGTTTTTCTGTTTTTTTATGAAATCTTCTGGTTTTTTAGCTTGAATCTTCCTATCTTTGTTTGTCTCAGGCTGGTAAGTATGCAATCATGGGGACACTTGATCCTCCATCAGGAAAGACTTGATCCTTGAAACAAATACATTTAAACAATTCAAAACAACGAGAAATAGAATTTAAATTTCTTGTCAAATTAAATATTTGAAATAGTACTGCAGTTACTACAAATAAAAGGACCTAGCTTAGACCTACTTTCTGTTAAAAAAAACAGAGAATATTTTTGAAATATGAAAAGTCAAACATAAATGTTAGAACTGCTGCCATTTAGTGTTTTTCATTTAATGTAGTAGATTTTTATGTCTTTTTAATACAATTCTCTTTATCAACAATGCTTTTATCATTTTTTTCAGTCTATATAAACTGATTAACTCTTGTTCCTTTTTTTTTTTTTTTTTTTTTTTTTCTCAACTTTTCCAACAAAATGATTTTTTCCTCCCTGAAAATTTCATAATGACAAAACCATTTTCATTAAAAGATACATCTTGGGTGTCTTCTTTTTCATCAGAAAATTCTTGAACTGATTCTTCTGTTAAATTGTTAAAAAAAAAAAAAAAAAAAATAGGGGCTATCTATCATCTGGTCATGTAAGTGTTTTGCCAATCATTTCTGATGGGGACCCATTGGTCATTCTCTCTTGCCAACTCACTTTAAGGAATATCATAAATGGTGCTATATGACTGCCAGCACTATTTATTGCTTACATTAGGGTTACTTGACCCTGGCACTATCTCCTCATATGATTGGGATCATATGTCACCAATACACTTTGAATATACTGTAAAAATATTACTTAAATAAATAAATAAATACACATAAATGGTATTATTTACAAGGTTAGTAAAGACAATATGAAATATCATTATATTTAATTACTTTAATTAATTAAAAATTAAATATTTTACTATAAACAAAACTTATTTGAAAGAAATTGCTGTTAAATTTGTTGTCTAAGAGTAGCTGTACTAGTGTTATCAGTTTACACAACTTACCTCTATTATTGTTGTTTTTAATACTAGGGATCAAGTCTCCATAGGAATCGAATGTCCCCAGTCTACCCTATATATGTAATTTTTTTATTTGTTAGGCTTTATTTGAACTTGTTTGATGCTTAAATAAAAGCATTTATTATTTGATAAAATTAATAAATATAAGCTCTTGCTTTGGGATGAGATTTTTAAGTATAACTGAATGTTGTTTAAATTTTAGGTTTATATCATCAAAATTTCAAAAGCTTCACAATACATCCTGTAGAAATATTGATAACAAGCTTACAGTTTTAAGGTAAAGTTAATTTTTATTTAGTCTTTTGGGTTCTCATATTTTTATTAAACTCTCAGAAAATATTCTTGTCATAACTTGCATATATAATAAATAAGATACAGTGAAACCTCACTAAAGCGGACAGTGTGAGGACTAAAAATCGTTCATTCAAAAGGGGTGTTGGTTTTAGAGAAGGAAACCAAAATTTCATTATAATATAATTTTTTTACAGGTGTAAATTTTTATGTTTAAAGATAAATTTAGATTAAAGATTAACAATAAACAATATTAATGCCAATCAAATACTTTTAACATGAATTTGAACTTTGTATTAGCAAGATATTAAAAATAAATATTTTAAAATAAATTGTAGAATGGGCTCTTCCCACCTGACATTAGAGGTCGCATGACATAGTTGTTTAAACCAAGAGCAGACAAAATCTTCTATATTTATCTATAGCAGCGATTCCCAACCCATGGGCCACGGCCCACAAGTGGGCCACAGGCAGTATGGTACTGGGCCGTGGAATATTGACATATATATATATATGTCATACATCTATAGGTGTCTATTTGCCATTATATTTTTTAGTTGTATATTAAGTAATTAGTGGACCTCAAAGTCTTTCTTACAATTTTCGTGGTCCACACAAGTAAAAAGGTTGGGAACTGCTGATCTATAGTGATTGTTGAAATAACTCATTTTCTATTCTTATTTTTGATCAATCTGATTTAATCGTGTTTTTTTTTTTTTATACATCATCATTTTTTATTTCGATTTATATCATTACTCATCATCTTTTGTTTGTTGTACGCATTTACAATCATTATTTATCTTATATTTGTTATTAATAATGTTGCTAGAGAACATGTTAACTATTCTGATTTAAGTGCATAAATCATTAACAGTGCAACATTGTACGGTGTAAAGCCATATCGGCCAGTAACTAAGTTAATTAACTTGTTGTAACACCTTTACACAATTAAATTTAACTGAAAACATTTTAAATTAATTTCAAGTTTTAATCCATGAACATTCCAGATGAACAAGCTATTTATTGCTAGATCAGTTAAAGTAACCGTTACACTACAACATACAAAAATTTATTCTTACATGTAAAAATAAATAAACGCACAAAGTGTTTTCTAAAAAAATTATTAAACTTACAAATACAATTATTCTGCTGTTTACGAATTCACAATATTACTTTTGTTTTAATTCATGTTAAATATTAATATTTTTTTTTCTTTAAAACAATATTTAACTGAATTTGATTCTCAGAATTCGACTGTTTGTTTTGCTGTATCACATGATTGAGCAGACAACGCTGGAAAGAGCCCATTACATATAATACTATTAGAATACTGGATTTAGATATGTTTTACAAAATATGATAAATTAAGAAAAATTATATACCATTTAAATTCCATTATAAGAAAAATAAGATGTTATAGTAGTTAGCTTTAAATGAAGCTGGCTCATTAGGTCTTTGTGATGCAAATTTAAATCATTGGTTAAATGCACTTCTTCCAGATTTTTCCAAATAAAATTTCTTCAGGTTTTCAATTCAAATTTTTTGTATCACGTAAGCATTTTATGGCATTTCCATTTTATGTTGTAAATTCAATAAGCCTTTCAGGTTCTTGATCATCACTATTCATGTTAACAGTGAGAGAAGAGTTGATTGCTGTTTTTAAAATTTCGCAAGTGTTTAAATTGTTTTCTTAATATTCAATGTCTGTATCGATGTTCACAAAATCTCTAGTGCTAATTTTGTTTTTGCCTGCTGAATGTAACAAATGTATCATTTTGGAATGATATTTCAATAAAATTATTGGGATTGTCTTTTTCACAAGTAGGAAACCCTGCTTTTGAATAGCATTTTGTTATTGTACTACTATTGACTTTATTACATGCCGCATTTATCCTTGTTGAAGCAGATAATATAGCGATCTTGGTTGAATCTTTATTCAGTTTATCATTTAAATTAGTCATTAAATACTTTAAAACAATCTGGCAGTAGAAGACTGAAGTTTATGACAACTAAATCCAGCGGTTGACAAACTTATGTCACACTTGGAGGGAAAAGGGTAATATACACATTGCTCAATTTGATGATTATCTAGGAAGTAGCATAATCCAGAGGAAAAATTTTTCTTCTCTAATAATACATTTTCCTGTCTAGTACTTGTAGCCACTCAATCATTTAATCCCGTGCCATTCACAATTTACAATTCATCTTCCATTGAATGTTGTGTTTCAATAAATTCATCCCTTTAAAACATTGACGTTTTACAGACTCTCCAATTATAAAATGTGGTCCTTTTTTATGCTTGAGCATATTAGTACTGTCAATCTTTTCTTAGACATTTACCACTATGGCATTTTTAACTTTTCAGACACATTGTTTTATTTGGCAAAGAGCTATAAAATAGCCCAGTTTCATCAGCATTCAAAATACCTTCAGGTTCATAATCTTGCATAAAGGATGGAAGTTTATTAAACCATTCATTAACAGCTTCTGTATTTAACAGAAGCAGATTCGCCACTTATGCATTTAAAAGTTCATGTGCCTATTTTGAAATATTTTAAGCGATTTATTAGATGTTTTGAAATTTTTATTTTTAGATGCTTAGCAACCTCTAGCACCTTTAATTTTTGAGCATCGACCTGGATACTGAAATTTGGTTACTCCATCAGAAGATGTTCGATATTGAAAGGTGTTACCATATTCATACCAAGTTTTCATTAATTTCTCGTTACTTTTTATGATATCAGCAGCTTGAATCTTGCCAATTTTTCAATGCTCTGCAAGTTTTCTAATACTGCATTTCTAATTCTTGAAAAATTCTAACACTTCACCCTTTCTTTTGATGTTAGTGCTTTATGAGACATGGTTTAAAATTTCAAAATAAGATCAAATTGAAGGCTGATAAATTATACAGTTGTCATGATAGCTACAGTTTTTATTATATTTAACTGTAACTATTTGTTATGTTATGTTTTAGATTTATGTTTATGTCAGAATGTAGTATTAAAGTTTATAAGTTACTTAAACATGCATCTTGCTTACTCAATTAACATATTACATGGTGAAAAAAAATAATTTCGAATTTCATTATTAAAAATGCCAAAAGATGACTGAAAGTTCAATTCTTCCCCCAAAACCTTTATTCATTGCGGCAGATTCTAAAGAACATTGGGAAGACTGGCTACAGAGTTTTGAATGGTATGCTGCAGCTACCCAATTAAATAAGAAAGAAAGAAATGTTCAAGTAGCAACATTTATGCCAATTATCAGCCATGATGCACAAGTTTTCAAAACTTTTGGATTAACTACTCAAGAACAAAATGATCTGATTACTACTTAAGTATGCCGAATATTTTATACCTAAAGTTAATTATACTTTTGAACATTATAAATTTAAGAAAATTAAGAAAAAGCAAGATATGATGAAATGTTTAAAGATTTTCTAACTAGGCTTAAAGTACAAACATCTCATTGGAAGTTAGGAGATATGAAAGATGATTTAATACGAGATCGAATTGTCATCGATATCATTAATAATGATGTCTGAGAGAAGTTTTCAAGTGACACTGATTTAAATTTAGATAAATCAGTGCAATTTAAAAATGCTGCACAACATTTAAAAGATATTCTTGATGATACAAAATCACAACCAATAATTTCTACTGTAACCAATAAATTATTTCACTCGTATAAAGGAATTCCAGTGAAAGATAAACCTAATTCTAAATCTTCTAAAGTTATAAATGGTTGTAGGAACTGGTGGTACACATAAACTAAATGAATGCCCAGCATTTGGAAAGAAATGCAATCTTTGTCAAAAGCAAAACCATTTTGTAAAAAAATGTAAATTAAAGTACAAAAAAACACTATAAGGTTGAAAAAATTGAAAATAGTGATTCAGTAGTTAAAGATGATGAACATTATTTAATAGCTGCTATTTATGCAGATAAAAAAGATACTGTTTGATACTGTTATTATTAATAACAAAGCTATTCCAGGGAAACTTGTTACTTGTGTTCAGTATAATGCAGTGCTATTTAGTTTAGCAGAAGAAGGAAAATTGGAAATAAAACCATCACATGTCTGCAAACTTCTTTCATATTCAGGCTGTGCTATTATTGCTGTTGAAGGAGAATCTATTGTTCCTTGCAAAATCAGGAATAAGCAAATTCAACTCTGTTTAGTTATTGCTCATGGAAGGATTAGTCCAGTTTTAGGTCGAATTGCATGTATAGAGGCAAGATTAATTCAAAGGGTAGATCAAATAAATATATTGCACAAAAAATTTCAAGATCTTTTTTGTAGGAATTGGTTGTATAAAAATTTTGAATACAATGCTGAAGTCTCTGAAGAATGTATGCTAGAAGAAACGAAAACTCCAAGAAGAATCCCATTTTTGCTTAAACCAACTGTGAAGCAGGAATTAGACAAAATGGTCCAAGATGGTATTATTCAAAAAATTGATAAACCCACACCAATTTCTAATCACATGGTAATTGTTAAGCAAAACAAAATAATAAGAATTTACATTGATCCTTCCGATTTAAATAAAATACTTTTGAGATGTCATTTTACACTAAAAACCTTAGAAGTTGCAACTAATGTTAATGGATCCAAGTTTTTCACAAAATTAGATTTGAGAAGGTGTCTCTGCCAGTTAAGAGTTTCTCCAAAAACACAGCCATTCTTAACATTTAGCACACCATGAGGAAGATAGTCCTTCCTTAGAGTTCCATTCGGAATAAAATTGGCACCAGAGATTTTTCCAAAAAATTATAACACAGATTCTGAAAGGTATTAAAGGTGTTGAAAACTCAATGGATGATATATTTATGTTTCTGACATAAATACTCTTAAAGCAAGAACTCGATCAATTCTACAAATGCTGAGAATTGCCAGTGCTAAATTAAAACAAAGACAAATGTGAATTCGAAGTAAAGCAAGTATTTAGAACACATTCTTACTAGTAATGGTATCGTGATAGATCCTGAGAAGGTTGAAGCTATTGAAAGTATCAAAGCGCCTAGTAATAGAAAATAGTTACAACGATTACTTATCGTGATTCAAAACTTGCTAAAAATTTATTCCTAATCTAACAAAACTCGTAACATGAGATTATTACTTAAGAAAAGTGCAACATGGAATTGGCATGGTGGATTATAGAAAGAGCTAGTTGAAATCAAGAAATCACTGAAAGAAGTTCCAGAACTGACTTATTGCAATCCTAATAAAAGCTTTACAATTTCTCTTGATGCATTTCTCTAAGATGGAAGTCCAATCACATTCTCATCTACAACATTAAATTACACTCAACAAGTATACCCTCAGATAGAAAAAGAAGCCTTGGCTATGAAATTTAGATGCCAGAAATCTCATCAGTGCATTTATGGAAATGTTGTAACTATTGAGATAGATCATCATCCTCTAGAATCGATTTTTAACAAATCTGTAGATCATATTCCACCACAGACTTAGGAAGATCTTTTTAGAAGTTCAACAATATGCTCTAAAAGTTCAATATAAAAGAGGTGTGGAATTATACATAGCTGATTTACTTACTAGAGACTGCCACAATGATGATTTGTGTGAAGAAAGTACTTTCCAAATTTTGTTTGCTATCACAACTATGACTGCAGGGCATTTAGTGTGGTCCCTAAAGTCCCTAAAAGTCTCTTTTTTGGCAAAATGGTCCTTAAGTCCCTTTTTTTTCTTTGCCTATCAAAAATCTTAAGATTTTTTAGGTATGCCGGGAAAACAACAACAACAACATTCAAATGCGATGAAATTGCTTAGGCACATACTTTATATTATCTACAGAATACTGAAATGACTAACTTTTGGCAGCCAGTTATCTGATGTGTAACAGGGACACTAATATTCATAGATAATTCAGCAAATGGGCCATGGGAGAAGGAAAGGCTAAGATTAAAACAGGTCATTGTGCTAACTGTCCTCTCACCATTGCATAGCGCTATACCACAGTTAGTTGTACTGCATGCATTAGGTCAGAAGCTCGATTTTTTTCAGTTCAGTAATGAGCCCAGTTACAAATTCAACTCTGATGACTAGCAAAGATATGTATATCTTTAGGTTAAAAAAAATGTTGCAGTACCCAGGGATTGATCCAAGCAAAAATTGGGACCCTTTTGCTGCCCCTTTTCAAATTTCTAAAATGAGTCCCTTTACAAAATTCAAATCTGTAAAATAGGCCCCTTCACGAAATTTAGATTTATAAAAAAAATCCCTTTCATAAGATTTTGTTTTGTAAAAATGATAATTGTGTAAAATTTTTCCATGTTTCCAGTATTAATTTTAATGAGTATCTATATTTGGTTCAGTGAAATGCTATTAACTTGATATTAAAAATCAGATAGAGTAACTGCTAAAATGAAAGGTTTCATACAGTAATTTTTTTCGCAAAAATAATCAAAATGTCACAAAAATAAATAAAAATTTCACAAAAATTATTTGTTTTTCGCAAAAATTGGCTCCAAAAATTAAAACGTGTCAACCCCTGGTACCATAACATTACTACTTTGATTTGGCCTGGTAATAAATAGTTTAGATTTAAGTCTGAATGGAAATCTGGTACCTTTAACGCAGTTACAGGAGCACGTATCAAACTTTGGTACAATGAAATACTTCTTAATACTAAATGAACATATCCAAAAATTATCTCAATGCCCAATTGTTGTGCAGTCATCAAGGCCAGGGGTGGCCCCATAAAGTGTTAATGGCATAGGATTTCCACTACGGTCGCATTTTTCACAAAATGCATGTATACAGAATGTGAAAATTAAACAAGAAATTTTTGCTTTTTTTGCTGAAGCATTTTATTAAACTGTTAAAAAAAAAAATGTTAAATTTTTAACACAGAATAAAAAGGAGCAAGAACAGAAAATCATGTGGTACACATTAATTATTAGCATTTTCTAATTGTACATACTTGTTGTGTCATTATAACCTTCAGTATTCTTTATCTACGTTATCACACAATGAAAAGGCAGACAGGTAAACTATATCACTCTTAGAAAGTGTTAAAAATGCTTAATACAAATGGAAATGTAGCCATTAATTTCAAATTGCAGCTCTTAATGTATCTAAATATTTTAGTGTTGGCATGTGAATCTGAAGATTAAACATATTCTATACAAAACATTATTTTATCATATTCACATAAATGTCAACTTCTTTATGATTTTTGCAGTGGATAGTTGTTAAAATGTGATTTATAAAAATGGCTATTCTAAAAAGTAATGTATTGGCCTTTTTTTGGGGAGATGTCCCTGTATACAAACCAAGTTGTGCAGGACTCATTAATGCTATTTTAAATAGACAACATTACATAATGAACTTGAATAACCAGAGGTTAATCCAGAACAAATTTAGTGCCGCCTTGAGGCACTTTCACAAAATCAACTTTTGGCAATGAGGTACCTTCACAAAATCAACTTTCAGCAAAGAGGTACCTTCACAAAATCAACTTTCAGAAAAGAGGCACCTTCACAAAGTCAATTCTTAGCGGTATAATGGCACAGTGAAGAACATCCTTATAAGCTTCGCTGCATCGAACACATAAAAATACCCTTTGCTTGAATATTTATTGGAGACAATGGTAAATATCTATATAAACACTTTCTTATCTTACACATAAGAAAATTACTCGCTTACATATATATTTATTTTACAACTGCTCCATTTTATTTTTTAAATGTGATTTAAAATTTTTAAAAAAAAAGGAACTTTTGTGCATTTCTGTTATTTCTTCTGGAGCATTAGGGATTTTCACAAACTAACTTGACTTTTTCACAAATTATTTTGTAAATTTACAAATGGGGTACCATTTTTAAAAAGCTGGATTAAACCCTGATAACATATATCATTTTTAAGAAATCTGAAAATATTGATGAACACTAAAGTCGAGCAGATAGACATAGACAAACAGACAGCTGGTCAGACAAATACATTATTTCAAATCTTATTTATACTTAAAAATTTTTAGAAAGTGTTAAAAATGCTTGAGGTAACAAAAATGTAATTGCAGCAAATTTTCAAAAATAGTCCTTAATGTAACTGAATATTTTTATAGTCCCTTTAAATTTTATTGCTATTCGTACTACATTCTGTAGAAAACATTCTTTTGTACATATAACATATTTCAATTTCATTAAGATTTGGGCCAAGTGGTAGTGTGTGTATGTATGGTTTATAGAAATACTTCTCCATAGAATGAATGCTTTGGCATATTTTCAAGTGTTCTTGTACACAAATCATTGGTGGTATTTACTCTATTTTCAATGGGAAACATCTGATAGTGAACATGAATAACATATTTTAACTTCATTAAGATTTGTGTAAAGTATATTAAAATCAGGTTTATACTGCATACCTTTCATAGAATGCAATGCTTTGAAATACTTTTGAGTGTCCCTGTACACAAACCAGTAGAGGTATTTACTCCATTTTTAATAGGGAATATAGGATAGTGAATTTGAATAACACATATCAGTTTCAAGAAATTCCATGAATATTTATGGGAAATAGAATATGGACAGACAGACAAACTGAAGTCATTAACACTTTTCAATCTTATTGTAAAGTGTTAAAAAACACTGATATACATTACATTGTTTTACTAATGTATGATCATTGTATGAAATGATGGGCATATTATGCATAGTTCTTCAAGAAGTATAAAAGATTTTATTTATATCACATCCTATGGGGACTAATTTTCTTAAAACAAATTAAGTTATTTAAAAGTATGAAGTGAAACTAATATATATTTCAGAATGTTCCTACAGAACTACCGAAATTGCATGTTCACTATTTATTTTCTTTTACAGGGATGCCTAAAAATTTCAGATAGATTACTTGTATGTTCATTGACGGATATATGAATTTGGGACTAAAAACATACTGACATGTTCACTTTTATTTATTTACTGAAATATTCAGCGGTTCAAATTTGTTTAAACACCCAGTAACTATACTAAATGTTAAGAGTCCATGGAAGCCACTTCAGATTTTTTTAAAGATGTCATTATAAAATTTAAAACTTAGTTTAGAAAAGAAAGATGTAACATAAAGAGACATAATAGCATACGAACAGGTATCATAAGCCTAATAGTATTGTAGCATTTTGCTTAAGACGGTTTTTTGATTTTAGCTTTTTCAGTAAAAAAAATTTATGAACTCAGGGTAAACCCTGTAGTGGCAGCCGATGTTGGTATGATTCTTATTTTTCACTTGTAGCTTTAAATTCAATTATTTATTTGGCTAATATCCAACTTTGTTAGCAACACAGAATGAAGTGGGCTTGTACCTTTTCATCAAAATGCCATGATTATTTTTATTATTATTTTTTTTTTTTTGTGTGTGTCACATCATGAAATGCATTACATGTTTTGTCTGCCGTTCAAACTTTTATAGACATATACTTTTTTCTGTTATTTGCAGCAGTTCATGACAGTTGCATATAACATAGTTACTGCAAAACTTAGACTGCACCTGCAGCATATTGTGCAATTTTTTCTTTGCACATCTTAGTTCAATTTGCCCTGTTGTGCAAAAAATGACCTTAGAGCTAAATTCTTTTAATAGTTAGTATGGTTTTGCTTAGGTTGTTTACAACAAACCACACCAGTGGCTGAAAGGTTCTCTTCTGAAACCTAGTTGATAAAAAATGTCAGATTCGGGTTACACTTGTGGGCCTTGCCTAGCTATTTGAAAATTTGGTTTGCACTGAAACTCGCATGAATACAGGCTTAAATCCCTTAAAGAGATCCCCTTGGAGGGCAAAACACTCTAGGCACCTTGAGTAGGTAATAGACTGTTCCTCTTGTTGACCCTCCCACACACTTGGGACAACAAATTTTGAAGACAATAAATTGATTGGAAAATATGTATATTCTATTTGCCAAACATAGCTTTAAATGTAAAATCTGAAACTTTTCATTTTGCATCATAAAGAGCAGTAAAAGTGAGCGCTCATCATAGAAATTATTGGAGGACCAAGAGTCTCATAGCTCATATAACTCAATGCCTGTATCTTAAGGTATTCAACAAAACCAAAAGAGTATGAATTCTTTTGACACTGGCTGTGTATATTTTTAAATTATTTGATTTTGGGCATTACACTTGGCTTATACATGGTAGGGTAGGGGATCATAAAAGAACGTGTATATCTGTATATTACTGATATTTAAGCATAAAATAAATAGGTCCCTTAAGTCCCTTTTTTTTTTCAATTTTGGTCCCTAAAGTCCCTTTATTTTTGAGGGAGTTGTGCTAAATGCCCTGATGACTGCGGGTTTGAAAACTCTGCAAGATCTGATGAATACTGATCCAGGAATTGATTCTATTGAAACACTTCATTTTGACAGGCTGGCCTCAGAACAGAGATTCAGTTCCAGATTCCTGTTAGAAATACCTTCCATTTTTTGATGAATTTTCAGTACAAAATGATTTAATTTTTAAAGGTCTTAATAATATTATATCAGATAGATGTAGATCACAAGCTTTGTAAGAACTTCATAAAGGTAATTTAATTATTATATCAAGTTACCTTAGATGAGCATGTGAATACATGGTTTAGCCTGGAATCCAGTGGCGTAGCGTAGGGGGGGCAAAGGGGGCGCCTGCACTGGGGGCGGCAAATTTTGATATCAGTCGAGTTTTTATCGGCTCAAATTTTTAATTTATAAAATTTTTAATCTTTTTTTTTTTTTTTTTTCCCTCCAAAATTTGCCATTTTTTCCCGCTTGCTCTTGTGTAAACCAGAAAAAAAAAAAAAAAAAAGCGTGTGTGTGCATGGGGGGGGGGGGGGACTAAAACAATTCACTGAGATAAAAAAATTGTAAAGAAGCATCGATGGCTGTACAATTAATCTATTGAAGACATATTTCTCTCTTTTTTACTTCCATTACCCTACTACCGTAGGTAATGGAAGTATTGTATTCGGTCTGGAAATTCGATATCGGGTTTTCACCTGATTTACACGTTTTAAGGTCCCCTGAGTCCAAAAAAGTGGTTTTTGGCAATTGGTCAGTGTGTTCCGGTCAATAATTGATTTTTTGTAAAAGTTGGTATCTCAAAAACGGCTCTAACGATTTTCTTGATAATTGTTAGATAAACTCATTCCATTCTCATGTATTACGTGGTTATTAGAGGAAAATTAACAGTCATCCTGCTTAGGTAGGTCAGTTTCAGATCTCGGAAATTGGTGTTTCAAAAAATAACTCTACCCCCTCTTTTTTTTGACCTCACTATAATGTAAGCTTCGTTTTATATGTCTTTACAAGTGCAGACCTGCCAACTGCTACGAATAATTCGTAGTTGCTACGAATTTGGGCTGTAAACTACGATGCTACGAAAATCGGCTCAAAATTACGAATTTTTATCTAGCAAAAAAACTGCAACATTTCTGACTACGTTTTGCTTTGCGATTTTCAATCTTTTTCCATCCACTCCATAAATGTCAATTTTCATTTTAAACTTGCTTTATTAGATTCTAGAATGTATAAAGAGATAGAATTGTTAAATATTTCTCATGCGTGTGTTTTTTTGTCCCCCCCCTCGCGCCCCACCCCAACTCTAACAAATGCCTTGCCGTGCCTTGGGATTCCTAATCTTTTTCCATCTGCAACATAAATGTCAATAATGTTCTTTTTAAATTTACTTTATTAGATGCTAGAAACCTATAAAGAAGTAGAATTGTTCAATATTTCTCACTTTTTTTTTTTTTTTTTTTAATCTCCCCCCCCCCCCCCTCAACAATCGATGATCAAACGCCTGCAGAAGCCTTTGTATGTGTTTAATATTTATATTTTAACATTTTAAAAATAATTATCCCAATGCTAAGATTATAATTGTTTGCAATAATTATAATTTATATTTAAAATTATACACATAATTAAACACACAACAAAAATATTTATTGATTGGCTAGCATTTTAGCTGAATTTTAATAACTGGTTGAATATAGTGTAAAAAGAGTAATTCTGAATTTAGAATAAAATTAATTTATATCTGATTTCATAAACAGTGTTTGTTTCTTAAACAGTACAGTCTTTCATTATATATGAACACTAATGCAAATTATTTCGATAAAAATAATAACTTTAAAAATTATTTAATCTGAGGGGGTGGGGGAATATTTAACATAATGTGGCTGGATTGCTGTGGCAGATAAAAGCCAGATGTCTGGCATCCGGCAGTGCGTATTACCTATGGAAAATGTTTCATCAGAGCTGAAAATAGTACCCCTTGGATTATACGCAAGAAAATATAGTAATGTACATTTATCTGTTTAGGATTCGTGTGTTGCATGATAAAAATGAACCAATCAACCATCCAATCCATTTTTAAAATTGGTGTGCTACTAATTGTCATTTTCAAATGTTGGCAGGTATGCAAGTGTATAAAGTTTCTCTTACCGGAAAAATTTTAGGTTCCTACTACTTCTTTAAGTCATTTTTATGTCTTCTGATTACATTATCTCCAAAAAATGCATATAATACATGTAATAGTGGGTAATGGAAGTAGTGTGGCTGTTTCACACCAGATTTTTCTTGGTATTATTTAGAGAGGAAAATAATCAATAAGCAGTTCTCCTATCTCCATTCCCCATCCACCCCACCCCATATACACGTAACGCAATCACAGAAAGCATATATATATTAATTTTTAATGCATCTTCGTCTTCCTCGTTGCGTATTTACAGAACATACATTGTTTTGGAACCACCTTGGCGATCTTTTCTTTTAACAGGGATAAAATCACGCCATGGTGTCTCGCAAATGGCAACACAGTTGACCTCGAAGCATAGAATATGGGCATGTTCAATTAAAAGACGTTGATTTGCCAGACAGGTGCATTATTTAGAAATATTTATTCATGAATTCATCAACCGTGAATATTCATTTTAAGTAAATTGGAGTGTAAATGTTGATATTTTTATTTACCAACTGTGTGAAAAATACCAGAGCCGGGAATCGAACCCGGGCACCTGGAGTTGGGCTGCGATTAATATTGTCACTTGATACAGCTGCGTCTGCAGACTCGGTGACTTGGCCAACGAATATTATGTGAGAAATGCCTAGCTGGTTGTCAGCCAGGGTAGCTCAGTAGTAAAGCATCCGTGCGTTAAGCGGAGGTGCCCGAGTTCGATTCCCGGCTCTGGTATTTTTCACATAGTTGGTAAATAAAAATATCAACCTTTACACTCCAATTTACTTGAAAAGATGCATTATTGTTAAAACAGATGATGATTCTTCAGAAATTTAAAGAAATTAAAAAAAAAAAAATATTCTTTATTTATACACATAGACAAATTGACTACTTATTATTTAAAAAATGGATTTATTACTATATCTTCAAAAAAAATGGATTTATTACTGCATATATAAGAAGAAAGTATAAGATTCAGAAAATTTTGATTTCTGGTTTTCGATGAATTTACACGTTTTGAGATTTTCTTGCATTTCAATTAACTGAAATTGACTACTTATTTTTTTTATAAAAGTGGATTTATTACTAGATTCTAAGAAAAAAGTAGAAGATACGGAAAAAATTCAATTTCCGGTTTTCGCTGAATTGACACGTTTTGAGATTTCCCTGCATTTCAATTAACTGAAATTGACTACTTATTTAAAAAAAAAAAATGGATTTATTATTCTATCTTTTGCCTTTTTTGAAGAAAGTATAAGATTAAAAAAAAAAAAAAAAAAAAAGATTTCCGGTTTTCGATGAATTTACACGTTTTGAGATTTCCTTACATTTCAATTAACTGAAATTGACTACTTAGATTTTATAAAAGTGTATTTATTACCAGATTCTGCATATATAAGAAAAAAGTAGAAGATAAGGAAAAAAATTCAATTTCCAGTTTTTGGTGAATTTACACGTTTTGAGATTTCCTTGCATTTCAATTAACTGAAATTGAGTACTTATTTAAAAGAAAAAAAAAAATGGATTTATTATTCTATCTTCTGCATATATAAGAAGAAAGTATGATTAAAAAAAAAAAAAAAATTCCGGTTTTCGATGAATATACACGTTTTGAGATTTCCTTGCATTTGAATTAACTGAAATTGACTACTTATTAAAACAAAAAATGGATTTATTATTATTCTGTCTTCTGCCTATATGTCTGTCTTTTTGAGTTTGAAGACTGTACTTCATGAACCAATGGACTTAATTTAACCGAACTTGATATTTGATTGGACTTTGGTTTGAATTGGTTCCGATTAGCTTTTGGGCTATATCATCCAACAGGGAGCACTTCCACGTCGCAATTTCCTCTCATTTCAGAAAAGGCTCAGCGTCTACAGTGTACCGAACTTAGGTATATATTAAATAAATCTCTGCTGATTCAGTTTGAGTGCATATCGGCCAACAAGTGGCGCTGTTCAATTGCATTTTAATCCCACTTTAAGGACGACAATAAGCTTCTATATTGTATAAATGTACGAAACTTGCTGTAAGAGATGGTTAATAGGTAAAACTATGCTGATTCATTTTGGATGCATATCAGACAATAGGTGGCGCTGCTATTCAGCAATATTTTCCGTTTACGGGATAGTTATATCTCAGCTTTTATCCTATATAAATGTACCAAACTGGATCTGTGAGTACATATTATCAAAAATTATTTTTATTCTTAATATTTTAATGCGGTTTCTCCTTGCTATATCTCAGCATCTGTTGATGAAAATTGCACTGAATTTTATGAGAAAATATATTCATTATTTTTTTTTTTCATGTTAATTGGTATATGGTGCTGTCATCTAAAATGGTATAGAAGAAAGTATTGGATTTGTGAATTATTTTTATTTCCGGTTTTCGATGAATTTGTACGTTTTAAGATGTCTCAAACGTGACTCGCTCATTTTTAGAAAATAATTATTTGTCTGTGTGTGTAAATTTTACAGTATCTCGTGAATCAATAGGTGGAATTTAAACACCATTAACAATTGGTTAGACTTTGGTTTAAATTGGTGCTGATTAACTGTTGGAATATATCACCGAAAAGGTGGTGTGCTATGTTGGGATTGATTCCATGTAAGTTAAGTCTATATCTCAACTTCTGTAGTGTATAAACGTACCAAACATCGTATATGATATGGACATTATGTAAAACTATTCTATTTTAATTTGGGCGCATATCGGCCGACAAATGCACTGCTGTGTTGCAATTTAATTCTGTTTATGAGAAGGCAATTACTTTGCTTTGAAAGTGGTCGAGTTTTGACCAATGAGTGAAAATATATTTTAATAAAATTTTCTTTTCCAGTTTTTAAACATTTTAAATTTTAGAAAAAAAATATTACAAATTTGTAAATTTCTAATTTAATAACCCCGGTAGTGGGCCAGCTGGTAAAGCTCGGTTCAGTTTAGAACACCAAAAGCGAAGTGATCGCGGTTAGTGCTTCGGAGGGGGGTTGCCTTTGTACTGGTCTACGAAAGAGGCCGAGGATGAGACGACGTCTGGTCCTTGTTAAACTAAGCTGCACCGTCGTGCTTGACTTCCTGCGTAAGTCGTCGGGCTATTAAATCGCAAGTGCCATGTCTCTGTAGAGAATCAAAATCGTGATGCCATGTCTCCGGACCGTCACCAATAGCCCAATGTTCAGTCTAGTGCGACGTTAATCAATCAACCAATCTAATTTAACATTTTATCCGCTTTGGAAAATTGTATAATTATAAGAATCGTATTTTCTCTGGGTGTAGAAAGGGAGCGGCAAATGTGGCATCTGCCCCGGGCGGCATAAACCTATGCTACGCCGCTGCTGGAATCTCCAAAGATGTAATTTCACTTATAGAAAATTGCACAATTTGTCAGAAAACTCAGAAGTCCTCAGACTGAGCCTCTGGTTATAAAAGAAATTCCCAAACTACCATGGGAAATCCTTGCATCTGATGTTTTTAATTATCAAGATGTTAATTACTTAATTATTGTTAGTAATTAGTCCCTTTATTAATCTCATCATCCAAAAGTAAAATAAATCTTTATTAATAGTAAAATACAAAAATAAACCGTATATCTTACCTTTTAGAATTAATTCCATTTATGTGAAATAATCCAACGTTTATTTTTAAACTACGTTGTTTATTTATCTTTGGCTGTATTGCTCATTCCGGTCTTCCACTCATAACAGCCAGCAGTAAAAGGATTGGTTCTGTAATTCACTGTAGAACTTGCGATCGCTAATTTGCTGATTCAGCCGTTCTCGTAACTTAACAGCCAGCAGTAAAAGAGTTGGTTTTGAAATTCACTGTAGGATTTGCAATCGCTGATTTACCGATTCAGCCGTTCTCGTAACTTACCGAATTTTCGTGAATTCAATCTGTTAACTGTTGAACGCCAAATGCAAATCTGATGCAGAATCATCCAGAACTTTCTCTTTCAGTATGAATGTTAATTAGGTGAAAATGGATATAAATAGACGGCTATGAAATTTGAGAAGTGGGAGGTTTTTCTTATTTTGATTTTTTCCTTAATGTTTCGTTATTCATGTTAGGTTTAATGGGGGATTGAGTACCTGTTGGCCTAGCGTGATAGTTTAGTATAGGTTAAGTTTATTTTCTTTCATCATTTTAGTGAAGTAAAAGACTTCAACAGGTAAAAGAAGTTTATGAAGAACTTTTGATTTTTAGTTAAAAAGAACTTTATTTCTTTTACTGCTCAGATTATAATATGAACTTTTACTATCGGGTCATGAAGCCATTTAGCTATTTAAATATCATTTAAACATTTAAAATATCATTTTTGAAGTTTTTGACATTCTTGTCATATTTTTGAATGTCTTTATCGTTTGCAATTAAGATGCAAAAGTTAAGTAATTAATGAAACTTATTTTTGTTACAAGTTAACTTATTATATTGTTATATTTTTGTTTTACATATGTTTTATTAAACTTTAATAAACTTATTTGGTTAATTAAAAACTTTGTGATTATTTTGTCTTCATGCATTTATTTTAAGTTGAATTGAAACTCTGCTTGCTTATACACTACAAAAACATTCAGCCACGCTTCACTGCAAACATTTTTGCACTCTGCTATATAAAAATAAATCTGTTTTAGTGTGTTTGTGGATATGAAATCCTTCATATCCAACAATTATCACAGATAGCTATTCTGGTTTTATTGATTTCAAGCCTTTAAAAGATATGTCTAACAAATCCATTATCAAAATTCTCAAAGAATGGTTTAGCGTCCATGGAATTCCTAGAATATTAGAAACTGATAATGGTACAATTTATTTATCATTCAAATTTAAGGAATTTTCAAAAGAATGGATGTTTATACATCAAACTTCAAGTCCACTATATCCCAAAGAAAATAGATTGTCTGAACAAGCAATACAGACAGTGAAGAATTTACTCAGAAAAGTAAACTTTCAGGACAGGATATCCAACTGGCTTTACTAAAGTTTTGAAATACACCTAGAAACAATTTAGGATCCCCTGCTCAATGTTTATATGCTAGATATACAAGAACAGCCATTCCTATTTCCAAAGAGCTTTACAAACCAATGATCATAACAGGCACTGCTGAAAACTTATTAGAATCTCATTCAAAACAAAAATTCTACAATGATATGCATGCAAAAACACACCTAAGCATAGCCTTCTCTACAATTTTAGCCACTTTAGAGAAAAATTTTAGCTGTCCTAGGCACTGTGGTGTACCAAGGGTGGGGCAGATGCGGCAGGCCTCTGATTATGAGGAGGGCCTCCTAAGAAACTTAACCATTAAGTATATATTATGTATCTGGTGAAGTTATTATGCTTAACCTTAAACATTTGCTGCAATTCCACTTTAAGCTAATGGTTCCTGTCTAAAGAGCCCTTAATGCACAAAAAGTGACCGTAGAGCGACATCATAAAAAAAAAAAAAAAAATCTCCTTTATACAAGGCCTTACTAAGGCAAGGTAAGCGAAGCCAATGCCCCTGGCCTTCCTGATGTGTTGAGCTTCAGAATCAATCTTAAAACTTACTTCAATGCCTTTTTATAGTAATAAATTTAGGTGAAAAAGTGAGAGTGGGGCCTCAATATAGGAGAGGCTCCAATTAAGGAGTCCCAGTAAGGTTTTCATCCCGGTCCTCGATAGTTGTAGGTTGTCACTGCCTAGACAAGATTTTTGCCAACAAGTACCTACAGGGTGTCTACTAGGTCATGAAAATCAACATTGGGTCATGAAAGTCTTGAAAAGGTCATGAAATTTAGCAATAGGTATGAAAGTCAAGAACAGGTCATGAAATTCGACCGTCAATTTGAGTCACGTATTGGTTTAGGTAACCCAATTTCACCGGTCGGGTCGAACAATTTTTTTCTCTTGCAGTTCGAGTTGAGTTGATTGAATTTTTTTTTTGTACGAGTCAGGTCGACTTGAGAATATCTTTCAAAATAATTTCTTCAACGGGCAAAAACATAATTCGGCAATGCATCCTTTGGTGCATTGTTGCTTTGCTTGTAACACTCGTGCCAACTTTGTTCGGCTGATGAATGGTCGTGTTTTTTCACCCTGAAACAATTGTTGTGAGTTTATTGTATTTTATGGTGTTTATTCAAAGTTTTGTACTTATTACTAAACTTCAAGCACATTTTGTACACTTGAAGTACACAACACACCAAATGGTTAAAAATTATTTACCCATTTTTCAGATTTTAAAACTTTTAACTAGGTGCAATAGTAATTACATTTTATATTATTTCAAATTATTTACCAGTTGTATAGAAATAAAAATTTACTTTATAATTTAAATTGCAAGATTTTTAGATGAATTATTAATTTTCATTTTAGGTTTTGAGTCGGGTGTGGGTCATTAAAATTCTATTGTGAGTCCAGATCCATTTTCAGGTTACTATTATTTAGTAGTGTAAATATATAAGCTTGATGACAAACCTAGTATAGTCATTTATATCTTTAAAAAACAAAATTATCTTCCATTAAAATCTACAGGCATCCCCCTCCCCCCCCCCCCCCCCCAAAAAAAAAAAAAAAAAAAAAAAAAATATTACCTAACATTTAAATTTTCTAAAATATATGTATGCTCAAAATATTTTGTTAATCAAAACAGTACAAATGTATTCTATTTTGAAGAAGTATAGAAAAGACATCCAAATGCAAAGTTTGGGATGTATAGTTATATACTTTTTAGTTTAATAATTCTTTTCTTCTGTTAGTCTTTTCATGGAAAAAAAAAAAAAAATATATATATATATTTGTAGATTTGAAAAGTTTTTTAATATATATATATATTCCTCTCCTTTATGCAAGAAAAATAAATGACAATTTTCAAATCCCCCCCCCCCCCCAAAAAAAAAAAAAAAAAAAAAAAAAAAAAAACTAATAGTTACAATATTATAACATTGCACAAATAGTGTACATATGTTTGTAGTTATATGTGTCTGTTTTAGATTGATTTCCATTACTATTTTCTTAGATTGTTAATTTAAAAAAAAATGTTTTCAGTTTTTTTTTTTTTAAACAGATAATAATGTTGTTAAACAACAATTTTGAAAATAAAGCAAGGTGATATATCGGTTAAAAAAAGAAAAGAAAAGAAATATGTTAATTTAAAAAAGAAGGTTGAATATGTCGATAAAAATGGTCATGAAAAATTTTTGATGTTATGAATTTTTTTGTGTCAAGTCAGTAGACACCTTGACCTAGACTCTGCACCTTATTTTTTGAAAAAGTACTGCACAACCATGGAAAATGAGAAACTGGATCTATGGGTTCCATCGAATATTTTGTTTTCTGACTGCATTGTGAGAAAAGAAGATTTCAATCCTTGTAAAAAGGAAGGTATATTGAAGATATTTTAAGTCCCGAAACATATACATATATTATTATAGGTGTATAACAAATCATGTGCAAAACAAGTAAAATTACGCTAGATTTTTTTTTTTTTACAATTGAACCTCGAAAATCCAGAATCGGCAAGACTGCTGCGATTCCAGATTTTAGAGATTTATTAAAAATTAATTTTTTGTGATATTATAATATAATACAAAATACAGTGTTTATGCTAGTGAAAATAAATGATGATCAAATTGCCAAATTTAATTATAAAATAGAAATATAATAAAACATTTAGAATTAAAATACATTAAACTGAAATGTTATAGAAAACTGACAATGCCTGCTAAGTAACTATTAATAAACTATTTATTCATTAAAAAATACTCAAGAAAAACTATACAAAGTAATTTTTATGTTGATTTTTTAAAAACATTTCAGCAATTTAAAGCTGTTTTACTTTAAGGGGAATTTTTTTTTTTTCTCTCTTTTTAATTCCTTTTAAAAAACTTAACAGTTTTTTTAAAAAATAAATTCTTTAATTGACAGTCAAACAGAATAAAAATATATAAGATTATGACTATATTTAAGTATATTATATACAGTGTTCAATTAAAAGGATTTTAAATTGCATTCCACAAGAAATGTGGAAATAAGGTACAGTAACATTTTATATTAAAAATGAAACTGAAACCAGAAAAATGTCCAGATTTTCGAGGTTCAAATGTATTATTATTTAGGGTGGAGGAATAAATTTTTAACACAATTTTATTTACCTGTTATTTTATTTTGTCATTAGCAGGCCTATCTAGCATTGCCAGAGCTAAAGTAGTGTTTACAGAATTTAAGAAAAATTAACAAAGTTTCAGGCAATTCAGAAATGTGAGGTGATTGAACTTTTCCATTGGGACAACACATCTCAGGATATTTTCTACATAACTTTTGTACACTGTAATTTACATGAACGTTTGCCATTCCTATGCTGACAATACTTTGAAAAGAATAATTGAAAGTAGGATCATCGTAAAAATACTCATAGGATCTAATTGGCAGCATTCAGTGCTTGATATATACCAGTACGACGTCTTGCATCAGCTTCAATTCAAACTTGAGATTGCTCTTCAGTTCCTTCTCATCTTCCAATCACTGTCTGTTGAGTGTCAGCATTTAGTCTGTCTGGCTTCTCATTGTTCAGTTACTTCTTGCCTTTGATGAGCTTTTCTTTCAGCATGTTCCTGACTTCTGGCTCATACCTGATTTTTGGTTTTTTCTTGTCTTTATGCCACTGTCTGTTAAGCATTTGCACAAAACATAGATTGTTGCTATTCGTAAGTTTCTGCTGGTCTTCGAACAGCTTTCCTTTCAGCCTGTTCAGATTCATTTATTGTCAAGCCACTGTCATTGTCCTCACTGTGTGTGTCTTTCACTGTTCGTTAGTTTCATCTTGTATTCTATTATTTTTCTTTTTTTTTGTGTGTGTGTGACGCCATCTTGTACTGGTTCTTAACTTTCTTCTAGCATTCTAGCCACTGACCTTTCAGCATCTGCTAAAGATATCTTCTTGTCACTGTTCATCCATTTTTCTCGTCTTTTATCAGCTGTCTTTTGAGAATCAGCAAAGTAAAAAATACAAGGTTTCTATGATATCTGGGATTCTGGGAAAACTCAAAAAAATTGAAAAACTACTAAGAAACAGGGGAAATTCATTGAATATCAAAATGTATTGCAAAAACAGAAAATTCAGTGAATTTTGAAAAAAAACATTAAAAAAAGTTTCATAATGAAATATTTTTTTTAATTTTAGTGTTTTAGAATGAAAAACAGAAAGGGAATTATATGTTTTTTTCAAACTACACTAAGTTAATAAATTAATATACCTCAGATACGTTCAGTTGACATGTAAACAAGTTAGATTCTAATGCTGCATGATTACGTGTCATCTATTTTACTTTTAAAAGGGACAGGAAAACCTCAGGGAATTTTTTCTCCTGATTTGTGAAGCAACTTGAATTAAATTAAAATTTGAATAATAATAATAAATAAAACACAAATGCTAGGAAGAAAAAATATCACCTACAAAAAGACATGAAGAAATTTAGAACCGCAAGTTTCAAATATAAAAATGTTGTAAAATTAATAGCATTTAAAAAATATGAAACAAATAAAACTGTATGAAAAACATTTGAAAATTAAATTAGAAACAAAAAATTTGTTGAAAATAGCTAATTAAATATCCCTGTTTTAAAATTTTAAAATTGAGTGATAGAATCAGGTCTATCAAACCCAAAAAATCTCGAGAGCTGCATTGCAAGTGTATTTCATTCAGGTAGGCCGCATTGTGTGTGTGTGTGTATATATACAGTATAACACCTTTATCCGGAATCATCGGGACCTCGACGATTCCTAATTGCGGAAATTTCCAAATTACAGATCTTTGTTTCAAAACTTGGATGCATTTAGGTTACTAAAATATAATATATGAATGTTTGTTTAAAACAAATACGAAAAGTATCGATTATCGTGTAATAAATTATCAATTGTTTTTTTAGTCGAATAATATTAAAAATTTTATGTATTTGAAATATTAAAAGTAAAACATTATAAAAAAAAAAATAGCTTCCTTTTGTGTGGTGCTTTACTTTGGAGAAATAACTTTTCTAATGAATAAATTATGTAGTTTTGTGATTTTAAGTTATAACTATAAATAATATAATAAAAGAATGAATGATATAAATTGTGAAAATCAAATCTATATTATTAAAAAATTTTAAATTATTTAATCAGATTATGACAAGTAAATTAATTTTATTATTATTATCATACAAATTAATGGCAGTGTAAAAGATTTAATGTTAAAATATATTATATATGTAATTTCTCTAATTTTTTCAATATGTTATTTATTGATTTAAAATTTATATTATATATATATATATATATATATATATAAATGAATAATGCTAATATATATATAACTAAATATTCAAATCAAAATTTGTATAAAAAATAAAAAAATACAGAAAATTATTAAAATTTAATTAGTTGATTAAATATATATATACATATATATTGAAATATTTTTCAAATGTAAATAAAAATTTCTTTAGCATGTCCAAAATTGACAACAGTTTCATTTTTAGTTAGTGAGAACAATCAAATTTTCTTATATCATTCATTTTAATAGCCAAACTCACATGCACAAAAATGTAATTTAGCAATTGTTTGAAATAAAAATTTTCTAAAACGGAATTTTTTTTAGTGGTGCCATCTGTAGTCATCCATCAAATCAAAAAACAAAAATGGTGGATTTTGGCTTTCAAAATCTGGATTATGGATATTTCCAAATTATAGAAGTCTGAATTAAAGGTGTTATGCTGTATATATATATATGTATGTACACACATACAAAGTTGCTGTGGTCCTTAATTTTGCATACAACTAATTTTAAATAGAAATTTTGTCATAAAATAAGCATATGTGTTCAAAAAGAAGTTTATTTTAAAGAATAGTGGTGAGATAGTTCTTGAAAAAAAAGGGTCCGTTGAAACCCTAATATATATATATAGCCGATATATTACAAAAAAATAAATATATATGACATACATCATATCATCTAATATCGTTTTAATGTAGAAGAGAGTGAACAAATTTTGTTAGCTTTTGCCTTGGTTACAGAAGAGAGCATTATATAAATTTCTGAATTCTGCTGTGGGACACAAAACTTTAGTTAGCAGGCTGAATTTGATCTGAGGATCACGGCTTAAACACCTTTGCAATAGATGATGCTCTTCCACTATAAAAAATACATGAGTATTAAAAAGTAAACAAAGCCACCAGAAGCACAAAAAAAATAAATAAATAAATAAATAAAAAAAATAAGTGCTAAAATCATTACCGTTTTTCTGCTTCTTAAAACTGCCAAAAACTGCCCAGTGTCCACATGAAAGGTTATTAAGGTTTCTTTTTCTCTTTTTTATCCGTTAAAAAAAAAACTGACAGCCAATTTCAGTAGACCTAACTTTCACTTTGTAATTTTTAGCCACTCTGGGCAACTGCCCAGTTCGTCCCTGTCTAAGCACAGTCCTGCACCTAAGCACAAAATTGCAACTTGTGCAAAATGTTCTGCTTAAATAGACTCATCAGAATTAGATTTCTGCTGTAGCAGGGTTGCTACGGTACCTGGAAAACAGGGAAAACTCAGGGAATTTCAAAATTTATTGCAAAAACAGAGAAAATTCAGGGAATTTTGAAATTTTTTAGAAAAAAAAATTGAAAAATTTTTTAGAAAAAAAATGGAAAATTTTTTTCATAATCGAATATCTTTAAGAAATTTAGTGCTTTATAATGAATCAATTATGGTTTTTTCCCCAACTATAGTAAGTTAATAAAATAAATTTGCCCAAAATATGTTCAGTTGACTTGTATACATGTTAGATTCTAATGCTGTATGATTCCGTGTCATCTATTTTACTTCTAAAATAGACAGGGAAAACTCAGGGAATTTTTTCTCCTGATTTGTGTAGCAACTCTGTGTAGTTAAGTCTCAAGTAGAGCTGTACCGAGTACTCGGTATATACTCGGCACTTGGCTTACTCAGCCTATTTGCCGAGTACTCCGTACTCGGCCAAATTTAGGCTATGTATTCGGCCAATACCGAGTAGTTGTGGGAATTTCACTATATTTATGCATTATTGAAAGAAATGTGTTAATGAGAGATATTTATTTTATAACTAAACTAAAAAAAATATGAAAATATAAATACAGAGGCATTATAATTAAAATTTTTGCTATAACAGCTTTCTGCAGTTAAAACGGGCTGTTACCAAACTTAGTATAGAGATTATTCATGATATGAGCTTTTAATTATAACTATCTTGTATAAATATAATATGCATTATTTTATAAAAACTTAGTACATGAAATTGTATCTATAAATCAGATAAAAAAAAAATATTTTAGAAAAAAAAAAAAAAAGAACCTCTATGTAATTATTAACACAAAATTTTCGTTATACATTTGTGCAAATAAAAGTAAGACACTTTCAAATCTGTAAGAAAAGATTGATTTTGAATTTTATACTATAAAATAATGTAAAAAACTATCACCTATTTGGATACAGTCTACTGTTGAGCAAAAGGTGCGTTTATTTAGTATTTTAAGAACAAAAAAAAATTAATTAATAATGTGAAAAGAGTAACCGAGTAAAGGCTTTTATGGCATTTTACGTTATATATAAAAAAGGTAAATACACTAAAACATTATTTAAAACCCCAGTGGCAGAAACAGTGCGACACGGCGACATAGTCGCGGACACAGAAAAACAGCTTGCGGACAGTTTTTGTCTGCACTGAGAAAAAAATTTGTCTGCAACTTTCGGATAACAATTCACTTATAAAAATTTCTGTATCAAAACTAAAACTAATACTTTTATTATTTATAATTAATTATATTGTGTTGTGTCAAACATTGCTATAAAATATTTAATTGAATGAGATGATTGAATGAATACAATTGTTTATACTATATTGTTTTGTAGTAAAATTGTATTCGAGTATTGTTACACGAGATCACCACTGATGTTAAGCCCTCCCCCCCCCCCCTCCTCCCCATCAGCTTTCAGGCTTTTTGAGTGTAAACCGTTTTCCCCCCTGATTACATGTAAATTTTGCAGACAGGTTATGAAATTTTAAAAGCCTGTCGCAGACAGCTTTTAAAACTGCTTTTTAACTGCTAACAACAGCTTTTTAACTTTCTGCCACTGGGTTTAAAACTTATTTTCATAATGAAATCTGTTGGTTTGCAAATTATGGCCCAAAACCACCTGTCATTTTACATTTCTACGATCTGAAGATTAATGAAGCCTATCATGTTTGAAATTATAAAATATTTTAATGTTCCCCTTTCATATGTGAATTTCATGTATCTTAAATTAAGCCTTAGTGCCTAGTAACTTTTATATTCTCTAAGAATAATCTGAGGATGATAATTTCGCATCTAAAAAAGATGTTAAGAATAAAGTTATCAGTTATGGTTTTAGTTATCCACTACGCTGAAGGTATCAAAATATAGCAATGAATCTAATTATGTATATACACTACAAAAGTTCTGCATGAAAGCATGCTGCTTACCATTTAACTAAATTTTATGTTAAAAAGACTTTTTCTTTAATTTTAAGATGTGCAAATTTCTTCATATATGCATCAATTATTCTTTCGTACAACTACTTGGTACTCGGCCGAGTAGTAAAAGGCCGAGTACTCGGTATTCGGCTACTCGGCCAAAGTGCTACTCGGTGCAGCACTAGTCTCAAGTCCCTCAATCTCCTCATTCATACATTATTAAAACACCTGAAGGGAAATATAGAAGAAATATTACTCAAATTCGTCCAACTAAATTGAAACTTGAAGTCGAAAGAAGGAAAATTCCACAAATTCCTCTAGATACAGAACCTACTTCAGCTATTGACAAACCTCCTGAAAGTCCAGAGCGTCATTCAACCTGTGACAAACCCAAGCTTTCTATCAAAAAAGTCCAACAACCTCCTGACAATAAACCAGTGATTACTTGATCAGGAAGAACTGTGAAACCTGTTAAAAGACTTGATTTATAAGGGACATTAAAAAAAATGTGGGGAAATGTCTTGATAATAACTACAACTTTTACCAAGTTTGTTTAACTGTAACTGTTTGTTATGTTTTAGTTTTTAGATTTATGTTTATGTCAGAATGTAGCATTAAAGTTTATAAGCTACTTAAACATGTATCTTGCTTACTTCATTAACATGATATTGCTCTTCACATTTTACTACTATCTCTCACAAATTGATTACTTAACAAAAACACAATAATTTGTCGGTCTGAACCAAACAGGATCAACTACTATCTTAGAGAAAGAGAAGTTTTCATTTTACTGCTCTCCCATATTCTATTTTCTCCCCTCATTTTTAGTTTATCCCTCCTAATTATAGACAGCTGCATTTATTGGCATTGCATCATTTAACAACTGAAAAATGTACTTGAATGTAAACAAAGAGAAATCAAAGCTTAGAATAATAATAAAAAAAATTTGTCTGTATTACTGAGGTTACTTGTGAGTTTTAAAAATGAAAAGTAATGCCTGTATTAATGAAGGAATGTACAATGGTTTATTTATATGTTTTGGACAGGGAACAAGAAAATTGTCCTTAAATATGAGGGTCCGCTTTAGTGGGGTGTCTGTAAAGCAAGGTTTCACTGTATCATACTGTTGTTCAATTTAAAATTTTGCTCTCATTATTGCATCACTTTAAACAGTAATTTAACTCTAGAAATGTACCATTTTAAATAAAATACTTATATGTAATACATGTATAATAGTAATATATCATTTTCCTTGTATTTTGCCAAAATTTTAATCAGTGGCGTAGAGTAGGTTTGGAGCACCCGGGGCAATTCAAATAATGCGCCTCTCTCCTTTCGGTGATAGTGTAGGTGTTAAAGAAAATTGACTGTGGGAGAATCCTAGGCCTGCATAGAGTGCCGTTAAAGGGCTGTCTTTCTAAGAAATCCTAACCCACATTCTTGCAAGTTTCAGTGAAAAACCACAGAAAATTCAGAACTGCTAAGTTGGCGAGTATGACCTGAGTTCGAATCAAGCATTTCCCTTCTCCTAGCTTTGACAAAAGATGTTCTCGGATATTAGTGGCTTTCTTCCATGATTATGGAGTTAAATACGTACAGAGAAACAACTATTTATATTTATAAATAATTTAAAGACTATTTATAAATTCGCAATTTGTTTATAAAATACAATTACTTCCTTTCCAGTCGTCAATACTTTCCTTTTTCATAATTATAAAAAATTATATCTTTGTTATCTATGAATAAAAAAGCTTTCCAAATATTAAGGGGGGAAAAAAGAACTTTATAGAACAAAAAAGGTTATTTCCATACAGTTAGAATTATAGCTGAATCATTACATAAATTTACACTGTCAAAATATGTAAATCTCTTTCAACTGGTAAAATTGATAGGTCAGTCTTTCTCTGATCATCGTTGAGCATTTATATATATTTATTAATTTAATTTTGAAATGCTTCTATCATCTTGCATTGTTAATAGTAACTCTTAAGGCAAATGACAATAAAACAATAACATAACATTAATTAAACTTTTTTGAAGTTTTTATTTAGCTATTCAGGGTAAAAAATTTAAAAGTATCCACCGTAGAAATATTCAATTCTGGATAGACATCTTTAGATAAAGTGATAAATTGTCTAACAAAATGTCATAATTATAGTGTTTAAGTCAAAATATTTGAAACATAAGACTGAATATATCGAACAAAAGCAATTTCATACATTTAACGAAGATTGAACTAATCAGAATACCTAATGACTCATAAAATGTATTAATTTCTGTGATTTTTTTTTTTTTTTTTTTTTTTTTTTTTTTTTTAAGTTGCTTCACTACCAAATGCCTTAAGTTTTTCTCAAATAAACTATAATATTTGCAAAGTAAGAATAATTCTATGAAGAATTGACATAGAGGCTATAACAGAATAGAAACTCATTGCATATAAAATACATTAAAAAAGACTATTATTTACACATTGTCTTTTAAATGTCTCAGTTTCTTTAAATCAAAGCTCATTAATTTCTTTTCATTTGTGAGGACAATCTCTATGCAGCATTCAACAATAATCTGCTAATATATTAACATTCCACCGACTCTAATACCCCTTTACATTTCTCTGATATCTTGATGAAATGTCTCTCCTTCTTTACTCATTGTGGTGGCTGCTTTTTCGCACCTGGTTCTTTTCTTTCGGTAAATTCATTTCGAGACACATCAAGACACTGATCACACTTGGTTTACTTTTAAACGTATATTTACTTACGGCACAAACATAAAATACATAACGAATACAGAAATTAACATCAAGTAAAGTATTTTCTAAAAAACATATAGAATGGAACGTTAGTCCATCTTGATTCACATACGCACACACTGTTGCCACATTTTCGTAACAAACTTTTTAGTTCTTGTTTTTTAATACTCTCGAAATCAGAGGTGCGGCATTCACACCTTCCCTCCAGTTTCACTTGAGGGACAATGGCCTTCACAGTGAAACTACTAACCAAAATTTGTGGATAATTTATATAACTGTTCATGAAAGTTTAATTGTCCTTTTAAATTCTTAATTATTGTCTCATCTTTGACCTAATATCCGATGTTCCATCAAGAGCAATAACATTTATATTTCACTTAATATTTAAATAATTTCTATGGTATAAAATAAGTAACATTTAAACACATAATAGAAACAAAATATATATATAATATATATGAATAAACATTTATCCTGACATGGATTTTCTTATGCACTTTAAATAATCTTAATGAATTAATATACTTGAATATAAGAGACAAAATAAACACACACATATATATATATGTAATAACAAATACAATATTAAACTAACTTATGACTTTATTCATGAATGCGTGATAAAGCATCTGCAATAGTATTACTGCTTCCTGGCTTATGAGCAATAGTCACTTGATAGCGAGATAGAGCCAATGCCCATCTTTGTAATCTGGCGTTCTTAGGAACTGTTTCTGTCAAATATTTTAAAGGGTGATGGTCCGTGTGTAAGATAATAGTGGCTCCATAAGTCCACATTTCGAATTTACCTAATGCCCATATTACAGCATAAGCTTCCTTTTCAATAGTGCTCCACTTTGATTGAGCAGGGGTCAGTTTTTGGCTTGCAAAAGTTATTGGTTTCAGTTTATTCTGCTCATCTCTCTGCATTAGACAGGCTCCAATTCCGGTCACTGAAGCATCAGTATCGATTTCAAAAGGTTTCGACATATCAGGTGTATACAGAGAGGTTATAGAGCACAAACAATTCTTTAACGAATTAAATGCGCTTTCGGCTTCTTCTGACCATGGAAGGTCGTTTGGCACAGTTTTTCGAGTTAAGTCCGTTAAAGGTTTTGCTATATTGGCATACCGAGGCACATAGTCTCTGTAATAGTTAAATAATCCTAGGAGTGACTTCAAGGTTTTCTTAGTTTTAGGGGCTTTCAAATCTTTAATAACTGATATCTTGTCCGGATCTGGGCCGTGCTCTCCTGAGCCTACGACATGTCCCAAATATTTTACTTTCGACATCGCAAAAGAGCATTTCTTTAAATTTGCCGAAAAATTCAATTTTTTCAGAGTTTCTAAAATGGATTTAATATGATTAAGATGATCTTCCCAGGTTGAAGAAAATATGATATCATCAAGAAAACTTTCGGCGTAGTCACTATGAGGTCGCAATACTTGATTCATTATTCTTTGGAATGTTGCTGGTGCTCCGGATAACCCAAATGGCATCACCTTCCACTGATACTGACCCTTTGGAGATACAAAACTGGTTAATTCTCGGCTTTGCTCTGCTAAGGGTATTTCCCAATATCCCTTAAGGATATCTAAAGTTGTCAAGTAACGAGCTCCACCAGCTTTAAATCTAAGATTTTCTGAATTCTGCATAGGAAAAGGTGGAATTTTACTAACTGAGTTCAGCTCTCTGTAGTCCACGCAAAGTCGGACAGTTCCATCTTTCTTGGCTACACATACCAATGGATATGCTATTTCTGCTGAAGAGGGTTCTATCAGGTCTTTTTCCAATAATTCTGCTATCTGTTTTTCTATATTAGATCTTAATGTTTCTGGAACTTTATAAAGATGAGGTTGTTTCCTCTCTACTCCAGACTTTAACTGGATAACATGTGGCGGAACTTTGGCTTTCCTTAATTCCCCATCAAATATTGTTAGATATTCTTTAATCAGATTCAACAGCTGTTTATATTGCTTTGCTGATATCGAATTTGATTTTATATCAGCTTTTAGTTCTTCATCTGTTACTTGCCGTGATTCTACGGGCGCATGTTGTATATCTCCAAACTCTTCATCTGTTTCGTAAATAATTCCTACAGCTCTGACAGGTTGAATATATTTACGCAATTTATTTTGATGAAGATGTCGAACACTTCCATCAGGTAGTTTGACATAAAAAGAATGTGGAGACTTCTTTTCTACTATTTCTCCTGGTCCTTTCCATTTTGAACAAAGACGATTTGTTGAATCAGGGATTAACACTACAACTTCATCCCCAACAGAAAATTCGGTATCTTTTGACCGTAAATTATGATAATGTACATATTTCTGCTGCTGTTCTTGAGCTATGCTATTCGCATACTGTGCCGCGTCTTCTAAACGGTTCCGGAGTTTCAACAGGTAGTCAGCTACAGATTCTCCAATCCCTTGAGGAAGTACGACTTCATCTTCCCAACTTGATTTGAGGATGGCTAGAGGTCCTACAGGTGGTCGCCCATGAACTAGTAGGAATGGGGCAACACCCGTTGTAGCGTTCGGCACTTCTCTGTATGCCCATAACAAGAATGGCAACTGTTTATCCCAGCCTCGACCTTGTGAATTAATTGCATGATGTAGCATGGATTTCATAGTTCCTATCCATCTTTCAACCAAACCATTCAATTGTGGATAACCTGGAGTGGAAAATTTAGGAACACATCCTAATCGTTTTAGAAATTCTTTTGTCAGCTGTGCGGCAAAATTTCTTCCGTTATCCATTGCAATTACTCGAGGAATTCCAGTTCGTACAAATATTTCTATAAATGCATCACAGGCTGCCTTTGCTGTTAAAGACTTCAGAGGTATTGCTTCCGGCCAACGACTATGCTGGTCCATAACGCACAGTACATACTGATGGCCACGTGATGACTTTGGCTCTATTGGGCCTAAAATATCGGCATTAACCACTTGAAATGGGAGTTCTGGCTTTCCAACAGACTCGATAGGTGTTCTATCGTTTACTTTTCCTTTCCTGCGCATTTGACAATCATGACACGAAGCACATAATTGTTTAACTTCTTTTGGCATTCCTTCCCACCAGAAAGACATTGCAATTCTGTCTCTGGTCTTCTTAGCTGCCAGATGTCCACCAGTAGGAGTTTCATGAGCTAATTTCAAAATGTCCTTTCTTCTGCTTGCCGGTACGACCAATTGAATATATTTCTGTCCGCCTACTTTACCCATATGATATAATAAACCTCTTTCAATCCAGTAACCATTTTTATGTTGTCTAGCTTCTTCGAAGCACCTTTTCAATGTAGGACAGGCTAACTGCTCATCCCTAAACACTTGTGCTTGTGGAACAGGGATATTTTCATTTCTTTCATCCTTACTATCGGTTTCGGTCAATGTCTGTTTAACTACTGAGTTATTAAAGACTTTGGTTTCTGGATGATGGGACTCGCTGTTGTTTAGCTTTGCCTTTCGAATAGTCTCGTGACTTTCTCCCTCCATACAGAACATACACTTTTCATTATCTTCTGTGAGTGGGGTACTAATTGCCTCATCCCCAAGATAATTGTCGTTTGAATTATTCTCAGGTACACTGAACAAGGATTGTTCACCGACTTCATTTATTGTGATTACTTCAACCTCTTCTTCTGAAGAATAGTTTCCGGGAGACCTTCCCTCCACTTTGAACAAGGACGGTTCATTGTTTTCTTCCACTGGGGTGATATTAACCTCAACCCCTGAATTTCCAGGATTTCTTCCTTTCACATGGAACAAGGATTGTTCATCGACTTCTTTCTTCGGGATATTCACTTTATCCCCTAAAGAAATGTTTTCGGGAGACCTTCCCTCCACACTGAACAAGGATTGTTCATCGACTTCTTTCTTCGGGATATTCATTTTATCCCCTAAAGAAATGTTTTCGGGAGACCTTCCCTCCACACTGAACAAGGATTGTTCATTAGCTTCTTTTACTGAAGTGATTCCTGTATCATCTCCCAAATAAGAACGCTTTTGTTCCTTCAACCATTCATATACCCTGGGAGTGATTAAAGCTTCCTCATGCAGCCCTTCTACTACTGCAGCATGCACTTGAACATATGGAATGATTTCTTCATCTGTATGAAGACTTAGCGGAACTGACACAAGTTGTGCTTCCACTGGATTACCTATAGCAGGTCTCAAAAGAATTTTCCCACTTGACTGTAAGTGTTCCCCAGGTACAACTGATTTTCGTAGCACGGTGATTTCTGCACCACTGTCCACGATGCCTTGAAATTTTTGCCCTCCGATTCCTAAATCCACTTTCAGAAGCTCGCCATCTTTCTCGTTGGCTGGAAATTCCCACTCGAAACAAGCGCTATTTAGATTAACACTGACCTTATTAAGGCCCTTACTTTCTTGACTCTTTTTGTTTGTTTTCACGTAAGATGTACTTGCTGAATTCAATTTGGGGCAGGATTTTTTCATATGGCCTTCCTTTCCACACAAATAGCAGGAGAATTTCGGACGAATGTCTCTTTGTTCTTGCTGTGGCTTAGTAAAAACCCTTTTCTCATCTCTATTGTTATTTCCGAAATTCGCCCCTTTCGATGGAAGATTCCAATTTTCTTTATGAGAAATTTCTTTCGGTTTTTTATTGAAAGTCATTTTGACATTTTCATAATCATCTAATTTACGGGAAATAATATCAGATGACTTAAACAATGACCATTCATCGATGAAATGTTCTTTAATTTCTGGAGGTACTTTCCTTTTAATTTGATCTGTAATAATCAAATCATATAATTCTTCAAATGTGTTAACTTCTAATCCCCGAATCCATTCAGTAAAATAGTTTTTCAACTCGTAAGCAAAATCTCTCCATGTGATATCAGCTTTTTTAGTATGCTTATTGAAAAGTTGTCGAAATCTTTCAGGAGTAAGTTTATATCTCTTTAACAATAACTCTTTTACTTTTCCGTAATCATTCGTGATTTCTTCGTCTTCCCGAGCTATAACTTCCGCGATTTCGTATGGCAGTAGCCCAATGAGATGAGAAACCCAATCATCTCTTTTAATTTCGGCACGTTTTGCCTGCCGCTCAAAAAGAACTAAATACAGGCTAATTTCGCATGTTTTAGGATCAAATTTTTGTAAGATGTTATGTAATTTTGCGCGCGTTTTCTCAGAAGTTTCATTTGTAATTCCTTTCTTCTCAAGTTCTATTCTTGCATTTTCCAACCGCATTTTTTCCAATTCTATTTCTTCTCTTCTTAGGCATTCCTCCATCTCTTCTTTTCTCTTACGTTCCTCTATTTCTTCCCTTCTTATGCGTTCCTCCATCTCTTCTTTCCTCTTCCGTGCTTCAAGTACGTTCGCTAATGTTTCTTTAACAAATTCTTCATCGTAATTCTTTGAAGCCAAAATAGCATCTCTTAACTCATATAACTTTAAATGTTGAGTTCCTTCCACTCCAAGCTCCGTAGCAACTTCTTGCAAATCTTTTTTATTCCCTTTACCCAAAAATGCCATCTTCGGATGGATGAAATCAAATCAAGTTCAAATTTTCCGTGAATAAAATAAATTTTCTTATATTTATAATCACAAACCCCTTAAGAACGCCAGATTTGACATCTTATTTTTTATCTTAAACAACATTTTCTCCCAAATTAAATAAAATAATCATTAAGTCGGAATGCATACATAAAAGGAAAAAGAAAAAAAATAATATGTATCGAAATAACAAATAAAAAAAAATGTTTACACAATCAACTCTTTCATTAAATAAATCAGAATATACTTTATTACATAACCAGCTTTCAATAAATTAGAAATAATGTTGCCATAGCAACACAATCAACTCTTTCATTAAATAAATCAGAATATACTTTATTGCATAACCAGCTTTCAATAAATTAGAAATAATGTTGCCATAGCAACCTTTAATCAAACTTACTTTTAAACAGAAAAAAAAAACAATTTCCGATTCATTCCTCAAAGTAAAAAAAATAAACAAAACCGGACGTTCACAAGAATAATTCACTAGTTTTCTTTTTACTGAGATATTTCATTAATATTCCCATAATAATAAAGATAAATAAATATAAATAATTATCAAGGTCTAACAAATACACAATCATTCAATAAAACAGAACAAATAAATCAAAACAGAGCTCTCTCTTTTTTTTTTTTTTTTTTTTTTTTTTTTTTATATATCTGCTTTAATGAAATCTTATTTATTCTAAATCACGTGATGAATAAAAAGAACACACAGAAATTAATCACAATTATCTTGAATAGCATAAAAACATATTCTTTTCATCATTCTTTTTACTATTTTCCGGCTTTTTAAATACAAATAAACAAATATATTTCTATTTTTCATTTTTCAAACACTAGAATTATTATTATTTCAACATTACGAAATATTCAATTTTCATTTACATACTCTTTACCTTGTTGGAATACAAAATCGGAACAAAATATCTAAATGCTTAATCCTAATTATTTAATTTAAAACTTATACAAAATATGACTCTTGATGGAACATAAAAAAAAACATACCCTTTTTTTTTTTTTTTCCATCACTATCATGACATAATCCATACGAGTACTAGCTATATCACATATGCTTGTCGACTGCGCCAATTGTGGTGGCTGCTTTTTCGCACCTGGTTCTTTTCTTTCGGTAAATTCATTTCGAGACACATCAAGACACTGATCACACTTGGTTTACTTTTAAACGTATATTTACTTACGGCACAAACATAAAATACATAACGAATACAGAAATTAACATCAAGTAAAGTATTTTCTAAAAAACATATAGAATGGAACGTTAGTCCATCTTGATTCACATACGCACACACTGTTGCCACATTTTCGTAACAAACTTTTTAGTTCTTGTTTTTTAATACTCTCGAAATCAGAGGTGCGGCATTCACACTCATATTGCCTAGATTTTTCGAGGAAAAAACTGAAATAGGAGTTGAAAAAGTAGAGTTTTAAACTTATTTCTGTCAAAAAAAAAAACCATTTTCTGTCAAAACTGTATGTGGTGGACATATTTGAATTAGAGGTTTGCACGGGCCGGAATTTTGAGGACCGGCCTGGCTTGGTATGAAATAGAAAAATTTGGTGTGGCCAGTTTTTTTTTCCACCAGTGTATGGCCCAGACAAAAAATGATAAAATCAGGCCCGACCCGATTCAAAAATGTGTAAAAAAAAAAAAAAAAAACATGCCTTTCTATGAAAAAGATTTTTAGTATGTGTTTTGCAGAGGTTTTATATAATGAAGCAATAGAATATTTTTTAACAAAACTGCTGAACAAGATAATTATATATAAACAAAAATGAATTATTACTGACTTACAGTCGGTAACAAAAATATAAAAAAAGTACACTTAATACAGTTTTGTTAAATAAATCCTTATCGAATCCTGTTCTTAGTCAGTCTAAAAGCAGGATTTAACAAAGGTTTATTTAACAAAACTGTATTAAATGTACTTTTTTATATAGGAATTTTTGCTAGTGTTCGGAGACTTTTTTTACCGACTGTACAGAAGGTACAAAGACAGACAGAAAGTCAAATAAAAAATATTGGCACTCATCAAACAATATAGGACGGTATTTAAAATGGTTATTACAAATGCACGTTCAACTATTTCCTCTTATATACTGTAATGTATCCGAATCTTTCATGTGATTCGGTAAACAAACATTTAATGGTAATCCAACCATATTCAATAGAAAAGAGGCTTTTGCACATACTAAAAATGATGCTACTTTCATTCAGTGCACTTGAGAAAAGAAAAAGGAGTCTTAGAAAAAAAGTTACAGCAGAAGGATTTTTATAGCCTTCATACCACCTAAACTCTACTGACCATAGGACACAAAGCCTTATATGTAGTAATGTATCTAATTTCTTCTGTTTGAACATGTGCACAAACTAGTAGTGACATGCATACTATTTTGAATAGAAACCATTTAATATTACAGTAAGACCCCGCTTAACACGGGGGATACGTTCCATCAAAGTAGAGCGTAATGCAAAACAGTGCTAAACGAGGCGTCCGTATAAAAATAAAAATGCGTCCGTACAGCACCGCACTAAACAAGAAACACTGTTAGACACTTTAAGGTCTATCTTGAATAAATTTATATTAAGCAGATAAAAAACTGCAATAGAATTAAGTTAAGAGGATTTTAATTAAACTAATTTGACTAGTATGAAAAAGTGTTAGACTCGGTAAATGCAAAAATATTTAAAACGAAAAACAAATTTATTCATGAAAATATAATAGATTCAAAACAATTATAACCATAACTAGAAAAGATTTAATATAAATATATATAACAAATTTCAAATTCAACATAACAAGATTAATCTTCAACAACAAAATTATATTACCTCTTCATAACATATTAATGTTACTTGATGGTACAAGAAGCTAGATAGTCTTTAACATGTCACTCAAGTCTATTTACATGGTCGCCGTATGACCAATATGGGAGAATGGATGAAAAACATTACATCATACAGTCGTAAGCATTTCCACATTTTATAGAAGAGTGCCTAATCACACATCACGTAACTATTGAAGAAAAACGAACCCTATTGAAGATCAAACTTGAATCGAAACACATTGAAGATCGCGGTCGCCCAATGACCAGCGAATACCATTGAGTTTTTGAAGAAAAGGTCAGCTAAACGATCTCAAACTTCATGATCGCCAAATGACCAATGAATAGAACAGATAAAAAGATTTAGATCAAGCTTAACTTTTTAGTAGAAGATTCAAATCAATTGACGGTCGCCGAATGACCACGATATCCCAATGATCAGAAAAAAACAAAGTTCAGGCATTATAAAAAAGTTCTCGCGAAATTTATCCATTTAAGCTTATGAAGAAATTATTGTAGATAAAAAAAATTACAAACTTTAACTAGTGTAAACAATTATCAACATTATGAAACCTTAAACGTAACAATACAATTTAACAAACGATTTACTTTAATTATTTAAATTTTTGAGTTCAGCATAAAACATGAGCAGTCTACAATATATCCATGACTCAGAACAGCCGCCAGCAGCTATTCAACAGAGCTGGAACTCCAAGTCAAAACTAGTTTAAGCTCATTGAAAATAGAACTGAAACTCAGCTGAAACTGAAGTATCTTCAAACATCACGGCCTTATATACTACCCTACACAAGTTGATCTGCATAATAACATTAACTGCCGCGCCACGACATCCGGTGGTGAAAATCAAAACACAATTTATAATGACAATTTAGAAGGAGTGGCAACAGCACAAATAGAAAAGATTATGCAGTCTGGAAATGGCAACGCCGATATAGTAAACAGAAAAACGATGTTTGTAAGATAAAAGCAAAGTAGTTTTAAATATGAAAAAGAATTTAACAAAATAGAAAAAGGTAAGTTTTAAATGTTTTCTTGAAGGAAAATAAGTTAATTCAGATGTTTTATTTAATATGAGGACGCTGATGGATATCAAACACAACTACACTGTTTCGGATATGTTATTTGGAAACCTAGCGATGCACGCACACAATTTCGGGGAATCCCCGGGTTGAAATAAAAGAGCGCTAAACCGAAACAGCGCTAAATGAGACAGCATTAAGCGTGGGTCTTACTGTACTCGAAATAAAATATATTAATTTCGAGACATGCTAAAAATATTTGCGGAAAATCAGATCACGAACAGACAGACTGATAAGCAATTAATTGAAGTTACAAACATTTTTTAACAAAATAAAATTTCATGTGACATACCAGCCTGTAAAATTATGTAAAATAAATGACTGAAGAAATACTTTATCATTTTCCTTTTTTGTTGGTTAACAAGGAAGCCAGAAAAAGATTCGGGCCGATATTTCATCCCGAGATTTCATCCAGGTCCAGTCCGGCCCGAGTATACACAAAAAAAATGAGCCCGAGCCTGCAAAAAAATTGTTAGAGACCTTTAGGTCAATCTTTTAAAATATTCTATTAAGCAGAGAAAAAAACAGTAGAAACAATTTAAAATTTAGAATTTAAGTAAAAGGTTATTTGACTAGTGTAAAAATATGTTGAACTCAGTAAACACTAAATAGATTAATATTAACAAGAATTTATTTATGGATGAAAGAAATAAATATAAAACAAATATAACAATATATTAACTCATTTAATTAACATCTAGAACATAGCACAAATCAATCATTACCTTCTTATAGTGCAGAACAAAAACCACCATTTGATGAGATTAACATAATTTGATGAATCTTCCAATACAATAAATGTTCACACACACACAAAAAAAATCAAAAAATTTTTAAGTTCCAGAACAATCATAACATTTCTAGTTCACCAAGAATGACCATAGAAAATTGAAAAATAAAATTTTAACTAGTAATTTGTAGAGCATCAAATGAACTGTAGAAAATAATTAAATCATGAATATAAAAATCAGCATATATCAACTTGTGGTCGCCCTGTTGACCAGCGAGGAAAAGAGAACTTGAAATTGCATTTTGCAGTCGCCAGGTTGACCAGCGAGGAAGATGAACGATGACTTGAAGAAAAAAATATAAGTTCATTTATATTACGAAGATTATCACGAATATCATACTCTGCACAAAAGTTGAATAATTAGATTTGCCGCTATTCAATAAGTTTAAAATTATTTAATTTATTAAAAACTTAACATGACTAGCGTTAACGCCATAAACAATTTTAACATCATGAAACTCAAACTGAACAATCTCATAAAAAAAACTTAAACATATTCTAACATCATTTAAACTACAAACTTCAACATCGCAAGATGAAAAACTGTCAGTGAAACTAAGCTCACCACAATCACCAAAACTAGCATCTTGCTGTTGCTGCTAAAGACATCTGCTTCAGCTGTTCAACTGACAGCTTGTTCAACTGCATCATGCATATTGATATGACAATCAATAGCTGAGTGGCTCTGCTCTCGAAACTGGTAGATAGGAAGTAACGGATTCAATTTCAACTCGCGGTCATCAACCTAACCATTCGGAATTTTCCATGGTTTTATCTGACACTTGCATTTATATAGGCTAAGTTCCCTTAGAAACACCCTCATAGGGGGCATCTCCCCCAGTACATTGTCAATCCACCTTATTTTTGAGCAACAAAGTGTGAATAATTTAAAGACCTTGTATTTGCAGCTTCTTCTGAAGTTCCTGGAACCTTATACACTAAGATAAACTCTGCCATTTTTTTTTTACAATTTTTATTATAGTCGTATCTCTCGTTTGGAATCATGACAAAATTTATCTGTACAATATTTATTATAAAAAAATAAACTTATGAAATTTATTTGCAATCTCTCAAAAGATGGTGCTGTTGTACCGTGCTCTTCTGAATTTTGTGATAGTTATGTAGTTTATCACCTATGGAATGAAACTGTATCAAATTTTATATACAGGGTGATTATAAAAAAAACTACCCCGATATATGAGACCATAGCTACCATACCATTCCGAGAAACTGAATAAAAACTTGGTGGAAGGTATTTTGAGGTATGTGCTCAAGAATCATATAAAAAATAGCAGTTAAACTCTAACAGTTATGGTTACAGTGGCAAAATTTTGAAAATTTCAAATGTCAACACCTACTTTTTTTTTAATATTATTATTGGAATGGGATCTCTATACCAAAAAACCGTAAATAGTGTTGAAACGGTACCTGTAGCACGAAAATTGCCATCGTTAGCAGTCTAAATAAAAAAGAAAAAAAACCAACTGTTATGTGCCTACCAGAGCCCGACTTTCATTTTTTTAATGACGCCACATTTCACACTGAGTCTTTGGTTCAGGCTAAAGTCTACTGATTCTGCTTCAAAATAAAAAGAAGAGACCACAGTATCCTTAATTTCATGTAAGACCGCCTCTGAATAAGGGCTTTAATATTGTTGTTAGTCATAAGACGCTGTCATGACTGATGTCACCGCACTACCTGAAAAATAAGGCATTGTGAAATGGCAATCAAAATCGATTTTGATGATGATGATGATGTTTCCCAGTAAGCCACATATTGTTTATAGAGCAAGAAAGCAAGATACACATTATGCACTTCACAATGCCTTATTTTTCACTTAGTGCAATGATGTCAGTCATGATGGTGTCTTACGACTCACAACGAAATTAAATCCCTCATTCAGTAGCCTTACACGAAATTAAGGATAAAATGGTTTCTTCTCGTTTCGAAGCAGAATCAGTAGACTTTAGTCAGAGCTGAAGACTCAGTGGGAAATGTGATGTCATTTGTTGTGCTCTGGTAAGCACATCACAGTTGATTTCTCTTTTCTTCTAGCGCTGGCAATTTTCGTGTACAGGTACCGTTTCAACGCTGTTTATGTTTTTTTGGTATGGAGATCCCATTCCAGTGCTGCCAACTCTCCCGCTTTTCATGGGAGACTCCCGTTTTTTAACCCTATCTCCCGTTTTTACGTTTTAATGTGTATTTCTCCCATTTTTCTAATATTTTCGAAAAATCGAGCTAAAAACGCTAATTTTGGACAATTCGTAGGTGCCATCTTTTCAGATTTACGAAGGCTTTCCAATTCACAATCTTTCTGCATCCACAACATAAATGTCGATATTCATTTAAAACTTACTTTATGAGATTTTAGAATCTCTAAAGAAACAGAATCCTTCAATATTTCTCGCTTACATAATTATTTTTAACTCCCCTCCCCCCCATATTTTCTTATCTCCAACTAGTGATCGGTGATCAAATGCTGTTTTGAACCCTTTTGTTTCTTATTCTTTCTTCATCTACAAGCCACAACAAAAATGTCAATATTCATTTTAAACTTACTTTATTAGATTCTAGAGCCTATAAAGAAGTAGAAAGTTTAACAGTTTACACTCATGTAATTATCGTTTGACTGCCCCCCTCCCCCCCTCCCCAGGAAAAAAAAAAAAAAATTCCCTTTCTCCAATTAGCTTTCTCATTCTACAACAAAAGAATCAAACATTTTTCCCCTGGTTTTAAAAAATGTAGGGTACTGCTAGTTTAAAAAAAAAAAAAAAAAAGCTCTTTTTAGATTCTTGAGGGCAATTTGAATTTTTAAGGACACATTTGACATTTAAAATCCAAACACTTAATTTAAAAATTTAGTTATAAATATGCATTCAAAAAGAAAAAAGTCTGTTTTTAAACTTTTCTGTACTTTTATTTGTTGTTAATGTGCTGATTGTCACACACAATAGTTTTATTTATATTTACAGCATTTAGGTTATTTTCTACAAATGCAGTAATGGGGGGGGGGGATAGATTAATGCAAGGTGTTTCTTTTTTTTTTTCTTCCAAACAAAGATCAGGCGAGGTGTAGCACCCTCTTTAAATTATCTGGGGAAAACTCTGGATCAATGTTCATAAAAACATTGATCCAGCTGTTTTATTAGATTTTAGAACCAACTGAAGCGTTATAGGGGTTCAAAATTCTTTACATATGTAGTTATTTTTAGACTTTGTTAATGAATTTGTTAGCTATTTGTTTTTCCCCAGTAAGTTTAAAATATAAATCACCAAACAAAAGTTATATTAGGTCTTTTTAGTTAAAAAAGTATCATGTATTGAATAAAATAATTTTGTTTTGTTTTTCTCCATGAAACCGTAAATCTCCCTTTTTCTCCCTTGAAATTATGTAAAATCTCCCTTTTTCTCCCTTGAAATTGTGTAAAATCTCCTGTTTTTTTTCCCACCAAGGTTGGCAGCTCTGCCATTCCAATAAAAAAAAAAGTGTGTGTTGCCATTTGAAATTTTCAAAATTTTGTCACTGTAACCATAACTGTTAGAGTTTAACTGTTATTTTTTATATGATTCTTGAGCGCATACCTCAAAATACTTTCCACCAAATTTTTATTCAGTTTCTCGGAACGGTATAGTAGCTATGGTCTCCTATATTGGGGTAGTTTTTTTTTTAAATCACTCTGTATAAGATTTTTAGTAGAAAAATACAGTCTATTTATGAAAGTTTTGCGTAAATAGTATTAGATTTTCTTGATTGCATTACCTTGAACTCGATGAGACGGAAATACATCAAACATTGTGTATGAAATGCCTAATATGAATATTTTTTTTTCTTTGATCAAACTTTAGTAGAAATATTTATCTATATTAATAAAAAATCTGATTGTAAAAAACTGCCCATTTACAAATATAAAAATCTCAGCATCTCTTTTCAGCAATAATCTTGTTAACAACCTGCAGATGCAAACCTCTTATGGCTTTATTATACATGGTGACCCTTTTATATTAATTTCTTAACTAACAAATTGGATGCACAGGGTCTAATATCTGACTATAGGGCAGGCTTTTGTTATTAATAGAGACCTTTAGGTCAATCTTTAAAACATTCTATTAAGCAGAGAAAAACAGTAGAAACAATTTAAGAATTTAGAGTTTAAGTAAAAAATATGATTTGACTACTGTAAAGATATGTTGAACTCAGTAAACACTAAATAGATTAACATTAACTTAAGTTTATTCATGGATGAAAGAAATAAATATGAAACAGTTATAACAGTTAACAACTAGAACATAGCATAAATCAATCACTACCTTTTATAGTACAGAACAAAAACCATCTTTAGATGAGATTAACATAATCCGATAAATCTTCAATACAATAAATATTTATACAGAAAACAACCTAAAAACTTTAATTTTCAGGAACATTCATCACAATTCTAGGTCGCCAAGAAAGTCCATAGAAAAAAGAGAAATAAAATTTTAACTAGTAATTTGTAGAGCATCAAATGAACTGTAGAAAATAATTAAATCATGATTATAAAGATCAGCGTACATCACCTCTCGGTCGCCCTGTTGACCAGCGAGGAAAAGGAGAACTTGAAACTACATCTTGCAGTCGCCAAGTTGACCAGTCTTAACAATCTCATTTAAACATATTCTAACATCATCTAAACTACAAACTTCAACATCGCAAGATGAAAAACTAGGAGTGAGACCAATCTCACCACAACCACCTAAACTAGCATCTTGCTACTGCTGTTAAAGACAGCTGCTGCAGCTGTTCAACTGACCGATTGTTCAATTGCATTGTGCTCTTTTATACTTCATAGAGATAATAAATCTGCATATTGATATCATTGATTACCATTGCCACCTAGTGGCCAAAGCCAAAATACAATTTATAATAATTATTTCTAAGGCAGTGGCAGCAGTAAAAATAGAAAAGTTATGAAAGCTAAAAGTGGCAACGATAAAAAAATAAATAAACATCGAAGTTTCGACACATAATATATTTTAGCAATGAGATGAACTTTGCCAGAAAGAAAAACCAAGTAAAAGTTTAACAACTTCAAAATAGGTAAGTTAAAGCTTCTGAAAAATAAATATATTGAAGAAACTAAATGTTTTTTATTAGATGTGAGGACATGATAGTCATCAGTTATAATGATCAGTGTACTAGCAATTTACAGAAGAGAAATAAGAAGGGCTGCTTATAGTCAATGCCATACTATGAATGTATAGAGGCGTAGAGCTCAATGTCCAGTAGAAACTTCGACTACAGTGCTCGTCCACTTTATGAATATAAGATGTAAAAATGAGAGAAGAGTTCATTAGAGTTCACACCCACATTATAATAATCACCTCGGGAATGATTTAAAGCTATGATGTGCCTAAAAATGTTTTCATTTTCATCAAGAAACCTAAGGTTAGCCAGAGGTAATTTTAAAAGGGTCTGATAAAATTGTTAAAATTTAGAAATTTATCACAATGATCACTTTTAGTTTTTTTTAAAAAACAGTATTTGGCGCCCCCTAAAATTCCGTGCCCGGGGCAAGTGGACCTCTTCTCCCCCGCACGCTACGCCACTGATTTTAATTTCAAATTCTAATTTTTGTTTGTTTTTACTCAAAAAATCCTTATGAATAGCTTTGCAGATTTACCAAGTCTGTGGATTTTGGATGGAGACTTCAGATTTTTTTTTTACTATATTTAGATTTCTGGATTTTTATACAAAAATCTCTAGTTTTTTTTTTTTTTTGCATACAAAATTTTTTCCCCACTTTGCAGTGTAATGCATGCACTTAACATGAAAAACTAGTGTGGTCTATGTAATGTCAGTCCATTTGTCCAATTGTTTCTTTCCATGACTTTGCATACAAAGTGCATGGTGTGGATCTTTTATGAATAACCAAAACTAGTTTGTTATGGAAAATTATACATAAAATACAGATCTACAAAATTGACATGAAAAGTCCTGTAATTGGCATTGAAATCTTGCATGCTGGATTTCAAGTGCTTTGTATATATTTTCATATTTTGTGCTAAACATAATATTTTCCATGCAGAAATGCATCCCGCCCCCTTCCTCTCAGATTTGCACTGAAACTAGCATTTGAGAAAAAAATTAGCAAATATTAAATGGACCTTTCACAAAAATTGGACAAATTAAAAAAGGGTTTTCTATTTGAGTAAGAAAACTATATATTTTGGAGAACAGCTGCAAAAATGTTCATATTTTAGCAAATGGATATGAAAAGAATTTTGTCCAAATATGTGTATGTGTGGTTTATTTAAAATCAGTTTCAATAAATAGCACATTTGTGGATTAATGGGGGGGGGATGTGTATTTGAGCAATCTGCTACAATTAAGTATAAATTTTGTTAGTGGTAAAATGATTATCTGAACAATTGATTGCAAGACTATTCTGTTGTTTTGCAGTGAATTTATCCCTTGTTTTAGCAATCAGTGGTGGAAAAAAATCATGTGTTAAGCATTAACCTATGAGATTAAACATAGATTTTATCAATCATCAGCAAAAAGATCAGCAAATGCATTTTGATAAACAGCCATATCACATAATTTGGTAATTGCACATAAAAAAGCAGAACTTCTTTTGATTTGTTGTAAAATAATTGTGTATTTCATTAATCAGCTTAAAAAAAACAAGCAAATTTCACAGTTTAGTGGCAAAATAATAATCTAGCAATCAGCTGCCATCACATAAAATTTAAAAATTGGCAAAAAATTTTCCTTTTTTGGAGATTGGCTGCAAAATTATTATGTAAATTAGGAATCAGCTTTGAAAAAAGTGTAAACTTCATCAAGCAGAAACGGTCATTTTGCCAAGCCAAGCTAAAAAAATAAATACAAAACAAACTACCACTAACACAAAGCAGAACGTGGCGATAATAAAATCGCCAAAAATAACCCAAGACCGTTACATGCTTATTTATACCGAAAAGAACTTCTCTTTGTTAAATCGGCAAACTTCTTTTCTGTAAAGTTTTAAATAATGGAAGAACCAAATATCACAGGAAAATGAAACAAAAAGTAAAATATTCGTATCAATGAGAGCTTTAATTTGAGATAAAAACGAAGTTAATAAGCAAGAAAATGGGAGCATTTTCATTTTATCGTAAAATTAGATGTTTTGACAACTTTTTGAAAAAAATTTCTTTGTCAAGAAAATTTTTTAAAAACAAACTGGAGGGTTCATATATGCACAGAATTCTTTGAAAACTGGTTTTTCAGGTAGATAATTACTTAATCTAGGAACTTTTATAAATCAAAATTTTGTATCTTAATTACTGAAAAACTGTTAATTAACAGTTTTTCAGCAAAATATCACCAAAGAGACATAAAAATCGCCAAATATGTAGGATTACTTCATCTCAGTTTGATTGAAAAGTATTGTCGGAGTGAGTAATGCCCACAGGTTGTTGGCCAGCATAGCTCAACTGGTAGAGCGATGCCTTTTCATTTCAATCATTTAATTGCACAAATAATAATAATAACAATAATAATGATTATAATTATTATTTTGTTTATTTTTTATGGAAAAGAAAAGAAAGTTATTCTAACAATAAATAAAAGGATTTCCATTAAATCCAGTACTAAATAACGTTTTGGGTTCGCCCTTACCAAAAAAAAAAAAAAAAAATATATATATATATATACAGATTCTCAAATTTAAAATTCTTTATTAAAGCCATAATTTAATCTATTGAAATAGCCTAAATTATGAAATAAAATTTCATAAAATTATTTTGAAACTAAATATTCCCTATTGTCCGTACACAGAGCACAAAATATCTTTACATTAAGGATAAAAGTCCTTACTTAAATGAAAAGTCACACATAAAATAAAATTATGTAAAATCCCTGATAAAAGACTTACATAAGACCCCAAAAAACCCTTACAAAGTAAAAATCTGTCCCTGCGTCCTGCAGGAAACTTCTGTAAGTCGTTATACGTAGGGATAAATCCCTACAGTTTGCAACACTGCTCATTTTCCTGACACTAGAATCACTAAAAATATAGATGACCAGCACCTGATTTTTAAGCTATTTGATACGTTGCAGACGAAAAGTGTTTGCGCATGCAGGCTTGCGCAGACATAAAACAGATTCACTCCAAGAAATGGGGACTCGAAAATGTTTTTGGATGGTTCTTTGTAGAACCAATAGATGGCAGCACCAGATAACTTTATCAAACGCAGAGGATAAGAAAAACTCCAAAAAATGATATTTTAAAATAGGATTACATACATTTAAATTGGCTTATTTTAAATAATTTTTTCTACGGTCATCAACGAATCTATAGATGACCGGATACCTCGCCACTGCTATTTTACCTGTCTTGTCGGTAAGAACACATCAGTGGCAAGGCATCCAGTCATCGATAGATTCGTCGATGACCGTAAAAAAAATGAAATAACATAAGTCAATTTAAATCTATATAATCATATTTTAAAATATCCTTTTTTTTTCCCCCACTTTTCTGAAACTGCAGGTATTTATAAAATTATTTTCACAAACGAAAATAAACTGGATACTATATATGCATAACAAAATGGAAAATAAAAACACATGTAAAAGGACATGAAAACGATATAAAATATAATAAAATAACAACAGCCCTAACTAAAATAAACCAAAAAGAAAATATTAAAATTGATTTCAAAAACTTTAACAAAATAGCTCATTATAATAATTATTTTGCAACAAAACATGAAGCCGCCGAAATTTTAGCGAACCGCGACTCATGCAACACAGATCCAATAGAAATAGACGCTGGGTGGTGCGCTATGCTGGAGTTAATTAGTGGTGAAATGATTGTTTTCTTAATCAGCCACAAAAATGATGTGAAATTTGAGAATAAGTTTAAAAAAAAAAAAAAAAAAATGCTCATTTTTTTTAATCAGCAGTGAAACAATGGCATAATTTAGCAATTAATTGCAATGAAACATAAATTTTTGACATTTAGTAGTGAAATAATCTTGTATTTCAAAAATTAACTGTATAAGTTTCAGGAATCATCTTTGGAGAAAGAAAAGATTTTATCAATTAGCGGCAAAATAATAGCGTATTTTACCAGTTGTTTGCATTCAGATGTGAATTTTTTGCAATTAGTAGTAAAATATCCAATTTATATTTATGAAATATCCCATGTTCCATTATTATTATTATTTCTGGGATTTAGCTTTAAAAAAAAAAAAAAAAAAAAAAAAAAAGAAAGTTTGTTGGTTAGCAGTGAAATAATGGCATATTTTGGTAATCGGGTGCAAAAATTTTGTTAGTCAACCTTTTAAAAAGTGCAAATTTTATTTATTACCAACACACAATTATAGCATATTTTAGCAACTACTTGAGATTAAATATAAATTTTATTCATTTGCAGAAAAATAATTGCGTATTTCGACATATAGCTGGAAAAACATCAGGAATTTCCAGAATAAGCTTTGAAAAAAGTATGAATTTCATTAATTAGTAGTGAAATAATAACCTATTTTAGCAATTACTGATAATGAAATGTAAATTTTTAACAATTCGCTGTAACTTGATCTCATATTTCAGTCATTTTTTTATTAGAAAATAAAGATGTCTGTGTGTCTGCTTTGGAGCTTAGATTGCTCGTTCTAAAGCAATAAATTTCATCATGGATTTAGCTTGGACCATGCAAGAGTATATAAATTGGTCAAAAAAGGATCTTCGACTATTTTAAACTTTGGACTAGCTAATATTAATTATTCTCTCAATTAAATGTCATCATTAGAAAGAGGACAACCTAGAAATGTATTTTATGCATTATGGCATCGTATATTAGTGTTTAAAAAAAAAAAAAAAAAAAAAAAAGGAGAAGAAAAGAAAAAAGACCTCCATTTGAATATTTGAAACAAAGTATTTTGAATGAAGTCTTGTGTTCTTATTTAATTATTACTACATAATTTCTAGTTTGTGTGAAAGATAATCTAAAATGTATGTAATTATTAAAAAATCTAATACTTAACTGCCCAATAACAAAATGAGTACAGCATCGTGGCGAACACTGCAGATTAATTTAACATCTCAAATATATATATATATATATATATCAGGTTTAAAAATACAAATGTAATTTGCTTATAGCTCTAGAGTATCTTTTATTTGTTTAAAAATTACCTCAAATTGAGAAGTACCTAAAAAAAAATTTCTAAAAGGGACGATGTTTTTTTTTTTTTTTTTTTTTTGGATAAAAAATATAGAAAAAAGAAATCTCAACATTGAGACAAAGTATTTGAAAGATAGAATTACGCCTCGTCTCCAGTAATACCTGCTGTTGTAAGTTCCTGTTTTGCATTCTCTAAATATGTCTATAAAAACAAGGAAAAGGGGAGGTGGGGGAATTTTCAAATTTAATGTTTATAAGATCTTGCCTGATTCAGGTTGATTTCCTACTGGAATTTCTAGCTCTGTGACCAGCAATCTAAACTTCAAATTGTAATACAGACATCTTTATTTATATAAATAGTGCCTGCTGTTATCATTCAGTGTCTGATAAAAATATATATATATATATATATATATATATATATATATATATATATAAATTAAATGCATTGCCAATTGATTACATAGGTTGCTACCAAACACAAATTTTTGTCCACAAAGATATTATAAAAGTTGTAAAATTTCTCCTATTTCTCTCCACATTCCATCATAAAACTGGAAGTTATACAATGGATGTCTTTCTTGCTTGGTAATTACAGATGGATCTTATACCATATTAATATATTTTAATATATGTTACAAATATATATATATATATATTTTTTTTTTATTCAAGATAGATAGTCAGTTACATAAAAGAGAGCATTTTAAGATTTCCTGTATTTTGTAATTGAATTTTAGCTATTTTGCATGCATTCATTCTTCTTTTTGTTCTTTTTAATCTTAATTTTTATTGTTTTCACATTTTTAATATGAAATATTATTGTTTTTTTTTTTTTCTAAATGTAACTCAGACCCTCTATAATTTTTATTTCACTGTAGTACCAGGGTAGAAAATAAGTTATGATGCAGGGAAATACTTGTACTACCAAGCATTTTATTTCTTCTATTTAAAAAAAAAAAAAATTTTGTGTTTATAGCAGAAATTTAAAGCAGAAATTCCGATAATAATAATATAAAAAAAAAAAAAGTAATTTCATTGTAAATTTATATGAAATGATCTCATGGTGAATATTATATATATATATATATAATCAATTTTAATGTCATTTAAGTTATTAATTATTTTTCTTTTATTTTTACAGTTTACGCTGCCAGTCTTTACTGTATTTAAAAATGTACCAGTTACGTCGAGCAGAAGTTAGATACCTACATCGTAGTATTAGTGAATTTCTGAAAGTAAAATATATATATATATAATTTTTAAAATTTTACTATATTAAATGATTTCCTGTGTCCAAATGTTTTCTCTTTTTCTCTCTCTCTTTTTTTAAATTTATATACTTATTCATATTCTTATAATTAGGTTTATATTCACATTTGACAAACTGAAAAAAAAATATATATATATTAGGTCTCTGCATAAATTCGTGCAGTTTTTTATTTCTTCATTTCATAAAAATACATCAAATCAAATGACAATTTTTAATCAAAATACTCTCCATTACTTTCTACAACCTTTGCCCATTTTTCGGGTAACAAATGTATACCACGGTGATAGAAGCTCTCGTCTTTGGAGGCAATAAAATGATCCGCATCCGCACGAACTTTTGCAACGACCTAATATATATATATAGACATACATACTGCAATAAAAGCATGTCTCAAAAAAGCATGTTTTGAGATAAATGGTTTTTACATTTTCAGTGATATGGAAATATATAAAGTATGTTGCCTTAATTTAAACATACCTTACAGTGTATATATTGAATTATGATATGAGCCAGTACTGCTGCTGGAAAGAACATATTTTTCCATATTGAGACCTGTACATAGTCAAAAAATTATATTTTTTTGAGTTCGACTATTGCAGCTCATAAGCAATATCAGTATTGCAAATTGGGATAATTATTTATGAGCCAAGAATGGCCCACCGCTTATAAATACCGGTGAGCCATTTTCTCATATATATCATATCCAAGCACTTAAACTTTTAAAGTATAAAACTTTTATTTTTTAAAACTAAGTTTTCAGAATTCATGTCAGTGAATACAAAATAAAAGAGCATCTGAATTATTTGTTAAAGAAATAAAAATCTCTATTGAAGGAAATACTGAAATAAAAATATTAGATTTCAAATAATTGAAGGTGAGAAAAACAATTGATTACGCAAATGTTTTACATACTAACAATACACAAAAATAATAAATAGAGTACTTCTAATTAGTCAAATTTGATTAATTAAATTTTCCTAAAGTATCTGTCTGCATCAGTAATTAGCTAAATTATGTGTTCTCTTCTCATTTTATTAACAAAAGTTCTTTATCCTTTCAAAACCTATGTGATGCTTCCACTTAGTGTATCCCTTTAGTTTAATAGTAGCTTTAATTGCATTATTTGTGATTATGAAGGTAGAGAGAAAGAGCAATTTTTCCTATGCTGATTCCCAGATGAAAATTGACCTGATCACACTTCCGCACAGTGGTGCTGATGCTATTTTGCATGCTATTTTAATATTGGCGGCTACCTGAATGAGATATTATTTTGATATTAAATTAATAATTTTACATTTAACTTTTTTAAAGAGGACTAATTTATAATTTAATTATGGACATTTACCTTACTAAACATTCTTTATTAGATGAACATATATCCGATCGGGTCCATCCTCAGTGCTCAAGTGACGACTTCTGTTTGGGTAGAATTTATTCATTCTTTTTAAGTTCGGCGATAATCCCCGTTATAGGAGATCCCATGGGGACGCCTTGGGTTTGTTTATAGTTATTCCCATCATAAAATGAATAAGACTCATCGTAAAAGATTACTGGTACGTATTAAGGTTTCGCTTATTTTGTTATCGCTGTAGTATTTGATTATTTTAGACTGAATGATACCACAAATTTCTTAAATGTTACATAGGCGTAGCCAGCTTTCCGAGTGGGGCGGTGCCCAAATTTTAAATTAAAAGTTACAATATGAATACATTATGAACATAGTGCGCATGTGTATGCATGTGTGCATTTTAACCATGTATTAAAGTTACACAAGTTAACACATGTACGTTTTAACATATAAATTGAGTAACTTTCTCTTAGAATAAATAACTAGACTTGACGCAGTACAGAAATATCAATATTTACACAACGTTAAAAATGCCAACGTAAAAAAATGTTAAATGCAGACTGCAGTTTCGGTAGCATAAATTGGTGCATTTGGCTTCCTTTGAAATATCATTTGATAAAGTTTGGACTTTAAGAGTAGTGCCGCTATCCGTCTAACAGAAAAGGAACAGAAGTTTGAAAATTGATTAAAACAAGAAAAGAATGTGCATAAAAAATATTAAATGGTGTTGAATATTTGGTTTCAGTACGAAACCAACGAACGTTAAAAGGTTAAATAAAAATCTTAAGCCTTAAGTTATAAACAAAAACCTAAAAACTAAACTACGGAAAAACTTATACTATGGAACTTAAATTGCGCACACAAAGTGATAAAGTAGAATTATAATGATATGTTTACTTTAGTTATAATCTCATTTCATTTCTTTTATTTTACCAATATATTTATATATATATTAAATTAATACAATCTTGTAGCTACTTCTTTAAAATTATTATTTTATTCGTTCCCAGATTTATGAATAACATTTATTTTCTATATTTTAAAACATTGTTGTATATTGTATTGTTGTAGTTGTGATGTTAGTTTCAAACAGAATAGTACAAACAAGTACTGTGATCGCTATAAAATTAAAGTGATACTTAAAATTTATGAATTACCACTGTACATAAGAAATACGAATTACCGCTGTACATGAAAAATTGCATAAAGTAAAATGAAAACATTAAAGGAGACACATACCAATAAAATTGCACTGAAAATCCCCGCAAAATAAATGTATCAAAATGGTGGACATATAAAAAGTAGTGGGGTGTCTCACTATCCGACCGTGCACTGTCCATAAGCCGAAAATATTGTCTAGAAACCACCACAATTCAAAATTGCATACCTAATCAAATCCAGAAACATACATTAATAAAATAGCATGAAAAATCATCATGTCATAATGTCGGAAATTTTCTACCCACGCAAATAAACGCCTTTGCTATTTAAAAAATTAAAAGACTAAATAATGGAGCATATTTTGCGCATACCTTTCTCTGATGTTTGTATTTTCTGTGTTGTCTTGAGCTTCCTCTTCAAGTTCTCTTTTTCTTTGGTTGGAATAATTATCAAGTCCTTCACATTTTTGTATATGATTCCAGAACAGTTTTTTGTTTCTTTAGTCATTCAATACAGCTTTAATAGAATTATACACCACCTTCTCCAGATCCAGGATTTTCAGGAAAGAGGAAATTGTTTCATAAAATCGCATGAGAAGAAGGAATCCGAATAAATATTTACACTGTAGCCTAATTTTTAATAATTTTCTTTCTTTATTAATTACTAATAAAAAATCGTCTGTTCATAAATACATAATTTATTTTCAGCAATAAATCGTTTTTCAAAGTTCAAAAGTAATGCAAACGATTATAAAATGTTTTATTAATATTAAATTTGAGTGACAGCTTTTAAATAAGGTAAAAAAAAATAAATAAATAAATAAAATGTGGCATTTAGTCACAAAAATAAGATATTGTATACTTGACTGACCATTTCTGAGGTGCTTTAAAAAAGTTGAAAATTGTTTTAGAAACAATTTTTTTTGGCATGTATTTTTGTGAAGGGGAAGCATGTCTATTGCATCCTTCAAAACCCTCTGTTTGATTACTCTACCTGTATTTTTAAAACATTTAAGGCTTAAATTAAAAATATTTCTAAAATGATTCAAAGAACTTTCACCCACAGTAAATTTTTCAAGAAAAGTCTGCTTATGATATGATTTACAATACTAATTTGAACTTTTCAGTGTTGTCTTTTAAAATAGCAAATAAGACAGGACGAAGGATTTTTTTTCTTCAAGTTGATATGTTTTTCTGATATATTTGTGGATGCTATTAAGGAAAACCTATTTAAAAATTTCTCTCATGTACAGTTTTGAAAAAAAAAAAAAAAAAAAAGGAATTGTTTGAGCTTAAAGCTCTGTTTTTTTTCGACTCCCATCTAAATTATTTCCCTTAAAATTTGGGTGATGTGAGTGAAGAACAAGGAGAGCTGTTTCATCAAGACATCAAAGAAATGGAAAGCAGGTATCAGAGACGATACATTTTTAACATGTTAGCAGAATATTGTTGCATATTACATAAAGAATTCTCCCCCTCCTCCCTCCCCCACACACAAGACCCTCAAGCCTTGCACAAAGTAAAATGCTCTAAAGGGAGATTCGATGTGAAGAAATACATTTAAAAGATAATGTGTAAATAATAGCCTATTTCAATGCATTTTTTATATAAATTGTTTTGAATTTGTTATAACTTCTAGACGAATTCTTCCGATTTTCATCCTTACTTTGTGAAAATTTCTTACGTGATAGGAAAAAAAAATCATTTCTGAATTCAGATTATCAAAACACATTAGAGACACCTAACGCAGTACATTTAAAAATTTGAAAAGTACGATTTCGCAGACCAGTGTAATCGGGAAAAATTTACCCGCTAAGTTATTATGGTACCAGACATGCATTCAAATCAACAATTACTAAAAAAATTATTTTTGTATTCAAAGAACTTCAAAACCTGAAATTATCGCAGATATTTAGTTTAGAAAATTTGACCCCGTAAATAATACTTTCTGTAACTCGAAAATTATTTTGTATCAATATAGAATATGTTAGTTTCATTATGTTTAGTTCACTTTAAAAATGTTGTTGATATGTTCCAACTAGAAATTTTGTACTTAAACAATAATGTATTTGAACTCTTTGCACGTCATAGTATACGGATCATTATGATATAAATTGAATACGATTTTTAGACTTCCTGCCAATAGGTACTTTTGAATTATGCCCATGCAGACTAACCACAAGAACCTGGTTATATAATTTAGCGGACCTAAAGACATACTATTGTAAAAACTATTTCATATTCAAAAATTGGACCGCAAAACATTACATTCTCCAACATGTATGGGTAAGAGGAAGTTAAAAAAAAATGCTCATTAAAAAGAAATGACAAAAAAAAACTTGACTCTCTGTTAAGGCCACGAGTTTAAATCAACTAAATCATTTTATCGCCTCTTTTCCTGCTTTTCCTCAAAGAAAAAGCAAACTACTAATTTCATTTTATTTTTATTTTTTGTTTACCAAGAAAAATTACTTTGCAAATTTTTGTAAGAAATGTGCAAGTAAATTTGGATTTATGAACAATTTAGATTATTCTTTTAAATATATTTTATCACCATGTTTAAGAAAGTGTTTTTCTATTGCATAGAATCATTGGTATTAGTAATAACAATTTTTTTTTAACCTTCAAATCTTTTATTTATTTTTTTTTCCTGTTTTTAATATGTTTTTCCTAAATATACTGAATGTGTGTGCGTGAGCGGGAGAGTGCCTGGGCACCCAGGGCACCCTCCCTGGCTGTGTATGTGTTAATAGAGGGGTATAAGTCTTTGACATCAAAACTATTAAATGTATCTTGAAACTGAATTTTAGTATCATGTAATTTTTTAATAAAAGATTCTGTGGAGTTGATAGAATAATTAGAGGGGGAAAGAATGGTTTTATAAATGTCTTTCATGTTAAGTTCAAGGCAGTAGGTAGGTCCTTCAGATTTGTTAACAATGGGTCGAAATGAATGTGGATTTTTGTTATCTATATATTTACCAAAAAGACGGGGAATTATTGAGGCATGGTTGTTGAAAATAGGAGGGGGGGGGTATTATTGGGCCAAGTTCTGGTTTTTATAAGGGATTTAGTTTTATCTATGAGTTTTTTAAGGGGGGAGTGTGAAAGTTTAACAGCTTTTAGTTTTGTTATGGCATCTTGCATCATTTTATTGTAGTGTGTTCTGTCCATTGAAGTGTGAAGTTTGTGAAAAGTTTGTTTTATCAGACATTAAACATGTTGTGTTGTTCTCTCAATAGTACTGACCAAAACTATGATCATATTGACATAAAATACCTAAAAGACTTAAAAAATAATAATAGCATAGCATCAGGGCCATAGCGAACAATAAATAGGGGGGGGGGGGGACAAAATATAAAATTAGCCAACTCAAATCTGGCTTAAGCCTGACTGAACATGAATCAAGAATAATGCAGTTCATATTGATTAGAAAAACTTTTCAACTGTATTTACCCACTATATTGTTTAACGTGTCGAACCCCCATTTTTTCTGTAAGTACTATTCACACAGAATAGAGAATGTGAAATAATCGTTGTTAATACTATTTTTGCCATTAAATTCACAAGAATAAAATGAATGGACAAAGAATCACTATAAGAATTATGCTGAAATTCTATAACACACTAATCTATTTAATGACGAACACAAATTTACAATTAATATGTACAATGCATTAGTTAGAACTGTTTAGAAAATAACATTAACTTCTGAGCACCGTCTGTGCTAATTTTCATAACTAGTGAGAATAACTTAAAGTTCTGAGCACTTATGCTCAAACTGCATATATCTGATTCTGTCTGATCATTCTCGCGAAGAAGTCCCACTTCTTCTTGTAACTTTCGTTTCGGGTAACAGCTGTTGCCATTCTGCATCAACTAATAAATGAGAGGCTGGTTGATAGTGTTTTCTCTGGAAGTGGGAAAGTTGAATTCCTTACATCTCGGCCTATCCTGGCGACTGATGCTCTCATCAGTTTTCATCACTGCATCTAAAAAAGACAGAAAAAAAAAGAATGTTAGATATATACATTTTTTTTTTTTTTAATAGTGCTATACAGCTGTGGGCCAAGCCTTCATGAAATCAGAAGCTGTAGAGGTTCTGTTAGGTCTTTCATGACTTCCTAATTTTTCGACTTCGTAACGATCATTATTCTTGACGACTATGACTTTATAAAGACCCAAGAATTTTTTCTTTAACTTATGTTCAGAACCATACTGTGTCCTCTGTATGACCACCAAATCATTTAAAATTTTTGCTTTCTTTCTTCTCTTATTAAATTGTCTCTTATTTTCTTATTGCATCTTCATTATATTTCCCTTGGCCTCTTGTCTCATCTCTAAACGCTCATTCATCATGTTATTTTGATATTCCTCATCTAAGATTTCTTTGATGTTCAAATTTTCTTTATTTCTTATTCTTGTGCCGATCATCAGTTCAAATGGAGTATATTTAGTATTCTTCGTAATGGTACTGTTGACAATTCGTTGTATGGGACTCCCTAGAAGATTTTCTGGACCCATAGAAAAATTCAAATTATTATGAAATCATAAAAGTTGCAGCTCAAAGCTTGCTTCATTGAGATTTTACAAACTATTGTGCTTATGCATTTCAATCTTATACACTTTTAATGCATCCTCTGAATGACACTTTTGCATATATAATGACTAAAAGTTTCTATCTTATTTAAGTTTCATTCTTTTCTTGTTCATATTCATTCATTCATATACTAAAAATGAAGAAGAACAAATGATATGTCTTTCACTGAATTTCTGAATTCAGTGAAAGACGTATCATTTCTTTACCTATATTCCTTGTGTTCCTTTTTTACAAAGATTTCAGACCTAGGAGTGGCTAGCTATTCTAGCTATTTGTCTCTTTTTTTCCCATTTGTCTCTTTTAGTCTCTTTTCTAGCTTTTCTCATGCTTTTTCCAATGATATTCTTTCTTTACCCATTTTTCCTCAAAGATTCAGATCAATGTAATAGATTTTAACTCAAAAAGAGGGGATGTCAGAAGTATTATATAGAATGTAAAATACAGGGGGAAAAAAAAAAAAATGAAAATTAGATTCAAGAAAAAAGGTTGCACATTGGGGGCACATCATATATATTTTTAATTTCTTCTGTATGTATATAGAGAGAAAGTGTTGGATTTGTGAAAATTTTTGAACTCAAGTTTTCAGTGGATTTACACATTTTAGGATGTCCTGAACACAATTCGACTGGTATTAGAAAATGTCTGTCAGAGTGTCTGTTTGTGTGTATCACAAATTTCGTGGATACTGTATCTCACGAACCAATGAACGAAATTTAACCAAACTTGGTACATTTTGAGATGTCCTGAACATTATTTGACCATTTTTAGAAAATCTATCAGAAATTTCGTGACATGGTATATTACAAATCGGTGAATGAAATTCAAACTTATAATTTAGTTGGAGCTTGACCATAACTGGTGCTGATTAGATTTAGAGATCATTTGCTCAACAGGTGGTGCTGTGATCTCATTTTTTTTATTTTTCAAAATTTTTAACATGGGAGTATAGGACAAAATTTCGTATAAATGTACATAATGAGAGATACTTTTAATGTGTGATTTTAAAATTAATATGATTTACCGATAATAGTAGTAGCAAACTAGGAAAAAAACATTTTTGCATGTGGAAGCATCACTTTTCCCTCAGGGGCTGCAAATTTTCAATATAGGTATCTTTCGAGAAATCTTGTCCATTCCTTTAAAACGAATGGTTAAACCGTAGATTTGTGATAATTTAAACCAAAATTATTGATTTTTTTAATTTTTTTAACAAAAAAAAAAATGTATTTCTTTTGATATTGGCAAAAAATTGACTTTCTTTCGGCATTTAGTGATAATAATTCTGTCAGATAAAAATCTTCTGCAATTATAAGGGAAAATAATTTAATACTTTAATAAATAATTTGTATTGCATGAATTTTGTGTAAAATTATATAGAAGAAAGTTTTGGGGTGGCCAATTCGTACTAGTATAATGTAAACTCAAAATTGCTATTATTTTACCTGTGTCACTTTTCTTGTCATGGTGCGATAAGTTTATTCCTTCACCACATGCAAAGGGCAATGAAGTAATTAGGAAATTTAAATTTGTTTTCTTCATTCAGAATATAGGTAAATCAATTTAACAGCTTAAAAAGAAATGCTAAGCTTAAAACATATTTTATGTTACTAAATTACTATAATACAAATTTTGTTTATTTTACGAGTTTTTGTTACCTATTAAAGTAGCAAACTTGGATAAGCAATTTTAGGTCCCAATTAAATTTCATTTTACTGCAGGTTGGTATAGAAAATTTTGTTATTATTGGGCATATCATGTAGGTACATGTAATGTAACTGTTATTCTGTTTCCAATTAAGTTTCCAATTTTATATTGGTAGCTGGTAAGATTTTTGGTGAATTCCCCACCTCGTTAAAAATATACCAGTATCTTATGTGTTATCAAAAATTATTTTACATATAAGTAACATACATGCTAGACTTATTTCAGTATTCAGGAATTAGAATTTAGCAGCATCTGTGATGCATTTTAATTTAGAACTTCCATAGAACAATTCTGTAAATATTTGGATTCTATAAGATTTAGCAAATATTTGTAGTTCTGGTATTACTATAAATTTTGTTACAAAGATAATTTTTTTTACATACGGTGCAAGCTGACATTCAGTTTTGTAAACAATACATTGTATACATTTTTTTTTTCCATGTAAAAGAAAAAAAAAAAAAAAAAACAGTATATCAGTGGCAGACTCACAACTGTAGAAGCCAGAAATGAAATTCTTACTGGTGGTCTCGTTTGTCCTGCCTTATTTAGGATTTGAAGAAATATAAATGAATTTTCTTTTGGTTTTGGAGTTAACGCTCTATGGCCACATTTTGTACTTTAAAGCTCTTTAGACAGGAACCTTCAACTTAAAATAAAATTGCAGGGAAGAAAATAATGGCACGACAGCTTCACTAGATATATATACTTAAAGATTAAGTTTCTTCAGCGACCCCCTTCATTATCAGAGGCCCCGGGTGCCCACTCCCTCCACCTTCCCCATGGTATGCCACTGCAGTATATACATTAATTTTACATCTTTGTTCGTAACATTCATTTATTTGGAAAAAACTTGTCTCTGAAGAGAGACAAGTTTTTTTTTAAATATTTTAGTCTCTTTTCAGTCTCCTTTTTAGACATTTTAGTCTCTTTTCTCTCTTTTTCAAGAGTGTTTCACCACCCCTAGGCCTGAGATTTAAACTAAATTTTTCTCAAAAGTGCATAAAATTTTGAAACTTGGATGTTGAAGAAATGTTACATCAAATTAAAATTATGCATTTATTCTAAAATTACTAAAAATTTTGAATTGTAGTTTAGGACCCAATGTCCCTAAATCTGTTGCTACTTGAGCATGTATTGTCTTAGGAATTATACCTGCATGAAAAATTTAAGCTTTTATATTTTTCCCATGTGTCCATCCCTTCCCAAATATAAACTGATTTTCTTAGAAGATTGAAGGGGTGTTTGAACGGTATTTTAAGGTAATTTATAAAATTGTAGTTTTACCTTTACAGTTTTACCTTTATTAGCACAATTTTAATTTGGCAAACTAACTAAAATTATGCAGCTATTTTATTTGATATCTTTATTTTGGAGTATCCACTGCTGGCTAAACAAAATAAAAAGCTTATGTTGGCATAGCTGCTTATAAAAATATTTTTACATGCAAAAAATATCACTTTTTGATCCCCTATCAAGGCTTTTTAAGCCCTGGGGGGGCCCTAGTGGACTCTTTATTACCTCCAGTGATTATTCCTTTATCGAATTAGATATCTGTTTGATACTTTTTTCTAACTTTCCAGAATTCTTCTTAACTGTCAGGATCCAACCATGAAATGGACTTTGTACATTAACTTTTCTCAATGCTCCCAAATTTCTGCAAACTCAGTAAGTCGCCTTACAATGTATGCAAAATTTCAACTATATTGAATTATAGAAATGTGTTAAAATTCAAAAACAAATCTTCAACATGGGGTGGGGATCCCCTCTCCATTCATTAGTGTTTGAGCATGTATTGTCATCGAAATTCTACGTATATACACAATTTCAGCTCAATTGGATGAGAAGAAATGGATTAAAATTCGCTTGAAAGATTTGAACCTAACAGACAGCAAACGAAATGGTCTCTTGTCTCAGTGCTTTCAAACCACTTCCAAGCCGTTTATCGCTTGAACATGTATTGCCATTGGAGTTATGTTGCTGGTATGCAAACTTTCCGCTCAGTGGATGAGAGGAAGTACATTAAAATTTACTTGAAAGATTTTAACCTAACAGAGAGCGAACAAAGGGGCCCATGGCTCCCAGACTCCCATCCTTAAGTCCTTCTACTGCTTGAGCATGTATTATACAGGGGTGCAGAATATGTGCGAACAATGTTCAAGGGAGATTTTGAATATCTATTTTCTCAAAATAAAATGAAAATGAAATCCGAAAAAAAAAAAAAAAAAAAATTCTAATAAGTTTCTAAACAACAAACTGACTGCTGTATTCTTCTGTTACACGTGTATTTTTTTTTTTAAGTACCTATTACTTACATTCCCCCTCTCCCCACACCGAAAAAAAAAAAGTTAAGTATTTGAAGGTTGGTGATATATAATAACAGGAGACTTGGCGTTGGAATATTAAAACCCGAATAAACTACTACATCAGAAACGCCAAAGAAAAATATTTGAGATGCATACAGCTGTTTCGGTAGCCTTAAGCATACCATCTTCAGTGCAAAAAGAATTCTGAATCTGGAGAAATGCTTGTATATATAGTAGATTGACCGAATTTAGTTCAACCGATAGGATTACGGAAAAGGTGGGGAGTGTGGCCAATAGGAATTTAGGAAAGTGTAGCTGTGTAAACAGTAGAAAAATTAAGAAAATGTGGACAGAATGTAAAATTTCCAACAATCAGACAAATAGGGAACAGCGAAATCACAATTTACAAGGTTCTTAAAATTTTTATAGATATGAAAAGCTTTGAAGAAATCGAGTTCATGAATGGATTTAGGTCTGCAAATTATTTTAGCTGAATTAAATTTAAAATTATGATTTTCCTCCCAACAATGTTTAGAAATAGCCGATTTATTGGTTTCTTGTTTGAGGACGTAATTCATATGTTCTTTTAACTGAGAAAAGGTGAGTTTATTGGAAGGCGAAAATATTATTTTGAAATCATATTGTTTGAGAATTTTAGCTATGGTTTGACTGGATTTAGGAAAATAGGGTAAAACAATACTGATATTAGAAGAGACTGATTTAGTAGACGAAATACGAGGGAGTTGTAATTTTTGGATGGGTTTGTCTATAATGGAAGGATCATAACCTCTGTCTATTGCAATGGCTTTCAGGTATTTAATTTCAGATTTTAATAAAATAGGATTTGAACAAATATTAATTACACGGTTTTTTGGTTAGGTGGGGGACATGAATGCGCATGGGGAAGAAGGGAGACTGCAAAATTTTTACGATAGACGGTGGTTGAAAATCCATTTACAGTGCGAGAGACGAGGGTATCAAGAAATGTAAGGGAGCCACTATTTTCTATTTCATATTTAAACTGGATATTACTGCCAATTGAATTTAAAGTTTCTAAGATATGGTTAATATTGTGACGAGATATGTCGATAAGCATGAAGGTACCGTCAATGTAACGGGACCAAAAAAGAAAGGTATTTTCTTTAAAAGCTTGCTTTCGAAATAGTGCATGTAAATATCTGCGTGAATTGGGGATAGAGGGGAACCCATGGCTAAGCCTTCAGACTGACTATAGAATTTATCTTGGAAAGAAAAAGTGGTTTGTGATAAACAAATGCGGGTAAGAGAAATTAATTCTTGTATTTCAAAAGATGTGAAATGCAACTCTTTTAATCTATTTTCGAGACAGTAGAGGGTGCCACTTATTGTAACTTTATCCAAATTAATGAAATTCTTCGATTTTTTTTTTAAACAGATTTGGATTTCATTAAAATAGAATTGCATCTAAAAAACAACAATTCTAAATCCACAATTATTTAAAAAAATAAAAATAAATAAATAAAATAAGAAAAAAGAACAATTCTCTATTTTATTTCGCTTTGCCTTCCCTCTTTATAAGAATGGAATGGTTCTGGTTCTAGCAACTTCTTGGTTTAAAGAAAGAGATACGTTATTCCATTTTACGTTTTATTCTTTAAAGGAAGCTTAGAAAAGCAATAATTAAATTGGATTTAGTATGATATTTTTTAAATAATTAAATGAGTATATAAATGGTGTATTCTATTGCAGCAATATTAAACTGCTTTTTAAAATAAGGAAAGTGAGTATATAATAATTTCACTTTTTAATAGCTGCTTCTTAATATGTATATTTTAATATTTATTTACTACTTAGTTTGTTTTAGAAATATGAATCTTCTGATTAGAAGTCTGAATGGGTTTGAGGCAAGAAACCTACCCAGCACTTGGGGCTGGTTCAGGCCGGGCCAGGTCCGGGCTTAATATTTTATTTTTTATCCTCTGGCCAGGCTCAAGCTTAATTTTGTTTTGCGTATATTCGGGCCAGAAAGAAATTGGAAATGGCCTGGATCACCTGGATTGGCCGTGTCGGTCCGGTAATATTTGTTTCCACTTTTCTAATTAACTAATGAAGTATTAACTAATGAAGTAACGTATATATGATAAAACATTTTAGTTATTTATTTTACAAAATTTCATAGGCTAGTATGTCACATAAAAAAGTTCTTATAACATCAAATTGATTGTTTGACTACCTGTTCATTTGAAAACATATCTAAAATTGAACTATAAAAATCTACATTTATATTTGGTGTTTCTATTTATTGCAACATGTATATGACCATTAAGTTTCAAATTGTTCAGAATTGAAAGTGGTTCTGATAATGAGAGGCTCGGGTCAATGAACGGATTTTTTTTACTCATATGCAAAATATTTTATAAACTTTAAAAAAAAAGGTTTAAAAATCTTTCAGCCTCTCCCCCCCCCCCCCCCCCCCCCCCAAAAAAAAAAAAAAAAAAAAAAAAAAAAAACTTACGGGAAAAAATATACATACATTTTTACTCTTTTTAAGAATATATCCTTTTTATGGTCATATTTTTGTAGTCTGATAAGGGTGCATGTCAAAGAACATATCAAGGAAAGGTCTAGGAAAATAATTCCTTCAAAATCTCATATTTTTGTGATTGAAAGTATGTTTGTTATATTTTAAACTGTTTTGTTTTGGGGGAAACATTTCTTAGGGACAACAACGAAATAATTTACCAAGAATTTTCTTAAAAAATAAGTACTGTAATTTTCGGGAGATGAGCCGCAGCTTATACGTGTTTAAAAGTTTCAAATTGGCAACTGCGGCCTATCTGTTGGGAGAGAAAATATGGAAATTTTTTTTCCTTGCAAAAATATTTTTATTAGCGATCTTTATCAAAAGAAAAATATATTTCTAAATCAGAAAGAACAACTTCTGTTATTTTATTTGTTTATTTATTTATTTATTATTATTATTTTGTCCGTTTAGTTTTCAACCAGAAGAACTCTTGATATTATTGCACAAATTCAAGCAAACAAGTTCAGTGATCGATTTTCATGGCCATTTTGATAGTGTCCATAACATTAATTCATCAGCTGATATTTTAATTTGTTAAAATATTTTTTTTTAACACACATCCAGATCGCAAAAATTTTTAATAATTTAATTTCAAAAGTACAGAATGTGTAAAACCAAACAATTTTCTATGAAAACTACATTAAGTGATTTCTGTTAAAACCTTTCTTATCTAAGTAATCTTTAAACTTATTTTAACATTTGTTTTGTGAAATTTTTTAGTTTATAATTTTACCTTTTTACATATAAATTTTTTAGAAGAGGTAAAAACAACAAGCATCTCAAAATCTTAGAAAACATGTCAAATAATTCTGATAATCATTCATAATGATGAACTAAAACATTAAAAATGAGGGGAGGGGATCAGCTGAAAATGTTGTTGAAATGTTAGATAAAGCTTATTTTTGACAAGTTTTGTCTAATATTTTTAATTTAATTCACCTAATTAAAATTAGTTGAAAATAATAATAAGAAAACAAACGTTGTTGGAGAAAATTAATGTGATCGAAAATGTCCATTTTTTCGACTTTGTACTGTATAAGATTTTAACATTTCATTTCTAATGCATTAATATTAATAAAAGAAAAGGAAAATTAAATGCTCAAAGAAAATACATCGATATTTATGATATCGATGTATGTGCAAATAATTGTTTTAGTAGTAGGTTTGGTATAGGCCGCGGCTTATTTGGCGATGCGGCTTATCTCATGAAAGTTAATTTAATTTTGCCGATTTTTCATTGGTGCAGCCTAGAGTGAACCCGACCTGAACCAGACAGATGAATTTTAAATCAACCCGCACCCGAGAAAAAAATTTTCATCAACCCGAAACCCGACCCGAACCTGACAAAAAAATTTTCATCGACCCGAACCCGACAAAAACATTTTCATCAACCCGAAAACCAACCCGACCCGAAAAATAAATCAAAATTACTTATTCATCTAAAAATCATGCAAAACAAGGTAAAATGATACAACATGATACAGTGGCGCCGGAACCGGTATGGCAGGTATGGCCGAAGCCATACCAATTTATAATTTGATGTGGCAAATATTTTTTTTTTTAAGTGAAGAAGATTTCAACTTTCAACTTTTTTTTTTTTTTTTTTAAGAAAATCTTACTTCCATAAATTTTAATATAAAAGTAATATAAATTGAATTTTCTAAAACTTTCGCGATGGCTTTTACCATTTTCTTTCTCTAATCGTTATACTTCATCATTCTTTTTCTGTTTGCCCATTTAATCGAGCAAAATAGCATAAAAACTAGTTGGCATAGGTGGACTCTGCTCAGTTTCCCATCATATGTATGTTCTAATAAATTTCTAATGCAAAACATATTATATTCATGTTAAGAGAAATGAATTTGACCAAACACTTGACACAGTGACAGAACGAAATCCCCTTCAATAGACAACCAACCGTTCAGTTCGATATATTTATCTTATTCTAATCTATTAATTTATTTTAATAGGGTCAATTTCATAGTTTAGTTTTTATGCTACTATTTTCAATGCAACAATCCCCAAAATGCATATTTATATGGAATATCGCCCCATTTTGCTATGTTGATAAAACCTTAAATTTCGAATAACTTACGAAATTTTACTATTAGAATATTTGTAGTCAATAATGTTCAAACAAGTATCATAAATGTTATTTTGAAGTTGAGTGATATATTTATGATCCTCAAAATGGACGCTTATGCTCAATTTCGCCCTATTCTGCCATTTTAAGTAAATCGTAAATTCCAAATAACTTACAAAATTTTTAAATTGAAAAATTCATAGTCAGGAATGTTCATGTCAGTATCGTAAATGATATTTTAAAAGTGTTCTGACTTCTTTATGATGAAAATATTTCTCAAAGTGGACGTTTATGTGAAATTTTGCCCTATTCTGCCATACTAAGCAAATCGTAAATTTCCAGTGACTTACGAAATTTTTAAGTTGGAAAATTCATAGTCAAGGATGTTTATACCACCATCGTATAAAATATTTAAAAGTAGTCTAACAACTTTACAATGAAAATATCCCTCAAAAACGACATTTATGCGAAATTTTGCTGTATTCTGCCATGTTAAGAAATTCGTAAATTTTGAATAATTTGCGAAATTTTCAAAGTAGCATGTTTCTAGTTAATGATGTCTATCCGGGCATCAAAATCTGATATTTAAAAGCTGTTGTTACATCTTTACGATGAAAATATATCTTTTCAAAAACGTGTAAGTGAAATTTTGCCCTATTCCCCCATGTTAAGAAAATCATAAATTTCGAATTACTTCTGAAGTTTTTTAATTAGAATTTGCGAATGAATAGGGTTCTTGCTAATGTCATAACTAATACTTTAAAACTGGTCTGGGATCATTTGTTCGTTAGATATCGTGTACACAGACTAACATACTAACTAACGGATTAACAAACTAACAGATACCCTATAGACGGACATCATATCTATTTTGATATTTTTGGATTCCTCACACCTGAAAACGTGTAAAAAAGGTAAAAAAACTGAGGTCGAAAAATTTCACGATTACCTAAGTTTCGTATACCTATAGTAGAGGTCTGCACGGGCCGAAATTGTGAGGCCCTGACCCGGCCCATCCCGTATAAAAGCTTTGCTTACCCGGCCCAGACCGGTATGAAGTCGAAAAACTCGGCCCAGCCCATTTATTTTTTACTAGTATACGGTTTGGCCCGGCACGATTAAAAAATGCGTAAAAATAAAAAAAATGAAGTAAAATAATGCATGCTTTTTTACGAAAAAGATTTTTAGTATGTGTTCTGCAAAAGTTTTATATAGCCAAGCAGTGGCGTATCCAGGATTTTTCCAAGGGGGGGGTTCGTCCTTCCGAATTTTTAATTAAGTTTAATTAAGTTTAAGTTTATTTAAGTTTAATTAGGTTTAATTAAGTTTATTTAAGTTTAATTAAGTTTAAGTTTATTTAAGTTTAATTAGGTTTAATTAAGTTTAATTAGGTTTAATTAAGTTTAATTAGGTTTATTTTAAATTAAGTTTAACAATCTTTTGAAATATCATAATTACTTGCCGAAAATAAGAGTAAGAAAATGAAAAATAGTAAAATAAACTCAGCAATTAGAAGATCAAACTAAAAAATCTTTAATTAGCGACGAATAACGTAGAGCCTGTACAAACTGCTACACAAAACATAAAATACAATACATAGTTACGCTTACGCAAAATATTTCATTGAATTTTCTTATTTACAGAGCTAAGTCTAATCAACGAGATGTTTTCGCTAGTTCATTTAAAATGCCTTCTACTGTTGGGGTATTATTTGGGTCACTCCTTCAAGGTCACTACTTCAATGGTCCCCCTTCCCCATATGGTCGACCCCTCTTGTCCTTAAATATGAACTCGTAATGGTGAAATCCTTTCAGAGAATTGTTTTCAGGGGAAACATGTTTCGCGCCGAGCAAATAAAGTGGTTTAGTTATTTTCAAGAGTGTTTATCGCAGAGTAATGAAAAAAAAAGTTAGTCATAATTTTAAACCACTTCGTAGAAAAAAATATTCTACGCTTGCCATACATTTTTTCCGCCTGAAATGTGAAAAAAAAATGTAAGGAACAGCCTAATTTTTCTTATCATATATTTTATCAAGGGGGGGGTTTAAACCCCCAAACCCCCCCCCTTGCATACGCCACTGTAGCCAAGCAATAGAATGTTCTATAACAAAACTACTGAACTTTTTCAGGATAATCATAAAAAACAGAAGTTCATTATTACAGACGTACAGAAAATACAAAGACAGACAGAAAGTTAAACAGAAAATATTAGCATTCATCAAACAATATAGGAAGGCATTTAAAATGGTTAATACTACTAAAAATCACTTTCAACCATTTCCTCTTATATATCCATACTTGCCAACTTTTCCGGTTTTCCCGGAAGACTACCGGTTTTTTAACGTATCTTCCGGTCTTCCGGACAGATGATGAAATCTTCCGTTTTTAAAAAAGTCGCGGATATCGTTCGTTTTAAAAAGAAAATCCAAATGTTCTACGAAAACTCCCGATTCCCAATCTTTTTCCATCCATAACATAAATGTCAATATTCATTTCAAACTTGCTTTATGAGATTCTAGAACATGTAAGGAAATAGAATTGTTAAATATTTCTTGCTGATGTAATTATTTTTTGCCCCCCCCCCCCCTTCCTTCCATTTATCTCCAATTAGTGATCAGCAATCAAATGTTCTGCAGAAGTCTTTTGTTTCCTAATTTTTATCCATCTGCAACATGAATGATAATATTAATTTTAAACTTTTTTCATTAGATTCTCGAAGTAGAGTTGAAAGAGTTTAATATTTCTTACTCTGTAATTATTTTTGTACCCCCCCCCCCCCTCCCCGGATTGTGATCAATGATCAATTTTAGAAACAATAAAGCAATGGAAGTGCTCAATATTTCTCACGTATGTAATTATTTTTAGATCTTTATTGCTGAATTTAATTAATCTGTGTATTTTTCCTCAATTAAATTAAATATTTGTATGCCATATTTAGACCAAATGTTAAACATGGGAAAAAAATGAAGAATAATTTTTTCAGGTAGGAAAATTTTTTCCAAATCAATTTAAGAAAATTAATACTCAGTTGGTTTTATGCCCATTTGAAACTGATAATTAGCTACTGCTACTTTTTTTTATATGTATGATTAATGTACATACACAAAAATCACATTCTATTTATTTAAAAAATTAGTTATACTTTAACTTAACTAAGTTTTTTGTCTATTGTTAAATAAATTTCTTACAGATTCTGTTTTGTAGATTATTTATATGTTGAAGAGGAATAACTTCATTTAAAACTTTTATATATTTAGTATAATCGATCTATAGTAAAAGGTTTTTATAGATTGCTTCTAAATATTAAAATTGTAAAACTGTATTGTTTATTACGTCAGAGAGAAAAAAAAAAAAATCTTCCCTTTTTTTATGAAATCTTCTGGTTTTTCAACAAAGATCTTCCCTTTTTTTATTAAAATTGGTTGGCAAGTATGTATATCGTAAAGTATCATCCGAATCTTCATGTGATCCGGTAAAGAAAACTTTAATGCTAATCCAACCATATTCAATAGAAAAGATGCTTTTGCAAATGCTAAAAATGATGCTACTTTCATCCAGTGCCCTGGAGAAAAAAAAAAAAGGAGCCTTAGAGGAAAAGTTACAGCGGAAGGATTTTTTATAGCCTTCATACCACCTAAACTCTACAGACCATAAGGACATAGGACACAAAGCCTTATACGCAGTAACGTATCTAATTTCTTTTGTTTGTACATGTGCACAAACTAGTAGTGACAAGCATTTTATTTTGAATAGGAAACCATCTAATGTTACTTTAAAAATATATATATATTAATTTCGAGACACGCAAAAAATATTTGCGGAAAATCAGATCTTGAACAGACGGGTTTATAGACAATTAAATTAATGTTAAAGACATTTTTTTTTTTTAAATAAAATTTTATGTGATACACCAGTCTGTAAAATTATGTAAAATAAATGACTGAAGAAGTATTTTATCATTTTCCTTTTTCGTTGATTAACGAGGAAACCAGAAAAATATCCGGGCCGACACGGCCTGGAAAAAAATTCCTCCAGGCCCGGCCCGGTCCGAGTATACACAAGAAAATTGAGCCTGAGCCTGCAAAATAATTTTAAGCCCGAGCCCGGCCCGGCCCAGCCCAGCCAGAGAGTAAATTGAAAAATTCGGCCCGGGGCCAACCCGTGTAGACCTTTAACCTATAGTATGATAGGGACCGAAAAATTGAAAATCAATTTGGAATCAAAACTTAATGAATTATCATACAGAAAATTGAAATTACGTTTCAAAACGTAGGTGATGAGAGATTACGCGCCCGACACAGGCGCCGATTACGGAGAAGGGAAGGACATTTCAGGGTTGTTGCCCCATTTGAAAATTTCCAGGAGGCGTTGGCGAACAGCTTTGTATGAACTTTGAACAACTAAATTTGAATTTCCTGCAATTATTTGCTTTAAAATTATGCTGTTAACAGATATACATACAGATCAACCGAAAAAAATTCAACTTTCGTATTTAAGTTATCTCGAAACGTGAATAATATACAAATAACCAGAGTTTAAAATATAACTTCAAAAAAAATTCTGTTTACAGTACGAGTATGAGAAATTAATGTTCTTTTCTGAGTGCAGTGTTTGTCGATTTAGTAAAATGTTACAAAGCACTTTAATCAATTATATTCAATACAAAAGAACGTTTAGCTAAATTTTTATTATTCTGTTTACTGCCTCTAAACTATATACACAGCACATTGTTTACTTAAATTTAGCCTTTTATGAAACGCACATAACACAAAATGGAATAACTTCCAATAATTTCCAAGTTATAGCCCCAATACATACAAGTACTTTGAGTAGTCATAATTTATTAACAAAATGTATAGTTTTACTCTTAAGGGCCCGCTTCACTCACCGCCGCCGGAAGCTTAAGCTAACGTTATTCTATTGGAAATTTTTCTTTACAAATAACTTATTAACTAATACAAATTTTTAAATTCTGTTTTCACATTCTGAAAATTCCCAGCGGTTAAATTGACGGTCCTTTTTTAAAAAAATTACTTTTTTAATTTTTCATATTTTATTTTGAAGCTGCAAAAATACGAATTTTCAATATGTGAAATTTTTTTATTTTGCAATTTCAAAATAAAATATTAAAAATTAAAAAAAGGTCCGTCAATTTAACAGTTGGGAATTTTCTGAACGTGAAAACAAAATTTAAAAATATGTATTAGTTAATAAGTTATTTGTAAAGAAAATTTCCCCATAGAATAACATTGGCTCGGGCTTCCGGCGACGGTAAGTGAAGAGGGCCGTTAAGGGAATAAAAAGGAAAAGCCTGGAAAATATCGTTAAAATTTAGAAAAAGACATCGTTGCTAGAATAATTTAATTTCATGTGCTCTTGAAGGAAGCAAGCTGTGATAAGGGGCTATTAATATGCTTTTATTTGAAAGCAATGAATAACAATATAAAGTTGTTAATTCAAAATAAAAATATAATTAAAGCGACTATCATTTTGCTTCTCTTTAGGCGTATTTTTTTTTTTACATGATAAATATCTTCGGACATACTGAATGAATCAGCGAACTTGTCCATAGTATTTTATTATGTGTGTGTGTATAAAATCTAAATTCTAGATAGAGAGGACCCCGTCAGTGGCCTAGAGGTTCTGGTTCTGATCTCCAATCTAACAGACAGGAGTTGCTCGGTTCGAACTCAGATTGCACACGTCGGTCTTAGCCGTACGGCGTTTTCTATGGTTTTCTGAAACTCTCGTAAATATCAGCTAGGTTTTCTTAGAAAGACACTCACACCTAGGATTCATTCGCATGTCAATCATATCTAATCCCAAATACCATCCAGGTGGAGAGTACTAATTTTCAATTGGTCTCTTCTGCTGATTTTTGTTTTTCTTGCCATACCAAGTTTAATCGACTTCCGGCGCCACTGACATGATATAAAATGAAGTAAATTTTCATTGCCACACAGTTGATAAATTATAAAAAAAAAACTAGTATGTTGTGGTCGCCACAAGACATTCTTCTACATTTTTCTGTCAAATTCACTACGTGTGAATAATTTATTAAAACTATTATTAAAAAGTTTAACGTGATGAATGCAAATAATTTTCATCTTAGGGAAATCTAACACTAAATATCCAAAGAGAAACAGTTTTATCGTCTATAAATAACTTCTTAAACAATGTGTTTTTATAATGGTTATCTCACATATCATGGTTCGTACAGTTATATGGCATAAAAGTTGAGATATAGCCATCTTGTTACCGATGAAATTTGCAGTATAACAACGCCACCTATTGGCCGACAAGTATTCAAACTGAGTCAGCATAATGTCTCATAATCTCGTCTGCTCACATATTAAGTTTTGTTTGATGGTACACAATAGAACATAAGATATAGCTTTCCTTGTAATTGTAGAAATCGCTGCGTAGCAGCGCCACCTATTGAGCAGTTTACACCAAAAGTTGACAGGCGCTAATATATATTAAATGGCACCTACATACAAATTTATATGAAATTATGTGCAGTAGTTCTTGAGATATAGCCTTTCCTTAAATTGCGGAAATCGGTGTTGCAGAGCCACCTGTTGGCTGATAGGCATTCAAGTTGAATCAGCATAATATCTCATATTGGTCTTCTCACATATCAAGTTTTGTTGGATTATACGCAACAGAACCTAAGATATAGCCTCCCCTGAAATTGCAGAAATCACTGTATAGCAGTGCCACCCGTCAAGCGGTTGACACCAAAAGTTGATAGAATCTAATACTTTCTTCTACTAAATAGAAAAAAAAAAAAAAAAAACTTGTAAACTGCGAAATCCTTTCAATTTCCAGAATGCAAATGCGAGGTTATACTGTATTTGTATTTCTTTAATTTATATACTAACAACAGTCGAGAAAGATTTATAATATTTTTCTAAATTTCATACAATTGTTCCGTTGAAGAAAAGAAAACAGATCCAGATACAAATACAGATCTATTTTTCTGGCAGATATCTGCGGATACGAATAGGGAGCTCCAGTACATGTCTGCCCACCAGCGGCTGAGCGGTTCTGCGCTCGAAGCTGGTAAATGGGAGGTGTCGGGTTCGATCCCAGGTCGTGCTCATCGACCTAGCCGTTTGGAGTTTTCCGTGGTTTCCACTGAAACACACGTAAATACGGGCTAGGACACCTTAGAAAGACTCATGGAGGGCAATCCCCCTATAGGCCTAGGACACATCTAGAGTCAATCGGCCTTAAATCCTCCAACCAAACAACCGATACATGTCTAGTATGTGCAGAATGTTTAAATTAGTTGCATAGTTGTAAACATGCCTATTAATTTATGTTTATAATTGTAAAAAATATTTTGAAAGATGTTCTCATGTCGACCCAACTTGTTGGAAACCAAACCCGACCTGCAAGAAAAAAAATTCAGTCAACCCGACCCGCACGAAAAAAAGATCAGTCAACCCGACCTGCAAGAGAAAAAATTCTGTCAACCCGACCCGCAGGTCGGGTCGGTTTCGGGTAAAATTGGATTACCCGACCCGATGCAGGACTCTAGTGCAGCCTATACAGTGGTGTAGCTTATCTCCCGAAAATTACAGTATTCCTAACATACACACACACACACACATACATATTTCATCTGTTCAGATTTTGGTAATTTTCTATAAGCTTTCATACATATATTACTGTAATCCCGTTAATTGGATTCTCGAAAACTTTAAAATGTATTATTGGTACTAAAACTAATGAGTATATTTCAGTTTCACATTTAACATTTCGGTTATGTGAAAATTGCTTTTATTCAATATAAAAATTTAATGGCAACATTATATGGGTGAGCCTAACAATTTTATATATGTGAATGGGCCCCCAACTTTTGTGGGCCCCTTTACCTTCTGGCAACCAATATTTTTGGATTCGGTCCGCCACTGGTGCTCGGCATTGACATCAGGAAAAAGGGCGTTGAGTATCAAAGGCGTGTACGGGTGGTAATGAGAGAGAGAGAAACAATCCAGAGAGTGAGTGTACTGCGGGGAAGCGATGATTGAGGTTGTGGAAGATTTAAAAAAAGTCCAATTCCGTAATTTTTTAAAGCTTGCCGTAACTTCATAAATGTAGACGGTATTCCGTAAAGATTACGGATGCTCCATAGATGTTGGCAGCTATGGATAACACCGCGGTGATTGATGAGACCTGGTTGCTTTGCTACCAAATTTGAATGCAGCCTGTCTAACTGTAGACAGTAGAAGGCAGCATTGATGGTTTGGTTGAGTTGCAAGACCTCCTAGTGAATTATTCCCTGCACATCCCACCACACACTCATTAACACCTTCTTGGGATGGAGTTCAGCTTTCAAAGTAGCTTTTCGAAGCTGGCGTATCAGAAGGGCAACACACATTCTTACGACACTTTGCGTTATGGTACATAACCCACTTCTCATCTCCTGTCACAATTTGTGTCAAGAATGGGTAATTTTTGTACCGGGAAAGCAAGGAAACTGAGACTATTCGATCATCCCGTTGATTAGCTGTCAGGTTATGTGAAACCCAACGATCCAACTTTCTTGTAAAACCCAACTTAACCAGCTGTCTCTTGACTGTTATCCAGTGTACATTGAAGGTCTCTGTTAATTCTTTCACAGTTGGGTTCAGGTTGTTCCTTATGACTTGGTCAATATCGTCATCTCCAACATGTGATGGCCGTTCACTCCTAGCCTGATCTTGGCAGCTTCTGTCTCCTTCGTTAAATTTACGAAACCATCGATAAAATGTGTTTTCATCTATTACACCCTCCCCATAAACTTGACAAACATTGCGACATGCTGCAGCTGCCATACTCTTTTTATCGAACTCGTATAACAAACAATGTCTTTTATGCTCCTTCTCGCTTTCCATGTTATACCCTCTGATATATTTTTTTTAGATGATTAACTGTGTGAGACTTGATGCATTTATATGTGAGGCATCTTCGCGTTTGGTTGGCTGAGAATTTGTGTCATTACAGTGTCATGTGTGACATCAATTCCATTGCAAATTTGCATATCCAAAAACGGGTAGAACTTTCGCACTCGCCCAATATATGCAGAAAACATATACTCACCATTTTTGCCCAAAATATATATTATACAAATACTTTTGAGAATTTTTAAAATATGCAATATACTCTTGATTCAAAAAGTATATTTAGTATACTTTAATAAATTAGTTTTTTTAATAGCAGTACATGTAAGTATTTGTTCATTCATTTCTTTACTGACTAGGGATGAATGAATGAACATTTTATTTAAACATTATAATAAATATTTTTATAACATTTTAATAAAAATATTTCATCATTTATAAATTCATAAATATTTGGAAATACACCTGTAAATCAAATGTTTTTGGAAGGAAACATTCATCATCCTGATGAAAATACTTATGGAAAATACAAATATAGTATTATATAGTACTGTGATTCTTTCTAATTGGGTAACAGTTAAAGAAAAATTAATTTGCTGATGATTCAATTGCATTATATTTTCCTGAACATTTTATTTATTTTTTGTTTTTTCTATATTCATAAAAAGAAAGTAATTAATTTGTAAAAATTTTCGACCTCCAGTTTTTGATGAATTTACACATTTTAAGAAATCCAAGAGATGATTTAACCATACATAAAAAATATTTTATGTTTATTTATATGTGCGAAAAAACTTCCATGGCAGTTTTAAATCAAGAACAAATTTCTAAGGTACAGAATTTCATAAATATTCTTATTTAGTTGTACATTGACACTAAATAGTATTTATCACTTTAGGTGCATATCGCTCAACAGGTCCTGTTTTTTTCATTATTTTTAATGTGGCAGCCGCAGCATAGAGCAAAATGTTGTATACAAAACCATAATGAGAATTAATTTTAATAAATCATTGTGAAATAAAAAAAAATAAAACCATTTTTAATAATAATAATTAACTAATATATATATTTTTTATATATTTAATTGCATCACTTTCCTCGTGGAGAAGGGGGATCAGTATGAGCATTTTTTCAAAAGAGCTTGTAAAAAACTTTTTAAATGAACTACTGAACCTGTGATACTACTGAACCTACTGACCTGAATTATCTGTGATAATTTAACACAATGTTTTCGATTTTTTTTTTCTTTTCCCAATTAGGGAGCAGAAAAAAATATATTTTTAAAGATATTGTCAGTAAGAATAAGAATTATTATTGACTTTCTTTCGACATTTAAAGAATTATACTTTTCTTAAATTAAATAATCTCCACTCATCATGGGAAATAATTTTGTAAATTATAATTGCATGAATATGTATTGAAAAATATGGAAGAATGTTTTGTGATGTCCATAACGTACAAGTTTATGTTTTGATGTTTAAATGATAAAGAACATAAACTCTTATGAAAAATATTTGATAATATCTTATTATTCAATGGCTTTTGAGGAATAATTTACTTTTCTGAAAACTGTAAATCTATATACTTAATTGGAATTCTATATCTTATCATGATGCTGGGTTTAGATTTTTCCACGTTTTTATTAACTCACTTTCTTGTTTGTTTGTCCAGTACAAATCTTGCAATCAATTCTTAACTAACTTCCCGACTAGCTAGACATTTGAAACTTTTAGAATAGCTCAGAACACTATGACAATACATTCTTTTAATACTTTTATTCAATTAATAAATGTTTTAGAATGCTCACTTTATTATGTATTTGATCATTTTCTTTCAAGTTAATAGGATAATTCTTTAAAAAAAAATTTTTTTTTAAGTATTTATTAATACATAGAATTGTCAAGTTTATGCGATTCATCAGAAAATTTAAAAACATGGTATATAAAAAGTTCTCTTTATCTTGTAATTATTTAAACTAAATTTATTCAGATTTGTCTTAAATAACTTTATAGTACATTTTCCAATTTCTATTCATATTTTTAATTATGAAAAGATACATACATTCTAATTATTGAATTATTTGCCTGTCAGCTGACAGTCTTTTATTTATTTTTATGGTGACAGTGGTTGTTATAAAGCTTTTTTGTAAATTACCACCATAAAATTAAGAAATTTTGCATATATATTCATTAAAATATAACAATATTAATTACATCTTTAAATTTATTTAAATTTAAAAAGTAAAGTTTAAAATTTAACTTTTTTTTTTAATACTCCAGCCTTGTTAAGTTTTAATTTTTCCCTCAATTTTATATCAAGTTTTACTCTATAATTAGCAGTTTTAGAGCATTTTTAGGATTTTTCCCAAAAAAATTTTGAATATTTTGAATTTTATTTTTAAATTTAAATAGTTTTGAATAAATTTTAATATATTTTTTATAGTTGTATTTAAATGCACAAGTATGCTAAAATTCTTAATTTTAAGATATAATTTGCAAAATAACTATAATTTCTACCAGCCCCTTAACTTATAATTGCTACCATCCCCCACAACTCTCAGTGTTGTCCATGCATAGATAGTATACAGAGTCAATAGTCAATATGTTGACATTTGAAATAAATGGAAATGTAAATTAAGTTTGCATTGCAAAGCTCTTGTTCAGAAAATCAGTTTTTTTTTTTTCTTTAGAAAGTGAAATTTTGAGACAAAGTATATTGTATATTATGTTTCATGAAATATATAATATACAAGAAAAATGTATATCAGATACAATATACAAATACTTTTTAAAATATTATAAAATATACAATATACAAATGTATGTTGAATATATTATACACAAGTATATAGTATACTGCCCACCTCCAGTTATAAATGAGCATTGTTCTAATAGAAATACAATGCTTTTTCTGTTGCTTAATTCAGTTTACTTCTGTCAGATTACTTTCTTTAATTTCTTTAGTTGTGAATTGTATTTATAGTTGGTAATCTAGTTTATAGGTAACAGCTGATAATGAATGATTTCTTAAAATTTCCTAGCAAATATGTATTAAACCACCATCAGATCTAAATTGACTTTTTTACTATTTAAAAATATATACACTATGATCTCTACATTTGACTTAACCCTTTCGCTACCACCAGGACATATATGTCCAAAGGGCAGTTTAAAATATAATATGAAACTTTTTTCTGAAGGTTTTCTGTTTTTATCTTTTAGACCTATAACTATCTTGAATAGGTGACAGAATCATCAGTTGAGGAAATTCACTGTCTATTGAATGAAACACATTCAGATAATTTGTTGAATACTTAATTTTAAGTGTCAGCTATTTGTTGGCCTGTTCTAAATTACCATAATTTATCACCATGGTTAATTGTTTGATTCCAAGAATTTTCACCATCAATTTCTTTCAGTTAGAGCTAAAAAGTCACTGCCATCAATGTCAATTATTCACAAAAAACATGATGCATTACAGATATTTAACTTGCTTTCATGAAGCTCTTGTAGCATGTTGAAATTTCAGTGACACATTGACCATCTGTACTTGTTTTCAGCATCTGGGAAATAATCATAATTTTTGCAAATAATGGTAATATTAAAATAGCTTTTATCTATCATTTTAGTACCATTAAAATGAATAAATGATTGAAGTCATTGTTTAGTTTATCTTCATTTGGTTTTAAATACATAACTATGCAAACATGCTTCTTAAATTATGACTTTTTTTTCTTCTCCCAAGGGATAATATTTTTAATCATTAATTTAAATTTTCTTTTGTCATCTTTTCTTCTGTTAACTCCAGTCTCTTTTCGAAATATGTACTTAAAGATTTAAATTCATTTCTATAATTCTTTTCTTCAAATTAACCTTTTAATTATATTTTACAGCTTATGTGTGTGTGTGTGTGTGTGTATACATTTATTATTGAATTTTTTAAAATATATGTACTTTAACTCTTAGAATACACAGTATCCTAACTTTCATGATTTAAAATTTTTCTTTTTTCCTAGAGTGACAGTGAAACCTTTTCTTTCCAAGGCTCGGATTTGTCTGCTCAATATTGTAAGCAAAATGTGATGCATCTTCAGACTTCCCCATCTCATCAAGCATCTCCATGTTCTTTGACTCCATCTCCAGCTGGCAGCATAGCTTCCATTAGTTCCCAAAGTAGTGGTTACAGTAGTAGTGAAATAGGTTGGAGCACATCTATTGGTCCTGCTAATCCAAGGCAGCTTCAATGTGATGTGTATTCTGATGTTGTGACAATTACACGCACCAATTACAAAATGTTACACCAACAGAGTGTATATTTGGCTAATCTACACCTCTCTCATGATCTCTGGGAGCATGCAGACTACCTTAGCTCTAAAGAACACTCTAGAGGTATTCATAGTTTATTGTTTAATTCAGATTCTAAAAATGAATTTTTATGAAATGGCTTATTTTATAAATCATTTTTACAAGTTTTTTTTTTTTTTTTTTTTTTTTTTTCCTTTTATAAATTTTAATGTTTACTGTTGTATCACATATATTCTAGATTTTCCATAATTATTTCTTTTTTTCCTTTCCACTTTTTTTTTAATCAAAATTAATTTTTAAAAAATAGTATTTCACTAAAATTTTATAAAATAAAGACTGTTTACTTTAGCTATATTTTTAATGATCACTAATTAAGAATGTATTTATGCACATTCCTGTGCACCTTAGCATGTAGAAAATAATAGATATATAGTTTCTGTACACCGGGGAAGTTTTGGAAAGTCAGAGAAATTTATGAACTTGGGTACTGGTTTAATTTATTAATGGGAAGTCTTGATTTTTAGAAAAAAAAAAAATAATAATAACAATTAAAAGTCATGAAAAATGGGGGCTGTCATGCATTTCCTCATCTGCCAATTGAAAAAAATGTCTGTGGGAGATTTCAAGTGAAATTTCTCTTTTTTTTTTTTTTTTTTTTTTTTTTAGAACTATTTTTTAAATTGCCGGGGGAGGGGGGATTTTTCAAGAAGGGTATCTTTTAAAAGATCTCATCTATGCTTTTAAAATGAATTGTTGAACCATAGATCTGTGATAATGTGAAACAAAATTATCTTTTTTTTTAATAGCAATAACAAAAAAAAAAAAAAAAAGTTTAAAAAAAGATTTTTTTTTTTTTTTATCAAAAAATTGATTTTCGCTAGATATTTAGTGTTATACTTTTCTGCGATAAAATGGCCTGCATTCATCATGAAAAATAATTTTGATAAATATTAATTTTAATAAATAATATGTACTGTGTGAATTTGTATGGGAAAATATTGCAGCAAATTCACACAGTATTGTTTCATTTGTTGATGAATACCATAGCTCTAAAGTAAAGCATTGGACTGTGAACCCGAAGATTGTGGGTTCAAGTCCTGTAAAGTGAAGTTACTTAAAATTGGTTTTTGTTAAAATCTACATTATGTTTCATTCTCATTCTTTCATTAATGTCGTTATGTTAATTATTCAGTTAATGTTATTTAATTTCTAGACCTTTCAAATTCTAGAATATACTGTTCGAGAAAATTCATTAATTATATAAATACTGATGTTACATTCAGTTGAGTTTAAAATAAAATTTTGAGTTTAGCAAGCTTTAATGTTCTCTGTGTTATTTCACCTTTAGTGTTTCTCCATAAACAGTTACTTACGTCTGCACTTATATAATCTGTGGGACAGTTTAGTGGTGGCAACAGGTATGATAAGTACAATACATAACAGAAGATTCACAAAGAAGTAATTGGCTTCAAGGACTATGTTATGTTTTAAAAAACATAACACTACTTTATTCTTAAGTTTCAAATAATTCAACACTATTTTATTTAAAATTATAGCTTTTCAGTTGCCTTTTATTTAAAAAGCTTTCTCTTTCGAAATTTATTTTATACTCCGCGAAAATGTCTATCAAAATCGATCGCGATCTATTTATACATTTCCGTTTTTACTTGAAAAATTTGCCTTTTCCAAAAATAAAATAAAATAAAAACAAATACAGAGATTCCATATTAATATAATATCGTAATCGATATTCTATGCATAAATCACTAAGAAAATAATAGTAGAGAAATTACTAAAAGTGCAAAATTAAAATTAAAATGTATAAAATCAGAAAAACCCTAAATTATCTGGTCAGCAATCAGTGTCCCGATTTTGCATTTTAAATTATTTTTCCAAGCTTTATTTATATGTAACATTAATTTCATTAGATAGCTTATTTTATTTACTTTAATTTGAGCCATCGCTCATAGAAATAGCTTAAAATTTAATTGTTTTCCCTTCAAAAAATCATAAGTCCAAAAATACCTTTTTTTATTTGACTGTATTCTTAAATTCAGCGGTCAGCCATGTTTACTTAAAATGCTCGACTTTCCCGCGCTTTCAGAGGGGGAAGAAATGTTCTAGAATAATCCGGAATGGTCCCGGCGTCCGTTCGTGAAGTCACAGCGTCCCTTTTGTGCACGCTCATTGGCTGGCTTGGAAGAGAGCGCGAATTTCCGATAGCTTTCGGGCAGAACAGCAGGAGTCCTTGGGTAGAGAGGTGTTCACGCCAGCGGAGGCCGGGGGTTTTATTCCCGTGCCGAAGCTTGGTTCAACTGCTAATAAGAAAATATGAAATTTACGTACCATGTTGATTTTTCCAGAATTATAAGTTGATGTAATAGGAGCAGCAAGTCTTTGAAACAAATATAAATATATATATATATATATATATTTTTGGACAATTTCTTCTGAAAATGCTGAGTCTATTCAAGCTGAACTTTACCAAGTTTTAGGACTGTTCTAAGTGGCTGCTAGATACGTCTTTATTTTACCAAGTACTTGATCCCTTCCAACGTTGCTCAAAAAAAAAAAAAAAAAAAAAAAAAAAAATATGCGACGATGTGGCAAGAATCTGATCCTCTCAAAGTTCTACATCTGTGCTAAGTGGCTGCTAGCCACGTTTCAGCTTTACTAAGTCTGTCATTCCTTCCATCAAGGCTGTAAGATAATAAATATGCAAAATAATTTAGAACTTACCTCAAAGAGATGAATGTGCGAATATGAAAAAAAATAGAATCTACAGCCACACAGATAAAAAATTGACGATTGATGTTGTGCGATTATAAAAACGCCAGGAATTCGGCATTCTCTACGAAGGGTCCTCAGTATCCATTAGTTGTATCTACAGGTTATTTCAAATCTTTGATGATCACGGACTAATATTCTTTTTTTCAAAAAGGAATTTTATAGCTGCACGTCCTAAGATGATCCTAAAACTGTCTATAATCTGAAATTGGCTTATATTCGTAATATTGATTCAAACTTCATCATGATATCCGCGTTTTTAGGGTGCATCACATATTATTATAATAATTTACTAGTCAAGAAGATTGTATCTGTGTATTTTTTTGGTTTTATCAGCGTGAATGTGCATAATGTCTTATCAAGTGGTACCACTGCTTAAAATTTTCTTGGATTAATACCTGATTTTATAACTCTATGAAATAAAATGATGTTGGGTAAGTCATTTCTCATGTCTTTTATTATGCATGCCTTGTATTTTCATTTAGGATATGTTTCTCTTTCAGGGTAAATCACTCCAGAATTTAAATTAAATTGTACTCCACTATATTTAACGATCATATGGTGCTATAACTTAATTTTATTCTGAATTTTATACAAGGAGATTAAAATTCTTTTCGGCCATTAGCTCTGAGTACAGTTTAAAACTTAGTAACCTTTCAGAGACCTTTTTTTTTATTTATTCAAAACTTGTATTTTTCAAAACCTAAATTCTAAAAGTTTTTTTTTTTTTTTTTTTTCCAAATTCCTAATTTTTCCCCTTGTTAGCAAATTTTCCTGCTAACATTTATGGTGCCATGACAAAAAACGGACCATAAAGCTTGGTTTATTCCTTTTTATCTTTCCAACCACAGGTTTGGGTTTAAAGCTGGAGTGATTCCTTATAAAATGCTTTAAAATTATAAATTTTTCCGGCAGATCTCTCAGACAATTTTTTTTAAAACTGTTATTGTGTTTTTCTAATTTTTTTTATTTATTTGAGAGCAGTTGCATATATATATCTATATCTATTTAATTTTATATTTTAAATTTGAGTATTTAAGCATATTAGTCAACATATACAGAAACTGATTTTAGCATTCAAGTGTATTATTTTTATTTTATTTTATCAATTTCAGCATAAAATATTAAAAAATTTCTTTTTTCCTTTTTCTCATTTTGGAAGGGAAATGTGGAGAGATTATATATAATTTTTTTTTAAAAGTAACTGTTTCGGTAAGCATGTTTATTTTATTTTTTTTTCCTTCAACTGTGCCTGATGTCCGATTTTTTTTTTTTTAATTTTACTAGAATTAATTTAATGTCCTCCTAAATCAAAAATTTTTTTTTATTGTTTGGGTTGGCTTCTCCTTTTACCTTTTGTCTGGATATATATATATTTTTTTTTTTTCTCTTCATGAATATGTATTCTTTAGTCAGTTCTCTTGACAAGTTTTCTGGGGAAGAAGGGCAGGATGTCAACCATTTCATCCGCTCCATTACAGAAATGGCTAATCATGCCAATTGGCGTAATAGTCTAAGGCGGATTATTTTAAGATCAAAGGTCTCAGGGAAAGCTCTGGCTTTTCTTAACACAGATCCAGAAGCTTCAAATGAAGAAAACTTCGACAATTTATGCCAACTCTTAAAGAACAAATTTGAAAAAGTGCTCACCCCCCACGAAATACAATCAAATTTTTCTGCTATAAAACAAGCTCCTAAACAAGATGTTGCTGCTCTTGCAGACCACATCCGTATCACTGTCCAAAATTTAATACTTAATCCCGATAATGCCCCCCAAATTCAGGACATCAGGCATAGTTTGATGTTTTCCAAATTTTTGGAAGCGGTTCGCCCTGACATAAAATTTGAATTGACCAAATTGGGACCCAACACCTTTGAAGAAGCCATTACTATGGCAAAAAATATAGAAAGGGCCCTCAACAATAATGAAGCCTCTGTAGCGAATGTCACTGCACAGAATGCAGACATTCAAACTTTAATTCAGCTACAGATTGAAAATTCTAAAAAGATAAATGAGCTTACTGAGACAGTTGCAAGACTGCAGGCAGTTACTTGCCACATTTGTGGTAAGGGCCACCTAACAACGAATTGTTATAATTATCCATCATCGTCTAATCAAAGTTCCAACTATGAAAGAAGAGGAAGAGGTTTTAGGAGTAATTTTCGTTTTAACAGGGACAGATCTCGCCCTTATTACAAAAATTCTAAAAGGCAGGGTCAATGACAACTACAACACAATGAAGTAAACTCCCAGGATTTAAATCTTAATCAATCCAAAACTAAATTAGTGTCTTCAGTTACAAATTTTGATGCAAATTTACCCATAGTAACCATAAAAATAGGAAAACACCATTTTCAGGCACTCCTCGACACAGGTGCTAACCTAAGTTTAGCACAACCACACGCTATAGACAAATTGAAAGATGACATGAAAATAAATTTCTTATCAAGGTCAGTAAACATTAAAACAATAGATAATTGCACAATTCCCTATTTTTCAACAGTAGATATAAAATTTAAAATTTCAGATAAATGGTTTTCGAATGTATTTTTTGTGACGTCAAATAATTGGGCATCTACTTATGATTTTTTACACAGAAATAAGATTGTTTTAGATTCATCAAATCAAAAAATGTTTATTGGTAATCTGGCTCTTCCTTTTGAAAACAAAGCCCCCAACTTAACTTCACCCACCAATTCCAATAATCTCGTAAATTCCCAATTAGATCAAAATCCAAATGCCCAAAATTTATTTGCTCGTTCACTCAAATTTGTAAAATTTAAACCTGGAGAGTCAAAAGTTATTATTCTTAAATTTCCCAAGATTAAATCCAACACTGAGTTTATTTTATTTTCCCCAATTGTGACAAAATTACCTCTTAAAATGGATGAAAGTCTACATTCACCATATGATACAAATTTTTGTTTTATTTTTGTGCAGAACAATTCTGACCACAAAATTTTTTTAAGGAAGGGAACAAAATTGGGTACTATTCAATTTTTAGAGAATGATGACATTAAACAATGTAGTGAGCAGCCTATTTTTCAAATTAACGCTTTAAACTCACAGGAGATACTTAAACTCAGAAAAGAAGAATTATCACCTCAAAATTTCAACTTAAATCATCTTTCTCCTCCTGAAAAATCCAGAATTTTAAAATTACTTTTAGACAATTATGAAGTTTTTTCTACCTCTTATAAAACACTTGGTTCTACAGATAAAGTTGTTCCGCAATTCAAATTACTTCACGATTTTGCACTTCAAACTAAGCCCTATCCCATTCCTAAAATTGCCAAAGACTTTGCCAAAAAAGAAATCGCTCAATTAATAGATGCAGGTATCATAGAACCATCCTCCTCAAATTATTGTTTTCCTGTAATTTTTGTCAAAAAAAAATCCTTACCTAATCAACCTCCTGATCAATTAAAATTTCGCATGGTAATTGACTATCGATTGCTTAATTCTATAACAGAGTCCTTTAAAATCAGTCTCCCTAAAATTAATGATATTCTTCAAAGCATCTCCGGAAAAAAATTGTATTCTGTGCTGGATCTAAAGGCGGCTTTTTTTCAAATTAAACTTCAAGAATCAGACAAATCTAAATTAGCTTTTGCAACAGACTTTGGAAATTTTCAACCATGTAGACTTCCGTTTGGCCTTGTTAATAGTACCTCCTATTTTCACACACTTATCAACAAATGTTTAGCAGATCTTAAAGGTAACAACGTGCAATTTTTTTTAGATGACATAATTGTCGCAGCTGATAATATAGAAGAAATGATGTTTTATTTACAGAAGGTCTTTGACAAATTGAAACAATTTAACCTCACTTTGGATCCAGCAAAGATGCAACTTTGTAAACCCAACATAACTTATCTTGGTTTTAATTTACATGAGAACGGCTATTCACCCTCTTCGGATATTGTCAACAAAATTAATAGCTTCCCAATCCCTACCAATGTCAAACAGGTTCAATCGTATTTGGGCATGGTTAACTATTTTCGACCTTTAATATATAATTTTGCAGAAATCTTGAAACCCATCATCAATCTTACAAAAAAAAGGGTAAAATTTAATTGGACAGCTGACTGTCAGGAGGCATTCATGAAAATTCAAAACATTTTACTGGCTAATCCGACCATAAAAAATATTGATGAAAATAAAGATATTTACCTCGTAACTGATGCTTCACATCATGCAATCTGTGGTATTCTGATGCAAAGCCATAATAACATTTTCCATCCTGTTCAATTTTTTTCCAAACTTTTAACTCCAGCAGAATCTAAATATCCTTCCATTAAACGTGAATTGTTTGCTATTTATTCTTCTGTTAAACATTTTCATGAACACTTCTACGGTAGGCAATTTAAAGTTTTAACTGATGCTAAAGCCTTAACTTACCATTTAAATTTAACCAAACAACCAGATATAATTGCTAGATGGTTAATGTATTTACAAGGATTTAATTATACAATTGAGCATATCCCAGGCATGTCAAACCCCGCAGATTTTCTTACACGAGTTTTTGACAGTGATGAATCAAAAAACTTAAATGTTAATGCTATCAATTTATTTGCTCCTGAGGAAAACTTACTATCTTTTTCAAACATCTTAAAAAATCAATTAGAGGACCCAAAATTAGCAGATATCAGAAACAAAATTAATAAAAACAAATTATCAAAATCTAATTATTTCATCGACCAGCAAACTAACTTAATTATGTATAGAGATAAAAGCCAGAACGATTCTACAGATAAAATTGTAATTCCGACTTCATTACAACCTCAAGCTATTGAAATTGCCCATCAACCTCATTTTGGCATAGAAAAAACTTTTGCAAACTTAAAAAGAATTTATTTTTGGACAAAAATGTTTGAACAGGTCAAATCATTTTGTAACTCATGTCATAGATGTTTACAAAATAAATCCAAACCAACTGAAACCAAACCTAAATGCATTCCCAAATCTAATCTTGCCCCAGGTGAGATGATAGCAATTGATGTAGTTGGCAAACTGCCGAGGTCACATGATGGCAAATTTTTCATATTAACCATTGTCGATCATTATTCCAGGTATCTTGAGGCAATTCCATTACCTAACGTTACTTCACATACTATAATTAAAACACTTAATGATTATTTTTCACGTTATGGCATCCCCAAGATAATTCTTTCTGATAATGCTCCAAATTTTATTTCCGATGAATTTGAATTTTTTTTGAAATCTCTCAACATTAAACACAGAAAATCTTCTAATTTTCCAAGGTCAAATGGTCTTCTTGAAAGGATACATCGCTCTCTTAAACAATCTATAGCTTCTTTATCAGATAAAGTAATTGAATGGTCAGAACGTTTAAAATTTTTTGTGCTACATTACAACAATGCGAAGCACTCTGTAACACATTTTACACCAGCCCAACTTTTTTTTGGCAGAAGATTAAACCTCCCCATTGACATAAATCACCCACCCAACCTTGTTGAACCACCCTCTAAATATTGGCTTAGACAAAAACAACATTTTCATGAATCAAAACAATTAGTCAAACAATATGAACAGAATTACTTTGATAAGCATGAGAAATTTTTGAAAGGTATTCCAAACCCTGAAATTGATTTAAATGACATTGTGTATTTGAAAGCCCTACACCCACCCTCTACCTTTATGCCAAAATTCACTGGTCCCTATGTTGTTCTAAGAAAGTTCAGAAATAACAACTATCAAATACGTGATGCGGATGATGATATGGCAAGACCCTTTAAAGTGAATGTTTCAAAACTTTTCAAAAAACATTAATTTGTATATAGATATTTTTTTTCTTCTATTTTAGTTGGTGTATGTTTGTGTGTTAAATCAAAATTTTACTCCAGAAAAAATAAGTCCACTGTTTGCAAAATATATCTTTATTTTATTCATTTTTACATTATACACATTTATTTAGTACAAATATTGTTTACTTTATGTTAGGGATTTATGTACATTTATTCACATAATGAGTAATATACAGCAACAGCACAATTCCAAGACACTTTGTGCCATATGCAGTTTTCTTGAATTCAATCCTTGCACATATTCCTTTTGTAGAGTGCAAAAAAAAAAAAAAAAAAAAAAAAAGAGGAAACAGAAAAGGTTGACAATATTTAAGTGGAGAGTCTTGTCAAAGGCCTAGGCGGGATCTCTTACTTGTGCTCAGGCTGGTCCTGGCATTCAGTGCTACTTTTGTATTGAAAACTTTTGATTTTATTTTTTTAAGCATCATCACATCATGACAAGAAACTGAAATTCTCTTTTAATTTGCACTCATTTGATAATCTTACCTTAGACAAGTAGATCATTAACACCATAATATTATGGCAAGATATTCTGCAAAGGAAAATTGTTTTTTTTTTCTTCTTACCTATAACTTGCATATTTGAGTTCAGTATAAATGTACCGCACAAGGTCACTATAAATTGTTGAAATACTTTGAGAAGTTCAGGCAAACTAAATTTGACATCAATTTGAAAATTAAGAGATATATTAAAAATTTTTTTTTAATCTCAATTCTCTGTGCACAGAACTATGCTTTATTTGAATTCCTATCACTCCTTACAAAGACTAAAAAGGGTTGAGCCTATTCAATAGTGTCTTCAACCGTCTTTAAATAAGGTTATAAATGTTAGGATAAATATTTTCCAATTCTTCTTATTTAATATAATAAAAAGTATAGAAAATTTTAGATACTTACTTTAATCTAAATACTTACCATCTGCCTGTTCCAAAGTGTACCAAGTCTAACAAATGTGTTGCTAAATTCCTACGATATGTGATATTGGTTATCTAGTCCAGAATTTTATATTTTTTCCAATTGTTTGTGTTTACTATTATATATATATGTATTTATGTGTGCTTTTTCAATTGTCTGAGACATTTGTTGAAATATATCCTGAGTGAATTTTTTTTTTTTTCTCTAATATGTACATGACTTACCATTTAATATGTGTAAATTTGTTGTTGGTTTTGCTGCTCCTGTTCCGTCGGTTCTATGTTTACGTAAAAGTTTTAAGTTACAGGCAAAATATTTTTTTTTCTCTTTGTTTTTCCTTTTGGTGGGGGGAAATGTTATGTTTTAAAAAACATAACACTACTTTATTCTTAAGTTTCAAATAATTCAACACTATTTTATTTAAAATTATAGCTTTTCAGTTGCCTTTTATTTAAAAAGCTTTCTCTTTCGAAATTTATTTTATACTCCGCGAAAATGTCTATCAAAATCGATCGCGATCTATTTATTTAAAACATTTCCGTTTACTTGAAAAATTTGCCTTTTCCAAAAATAAAATAAAATAAAAACAAATACAGAAATTCCATATTAATATAATATCGTAATCGATATTCTATGCATAAATCACTAAGAAAATAATAGTAGAGAAATTACTAAAAGTGCAAAATTAAAATTAAAATGTATAAAATCAGAAAAACCCTAAATTATCTGGTCAGCAATCAGTGTCCCGATTTTGCATTTTAAATTATTTTTCCAAGCTTTATTTATATGTAACATTAATTTCATTAGATAGCTTATTTTATTTACTTTAATTTGAGCCATCGCTCATAGAAATAGCTTAAAATTTAATTGTTTTCCCTTCAAAAAATCATAAGTCCAAAAATACCTTTTTTTATTTGACTGTATTCTTAAATTCAGCGGTCAGCCATGTTTACTTAAAATGCTCGACTTTCCCGCGCTTTCAGAGGGGGAAGAAATGTTCTAGAATAATCCGGAATGGTCCCGGCGTCCGTTCGTGAAGTCACAGCGTCCCTTTCGTGCACGCTCATTGGCTGGCTTGGAAGAGAGAGCGAATTTCCGATAGCTTTCGGGCAGAACAGCAGGAGTCCTTGGGTAGAGAGGTGTTCACGCCAGCGGAGGCCGGGGGTTTTATTCCCGTGCCGAAGCTTGGTTCAACTGCTAATAAGAAAATATGAAATTTACGTACCATGTTGATTTTTCCAGAATTATAAGTTGATGTAATAGGAGCAGCAAGTCTTTGAAACAAATATAAATATATATATATATATTTTTTTTTGGACAATTTCTTCTGAAAATGCTGAGTCTATTCAAGCTGAACTTTACCAAGTTTTAGGACTGTTCTAAGTGGCTGCTAGATACGTCTTTATTTTACCAAGTACTTGATCCCTTCCAACGTTGCTCAAAAAAAAAAAAAAAAATATGCGACGATGTGGTAAGAATCTGATCCTCTCAAAGTTCTACATCTGTGCTAAGTGGCTGCTAGCCACGTTTCAGCTTTACTAAGTCTGTCATTCCTTCCATCAAGGCTGTAAGATAATAAATATGCAAAATAATTTAGAACTTACCTCAAAGAGATGAATGTGCGAATATGAAAAAAAATAGAATCTACAGCCACACAGATAAAAAATTGACGATTGATGTTGTGCGATTATAAAATCGCCAGGAATTCGGCATCCTCTACGAAGGGTCCTCAGTATCCATTAGTTGTATCTACAGGTTACTTCAAATCTTTGATGATCACGGACTAATATTCTTTTTTTCAAAAAGGAATTTTATAGCTGCACGTCCTAAGATGATCCTAAAACTGTCTATAATCTGAAATTGGCTTATATTCGTAATATCGATTCAAACTTCATCATGATATCCGCGTTTTTAGGGTGCATCACATATTATTATAATAATTTACTAGTCAAGAAGATTGTATCTGTGTATTTTTTTGGTTTTATCAGCGTGAATGTGCATAATGTCTTATCAAGTGGTACCACTGCTTAAAATTTTCTTGGATTAATACCTGATTTTATAACTCTATGAAATAAAATGATGTTGGGTAAGTCATTTCTCATGTCTTTTATTTTGCATGCCTTGTATTTTCATTTAGGATATGTTTCTCTTTCAGGGTAAATCACTCCAGAATTTAAATTAAATTGTACTCCACTATATTTAACGACCATATGGTGCTATAACTTAATTTTATTCTGAATTTTATACAAGGAGATTAAAATTCTTTTCGGCCATTAGCTCTGAGTACAGTTTAAAACTTAGTAACCTTTCAGAGACCTTTTTTTTTATTTATTCAAAACTTGTATTTTTCAAAACCTAAATTCTAAAAGTTTTTTTTTTTTTTTTTTTTATTTTCCAAATTCCTAATTTTTCCCCTGTTAGCAGATTTTCCTGCTAACAGACTACTTCCGGAGTTTGAGAGCCTTCCCAATCCAACTAAAAGTTCAAGAAGGATGCCAAACGAAACTGACCAAGAACTTGACATTTCTGCAATATATAAGCTACCAATTATACTTTTTAAGAAAGGATTATATTTACCTATACTTTTAACTTAGATAAATTTACCTTATACAATGTCCTTTTAAAAAACTTAGCAAATATATTTCGGGTATCTCCGTACCCCTCTTCAGTGCCAGGTGAAAACGTCTGTTCCTCTGAGGTGGTCACTTCGTTGTGTTCGTAGTTTCACTTCACTTCATTTCTTTTTTCGTTTTCTTGTAAAAATTGTTGCCACTCTGTTGGAACAATGCAGTGCTCCCGGTCATTAACAGCTTGATTGTTTGTAATTATTTCTATGGCCTCCGGTTTTAGTGCGTAGTGGTGATTATTGTATGGGGCTATTTTATTAATATTGATGGAGTTTAACGTTAATAGGGTTAGTATTGTGGGTGGAAGATTTACCGTATTTTAAGTCAGCGCGGTGTTGGTAAATTGTTATCATGTAGACTAGATTAACTGTCTTTACATGTTAAAAAATATATTTAGCAGATAGCAGTGGAATATTTGGCTCTTCTTGTTAATAGTAAACCTATAGTTTCCCGTTTTTTCTTATCGTTATGCTAATTAAATATATTAAAAATTAATCACTCTTAAAATAAAGCTTAAAGAAAAAAAAACGTTAGTTGAAAAAAATTAAACATTTATTAAAAATCCTAATTTCCTTTTAATATATTTTCTACTTACCAGGAAAATAAATATATCGTTCGATGAAATGCTATATTAAGGAGCTTTCAAATTTAAATCATCCATTTGAATTTTTCAAACGCGAAACGTAAACAATAGCTAACCTTCCGGAAATTCCGACTGAGCCAAGTTTAAAAAATTTGCATAAAACATCTCTAAGAACGATAGCCGAAGACTACGCACGCGCCGCGTCGCGCCGGCACATGCCCCAACGTACATCCGGAAGATCACTTCGTTTCTCCCGCGAAGCTATAAATAGCGAACGCCGATGGTAGTGGGTGTTCGCGGTTGCCTTTGCGGTTGCTTTTACCTTTGCTCTTGCCCCTGCCATTGTTCATTTTTCGCCGATGCCGGTTTCATAAGATGTCGCCGTAATATGTGGCGTTTATTTCTTATATTCAAATAAAATCTTTTCATTTTTAGTTAGTTATAACTCACGTTACTCCTTTTTGTGAGTTCGAAATTTAAATGAAATTTATAGGTGTTCATATCGCGACAATAACAAGTGGAAACAAGAACGTCACGTCTTCTACATAAGTGTCACCAGCTTCTTTCTAATGGCACGTAGTAGTCTTTTCTGCAACCTATATGGGAAATAAAAAGATGTTAAATATTGTCTTCGTACTCACCTTGTTTGTCATCCAGCATCTGCTTTGGTATGTTTGTTATATATAAAAAGTATTTGTCTACTTCAATTATCTTATTGTTATTCATATAAACTTATTGTTATATTTATATAAACTTTTTTTTGAATTTATTGTTTCAATTAAAATACAAATTAAATTAAAATTTGTTATGGTCATTTATTTAACAATGTCTACATATTTATCTTTCAGCATATTTACTTACTCTAGCTTCCATGTATCTAATTCATTTAATTAACTTTAAATGTTGTTACGCTGGTGTTTACGTCTAGAGTAGGCTCCTCTGCTAATTCACTTAGCCTTGGATCTACTTCACACCAGCTAACACTTCTTTATGTAACAAGATGTAGTGTGCAGCTTTTAAATAAAAACAGAGTTTAACATCCATAACAATATTTATTTAAACTTAATAAGAAATTTAAAACTTAACAGGAATATAAACTTTGCTAGTGATAGTTAGAAAAACGATCTCTAAACTTGCCATGAGGGAAAACTATTTACCAAAAACTAACTACTTATAAATAGAATTAATGTTTCCATTGTTCAGCATTAGCACTAAAAGGGATGCTGACCTTCAAACAACATTAATACATACTGCAACTTAAATAAACAGAAAATAAAATGCCCTTATACTTTGAGGCAAACTAAAAAATACTTAAAACGTATTTAAACTTCAACAAAACATTGTAAATACAAACGAAAATTATAAGCAAGAGAAAGTAAGGTTGTTCAATACATCCTTCAGGGCGCGAAATTTCCGCTCGCCAGCTCGCCATTGGCGAGTTAAAATTTGGTCAAGTTATGAAAAGAATTCATACACGATACGGTGGCAGAAAACATTAAACATGGCAAAATCTTGCCATTTTATAACCGCATATTTAACCTCTCCTTTTTAGACTCTCGGTGAGCCGTGTCTGTGTGTGCAGTGCCCGAGATCGCCCCGACCTGACAAAAGAAAAATGCACAGTGCATACATAAAAGTTTTGATCTCTTCGGCAGTTTTGTTTCTCGCATTGTTATTTCTCCAAGCAGAGTGAGAATAGACTAGCAGAGAGTTTCTTTCCCCGTCGCCCACTATCCGGGAGAGGAGATAGGGGAAAGTTTGCCTATGCGATATTGCCTCCTGAAAATGAGCTCGAGCCCTTTTTAAGATACTGCCTGTGTTTATTTTGTCGAATAATGATCAAAACACAGTTCATATTTTTGAGTTTTTTGCTAAAACGCCAATGATTTGCACTTGTAATGATTTGTAAACAACGATTTTATCGAAAAAGTTATTCCGAAATGGCTATTTCAAATAACAACTATGAACGAGTTATAACTACACATACAGTGCAACCACATATCCTAAAACTAGCAGTGAGGACGCGTCCAGAATGTTGGAGGGATGCCAGCTTGACTGACAGTTTGAAATTTGGAAAACATCCAGTAAATCTGCGCTCTGTGTGTTATTGCTCATTTTTTCTGAGTCAGATGACTGTCACCCCTATTTTAGCATTGGACTCGTAGAGTTAGCACTTGCGCAGATACTTCCATGGTTTCATGAAAAGTGATCGAAGAATACATTCCGTCTGATTACAAAAACAAAATGGACAATAAAGACATTTCTAATATAAAAAGTTTTAAGTAAATAAATAGATAAACAAGGAAGCTTAATATTTCATAATAAAAAGATTTTCACAAGATATTCTTTGACAAAGAATTTTTCTTCTTCTGTTTCACTTCCTTATACAAAGTATAAAGAAGTGTAATAATCCCGATTTGCAAAATGGATTTTGTATTTCACATTGCTCGAAAACTAATGATCGCTGAATGTTGCCAATTTATACGTGTGACTGTCATAATGTCTAGTTCTACACTTGCAAGTGTCGTCTTAATACGAGCTCTCATTTTAGAGATATAAACGACTTTACCCAATTTTTCGTGACGTCTGTATGTGTGTGTGTATTTATTTCGCATAACTCAAAAACAATTAAGCGTAGAAAGTTGCGAATTGGTACATAGGTTTCTTATAACATCTAGTTGTGTACCTCCCTATTCAGAGTTTGTATTATTTTCCCTTTTAGAGATATTTAGGAAAATTAGGTTCATAATGACCAAAAATACAAAGGTTTTGGCCATTATCAAAAAACAGGAATAACTCAAAAAAGGTTTGGACAAATATTGCAATCGATTTTTAACTGACTTCCCGACTAGCTAGACATTTGAAACTTTCAGAATAGTTCAGAACACGTGGAAAATGCATTTTTTAAATATTTTTAGCCAACTGTTTCGGATCCCTGCTGACTTCGGCAGCGTTACCAGTACAAATCTTGCAATCGATTTTTAACTGACTTCCTTACTAGCTACACATTTGAAATTTTCAGAAAAGCTCAGAACACGGTGACAATGCATTTTAAAAATATTTTTAGCAAATTGTTTCGGAGTCACTGCTGCCTTCAGCAGCGTTTATATGATTCAACAGAAAAATTATTTAACTAACTTCCCCACCAGCTACACATTTGAAACTTTCAGAATAGTTCAGAACACGGTAAAAATGCATATTTTTAGCCAACTGTTTCGGATCCCTGCTGCCTTCGGCAGCGTTACCAGTACAAGTCTTGCAATCGATTTTTAATTGACTTCCCGACTAGCTGGAAATTTGAAATTTTCAGAAAAGCTCAGAATACGGTGACAATGCATCTTTTAAATACTTTTTGCCAACTGTCTCGGGTCAAATGACAATTCTTTTTAACATTATGTATATATTTCTAAAGGTGTATAAGAAAGTCATGTGGTGCCCACATCAGATTTCTTCTTTAATGACTCTTTGCATTTATGTTATTAGATATTTTAATCTTTTTCAAATATCAAACACAATACAATATAATGATTTTTAATTATAGATGATTATGAAACATGATCATATGTTACACACTTTTAATATTAATAAAAAACTATTTATAAAAGCCTTTCAAATAGTTAGGAAAAAAGAAAAAACCCAAAATACGTTTAAAAAAAAAAAAAAAAAATGACAACCCTATTTTGTGGCGAGTAAATTTTTTTTTCGGCGAGTGTAATCTGAGATGAAATTTCAGACCATGCATACTTATATACTTCTACCACCGGATTCCAGAACAACCAATCACCAGGTTACACATTTCTCCCTTCCAGGCGATCCAAAACACGCCCATCGTACGTAATCCATTACCGTGACAACGGACGACGCTGAATACGTACGCCATCTATGGGCCGCAAATGTAAGTATCGCCATATTGGAATTCAACTGGCATGAACGATGTGTTCAAAGAATGTAAACAAAAATTACAATTTTATCCTACATGGATTAAATAAAGAAGTATGATTTCAAATGTATTTAAAAATAGAAAAAGATAAGTTATTTACTTGAATAAATCATAAAGGTAAGTTATATCTTTAAATAAAGTTGTTTTAATAAAAATTATCCTTAAATATTATACTAAACCAATACATTGTATTGTTTATATTTTCAAGTTAAACTTAACTTCTACATAGCACTAAATGCTATTCATTTAAACAAAAAAATAAGCTCTCCTCATAATTAATAGGCAATATAAATGTTTTAAACTTTGAAAAATGATATGAGAAAGATTTTTAGGACAACAATGCCCCCCATCATATCATTTTGAAACATTAACCATCACTAGCATTAACAAAATGAAAAATATATATATATATATACAAAACAAAAATGCAGTATGACAATATCATATTAATTTTCTTTTCATACAGCGGCAGTCCATCAATCCTTGCAAAAGTCCACCATAAAATTTCAATTCAGTTCATTAAAACATTTGATAAATCTACTACAAAATAGAAAAATATATATTAATGATATATCAAAAATGATGCATTAAGAAATATTCATAGTTATCTTCATCTCCCCATTACTGAAAACAATAAATGATTAGTTAAACAATTATGACAATCACATAACTCAAACATTCGTGGCCACTTTTACACTCATCCTAAGTAAAAAAAATTTCTTTCTTTACAATGACAAAGCAATGAAGATCAGAAGAAAACGTCCAAAATATTCTGCACCTCAAAAACTTTAAATAAAGATACATAGCCCAAAAAAATTTATACTTTATAAATTACAGTTTTACTATATATAAAATTTACAGATTTTTTTTTACAAATTTATGATACAAAGGTTTTATTTACAAAATTAAGCAAGTCACTTTTAGTAAGTGGCTTTGTAAAGGGATCCGCCAAGTTAGATTTAGATTTAACATATTTTAATTCAAATTTATCCTCAAAAAGCCACTCGCGAATAAAAAATAATTTCACATTTATGTGCTTGGACCTATTGTTCTCTATGGGTGATTTCGTAAATTCAATAGCTGACATATTATCAGCAAAAAGGGTGGGTAAAGAGTATTTTTCGGAGATTAAATTAAATTCAATACAATCCTCCAAAATACGATTGAACCACATAAGTTCTTTCACACATTCACACATTGAAATAAATTTGCTTTCCATTGTGGAAAGACTTACCCCTTTTTCCTTAAAAGTTCGCCATGAAATTGGACTATTATCTAAAAATATTATTTGACCCCCCATTGAAATAAAGCCGTCTCTGTTCATAGCAAAATCAGCATCAGAGAAAGCGACTAAACTAGAATTTTTACAATTTAAATTTAATTTTAAATTCTTGGTACCCGAAACGTAACCAAGTAATTTAAGCAAACCATTCCAATGGATTAAACCCGGAGAATTTTGAAACTGGCTAAAAATATTCACAGCATACGCTATATCTGGTCTAGTCCTACTAGATAAAAACGAAAGGCAACCCGAGATATTCCTATATGGTAATGTTGCGACTTCTTCCATTTCAGCCTTATTGCTTGGACAATCCTTTTTTGAATATTTTAACCCTTTTATAATAGGTAAAGAAGTATATGGTATTTTAAATGAGTTAAACCTTTTATAAACTTCATCTATGTACAATGATGCCGTTCAAATTTATCAGGCATTGGCCTGATAAATTTGAACGGCATCATTATCATAGCTAAACTCAACACCCAATAATTTCTTCGTTTTACCCAAAATTTTAAGATAAAATTTTCCCCCCAAAAGTTCAATTATGGAATCAATTTGAGCCCGAGTTTTTCCAAAAATAACTATGTCGTCGACATAGACTAATAAAACTATAAAGTCCTCAAAATAATATGAACAATTACACCAGTTAAATTTAAGAAAACCTAAACTTAAAAGAACCTTATTTAATTCGAAAAACCACGACCACTCTGATGTAAACCATACAGAGCACGGTCTAATTTGCAAACTAAATTTTCTTCACCAGGAACAATATAACCAAGCGGTTGTGACATATAAATTTCTTCCTTAAGAGGAGCATATAAATATGCACATTTAATGTCACACTGAATGTTTTGCCATTTAAGACAGGAAACTAAAAGGGAAAAAAAAAACTAATAACAGAAAAGTTCACCACTGGAGAGAATGTTTCATCGTAGGTATCCCCCCGAATTTGGTAGTACCCCTGAGCGACGAGCCTAGCTTTAAACCTAGCTATATTCCCACTCTCATCCTTTTTAATGGTATAAACCCATCTGTTACCTAGTAAAGATTTCCCATCAGGCAAAGGGACTAAATGCCATACTTTACGCTGATTCATATTTGAAATTTCCTCATCCATAGCTTTAATCCATTCAGAATTTTGAGGTGACTTCATAGCTTGTTTATATGTTCTAGGTACAGAAAGTTCTAGTCAGGTTTCCTTTTTAACATGGTTAGAAACAGGATCGTTTGAATTAACTATCCCTTCAAATTTATTACTACCAGAGAAATCAAACAAGGAAGGTTCGAAAACAATATTATTACGTTCACAATAACCAGTTTACCCATTTAAGGGCCCAGGGCTGAGATAATAGCGGAGCCCCCCCCCCCCCTTCCCCACACACACACACACACTTTTCTTTTTCTTTAATATGAATGTTCATCATTAGATAAAATTTTACAATGGTCATATCAGAATAAGATTCTTATTACCATTTAAATGAACTCTGAAACTGTTTGCAAAAAATTAATTAAAAAAATATATATATTAACAACAAAAGAATAACTCACCGACCAAAGGAAAAGTTGCTGCATCAAAAACTTTAATGAATATATTTTACAGAATAAAAAAATTAAATTGGCTTCTTCCTAGCCTTTGCCACGCTGAAAGTTTCAATTACATCTTTAAAATCCAGGTTGCGTGTTAAATCGTGCTCTGAACACAGCAAAGCCAAACATTGCAGCTTATTCTGCTGCATTTTTGTTCTTCAAAGAGATATAACTCTCTCTGATTTGGAATTTGCTCTTGTTAATAATTTTACGTGGCGGAAGGAAACAGATTATATTATTCTCCCCCCCCCCCCCTCATCTCTTGAATAACTTTTGAAATTTTCAGATTTTAATGCATTTTTTAAAAATATTAAGTACTAAAAGAAATTTCCAAAAATTTGTCTTTTTAAAATATTTTTACATATCAATATCAAGGATTTTAATTTCTGACTTTAAAAACCGAATTAAAAAAAAAAAATTACATTTTTTTTTTCTATTTACTGGGTTTTCTTAGCCCCATCAAATCAAGGGCCCCCTTGTTCACTGGGCTCTGACAATAACTCTTAACCTCATTTAAAGATCTCAATCTAGTAGTTTTATCGTTAGGGTAATAATATATATCTGTCCTATCACCATGAGGTCTCGGTACTGGCTTTCTCCTCCAAACAATTTTAGAACAAGAGTCATTAGTATCAGGTTGTTCAGTGATAGACTCTCCATCGGAATCATCAGGCCCCCCTCCAAACACAATGTCAACGGGATCGGAACCACCACAATCAACCGGACTATTTAAAGATTGACCCAACTCCTCCAACGAAGGGCCCATCACTGCCCCACTGCTCTGATTAAAAATACAATCGGAGAAAGTTAAATTTACAGTCTCAACGATCCTATCCTCATTTTCTATCCAGACTCTATATCCTTTTGTACGAAGAGCATAACTGACGATTATTCCCTTCTTTGCCTTTGACATAAGTTTGTGATCGCATCTCTGTTTAGGAACTCCGACATACACTACTAAACCAAAAGGCTTCAGGTGTCTAACCGAAGGTTTTCTTCCAGTATAAAGTTCAAGAGGAGTTTTTTCCTGGTTTTTATGAATCACACGATTCCAAGTGTAACTAAAATAAAGCACAGCCTCTGGCCAAAAAGAAAAAGGAAGTCCACTATCGGACAGAATTGCATGAGTACAATTTAAAACTGTTTGGTTAAGCCTTTCACACACACCATTTTCTTCTGGTGTATAGGTGTTTGTTAGCTCGTGAGCAACCCCCCTTTTATTACAAAAGTCACGGAAGCTTTTGTTTTCAAATTCTGTACCATTATCTGTCCTAATAGTTTTAAACTTTTTTCCCAGACTAAGCTCAGCTCTGGCAATATGCTTTTCAAAAATATTAAACACCTGTGACTTTTCCCTCATTGGGTATAAAGTCACTTTACGTGAAAAACCGTCAATTATTGAAAGAAAAACTTTTCCCCCCTTTTTCCCAAAATTGGAATTGGACCCCAAATGTCCATGTACACTTTCTCCAAGGGTGATTTAATGCCATGAACAGAATCAACCAACTTAAAAGAAACACGATTTTGTTTACTTACCCGACAAGGTTCACACGAAAACTTTTTAAATTTAAGCTTAGGAAGCCCTTTTACACCATTGTGCTTACTAGTTTTGACTATAAGTTCCGGAATAATATGAGTGAAACGAGAATGCCAATTCTCTAAGTCAGTTAAATTAGCTACAACGGGTTCATCAGATAGCCCCCCATTCGCTTTTAAACACTTGGCATAGGCATAGTAAAGACCATTTTTAAGTTTGGCATAAAAAAGAGGTTTATCAAACTTGTCAAAAACATTTACTCTACCACCACCTCCAATGAACTTGGCACCATTAAAGTCCAATTTTGCACCAGAAATCAAATTTTTTCTCAATTCAGGGGAAAATAAAACATCTTTAAGATATACATCATTATTACCAAATTTCAATTTATAGCTTCAATGAATATCAATTTTTTTTCGTGAAGAAAAACTTAACAAAAAAAAGGTCAAATTTGATTTAAAATTTTTACTGGAGATAACAACTAACGACTCATATTTCTGAGGAAATATTCAAAACCATCCGAAAATTATATAAACCTAGTATGGTGTGGTCATCATAAAACTTTCTTCTATACGAATTTTCCTATACGAATTCATTCACTGCAAATAACTTAAAAAAAATATTTTTTATTAAAATTTATCTCTTATTATTTATCTCTATGTAACTACATATCCATGATGAATGAAGACAATTATCGTCCCAGAGATTTATAATGCTAAACAAACAAAAAAAGTCAATTTTTTTCTTTTCTACAAAATAACATTTAAAAAAATCAATTTTCCATAAGGTTTTTTTTTTTTTTTTTTTTTTTCCTTTAAAAAAAATCGTTAACTTGATTTTAAATTGTCCCACATCAGTGGTTCAGCAATTCCTTTAAAAGGTATTGACGAGTTCTTTTGAAAGATACCCATATGAAAAACTTACACCTCTTCCCCAACGTGGAAGACCTTCTCTACGAAATTTTGTACAATATTTTACGTTAAAAAATTGGGGTGGGGGAGGAATAGTAGTGCCATTTGTTGCTGTTTTTTACCAAACATCGATATGCACTAATTTATGTCATGATGTAACTATATATCAATTTGTATGAAATTTTGTTCAGTAATTCTTAAGATACAATATCCTCACAAAATTTTGTCACCTACATACACAGGACAGACATATTTCTAAAAATGGTCAAATATGTTCTGGATCTCTCAAAACGTGTAAATCCATTGAAAACCATAAATCTAAAATTTTTACGAAATCAATACTTTCTTCCATTGAATATAGAAGAAAGAATTTATTATTCATTTTATTTTTATTTTATTTAGATTTAGTCTTATGTTTCTCTGACATAAAAATCACGTCTGTATTGTCATGAGAAACATTTTTAATGAATAATAATTTTAGTAAATGTTTCGCACTGCGGGAATTCATATAGTAAAATTTAGAATAAAGTTTTGTGATCACCATAACATGCTAGATTTTTTTTCTCTAGCTTTGTGGTAAGTTTTTTGTTTTTTAACGCTTTTCAACGAAGTTTTAAAAAAGTAGAAATGGCTTTGGTTCATCTATCTTTCATGAGCATGGCTTCCGCTTATCTGTTTGAGATCTAACCCACCAGTGGCTGAGCAGTTCTACACGCAAAGCTGAAAGATAGGAAGTGCTGGGTTTGATCTCAGATTGCGCTCATTGACCTAGCCGTTTGGAGTTTTCTCTGAAACTCACGTAAATACAGGTTAGGACCCCTTAGAAAGACCCCCATGGAGGGCATCACACCTATAGTACTAAGAACCCTGTGTAGTCAATCAGACTTAATCCCTACAACCAACCAACCAGTAATCTGTTTGAGATCTCATATTCATAAAAACATTTATTTCTTTGAAATTGATGGGCATATACATATTTTTTTTTATCATACATCAGCAGGTTCATTGTGGCTTGTTTTCAGTTGAAAATAGCATAAACAGCACTAGTAATTTAACTACGGAAATTAATGGAATAATTCAAATTCATTACGATCTAAGAGCGATATTTCTTAAACATACTTTGAAAATGAATGTAACAAAATTATTGTATAATTTTCAGATGCAATAAAGTATGTTTCCTATAGAAAATGCATTAATTTAATTGATGATTCTTTTACAGGATCAGATGACAGATTTATATTTCTGCCGCCTAGGTGCTAACGGCAAATTTCCAGTGATTGCGCCTCCCCCCTCCCCTTAATTTACTTTTTAAGGTTATCCTCAGGAGGGGGAAATTTCTAGCATATTTACGGAGCTGTTTACAATACAAATGCCTAAAATTTGACATAACTATTAAAGTGTTGAAGAAGGAAACTTTTTTGTAATTTTTCTCTAATTATATTTCTTATGTTATAAATGAGCACCCCTCGATAAGTTTTCAAAAACATTCACATCACAAGAAATTGCTGTGATGCCAACAAACAGCAAACAAAAAGAAAGATCAATTAAATTTTGTGCTATTTGAGTAAGAATACCTTGAAATTTATAAATAAAAATAGCTTCGGGAATTTCACAGTTTGGACCAAAATACTGTCTTTGTTCACTTTGGCACTTTTTTCTAATAAATGCGATTTCATTACTAAAAATAATATTAATTGTTTAGAATACAAATAAAAACATTTGCAAATTTCATGCATTTAGCTTCGGAAATATGTCAGATGATAGAAAACTTGAATTTCGAAACCTTCCTTAAGGTTTCTCCTCATTCTTATAGAAAGCAATTTTTTGTGCATATTAATCACATATTTCAGATTCATTAAGATTTGTGCAAAGTGCAGTTATGAAAAAATGTTTTATAGCAATACCTCCCATAGAATGCAATACTTTTGGTATACTTGCACACAAACTAGTAGTAGTATTTATACTACTGTTTTTAATACAAAACATCCGACAGTGTACTTAAATAACATATATATCACTTTCAAGAAATTCCATGTATAATAACGAGAGTTAGAGTGCGAACAGACAGACAAACCAAAGTCATTAATACTTGTTGGAAAATCAAAAAAAAAAAAAAAAAAAAGGAATTCTAAAGAATATTCACCAAATATAAAGGATTTTTCATCTTCAAAATATTAACGCATGGGCCGGCTGGGCCTTGGAAAATAAGAAAATCTTTCTACAAGAAATTATCAAATATATAAATTAAAAAAAAATAAAAAAAATAATTAATAATGTATTAACATCTTGTTAAAAATAACTTACCAAAATTATTCTGAATGCTTGAAAATGACAAACACGTACTACACTGATTCTAAATCTACAATAAGATGTGGTCCAACAACGTACAATGAATGACTTTACTTTGAAACTTTGACATTCGGGGAACTGACCTCTCCAAAATGCAGCTGACTATTCGCCCCTGTTTGCTTCTGAGAATCAAGAGTACACTTGGTTCACAATTAACCAGAATTTCCATTACCAGAGAGAAGACAGTTTTTTTTTTTTTTTTTTTTTTTCTCTGCCTACTACCTATGCATATCGTCCTTTCTTCTGCAATGCAGTATTGGAGAAACAAAATTCTGTTATGTCTGTATGTTGCAATCATTGCAATTTCTTTATCGTTTTTCTTTTTCTATGTACGTGCATAGGTATGTACTATTTTCCCTGCACGTTTTATGTCTTTTAACTAAAAAAAATGGAAGAAATGGTAACTTGTATTTTTTTTTAAATCCTGGGGGGGGGGTCTGCTTGAACTCTGGGGGATCCAGGCCTCCTTGGACCCTATCTAGTTACACCAATGGATATCTGCGGCATGCTCTGATTCTGCTTTTAATTTTTTGCTTGGTCATACCAATATAATATCCATTACTTTTATTTTCTTTAATAAAAGGGATTTCATAAATGCCAGAGATTTCGATTGGATCAACTTTGTCTTTCTGATTCCTAATAATTTGGTAAATATTTTCATTGGGCTTAATTGGGATTTTTATGTTTATTTTTCTTGCGGCATTTTTGATTTTATGAGAAATTCTGCAATAGTAAGAAATGGCAGGGGTAAAGTTGGGTTTAGGTCTTTGAAAACTTTGGACAACATTAAGTTTTTTAATCCTTTTTTTATATAGTTTATCTACTATGTCTTTCCCGAAACCGGCTTTAGCAGTAATTTTCATAATATTGCTAAGTTCTTAGTTAAGCAATTTTTTATTTGAGGTTACAATAATAACGCGATTAATATACGATTGGATAGTATTCATTTTATATTGATAGGGAGTTTTACTTCTGTTATTGGTAATTTCGGTGCTGCAGTTTGGTTTTCGGTAAACAGTGGTTTCAAGAGTATTGTTCTCTGTTTTTATTATACTAACATTCAAATAATTTAAAATTCCGCTAGTTTCAATTTCACAGGTGAACTGAATATTCTTGTCACGGTTTATTTAATTTATTTAATGTGGTTGAAATGTCATAATCATTATTGATAACTATGAAAACATCATTTACGTACCTAAACCAGCTATGGATTTCATTTTTAAGGGTTTTAAAAATATGTTCTTTGAGGATTCCTTATTTTATTTCAGCAACAATACCTCAGATAGGGAATCCCATAGGGACTCCTTTTTTACTTTCTTCTGTATGTAATATAGAGAAAGTATTGGATTCGTGAAAATTTTTCAACTTTGGTTTTTGATGGATTTACACGTTTTGGGATGTCCTGAACACGATTTGATAGTTTTTAGAAAATGCCTGTCTATGTGTCTGTATCACAAATTTTGTGGACACTGTATCTCACGAACCAATGAACGAAATTTAACCAAACTTGGTATTTAGTTGTACCCTGACATAAACTGTTGCAGATTAGAGTTGGGGATCAATCGCTCAACAAGTGGCACTGTAATCGCATTTTTCTCGTTATATCATTAATATACCACTAACTGGATGATCAATTCCACTCGATCTCTTTGTAAAAATCATTCGTTATGTGAATACAGCGATTTCTTTTCAGAAATTTATTTCTAATTTATATTTTTCCCGAACGGAGCGTGAGGTATCGGTAAAAGCCAATTTTCCTAGAGGTAAGGAAAATTAAAATTGAATTATCACATCAAACCCTATTATAATTTTTTATCAAAACCGTGTAACAATTTCCTAGAAAACTAGGTTTTTTGTTACATTTTGTTCCAGACAAAACATAGGTTACCAGATCTGGATTAGATCTAAAAATATCACCCAGCCCTATACATACTTTTTCTATATTGTTCCAACGATTTCCGAAAAACCTTTGTTTTTGCATAATGTTTCCCAGACGGAATGCAAATTATCAATGAACACTACTTACCATGATGTTAAAGGTAATGACGAAAAAGAGAATCGATGAAAATGTCATCTCAAAAGCATGTTACCTATAACTTTTTATCGAAATCATTCGAATACATTCGAAGAAAGTTGGTGAACACTAATTTTTTTAAACAAGAGGGCAGTTCAGACTAAATTGTAAACTCAAAACGCTCATATACCTAAATTTTTAGCAATAATTAAATAATTTTCCAAAAAAACCAAAACTAGTCCTTTGCCATATTTTTGCACAGACAGACTAATTTTGAACAGAAAATGCTAATTTATTTATTTAAAATGAAGCTAATTTAGATAGGTTTATCATCTCAAAAATTTTCAAATGCTAAATTTTCATCAAAATCGTTGCATCCATTTTAGAATAAACCCAAACGCTGTTATATCTTGCAATGGACGGATGGAAGTTCTGCATCGAGCTTGAACTTTCCTGAAGATAAGGATATATCGTATTGATTTTGCAACCTCAAAAATCAATAACTCTGAATTTTCATTAAAAATGTTTTTTGCTGGTTTGGGACATGATTTAGCTGTTTCATTCTTTTTTTATATAATTTTTCAACAAGAAATTTTGAATATCCGGCTTCAAAAAAGAATGAAACAGCTAAATCATGTCAAAAACCAGCAAAAAAAGCAGAAAAATTTACATTCTCAATACCGTATAACCAAAGAACCTCAAATAAAATAAAAAATACTGCCAATAAATTCAATTTAAACATACCGATTAAACCCAACCCGAATATTTTTTCAAATTATAAGAAACGACAAAGATATTATTCCCCCCCCCCCCTTGAAACCGCCCGAGTTTATAAAATCCCCATAGAATACCCTGACAAAAGAAAAGGAAGTTATATAGGAGTCACTAAAAGAAAGATAAAGACATGTCTTAAGGAACACGAAAACGATATTAAATTTGCCCGCTCTACTACCGCGGTAGCCAAAACATATTGCGAAAATGAAATAAAAATAGGATTTAAAGACGTTGAAAAATTGGCCAACTATAATAATCATACGTACGCATTTTTCCCCGAGAGCGTTGAGATCGTTAGCGATAGCAGCGCCATTAATGACCACAAATCTGCCAAAATTGATCCGCAGTGGCGCTACCTGCTACAATGAAGAAATAAGGCTATAAATAGCCAGTGCCAGCAAACACTAGTTGCAATTGACAAAGGGGGAGGATCCTCCCCTGAAAAGCTTATTGCTGAAGATGAAGCCTGAGTACGGTCTGTTGTTTTATTTTATAATTTGCTGAGATATTTGCAAAAATTCTGTTTGGCGCTGACTTATGTTATAATGCAATTACATAGAAATTCATATGGAATTCCATACAGTACATTTCCTGAAAAAGAATTGTCAAGAAATTTTTGTCTTACTCCCAATGAGACAGAATGATATTTTCTAATAAAGATAAAACCGTGTTTAAAAAAAAAAAAAAAAAAAAAAAAAAAAACTTGTAAAACTTATAAATTTATAGAAAACCAGAAGTCTAATTTTTTCTCTTTTTTTTTTTTTTTTTTTAAATACAATATATATATACACTACTCGACATTGAAAACGCAACACCAAGAAGGAATGATAATAACGGAATGAAATTTGTTGGATACATACATTATAGTAGGAAGAACAATTGATTAAAATTTCAGGAAACTTGGAGTAATATGTACTGAGAAAACAGTACATAAAGCTGCGACCTCTGTGAGCAATAACAGCACGTATCTGCCTAGGCATTGAATCGATCAGCGATTGGATGACATTTACGGGTAGAGCACTTCATGAAGCTTCAGCATGATGCCACAATTCATCGATCAAAGTTACTGGTGAGTGGTGGGGGGACAGTCGCTTTTCAATGATTAAACAGTCATTTTCATTGGTGCGAGATCAGGAGAACACGCTGGCCAGAGCAACAGTCGAACACATTCTGTATCAAAGAAGATCCGGACAATACAAACAACTTGCGGTCATGCATTATCTTGCCTCTGTTCAGAGTGCCAGGAATACGAACATGAAGTAATCAAGACGTATATCCAATGGGAACCCATAACATCATTGCAAATGATGGACAGTATTATGATGCCTAATCCCAGCTGGCAATGTGCATTATTCATAATGCCGTTAAATATGGATAAGGCAATCTTGATGCTGTAAACAGGATTGTGATTTGTCTGAAAAGTGACTTCACGCCATTCCTGCGTTCAGGTTCATCGTTGATCACACATTAATGGTGCCCATATCAGTGATGCAGTTTTGAGGGTAATCAGAATTTCGGTAGCTGCATATTGAGTCACCACCTGGATTGATGGTATGTTGTACCATTGGATACATGTCCCGGTCACCTCTTGTTTTCATTCCCGCCACTCTGAATACCAGCCATTACATTTCTGATGAGTTACGGCCCATAGCTCTGCCCTATGTTCAAGGACTCCGAAGCACAACATTTAAGCAGGACAATGCACAACTGCAAGTTGTCCATATTGTCTGGACCTTCATTGATGCCGAATGTGTTCGACTGTTGCTCTGGCCAGCGCATTCTCCTGATCTCGCACCAATGACAATGACTGTTTAATCGTTGAAAAGCGACTGGCCCCCCCACCACTCACCAGTAACTTCGATCTATGAATTGTGGCATCATGTTAAAACTTCATGAAGTGCTCTACCCGTACATGTCATCCAATCGCTGTTCGATTCAATGCCTAGGCAGATATGTGCTGTTATTGCTCACAGAGGTCGCTGCTTTATGTACTGTTTTCTCAGTACATATTACTCCAAATTTCCTGAAATTTTAATCAATTGTTCTTCATACTATAATGTATTTGTCCAACAAATTTCATTCCGTTATTATCATTCCTTCTTGGTGTTGTATTTTCAGTGTTGAGCAGTGTATATATATATTAGAATAGTAGGAAGTAGTAAAGAAATAAATTAAAGCTCAAAGCAAGACCAAAAGCGAAAATGTCATCGAGTACACTCATAATTCCTAATTTATCACATCTTTTTTTATATAGTGCTATATTTAATCTGTTAATAATACAGATCACTATAGTTCATTAAAATGCAGTTTTAAGAAAGAGAAAACGCATAACAAAGCTGAAAATACACTTCATGTGTTAACCACTTTAATCAGCAAACCATTTCAATTATTTTATACAGTCTTAGAAAGAAATAAACAATCTTAATCACACCTCTCCCCAAAAAAGCTTAGCTCTTACACATTTTAATATTATAAAACTCGCTATGTTTAATTGAAGGTTACGTGGCCAAAAGAAATTTTTTTGATAGGTCGGGAGGTATCGAAAACTTTTACGTGTTACATCACCTACTATGCATAGCAAAAACTGTATTGTGAATTTTTGCTATACAAAGTTTGAGTTAAAAAAACAAGTAAATAACCCTTTGTAAAAATACTATAAACTGTAAAAGAATTAATTGCTTTTTTTTTTTCCTTGTTTGAAATAAAATCATGATCCTTCGTCAGGCGAAAAGTGATTTTTAACTCAAGTGACTTTTCTCGATTCAAACAAAAAAAAAAAGCATTTTTAGTCTCAACATGTAAGCCTAATTGACGTTTCAGAAACTCTGATACCATTTTTTTAATGTTATTAAAAAAATAAATAAATAAATCTGGAGTGACTCCTTGATTTTCTGAACATGAAGTAATGAATGGCTTCGTAAATAAATTAAAGTAATACAAATAGTTGAGTGAGCAAAAGTGAAATATATTATAGGGAGTTCGAGTATTTTCTCTCATTGCTTAATTTTATGCTATTGCACTTATATAATTGTAAACCATAAATCATAATGATTTATAATTTTTCATTGTATCCCTGTAAAAATCTATAATCTCTTTACCAAAACCTATGCAGTTCGTACGATAGTAATCAAGTGCATAAATTTTCAGTTCAATAAAATAAGGCGTTTAGATATTATCACACATTAAAATGTATGGGCCCATAGACTATAATGACAATTTTCCTTTGTGTCCTTGTAAAAAGAAAAAAAAAAAAACTATACATGCTAGATTCATCAAAATCTGTACACTTTGTGTGAGGGTAATTAATAACATAAGTTTTTAATTCAAATGAATAATGTGTTTAAATGCTATCACACTTTAATTTATTTGGACCCATAGGCAATAATTGTAAAGAATTTTTTGTTGTGTCCCTGTAAAAAACTATAAATGCTAGATTCATCAAAATCTATAAACTTTGTGCCACGGTGATTTATAACATGCGTATAATATTTTAGCTAAGATGAAAATGGCGTATAGACTCTACCGCACTTTAAAAATTTGGCCCTATAGGCTATAATGATAAAGAATGTTTCTTTTTGTTCCTGTAAAAAAATACTTTTAAGTGCTAGATTCACCAAAATCAATAGGGATTGTGTTATGGTGCAATACAACATACATACTAAATTTCAACTTATTTGAACAAAGAGTTTAGGCACTATCGTATTCATTCACATAAATACATACATACATCATCGAAAACTAGTAAAAATGAATTTAGGGCACCTCAAAACTGTAGAAATACTAAAATCTCAAAGTCGGATATTTGACACGATTACAATACTTCCTTTACATATGTATGTTCAGAAAGATCAATCTGGTCTCTGAACTATGAAGCTTTGTCCAGCTCAAAGAAATAATTTATTCTGTAATGATATTAGGTATATTATTTTAATAGGTTCATTTACATTTCCAACACTATTAATAATAGCAACTATAGAAATCGCTATTCTTCTAAAGAAAATTACAAAAACATTATATAGTATAGTAAGAAAAGAGATTAATTTTAATGATTTTTCTTAAAATATATTTTTAAAAAGGCATGCAATTCTTCAATGTGGTCTTGTATTTCAATTTACACATATCTAATAATATAATACAATTTATTTCAGAATTCAATTCCAATTTATTTCAGCTGAAAAAAAAATATTGTTGAAATCACTAAAAAAATATGAAAGTGAATTAAAATTGTTTTTCTTAACCGTTTGAATGCTGAAGCACTTACTGAAATACATCCTTAAATTGCTATTGTTGTTTCAGGACTCAATAAAAGTTTTTCCGGTGTAAATATTTAATTTTAGCTTTTAAAAAAATTCGAAACCCAATCATACCAACTGAAAAACCACGCCTTGCAGTAAAAAATAAAAAAATCCAAGTAAGCAGCAATCGAAATGGCATATATAACTATGTATTTTTATGCGTAAATCATTTACCCTCGATCGCTCTTTCTACAGAAATAACATACGAAATTTTCTAATGAACACACACTATAATATAAAGACATACCTAATTAATGAAAACCACGTCTTACTGTAGCGTATGTAAAAGGCCAATTTAAATATCATTAAAGGATGAATTAAAAAAAAAAAAAATGTGTTTTACCAATAATTGTTCACACACAACGTTTTACGAAAATTTAACACATGGAAAAAATCCAATTTAAACATAGTTTTCCAAATATGCAATTCAGCGTAGTGAAGAGGTGTGTATTCTGATAAGATTTTATCGAGACTCCGCCCATTTTTTTTCATTTTATTTCAAAATATAAAAATATATATTTTAAAAATAATGAAACGAGCGTCGTAATATTTTATGCGTCGAAAATCATGTTAGATATTTCTCTTTCGAAAGAACTACATTTAATTAATTTCAATGATTAGATTTTTGACGTCGTCTTATGCTGATATTTTTTGAGCGTTTAAAAAAAAAAAAAAAAAAAAAACTGTTGTTAAATAAAACCCAATCACTCATACAATTATCGGTTAATTTATTAATTCTTTTTGCGTTTTACGAATAAATAATGAAAGAAGAGAACTTTATAAAATATATAAACAAATATATATATTTTTTTACATCCTTGTTAAAGAAAAATAATGAAAACAAAGGTTAAACAATTGTGTTTTGATGCACAAAAGCCATGTAGTTTTTTCTTACAGTGAGCGCAGATGAGTTTGGAACTTTATAGAAAAATTCTCTCTAATATACAACTTCGATAAAATAAGACAAAATTACTTTTAATAAATAAGCGGTACGAAATAAAGGCGGGGCTAAAAATACTCAGGAAAAAACTAAAACATTGGTAGCTACACAGGAGTTGCTATTAACTGATTGATTTTGTTTGAGTAAAAAAAAATTAAATTAAAATTCCGGTTATATCTAAATTCTACCTCTCGCAGCGCGATAGCGCTGCTTCGCAGTTTTCAAGACTAAACATCGCAGCGCTATCGCGCTGCTTAGTAGTCAAACGGTTAATATCGTCTGCAATAAAATTAAAAATTGATTGTTGTAGATGCTACTTGTAAATACAGTTTATAATTGTTATATGGCCCCCAAACTTGATCTTCGATCATTTTTTGGGGCATATCTCGAGAACTATTTGGCCCAATGAGCTGCAAATTTGTATACGCATATTTTAAGGTGCTAGAAATCGATTTATGTTAAAAAAATTATAGGTCACAATTCATATATTTTTTAAATATTAATTTAATAATTTTAATTCTATGGATAAAAAATATTAAAATCTTAATGAAACGATATGAGTATGAATGTGTAATCAGAATTTAACATTAGAAGCTCGAAAGTTTAGATGTGTATAACTCCTAAACTTATGCACCATATGACTTCCAAATTTATATCTGGGGATGAAATTGACTGTAGAATTGATATCTGAAATCAAAATTGTTTGTTACCATTGAAAAAATTAAAATTTGACCCAATTTCAATATGGAGACGACCCCTTAAGCTATTTTTTTTTTTTTTCCAATTAGCTTAAAAGAAGACAAAATTACCTGACGAATGGCACCTTCAGTGTTTTTCTGCAATAATTTACTGATGAGATAGATGGGGGTGTTTCTTTTTTTTTTTTTTTTTTGACCGAATGTACATAATGCTTCCACAAAAAAAATAATAGTTTTGAGAATTCTCTTTAAAAAGTTCATGTATAGAGTATTAAAAAAAAGAAAAAAAGGTTTTATTAAAGTGATCGATTTTCATTCAAAAATGATCAGTCCAGGAATAGGTTCTTTGGGCTATTATATATTAGTATTTTTTTATTCCTTCATTTGTTATTTATTTTATCTTTTGTGATTAATGTCATTTCATTTATTTCATGTTATAATTACATCATTAACATAATTTATTCTTTTTTTTTTTTTTTTTTTTTTTTTTTTTTCTAGAATTTTTTATGGAGCTTGATGAAGAATGTGGCTGTTTGAGTTTACACAGTCCTTTCTCAGCTTTAGTCCATTATGTCCGGAAAGGCCTTTACAAATTGAAAGATGGTTCTTAAATTGAGTCAATTTCTTTAAATATGTATTTCACAGGCCTATAAGATTTTTTTCTTTGATTGTTATAGTTATTAATATTATTGTATAAAGGCTGTATATAGTAATTAAATGGCACTCGCATATTAAGTGTCTTGTTAAAAAGATAAATGTTTTTAATCACAATGTTTTTAGAACAATCATAATTTAATGTTCATGATCTTTAGTGACATTTAAATTATTTATTAGAATATAGTAGTTGCTTGATGTTTCCACAGTAACGATTGCAGCTGTGCTGCTTTTTATAAATGAATACTTGATCATACTTGTCAACATAACTCGGAAAATTGTTAGTTCCGCCCCTTTAATCCTATTTTTTCACACCAGTCTTTTTTCAGAGTACTTTTCTTCTAATTTAATCAAATATATTTCTCTAAATAATTCTCTAAGAATTATGTGGTGTACAAAAAGGGGTGGGAACTAACATCTTCCGGGTTAGGTTGGCAAGTATGCTTGATACTGTTAGCTTTTTACCGTTTTAGCTATTTTGATAGATGTGTCAATGTATAGTTTTTCATTGAATTTTTACTATCTAACTTATTTCTGTATATAGTCATTTTACTGTTAGTTACTAATACTTAGAACAATTCTGTATTAGAAATTAATGGGTAATTGTTTGTATTATATTAGTAGTGACTTTTTTTATGTTTAAAGAACTTAAGAAATTCATTGAGGTAAAATGAAATTTTAGGGGGGGGAAAGTCTGCTTCTTGTACTGTTATTGGAAAATAAGGATACATGAATATGAGCCTGATTGCTAGTCATGAAAGTTATACTTACTTAATTTTCATTATCACTGTATATTGTTTATATTAATGTGTAATCATGTCTTGTGACAATATTATTTTATTTGAGTTTACCTATCCAGACAAATCTATTTATTAACTGATATATCATATTGAAAAAAAATTCTTTTCATTGTACATTTCATATTTATGTTTATTTATTTATTAGTATTTTTATAACTATTAATAGCTGTGTGTGTGCTAGATTTTCTTTTGTGACAATTTATAACTAACAAATTCATTGTTGTATGCTTTTATTTACACAGTATTTATGATTTCATTTTGGTGTATTATTTAGCATATAGAAGTTTATTTAGAAAGACCATATAGTTTTCTAGATTAAAAAAAAATATCAAGTGTGTTTCTTTCTTTCTTTTTTTTTTTTTTCTTTTGTGTGTGTGTGTGTGTGTGTAAAAGTTTAAAATTTTAATATTTTGTATTTTTTAATGTATCATATTTTCAAGCAGTACAAATTTCAGCACAATTCTGTATCTCAGTTTTTTGACTTTCATATTTTTATTTTATTTGATAGCCCTGTATCTGTACATATGTTTATATATAAATTTAATTATATGCCCAAATTTCTTAAGGAAAACTTTCAAATTTAAATAATGATATGCATGATAATTTGTTATTTATTTATTATTTTTTCCCCCTAAGGATTTTAATCTTTTCTACATTTGTTTTCTTGCTATATATATAATATATTGTTTTACTTCTGTGATAAATATCTCATGCATAGATATATAAAAGTTCAACTTAAGCATTCATAATGCTCTATGTATATGTAATCTTTGCCATAAAATTTTTTAATAAACATATGGTTTAACAAAATATTTTACGATAGAGATATAGATAGAAATGATAAAAGGAAATTAAGGGGTGATGTTTCTCCTAACACAAATAACGTACCTAGTTTCAGCTGAAACCCTAGCTGAGCCTAGCTAGTAGCTATTTTTTAATTTGAGTATGCATGGTTTGATCCTGCTTTTATTTAGCAAAATAATTTCTTTAATTTTATTTCATTTCTAAAACAAAATTAAATTTTTAAGTTATAAATATATACAGTAGAGAGTCAAAAATCTGCACAGCTCGGGACCAGAGGTTATGCAGATTTTAGGATTTAGTGGATTTTGGGACTAATAAAAATTGATTATCACTTTTAATAATAAAAGCAGAATATTATTCAAACTAAACACATACTAGTGAATAATGACACAATTTAACTTGAATATTAAATTATAAGGTACATAAGAATAACGCTGAACACTAAAAAAAAATGCAAAAACAATAAATAAAAATAGAATTTATTTCTCAAATTTAGATAAAATCTGTTCGCATGTAGTTAGTTTGTTTTAAATACTGTATATTGTAAACAGACATCCATTCTTGTTTTCTAACACAAATTTTTATTGTTCTAAGAGTTTAGTTCTTCCCTACAGTTATGCCTTCATCAGATAGTATTGTTAAAAATTAGTTCTTTATTGAAATACCTCATTCATGGATTTAATATACTGTGAATGTTTCTATCTCACAAGCTCTGCAGATTTTGGACTTTGGCGGATTTTAAGTCGGCAGATTTCTGACTCTCTACTGTATATGTGTATGTAGTTTGTTTTATGCAGGGCCTGATTACAGAAAAGGCTCGGGAAGCACAAGCTTCCCCTCTAAAATTTAAAAGAGGTCCCAAAATGACTAAAATCAGAATCTTGAATTTTCAGACTGAGATTGGATTTTCTTCTGAGAAAATTCGCTTAAAGCTAGATAAAATACACACTATTTTGGAAAAATTCTGTTATTTAACCCCAAAAATCTGGATGTTCTTAATTAATAAGCTATATGATTTTAATGTTGTGGGTAGAAATCTCCCAGACAAATGAATGCAAAAAACTATTAAGCACACACTGAGTTTTGGTCTATTGTATTTTTATATAACAATATATAGCAAGGAAACGAGATTTCTCGAAATGAAAGGGGGCCCCAAAATGATACTGAGCTTCCCCTAGCTTCAAAGCTTAATCAGGCCCTGGTTTTATGAATAGAAAAATAACCAAACTTTGTTATATTTTTATTTAAAAATATATATATATTATTTACTTATTAAAATTTCAAATTTTGTATGCATTTATTAAAGATCAATTAAATACAAGAATCAGATTAATAATTATAAAAGCATGGGAATCATTTTTTTTTTCTCTCTCTCTCTTTTTTTTTTAATCTTACACAATGATGGTTTGACTACAAGAACAAGATTTTAACAAAATTTAAGGTGGTATCAGACGAAAGAACATATATTCTGAAATATAAGCTATTGCCGCTTAAAAGCTACCAAACCACTTTATCGGAATATAGTAGGGTTGTTTTTAAGCATAAATGAAATCCAGAAAAGTAAACAATGGACCCTATATATGGCAATAATCCACCTCAAGGATGTTTAAAAGGGAAAAGGATAGAGAGTACTTTGTAATCGCAATTCTCTGATTGAAGGACTTCATTCTATAAAATACTGTATGTGATTTTAAAAGTCAAAAATGTGCGATTGAAGAATATTCGTGAGGCAAAACTATCAAATGGTAGTATTTCACCCGTTTCCTTCATGAAAAACCTGTTTATGCATTACTATAATCTAATGCCTTTCACACGGAACGTCATCTGGTAGCAGCTTTATATATATCATCATCATGTCCAACACAGTTGAAGACTATAAGCCTGTTCTGGCCTCAATCCATCTTTTACGTGGCCTTCCTCTATCTCTTCTCCCCCTTGGCCTATATTTTAGAGCTGCATTTGGTATACTGTCATTTGGCATTCGTTTCAAATGTTCTCTCCACTTATTTCTGTAGTTTATTACTTTATATATATAAATTAAAAACAATTGGTGGCATAATAGATCTTTCTGTTAAACAAGATTGTAGATATATTGATAATGAACTATTGACTGTAGCAATGAAAGTAGCATCATATATATCTCTATATTATTTTTCACCTATTTAAAGGTTGTACATAATTATTTCAGTTTGAAACGGATGATGTTACTTTTACAGTTTTTGGCTTTTGCTTAAAAATGTTTTATCTTTTTTTTTAAATAAAGAACTATAACTAATAGTACATCAACTTTCGCCTGATATAATGATCCATTGTGCTCAATATATTTCTAAACTTTCAGATGAAAAAAAAAAAAATTTTTTTTTCAGTGCAAATAAATTTTATTTTCAAGTCTTGTTGAAATACAGTACAATCCCTTTTAACCGGCAACATTGGGACCGAGCCATTGCCGGAAAAGAGAATTTTCCGGATAATTGAATATTTACCTATTCATATTCTGTATATGAATTTTGTTGTCCAAATTTTTCGATCTCCCGGCCTCAATTAAATAAACACAATATCGGAAACATTGCCGATTTTTTAAAGCAAAAACACATACCTACTGTAAGTATATATATGTATATATATATATATATTTTTTTTTTAAAGATATTTTACGGCCGCGAGATCGAAATACATAAACACAATATCAAAAATATCACAGATTAATTAAAATAATAATTAAAAAAACAACATATGTATGCTAAATTCACATTTACTGGAGACGACTAGAGAAAGTGCTGTTATTTTGAGATTGCCGGTTAATTGAGTGCTGGTTACGGGAGATTTTACTGTATATATGTATGGTTAAACCTTATTTATCATTTCTAGGAGATATAAAACAAATTTGTTTTCCATGCTTTTATTAGGCATAAAAGTTTTAAGGCTTTAGGATTAAATCCTTTTTTTTTTTTTTTTTTTTTTTTTTTATATAGGTCGTCTTATCTGTCTCTAAGATCAATGCAAATTCAAAGAGTAACAGTAATTGAAAATTGAAGGATTATTTTGTAAAAAATAAGCAAAATTTCTGCCATTTTTTATATTTGCTAAAATAATACATTCTTTTTTGTAGAAATCGTGGCATCATTTGATCACTGTTCGAAAAAAGAAAAATTATATTTAAGTCTCATTTAATTGCTAGATTAAGTAAATTTTTTTGCTATTCCTGGAGTACAAGATTGTTTCATGATTGATTACCAAATTGTGGTATCATTTCATTGCTATTTGAAATGTCTGCATTTACTCACAACTAATTCTTGAAATTAGAGATTTTACTCCCTCAATTCCCAAAGTATGTGATTATTTGACGAAATTGACAATTTCTAAAATATGCAATATTTTTGCAATTCCAATTCCTGCTACGAGGGGGGAAAAAAAACATAGCAGCTAATTGTTAAAATATATATATATATATATTTAGTAACTGTAGAATCTTGAAATACCAGATTATTTTGCTATTAATTGACAAAATTTGCCCTATTTTCAAACCTGATTCTTGAAATAAGATTATTTTAGCCTGAAACAAAATTTCCTGCTACTTGATGTCCAATTTCTGAAATATGGCATATATCCATGTTTGATTATGGAAATTCAAGATTATTTCACTACTCTTGTAAGGGAAAAAAAAAAAAAAAAACATTTATTTACAAATTATTGCTGTAATTATTATTATTATTATTATTATTATTATTATTATTTAGATTTCAGAAATACATAAATATTTTAGTGCCAAGTGATTTTTTTTTTTTTTTTTTTTTTTTTTTTTTTCAAATTTTGTTTCTGAGATATATGACTATTTCACCAAAACTGAATATTTTAAATCTGGTTATTCAATATTTTCTGAAAAAAAAAAAAATCTATTTTTCACTTATGATTTTCAAAATGGATTCCAATATGATTTCCTATTTTGTATTTTATTGTAAATTTGCATATTTAGGTGTCTAACTTCCAAACTACATAATATCTTCATAATTATAATAATTTTATTGCAATAGTTTGTATCATTGCAATAATTTTGTGCAAATATATAGTGATTGCATTAACTTTTTTTAAATTATTTGTGTTGCATGCCTGTATTATGAAAAATTTATTCTGGTTCTTGTATTTAATTAACTTTTTATAAATGTATACAAAATTTAAAAAGTATTAAATTGTAGCAATTATTTAATTTTTTCAATAATAAAAAAAATAAATTTTTGATAATTTATTATTTTAATCAGAATCTTACTTTAATGATAATTTATTTCACAATTATACTAGTTAAGCTTTTTAACATTAGCTCATGTTATTTCTCCCATAATAAGATTTGTAATTTTCTTGTTTCAATGCTACAACATTTTTCTTAAAGTAATTTGTAAAAAGTTTTTTTTATTCATCTGATATTGTTTCTAAAATATATAAATAAACAGCTTTAATACATTTTCTTAATTATTATTTATATATTTTCTAGAAATGTGTTATCCATATTATGTTCCATTCATGTTATACAAAAAATCTTTTTTTTTTTTAAATCTTTATTAATTTTTAAAATGCAATAAAAAAATTAAATATCAGAATCAAACTTAGTGATATCTAATAAAAGAATCAGATTTTCATTGGGCTTTTTTTTTTTCTTTAAAAAGATAAATATCCAATTAGTTTTGTAATTATCTACTGATTTATTTTCTTTCATTCACCTACATTATTAATTTTTATAGTTGAATTGAATGCGTCTCATTTTGATCGTTTGAACTTTCATCTGTTCTCATTCAAATTCCAGGTCACATACTACTGAAAATATATAATATGTGAAAAATCTAAGCACAATGGAATTTCTTAATCTAGCATTATTTAGAAAAGCACCATTTATTTCAATGAAGTAAAATTATGTATAAATGAAAAGGCGTATAATCGAATTTTTAATAAACAACTTTGATTTTTTAAATGGAATTCTATACAAAAGCTATTTTATACAAAGTAAATATTTTAAATATTTTTGAGATAGTGTTAGTTTATAATTTCATAGAAGTTTATATTGAAAGTAACAAATTTAAAAATAAAACTATCATACAATATGAGATCATAGCTACCATACCATTCACAGAAACTGAATAAAAATTTGGTGGAAGGTATTTTGAGGTATGCGCTCAAGAATCATATAAAAAAACAGCAGTTAAACTCTAACAGTTACGGTTACAGTGACAAAATTTCAAATGGCAGCACCTACTTTTTTTTTATTGTAATGAGATCTCTATAGCAAAAAAGTATAAATAACGTTGGAATGGTACCTGCCACACGAAAATCACCAGCGCTATGCAGACTAAGAAGAAAAGAGAAAACAACTGTGATTTGCCTAACAGAGCAAGACTTTCATTTTTTTAATGACGTCACATTTCACACTGAGTCTTCAGCTCTGACTAAAGTCTCAGATTCTGCTTCAAAACGAGAAGAAGATACCATAGTATTTTTAACTTTGTGTAAGGCTACTGAATAAGGGCTTTAATTTCTTGGATAGTCGTAAGACACCGTTATGACTGACGTCATCGCACTGGGTGAAAAATTAGGCTTTGTGAAATGTGTGATGCGTATCTTTCTTTCTTACTCTGTGAACAATATGCTACTTTCAGGGAAACAACGTGGGGAAATTGTAAAGATTTATTACCTGAATGGAAAAAATGCCACAGAGACATTGCGTCTTTGCTGTGTATCTCAGACACCAAAGACAACGCTGAAACCTGTGTACTGTAAAAGCTGTATGGGATTTGATGCTTAAATTTCAATATATTGGTTGCACATGTGATTGATCTCGGCCTAAACGACCATCCGTTCCTGTCGAGACTGTTGTAGAAGTCCATCAGATGATAAGTGATATACCCCGTGCAAGTGCATGTGATATTTAACACATTCTGCAGCTGCCAAATTCTATGATACGCAAGATTCTGCGCTCTATTCTCAAAATGCTTCTGTATTGGTTCCAACATCTCCAAAAGTTACAAGCATGTGATAACCAACTACAAAGAGATTTTGAGAATGAATTTCTTATCCGGTATGACGAGAATAACAGTTGGCCTTCACGCATTCTGTGGATAGACGGGGCTTACTTTTTGTTAACTGGAAACGTGAATTCGAAATTAAGCGTACCTTGGTCTCTTGTTCTTGTTTCGAAGCAGAATCAGTAGGTTTTAGACAGAGCTGAAGATTCAGCGTGAAATGTGACATCAGTAAAAAATGAAAGTCATGCTCTGGTAAGCAAATCACAGTTGTTTTTCTTTTCTTCTTAGTCTACCTAGCACTGGCGATTTTCGTGCTACAGGTACCTTTTTTTTTTTTTTTTTTTAATTTTTGCTATGGAGATCTCACTCCAATAAAAAAAGTAGGTGTTGCTATTTGAAATTTTTTTTATTTTGTCACTGTAACCATAACTGTTAGAGTTTAATTGTTGTTTTTTTGTATGATTCTTGAGCGCATACCTCAAAATACCTTCCACCAAATTTTTATTCAGTTTCTGTGAACAGTAAGGTAGCTATGATCTCATACAAGATGTGGCTATTGAATAATGAGACTATTGCTGTAAAACATTTTGTTTTAAATTTATACATATTTAATTATTATCACCTTCAATATACACCCCTTCTCTATCCCTACAGTGCTGGATGTCTTGTCCTGTAAGCTTCTGCATGAAGCATGCCACTTTTTCTTTCACAGCTTTAACTGACTCAAATCGTGTTCCTTTTAATGCAGATTTAACTTTGGGGAAGAGATAAAAGTCACATGAGGCCAGGTCCAGCGAATAAGGTGGATGGTCTAAAACTGTGATGTTGTATTTGGCTAGAAACGCTTTGACAGACAATGACATGTGAGCCAGCATGTTGTCTTGATGGAGAACCCATGACTTGTTCTTCCACAATTCGGGCCGTTTTTTCCTTACCCCTTCACGGAGTTGAGCAAGCATCTCAAGATAGCAATGTTGATTAATAGTTTGACATTCAGGAACCCAGTGAAGGTACACAATAGCATGAATGTCGAGAAAAAGGATCATCGTCATCGCTTTGAATTGCGGTCATCGTCTCCAAAGTCTTCTCAGCCATCTTGGAAATGCTTGAACCACTCATAAACTCGTGCACGTGAGAAACATTCATCACCATAAACTTGTTTTAATGAAAGATAAGTTTCACTAGCGGTTTTGGCAAGTTTCACGTGAAATTTCACGACAATTCGTTACTCTACTTTTGCACTTATCACGTTTTTTCGGCAAAACAAAACAAACACCTCTTACACAAATGAAGGTTACGGCCAGACTGATTTCTCTACATACACGGGAGGTGCTGCAATCGAATGAGAAGGCTTTACGCTACACAGCTGTCGGTCGTTCAGATTTGGCGCATATGTAGTTCATCTGTAGCAGCAATCGTCTTGTTATTTAATAGCCACACCTCGTATATCGGGATAGTTTTTTCTATAATCACCCTGTATATAATTGAAGGATGTGAAATATCACTAAAAATCATAAAATAAAAGATAAAGATTCAGATAAGTTTCCTTTGATTAAAAATATTGGAACATTAAATCTATTTATTACAACATAATTTTCATTATTACTTTATTCTAATTTATTACCACATAACATTTGCATTATTTTAGAGTAAAATTAATTTGAAACTTACTTTACCAAGACTTTTTTACTATTGGTAATTATTATGAATTGCTCCATACAAAACATAGTTATAAAAGCATAAATGTGCTCAGGGATGACTTACTATAAAAAAAAAAAAAAAACTTGAGTAACTGTATAAAACAAGTAATATAAAAGAAAATTTTTTAAAGTCAATTCCGACTTACAAACACTGTCGAAAAAGTTTTCTTTTTTTTAAATAATTTTGAATTAGGAAATAAAAAGCGCACATGCAAAATGAAATAAAAATAATTATAAGATAAAAAAAAACTTTTTATATACCATGTTTTAAATTTTCTGATGAATCATAGAGCTCTTATCAATGTGCATAAAATTTTTAAAGTGATAATGACGTCAATTTTGTGAGATGCATAATTTAACTTTTTATAATTTTTAATGCTCACGTTTAATTAAATGTACTTAGAAATTTCTAAATTGAAATTTCGTGGTCTGTGGAGTTCTGCTACGATTATTTTTGTCTCACCTGATATATCTGCGTTTGCAGACTCGGTGACTTTGCCAACGTATATTATGTGAGAAGTGCCTAGCTGGTTGTCAGCCAGGGTAGCTCAGTGGTAGAGCGTCCGTGCGTTAAGCGGAGGTGCCCGAGTTTGATTCCCGGCTCTGGTATTTTTCACATAGTTGGTAATAATTAAAAATATCAACCTTTACACTCCAATTTGATTTAAATAAATGTACTTATTTTTATGTCGAAAGAAAATGAACTCATTTTTGGCAACAATTAAATTATAGCTAATATTTTAATGGCTATTTTAAGGCTATTAGGATGTTATTATTTTCATATTTTAATTGATTATAAGAAAACTAATAAAAAATTCGAAAATCTGACTTCAAAGTATTGTGTTCTCACCATGTTCTGAGCAATCCTAAAAGTTTCAAATTTCTAGCTAGTCGGGAAGTTAGTTAAAAATCGATTGCAAGATTTGTACAAGATATATATATAGGGAGAGTGTGAAGTAATAGTAGGAATTGAAATAAGAAATGTTTTCATATTCCCTTTTATTCCCCCTTTAACTTTGTATAACAAAATACTAAAAAAATTTTTAATTTGATCGGTATCTTAGGTTGATATCTGGGCATTATTTTTAAAATGTTGTTGAATATCTTATTGAGTAGTTTAAATGAAAAATGTATATAAATATATGCTAAATTCCTATTTATTTAAGTTGCATGTACATATTTAAAATGACTGAAGGTGATACCTTTCTTGTTAATTTAATGACTGGTATTAGATGGCTATTAAAAATTGTTTAGACAGCTACCTCTTTTACTTAAAAGAGCTACAATAATAAATGCAGCAATATTTATCAAAATAATACTAGATATTATTATTTTTTTTTTAAGTTTCTCTTTTTAAAGAAAATGTCACATTTTTCTAAACAAAGTATTTATCTTTGCAGTATTCTTTCTAACCTTATGAAAGCTGTAATAGACCTTAGACCTTTTAAAAAAAAACTAGTCCATTGTATATTTGTGCATTTATTATTAATTTGTAGCCATTTTTATAACCAGTTCTTATGAATTTTTCATGTGTTCGAAACTTTTTAATAAATTAGTAATTATATCTTCAATCAGAGAATATACCAAGTAATCCTTGAGGAATTTCAGGGTTTTTGATCTGATTTTCTACTTAGGGTAAATGTGATACTACATAAAAAAAATAAACTGCATTTTACAGGATAATGAACTATTTTATCTTAATAAATAAAACACTTTAAAACACGTATTTAAGTTTTAAAAACATATATTTAATTAAAAGCAGTATATTTCAAAGCTTTTCATTCTGAAAATCAGGGCATCATCAGGAAGTCTACATGGTTTTACACAATGTGCAGCTGTGTTACTAGTATATATATTATAAATCAGGTTAAAGCTACAGTTACATTGCTACTTTAATTCAAAAAAAATGTTTTAGTTCATTTGTTGGAGCCATTCTATGTTAACACTGAGGCAACACTTGACTACTGCAACTTGCGTTAGAAAAGTCAGTTTTGGATGGCTATTGGAAAGGCTGGCGTGGTGGTAACATCAAGGTGAAAAAACTTGTCGAGCAGTAGTAGTGAATGGGAGTCATTCTTCTGGAGGAGTCAGTGGATGGGAGCTGAAACACTGGACTGGTGTTGAGAACTGTTGGAAGAAACTTGTACGAAAACTTGTAGTGGACAGGAATCAAACCTTGAAGACAAACTGTGGATGGGAACATGAAACCTGGAGTGGCGGTAACTATTCTTGGAGAAGGATGCAGCATCGTCCATAGAAACTTAAATGAAACTTGAAATTGATGAGGTTACATATTCTATTGGAAAAATATAAATGCAAGTTAAATATCTGATTATATAATATAATTCCAAATTTTAGGTAGGAAAGCTGAATCTTTAGAATTAATAACATTAGGACATTTTACAATATTTACAGATTCTGAAATTAAGAGTCCAGATATATTTTGTGGAGTTGAAATTATTTCTGCTTGATCCCGTAAGGGTATAGTGCCGGAGTTATTGTAAATGAAATTAACAAGGGCAGAACTTCTTTCTTCTTTTACATTTCTGATATGTTCCTGGATTCTTCTATTAAGAGTTCTCTTAGTTTATCTAATATAGAAAAAAAATTCATTATTCAATTGTATCAGAATTTTATAAACCCAACCAGTGGGTCTAGTATGGTCACGGTCATTTACACTTAGTTGTTTAATAGTTAAAGGTGAACTATAAGAAATTACAATGTTGAATTTTCGAAAAATATAATTTTTAAAATTATCGAAATCTTTACTATAAGCAAGGCTATTAGTGAATTTAATTTTAGGGGTTAATGTAGAAGAGTTATTAATTGGAGGAAAAAAGATTTTATTTTTTATTTTATTGACAATTTTAATTATAGTAGTTTTTTTGTATCCAGCGGCTACCAATTTTAATAATTTTGTTTAACTGTCGATTTTCACTGAATTGAAAGGAAATATAATTAATGGCACGGAATATGTAAGACTTAAAAAAAGATTTTTTATACATATTTGGAATTTTTTTTTTTTTTTTTCTGGCTTTTCCCCCAAGACCCATGGGTTCCAAAAATCTGGGTCCTCTTTTAAAAAATATATATAAAAAAAATTAATAAATATAAATAAATTTATAAAGATGTAAATTAAAGTTATCTTATTGTAGTTTAAAAAGTTTTTTTTTTTTTTTTTTTTTTTTTTGTGGGAGAGGGGTGAATTTTTAACCAGCTCTTTTTGAGATTGTTTTAAAGCCAATATTATGTAAGAGGTTGTTGCTGTTAAGAAACAACTGAAGAGATTTAGCTCAATGTGTTCTGGAATCAGAAAGGAAAAAATCAATACGATAAAGTATAGCATGATATATATATAAACTAAAATTATTCTATTTTTGATGATATATAATGTTACAGTTTGCTTACATTGTATAAATTATAATTGTAGTACATATACTAAAACAATGTATTATTTTAATATAATCAATTTAAATATCTCACATTACAACTATAGAGGTGCCAATTATTACGATTTGTCCATAATTATTACGGATTTACAGCAATAATTACGGCATTACAGACAACATAAAGAAATTACGGATTTTTCGCTTTTAAAAAAATCGTGGATATCGACCGTTAAAAAAAAAAAAAAATTATCTCCACTAATAATCGACGATGAAACGCACAACGGAAGCCTTCCAATCCTCAATCTTTCTCCTTCCACATCATAAATGTCAATATTCATTTTAAACTTACTTTATTAGATTCTAGAAACTATAAAGAAATAAAATTATACAATATTTTTTGCTTATGTAATTTTTAACCCTCCCCCCCCCCCTTCTTTTCTTATTTCCAACTAGCCATCGATGATTAAAAGCTCTGCAGAAGCCTTTAGTTTCCCAATCTTTCTCCATAAATGCCAATATTCATTTTAAACTTGCTTTATTAGATTCTAGAACCTATAAAGAAGTAGTATTTTTCATTTCTCATTCACCTAATTATTTATATTTTGACTTCCACCTCCCCCCCCCCCCCCCCCTTTCCCAGCTCACTTCAAGGCTTGCTTCTAGAGCCAAAAAAGTGATAGAAGTGCTCAATATTTCTCACATATGCAGTTATTTTTAGGCTTTATTACTGAACTTGATGAATCTATTTGGTTTTCCTTAATAAATTTAAAATACATACTGTATCATCAAACAAAAAAATATGCATATACATAAAGAAAAGAACAATGTTTTAGTATTTAATGCCATAAAAACAGTTGTCTATTAAAAAAAAAAAAAAACTATTAAAAAGTAATAATAAACAAAATAATTTTTCGTACCCCCCGCCCCCCCCCCAAAAAAAAAAAAGAGAGAGAGAGAAAGAGATATCCAAATGTTTTTCCCCCCTCTAAAGCAGGTTTAAAAGAAATCTTTCATTTCGCAAGAAGGTAAAGAAATACATATTTCCTTTTGTTTAGAAATTTTTTTAATTTTTTAAATTAATATATTATATATATTTGTTTACAAAAACTGTGCAATTCGTTATTATATGTGAGTTTGTGCATAAAAATTATTCCGTGATTCGATTCCCGTTTCATAAATATATAACTCTGATTACTGATAGCTCTTATTGAAACTTGGCACCTCTACAGCTACAAAAAGTCTTCATAAAGTCTTTTTAGACTTTATAAAGACTTTTTGCAATTGTAATGTGAGATATTTAAATACATATACTAAAACAATGTATTATTTTAATATAACCAATTTAAATATCTCACATTACAACTACAAAAAGTCTTTATAAAGTCTTTTTAGACTTTATAAAAGACTTTTTGCAATTGTAATGTGAGATATTTAAATTGGTTGTATTAAAATAATACATTGTTTTAGTATATGTACTACAATTATGATATATAATGTTATTTTTAAGAAAATCCTTGAAATTATTTACATTAGAACAAAATAAGGAAAAAAAAAAGGGGGGGGGGTTATTTTCAGACAAATTTATGCCTGGTTACAAAAGTTATACATTTCAATCTTGTTTTGCTTTCAAATCATAGATACAGTAATTTATATAAATTTATCGTCCCCATGTTAACGTGCAAAGATTTTTTATGCCGAAAAAAAATTTTGGCATCAGCCATTAGAGAGTATAATAAAATTTGGAAAAGTGTAATAGAATAGAATGTTAATGAATTTTGAAAATGCCAAAATATTCACGGGTTTTAAGTGATCTAATAAGTAATATATGAAAAGAAATGGGATACATTTTCATAAATAAGTTACATTCAATTAATTTATGAAAAATATAATTTTTATAATCAGTTGCTTTGTTATTATTATGAAATAATTACTGTCTTCATATTTAATGGAATACTAATTTTAATATTTATTACAATAAAAAACATTTTTAAAAAGGAATTTTGAACTATATTACTAAATTAATTTATACCTTACATGTTATCCTTTTAATTTGCACACGAATATATTTCGAGCACAGCGTGCTCATCCTCTGTGTAGAGTGACAGTATTCTTCAATGTTGATCTTTTCTTGTTTTCTTTGTTCTCTTCGCTTCATTTCTTTGTTCAATAGCCTGTTGCCACACAGCGGGAATTATGCTATGCTCTCGGTCATTAACTGAGTTGGGGTTAGTAATAATTTTGATGGCCTCCTGTTTTAAAGCATAATGGTGGTTATTTTAAGGGGCTATTTTACTAATATTAATGGAATTTAGATTAATAGGATTAGAGTTCTGGGTGGTGGATAAAGCAGTGTTTAGTTTATTGTATTTTAAATCTGTGCGATGTTCTTTTTCCTGATCTTTTATTTTGCATTTCGTCATTCCTATGTAACAAGCCCTATTACCAATTTCGTGTTCAAAGTTTATTTTTTAAATGCCAGTGGTTGATTTATAGCTGATATTATCGGATATGTTGAAAGATGTTTTTATTCGGTTTGATAGGTATATTGATGTTTAATTTTTTAGCTTCATTTTTTGTTTTGATACTGGCACCATTACAAAAAGGAATAGAGGTTGTGAAAGTGGGTTTATTTTTTTGGGCATTATCAATGATATTTAAGGTTTTAATATGTTTTTTGTATAGTTTATTTACAAGATTTTTGCTGTAGTTGGCTTTAGTAGCTATATCGATCCCTCCAATATCTTAACAGATCTAAATGCACTTAATAATAAAATAAAATTTAATATGGAAACCGAAACTAAGCAAACTCTAAATATTCTAGACATTAACATTATAAAAAACCCAAATAACTCGTTTGAAACTACAATCTATAGAAAACCGACTGCTAATACCAAAATCATTAATAAAAACTGCAATACCCCCTCCCATATAAATACGCTGCCCTCCACTCCTATATTAACCATGCAATCATTGACTGTTGAAATAAAATATTACTTAAAGATGAACTTAACCATACTAAAGATATAGCTACTAAAGCCAACTACAGCAAAAATCTTGTAAATAAGCTCTACAAAAAACGTATTAAAACCTTAAATATCATTGATAATGCCCAAAAAAATAAACCCACTTTCCCAACCTCTATTACTTTCTGTAATGAAGCCAGTATCAAAATAAAAAACGAAGCAAAAAAATTGAACATCAAATATACCTATCAAACCAAATAAAAACATCTTTCAACATATCCGCAATAAAAGATATCATATCAGCTATAAATCAACCGCGGGCGTTTAAAAATAAACTTTGTACATGAAAATGGTAATGTGGCTTGTTACATTGGAATGATGAAATGCAAAATAAAAGATCGGGAAAAAGAACATTGCGCAGATTTAAAATACAATAAAGTAACCACTACTTTATCCACCACCCACAACTGTAACCTCGTTAATCTAAAATATGGAATTTTCAAAATTCTTTTAAATGTAGTTAGCAGCTATGGAAGTTTTAATGTATAACTAGTATGTTGTGGCCACCACAAAATTTTCTTCTATATACAATCCTATACAAATTTACACAATACAAATTATTTATTAAATTATAATTTATTAAAATTATTTTCCATGATGAATGCAGATGATTTTTATCTCAAAGAAGGTATAATAATTAATGCCAAAAGAAAGTGAGTTTTGTGCAGACATGAGTATACTAGAGTATAGTAAAAAAAAAAAAGGAAAATGGGTATTTGGAGTTTTTCATTCTCTTTTAATACATAAATTATTCATAAATTTTATTTCCTAATTAACTGTGTGTGTTCCCGTGTATATTCACTCGAGAAAAGACATCCATAAGAGAGTAAAATAGCCATCTTTTTCTAAATGAAAAGGCATCACTTTCTCCCCCTCAATGATCAATTTATGTCTTATTACTATATCTATGTTTCAAATTTATCAAAAATAAAACATCAAAATCTAATATGATAGACACACTCAAGCAGCCAGTGTGAAAACAGAAACAAAGTTCTGAGATATAAAAATGAAATTTCAATACTAAATGATTACCAGTAAAAAGTGTAGATGCGCTGTATCACATCCCTGCATAATGAATTGCCAATAGGTGACCTATATCAAGGGTAGCTAAAATATGAAAAACAGTCACAAAACCATATTCTTTCAAAAAATCAAGAATCATTTCTCCCCAATACAATAAACACACACTAGCAGATGCCACAAAAGAGAAGTTCTGATACGAAAAGGCTACCAGTAAAAAGTGTCAATGTACTGAATCGCATCAGTGCATAATGAATCACCAATGGAATGGGTGCTCTATATCAAATCTTAGCTACTATCTTTTCTACTGTGCTCTTATTTATTTATATTACCTGTACTTAAGCCATTTTATTAATAAATATGTAGAAATACTTTTACTAAAATTAAACATCACAAGATTAGGCATGCGTTTTCAGAAGTCACATGGAATGGTGAACTACCTTGCTGAAATCCAATTTAAGTAATCCTTTGTTGTTGTGGAATCAAAACCATATAAAAACCGAATTCAAAAGCCATTTTTAAGTGCATGTGAATGGTTCTACAAAATGCTTGACTCACAAACCTAAAAAGAATGAAAATTGAACATCTCTTGGGATGCTCCTTTTTTTTTTTTTTTTTTTTTCCCCCAATCCCACCATTGATTTTTTGCATAATTTATGCACTACAGTGCATTCACGATATTGCTGGACTTAAATGTCCCAGGCAATATTAAAATTGATACCCTTTACTTTTAGCAGATTAATAAAGTTGAATTTTGTATGGACAAAGCCTATAGTTACATATGTAAGGCAACTGCTGTTTTTTTTATTTAGCCAGGTAATGCAGGGTGACAACAATCAGGGAAATCATGGAAAAATCAGGGAAAACACCCAAAATTCATGGAAGTTTTATTTTTGCCTTTCAAACATGACTGAAAGATTGTCAAAGAGGTGCTATCTTAGCCATGATTGCACAGGATTGGCTGCTTTCTAGTTCAATCTCGTCAAGTTAACAACAACAACAAAAAAAAAAAAATTATTATTAAACATTTTTAGTGCAATAACTTAAGCAATAATTTTCAGTTTATGTTAATATGTTGTTCAATTAAAATGATTCTACCAACCAGGCTGCCACAACAATATGAAATAGCTTATATCTGAGTAGTTGAACAGAAGCGTGGACCCTTAGGAAGGGATGAGGGAAATACTGATCCATTGATGGAAGAAAATTTGTCATTGAGCCTGTAGCTAAAAATTATTTATTACAAATATTCGGCTTATGAAAGGTGTTTTTTCAAAAAGGTTGCAATGTAATCACTAAATTCGATTAAATTTGACATGAGTAATTAGAAAATTAACTTATTAGTAGCAGACGAATGGTTGCTGTAATACGTATGTGCTAGTAAGCATTTAAATAATAAATGCAGAACTTCAAAATTTTCGTGTAAAAAACTTTCTGGGTAATTGCTATTATATCCTTCAAAAAGAAAAAAAATCGCTATCAGAAATTTAATTTACATGACAAAGTATGTCACTAAGAACTTCTCTATTTTATTTGTCTCTCAATCCAACCAATCAAACTTCTGGGCAGTTCGATAGCAAAGAATACTGTATATATCGAAATAATATGTCAACAGATGAAAAAAAAAAAAATTACACTTACTTCTTTTGCTAGACAAATAAAAAAAAAAAAAAAAAAAAAACGATGAAAATTAAATCTAGAAAATAAACTAAATCACCAGTCAATGAATTGCATTTAAAAAAAAAAAAATGCACATGCAGATAACTTTCTTCAGTAGTAATTTTAGATACAAAAGAATCTGTGTAAAAAATGAAATAGTGTATTAAAAAAAAAAAAGGAAGAAAGAAATCGCAGCTTATTTTTTGTTACCAAGTAAGATATAGCCCACCAGCAGTCGAGTAGTTCTGCGCTCAAAGCTGGAAGACGTTACGTGCCGGGTTCGGTCCCAGGTTGCACTCTTCAGCCTAGCCGTTCGCAATTTTCCGTGGTTTTCTCTGAAATTTGTGGAAATACCAGCTAGGCCCCTTAGAAAGACCTCCACAGAAGGTACTCCTCATCAGGCCTAGGACTCTAGACCAATCAATCGGCCTTTTTCCCAAACAACAACACCTCAGTGAGATATAAATTTCTGTACAAAAAATATTTAATTTTGGACAATGGGATTTTTTTTTAGTTTGTTCTTCCACATAAAGGCTTGCGGTAATTGTATCGTGTTCCTTAGCAATGGCTACTACATTTCTTAAAATATTTTTCACACAATGTGGGAAAAAAGAAAAACGTTTCTTAATTGGTTTAAATATACAAAATAATAATAATAAATAAATAAATTATTGATTTTTTTTCCCTTAAAAGCGAACAATACCTAATTTCATAATAAGAAAACATCATGGAACTGGCGTTTAAAAGTAATAATTACAAAACTTTGAATAAACACCACAAAATGCAATAAACTCACAATAATTGTTTCGATTTGAAAGAATACACGACCCTTCGTCAGGCGAACATAGTAGGCACAAGTGCTGCAGTTAAAGCAGCAATGCACAAAATCATTTTAAGTGAAGAGCAAAAATATATAAAGACGAATGTAAACATAAAAACTGGTGTAAACAAAATTATGAAATAAGAGAAGAAAATAAATAAGATTTAAAAATGTAACAAAATCTAAAAATTTAAAAATTATCAAAATTAAATGAAAATCGGAGTTATGTGAGTAATTTCCTAGCATCAGACAAGAACGGAGTGGAACAAATATCATTAACAAGATTTTTCGAATTTTTAAATATGTAAAAAGCTTCATGGATATCCAAATGGGAAGAGAAGACAGGAGATGAAATTATGTTAGTTTTAGAAAAATCAAAATAAGGACCATGAACTCAGCAGTGGGAAGCAATAGATGATTTAGAGATCTCTTCATTACGAACATTTCGACGGTGCTTATTTATTCTATATTTCAAACACCTTCTAGTTTGACCAATATACCTAAATTGCACAACGAACATACAATTAAAATAAATGCCAGAACGATTTTCAGCAGGAATGAGATCTTTAAGAGAAGTTAATTTAATTTTGTTGACGGGTTTGTAAATTACTTTAAAACCAAACGGTGAGAGAATTTTAGAAATTTTAAAAGAAAGTGATAAATAAAAAAGTAAAACAACTGGGATGAGACTGTAATCGTTCAATTTGGTATCAGAAAGTTTAGGACTCTTGAATGTATATAAAGCTTTATTAATAATAGAGGGATTATAGCCTCGAGAAAGAGCAAGATATTTTAAATAATTAATTTCTTTCGAAAGATTAGATGGATCAGAACAAATGTGTATGGCTTATGTTTTTCTTACTCATTTTCCAAAAATTGATAAATTTTTAATATATTTCTGCAAAGCACATTAACCTTATCTTTCGAATGATACTAGTTGTAAGCCATTCCTTTTAATGAAAGTAGGCTAAAAATGTAAGAGAAATTTCATGTCTGCATATTAAAATATAGGTCTTTGAAAAAAATTAGAATGCTCCAAAGATGTAAAAAAAAAAGCTCAGCAGATTTTAGGAATATGCCCCGAAGGAGGGGGTGGCACGTGTTAACCGATGAGAGGGCCTGTGCCCTCACTCCCCCAATTGGCAACACCCTTGAAAGTATGCGGGTGGCATTTTTAGATGAGGAATACGAAAGGGCGCCAAACGTCGGGTCTCCCCCCCTTACAATCAAATTTTCACACTACGCCCCTGCTTCTTAACTCTAGTTTTTGTATAGTTTTACACGTTAATGTCCAAGTTTCTGAAGCATATGTTAAAACAGGCAAAATGCACAGATCAAAAACTTTTCAAACAAATTGGGAGGTCACTTTTGATTATAACGCTATTTCTTCCAAATGCTCTTCATGCACATTTAACTCAGTTGTTAATTTCTTCCATGATGTTCCTGTTCCTCGTAAGGACTTGTCCCAGATATATGTAACTGCATACCGTTTCTAATTTATCCGTATCAACAGTGTTCTTCAGTGGAGAAGCCCCATAGCAGAAAATGCAGATTTTTTTTTTCAGTCTGCATATTATTTTCAAAACAATATTGTGTAGAAATTTCAAGTCTCTTGATTTTGGTCAGAAATATTGCAATTTCCAGTCTTTCTTCATCCACAGCATAAATGCCAATGTTCATTTTAAACATATTTTATTAGTTTCTAGAACCTACGAAGAGGTAGAATTATTCAATATTTTTCACTTACGTAATCATTTTCTTCACTAATGATCGGCGAAAAGACATGTTGTGGAATCATTCTGATTTCCAATCTTTATTCAACTACAACATAAATGTCAATATTTTTTTTTTTTATTTATTTAATTAGATTCCTGAACACTTTTTTCTGATCCCCCCTCCCCCTCCCCCACTAATGAATAGCAAACGATTGCTCCGCAGAAGTATTGAGATTTCTGATTTTTCTCCATCCACAACTTTTTCAATTTACTACATTACTAATAATTATAATAATTTACTACATTAGATCCTATATTGAAGTAGCATTGTTCTATATCTCTCACTCATATATTTATATGTGATTTTCCTCTTCCCCCCCCCCTTCCCCATGCTAGCAATCGGGGATCATACAGGTAATCATTTAAAGGATAAAAAGAATTGTTTGCTTGAAAATGACTAGAAATGTATTTCATTTTGTGTTAAACGTTTTTCATATAAAAGTAAAATTAAGTGCACTATGTGATGTGCATATAATTTATAGACAATATACAGGGACACCCAAAATTAAGCTAAACATTCTTTTGTATTGAATATAATAGAAGTGCTTCACTACATTTTACTGTGTTGATGAACACTGCTCTGGAAAGATAATTAATCTTTTATACCAACTGTAAACAAAGTATTTTTTTAGTTCTGTTTTAAATTCTGGTTTTTTGTATAATATCACGTTTTGAGGTTCCTTGAATCTGAAAGTCTAATTTTTAGTGGTTGATCTGTATTTATGTTTGTTATCAGGCATAATTTAAAAACAAATGATTACTGAAAATTCAAATTTGTATTAGGTTGCTACTTGAAAAAACTGATTAAGATTGGCAAGTTTGGATGAAAATTAATAATAGCCTTATTTTTTTTTTTTTTAAATAAATGTAGGCAATATAATTAAACGGATGGATGTGTGAATGGGGGATTCAGAATTATATGTGAAATAAAATTGTTTCTAAACCTATTTTACATTATTTTAAAAACAGATTGATCTTTATTACCTACCTTTATTGATCTCACGACTTAATTTGTAATCTATCTTTTTAGTATTGAAATGCAGGGTAAGAGAAAATCGTGTGAGTGGCACACCAGATTAATTTTCATTTAATTAATCATTTGATAAGGAAATCTTTATTTTTTTATTTTTTTTTTTTTATGTGTTTATTGAAAAAACTGGTAATATAGTAAAAAGGATTAAATTGATTAAAATTTAAGTTTAATTAAAATTCATTATTATTATTATACTTATAATAATTTATTTATTTGAAAAAATATTTTATTTTTTCTTTTCATTTATTGTATTAGTTGGAATCAAATGATAATGCAATATAGTAGAAAGAGCGAGAGCTATAGAATACATGGTGCCGAAACTGAAATGTTTAAGAAATGCCAAGATACAATCATCTTTATAGTCATAGTTCTTAAATAATAGTAGCTTTTGTCATCTGATAAATACCCAAATTGAAGTGTCCAGGAAATATGCTACAGTAGGACTCGAGTACCTGATGTGAGGTTAAGAATAATTATAAAGGATTTTTTTTTTTTTTTTTTTTTTTAAATAAAACGATAAAAAAAAAAATAGTGATTAAAATCTTTTGAAGATTTATTTAATTATAGTGACCAGCGAAGCCTGCTAGTATTAAGTAAATGCAAACTTCTGACAGAAATACACTTACTGAATCTCACAAGCTTTTTTTATGTTACTTATGGTGCTGCAGATTATTTTCTAGTACCTAAATAGTTCTCAGATTCACAGAAAAGTTTCTGCTACTGGGTGGAGAAACAAAGGAATTTGGCATAATTTTTTGTCTTACTGAGGTTAATTTTCAATCCAGTGAGCTTGCTTTCTTTGGTCAATTCCTGAAGCATTTTTTTTTGCAAATCTTCAAATGAAGAAGCAAGCAGTACAATATCAGCAGCAAATCTCATGTGATTCATGAACTCTTCATCAATTTTAATGCCTTTCTCTTCCCAGTTTAGTTTTTAAAAAACTTCTTGAAATACTGCATTGAAGACTTCAGGTGATTGTGTCCCCTTGTCTTACATACTTTCTGATTTTGAATTAATTTGGCTGTTGCTTCTTTATAAATGTTTTCAGTAAGGTAAATATGCCCTGAATTAATATTAGTATTCCTTAAGTGATGATACAGAGTCAAAAGCTTTTTGATAGTCCAAATCCACAAATGTCTCACAGAGGAGGAGTTCATATTCATTACTTCTTTCAATAATTTCCTTAATTGTATTAATATGGTCAATGGTACTAAAACCACTTCGAAATCCTGCTTGTTCTTTAGGTTGTGCTGCATCTAATTGTTTCTGTAAGTGATTTGTCAGAACTTTCATCAGAATTTTATACAAAATTAAGAGCAGGCTGACTGGACGATAATTTTAAAAATCTTCTTTTTCTGCTTTCTTAAAGTGTAAGATTATGATGTCATTTTTCCAGTCCTTTGGAACATCATATAATGTTATAGATTTGTTGAATGGTTCAGTAAGAACTTCAATGACTTCATTCCCTGCTTCTTTTAAATATCTACAATCGTTTTGTCTTTTCCTGAAGCTTTTCCATTTTTCATTACTTTTATTGCCATTGCTACTTCTTCCTTCAATAATGATGGAATAGCGTCGTTTGTAATTGATGAGGTACATGAATCACTGACTTGTTCTGGTGAGCTGTACAATTATGAATAAAAATTTTCTGCCACTTTTGGAATTTGCTTTTGATTCAGAGTGGTATTTCCACTTTTTGTCTTCAAAGCTAGAATCCTTTTCCTATCAAGCATCAGATTTCTCTTTGTAGTCTTCAGATCTTTATATTCTTCAATGGCTTGCTTTATCATATTACAATTGAATTTCCTGGTGTCTTCTACAATCTTTTTCCTCAGAGTTTTACATAGTTCTGAAAATTTAACCTTTACAGTATGTTCCTTGTTATATTTTATATTTCTTTTCCATAAGTTTTTGTATCGCTTCCGAGATTTTCTTAATAGGTTTATCTTGTACACCAGCAACATTTTTTCTGATTCTAGAACAACATTGACAAAATTCACTGTCATTGATGTTTTCAGCAGGGGCGAGGCGTGGTTTAGAAAACTATGGAAGCACCAAAACGAAGTGCTTCCAAAAGCAGAGTAAGAATCAATTCAGTCTTTCAAGAGGCGACATTACTTGATTACTTTTTTAAATTCTTAAGCTTCCATGGACACTTCGCCACTGGTCTTCAGTATCCTCAAGCAGCTGAAATCTGTTTTTTAATTCAAACTGAAACTCATGTTTTTAAAATTTTAGAAGCTGTGGTTGAATTTTCTTGTTTCAAACTTGCACCAGCTTCTGCCTTTCCAATGCAACCTGGAACTTTACCTTGTAATGTACTAGTCTGTGATCACTAACAGAGTTAAATCTATTTATCACAGCACAATCAGTTAAAGCGTATTTCTTATCAGTTAGAATATAGTCAGTTTCACTTGTTTCTTCATTTCTATTTCTTTGGGTTCTTTTTTTAAATTGAATTCTTCTTTTTAAAAAAGGAATTCATGACATAAAAATTTTCACATTCTGCAAATTCAATCAAACTATGTCCTCTAAATAATAAACTACGATACACACACACTCCCTTAATTATGTTATGTAATTGAATAATGAAATGCATGCAGATTTTTTTTTAATGGCAAATCTTAACATATTCATGTTATACACAGAGAATTAATTTAAACTGATCCAAAGTAAAAATAGTGCCTTTCTGCATGCAAAATGAAATTTCAACATCAAGACAAAATATTCCTTAGTTTAAGTTTTGAATTGTTTTCTAGTTGCTCTGAAACATAAATCCAGAAAAGTTGTTCTTATATTAGTTATAATTGTAAAATGTTTAAGAAAATTATTTTAAACCATTCCTTATAAAAAAGCACCACAAAACTGGCTTTTAAAAGTAATAAGTACAAAATTCTGAATAAACACCATAAAATGCAAGAACTCGAAACGGTTGTTTTGGGTCGAAATAAGACATGACCCTTCATAAGGCAAACAAAGTAGGCAGAAGTACTGCAAACAAAGCAGCAACGCATCTAAAACAGGGGGTAATTTAACAAAACAAACACTTACAAAATTACTTACTTGGTGCAAGAAGCCCAAATGAGCAACAAAATTATAAAAAAGCAACACTGGTGCCTACTTTTTTCGCTTGATAAAGGGTGATGTCTTATTTCGACCCAAAACAATTGTTGTGAGTTTTTACATTTTATGGTGTTTTATTGAAAGTTTGTACTTATTAAAGCCATTCCTGTTTTATTGAGGAAAAAAAAGGGGGGTTGTAGAATATTATAAGGAGAGAAAAAAAATATAATAGAATTATTCTTATAAAATGCGATGTTAAGTATTATAATGCAGAGAAGTTAAAAGTTATCAGTTACAAAAAATATGAATGGGTTGTTCTGTATAAATATGTCATTGAAACTTGATAAGATCCTCCTGGCAAATATTAAAAATCACTCAAATTTATATATTTTTGTCAAATTTGTACAATCATATATCCTTAGTGTTGAAAACTTTGTAGTCAAACTTCCAAAAAAATTATCAAATTATAATGAAGGAAAAAGGAAAACTGGAAGTTTTTTCTCTTCTAAATATACACAAGTGTATGCATAAATGAGAGCATGTGGATTCAATTCTAAAGCTCCTCTTTTTACCCTTTGACTATTTGGCAGGGTTTTTTTTTTTTTTTTTAATGTGTTCATACATATTTAATGATTCAAAAATTCATTAAACTTATTTTTTACTCTCTCTCCCCCTTTAAAAAAAAGAAAAAAAAAAGGTGCTAGCCTTTTATTTGAACTAATGCATAACAGAAAAGGATGGGCATAGTGCTGAAAGGATTTATTATTATTATTTAAACATCAGCATATCAATATATTCTCACCAATGCTTTCATTTTTTATTTATATGATAATTAGAAGGGAAAAAAATTAACTCATGAAGAATTTAATTATGTATCATAAAGGGAGGGTTTTCGGGTTTTCAATTAACTAGTTAATATTGTGAAGTTTATTTTTAAATAGTATTTCATTCTTTGTTATTTTTTATATTATTTTAGTGGTTTTGAATAAAATGTTTAAAGTATATACCTCATCTAAATCTAGAACATAAAAAAATCACATTATTATAGAGTGTGTTTTTACTATGCAATAGTGATTGAGAGCTGTGATTTATTTCATATCAATAATCTCTATGCAATGTATATAAGAAAATGCAATAATTTTATTTTAAATGTATTCAGATTTGATACGTAAAAGGTTTTTTTTTTTTTTTTTTGAGTGAAGTTCTGTTAAATGAAGCATTATATTTATTACATGGAATTTGTTTTGTATTATAAGAAAATAATGTTCTAATTTAACTTTTTGTCTGCGTTGAAAAAAGGCAAAATTATAATGTTTCATTTTATTTTTTTACAATTTACTAAAATATTTTTTTTTGACTTAATATAAAAATCATAACTATATATTTAAGTATTTTATATGTGACCTTGGTACTTAAGAAACAAGCTAAAAATGTATATGTCATTTTGAACAATAAGCATATTGAAAGAAATAATAAAAGTTTGTAAGCTCTTATTGCCTCTCTCGACAATAAGAAGGTTAATTTATACTATATAAACTTTAAACAATATAGAAAAAGTAATTATTGCTTTCTACATTAGAAACATTTTTGTGTAGGGATGCATGTGCATTTTGAATTATTATTATTATTAGATATTTATTTTAGACAACTGAAACAATTTCGGTGATAATACATATGCATCTTGAAAATTTTAAACCACTAAGGAAAAAAACAATCCCTTGTATATGTACAATGTGCATTCACAATAAATTATTATCACTAACATTTTCTAATCTGCAGAAAATAATTATATTTATTTTTAATTCAAGAAAAAACAAAATAATATTTTTAAAACTATATTCACTTTATTTACCTGATGTAAAATATAAAATCTTTATGCTAACATTTAATTTTTTTTTTACAAATAATTCAGGAAAATGTGTGGTGGTTTCTTTAAAAACCACTTTTATTAATTTCATAATGTCTCCTGTGTGAAAAGGAAATTCTAACTGTTTTCAGTCTGTTTAAAAAACAGCTGATTTTAGTTATAACTGCATTGTAGTACAAATATTTATGATTGTCTACTGTGGAAAAACACATCTTTCAATGAATAAGTAAATAGATGTTTAATTAATTTGATGAAACATTGGTTATTCTTAAAGCTTTACTTTTTAATTGTTGTGTTAGCTTTCTTTGTGTGTGTGTGTGTGTATGTTTCATTCCAATATTGTTGGAGGATTTCTAAAATTTATTATTGCCCAGTTTTTATAGAAATTGTTTTCTCATACTTTTGTATTTATTGCATTAGCATGTTTATTGCAACTACCGTTTAATCCTTTCGGTGCTACACATTTTCAACATTGATACAGATGACTACATCGTGTGGCACATTGTAGCACTAAATAATTTTAAATACTATTTACAAGATTTTATTTCTCATCAGAAGATTTATTATTGTTCTTTTTTTTGTGTGTGTGAATTATGCCTGTGACAGGGTTTACATATAATCCCAAATTACATAATTTATAGTGACAATGAAATTTAGTTTCTTTTTCTGCTTTTCCTTTTTGTTTTCTTTTTTTTAAATATTTTGTATTTTATTTTTTACATGCTCATAAAAAGTGCCTTTCTATCAATCATAACCAATATATAATCTTCATATCTTTTACAACTCTATCTGATTGTAATTTTATGATGCCTGCCTACTTATATAAATGTGCAGAATATTTGCTCATAGCACTGAAAGGATTGATTGAGAGAGCTTTTTTTTTCCCCTCTCTCTTCCCTTTTTTCCCATCCCAAAAGATTTTTAGAAAATTTTATCTTGTAATACCCAATAGTTATTCCATTAAAAAAAAAAAAAAAAAACTTCTTAGTGATACTTAGAATTTTAAATAATTAATCCGGGATAAAAGTTTGGCTAAGCTTTAATTTAGTGACAAAGGTGTAGCAACCGTATAAAAAAGTTCTAAGCCTGAATAAAAATAGTGCTCTTTTTCATCGATTTAAATTATTCTTTACATCATATTTTAACCACAGTCATCAGATTAGATCTCCTTTATATTTAAAGTTTTATAAAGTATTTTACTTACATTTCATGTTATTTAAGAAATCTATTTTATGTTTAAAAAATTTTATTTTAAGAGAATTGGAAAACTAGATTTAAATATATATATGTATATATATATATATATATATATATATAATTTAGGGATTGTTTATCAGTTGCACTTTTTCAGAGACATAAAAGGTCAGGAAATATTTAATTTCACTTTCTATAGAAAAAAAAATTGGGATGAGGATATTTTGAACTTGACAAAATAAAATGTATCTCTATGTAGATCTATGTATGTATTGTAATGAAAAAATAACAATAAGTGTTAACTGAACTTAAGTTGTATTTGATAATTTTTAATCTAATTTAGTATTAACTACTGAAGTTTCGATACAAAAGACCTACCATGTTCTTTGTAAGAATTATATTTATATATTTTATTGTTTATCCTTTTACTTACAAAGTACAAATAGTTTAGTACAGCCATTATACATTTGCATGTTTGTCATTTTTTTGTCTAGAAATTTCTTCTATACATTTACTTATTAAACTGTACTGTTGAATTGCAACTTTCTTTACAAACAAAAAAAGAAAAGGGAAAAGTTTCCATGTATGTGTGTGTATATATGCGTGTGTAGCTCATATATTTTCCCTAGTATTCATGTAAAAAATTCTATGTCGATCTTTGAAACTAAAAAAAAAAAAAAAAGAACTAGATCATAGTCGACATGAAATATATATTACTCTCTTATTAATTATGATAATATACTTTATTAATTACTGTAATTTTATAGAATTAAGTTATGTTATTTTTTTCTATCTTTATCAATTATGCATCAAAATCACTATATATTTATCATTCAAAACATTTTAGAAAAATTCCTTGGTTTATAATGAACTTGAAGAAAAGTAAAATCTCTCTAGAACATCACCTTCATTCAGGAACCACCTATCTTTAGGGCCAAATAATTCTTATAGGACTCGATACTAATTTCTTATCTCTATATAGCTCCAAGTACAGTTATGTACCTCCTTTAAGGGTAATATTTTCTAAGAGCATGCAGTTTTATTTTTTCTTCATTTTAAACTGTGTTTGTATTATAACTCTGATTTATTTTCAAATTTCAGTATTTCAACCAGTCTGTAAGATCTGATAGATTTCTCTCCTTTTGTAAATTTCAACCCCTCGTTTGAATATACTACCTTCATTTATAAAAATTATAATGCTATTATTAAGTTTAAAAGCTTTTTCTTAATTACTCTAACAAATTTTACAAATTAATATGCACCATGTCTTAAAACTGAGAAATCATGTTTAAACTTTTGAAGTTGTAGTCTCATACAATTTTCAAATCCTTACATTTAAACTTCCTGTAATTATTTGTGTTCATATTATGTTGATAACAGATATATACAAATAATCATCTGCTAAAATTTTGAATTTTGTATTCAAGGGACTTCAAAATGTATAAATAAGGCAAATAATCACTGTTGAAACAATATTTATCTACTGCATAAGTATATGAAAGTCATTATCATTCCTAAGCAGTTTTCCTGGACTTGGTAAAAAGTATTAAAGTACTTCCATCAATTACATTTAATTGAAAAGAATGTTTTCATTTAATTTTGAATAGCGATGTATATTGTGTACAAATTATACACACATCACCCATTGTACTTAAATATAGCACAATATAAGAAGTAGACGTTACAACTAAAAATTCACTTCCAGCAATTTCCAAGTATAGCTGTAACATATCCCAGTTCTTTTGTATTACCTTATAAACAAATAAATGATTTTTCTACCATATTCTATACAAAACATGTTTTTATGCATATAAAAAATATATACTCATTTCATCTTGTTTAGTATAGTTTAAAGATGTTAAACTGTACCTACCAGAAATTTCACCCACATACACATAATGTATTTGAATCCTCTAGGATGTCTCTGAATACAAACCATATATATATAGTCTCAACAAAAAGTTTAGCATAGCATCCCTATGTAATACAAATTTAGAATATTGGGCTTGGAGTTCCTGTTAATAATTATTTTTGAGCTATGCTAATAACAGAATCACATATACACACAGACTCCAAGACTAACTGCTAAAAATCTTTATTTTGGATTCAAGGTCCTCAAACATATAAATATAGCAAATACTCAATTTTAAAATTTTGACCTCAAAATAATACTTTCTCTATTGTATATGGGTAAGCAAAAAAAAAAGTCTTAAAATTTTTAAAACATCGTTTTGAAAAAAAAAAAAAAATTAAATTAAAAATAAATTACACACTTGCATATAATTTATACTTTTTTTTTTTCAAATTAAAAACATTAGTCTTAATATTAAATATGATTTAAAATGTGTGACTGGATCATGAATCCACTTTAAGCATGTAAAAATAGTTATAAGGTAAACAATGCCATGCATGTTATCTTTCTATATGTTACACATGGGCCCTCTATGACCGAGTGGTTATGTCACCACACTGCTAATCGCCTTCGAGCGTAAGAGAGCGGGTTCGATTCCCGTGCTGGACCTGGGTGTTTTTCCATTTCTTCGTATTGTAATTCTGTCATGTGCTATCTGCAATTATCTGATGAAGATTTACAAACGGACTACGAGTCAAGCATACAAATCTGATGTATATGTTATCAATAAACATAAACATATGTTACAGGTTTAAATTTTGATTTTGCTATCTTGTCCCTTTGTTCAGCCTTTGAATTTAAATTAAGTTTATCTCACTTAATTTAATGACAGAAGTAGGCTTTTTTTTTTTTTTTTTTTTTTTTTTTAATGATATTGTTGCATTAATTACTTTCTAATGAACCAGAATTGTCTAGAGGAGTCATATAAAAAAATTTTAAATGCAACTTTTTGAAAATGGATTTCCAAAAAAAAAAAAAAAAAAAGTTTATGAACATGGTTTTATTTCCTACCTTATTTTGAACAATTTTGTAATTTACATTGCAACTTATCTCTAATAGGTAAAGAATAAAACTTGTGTTTCAATCTTTTTGGGACACCCTGTATTTACACACTTATATCCATGCATATATAATTAAAGGGGTATTTATCAATATAGATGTATATGTTTAACTTTTACTTCGATATAAAACCTTTGGGAAAAGTAATTGAACATGCAATTTAGTAGTATGATCTCTAACATACATCAATTTCATCAAAGTTTGTAATGTTTGTGTTTGATGATCTTGTTGTATGAGGTATATATGTTTAGACATGTTTTATTGCGTTCTCAACACTAATCCTTTTTTTACTTTTCTTTTTTTCTATATTGTAAAGAAGGTTATCGGCCAAAATGTGAACTTTTACATTATTTTTTGTCTTTTGCACACTTAAAAGAAATAAATTGTGTTAATATTTTGTGCCAATTCTATCAAATGACATTTTATAAAATTTTAATTTAATGTTTTAAGTCATGTTGCTTGTTTATTGACTTACGTTGTACATAGTTAACTATATACTAATAATTTGGCAGGTACTTTTAAGATATAATTCATTCTAGGGGCAAAAAAATGTTGTCAAAGCTCATATAAAAGACTTTATATTTTAATACTTGCAAACAAATTTGTCTTATAAATAAGCAAGCTTGTGTTTGTTTTATCAGACTTTCTGTTGAAAACCTGTCAAATAAAAAAAAATTAACCATGAATTTTGTTTCTTTCTTTAATTTAAGTTTTGTTTTTTTCGATTCTTTCTGGACATTGCTTAATGTTTGTACTTTATGGAATATATGTTGAATTTTTAAAAAAAATTACATTTTCTTTTGGTCTGAAACTGCATTATGCCATTATTCTTTTAGTACAAAAGTAGTTTTTTTTTTTTTAAGTACATAAAATTCTGTTGACATATTTAACTATATATAACCATTTGGAAATTTTCAGACGGTAATAGCAGCACCACCAGTTTGGCAATATACACCCAAATTAAATGAGCATAATTTTTCATAGTATATGTATCACACATGAAGTTTGGTGCATTTATAGAAGCTAAGATGTAGCCTTCTTGTAAACAAGATGAAACTCGAGCATAGCATCTGTTGGAACAAAAAGAAAATTTTAATATTAATTTAATTTTCTCCCGCGTTAAAAATCAGAATTTTATTTATTCCAACATGTAACTCAATCGTCTACCAGACGACTATAGCAGGAACTATATATAAACTTATTTATCTCAGAATTACATACATTTTATTTTAATTTAATTTTTCTAGTGGAGAAATAATTCCAGTTAACCAAAAATATCCTTATAAAGAGTGTCTTACCTTGACCACAGAGATGTTGAAGCCAGCTGAGAAAATATCACTTGTCAAACACAAAGAAATTCACTATTTCTACAGTTCACATTTTTAATCCGTTCAGACACAGAAATAATATTTACATTTTGTACAGAATTTAAAAACATAGATTTGTTTAGGACCCATTTTTGGCCCGTTATTTCTTCTGAAAAAACTACATCATAAAATTCCACAAGTGACATTCAAATCAAAAACTCACTACAGAACATTTTTTTACATCTTACATCTCCTTTTTAGAAGCAAAAGTGCCCTCTATTGTGGACTTTCTGAAATAATTTCCCCTTTTCTCAACACTCCCACCTTGATTCATCGGCAGGTGAATCAACTAAAATGAAAAAAATAGTTATACATGAAACATATAGATATATGGAAAAAATAACACAAATGCAATTAATTGAAATATAAAAAGTTTGTCAGAAGTGAATGTTCAAAGTTTTTTATCCTATCGGATAGGAGTTCTAACTATTCGACCACTCCTGGTCATTTTTGACGCACTCTCAAGATGTTGCTGTGTCTTGAGCAGAACTTTATTCAATGTCTCTGGATCATTAGGTACAACTTCAGTGTCCTGTGATTTAATTTTCATGATAGGATCGCCTTTTGAGCACACTTCCAATGGGAACACCTTTTGTACTGGCCGTACTAAGGTTCCACTCGTGACTCTCAGCTTAAAAACTCTCATACGGCCATCTTCTCCAGGATAGACTTGTTGTATTACGGCCAGTGGCCAATTTAGTCGTTTCTGATTATCAATTTGGATGATTACCACATCACCTACTTTCAAGTCTTATCTTTACCAGCCTTCTGGATCAACTGGCTTAGGTATTCTTTACGGAATCTATACCTGAATTGCTGTCTCACTTCTTGACAATAGGCATGTCTTGAGAGCAGCTTTTTTCGGTCCAAATCTGGAGTACCCGATTCCTTCAAGTCGAAAAGAAAATCGGATGGTTTTAAAGGTTTGAAATCACCCAAATCATTGGATATATAAGTAAGTGGGCGATTGTTTAAAACAGCTTCGACATCACACAGAACAGTAAGTTCTTCGTATGTCAGTACAGACCTTCCCATTACACGAAGAAGTAAATCTTTAGTGGAACGTATTATGCGCTCCCACCAACCGCCCCACCACGCAGCGGTGGGCGGAATGAATTTCCACTCTATCAGATGTAGTGGATCGTGACATATCTTTTCCCATTCAATTGTTCTTAAAGCTGCAGCAGTACCAGTAAAGTTAGTGCCGTTATCCAAGTATATCACCGAAGGACGACCTCTACGGGTGATGAACCGCCGTAATGCTTGTATAAAAGTTTGCGAACTCATGGATGACAACAGTTCCAGGTGCACTGCACGATATACGGCGCAGGTAAAAAGTATTACCCACGATTTTGTCCTATTTCTTAAAAACAGGGGACCACAGACATCGATACCAGTAACTTCAAAAACAGATGCATCTTTAACTCTGTCTTCTGGCAGATGTGTAGGGGCTGTTGCTGTGGCTTTACTCATAAAGCATCTGCACACAGCGCATTTTCTTATTACTGATTTTACAGTTCTTCGTGCAGATATTATCCAGAACTCCTCTCTGAGCATACTCAACTGTGTCTGAACACCAGCATGTGAATTATGGGTATGTAATTCCCAGATCAGGCACTCTATGACATGGTGTTTAGGTGGTAGTAAAATCGGAAACCTGAATTCATAAGTGTCTTCTCTTTCGATTATTTTAGTTTTGACTCTAATAAGCTTATTTTCATCCACGACTGTGATAAGACCCCTAATGGACTCTCCAGTCACTGGAAAACTCTCCACTTGAATAATAGAAAAAAGTTTCAATTTTGATTTTTGGAACTCTGAAGCTGATAGGAATGGCTGATCATTCAGTGCTCCCCCTTGACAACTGTGAATAAATCTCATTACCGAACCTAAAACTCGCACCATTTTAGAGAATTTAGAAAATTTCTTATACCATTTATCACCGATAGTGTTGCAAAAAACCCACAGTTTTTGAAAGATGGGAATAAACCCGGGAATTTTGGGGAATAAACCCGGAAATTTGGGGAATATTGGGAATTTTAAAAGTAAACAAAACCAGTCACTTTCAAAGTGGAAGTTAGGGCTAACGCATTGTACATACATATTCATAATATTTAAAACAGGGTTGGCAGGTTTTTGACACGTGACAGTTTTTGACGGTTTAAACCATGGTTAAAACCGTCATGTCAAAAACCACCTTGTCAAAAATGTCAAAAACTGTCAAAAACCTATATTTATAATTTAACTGTCGTATAAAATCTTAGCTTAATAAAATATAGTTCATAAAGATTTTTTGAAAAGTAAATAGATTGTTCTTTGAAAAACACATTGTTACAACATTTTGATTAATATAAAATATAAAACTTTAGGCTTTTAAAATTTTATTATGAATTATTTCTATGTTCATTCGAAATATGCTGTGATACTTTTATATATTATTACGAAATTTATAACTATGCTTAATATAGCACATGTTAAACTTAGTTATGTGATACTTTAAAAATATAGTTGTTTTTAATAGGATATTATTTATAAGTATGTTTTAAAAGGTAAATATTAATGTTTTTGGAGAAACATTATTATAACATTTTGATTAATAGAAAAACAAAACTTTAGGCTTCTAAAAATTGATGATTTATAAATCATTGATGGATCATTTTGAGTGACAAATCATTTTATTTGCAATACAACATTGTATAGTTCAATTTTATTAGTATTTTGCTTTTAGTATTATGTATTTAACCAGTAAAATAAAATTGCATAGCCTAATATTTTGTATTTAAATGTTTTATAGAAAAATATAATTTTTTTTTTTTTTTTTATGACTGCTGATATTGCAAGTTTTTAAGAAAAAGCAATAATTCTGAATGTTAAACAAGCTTGAATTGTGTCTGAAATTCTTATAATTACCGTGAGACACGAGAAATATGAATGCTTTCTGGATAAGTAGAAATTGTAATAAATTTACTATTTACCCGTTCAGATTTTTAAAAAAATTATTAGTCTAAGCTGTAGGTCCCACCAGTGGCCAAGTGGTACTACGCTCAAAGCTGGTAGACATGAGGTGTCGGATTCGATCCTAGGGCGTGCTTGTTGGCCTAGCCATTCAGAGTTTTTCGTGTTTTTCTCCAAAACTTGTATAAATACGGACTAGGACCCTGTAGACAGACCCACACGGAGGGCAATACCCCTTAGGCCTAAGACACTAGAGTAGTCAATCAGCCTTACTCCCAAAACACCAAACACCAATAGTCCAAGCTATAAACAGGTACAAATATTTATAAAATCGAATCAATAATAATAATAAACAGATAAAAATTCATTAATAAATTATAAGTATAATAAATGTAGATTATAAATATAATTATTTTCAAATTGATATTAATTTACTGCCCACTGCCCACATATATTATGTTTTACTTAAAGAAAAAAAAAATCCAATATTCCTGTGTTTTCATGGCTTATGTGAAAATTCATAAGTAACTTTAGAATTTTATAAATATTAATATAAATAAACATACAAAATATATCTATGCATACTTTGTATATATTTCTTAGATTATAAACCAGTATATTTACCTAATTTTTTTTATAAATTATCTACAAATTGTTTTCAGATTTGTTAATTTATAAACAGCATAATATTTAGATATTCACTTGTATATAGCAAATATTACTATAAATCCTTTTTCTAACCAGATTCTAGCTCATTTATAGATGTTGAATTTTGACAATACAGGTTTTTGACAGTAGAGGTTTATGACAGGTTTTTGACGGTTTAAACCAGGTTTAAACCTTTGTCATGTCAAAAACCACTTTTTGACGTCAAAAACCCAACCCTGATTTAAAATGTCAATGAGTATTACATAAACTAGTTTTAAATGCAGGAGCAATTTTAATTTTAGGCAATACTGCTTCTGTTCATTGCAACTTTTTAATATATTTCCAAAAGAGAAACAAACTGACAAATTTTAAAAAAATTGGTCTTTTTATTTATTTTTTTATTTCTAACAAAGCAAATAAATTTAAATTATGTATGTTCTGTTTTAAACTTAAAAATATTGTTTAAGTAATATTACTTCATCAGAAAGGTCTTTAAAAGATAACTCAACTAAAATTATCATTTTAACTGCAATGATTTTGAGTGATTCTTTTATTTATTTATTTTTTTTATTTATTTTTTTTTGTTTTTGTTTTTTCAATAAATATTCATTTTAAATGTTTCAAACAAGTACAGTCAACTCTCTTTAATCTGCAATTAAATTTTTAATGTAAACAAAAATTAAAATATAATAAATAATAAAAATTTAAGACAAACGACGGTTACATCAGTATTTAACAAAATTAAAAATAAACAATGATGAATCTTCATTTCTGCACTTAAAAAATATTTTCCTTTGTATTTTTAAATTAAATATGTATATTTATATTTTATTGCTATCTATTATTTGAGTACGCTTAAATTATTTACCTTATGAATACACAATTTTATTAACATTGAAGATATTTTATTCTGAAATTATTAGAAATAGTCTTTCTAATTTAATGTCTATTAATGAAATAATAATAATAACTGAATTTGTACCTGCAAAAGGAAGAAGAGTTCAGTTGTTCTTCATAGTTACAGTTAAAAATGCTAAATAGAAAGTCATTAAAAATAATAGAAATGAAAAAAAATGTGTCCATGCATCAAATTATTTCAAAACTCCCAGAAATTTTCAAAATTCCCAGGAATTTTCAAAATTTCCTTCCCAAAAAACCCGGTTTATTCCCGGGGACGAAACGGGTTTTTTCCAGCCTTTGCAACACTAATCACCGACCTCTGTTGTGACATTAGTATTTACACTTAAGTCAATAACTCTCTTTCTTTTAATTTCTGCTGCAACTGACTCCTCGTCTGGCAAAACTTCAGAGTCAGGCCATGATTCAGGAGGAAGTCTCAGAAATTCGGGTCCCTCCCACCAATCACATTGCAACAAATGTTTAGGCGTACAGCCACGGGAGGCTAAGTCAGTGGGATACAATTTGCCTGGTATATGTCGCCAGCATTCTCCTTTCGACAAACTTAAGATCTCTTTTACTCTGTTATTCACGAATACACCCCAACTCTCATCTCGTTGTATCCAACAAAGTGCGACAGTGACATCTGTCCAGTAAAAGGTTGGAACGTCAGTTAAGAACAGGGCTGCACTTACATATTTTGCTAAACGTGCACCCAAAACACAAGCTAATAATTCTAATCGTGGTATTGTTATCCTTTTCAATGGCGACATGCGTGTTTTTGCTGCAACAAATTTCACAGATACATTTTTGTCACTTTTACTTCGCAAATAAATAACTGTGGCATATGCCCTTTGGCTGGCATCGCAAAAAACGTGCATTGACCACGAATCTTTGTTCCCATAACCTATTCTACGAGGCAATTTAAGCTGAGAAATACCAGACAGTTCTCTATACCATTTTAAGAATCGATTTTTCAGGTCATCTGGTAGAGGAAAATCCCAATTTGTTTTAGTTGCCCAGACCTCTTGAAGTATTAATTTCCCAGGTAACATTACTGGTGCAATAAAACCTAGCGGATCAAAAACAGAGCGAATTAAGGAAAGTAATTTTCTTTTTGACAAATCTTCTACGCTAATATCATTTTTGACTGGAATGAAAAGTTTGTCCTCTCTGCGGTCCCATTGTAGACCTAAAACCGGTGAGACCGTATCGCAAGGGTTATCTAATAACTCATTTCCACTTGTTGGACCAAATGTCCAAAGACGCAGTTCCATTTTGGCCTCTGCCATAATCTCAGTTGATTGACTCATAAATAATTCTAATTCTTCTTTATTATCAACTGAGGTCACACAGTTGTCGACATAAAATGAATCAGCTAACTTTTTCGCCACACTTTCATATTTTGGTGCGACGTTTGACAAATGATGTGAAATGACTGATGCCAATAGGTATGGGCTACTAGTTACCCCAAAAACCACTCTTTTATGCCGAAATTCTTTAATTTTGTCATTTACCCACCAAAGAAATTTCAAATAATTCTGATCTTCCCTCTGTATGCCAATCTGCAAAAATGCTCGTCTTATATCGGAAGTTACGCCAATCGATTTTTCTCTAAAACGCATTAAAATAGCTGAGATTTCTTCTACTAGGTTAGGACCTTTCATCAAATAATCATTTAGAGAAAATGAACTATCCGATTTACATGAGGCATCGAAAACTGGTCTAATTTTGGTGGTTAGACTATCTACTTTGATAACTGGATGATGTGGCAGATAATGTCCTACTTTACTATTTTCAGATTCTGGAATTATCTCCACAACATCTTCAGAAAGCCACTCACTAAATACCTTACCATACTCATTAAAACTATTTAATTTTCTCAATTTTCGCGTGGTGGAAAATAATCTGTTTTCTGCAATATGCCTGTTAGAGGGAAGGTCAACTGGGAAATTTTGGACCCAAGGTAAACTCACGCAATATCTACCATCTTCGGTTCGGTGAAGATTCTTCAAAAATTGTTCCTGTGCTAACTGATCTTCTATATCCTTAGAAAAGGTCTGCACCTCATCCCTAATACCAATGGATTCTAAATCCCACATATCAGAAACTCTCATATTTTGAACAAGGAGGTTGGTCATTAGCATGGACTGGGTACTCTCAAAATTTTGGACACGAAAATTATTCTGTTCCCCACACAAAGTCCACCCCAATTTGGTATTAATAGCTGTCAGACCTCCCTTTAATTGAACTACTTCACCAGTGAGAATTCGTCCATAAATATCACTTCCTATTAGAATCTCAATTTCAGGATAATCATCGCCTATATCTGAAATCCAAATTTTATGCCTTTTTAATTCCCCCAATAACGGACCTTTAGATATGTGTGGTATTGTACCGCAAATAGTGTCTTGTTCGAGAAAATTGAACCGATGTTCATTACTTTTCCCAACGGGTCTAAGTCTCATACTATATTTATTATGACATTTTGATTCAGTTCTAGCTCCCCCAAACAGTGTATGAGTTAAATTCTCAGTGGAAATAATTTTCAAATTTAAGGCTTCGGCGGTGGATCTTAAAACATAAGATCTCTGCGATCCACAATCTAAGAGACACCTAACCTTTTTCTCAGACCACCTGAGACTACTTCAACTATTAATGTCATGAGAATGACCTCTTTCATACATGAAGGAGTAGACACAGTACTCTGTACAGCAATTGACCCTTTTTCACTAACTATTGTCTCGTCCTTATTCTCTGGAGCCTCCGGGCATAAAATTATGGGATGAGATCGCTTACAAAGACGACACTGAATAAATTGTTTACATTGCTTCGCAAAAGGAACAGATTTAAGGCAACGTAGGCAGCATTTTAACTCTCTTAATTTATTAAATTTCTCTTTTAAAGATAAAGACCGAGCTTTGAAACATTCTTTACTTTCATGATTTTTTCCGCAAAATACACATGATAACTCCTTAGTCGCTACCAAACCAGCAGCACTCGCAATAGGTTTTTTATTTTTGAACTGAATCTCTTTAGGCCGATCTTCACGCGAGGGTGTCGTAACTTCAAACCCAGAACGCGCGAGTTTAACTCTTTGTTCACCCTCGACTTCTTTACGCAAAAACTGCAAGAGATTTGAGAGATGGGATCCATCATTACTAAATAGAATGCTCCTCTGCCATACCCTAATCATCTCAGTGGATAAACAAGACTCAACCATGGGATATAGCCAAGCACCATTGGAGTCTGGGCTTATGCCCAAAGACTCAAGAGCTCGGAGGTGGGACTCAATTTTGTCAAACAGTGACACCAGAGATAGCTTATCTTTGCCCTGTGAGCGTACATTTTGAATAATTAATTTCAGTAACTCTCTCACATAAATTTCAGTTAAAATTTCTTTATTTCCGAAACGCTCCTCAAATGCTGCAATAGCTTTCGGATAATTTTCCTCTGTTAAGGGGTAACTTTCAATTAACTCACACGCCCTAGTTCTGGGTAACATAGGTTGCGCTAAATAATGGAATTTATCTACGGCATCAAGATCCTTATCTTCGTGAATTTTTTTTAACTGACCCCAAAACGAAAGATAATTTATTAACTGACCATCAAATTTTTTTATCTCGATTTTTGGTAACTTATACCTCTTTTCATTGAGATTAATACTACTATCTGGTGTTACAGCAAAAACATTCACTTTTGAATCCATAAGATTAATTTTTTCCTTTACTCATCGGCTAAGCGAAATAAATTCATCAGAATATTCCTCACAAGCTATAACTTCCGTTTCCAGATCCTCATCAGAAGTTTCACATTTTATCAATAAATCCAGTAATTCCGAATCGTGAACCTTTAATTCGCTTACTGCTGTTTGTAACTTTACAAATTTATCTTCGAAAATGGACCTATCGGGTTGTTCCCTCTCTAACTCTTCTTTTATAACATTAGCCGTTCTAGTAAAAGCAGTACGTGCAATGGCACGTTTCTTCTTCAATAACTCAACACTCATTTTTTATTTACTGAATGTCCTAAAATGCCTAACACAAATTTTAAATTTAAACTAAAATGTTCTTAAAACTCTAATATTTTTTAACTCAAACTTCAAATAGTTTAAACCGTAACTCAAATTATTTAAGAACAAAATTCAGTTTAATTCAAAACAAAACTCAAATTTTAAAACCATAACTAAATTATTTAAGAACAAAACTCAGTTTAATTTAAAACAAAAACTCAAACAGCAATTGAATGATTTAAAATTAAAACTCAATATTAAACTATAACTGAAATAATGTAAAACCAAAACTCAAATTAAATTCAGTCACAATTTAAATATTCTTAAAATAACATAACTCAAATCTTAAAACCATAACAAAATGATTTAAATCAGAATTCAATTAATGCAAAACCGAAACTGATTTTTAAAACCAAAACTCAAACAGCAATTGAATGATTTAAAATTAAAACTCAATATTAAACTATAACTGAAATAATGTAAAACCAAAACTCAAATTAAATTCAGTCACAATTTAAATATTCTTAAAATAACATAACTCAAATCTTAAAACCATAACAAAATGATTTAAATCAGAATTCAATTAATGCAAAACCGAAACTGATTTTTAAAACCAAAACTCAAACAGCAATTGAATGATTTAAAATTAAAACTCAATATTAAACAGGCCCGGATCTAGGGGAGGGGGGGGGGCGAGAGGGGCACTTGCCCCGGGCGGCGAAGACCGAGGGGCGGCAACCACCAGGTCCAGCTAGTCTCGCTATTTGTACTGTGCTGGACGCTCAGAGCAACCCAACACCCGCCTCTCCTCTCCTCTCCTCGCACGAGACGTATGACCAAAACAGAGTGAAAACCTGAAAACGTAATATTTTTTATGAGCACACGAGTGAGTGAGCATTAAAATCTGAACGAGGACGATATATATATTTTTGCGGGTGCGGTAGGTGAGAGGTGGCATGGCAGCAGCAGTTGACTTATCCACGTAAAATGAGAAGTATAGGTGGAAAGCGATTCCTCGTATTGTAACTGATGTCATTCTATATTTGGCCACTAATTATTTCTTTCTCCGAGTCTACTAAAAATACTAGTTTATTATTACTAGTCGCCTTCAGCGACAAACTAGTTCGCTATCCTTGAAAAATCCGACTGTATGAAACTCCCATTAGGTGGAGCCTAAGCCGACTTTTTTCCATTTCTGGACCTACAACAGCTTATTGACATATGGTACAAATAGCTTTATTGAAAACTTTAATTGTAGTAAATTTCCGCCCGGTAGCGCCAGCGGCGCCCTCTTCCCGTTTCAGTATCTGAAACAGTCTGTTCGCTTACCACGTGAAAATCTCCATCTTTGAAAATTCTAACTGTAGCAAAGTCCCGCTCGGTGGGGACTGCGGCGCCTTATCCCCGTTTTAGAACTTGCAACAGCTTGCTCGCTCATTGTGCAAATATCTTTGTAAACTTTAACTATAGCAAATTTCTGCTCTGTTACGACTAAGTCTCCCCTTTAAGGTTATGATTTGGAACAGTCTATTCGGACCCCGTGTAAAGGAATATTGAAAATTCTGATCTAGAAAATCCCCAACCCGGTGGGGCCTACGGTCTCCTAATCTACTCACAAATAATTTAATCGTAATTGGTGATAGTGAATTATTAAAATATCAAAGCGCCATCGGGCGACCGAGATTTGCAACGTGTACTCTTCAATTCCAATTCAAATAACTTTTAAAATGATGTATTACTTGTGGAATTGTGTTAATTAGAAGCTGGGATATAAAAGTAATATAAACATTGTTATAAAAAGAATTGTCTGACTTTTCCGTGGTTTTCTCCGAAACTTGCATATTTGAGGGCAAAATAATGTTAAAAATCCTTTATAAGAAATGTAAGTGGAGTATCAGAATTCGAAAGTCTGCAAAATAAAAAAGAATAAAGGTGTTCCGGTTTTTCTGCGGTTTCCTCTGAAACTCCCGTACTGAATTTAATAGCTTATATCAGTTTAAAAGTTCGCAATAAAATTACTGCAAAATATATTTCGAATGATACATTATAAGTAATTTAATCGTAATTAGAATTGGATATATCGGAATAAAGGTGTTCTATGTTTTCTGGGGTTTGCGCTGAAACTCCCGAACGGAATTTAATGTCTTATATCAGTTTAAAAATCTCTAATAAAATATATTTAAAATGATGTATTATAAGTAATTTAATCATAATTAGAATTGGAGATATTGAAATTTTAAAATATTAAAGTGTCATCTGGCAGCAGAGATTTAGGATATCTACTTTTTAATTCCAGTTCAAATAAGTTTTAAAATGATATATTACTTATGAAATTATGTTAATTAGGAGCTGAGATACAAACATTAATAAGTATAAACATTTCGATATAAAAATTTGTGTCTGACTTAACCGTGGTTTTCTTCAAAACTTGCTTTATTCCGGGCTGTATATCGTTAAAAATATTTAGTACGACATGTGAGCAGAAATTGGAATTCGAAATTCTATAAAATATAAAAGAATAAAAACGTTCTAGGTTTTCTATAGTTTTCTTTGAAAGTTTCGGAGAATGTAAAATTTTCGAGAGATTTATTGATTTCTTTGAAGTTCATGATAAAAGTGACGAATGCATGCATGGCGAACATAATTTCTAAAAAGTTAGAGGACGATAAGTTATCCAATAGGGACTGTTATAGTCACTCTACAATAACTCAAATACGTCAGGAGCGTACAGATGCGTCCAAGCCAGAATAATAATAATAATAATAATAATAATAATACGCTGCTTTTCACCGTGCATTGCCCATTTCCTTAAACTTGTTGGTGTACATGCCTTCTTTCTGCTCCGTGGCTAAACGTCTATGTGGAGTTAGCTGTTCAAATAATTTACAACTTTTTTGTTTCATCTAGTTTACGCTGTGATATTATGAAACAAGAACGAAAAATCACATGCGGTTCCCATAGCTTATTAACTTTCTAACTAAACGTACCTCCTGTTGCATCGTTTAACCATCAATGCACCTCCTGTTGCATTGTTTAACCATCAATACACTTTTGCTACTTGATCACACAGCGTTCAGACGGAATGGAAGAAAGACAGACACATAGACTAATTGAACTGATATTCACCCTTAAACATTATTGTAAAGTGTTAAAAACGCTTAACACAAACGAAAAATGAAACACCAGCAGTATCCTGTTGTATAACGTATCTGAATATTTCAGTGTATCTCTGTAAATCTTACCGCCAAACATTTCATATTCTGCCAAAAAAGAAAAAAAAAAAAAAAAAAAAACCTCTTTTAGCAAAAATACCTCTTTTTTTTCCCCTTTCATAAAACGCAAAGCACTGACATTCTTTTGAGTGTTCCTGTACACAAACCAGCTGCGCTACTGTGGCTGAGCTGTTCACCATTTTAAATGGTGAACAACCCATAGTGAACTAGAAAAGATTTTTTAAGAGTGATCATTTTAAAGATATTCTGAAGATATTTACGGACGCTGGAGGCGGTTAGAGGGACAGACAGACTGCAGTTGCAGCAAATTTCAATCATAATCCTTAATTTATCTGAATATTTTTGTGTGGTCTTTTTTTTTCTTATTTTAATCATACTACACTTTATAGAAAACAATTTTTGTGCAGAGGAATAATAAATGTCTACAGTGCAGCCACATATCCTAAAACTAGCAGTGAGGGTGCGTCCAAAATGTTGGAGGGATGCCAGCTTGACCGACAGTTTGAAATTTGGAAAACATCCAGTAATTCCGCGCTCTGTGTTACTGCTGATTTTCTTTGAGTCAGATGACTGTCACCCCTATTTTAGCATTGGACTCGTTGAGTCATCACTTGCGCAGATGCTTTAATGGTTTCATGAAATGTGGTAGAAGAATATTTCATTACGATTTGTGCAAAATGAAATGTATTGAAATATGGTTTATAGAAATACCTCTCATAGAACACAATACTTTGGAATTCTTTCGTGTGTCACTGCACACAAACCAATGGTGGTATTTATTCCATTTTCAATGGGGAACATTCCATAGTAAACTTGAATAACATATATCAGTTTCAGAGAATTCCATGAATATTTACCGGAGATAGAGCGCAGACAGACGACAGATAGACAAATCTATGCCATAAACCATTTCCAATGTTGTTACAAAGTGTTAAAAACACACAAAGAATAACATCAAAGGGTCAGACATGATGGTCTGCGAAAGGAGAAACTGTTATCGGTTTGAAAATAAGACTAAATAAGTTTGTGATGCTTCGATAGAGATAAAAGGTGGGACAAATCACCAAGGCAAATTCAGAATAAAAACGTCTACGAAATGAGGCCAGGAATTTTGAATTTATTTTATACTTAGTAATATAGAATCATGTTTTGAAAGTGGTCAACTGTGTCGGTAAAGGAATACGAAAAACTGACAACTAATATTGTTTTAACGAGATCAAGTGCTTTTATGGAAGGGTTGGAAAATACATTAAAAGATTTCGTAATACTGGATTTGACAAATGGTTTAAAAAAGCTACTGCCGTTGCCGAGTTGATGTCATGGTTACAACCATTAACCCTAACAAGGGTGCTGTTGGCATAATGAAAACGCAAATTTTAATTCTCAATTTCAAAAACTGGCCCTGGATTTTTTTTTATTTTTCAACAAAATTTTATAACTTAGTGGAATATTTTCATTTATTTCCTTTCTTCTACTATTGTTGGTGAATTCTGGTGGCATTTCATTTTAAATTGGAAAATTTTCATTCCCCTCAAAGAGTTAAAGAACGTAGAGTACCGAAAGGAAAAGATGCCTGGCGAATTAGTCGACGACGAGTTGCAGACACTTGAAACAGAAACGCTACAGCCAACAAATGCTATATTAGATCGAATTTTAGTCGAAATTAATCACAGACTTGACAATGCGAGGAAAATAAATTATTATTTTGTATTTTTGACGGACGAAGCATTGATGAAAATGACAATAACAGATTTTTAAAAAAGTATATAGACTCAATTTGGCTACTAAATATGTCAAGGGCTTGAATTCAGAAAAACGCTTTTCCGAACATGAAGTTTTCAAAGAGCAAAGACCACTTTTATTGACAAATATTTATGAATTACAACCTGTTTCTTTATTGCAAGTTATTTGCTGAATGCATTTTGTAACATAAGCATAGTTTTCAGAATTTATGCAACCCTGCCTACAACTTCTGTTTCATGTAAAAGAAGCTTCAGAAAAATGAAACTCACTAAAAATTACGTTCCACAATGTCCCATGAGCACTTGTCGGAATTGGCAATATTTTCGACGGAGAGTGAAATAGCCAACAATCTCAATTATGACATTTTAACTGAAATAAAGTCGAGGAAAATAAACCTTTAGAATTACGTTATAATTTTTTAACTAAAATAAATAATTTTGTAAATGTCTCAGTATTTTATTTGTTAAAAAATTTTGCTTAGAGGGCGGCAAATTGGAAGTCTGCAGCCCCCCTTTTAAAAATGTAGATCCGGTACTGATATTAAATCATAACTGAAATAATGTAAAACCAAAACTCAAATTAAATTCAGTCACAATTTAAATATTCTTAAAATAACTCAAATCATTCTGATGCAATAACTTTTTTTGTTCTTAAATAATCACAAAAACATTAACTCAATTTAATAAATAAATAAAATGATATAACCTTTAAAATATCAAAACAGACAGTATTAAAAGCATAACCTTTAATTATATAACTCAACTGACTCAGTAGATAAAAATATAAAATGTCACAAGGAAAGAACTGAACCAGCTACCATTCCCATCTCTACTTATTCATTCGCATATTCAATAAAAATTAAATTGTATAACAATTAATTTTAACCTTTAATAATATTTGAGAATACTCTAATTATTTATATTAACTATTAAATTATATTACTATTTCATAGTGTTCTTCAAAACGAAAACGAAACTTTTAAAACATAATAAAAACAAAAATAATCATTACTGTTAATTTTCAAAGATCCTGATCACGGACGCCAAAGCTTGTGGCGTTTGCGTTCCTGCAAACTCCATCTTAACTTAAATACTTAGATTACTAAGAAAACCAGAGACGTGAATTGAACAAACAATAAGAGTTTATTCAACCAGATTAATGGGAGGGCGGCCTGGAAATAGCTCTTAGCTCAGTCAGCGTATTACTAAACCAAAGTATATAAATCAAGAAATTATCTTAAATATCTCACCACAGCAGATAGTCGAAGGTGTAGAGACGGTCGCACTCGTACTCCGCTACTATGGCTTCACTATGGGTCAGAGGATTCCCTTCAGACCCAGCTTGAACTTCCCGAAAACTAGTAGGTACTCACACCGACACTCATTACTACTTAACTTCATGCCACTAAATCTCCACTACTCTACTTCTCAGTATCCGTCAAACTAAGATTCATCACAACCACTATAATATCCTCCAACATCCACTAAAACCATCTCTATTTTTATACTTCTTCCTACACCCTCCTTTCACTACATTTCAATCCGTACTTTTAAAAATCACTTCTAATTTAACTAATATTCAAAATCTAAGTCTTTTAATGCAGCACCCTGCCGACACAAAACTAGCTCGACCTCAACCTTCACCGAGTCACTGGCGACGGAGTGATTTTAACCGTCCCCACTTCCTACTTTGCTGGCTCCAGCTTAATTAAAACAACTGTGGTGACGTTCTGACGTCTCAACCTCACAGTCCCCCTCCAAGAAAAAAATTTAGTCGGGAAAATCCCCAACGGGTTTGATCGAGTAATTTTAAATAGCTTCATTCCATATCTAGCTATCTCAAATCTCTGAAGTGCGGGTGCAGCCGTCACTTAAATTTTAACCGGGTGAGAAAAACTTAAAAATTTGTTAAATCCCTGAGCGAAAACTCGGGGACGCAAAAAAATTTAGTTTAAAATTTTAAATAAAAGGCGTACTTTTACCCCGAGAACTCCGGGACTCTGACTGAGCTAAAACCAGGCTTACAGTAGGATTTACACACGTCTCCCTGTTAGGCCAGGAAGGCAATTGTATGACTTTAATGTTATATTGTAGAATTATAAAGAGACTCGCATGTACAAATGCGATAATTTCTTGCTGTAGAATAGAGTCTGTTGCACAGATTGTTCATATCCCACAAATAATCTTTTTAACATATCTAAGTGAAGAAAACGTCTTTAGTAAAATGTAATGGTATTAAATAGGATGTGGAACTTGGAAATCTATCCTGCAGATGAAGTGGCTAGCAGTTTAATTGTCGTCAGTAAAAAGTAGACGTCGGAATGTGCAGGCTGTCCACATCCAGGAAAAAGAACTTTTTGACATCAGATTAAGAGATCTTTTACTTCAGATAAAAATACTTGTAACATCAGATTAAGAGAAATAGTCCATCAGAGTGTGTCTGAAATGGGAAAAACTTTTACAGTATGCATAGTAAAAAAAAATAGTTAGAATTCATCTCTAGAAGAAACTGAGACATGTTCGTCTCTATTAACATAATAGATAGGTTACATACAGAAATATTTCTCCCTCCTTAGCTAAAGCATAAGCGAAAAAAAACTGAGCAGTTAGTCTTTTTAATGTTATATGGTTAAACACGCTTTTTATGCTTATAGCTAAAAAAAAACATTGTTCCCCCTCTAAAAGTAAATACAGATAAACTTTTAGACAAATATTCAACAAATACAAATATGCAGTTTATAAATACATCATTTATAGAAATACAAAAGAAAAAGGGGGGGAAATTTACAAAGGGTCCAAAAAAACAGTTTATATTACCAGCTTTCTGCAGGTGATGGCTACAAGGTAAAAGAACTTAATACATACATAAAATAGATATTTAAGAGAGAACAAAAATGTTGACATTGAAGCAGAACATAAATTTTGATTTGAAAGTTCATGGCTAAATTAAATTTTGTATTTTTAGTTTGGGAAAGTCCATAACTTTCGTAAGAGTTCTTAAAAGATAAAGTCCCAAAAAGGCTTCAAAGTATGTCGAACATTTTGTACAGCTCTGACAGAAATGCACTTGTAATAGAAAAAAAATATAGAACGGCATCACCTGATGTGAATTTATAGCTGTAACTTCAGGAAGGTTACAGCTATAATGGTCTTGGTGAATGTGCTCGATGTACTCGTTAGCTAGGCCACAGGGTTGCAGGCTTTCAGACCGGGGTCTAGGGCTATCCCAAAAGGCTTGTACAAAGGCTTGCTCTGCAGGTGATTCATATGGCTGAGCATGTTGTCGGAGTCTGGCTTGACGCCGGGTAGCGTATCTCCGAACTGTTGGCGCACGCAGAACAAATTCACAATTTTTCGCCAGAGAATGCGATTTTCGCCAAATCTGGAAGTGCAAAGAGAAACTTCACGCCGCTTAACCTGTATAAATAAACATCCGGCGTTTTTCTTTCTTTTTTTGTTATTAGTTTTTTTTCTTCTGATTATTAATGTAGGATTTAAATCGCAAAACGAAACATATCTTGAAATTAAGAAATAGTTATCCGAATAGAGAAGTAGATAATAATAATGGTAATATATTAGCATTGAGATCCGATTTCATGTATAAGGCCAAAAAGTTTGTAAAAATTGTTCAAACAAATTACAAATTCTTAGTAAAATGCATGAAAAATGTTCATAAGTCCAAATCAGTAGTACGCCATTTTACATTTCAACTATTTTTATTGTCATTTTGTATTTAAATTTTTAAAATGTATGACTTTATAAAATATCTCTCTTACGATGCAGTGCTTGAATTTTCATAAATTATCACCTTATATTTATCTATTATGTATTTTTAAAGAGCATCTTAATCATAATAAAATAGATATTTCGTGTTAAATTTTATGGTTGAAATTCATAAAATTTTCTAAGTATAATTTCCTCCTCGGACATGTCAATTTCTCATTCTTTACCCCCCCCCCCCAACCCCAACATACAAAGTTATAAAATAAAACGTTAAACATTTTATTAATGCTATTCTATTTGTTTTTCAGTAATCATAAACAATCTAACTTAATATGTTATACAAATCAAAGTAATAATGATGCGCATAACCATTTTCATCCTATATTTATTGTTACTAATTTCTATTGAGAGCGAAATGTATTCATATTAAAAGGAATGAGTATGATAGAACACTCAACACAGTCGCAGACTGAAATGCCGCACCTCATAGGCCACCCTCTATCCGATTCGATAAATTTGATTTATCGTAATTAAATGACTAATTTTATTAGGATTGTTTTCGTACATTAATTTCCAACACAACTGATCCCCATATTGCAAGTTCGTGGGAAGTATTGGCCTAATTTGTCAAATGAAGGAAACACAATATTTAATTACTAAAGTTTCAAATTAAAATGTTCATATTTAATGAAGTGTATTAAAAAATATATTTTAAAATATTAGTCTGACATGTTTACGACAAAATATTGGCATAATGGACGTTTAAACGAAATTTTGCTCTATTTTGCCATGTTAAAAAGAAAACGTAAATTTTGAATAACATGTGAAGTTTACAACTTACATTGTTCCAAAGCAATATTGTCCTTATCAATGACATAAGTCATAAGTGATATTTAAAAACTGATGCATCCATTTTACAAAATCAATATTTGTAATACACACAGACAAGTCACATAAACCAACCACTAAAAACATAATTTTTGGATTCAGGAAACCTCAAAACATATAAATGTAACAAAAATTCAATTTCGAAAACGTGATCCGAAAACAATACTTTCGCGACCTTTTACGGATAAGATAAAGTAAATTAAAATAAGAGAATAATTTTAAATTAATTAAACTTTAATTGCATTTATTACATTGATTTTTATTTATAAAAAGAAATGCTTTTATTTAATTTGGGGTAGACCTGTATATTTACTATATATTTTACAAACACAATATAGTGTACTAATTTAGCACAGAATTTAAAACACATAGCACGACATGAAATGACCTTTCAGCAACTCCATTGTATGAATATATCTGAATTCTTTTGTGGGGTTCTGTGTAAACTTCTAATAAAGGATATACATTCTACATTGTATACAAAACATTCTTTCATGCACATAAAATAAATGTTCAATTTTTTTTTTTTTTTTTTTTGTTTCATCCAAAAATATTAAATTGTATTTACCAGAAAATTCACACATAGACTTAATGAATTTGAATTCTTTTCTTAGTCACTGCACACGAATTACTTAATATTTCATCCGAGTCCCAATATCTATTCTTGAGGTATGGTGATAACAAACACACAGACACACACATTCAGGCAACCGCTAAAAACCTAATTTTTTGTTTCATGATATTTAAGAAAATGTAGCAAAAACTCAATTTCGAAAATCTGAATCAAAAATAAAACTTTTCTTACAATATATGGGTAAAATAAACTAAATAATGATGCGTAATAATGATAATCTGGTGTGCCACTCACACGACTTTCTTTTTCACCCTGCATTTCAATATTATAATGACAGATTGCACATTAAAGCTTAAGATCAATAGCGTAAGAATGTAAAGTTTAATGTACTTTTCAAATAATCTAAAATAGGTTTAGAAACAATTTTATTTGACGAAGAGAAAGTAAATAATAATAATAATAAAAATAATAATAAAACAGAATAAAATAAAATAAAATAAATGTATTTCAAGGATAATTTTAAAAGCTTTAAAATCATAATATTACAAATATACTTCTTCATTAATCTTGATAAAATAAATTTAAAGGGTTTTCTAATAAATTTTGGCATTAAATTATATTATCTAAAAATAACGATACAAAGACTCCATTGACACATTTTTAACAATTATGATTCAGGGAGCCTCAAAACGTGTATATATAACAAAAATTCAATTTCGAAAATTTGACCCCAAAACAATACTTTCTCTACCATATATGTTGGTAAGAGAAAGTAAAATAAATAAATAAATAAATAAATGTATTTCAAGAACAATTTTAAAAGCTTTAAAATTAGAATATTACAATTTTATTTCTTCATTAATCTTGCTAAATTAAATTTAAAGGGTGGAGGATTTCTAATAAATTTTTGCATTAAATATATTATTTAAGAATTACGATACTAAAACTCCACTGACACATTTTTAATAGTTTATTCTCTTGGGGAAAAAAAAAAAAAAAGATTGCTCGAATCCTTAACGAATCATGAATGAAGTGGAAAGAAGGGTTGCTTTGCGACAGAGAGGGTTTTGGCGCGAGCTACAAAAATTCGCCAGGTTGACCTGTATGCGCCAACATTTCGGAGATACGCCGCCGGGTATTGAATCGGTGGTGTAAAGAGAACTCGTCTGTGCCGACCGAGTCAGGAGCTGCTAGGAATTTCTCCATGTGCCGTCCGCTAGCTGATGAAGAGGGTGAAGGTCTTTTTCGAACCCTTGCCTTTCTCTTAGGTCGGAAAGAGTCGGTGTGCACTGAATCTGGAACTGCTAGTACCTTCTGTGGGCGATGTGTTCCAGAGGACTTTGAGGAGGGGGCTTGTGGCCGTTTCAAATATTTATTCCAAGCTTTTTTCTTTTTAATCTGCGGTATAAAAGAGCTATTAGTAAAAGAATAGTCGCGTTTGCGAACAGTTTGCCTAGGAAATTTCACATTAGAAAAGTTTGATGATCCACTACGAGCTCGCTTTTGTGCGACGGGTCTGCTAACACTAGATTGGTCAGCGGAAGTGCCCTGAACAGATTGTTCGGGAGTTGTAGGAGTAGGTAGTTTATCAGCTGTATAGGAATCAGGAGCACTAGGCTGGGAAGGGAGGTTAGGCGTAAAGACGGACTGTTCGTCAGGTGGGTTTGAACCCGGCACGCTATTACTATCAAGAGTTTCAGCATATGATTGAGTGCGCTCTTTAAAAATGCGTATCTGGTCAACATTTATGGTAGTTGGGGTGCCGTTAAAATCGATTGTCAGATTATTATGTTCTACCTTTAAAACAGAGAAAGGCCCAATGAATTTTGGCCCAAATTTAGCTACTTTAGAATCTTTTTTTGAGCTAAGAAAATGTGATTCTAGGAGTATTTTATCTCCCACTTTTACTTCTAAAATTCTACGTTTAAGGTTATAATATACAGCCTGCTGCTCTTGAGCTTTTCTCAAATTTCTCTGAACTTCTGGTAGCAATTCTTCAATATTTCGCGTAATAAATTGAGATGCGTTTTTCTGTACTAATACCAGTTTTTGAAAGGGGGTCAGAATCTTTCTGCCCAAAAACAATTCAGCGGGAGTTTTTCCTGTTGCATCACTTACCGCTGTACGAATCGCATAGCCAAAATGATAGAGAAACTGATCCCAATTTTCATGATTTTGACCAATGAACATCGCAATCATATTAATTTAAGTTCTATTAACACGTTCGGCCTGATTAGCTTGCGGCCGATATGGAACCGTGAAGACATGTTTAATTTCGAGTGTATCGCAAAGTGCCTTAAAAACATTACTTATAAATTGAGGACCATGGTCCGTTACAATTTGAAGGGGGGGCGCCGTAACGAGAAATATAATTATTAAAGAAGGCAGTGGCCACTGCTTGTGCCGAAGCTTTACGTAAAGGCACAAATTCAACCCATTTACTAAAATAATCCACCATAACTAACACATAACGAAATCTATTTGGTTTAGAGAGGGGGTAAGGACCGATTAAGTCGAGTCCAAGAATTTGATTTGGAAAATCAACTTTAGTAGGAATTAATTTACCGGCCGGCTTTACATTTTTATAATTATATTGCTGGCACAAGCGACAACTCGAAACATATTCATTAACAAACTTCCTCATTTTAGGAAAGTAACAGGCATCTTTGAGCTTTTTATAAGTTTTCCTAATGCCAAAGTGCCCCGAAATTGGAGAGTCATGAAACTCAAATAGGATGGCTTGACGAAGAGATTGGGGAATTACAACTCGTAATTCGCCATAAGATGATAATAATTTTGAATAAAAAAGCAAGCCATCGATTAAAGAAAAAGATTGGGACCAGTTTAAGGCAATGGCTGATTCAATTAATGAAACTGACTCAGGATCTTCTAAATACTTATAGATTAATCCAAATTCGGGATCATTTTTTTGTTCTTGGATTAATTGATCTCTCGAATTTAACACAGATGCTGGCATAAGCGCTAAAGCTACTTTTTTCTTATCAGATACGAATTTATCGTTTAAGGTAATGACTAGATTTGTAGACGCACCTTGGTTTACTTGTTCACTTTCAATTTCCTTTACACGAGTTTCAGTCACGTTTGCTAATATTCCGGATTGAACCGGTTCAGCCTTTAAATGCGAATGATGAATATATGAGGCTTTAACAGTAGAATTTAACTGATCATTCTTTTCATTTAAAGCAAGGGATTGATCTAACCCATTAGATTCAATCGTATTTTCTTGAGTTTGACTGTTATTCACCAATAACTTCAACTCCCGGTTGAACATGAAAATTTGAAAAGCGTATAAAAGCATGGTACAAATTTTTAGCAAATTTTGTCGTGTTGTTGCTGCCATCTAGCGGTATAGTTATTTTCAGACCTTTTTAGGTGAAAGAAACCAATCAAAGATTATATGAAATCATCGACGCTAGATGGCAGAAACAGCATGCCAAATTTTGATGGAAAGCTGTACCCTGCCTTTAGATGCTTTTCAAGTTTTTGCGTTGAACCGGGAGTTGAAGTTAATGGTGAATACGGCCATTTGAGTAGTACGTGAAAGAACGTCAGCTACGATATTGTCAGAACCAGGTCGGTGTTCGATGTTTATATTAAAGTTAGATAACTTAAGAGTCCATCGAATCATGTGAGAGGAGAGGTTCTTTCCAGTTGTTAACCGAGTTAATGCCGCATGATCCGTAACAACTGTTACTGGAAGTTGCGTAAAATATAAACGAAATTTTTGCAGTCCCCAAAGCACTGCTAAACATTCACGTTCAGTTACTGGATAATTTCTTTCTGCAGCGTTAAGCGTACGGGACGCATATGCTATTGGGCGGCCTTCTTGGCTTAAAACGGCAGCAATGCCGTACGAAGAAGCATCAGTAGCTACTTGAAATTTAATATTATAATTAGGATGAGCTAGTACAGGAGGAGCGCTAAGTATAGTTTTTAACTTATCAAATGCTTCTTGTGCTTCATTTGACCAGTGAAATTTAACTCTTTTCCTTTTGAGTTTAAAGAGGGGCTCGCATATGTGAGCAAAATTAGGTATAAATTTCCCATACCAAGCACACATGCCTAGAAATCTCGAAACTTGCTTGGAAGTAGTAGGAGGGGGCATGTTTAAAACTGGCTGAACTTTTTCATTATCTACAGAAATACCAGCAGGCGTTATTTTGACGCCTAGGTACTTAATTTCCTGTCGTGCAAAATGGCACTTAGAGGAATTTAAAGTTAATCCTGCATTTTGCAGTAGAGTAAAAACAGTTTTTAAATGATCTAAATGCTCATTGTAAGATGAGGACGTGATTATTATATCATCGAGATAAACATGTACACATTTATTCAAAACAGGTTTAAGTATAGTTTCCATGGCTTTTTGGAATGTCGCCACAGCCCCTGAACATCCGAAAGGCATTCGCTTAAAACCAAACGTGCCATTTTTAGTTATAAACGCTGTTTTTGATATATCAGCGGGTTTCATTGCAATTTGAAAGTAACCCGATGTCAGATCGAGAGTAGACATAAAATTTGTCGTTGTGATATGTGCTAACAAATCATCAATTATAGGCAAGGGATACTGAGGATATTGTGTGATAGAATTTAGCCGACGATAATCTATTGCAAATCTCCATGCCTCAGGATCAGTAATAGGTTTACCATTTTTCTTACGACATAAAACAACAGGAGATGCGTAAGAAGAAGTTACAGGAATAATAATATCATTTTTCAACATTTTGTCAATATGCCAATTTATAATATCTTGTTTGGCTTGATCATAACGATAAGGCTTACTAAAGACTGGTTTATTAGTTCCAGTGTCAATTTCATGGCAAACAACATGGGTTAAGCCAGGTGTATCAGAGAATAACTGTTTAAACTGATTAAGAAAATTAACAAAATCAATTTTTTCAATATGAGTGAGGGCACTTTCCTCTAAATTAACAATTAACTCTGTCGGCTCGACAGGTTTAGAATTTGACTTAGAATCATCAATATGTAAAGATTTATTGGCAAAATTTATTTCAACATTATTTGCTTTCATAAAATCTAACCCTATAATGCAGGGATGCTGAAGATTGTCGATGACATAAAAAGGCCAATTAACACTTAAATTATGAATTTTAACATTCAGGCTGACTTCGCCTCTATTAACACAGGACTTGCCTTGAGCCGTTGTAATATTTAAATTTGTCCGCTTTAAAGGTTTAAAGTCAAAATACTTTTTATAAGTTTCATATGCTAGAAAGGAGCGTTCAGCACCAGTGTCCCAATAAGTAGGTATGAAAATATCATGAATTATTGCATTCAAATTAGGAAGGTCCACCGGACTGATACAAATAGTGTCTAAACATATGGAGGTGGTTGAGTTATTCAGTGGCTGTTGACCCTCCTCACAAGAGCCACTTACTCGTTTAACTGACGACTCTGGTTATTACGAGAGTTACGAAAATTTCTGTTATTTCTATCAGCTCGAGAAAAGTTTTGAGACTGATTTTGATTAGAACGATCGTTCCGAGCATTTTGAAAGTTATTACGCCTTGGCTGCGGCGATTGATTTTCTTGTTGATAGCGATTGAAATTTTGAGGGGGGGTGAAATTTTCACGCCTAGAATTTTGCATATTTCCATTACCCCGTTGGCGATTAAAGGTGTTTTCCGCCCTTGGAGGGTGTCGTTCTTGGTATTTAGCTAAGGTTTGAAACAGACTGTCGTAAGAGGTGACAGGTTTCAGATCAAGGTAATCTTGAATAGGAATAGTCAAAAGCGGGGTTATAATTTCCATTGCAGCGGCAAAAGATAACACTAAATCCAGCTGCTTTATAATGTCGAATTTACGTAACAAAAATGTGGTAGGTTTATCATAAAACGACATCTTTGTCGTATAAAGTTCTTGACGGAGTTTGATTTTATCCACAATAGAAGAGAATGAATTTTTAATTTTGAGCTTCAAATCCTCATACGTAGGATTTTGGCCTAGAGCTCTAGAGGCAATGGTGTCATACCAGATTTTAGCATCTCCTTTTAAGGAGTATTTTAATAAATTAAATTTATCAGCCTCGTCAATTTTACATATATCATAATACTGTTCAAGATCTTCAAAAAATTTAAGTACATTGTTTGAGCCAGTAAAATAAACCCGAGTGGGGGGGATGTCGAACTGAGTTGGGCGCCACTGTGCCGTTTGCGTTCCTGCAAACTCCATCTTAACTTAAATACTTAGATTACTAAGAAAACCAGAGACGTGAATTGAACAAACAATAAGAGTTTATTGAACCAGATTAATGGGAGGGCGGCCTGGAAATAGCTCTTAGCTCAGTCAGCGTATTACTAAACCAAAGTATATAAATCAACAAATTATCTTAAATATCTCACCACAGCAGATAGTCGAAGGTGTAGAGACGATCGCACTCGTACTCCGTTACTATGGCTTCACTATGGGTCAGAGGATTCCCTTCAGACCCAGCTTGAACTTCCCGAAAACTAGTAGGTACTCACACCGACACTCATTACTACTTAACTTCACGCCACTAAATCTCCACTACTCTACTTCTCAATATCCGTCAAACTAAGATTCATCACAGCCACTATAATATCCTCCAACATCCACTAAAACCATCTCTATTTTTATACTTCTTCCTACACCCTCCTTTCACTACATTTCAATCCGTACTTTTAAAAATCACTTCTAATTTAACTAATATTCAAAATCTAAGTCTTTTAATGCAGCACCCTGCCGACACAAAACTAGCTCGATCTCAACCTTCACCGAGTCACTGGCGACGGAGTGATTTTAACCGTCCCCACTTCCTACTTTGCTGGATCCAGCTTAATTAAAACAACTGTGGTGACGTTCTGACGTCTCAACCTCACAAGCTTGTTGGAACAAAAAGAAAATTTTAATATTAATTTAATTTTTTCCCGCGTTAAAAATCAGAATTTTATTTATTCCAACATGTAACTCAATCGTCTACCAGACGACTATAGCAGGAACTATATATAAACTTATTTATCTCAGAATTACATACATTTTATTTTAATTTAATTTTTCTAGTGGAGAAATAATTCCAGTTAACCAAAAATATCCTTATAAAGAGTGTCTTACCTTTACCACAGAGATGTTGAAGCCAGCTGAGAAAATATCACTTGTCAAACACAAAGAAATTCACTATTTCTACAGTTCACATTTTTAATCCGTTCAGACACACAAATAATATTTACATTTTGTACAGAATTTAAAAATATAGATTTGTTTAGGACCCATTTTTGGCCCGTTATTTCTTCTGAAAAAACTACATCATAAAATTCCACAAGTGACATTCAAATCAAAAACTCACTACAGACAGAACATTTTTTTACATCTTACATCTCCTTTTTAGAAGCAAAAGCGCCCTCTATTGTGGACTTTCTGAAATAATTTCCCCTTTTCTCAACAGCATCGCTACCTTTCATACGATATGCACATAAATTAAATCAGTATAGTTTTTTTCACAATATCCATTTCACATTATCAAGTATTGTATATTAATGTATCATAGAATTTAAGATATTGTTGTACGAAAAGTAAAATTATAAAATTATTAAATGTCAAGAAAAATTAAATATTAGATGATTAAAATATTAATCTTAATGAAGGTTTTTTATTAGCTAAGATGCTAATTTTAAATTTAAGAATTCCAAATTTTAAAATAACTGGAAGAAAAATAAAATTGCAGGAATTATCTTTTTAATATGTATAATGGTCGTACATATATCATTGTAAAACTGGAATGTATCTAAATGAAATATCTTGAGTGAAAACTGAAAATATTTTAAAAACATTGACTTACCACTTTGTAGATGGAAATTATTTTATTAGATGTATCCAAGAAAAAATATTAGGTAGATGGATCCATCTCAAAATATTAAATTACACTCATTAACACTTTTATAATATGTTGAGTATTATTACAAGTATAGATCAAGTATTTATGTTAGCAAATCAGTATTTTACCACAAGTGTTCATAGAGTTCGATAAATTTTTTTTTTTTTTTTGTTGTTGTTGTTAATTATTTTGTTGTATATTTTCCTCTGACATGAATTCTTTTCTATGGATTTGCTTGATGATATATATATTCAGAACTCTACTTGAATTAAAACAACCCTTCTGAAGAATCCAATTTCCTAGATCTATGAAGCACTTTATAGTTAGTATATCCACATAATGCGAACTCCGATCTCTTCTCATGAACTGCACTTAGGACTTTTAAAGGATTAATGCTCTAAAACAGATGTAGGCCATTCAAACAGACACCTTACGAAAGCTCAGATCTATTTAGCGGATGAATGCAACTTGGCAGATTTTTCCTTTAGAAGGCTTAGTTTTCCAAAATAGATGAATGTGATACAGCAGAACATCCTTTGAATAGTTCCGCAGCCATAGAGATTTTATTTTTCTCTTCAAAAAGCTGTATTGAGCTAAGATGAGAGTTATTTCTACACATAGGCTGGATACATCATTAGACTAAAAACATAGAGTTCTTTGAGCCAATAAAGAAGTGCATTGAGATCCTAAGATTTACAGATGAAAATAGATGCATGCCAAACAACAAGTAGATAAAGTTGAATTCAAACTAACGACGAAAATTTTTTAATTCTATGTGAACATCTAGAAGAATCTTGGCCCTGCTGCTCCATGATAAAAAAATTAGTTATAAACCATTGCTTGATAGAAATCATAATTATTTGAGCTCCAAGCTTCGGCACGGGAATAATCTCGGCCTCTGCTGGAGCATATGTCCAACACATCTGAGGTCTCCTGCTGTTCTGCCACGAAAAGCCTTGGAAATTCGCACTTCTTGGGAAGCGAGCCAATAAGCACTCTAGAAGGGACGCTACTGATGTTAGAACTTACTTCATCACGGTACATGCGGATTAACGTCCTTTGCATGTGTTTGGTAAGTTCTGGAAGCATGTACAGAGATTGAATTCGGATTTAAAAAACTTATTGAATTTTAAAAAAGCTGTTTTTGAACTTTAAGATATTTTGAAAAAGAAATATTAAATTTTAAGTTATTTTAATGAGCAATATATCAAGTTTAATGGAATTTAAAAAGAAATATCATAAAAACAAAATTAATTAGAAATAAAACTTAAATTTTAAATATGAAAATAAACACTGACCACTGATAAAAACAATTTTGAAATTTTCTGACTTTAAATTTTCTTTACTTGTTTATCTGCTATTTTAGGGATTTCTCTATTTTTTTAATAGTCGTTTTACTGAAAGGATAATCGATTGAATTATTGTTTTAATCTGGAAATATTGGAATTATTTATTTTTTATTTATTTATCTATTTTTAGAAAAAGACTAATTTACAAAGTTAAAACAGAAACATTTTAAAATTTAAATCGAGATCAATTTAAACTAAAATTTGTAAAGTTTCAAGATTAATTTCATACAAGAAAGATTTTTAAATAAGAAAAATCTAAAAACCTATAGTTTTAAATAAAATAGAGTTATACTAATTAAAACATAAAAATAAAATAGTGTTATGCTAATTAAAGCATAACATTTCCTCCCACCAACTGAGAAAAGAAAAAAAAACTTGAGACTCTAACCCCCCCCCAAAAACTCTGTACCCTAACTAAACACCAATGGAGCAGGAGCAGCAAAACCAACAAAACAAATTTTACACATTAGATCTACAGTAATAAAAGTTAACATTTTTAATTGTCTTAAATAACTATAGAGCAATATATAATCATAAAAGAGAATTATAACCTGAAATTGATAATACAAGTTTACTTGAGCTGGTAAGTCATCACACAAAAAAAAAAAAAAAAAAAAAAAAAAAAAATATATAGATAAATATATAGATTTTCACTCAAGATATCCATCAACAACTGTCTCAGATAATTGAAACAAAAGAAAACAATAACCATAACAAATTTAAAGAATTCTGGAATACATAACAAAACAATGTCACATAAAAATAGGAACTTAACAGCAGCACATTGAAGACTCATGTAAAATTTGAAATAGGCAAAATGTGTAAGTATAAAGTAAGTATAGACATTTTCTTTTATCTGTTTGTTACATTACATATTTAGCTTTGGGGAATCATTTTACTCTAATGTATATACACCTTTTTTAAAGACAGTTGATGACACTAGTAACTAGGCTCAACTTTGTAGGTCTTTACAAGGAATACTAGAAACCCAATAATTTTTTTTTTTTTTTTTTTTTTTTTTTTTTTAATCATTTATATATGTAAAATACCCGTCATGAGGAACAATGCATAACAGCTGGCCACAAGTTAACATTCAGTGGTAAAACATAAGATTGCCAAGAGTTAAAGTTCATATTGACCAATGTTTGCATATGGTAGTTCTAAAGAGTTTTTTATTGGAATAGTAATGAATATTTGTAAAAACATAACTCTGTGCACAGAATATTTTGCTATTTCTTTCTTGAAAATTGATAAGAATTAAGCTTAATTTTGCCTGAGATTTTCAAAATAACTTTGAGGATTTAGGATCACCTTCTGCACTATTTTAATGGTATAAAAACAGGCAAGTGATACAATACAAAAATAAATAAATAAATAAATAAATAAATTCAACAGAATCCTTCGTGAAATTCATTCTAATGTGCAAGACTAATATTTGCAGTCTAAGGTTGTAATGTGAGTGCAACACAAAAGCAAAAACTTACTTTATCCATATGTTATGATGGAAGATGGAGTATATTTTAGAATTCTAAGAGTGAAAAGGCTTCAATATAAAAGCAGCTCTAAATGCCAGGACCAGCCTGAAAGCAGAAGAATGAAAACCTCGCCTAGTGCTATGACAAAGTCTTCTACTCAAATATTGTTAACTTTTTTTTAGTACTCCTTTTTAAATGTTGAATGCACTCTTCAAAACAAATAAGGATTCAATTAGATATTAATCATATGTGCACAGTTTTGTCTAACAACTGCCATTGCTGTATACTAAAATACGTGAATAAGATGCAAAATAATTCCTAGCATATGAAATAAAACAATAGTTGTAACAAAACAAATGCATATAATGTAAAATGAATAGAATAAAAGACATATTTTGCTAAGTGTATAATTTTCTGGAGTAAATTTTTTTATATAAAACACACATAAATATGCACAATTGATAGATAAAAGGGGAATATATATATATATATGTACAATTTAGTATTTTCTAAACAATTTTGTAACATTTACTTTAAAGGGTTTTGCAGTGTTGTGTCATCATTTGCATCTCGAATTAGGTAGTTATTATTTCGAAAATTTCTGAGGATGACATACAGTCTTGTGAATTTTGGCATAAAAGAAGAAGGTGGATTAAGAGCTTTCAAATACACAATGTCATTTAAATCAAATTCAGAATTTGGAACTCCTTTCAAAAATTTCTCTTGCTTCATAAAATAATTCTGTTTGAATTGTTTTACTAGTTGTTTTGATTCCTGAAAATGTTGTTTTTCCCTAAGCCAATATTTAGAATGGCATTCAACAAGGTTAGGGAGATGATAAATATCATTGGGGAGATTTAAATTCCTACCAAAAAACAATTGGGCAGGTGTAAAATTAGTAGCATTGTTGTAATGTAGCACAAAAAATTTTAGACATTCTGGCCATTCAATTAGTACTTTTTCAGATAGACTAGCTATAGATTGTTTAAGAGAATGATGTATCCATTCAAGAAGACCATTTGACCTAGGAAAATAAATAGAAGTTTTTCTGTGTTCAGTGTTAAGAGATTAAAAAAAAAAAAATTAATTCATGGGAGCAAAAGTTGGCAACATTATCAGAAAGAATTATTTTGGGGATGCTATAATGTGAAAATAATCATTAAGTTAATAAAATTAGAAAACCTTACTTCAGCTTCAGGAAGTGGTTTTAAACAGTGTAATATTTTCAATACCCCCTCATTGTCAACACCAGTCACTCTTGCGATGCTAAGTTCTTGTGAATTTTTACTTGATCTAATGGGCTTCCTTCTCTCTTCCAGGAGGTGGCGCCAGGTAGAATCAATGCCAGTCTTTGATTTGTCATGATTGCATGCTTTTCGTTGGTCCAAAATTTCTACTGTTTCACAGAATAATACATAATGGGTGGTGGTGTAATGGGCTATTTTCTTAATATTATTAAAATCGATTTCGATACTTTCTTTTTGATGAGTTTGCGCTATGGCTGTAGTATTTTTTCCAAATTTTATATCATTAGAATGCTCTTTTATTTTCCTTTTTGTCATGCCTATGTAACAACCTTCGCTATTATCTTTATATTTAAAGGGTATTTTATATATCCCTGCTGTTTCAAGGGGGAGATTTGACCTTTGTCATTTCTGATGATTTGGTAAATATTGGGGTTTGGTTTAATAGGAATGTTTACGTTTAGTTTTCTAGCAATATTTTTAATTTTGACGGCGGCTCCTCAGTCATAGGGAAAAGCATTGATGAATTTTTTTGTGTGGTTTTTGATGACTGGATATGTAATTTAGGTTGAGTTCACGATACACAGCCTGGGCTCCCCACATCCCCTGAAAATGATCTCATAACTTTAACTCGGGTAATCATTTTCATGAACGCTTTTCGATTACCCACAAACATGGTGGTGTTTACAGATATATGTTTCAGGTTTCCCCAGCATTTTTTAGATTCACCAGTGTATTTTTTAGATTCTGTAAAAGACAATGGATTCTTTGTCTTTCACACAGCTTAGAAAAAAGAAATTGCTTTTCAAGAATAAGATAGTATATGGCAATTATAAAAACAATGTAAAATTAAACATTCTAGAAGATTTCAAGCTTAACAAGAAACAAAAGCTGTTGTGGGAAGCATCGTTTGTTTTTTCTTTTCTTTAGTTTATATTTGTACTTTATATTGAGAAGTGTTTGATCAGTAAGTTACATTTTCCGATTTATGTTGGTATTTACACCGGTTTCTTTTCTGTATTTTATATTAGACAAATTGAACGTAGTACTAGCATGACTTCGTAATAGTTTTTAGATTTCACGGATCTCAGAGGTGTTTGTGTTCAAGGGCTACACTGACTTCAGGGTTTTAATCTAATCCATGACTATTTTCATGTTTCCTATATAAAGTTATTTTTTGTTTTCATTGGTTGTTCATTTGTCATTCAAGTGATATAATGTGAATGAATAGTAAAAAGTTTTAGGGTTTTAGGTTTGAATGATGAGTTAAAATCACCCCTTGTATGCTAATTTAGTCTTATATAGTATTACTACCTTTTTAAAAATTGTAGTTTCCAATAAAATGTACAAACTAATTTTTTATATTAAAATTTAAAGAAGTATTAATTTTTTATGGATAATCAAGTTTACATTGAAAAGATTGAATTGAATTAAAACCGAATACTTTTCATTACATTTGTTTCATAGTTTCTTATTTAATAAATAAATTGTGTTCAATTTCTTAGAATGTTATCTGATTTAAAAATTTTCATAATTATGCCTCTAATATTTTTAAAAATTAAATTTCCTAAAAAATGATACATTGTATGAAATATTAAAAATTGTTACAAAATATTAATAATGATGTACATTAATAATAATGTAAATCATCATTTAAAAACTTAGTATGGAGGTGGGAGGAAGGCGTATTATTTTGGAGCAATACTTCATAACACCTATGTTACTAAATGAAGAAATCTAAAATTAGTCCCAAAGAAAGTGGGGATTTATGCTTTATGTTTTGATACCTTGTTTTTACCATGTTTATAGCATTATAAAATTTTGCAAATTAAACTTGAGTATAGTTATTTAATGCAAACTTGATCATCCATAAAAAAAAAAAAAAAAAAAAAAAAAAAAAAAAAAACATACTTCATTCATTAAACAGGATTCCTATTCGATTTCAAAAATTAAATTACTTGATCTTTTCGGATTTTCCAAGTCTATTTTTATAAAATTCCAGGTTACAAAATTGGTTTATGACATAAAGAAAAGTAGCTCACAATATAAAAGATAAGACATTTTAAAATTACACGTTCAAAAATCATTTTCCAGAATTATATCAATATTTTCTCAGGTTTTTGAGCAACATTTGCAATTTTCCTTGACTTTTTTCACTTTCAAATTTTACTGACCCATGAGAATCCTGTTTAAATTCTAAAAAATATATATAAGTAGTAGTATTTATAAAATTTAAAATGTACTATGAAGTCCTGCTAGTACAACTGCAATTAACAAGTTTATGTTAATGCAAATAAGGAAGAAACATGTATAAATTTTAACATGAATCAAAAAAAGTGTTTACTCATTTATCTGCTCAAACACTTTAATACAAAGTACTAATTTAAACTAAGGCTAAAGAAAAACATTTAACTGAATCTACAATTAAAAAAAAAATTACAATGCTTCTCCCAACAACTTGTATTTCATGAGTAAGCCTAAATTGTCTCCTGATGACAAAATATAATTTTTAATAAAAATTTTACTAAAAAAAACTATGAAATTATAACCAACCACAAATAAAAGAAAAAAATAAAGCTTAGAACATACAATCACACAATATAAATGCTGGAAATCCCCAATCGTTGCAATCAATAATGTGCACATATGAACACTTTGCATCAGGGTTGGTACGGTTTAAAATAACTGGTTTTTTTTTTTCCCCCATAAAAACCAATTGTTCTTTTTTTTGTTGTTGTTTTTTTCCTTTCCAAAAAATTCAAAATTTTTATACTATTGTCCCTTTTTTAATTGAAATTTATAAATTATTTTTATGTAAATGATTTTTAATTCAGTTTATTTCAATTGCGTTTTTACATCAGAGAAGGTTTTAGTTATGTGTTTTATATGTGATTAGCTGGCTTTATTAAACGTTGTTATATATTTTGGGGGGGGGGGGCTAGAAATTGTAGAAGAAAAATGTCTATTTATTACCGTTAAAAAAAATAAATTAAAGGGTTTAACGCTAAATGCAGTAAAGTAAAATAAAATAAATATTAATGGAAAGTACATTTATTTTTTACAAGATATAAAGTGAAAATTGTATAAATAAAAAAAATGATCCCATATTTGTTTTACGCAAAACTGAACAAAGTAGTTAAAAAAAAAAAATGAAAGAAGCTGCATTAGAGTTTGTCTAGGCAGTTTAAAAGAAAAAAAACCTTTAATTTTAAAATTTCATGCAAAAAGTTCTCCATTCAAGGACATTTTGAAAATTATTTTATTAAAATGTAACAGCACTAGAATTAAGAAAATGACATTAAAAATTTTAATATCCAAGTATTGAAAAATGTTGAAATAATTCTAATCGCAAAAGATTCTATATCCGATGAAGAGTGTTTTTTTTAAATAGAAAATTTAGTTTCAATAAAAGCTATAAAACTTCTAATTTTATTTAAAATATTAAATGTAAATTCTGTTCAATATGTAAATTTCAAATGGATTGCAATATTCCATTACATAATTCAAAAGTATAATTTTTTTTTAAATTTCATCCTATAACTCTTTTTTATTGAATTGCAGTTTTTTTAATTTTTACCTAATTCATTAAATTAAGAATTTTATTGTTATTAAGTTAATTTGTTATCATTAAATTATAGGAAAGGCATGTTAGGTTTAACATTCACAAAAAAAAAAAAAAAAAAAAAAAATGTCAACTCACAGTCATCCTGTTATTACCATTTACATCATTTTAATGAAAACTCAATACTACAATTTTGGAATATTTTTAGAAGTTCTGAATATAAAATTTTTTTAGCTATAATAAAATTTAATCCTTTTATATATAACAGTTCTTTAATTCAAGGATGAGATCGACAGAAGTGTAAAAAATAAATAAACCTTATTTAAAGGATAAACTTCAAAGCAAAATATGAGAATTTAGATGGGAAAAGCCTGTGTTACAGAAGTAAATAATTTGATTGTTTTATTTTTAAACGTAAAAATAAATAAATGTTTTATTAACATGGCTATGTGAAAACATTTTTAATTAGATAAGATATAAGAGAATTTCATGACTGAAAGTACAAACTTTATATATTGTATACATTACAGTATAGGATCCGTTTTCCGGAAACCCATTATCCAGAATGTTCCGAAAACCAGAATGCAAAATGCCAACTACCAAAATTTTTAATTATCGTAAAGTTTAAGAATTAAAGTTATACAGTAACAGCGGTCAGAATTATAGTTTTATAACATACTTTATTTAATGCTATAGTGTTATTCTGAGGAAATATGGTGTGCACAAAATTGTCCAAATAATTACTGAAAATTTTGCAAATTTAGGTTAGAAAATGAATTTTTATTGTATTTTTTAATAGATAAACATTAATAACACATACTTCTTAAAGTACCCAATAGCAGATGAATTTTATCCTTGAACTCAGGTCACATGCATGAAGTCCTAATTGTTATAAAATTTTTAAATAGTTTTTATTAATTTCCATTATTTTTAGAATTCATGTCATAAAATATTTAGCATTATGTGCTAAAAATATTTGAAACATTTATGAACTATTAGTATCAGAGCAGAGACACACTATAAGCAAAAAAAATATCATAGAAATTTTTGCAAAATCCAAATGAAAGGATGTTACTCTCAGGTCCAAAATTAAATTTTATATATGTTTATTTATTTTTCATTTATTATTACTATTGTTATTTATAGTTTGAAATTCTAATTAAGAATGTTTTTAATTTTTATTTTGAGGAAATAATTTATTAAATGAATTTATTATTAATAGGTAAAGTGTATACATATATATTCTTCATGTTTATCACTGCTATTCATGAAATTATTTTGTACCATTTTTATACATATAATAAAGTGTTCCGAATTACAGAAAAACCCCTTATCCAGAATATCCCAGGTGCCAAGCTTTCTGGATAACAGATCCTATACTGTATTACAGAAAGAAAATCACAACCTACAAAAAAAAAAGCTGAAAAATCTCATCCCTGTTTATTATTAATAATTTAAATTATTTTTAGATGAAGTATTGGAATATTAATTACTTTTTAAAGTGGCAATTTTATTTACAAATATGTATAATATGACAGGAAACATATACTAATAAAAACCTGGTTTAAACCAAAAAAACCCAGCTTTTTGGGGTTTATTTATTTATTTATTTATTTATTTATTTATTTATTTTGAAAAAAAAAAAAGCCTGGTTTCTGCCAACCCTGCTTTGCATACAGTTAAAAAAACTGGATACTCCTAATACAAAACATTGAATACACACCATAAAATAAAGAACTCTCAACGACTACTTCAGGTAAAAAAAAAAAAAAAACATGACCAATGCTTTGGCCTACAGTCGGCACCATTATTATTGAAGCAACAGCCATAATTCCTATTAAAAGATGGGTACCAAATGCTGTTTTGTGAAGTAACTATTTATCAAGTCATGGTCTTAGTGTTATGCTGTTTGTAAAAACGTAAGTTGATAAAAATTAGCAATCAAACTTTAAAAAAAAAAGAAAAAAGATATAAAAAATGTGAATGTGTGCTTTAATAATTTTCATGACGGCTGTACTTTGTTTGCCCGATGAAGGGTCGTGTTATCTTTCGACCTGAAACAACTGTTGTGACTTGTGAGTTCTTGCTTTTTATGATGTTTATTCAAAGTTTTATACTTATTATTTTGGTGCTTTACTAAAATACTGGATATTCCTACTTCCAAATGCATGAATCTAAAAAATGTACAAAATTTTGTATTTCAGCATTTGGTAAAATAAATGTACAGTCGGTAACAAAAGTGTCCAAACACTAGCAAAAATTCCTATGTTAAAAAAGTACACTTCATACGGTTTTGTTAAATAAATCCTTGTCGAATCATGTTCTTTCATTGACTAAGAACAAGATTTGACAAGGATTTATTTAACAAAACCGTATGAAGCGTACTTTTTTTACATAGGAATTTTTGCTAGTGTTCGGACACTTTTGTTACCAACTGTATATACATTTTGCATACATGAAAAAAAAAAAAATACTCAATACCTAAATTTTGAAATGCATGGCGATGACTCCATTTTTTTTCTGCTTGCCACTGGTGAGAGATTCTGCTCTTGAAGCTGATAGATGGGAAATGCCGTGTTCATTTTTTAGTATTTGTAATTATATATATATATATATATATATATATATATATATATATATAAAATCTTATTTTTTTAATGATTAAAAAATATTGAGAAAAATTGAGCTAAAGAAATGGAACAGTTTCAATATAAGGTAAAGACATCAGTGTTCGTCACCCTCACAAAAAACATTTTCTAATAACCGTTAATTAACTTCTATGAATTTCAATCCACTCCGGTTCTAAGGAATCTTATGCAGGTACATTCAAATTCATAGACGTTATTAAACATATATTTTAACATGTCTTTTGTGAGGGTGACGAACACTAGTGCAAATCTTAGGGGTGATGAACACTGCACTGTTAAAAATTTCTGCAAAAATACAGAAAATGTATTGAGAATCTCCGTAAATGTGCGTGAGTTCACTGTTAAAAGCAGTGAATCAAGAAACTCGGTTCATTGTTAAAAATTTCTGTTAAAGTACAGAAAAATTATTGAGACTCTCCGTAAATTTACATGAGTTCTCTTTTGAAAGCATTGAACCAAGAAACTCAGTTCTTAATTTACAGATATTTCCCTTTTCAAAACAACGTTTTCCCTGTAGGGATTTTGATAGATACATTAAATAAAAAACTATATAAATGCAAAACCTTAAATTATTTTTATATTCAAGTAAATACCTATTTATATATATATATATTTAACTAGAAGTTTTGTAGGTAGAAATATACTGAATAGTTTGTTTCATTGCAGTGTACTATTACGTAAAAAGGGGGAAAAGGGAACGTTAGGGAAAATTAGATTGTTTCTGCGGAATGTTTATCTTCGTATCTACTCATTAAAAGTTTGTTGTTGTTGACTGTATTGAAGAACTTAAAGCAATTCGTGTTTTTATTTGGAATTCATAATTAGGTAAGTTAAATTTTATATAATCTTTTATCCTATTTTAATAATCAACACAAACAATGACTGTTTATGTTAGTTATATTAGTGTTTTTTTTTTTTTTTAATTAAATCCTGAAACTTATAAACAGAGTTATTCAACTTAAAGATACCTAGAATCTAGTATGTAGTATCTAGCTACGTATTTCGGTTACATAATTCTTTATGTATTTACTGCGGAGAGTGAAATTATACAAATGCAGATACAAATGCAGCAGAAATCAATTAAATTTTATATGTTAATACACAAGTCTTTTGTCGAAGTTAAATGTATGATACTGCTGCTAATTTTATATTAATAGTTTACAAATATTGCATATGTATCTTTAACTTTATTTTTACATGCGTATCTTCTTTAATTTACAATGGAGCAAAATGATGAGAATGTCATAGTTATATAAATGCAGCGGTTCGGGATAATAGTCTTATCTGCGTATGATTTTGTAAAGCATTTAGAAGAGCTTCCAAAAGCAGTTGTAATTGCATTCGTTCAGTTCAAAGAATATTTCCATGTGGGAGAGAGGCTAAATGTTTCATAATACCGAAAGAGGACATTTTAGTTAATAATAATAATAACAGATGCTTTCTTCATAAATTGCTCATAAAACAAAACTTTAGAAGACTGTCGTTTTCATTTTCCTACAAATTCCGACTATGCAAGGTACACAAAATCAACAGGGGAGGAGAATTGTTTTGAAACGACATAGACGTTTGACATTTTGCACGGTAGCAAATAAGAACAAAATAAACTAGAAGTCCGTATGAGCAATAAGAATAGCAAAAGCAAAGAAATCGTTAGAGATGTAAAACTACGGCAGTATACACTTATAACACCTGACATAAAAAAGCCTACATTCAGCTTGCAGAGAAACCTAAGAAAAAACAAATAAATTGGTCTAAAATTTTTTCCTGGATTAAAAGAAACTTAATTTAGATGTTCTCGACAACATGCATTCATACCGGTATGAGCTTTTAATGGAAAAGGACGAATTTTCGATATGTTAGCCGGGGGAGGGGGGACTTTCTTATAATTTGAGCCGCCTTTTCTTCTAGAGTTTGGAAGAAAATTGCTTTAGCAGAAGATTTACAAAATAAACATAGATATATTAATTTGTTACAAAGCAGTTATTGTAAAGGATGAAAAAAGTGTGTGTGTGTGTGGGGGGGGGGGGTTGTTAAACACAGTTTAGCACATCCCTAAAAACAGAGAAACATTATTACAAATTATATATAAGTATTTCATGTTAAACATTATTTTTTCGGGGGCAGGGGAGTTGTACATCAACCCAGGAATGTTTTGGTTTTTTTCTTTTTTTGCCGAGTGTCAACGTTAAATATATAAATTAAGAAACAATGCAAGAAAAACGATAAAATTATTTTTTTAACACAGCGATAATTCTGGATGGGGGGAGGGGAGGGAGATTAGATTAAATTTTCAAACTATTAGCACAATCTGCTCACAAATTGATGTTTAAAGATTAAATGTATTGTTTATTAATCAAGCTGAGTAGAGAAATGTTTTATACTAAATTTTACACAGGCTACATTCTGTGAATAAATTCAAATCGAAGTTTTAAAAAGTTCAATTTAATGCGGAATTATTTTGAAGTATAAAAACAACTGGATTATCGAATTGACGTTGATCACAGGTTAACTGCAATTAAAAAAATACTTTTTTGATGAAATAAGTCAAACTTATACTGTCTCAACAACACAAAGTCCGAACGCTTTCCGACAAGATTTTGGTATGAATTAAAACATTATTTTTTAAGCGTTTCTTTTCTTTCTTTCTTTACTTTTTGAGAAGAACAGATGTCTAATGACCAGAAAATTTTATTAAATGAGCAATGTTTTTCTCCGATAAGAATAAGGTTAAATTTTAATCAGAACCTTAAAGACCAGAAATATTATTGAAAATTATATAGATCTTTGATAGTAAACATTGTTTAGTATGCGTGTGGGGGGGGGGAGGAAGGGGGGGCTGATGGGAATGAATGATTTGTATGGATACCAACACAATATTTTCAGTTTTGTTTTCTTAAATGTTTGAAAATCTGTTTGTGTGTTCAATATTTAAATATTTGATATAACAAAACAGAAACAAGCAACATAGAAAAACTAATAAAATTGTTTCTTTACCCGCCGCGGGAATGAATGGGGGAAGTAGGGAAGAAGTTAGATTACACTTTCAAACTTGTTAATTTTCTGTGTACGAACTGAAATTCAAAGATTGAAAACATAACATTAAGTTTTGCGAAGAAATGGTTAAATGAATGCTTAATTTTATCAAGGTTACATTTTTCGAACCAATTCAAAACTACAACTTTCAAAAGTACAACTAATGCACATATGTTTTTTGTACTTTTGTGCCGTAACTACAGTCATGGCAATATTTTGTCCACAAATTTATTTTGTAAGGCAGAGATAGCCGAAATGACAATTGGCTGTAATTTAAAACTACTTTTTCGCTGAAACGGATCTAATTGATACTATCCTATCAAAACTGGGCCAGAGAATAAGCAGATAATTTTTACTTTTTACTTTTTCTTACCCATAAGGTAGAGAAAGTATTGTTTTGGGGTCAAATTTTCGAATGTGAGATTTCATTATATTTACACGTTTTGAGGTCCCCTGAATACGAAAATCATGTTTTTAGCAAATTGTGTGTGTCTGTCTGTTATCAGCATATCTCAAGAACTAATAGTAGCAGACATTCCAAACTTGGTATTCTAAATGTGTATCATATAGGGATGCTACAGTAAGATTTTCGTTGAGATGAAGCAAATTTGTTCGTGTACAGGGACAATCAAGAGAATTCTAATACATTACGTCTATGGGGGAAATTGCAGGTAAGTAGAGTTTAATGCCTATAGACTGCACTAAACCAAATGAAACGAATATATATTTTTTGTAATAGAGATAGTTAACTGGGGAAAAAAAATGTGTATGTAGAAGCCTCGCCTCCCTCCCTGGGGGGGGGGGAGTCCCCCCTCGAGGGGAGTAAATTTTCATGATGGGTATCTTTCAAAAGAGCTCGCCAACACCTTTAAAACGAATGGTTGAACCATAGATCTGCGATAATTTAAAACAAACTTATCGATTTTTACTTTCTCTTACCCATAAGGTAGAGAAAGTATTGTTTTTGGGTCAAATTTTCGAACGCGAGATTTTGTTATATTTACACGTTTTGAGGTCCCCTGAATACGAACATCATGTTTTAAGCAAATGGTCTGTGTGTATGTCTGTGTGTGTGTCTGTCTGTTATAAGCATATCTCAAGAGCAAATAGTAGCAGACATTCCAAACTTGGTATTCTAAATGTGTATCATATATAGATGCTACAGTAAGCTTTTCGTTAAGATCAAGCAAATGGTTCGTGTACAGGGACAATCATGAGAATTCTAATGCATTGCGTCTATGGGGGGAAATTGCAGGTAAGTACAGTTTAACGTCTATAGCCTGCACTAAACCAAATGAAACGAATTTATATATATTGTAATAGAGATAGTCAACTGGGAAAAAAAATTTGTGTATGTAGGAGCCTTGCCTCCCCACCTGGGGGGGGGGGGAAGTCCCCCCTCGAAGGAAGTAAATTTTCATGAGGGGTATCTTTCAAAAGAGCTCGCCAATACCTTTAAAACGAATGGTTGAACCATCGATCTGCGATAATTTAAAACAAAGTTATCGATTTTTTTCACTTTTAACGAAAAAAAAACTTTAAAGAAAAATCTTATTTTTATTTATTTATTTTTATTTTATTATTATTTTTTTTTTTTTATTGAGAATAAAATGGACATTTTTTGGATATTTAGTGTTATACTACTTCTCTAATATGGAAATCGTCTGCATTATCATAAAAGATAATGTTTTTAAATAATAATTTTCATAAATTATTTTTTAATAACCGAATTAAATTTTATATAAATCTAGGTGCATTAATGAAACGGGGGGTTAAGGGAGGCGGTAGCCCCCCTCACACAGAATTAATTAATTATATAAAACTCTTCCGAAGCCTAATTTGAATTGTTTAACATAGGTTTACATAACATCGTTATCTTACTTCTTAATCTCCAACCTGTATTTATAGTATTAAATTTCAGGGTAAGAGAAAGTCGTGTGAGTGACACAGCAGATTATTTTTTTACTTTTAACAAAAAAAGAACTTAGAATTTTTTTTTTTTTTTTTTAATATAGAGAATAAAATGGACTTTTTTTGGATATTTAGTGTTATACTACTTCTCTAATATTGAAATCGTCTGCAGTAACATAAAAGATAATTTTTTAAAATTATTTTAATAAATTATTTTTTAATAACCGAATTAAATTCTATATAAACGTAGGTGCATCAATGAAACGGGGGGTTGAGGGGGGCGGTAGCCCCCCCTCACACAGAATTAATTATCATATAAAACTCTTCCGAAGCGTAATTTGAATTGTTTAACATAGGTTTACATAACATCGTTATCTTACTTCTTAATCTCCAACCTGTATTTATAGTATTAAATTTCAGGGTAAGAGAAAGTCGTATGAGTGACACACCAGATTATTTATATACACAAAAAATAAATAAATTCATGTTAAGCATAATTTTCTTTTCTTTTCTTTGTGAGGTGTGTGTGTGTGTGTGTGTGTGTAGGGGGGTGGGGGTGATTTTAAAGAACAAGAAAATTTTGTTCTGAGGATTAGACAGTTTAGGGATGCTTTTGAAAGTGTGTTTACTTACAGGCGGTAATTTTTCTAAATATTTTAATCTTTTACCTGTGATTTTTATTACTTTCTTCTACATGTATATATAGAGATAATATTGGATTCGTGAAAATTTTCGAACTCCAGTTTTCGATGAATTTACACGTTTTGGGATGCCCTGAATACGATTTGACTGTTTCTAGAAAATGTCTGTGTGTGTGTATCACAAATTTTGTGGACGCTGTATCTCACGAACCAATGAACGAAATTTAACCAAACTTGGTATTTAGTTGGACCCTGACGTGAATTGGTGCTGATTAGATTTATGGAGCAATGGCTAAACAGGTGGTGCTATGATAGCATTTTTCTAAATTTTTAACATGACAGTATAGGACAAAATTTCGTATAAATGTACATGATGAGAGTTATTTTAATAGTGTGATTGTAAAATTAATATGAATTATTGATAATAGTAGTAGTTAACTAGTAAAAAAAAATGCATGTGGGGGCATCGCTTCCCCCCCTGTGGGGAATAAATTTTCAATATGGGTATCTTTCGAAAGATCTCGTCAATACCCTGAAAGTGTTTTCATTAAATATTTAAATTTTTGGAAATAGAATATTTAAATAATTATCATAATATTAATAATGGAAATAAAGATGGATATTAATTAAAAGAATTTACCTGTAGCGTAAGACCACAAAAAATTACTCTAATTTGCATGTATGTAATTATTAAAGACCAAATAATATTTAGAAAATAATTTTTAAATATATTTAATAAACCGGAAATAGTTCGTAATTCAATTGTGTAAAAAAGAATCTGCTGCAGAACTATGTATTAATTCATATTACTATAATGATCCAATAGACAAAAGTGGGTCTAGGGGACAGGAGTATCTGTTCTTGAAGCTGGTAGACAGGAAGTAATAAATTCGATATGTAGTCGCGCATGCTGTCCTAGTCGTTCGGTGTTTTCCAAGGTTTTCTCTGAAATTCATGTAAATATGGACTAATACCCCTTAAAAGTCAGCCCACGTTGGGGTTTTCGGTAATAAATTGAGGCTTACTTAAAAATGCCTAAATTATTTTCAATAATTTTTGAAAATGTCGTAATATATAGTTATCAAAGTCCCACTCTATTCCTTGTGCCTTGGGAATGTCTCGGAATTTCTGAAAACTTTAAGGCATTTGTTAAAAGAAAATAAAAGGGTAAGGGGGCTAGGGAACACAGGGGCAAACTTTAAAATTTCATATAGGAAGGGGGGAAGTCTTTTAAAAGCTCAAGGTCTTTTCAAAGTAGGCCTGGGACCTACAGCTGTCAATCGGCCTTATTTCCAAATCCAGTCCAATTCATACTTCTTTTTAATATAAAATACTTCAAAAATATTCCTGTTACACTGGCGTTCATAAAATGGTGCTTAAATATCTTATGATTTCATTATATAAGTGATTTTTTCCTGTATTAATGATTTAAAATACCATGTATATCTACTTTTATTTTCTTTAGATGATTTTTCATTAGATTCTATTTAGATGGAGTATATAAGATACACTTTAAAATTCACTTATGTATACTTAATTTTCTTTTTAGTGCCATGGAATTACAATCCTTTCTTTTCATTATTTGCTTAAAATGTCATAGGATGTAGATTTTGTTTTAAAAATTAATAGTTGAAGTGTTTACCTATAATAGTAATTTTTCATCTTTTTTCTTTTTTCTAGTTATAATGGAAATTGATCCTGATATAAGAAACGAAACAAGCTGTCTAAGAAATATGAAAATAGAAAATGCCGTAAAATACCCTCATCAGAGACCTTTACAAATATCAAATATTTATCCTGTTAAAGACTTTTTCACCATTTATCTTTTATTAATCTCATTTAAAAAAAAAAAAAAAAAGATACTTTCAGTGTTAGTAAAATAAAGTTTAATTTAAATCTAATTTAGTATGTTTTATTTTTTAATTATTTTTAATTGTATGTTTCCTTTGCAGCAAAGATGTTTTTCTTCTTATAGTGAGCTTTTTGCAATGATTCTAGTAAATTACCTGGATGCTGCTTTCATGTGTAAAAGCGCAGAATTTGTTTCTTCTTTAGATCCTATTTTGTAGAAGAAAAATGTTTTAAAATTTGTTTTTGTAAAAAAAAAAAAAAAAAAAAAAAAGGTCGAAATTTTTTTTTAATTCAAAATAATCTAATGGTTTCTTTAACAAAAAGTTAGAAATTTAAAAATTTGAATTTATGGAATTAGGGACGAAAACCAAAAGATTACCCGATTTTCATCTGCATTGAACCCTAAATTAATATTTAAAAATATTAAAAGCTCTATATTTCTTTATATACTATTTAATACGTAGGAACATTTTCTCTCCACTTGCCGTCTATTTAAAAATATTTATATCCCAGAAACTGCAATAATTATGGAAATTATTCTACACAATTGCAATGAATTAATTATAAATAAATAAAATTATTTAGGTATCAAACCTTTAATATGTTCCTATACTTCTACGATTACGTATTAGAAATCTGATCTGAAATGAGAATTTTTATTTTCAAATAAAATAACTTTTAAAAACCAATTTTATTAAAAACAGAATATTGCAAAATGTTCAAAATTTGTTACAGTTAGAAATAAAATTTGCATAAAATTTGTTAGTCTTGGTTTAAGTGACAAGTTATGCATTGAATTAATAAGTTGCACAAATTTACTTTTTTAATAAACTACCAAAATTGTATGCATAGTTTTTAAGAGAGACCTTTATATAGAAATGAATAAGTAATTTTTTTTCTTTAGCTAATATAAAAATCAATGTGAGTATTTAAAAATTCAAATTCATTTACTACACTACCTTTCCATAAATGGACCGGACACTTTCAGATGCGTTTTAAAATGACTCAAAAAGTACTTAACAAATCATCTTGAAACTTCAGGAGTGTAATAAACATGTTATACCTCACGTAGTTCAGTTATTTGTTTGTGCCAAAAGTGAAAATGGGACCAGTAAAAAATTAAAGAAAAATAAGAGTATTTGGCATCATTCAGTATAAAGTAATGCTCGAAATACAATCTGGCTGTAGCATATGGTTATGGGGCTCATTTTCTGTAAAAGTTTTTAAGTCTCTACCGCATGTAATAAGGGAGATATAAAGATTTCTTTAAAAAATTTCCGAACAATGATTTTTTTTTTTTTTTTTTTTTTTTTTTTTGCTATAACATACAAGGTATTAAATCCAGTACAAAGCTATATTTGGGAAACTCAATATACAACATTAGACACAACATACTGCAATCAGAATGAAAAAAATATTAAATATCTAATGAAATGTGAGCATTTTTACTAAATAATTTTTAACTGTGCATGACTAAGTTTTAGCTAAATTTCATGCGTATGATTTATAGCCAAATGCATTAAATTACTTATATAAAAACTCCAAACAAGTATTGTGTAAACTCAAAAAGTTCTACGCCAAAGAATGAACTGCTCTTCAGTTTCTCTCGAAGAAACGCTAAAGTATAAGGAGTTTTACTCACATTTTTATTTTAATTCAATGAACGGTAATGCAATTTTCTGTGATTGTAAATAAATATTGGGAAAACCCTCTTAACAATTTCTTTTTTGGGGAACAGCTGAAATTCAGTTTATTCTATGACGTAGAACTTTTTGAGTTTACACGATTTTTGTTTGGGGTTTTTACATAAGTAGCTCAATAAATTTGACTGTTAAATTTTGAAAGTAAAATTTCACTGAACATTCACGCATGCGCAGTTAGAAATTATGTAATAAAAATACTCATATTTCATTAGATATTTAATATTTTTTTTCATTCTGATTGCAGTATGCAGTGTTTATTATTGTATGTGGAGTTTCCTGAAAAATAATTTGAACTGTCTTTTTATACTTTTGCGTGTTATAGCTAAAAAAAGTGAAATTTTTTTTGAGAAACCTTTATCTCCCTGATTATATGCGGTAGAGACATATAAAGTTAAAAGAGTTAATGAGAAAGAGTCCTATAATCACAGGCTACTGCCAGATCGTATTTCAAGCATTAATTATTACAGGGTGAAGCCAATACTTTCATATTACTTTTTTTTTTTTTACCGGTTCTCCTTTCACACCCCTGAAGTTCCAAAATGATTTGTTTAACATTTTTTTAAAATACTTTAAAAAATGTCTGAAATCGAAAGTGTGCGGTCCTTATGGAAAGGTAGTGTACCTAACAAATTTTTAGTACGTCTTTCTTTTTTTTTTTTTTTTCATTTAGAAAGTTTACACCTTTTTAAGAGCATAATGCATTTTAAACGATTAGTGTTTTAATTACATTCTTAATTGTTTTAAGTTAATATCTAATCAAAATTTAATATATATGTATATATATATATACACTGATGAAAAAAAAAATCCCAACACCAGGAAGGAGCTGTGCTAGATAAACGAAATTTGGTAGGCGTGTTTATACATCTGAAAGATGACGTCGATTCAAATTTCGAGCTACGTGCATAAGTGTGGCGCTAGTAGCAACACTATGAACATGCAAATGAGGTTTGCTTTAAATAAGCGCTGTAAGGTTCGTGATCATTATTTACAGTTGAGATTTGACGTAGTGGGTTAATGTTAGTCAAGGATGCCTCTAAGAAGACGCAGAAGCCATTATCAACAACTCACTGAGTTTGAACGAGGTCGTGTAGTAGGGCTACGAGAAGGTGGGTTTTCTTTCCGCGATATTGCAGAAAGACTTGGCAGAAATGTATCCACTGTGCATGAGTGTTGGCAGCAGTGGTCAAGGGAAGGTACTGCCTCAAGAAGACCGGGTTCCGGGCGGCCACGTTCCACTACTGAGAGGGAAGACCGCCGTGTTCGGCGTATGGCTGTGGCTAATCGTACTGCGTTTGCACGTGACGTAAGCATCAGATTATAAACTTAAGGAATTAAAGCTATAGAAAAAGATACATACATACAATACATACTTAGGCAATGGCTTTGTTCCCACACATTTCATTATTTACGTCGCTATTCTGTTTTTAAGAAATTTAATTATCAGCTACTATTATTCATTCTACTTAAAATTTTAGGCTAGATTTATTGGTCAGTAAATGATTCAATTTTTGAAAGTCCAATTTCATAATCATTCAACAAATAGAAGCCATAAAGACACACAATTTGGTGACAAAACTTGCGATTTAGCAATGAAATTTGTGTTTTGGCGGCAAAATTTGACAGTTGACGACGAAATTTTTGACTTGGCGATGAAATTCGTTATTTGATGACAAAATTTGGCGAGCTTGACGATGAAAAATGGCAGCTTTGACGTCATATTTTCTTCCCACGCAAACACCTCATATCGCTTCACAGACCAATGTCTTGTTTCCACAAGATAAAAAATCAAAGGAAGGGTGTAACGTATTACTCTCAATTTCAATCGTAAATTTTAAATTCTTGCGTAAATCGGCGTTCTAAACTATTCACTACAAACGACAATTTTACCAAGATAAACGCATTATTTTACTTTTCTATTTTTAAATGATTAATTAAAGCTGTTACCATGGTTTTTATATTTCCAGTGATCTTTTTTATTATCGTTTGCACGTGACGTAAGCATCAGATAAAAAATTTAAGAAATTAAAGCTATCGAAAAAGTCGGTTTCATCACGAAAAATCACTTTTTAACTTGTAACTTTTAAGCAATTGAAGCCATCGAAAAAGTTTAAATACAAAAGTTGTTCTTTAGGGTAAGGCGGTAATTTGCCTGATTTGAAGTATTTTCCTATTTTCAATATTAAAGAAATTATGGGCAAATGAAAATTTCCACCCCCTTTGAGCTGGATGCCCCATCTACGAACTCGACCGAGATTTTTACTGTCCTGACAAAATATCCCAAGTGGGTTAAATTTAAATAAAAATTACTCCAGTTATCGTGTTCACAACTTAACATGGGAAAAAGCGTTATACATATATATATATATATATATATATATATATATATATATATGTAAACTTTTTGAACGGAGGGTGGTTTTGGGTTCTAGGAATCATGATCGGTGTAGATATGAAGAAATTTTTCAGAAGTCGTATCATGAGAATCATTGCAATAGGTAGATCTCCTATAAGGAATCTACCTAAAAAAAGTACAAGTAAAATTTGATAGCGTGCATAAATGACATTTTTGCTGCTGATTTTTTTTTTTTTTTTTTTTTTAAGTTTATTAACTGGCGATGCTGATTTTATTAACCAATGAATTTATTAAGCGTTGGTTACTGTAGTTATACTCGGGCGGGGCAAACCTAACTTAAGAACACTGTCAAAGACTGAGCCTGTGTTGTTCCGCAAGTGATATATGGTTCCTTTAAAATACTTATTTATGTTATTAAAAGTATGCTTAATTTAACATTAAATATCCGTACTAGATTCAGTAATATTAGCTAAATCTATATACCCAGCTTAAAATGTATATTTTAATGATTAAGGAATTGTTTTTAAAAATAATAAGTTATACGTCACTGTCTACTTATCCAGTCAAAAGCGATTTACTCAGAAGAGCGAAATTCCGGCAACCGTCAAACCCTGGAATTTTTTTTGGGGGTCATTCTTTTCTCGGACTCCGGAATTGATGCTTGCTTTTCTTTTACCCTCTTTCTTCTCTGTTCTTATCTTATCGTTTCATTGGCATCTTCTTCAGTTGGATCCCCACTTTCCAACCTCAGAGAAAGGGTAAAGCTTTGCAAAGTTCTGCTGAGATTATCATCTTAAACGTTTTTATTAAACTCAGAGAACAAAATCCCTTGAAATCGGAAAATGAAATTACTGAGATGTGTTCTGAATTGACAGGAATTTCCCGATCATCTATAAACAAAATAAAAGCTGAAATAAAGACGAGTGGGAAACTTTCGACTCCAGGAAAGAAACGTCCTTTGAAAGTTAATACAAGGAAGCAGAGATATGATGACTTTACAAAAACAGCTATTCGAAGAAAAGCGCATTCTTTTTTCTTCAAAAATGAAATACCCATGGCCTTAATGTACGCAATAAATGAAGATGATGATCTCCCAAATTTCAATATTAGGACCGTAAGAAAATTTCTTCATGATTTGGCTTTCGTTTTTCAAGAACGAAAGCGTTTATCAATGATTTTGGAGCATGAAGATATTCAACAGTGAATATTTAAGAAATATCCGACGATACCGTTCTGAAGGAAGAAAAATATATTATACTGACGAAACATGGTTAAATATTGGGCATGCAAAAGAAATCATATGGCAAGATTCCACTGTAAAATCCAAGAAACAAGCCTTTTTAAGTGGTCTCTCAACTGGATTAAATGCCCCAACCGGCAAAGGAAGCCGATTAATTATTATCCATGCCGGGAGTGAAGATGAATTTGGTAACGGGGCACTTGAAATTTTCAAGTCGAAAAAAAGTGGGGATTATCATTATAAAATGAACGGTACCCATTACGAAGAGTGGTTTATTAATAAATTTCTCCCTCGTGTACAATCAAATAGTGTAATTGTTATGGATAATGCTCCCTATCACTCAGTACATGTTGAAAAAATTCCCACAAAATCCACAAAAAAAGATGTACAAGCATGGCTGACAGAGAGAAATATCCATTGGACTCAAAACATGTTAAAAGTCGAATTACTTAAACTTGTTAATGTTAACAAAAAAAAAAAAAAAAAAAAAAAAAACTATGAAGCTTACAGAATCGACAGAATAGCTGCTCAGTATGGCCATACGATTTTTCTACTCAATCCATATCATTGCGAATTAAATCCAATTGAGCTGATATGGAGTCAAGTAAAAGGACATGTTTCCTCAGAAAATCGTACATATAAGATAGATGAAGGTGAAAAGCTTACAGAAGAAGGAATAGGAAAAGCATCATCTTCTTGGAGTAATTGCGTGAAACACGTAATTGAAGAAGAAAAAAGAATATGGTTATTAGATGGTTTGGAAGAACAGATTATTGAAACCATGAGTTTTAATATTGATAGTTCTTCGGGTGACTCTGAACAATCAACGGATAATGATGATAGCCTTAGCGGAATCGAGCCATTAGACGAATAAGAATATTTTTTTCAAGGTTAAAAAAAAGTTCTTTTCATAACTAACAAAAAAAAAAAAAAAAAAATTATTTTCAGAACTAAAAAATAAGTCCTTTCGAGGACAAAGCCTTATCAAAGGCGAAAAATTAAAAGATAGAAAGATTAATTACACTAAGAATTAAGAACACAAATTACTCAATTGTCTTTTTCAATTACCCCTCCCTTAAACAACAATAAAATAACCTAGCCTATATTCAGTTTCCTTTTATTTCCAATGTACATGTCAAATTCATACAGATATCCGGTCTTTGGTCCACATCGAGACCACATTTTGAATCCCCATCGAAATGGCTTATTTTTTACATACTGATGCATAATGTTATTTCCTCGGAATTTAATCATATGCTCGTCAATAGACATACACCCTTCCGGCTCAACTGCATCCTGAAAAGCCTTATTGAAATGCTCAATTATCGGGTGAATTTTGAATGCTCTATCACGACTTGCATTATCTGTCGGATTATTCTTTTCATTATCATTGAAATGCAAATACCTTCTTATATCAGCAAATCTTTCGTATGTCATTGTTTTTGCAATCAAAGGAACATTTAAATCTTCATCTGTGGCCCAGTAGTCTCTAAAAGTAGGAAGGATATGGTATCCCATGATATAACATATTCCTATAAATGCATATATCTCCTGTGATGTTGTTTCAAACAATTTATCTTTCTGCTGAGCATACAAATTTGTCTGGGGAACAATTATGTCTTCAACTAAACTTTTTATGTTAGAAACTTTGGCAAAAATATCCACTTCTGTTGAGTTATTGGTAAGAGATTGTAATTTTACTTTACCCCATTCTACTTTGATATCAGGTTGAGGTAAAAAAAATGGGACCTATTTTATTTGACCAAACAACCTTTCTTTTTTCTTTATTTATATTCTTACTATTTCCTTTTTCCATGTTTGCTTTCCTTTTCCTATTTTTTTGGTAGTTTTGCATATTTCTCAGTTTCTGGTATCTTGTCGATTTCTTCATTTTCAGTTTCATTATAACTTTTTACTTTTGACCCATCAATAATTACAAGAGTTTTTTCATTCTCTCCATCATCTAGATCTATCTTTTTTTTTTTTTTCCCTTTAATCGCTTTACAAATTAATAAAAATAGTAATAAAAAAATTACATTGAAATCATTCTGAAACTTTATTTGGGTACTGACTGCCTACGGTAGCTTTTTTTTCTACATGCACTGCATCGGTCCAAGTTCACACTATGTTCAGAAGGGTCTTACTTCCATTTGGGTATTTATAGACGACAGGTGGAGCAGTTATTGTTCAAGAAATGTGATTATAAAGATGACCGTGTCTTAGCATCTATTAAATATTTTTCTTCAAGCCGTGTATTTTATAGCCTTCGCTCTTTGCCCTATATTACCATACTATTCCGACCAATATAAGACCATTTTAGTAAGTTTAATCTTTTGTACTATATTACTATTTTTTTCTCCCTGATAAATAAAATAAAATTTAAAGAAAATCTGATGTGGGCACCACATGACTTCCTTATACACCTTTAGAAATATATACATAATGTTAAAAAACACTGTCATTGGACCCGAGACAGTTGGCTAAAAATATTTTAAAAATGCATTATCACTGTGTTCTGAGCTTTTCTGAAAGTTTCAAATGTCTAGCTAGTCGGGAAGTTAGTTAAAAATCGATTGCAAAATTTGTATTGGTAACGCTAACGAAGGCAGATGGGACCCAAAACAGTTGGCTAAAAGTATTTAAAAAATGCATTTTCACCGTGTTCTGAACTATTCTGAAAGTTTCAAATGTCTAGCTAGTCGGGAAAAAAGTTAAATAAATTTTCTGTTGAACCATATAAACACTGCCGAAGGCAGTAATGACCCGAAACAATTGCCAAAAAATATTTAAAAAATGCATTGTCACCGTCTTCTGAGCTTTTCTGAAAGTTTCAAATGTCTAGCTAGTCGGGAAGTCAGTTAAAAATCGATTGCAAGTTTTGTACTGGTAACGCTGCCGAAGGTAGCAGGGACCGGAAACAGTTCTCCAAAAGTATTTAAAAAATGCATTTTCACCGTGTTCTGAACTATTCTGAAAGTTTCAAATGTCTAGCTGGTCAGAAAATTAGTTAAATAAATTTTCTGTTTAATCATATAAACGCTGCTGAAGACAGCAGGTATCCGAAACAGTTGGCTAAAAATAATTTTAAAAAATGCATTGTCAGCGCGTTCTGAGCTTTTCTGAAAGTTTCAAATGTCTAGCTAGTCGGGGAGTTAGTTAAATAAATTTTCTGTTGAACCATAAAACCATAAACGCTGTGGAAGGCAGCAGTGACTCGAAGCAATTTGCTAAAAATATTTTAAAAATGCATTGTCACCGTGTTCTGAGCTTTTCTGAAAGTTTCAAATGTCTAGCTAGTCGGAAACTTAGTTAAAATTCGAAGGACAGGGAAGATCACTTATGCAATTCCTCGATAATCTCAGACATTTCAACTTCCAGAGATAAAGATGATGCCACACACCGTTTTAAGGGTCTGAAATACACCAACCTTGAGCTCCTAACAATGCTCTTCAGATGTGGAAAATACGACGAGATAAAAAGATTAATGATCGAAAGACTCTCCGATAACGACTACGAGAAATTCCTGGAATTTAAAATACCAATCAACATTCCCGGAACTTTTAACACCACTACTGGACAAATTAAAGATTTCACAGTGTCTGAAATTAGAACTCGTATCAAGGAGTTTCCCGAGTTCCGAATTGGTTTTGGAAAAGTTGAATCAACTGACTGGACTAGAGATGATGATCTCAATGAAATAACTGATGATAATCAGGTATCAGAAAATCTTCCACTAACAAATACTAATTTTCCTTCCCCAACTACTAACCCTACTAATGTTAGAACTAACAAACGTAAACTAGAAGATGATAGCCATACTCAAAATTTTAGCAAAATTGAAAATACTTACAATATCCTCATTGCAAATAAATTCGTCTCTCTTAATGAAAATGAACTTTTAGATGAGCCAGCGCCACTAGATGGCGACAGCAGTGAGATCACTAAACCTAGCTCAAGCAATGGAATTAAATCTAAAAATAAAAAACTCTCCTTACCTAAAGGTCGATTCATTACTGTCAGGTGCGGAAATAAGAAACAACTCCTAAAAAACCTTGAAAAAGCTATAGGTTATTGCAATTTTATTGCAGCTCCAGCCGGTGATTTCATAAAAATTTATTTTTCCTCAGTCCAAGGACGACCATGACCTCATAACTGAAAAACTCACTGAAATGAAGGTTCAATTTTATCTAAAAAATGATCGAACTAATCCACCCTTAAAAGTTGTTATCCGAGGGCTTCCCTCCGAAACTACCCATTTAGACATTGAAGATGAACTAACAAAAAATTTAATATTCTCAAAGTTAATCAATTGACCAGCTTCAAAAGGAAAAAGCCCATGCCTTCAGAGCCTGATTACCACCTGTTGGGGCCCAAGTCCCAGGACGATTTTGGTGCCCCCCCCCCTCCCCACTCTTAAACAAATTAAAGTTTTTTAAATTAAAGTTTTTCTACTGGTAAAAAAGTTAAAGCATAACCTTCATAAGACATTAGTTTTAACTTCTTTTGCAACGAGACCTCAAGTTATTATTATTATTATTGGTGCAGGGGTAATCTTTCTTCTATGACTGTTGGAATCCACTTGCATAGAAATGTAATTTTTTACAAAGTATTCTCTACAATACTGTTTTTTTTTTTTTTTTTTTTTTTTTTTAAATCCTAATCTACCTCATTCATACCATACGAAGTCAGCGGGTATGTAAATATGAACACATGACCAAATAGTACTGAAAATGTAAAGATAATTTCCATTAGGATGATACAAAGTTCTTTAATTTGTATTATATAACTGTAAGCGAAACATTATCTGGATTTTTTGGTCCGCTGTAAAATGTTATATCATTCGACCGATCTCCACAAAAACTGGTATACTTCATAATTTGCTTGCTAAGGTTGTATTTTTTAATTTAATCGGATAATTGGTTAAAAGATATTAAAAAAAAATCCCTACTTTCAACTAAAGATTGTCGTTAGTTAACTTTTGGTTGATTTTTTTTAAGGAAATCTTTTCCAAAAATAGCATTTTTTAAATAAAAAAATTATTTTGGTGCCTCTAGATAGAGGTGCTCTAGGCTGAGGCCTTGTCGGCCTGTGTGATAATCAGGCCCTGCATGCCTTTATTTAAAATTCATCTCGAAAATAACGAATATAGCAAAACCATTTTTGACGTTAATTCCCTCTTATATTACCGTGTTCAAATTGAACAGTACAAAAACCCATCAAAGACCCTTCAATGCCATCGTTGTCAATTATTTTTTCATTCCGCCAAGAATTGTCATATGAAAGTAAAATGTCTCCGTTGTACTGGTGATCATCATACGAAAGATTGTAATTTAGAAAAAGGAGCACGTATTCCTCCGAAATGTTATAATTGTGGTGGTAATCACCTCGCAAATTACCGTGGTTGTCCTAAATTTCCAGAAAACCGCAATAAATCCGTTGTTACCAAAAATATCCGTCCTATCAATCAGAATCCCACCGTCCAATCCGAAATTTCCTTCGCGGCTATAGCCACTCCCTCTCATTTCAAACGAGATACTTTAAGTCCTCTCACCAAACTCAATGAAATATTAAACGCTATTGCTTCAGAATTCCAAGTTAATTCCTTTATTGAACTTCTTAATAAACTCAAATTAGCTAAAAGTAAAATGCAAAATACTAATAGTATTCTAGAAAAATTAAACATTCTCCAGGAAACCTTCGGAGAACAGAACACTTCTCTCCCTTAGGGAGGTTGGTGCTCTTTAGAATTGCAATGACCTTTCTTTTTAGAATTATTTGTATATCTACTATCACCTCTGGTTGTATTGCCTAGCCTTTGCTTTTTTTTTTCTAACATCTGGTACTTGTAATCATTCTGTTATCTATCTCCTCTGGTTTGCTGAGGTGTGGGGCATATCCATATTGGCCCCGGGAACTCGGCACTCATTATGTCTCTCGAACTCGAACTTAGTTAAAAATCGATTGCAAGATTTGTCCAAACCGTTTTTTGATACATTATGGCCAAAACCTTTGTATTTTTGGTCATTATGAACCTAATTTTCCTAAATATCTCCAAAACGGAAAATCATACAAAGTCCAAAAAGGGAGGTGCACAACTAGATGTTATAACAAACCTATGTACCAATTCGCAACTTTCTACGTCCAACCGTTTTTGAGTTATGCGACATACTCACACACACACACACACACACACACATACAGACGTCACGAAAAATCGTGTAAAGTTGCTTATATCTCTAAAACTAGAGCTCGTGTTAAGACGACACTTGCAGGTGTACAACTAGACATCATAACAGTCACACGTATAAATTCGTAACATTCATTGATTATTCGTTTTCGAGCAATGTGAAATACAAAATCCATTTCGCAAATCGGGATTACTATACTTCCTTATACTTTGTATAAGGAAGTAAAAAGTATCAAAATCTGAGCATCTGATTTTGATACGGTTTTTTTGGGGTGGTAAGTACAACTGATTGTTATTGTGTCTGATTTGTGATTAAAGTGACTGAAAGTTTAGTTTAGACAGACAAAATCTCGGAGTATATCTGTCTAGGCGAGTGCTATAAAGAGTGAATCTCTTATTGATTTATACAAAAGCGTTTATTAATGAAGTAATCATGAACCCATTGCGGCATGATGAACCGTCCTTATCAGGGCGAGACACAATACCTGTGACTGGGGACCTCCTCGAAGCTCCAGCTTCACTTGACGGTTTGAGCGGGTCCGCCCCGGATAGGTCTCCCATTGGGACTGAACCGACTCCCAGTCCCTCAGTTGGAGGTAAAAGTAGTGGTAGTGGTAAAACTAGCGAAAGTCGTGGAAAGGTGAAGAGACGTAAGATGAGAAAGAAGAGTACTGTCTATGACAGCGATGGCAATTCAATAGCGTCATTCCAGAGTGTGGAAGACAGCGAAGGCGAGCGTAATGAAACGTGCAAAGACCCTGACGGAGTCTACTATACTGGAATGAGTGGGGAGAGTGATGGAGTAGAGGCAGGCTCTGAGAACTCAGATGCCGACTCCCCCGCCGGCTTTCACACAGTCTCTATGGATCCAGAGACGACCATTGTCGCCGCGCAGACGATGGATAAAGGTGTCCATTTGCATAGCGAGGAGCTGGCCCATATCTCCCTTGAGGAGATGGTCGGCACGTCTCTGACCCTCGTTATGGAGATGAACCGACTTTGTTCGGATCTCTCACGAACTGTTGACAGGTCAAAGCTGTCGGGACCAAAGCTGGAGAAAGTCCATGCCTTCATTGATTGGGTGCATCAAGCATTCACCCGGCAGCACAGACTAGTCGAACAGAGCGGGAAAGCTTCTACCAGGAGGCCTTTAAAACCAGCCGAGGAGAAGGGTGCAAGCTGGAAGCGAAATAGAGGTAGCCGCCAAAAGAAGGGGAAAAAGAGGGATTCCCCAGCAGTTCCCACAGAGGAACAACCTCTCGTTGCGGAGGCAGAAAAACCTCTAAATGTAGCGGAAAGTGAAGCACCCTCGAGCTCGGTAGGCACGAATGGATGGGTGGTACCAACCAGTTATTCGGATCATGTTCGAAGCGCCGTGTCTGGGGACTTTGTAGTTCCGAAGGGGCCGAAGAGGGAAAGAGCGGCATCCCGAGGGAGAGCTCGACCCGGCGCGTCAGCACGTTGCTCGACGGCCGAGGTGAAGCACTTGCTTATAGTCCGACCGCGAACGGACACAACCTCTAAGACCCTGATGACGGACATAGCTTCAAGGATTAACCCAATCGAAGCCAAACTAGCGGTTCGAGGGATGCGGCCAGTAGCTGGCAACGGAGTGTTGATCTCTGTTAACAGTGCTGCGGACCTTGCCAAACTAGAGGCTAAGATGGGCGAAACTGGGCTGACGGTGGATAACGAGCTCACGAAACCTGGCCCTCGTATACCAGAGATCATTGTCTTTGGCATCGAAGACTCTATGTCTGCAGAGGATATCACAGAAGCACTAAAGCTTCAGAACGCAGTTTTGGGTTCGAACTGCGATATCCGGGTGAAGAAGATCTTCCCCGGTAGAAACGGGCATAATGTGATAGTCGCTCTGGACAATGAGACGATGACGAAGCTGGCCGGAGAGAAGTGGCTCAATGTTGGATGGAGACGTTTGGGTTTCAAGCGAAATGTACGGCCGTTGATGTGCTTCCGGTGCTATAAATACGGGCACACAGCGAAGGTCTGCCGCGGTAAACCCCTCTGTGGGCGCTGCGGACAGGAGGACCACCTGCAACGGGACTGCAAAGGGGAGCCTGCATGTCCTAATTGTACGGCGAGCAACCGAGGCCGATCGGGTAATAAACTGCCCGTTAACCATAGGGTGGGTACGAAGGAGTGTTCTGTCCATCAGACAGAGGTTGAAAAATTGCGGGCAGTGAGTCATGGACCGAAGCCTCAGATTCCTGCACCTTAACTGCCACCACAGTTATACCGTGATGTTCAACCTCGCAAAAACGGTAGAGCGAGAGTCTGTGGACGTGGCATCTCCGAACGAACCTTACCTATTTGGCGGACTCACTGTAGGGTTGCCGGCAGGGTACTCGCAGGTGAACCCGAGTTGTAGTGACGGTCGAGTCGCTCTTTGGGTGAGCCAGTGAGTCACCTTCTGCCAGGTCCTCGGTGATCGAGACGTACTAGCTATCCGAACGAAGGTGTCCAACTCGAATGTGCTGGTGGCCACCTGCTACTGCGCACCGAGGGAAGACGTTGCTCCGAACGAGAAGTTGGAGGCGTTGTTGAGACGGTACCCCGAGGATCGAGTAGTCCTTGCGGGTGACTTCAACGCAAAATCCACGCTCTGGGGGAAAAATCCAACGGATCCTAGAGGGAGTTTGGTGATCTCCTTCGCTTCGAATAATGATCTGGATATTGTGAATGACCCAGGAGTCTTGGCACCAGCTGGATCGACGTCCTGTTGGTCCGTGGTTGCCTCGAGCTCATCGCAGACTGGGAAGTCTCTGAGGAAGAGATGCTGAGCGATCATAGGACCATGAAGTGGACCCTCCGGGGCAAACCAGGCTCAATGCACCCTAAGGAATCCAGCCGTCGCTGGAGGCCAAGGGATCTGGTTTGGGAGGCCTTCCTCCGCGATCTGCGCACTGCGGATCTGGCATCTTATGATTTCTGCTCCCCTGACACAGGAATTGAACATCTTGTATCGACTTTGACGAGGCTATGTAACAAGCACAGAAAGGCTTCTGGCCAAGACAGAAGCAAAGAATGGTGGACTGTAGGTCTGACCGCCCAGAGGTCCCGGCTGCGCGCGCTGAGGCGGCTCTACCAGCGAACGCTGGAGTCGAATCAGAGGGTGAGGCTTGAGGTGCTGTATAAGCGAAAGCGGGCAGAATACAAGAGATCGATCTTGCGAGCTAAACGTCAATCGTTTAGGAAGTATCTCTCAGATACGCTCTGCACTGACAAGTTTGGTCAGGTGTGTTGTGTTGTGAAAGGCAAATGGAGGCGCGAAGCCCCAGAAAAACTAAAACTGGAAAATGGCGTAGAAATCTCCTCGTGGGAGGAGATACAAGCAGAACTGGCGAAGTATCACTTCACACAAGCAGATGACGTATTGCAGATCGATTTATCTAGAACCGACGATCCCGAACTGTTTGCTATCGGGGAACTGGAGTTTGCAGTAGAGTCGCTGCCGCCGAATAAGGCACCCGGTCACGACGGCTTCAGCTTGGAAATCGTCCGCAAGGTTCTCGAGTACCACCCTCGGTGGTTGCTCTCTTTGTATAACCACTGCCTCAGCACCTCTTGTTTTCCGCGGGAGTGGAAAAGGGCTCTGGTAGTCTACTTCCCGAAGGAGGGAAAGGTCAAAAGCCATCCCGGTTCCTACCGGCCGATCTGTCTGTTGCCGGCTCTAGGGAAGGCATTGGATAAGATGTGCGCAGTGCGTTTGGCGACCCATCTGGAATCAAGGGGCATACTAAGCGAGAAACAGTATGGTTTCCGCAGAAATTTGGGCACATTAGATGCGCTCAAGAAAGTTGCAGAGTTCGTAGCCGACTCGAAGAGAGGTGGCAGACACTCATGTCTGCCCAGCAAAGCTTATACTGGTGGGCTCGTTATGGCCTACTGCTGGCATCCTGCACTTGCCATCAGTTGCCGGTTGCCCCATATAACTCGAGCAGCGGGCCGTTTGTGGCTGCCAGCTGTGATGGAAGCCTAAAGAAAAATGGTCGGTGGCCCAGAAGTGGCATAAACACAGTTGGCCTTATGCAGGCTATAACCACACGGCCAACATAATGTTTTTCATGTTGTGGCCACAAATTATTAGGCCATAACCAATTTGTATGCATAGAGGGCGCTGTGATTCTTTTTGTGTTGATTTGAAATTCCCTCGCTGTCCGCCATTTCATACGAAGTTCTTGTCGTTGTTGTTGTCTGCGGGTGCGAGATTGAAAATCTCGTAAAAAGAATATATGAGTAAGTAATTCAATTATTAATTTGTTTTTGTATCATTTTTTAAATACTTTTTTTTTTTAAATGTTTGACTCTAAAGCTATTGTTGTAACAAAAGGTTTTCTAGAAATATATAACAAATATCCAGTTGACCCGTTTTAGTAAATTATGATAGCCGCTAACTTTCTAGTATTTTATTATTGTTATTATTATTATTATTTATTAATTTTTTAATTTTTGACAAAAAACTAGTATGATGTGGCACCACAAAACTTCCTTCTATATTTTTTATTATGCAAATTCGCGTAGTGCAAATAATTTGTTAAAATCATTTTCCTGAATGCATGCAAACGATTTTCATTTTAGAACAGTGTTTCTCAATAATAATAATAATAATAATAATAATAAAATCAATTTTGTGCCAACTTCTGAAAAAATGCTTTCTTCTTCTTCTTCTTCTTCTTTTTTTTTTTTTTTTTTTTTTTTTTATAATTTATAACTTTGCTTTAATTTTCCACAAATTTAATTCAGTCATTTACTTGAAAGTTAGTGATGAGTTTCTTTTGAAAAATACCAGCATTGAAAATTTATCCCCTCATGGGGAAGGGCGAGCGATTCTTCAACTTATACAAAAAAATTTTCCTTTAAATATTTATTTTTTAATTCATAATAAAAATTAAAAAAATAATTATCATTTATTTGAAATCATTTATGTAAAATTTCTTCTTATACTGTGTCATATTGAAAATTACGAACAAGTAGAAATATAGAGTCGTGTGTTGAGTGAATGATCCACAAATGTAATCGGGAACGATTTTAATCAAGTTTGGTTAAATAACAAATTTGGTTAAATTTCGTCCATTGGTTCGTGAGATACAGCGTCCACAATTTTTTTTATACACACTTACAGAGTGAAACTTTCTAAAAATGGTCAAATCGTGTTCAGGAATCTCAAAACCCTCCATCACAGAAAATAATTTTCATAAATAATAATTTTAATATTTAATTTCTATAAACTATTATAGGAAACGAAAAAAAAAAAAAAAGTGGTAGCCGTAACAAACTGTTTTATTTTATTATTAATTATTATTTTTTAAATGCAAGTGAGAAAAATAATTTCACTTTTACGAAACTGAAATACTTCCCCCCTCAATTTCCCGTAACGTATAAGAATATTTTTGAGCATCACTATTAAATGAACCACAAATATTTATTTTATCATTTTTAATCGGAACCATTTCTTATTGCATCTATAAAATTTATGTTGATCTGTACTTTAGCGTTGTATAAAGATTTTTACGTGCGCTGATAAGAAATGTCTCTTTGACTGTAATGTATCCAAATTATTTTATGAATTTTTATACTGAAACCATTTGGGTTACCTGTACAACTTTTTATGACAAGCGTCCTATAGTAAATCTCGAAAACCTGTATAACATATATGAGTTTTATGGAATTCTAAAAATATTTTTAAAATAGGTAATCGCGGATAAATTTATCAAATATTTACAGCTACAAAGACAAACGCACTCTCCTTTTTCTCCCTAATTCCGTTATCTTTTTACTCAACCGAACGATATATATATATATATATATATATATATATTTTCAGCTGAAGAATCTGCTTTCCAAACCTAATGAAAATTAATTAGCACAGGTCAAATGCTGAATATTCGCTTAAAGTTCAAATAATATCATCTGTATAAAACTGCAAAATCATCTTTCGGTATCGCACGTGTCGGAAAATTATTCACTCAAGGACTTTGAAGAGAGTTGGGGAGAGAGTAAAGATCCCATTGGACTATCAACAAACGCGAAAAAGTTCTTTGTGGCGGCCTGGTTAAGAGTGACAGCTGTGATAATTAATTCTAAATAGCCGATTACATTTCTCAGTGATAATTTCTGTGGTTTCAAATGTGCGACTTTGAAGATAAACACAGAGAGAAAAAAAGGAAGCTTAATCATCTGCCTACTGTTTTAAAAAGATGGAAAAAAAATTATCAATTGGGTGCCATTTGATGTAGGGGAAAAGAAAAATATTCAAGATTTTCTGGATACTTGAGAGTTATAATAAAAAAGCACCACAGAATTGGTGTTTAAATATAATAAGAGTAAACACAATAAAATGTAAGAGCTCGCAACAATCGTTTCGGATGGAAAGAAAACATGATCCTTCATCAGGCAAACGAAGTAGGCACGAGTGCGGCAAACAAAGCGCAAGCGTTGCTGCCTGCGTTTTGTTTGAAAAATTTTATGGTGTTTATTCAAAGTATTGTACATGTTACTTGAGAGTATACTCCAATTTCTTAAGAAATCGCACCCACGGGCGGCGTAAGCTAGTTATTAACTAAAAGGACGTTCGGAATAAAGATGTCCGTTTTTTTATTGCCGTAAATCAGAAAGTGACCTAAAATCCGGAAAAGTCCGAAATCCGGAAAGGCCACGGTCCGGACGATTCCGGATTTGAGATTTTGTACTGTAGTAATAAATAGAAAAATTTGTAAATAAACATAATCATTGCCCCCCCCCCAAAAAAAAAAAAAAATAAAATAAAAAAATAAATAAAAAATAAATAAAAATAAATAAAAATGCATCAGTTCTTTTAGGTTGAAATAATAACACATCCCTTCGTGAGTTTAACAAAAAGCACGATTGCAGCAAATTACTTTTCCTGCACTCGTGCCCACTTTGCTTCGCCTGATGCAGGGTCTTCGTGCTATTTCAACCGGAAACAATTGCTGCAATTTTTTATTTTTATTTTATTTTATTTTTATTTTATGGTGTTTTTTACAATGCTCTCTTTATAACAATTTTTGTTTCAATATTCTATAATTTTCACATGTAAAGTTACATTTATTTACATCAAATAGCATAACAAAGTTAAACATATTAAAATTTGAACACTTAAAAAAAAAAAAAAAAAAAAAAAAAAAAACATAATCTCCCTTTATTCCAAAAAATGTAATTTGGAGAAATATTTGCACTGAAAACAAAAAATTAAACTTTTATCATAAGGAAAATGGATCAACTGACTATTTCCTATATGCTGCACTAGAAATCCTGAATTTACAACCATAGTGTATGAATCAAATACTTGTAAATAGTATTTAAAAATGAATATGCACAAAATCAAATTAAATATTGGATGCATAGAAAAAACTGGCTGCTACTTCATCAGAAAAAAGAGAGAGGAAAAAAAAGAAAGAAAAAGAAAAAAGCACGAATAAAATTAAAGGTATCACCAATAAAATTAATATATTAGCTATAACTAAATCACTGCTGGCCTATTAACGGCCCTCTTCACTTACCGTCTCCGGAAGTCCGAGGCAATGTTATTCTATGGGAAATTTTCTTTACAAATAACTTATTAACTAATACATATTTTTAAATTCTGCTTTCACATTCAGAAAATTCCCAACTGTTAAATTGACGGACCTTTTTAAAATATATTTTTTTAATTTTTAATATTTTATTTTGAATTTGCAAAATGAAAAATTTCATACATTGAAAATTCGTATTTTGCAGCTTCAAAATAAAATATAAAAAAATATAAAAATATTTTTTTAAAAAAAAGGTCCGTCAGTTTAACAGTTGGGAATTTTCAGAATATGAAAACAGAATTTAAAAATATGTATTAGTTAATAAGTTATTTGTAAAGAAAATTTCCCATAGTATAACATGGCTTCGGCTTCCGGCGACGATGAGTGAAGCGGGCCTTTAATGGGAAAATATAAAGGACCAATGAAGACTGCCGGCAGTAATATAATTTTTTATGTTTGCCACAACTGGCCCACTGCAGGCTTCCAGCAATAACATAAAAAAATTATGTTTGCCACCAGGTAGCCCAACACTGGCCCACTAACAATTTCCAACCTAATGTCGGTTACCAACAGTGGCCCATTACCTATTTTCATCATACTGCTAGCTGCCAGCAGCGATCCATTCACTGGCCAACTAACTTATTTTTAACTTACTGCAGGCTGCCAACAGTGGATCGATTGAATATGGCCTACTGACGGCCGGCGTAACATATTCCCTGCGGCAACGTTAACTTTTGCCACCGACGGGCCATCTGCAGCAACTGCTGGCAACCAGCACTTGGCCTCATGCTGGCCGTCATCTGAGGTTTTGCTGAGTGGTCAACCTCGATATCAAGAACGCTTTCAACAGTGCCCGACGTACAGAAATCCTCCGCCTCCTGGTGGAGTATGAAGTACCGTCGGACCTCCTGGGTCTAGTGGACTCGTTCCTTAGGGACAGGACCACACTAATGTTGGTGTACCTCAGGGCTCATGCCTAGGGCCGATTCTCTGGTTGGTGCTTGTGAATGAATTGCTGAGCAGCCTTCAGCCCACTCCAAACTTGGTGGTTCAGGCTTTTGCTTATGATATCTTCCTGATGGCGAGAGAAGAACGAATATATAAATTCAACAGGATTATAAATCCAGTGTTGGATAAGATATGTGAGTGGGCACATATCGTTCATTTGGAGTTCAGTTATGAGAAATGTTTGTACACGGCTATACCGGCTGTTGGGAAGATAAGGTACGCGCCTTCGTGGCCGATACGTATGAAAGGGCACAAGGTGTCCTTCAGTTACGAAATAAGATACCTAGGAGTACTGATAGATGCTGCTCAGAGTTGGATGCCTCACCTGAACTATGTTCAGGAGAAAGCATCAAAGCTTCAGTATAAATTGATGCGTTACACGGGCGCTAACTGGGGATTGAAACCAAAGGTTCGGAAGGCAGTCTACTCGGTCGTCGCTGAGAAAATAGTACTGTATGCGGCTCCTGTATGGTTCACTAATGATGTCAAACAAAATAACAAACTCAACACCATACAGAGAAATCTGTTGTTGTGTGTAACGAAATGCTACCGCACGGTGTCAAGTGACGCACTGAATGTGCTTGCAAGGATTCCTCCACTGCATCTCCGTGCGGAATTTGAGAAATTGTATACTGGCTTAGTTAGATGAGGCGAAGGCGTTGAAGACACCAATCTCACGCCGGAAACGGTAGAGACTTGGAGATATCAGCTGAGACGTGAAGACCTCTGGAGACTGCCTTGGACATTAGACGAAACGCCCAAATCAGCCTCGTGTTATTACACAGATGGCTCGAAGATGGAGGACGGCAGGGTGGGCTGCGCGTTCCTCCGGGTCTCTGGGGGAGAGATCGTCTCGGAAAACCAGTTCCGGATAACTGACCATAGCTCTGTCTTCACGGCGGAGGTCATAGCGATCAGAGAAGCCATCAGAGATGCTATGGAGTCAGGACTCAGTGAGTTGGATGTCTACTCTGACTCCAGATCGGCGCTGCAAGCGCTTAACTGTCTGAAGCCGAGGCGTAAGACGGTTGCTGAGACCAAGGAACTGATTAAAAGTGGCGGGATAGGAATCCCGATGCATTGGATCCGAGCCCATGTGGGTCATCACTTTAACGAACTGGTCGATGGTTTAGCTAAGGTGGCTACTGCACGTGAAGATGTAGATCTTCCAGTCAAGCTTAGTGTGAAAAATGCAAGAGGCGCTTTGTTTAGACGCCTGATAAATAAGTGGCAGTGTCGTTGGGATGGCTCCACGAAGGTTAGGTTCACGCATGAAGTGTTTCCGAAGGTGAGCAGTCGAAGAGTGCAAGGAGACTTCTTCGTAAATCAGGTCCTCACCGGACATGGTTCATTCGGAGTTCACCAGCACCGCTTCTTTCAGAAGAACCCTGCATGTATTTGCGGGGCCAGCGCAAGCTCGGTGAAGCATGTGATGCTCGAGTGCGTACGGTGGCGGTCGGTCAGGGAACGTTACTTCTCGCCGAACTACCATCTTCGAACGCGGCGGGATCTGTGCCTGGACTACTACAGTAGGAAAGGAATCGCAGTCACCATGACGGATCTCCTTGACTGGGCGCTAAACCCGCTTGGTGGTGGACGACGGATTCTCGAAGCGTCTGAGCCTGACGCCCCAGCAGAGCCTCCTAGGAGGTCTCTTCGATTGGTGAGTGAGACGGTGAGACGATGAGAGTGTGACGGTGAGACGGTGAGAGTGTTATGGTGAGACGGTGTTACGGTGAGTGTGAGATGGTGAGATGGTTGGTGTAGGTGTAGGTGTAGAGTGGAGAGAACGGGAGAGCATGTGCTCCCCATCTACCAGTCAATGGTAGAAGCGCTGATACCAAACAGCCAATTCGGACTGTCAAAAAAGGAACTTTATTTAAATCGCACGAACACGTTGTAGCGCACTCCGCATAAGCGAGGCGGGCAGAAGTTTCCCACAAGTGGTGTGAGTAGGTCTGTCTTAACTGACTGGTGGTGCATGACCGGACGGCTTTTGACTACCCTGGCGGACTTCGGTGCTCACATAGGGCTGTGATGGCCAGAGCAAACAGGGGCTGTCCGAGTTGTCCTGGGCAGAGCCTTTCATGCGGCAGTAAAAGGAGGCTTAGCAAAAATGGTAAGCGGTCGCAGATCCTCCTAGTTGGCATGAACGTGCGAATCGGCTAGTGGTGAACGCCGTTGGGAGTGTGGCAGTTTGGACGGCCTTGTGCCGTCCTCAGAAGGTAAACAAGCCTTCTGGCCGCCAAACCGAGGTCGGCCAGTATCGAGGGCCCCAAGTCCCAACATTGACCAACTTCGGTTGGTCCGATGGGTGCAACACGGGCCTTGTAATGCTGATTGCCAAACCTTGCCTGGGCCACTTCCCTGCTGTCGTGTGGTTTGTATATTGCTGTCGTAGCGGTCGAATCCTGCACGATGTCGGGTCGTCATCTGATGGGACTGCATGGATACCCTCGTATCTGGGACAGTCGATGATGAGGCGCGCCAGCGTGCCACCTGTCTTACCCTGCATTTGTATAAAAAGAGATCACTATAATTTATATATATCGATTTTTCCATCTCTGTCTCTCTTTATATATATAGCATACAAAAAAAAAAAAAAAAAAAAAAAAAAAAAAATCCGCACACTTCGGGACCAAGAACTGTACAAATTTTTTAATTTTGTGGATTTCAGTTTTTTATTTTATTTATTTATTTATTTATTTATTTTTTTCAATTCTGAATTAGAATTTTTATGATATAATGATTTTAAAATAATAGTGATATAAATAAGTATGTAAAATGTGTAAAATAATAATAATAAGCATTTAAAGAGTAAAAAATATATGAAGTTTTATATTGTATAATGTTTTTTCAATTAAAAAATAAAAATTTGCCCTATAAAGTAAGATACAAAATTTAAGTATAAAAACATTTGATACAATTGACTTGCGCATTATAATATATATACAGAGTGAGTTTGACATAATCTGCCAAACGAAAGGAGTTGATTGAACAGCCCATGGGGAGCATAAAACACAATAGAAACCCTGTCCTATCTCTAACCGTTTCCGAGTTATGGTAGATAGAAAAAAAATCTGTTTTTTTCCATTCCGTGTGAAAAAACCCAAATTTGTGTGCTTTCTGAAAGACTTACACGCAGAATAAGCACATATTTCGAAAGAGCAGAAAAAATCCTATCGGATGACACCATTTAATACCTTAATTTGACGGCAAGCTACAAGCGCTAAAACACTGGCGAAGTTTAAAACCGAGTTGTCACCAAACTCTTTAACCGGCAATTCTGCAAACACAGTTCAAGCCCCAATCAGTCAAATTTACCAAAAACTTCTCCATTCCACAAGCTTTAGAATGGGCCCACAATAAATCATATCGGTGCTCTAGTTCAGGAGAAATTTAGCCTTTTGTTTGAAATACATCACTGAAAACAGCGTTCGTCGAGAAGGAGACTCGCGGGGTGCCATGGTCGTTCCTGATTTCATGTCCGCCTTCAGCTTGCTGTTTTGTCAGATGCAAAAAAGAAAGTTTTAAAAACAAACAAGAAAAGTAGCAGTTGTATTAAGTTTACAAACACAATGGAATGGAAACAAAAGAAGTATGACGTTTCTCACGTCTTTCACAAAGGAATAATGCAAAAAAAAAAAAAAAAATGATGTATCTCACGTTTATGATTAAAACACATATGATTCGAAAGGATGTGTGAAATTTAGTGCCGCTGCTGAAATTGGTCACTCCCACACCTGATACATGCCCTTGCCTGCTTATGAACGGAAACTACAGTAGCTCTTAGCGAAAGCTCATCCCTCAGTTTTATTATTGCATCATCCTGCCGGCTGCTTAAATCTTGGAAACTGGCAACTTCTGTGCGGTAAACTTCTTGCTTCAGGAAACCCCAAACATAGAAGTCCAATGGAGTGAGATCTGGCAATCTAGGTGGCCAAGGAATTGGTCCATTACGACCAATCCATCGCGGATACTGCAGAGTCAAGAAGTCCCGAACGGCATTGGAGGAATGTGCAGGGGCCCCATCGTGTTGGAAAATTATTTCCGCTCTTTGGGGTACAGAAATGACATGAAGTAATCCTGGAAGATGGTGTTCCAGAAACTACAAATATGTATTGCATGTCAGATGGCCTTGAAACACATGTGGACCTACCAAGCGATCGCCAACCACTCCAAGTCAAACATTTAAGCTGAATCGCATCTGGAACGATGAGTTTCATGTCACAAATGGATTTTGTTGAGCGTAATGATGCCAGTTATATAAATTTAATGTGCCATCCCGAGTGAAAAATGACTCATCTGTCCACAGTATCGTTCTAAGGAAATGGTGTTCCTCAATATCGCGCTCTAAAACCCAGCGGCAGAATGCTACCCGCTTTCGGAAATCTGAGCGCCGTAATTCTTGTACTGGTGTGAAGTGGTATGGATGATGCTGGTTTTTGCGCAAAACATTCATCACTTTACTTTGGGAGATTTGTTGTAAAATTTGTACCCTTTCCGTGTTGATTCTCAAATTTAAATTTAAATTCATTTACTATTTAGATATAATTTAAATGATTTGTTTTATAATCTTTAAAGTTTAAATTATTAATTAAATGAAATATAGCGTTTAGTGCTATTGTCTATTTGATACTGCGATTGAGTTAAAGATATATTAAAATTAAAAACAAAAAGCTTAATGATAACTATTTTAGTTAAAAGTTATATTTCTTATTAGTATAATTTTATTTAATTCATTTGAAATAACTTTAATGTACTTACCTCTTATTTAAAAGCATGTTTTGTTAAAATTAACTTTAAAGAAAATATGTTTTAGTCCTTTCACGGATTGTTTATTGTTTTATCGCTACCGAATACGTAGACGTTATAATTTTCCTGAATATCACTAAGAGTCTATATGCAGATAGTCACGAATTTGCATATGTTCCATTTATTCACCATCGTTTTGTTTACCGAATTTCAACGAACGCTGCTTTCAGTGATGTATTTCAATATTTCAAACAAAAGGCTAAATTTCTCCTGAACTAGAACACCGATATGGTTTATTGTGGGCTCATTCTAAAGCTTGTGGAGTGGAGAAGTTTTTGGTAAATTTGACCGATTGGAGCTTGAACGGTGTTTGCAGAATTGCCGGTTAAAGAATTTGGTGACAACTCGATTTTAAACTTCGCCAATGTTTTAGCGCTTGTAGCTCGCTGTCAAATTAAGGTATCCTGATGTAAATGGTGTCACCTGATAGGATTTTTTCTGCCCTTTTCAAATATGTGCTTATTTTGCGTGTAAATCTTCCAGAAAGCTCACAAATTTGGGTTTTTTCAGACGGGATGGGATGGAAAAAAACATATTTTTCTTCTATCTACCATAACACGGAAACGGTTAGAGATAGGACAGGGTTTCTATGGTGTTTATGCTCCCCATAGGATTTTCTATCACCTCTTTTCGTTTGGCAGATTATGTCAAACTCACCCTGTATATCACTATATTTAGAAATATAAATAAAACTTTAATAATGACCTAGATCTCAAATAAAATTGCCTTTCTCTGTCTCATCAGATTCGGCACCTAAAATGTCACCATTGAATTTAGTGCTATCTTCATTTTTTCCCCTTGGAATCTTTACTGTGAATTTCATTTGTTTATATTGATTGTAATATACGGATTTCTGGCAGTCTACTGTATATGTAAACTCCAAAAACATTTCAGTCAAGATGTAAATTGTTTACAGGTAAGGACTATAAATGTAGAGTGTTTTGAGCAAGTCATTCTCTTGCCTGTCAACTTGTTGGCACTTTTTTTTTTTTTTTTTTTTTGTTTAGTTATGTTTCTTTTTACAGCAGAGTTTGCTGGATATGAAGATAGTTTTATTTCAATGTAACTTTAATTATGATTAATTAAAATAAGTTCGTTTTTTAAATCTGTGTTATTTTTTGAAGTCTTCCACACACTCAGACCACTGATATGTTGAAATTGAACTTAATTTTCTAATACATTGAACTTGATTTTCTGATTTGTAGTTTCTTCTATAAGTATAATAAGAAGGCATTACATTCATTTTAAATTTAATGTTAAGTTAGAGCAAATCTGGAATAATTTTTATTCATCTTTATTTTAACTTCTACATTATTTAACTATCTAACTACTACTTTTACTAAATTTTACATTTACTGTAAGTTTAAAGTTTTCAACTTCATTTAGAGAAAAATTTTAAATTATATTATTATTATTTTTTTTTTCTCCGCCCCTTATACTTATTTTTTATTTATTTATTATCTTTTATTTTTTTTTTCAAAAAAGACTCTTTTGGCATATTCATTTCTTGTATTAGCCTGCAGTATACTTATTCATAATATATATTACACCAAATTATAATTTATCAAATTGCAGAATTGTAAGGCAGAAATGACTCTGTCGTTAACTATAAACAATTTCCTTTTAATTATAGTATAACTTATATTTTTTATAAAAAAAAGAAAAGAAATTTTTTTTTATGTAATTATAAATGATTTTGCATGAAAAATTATTAAAGCAGAGCTGTGTAAGTTTTTACCCCTACATATTGAAAACTCAATTACACTTATTAATGCAACATTTAAATTTTATTTCCAACATGGAGAAATATCCACATGTCAATCAAAGAGTCTGCGAAAGGATTGGAGGGAAGTGAAATATAAAATAAAACGGGCTTGACCACTCAGCCCTGGAAATATGTATCTAAGAAAAAATGGGTTCAAAGCTTCAGAGACGAAAATCCTTATCAACAAAAAGACGGGCCTCATCATTTACGAGACACATTTCAAAACCGGTAAAAGACGGGCTTAACGCTTATAGGGTTAAGCTTTGTATCCGTATAATAAATTTGTTTTTTCATTTTCAGTACATTTTTATTATCAGAGCTCAAAGTGTTCCTATATTTCCTATATATTTCAAAAAATCATGAAAAACGTCCTATATTTTATAATTATTTAAATTTTTCCTATATTTCAGAAATTTTTTCCTATATTCTACTACTTCAGTTTAAGTCTTTCTTACTTGTTTTCTGCTTTCCCTGCTAGGCATCCTATTTAATTTCTCGTATTTTTCCAAAATACCAATCATAGCAAAAATAATTGCTTTTTCTTCTTGACATTCACTCTGCCTAATATTCACCCACACTATCAATCACTTTTCTTAAATTTAAGAAATATAAATATTCCCATAAAACAATGTGTGTAGGCATTCAGTATAGTACTTTCATAATAAGAATTGACTTAACTTTGCAAACAATTCCAGTATCATCCAATGGACTTGAGATATCAACTTCATGGCTATAACAATTTATCGATTAAAAAAAACTTAACTGTGGTATGGAAGGCCTACCATTTTTTTTTTTTTTTTTTTTTTTTCAAGAGGCTAATTTAACATAAAATTAGATAAAAAGTAAAGGAATTTACACCCATGTCTTCAAATGAATAAAATAAAAGGTAATTTAAAATAAAACTAATATATCCTAATTTAAACATATTGTTACTTAGAGCTTAGCAAATATCACTTGAAAAAAATAAAAATAAATAAATTATACAATCAAAAGAATTCATAATGCCGTTACTATTTTGATATTTTTCACTTATTCTTTTACTTTTTATTTATTTACTTTTTTTTTTCTTTGGAAAGGGGGGGGGGGGGGAGCCAAATTCATTAAGTAGGCACTGATAGCAGCCTCAAAACATATTCAACCAGTTACATGTAGTTAAATTGAAGGGTTGTGATTTTTTTTTTTTTCTTTTTGACTTTTTAAACATTACGATGTAAAAAAAAGATATCATTATTTAAAAAATATGTGGACTGATGTTAAATGATATAAACTGGTATGAAAGCTAGTCAAGTTAGTGATTATAAATTTGAAAATGTGTTCTATTCTAAATAATGTGAAAAGTAAACAGTAACAGATCTTTTCATTTATTTTGTGTTAAATTAGATGAAATTAAATTAGGGCATTTTATTTACAAAGTCGTTTAATCATTCCGAGATTACAAAATAATGTTAGAGATAATTCGTTTTTAATGAATCTCTTAATCATCTCTTGAAATTATGTTCCTATATTTGTATGAGGAAATTCCTATATTTTCCTATTTGATTGCTTTGAACCCTGTTATTATAGTCTGCCACACACCCATTGAGTGCACCCCTCCCCCCCCTCTCTATCAAGAGACTCGGTAGAGCCTCAAGTGACACAAGTGGGAAAAACAAACGAATGCCACGACACTCAGCGGAAACGGAAAACAAACGAAACCTGCGACACTTATACAGCTAGTTTTAGATCAAAGAAACCGCTGAAAGCCGACACTTAATCTCAGGAAATATGGGATGTTTTTTTCTGATATTTTCTTTATCTTCTGTCTTTATCTTAGTCTTTATCTTCTGTCTGATCCTACCCTGAAATCGCTACATTTCTGCGTGCAATATATTTTGAGACATGAATTGGATTATTTAAGTTGTAAATGGGCGGTCTATAGGGTGGTTAAATTTTTCTCTAATATGGCTCGAGCAAATGTCGTTTAATTGATATATGATATTAATCGCTTTTATCTGATGTGCCTGACATCTCCCTTTTCCCTAAGAAAACTCTTATTTTTTTTCTAACTCAGTTTGAAAATCGAACTATTTTTACTCCGCCATGCATGCATTTATTATACATTTCTCAGAATTCAGAATAGGTGTTATTTGGTTTCGCATGACTGGTGGTTGGTTGGTTCAATCTGAATGCAGTCAATAATATATATATATATATATATATATATTTAATGCAAAAGAGACACTCCATTGTTTGTTTAAAATATTTATTATATATATACTAAATTACATTTCACTTAAATATTTTTTCTGTTTTGTCACGAAGAAAATATTTTAGATTTTAAAATTTCGCATTTCATCAAAAAACTATTTCGATAATATATTAAATGGGGAACTATTTTATAATTATGGTGATTCTATTTCATAATTGTTCTATTTCATATTGTTCTATTTCTATTTCATAATTACAATTTTTTAAGGAGAAAATATTTCACTGTATTCATCCGCTGGACCATAAACAGTAAAATGTAAAAAGCAAATTTCTGATTGGTAACACTGCAGACAACAACAATTAGTTTAGTTTGTTTTCTTATCCTTGCTTACGAATCGAAATTATACTGCATAATTTTTTAAATTGTCTTTTTTTTTTTTTTTTTTTATCTGGGATTAATCTACATTTACATATTCAGGTAAGAATTAGTATTGTAATAGTTTTATTTTAGTTTTTATACGTGTAGTGTGCAAGCAAGTGTAAACTGTGTACATTTAGCTTCACAGTTTTTTTAAAGCTTTTTTATGTTTCTGATGTATGTTTGTTCTTTTTTTATACACTGAAGATTAAAATAAATATTTATTATTCTAATGTAATAGATTTTGTCATCAAAATTCAAGTATTTCATTTCAATATCTTACCTTTGCATACCGAAGTGGCTAATCGGACCGTCGGTGCAATTAGTGTACAGGCTATTCGGACCATCTTTTTCAAGGAGAATAAGTTAGTACTGATAAAAGAGTAAAATTTATAAATAATATAATGTATCTCGTTCCCGTGCATGAAAAATTATCTTTTTTACTTTTTTTTGAGTGTGGGAGTGGGGTAGAGATTAATTATTTTCACAGAAATTTTGTACTCTAAATGATGCTAAAATTCTTCATAAAAGGGCAGTAATAAAGATTTTGAAAATTGAATAATAATAATAATAATAATAAAAAAAAAAAAAAAAAAAAAAAAAAAAAAAAAAAAGCAACATGAAAACAGATCTTAGTTCATGAGTATTTTCGTTCTTTGAAAAAAATCTTCGCAATATGTTTATGAATATGTATAAATAAATCTGCATATTCAACTACATAGATGTTATTTGTTTTTTTTTTAATTTCTTTTCCTTCTTTCCTTTTTTTTTTTTAAACAATTAAACCGTTCCAATATAATTCGATGCAAACCAAACTCAATTTTCTATACAAATATATATATATATATATGATTTTTTTGAAATTGACTTTTGTACTTATTTTGTAATGTTTTCTAACAGCAATGTTCAAATAAACATTGATTGTAGATCAATCGCATTATACACTTTCAAAATGTTAAAAGTTTGAATTTGCAGTTGAAACAAGCAAAATAATTAGTATATTACAGAGAAAATTCAAGATCAAACAAGCAAAATCATTATTATGACCAGTGCAACAAGGAAGCGGTCCGAATAGCCTCCACGCTAATTGCACCGATGGTCCGAATAGCAACGGCCCTTTGCGTACAGTTTCAGCTTTTTTGTATTTTTGCTAATTTCGTCCCTGAATTTTAATTTTTTTCCAAAATTCCTCTATTATTAAAATATGTATACCATGAATCATAAAAGAATTCATGATAATAATAAAACATTAGCAGAATTTTCTGAATCTATCCGCAGAAAAATGAAATTTATCCTTAAATCGTGAAGGAGGAAGGCACTCCCTCTCAGGCCTAGCACCGTGTAGTCAATCAGTCTTAATCCTAAACACACACTCAAACCAGGAAGGCCGAACCAAGTCTGGTATCACTACGAATATTAGCAATTCATAAAATTAATTTGTAGATGCAAATTTTAGGCCCTCTATACACTGACGAGACATGAGACAAAGTTTGAAGCGACGTGCGACACGCGCATGCTCTAAATGCAACTTCATCCCCTGAAAACTGTTTAGAACATGCGTGTGTAGCATGCCGCTTCAAACTTTGTCTCGTGTCTCTTCAGTGTGTAGTGGGACTTACATAAATTAGCACTATACAGTACAATAATCTAGAGATAGAAAAAAATGTATTTTTAAGCCTAAACATTTCTTTCTTTTGTTGTTAAATTGATGTGCAAAGTTTTAAAAAATCTTACAACTTTTCATATTTACTGTATGTTTTAATATTCACTGTATGTATGTAAACTGTATGTTTTTTACCTTTTTGTTTTTCTTTAAAAATAAGTTCATGAAATTATAATTATTCCTAGTAGTAGAATTTTCTTTGCAGCAAAGTAAAACTTGTCTATGATCCAGAAATGCCAGACCAAGTTTGGTATCGTAAAAAGTATTAACAATTCATAAAATATGTAAAATTTGCATCTTCATACAAAGAAAACAAAATTATGAATTTACGACAAATACAGTAATCTAGAGACAAAATGAAAAATACTAATTTTTGATTTATTCATTGATTTTACTGATCAATGAGCACACTGAGTATCGACAATTTTTAATAGTAACCTTTTTGTATCGGAACTTTGTTTAACTGTCTCGGAATTTTGTTTTTCTTTATGCGTCAGCCACTCATATATGTTTATTGTAATGCAACCGAGGTGAATGATTTTTTTTAAATGCATTTTTGAAATTTAAAAATAAATTTTTGAATGTATTTTATTATTATTAAATTAATGGAATTATTTAGGGGAAAAAATTGTTCATGGTAGTGATGCAGTACAGATTTTCATGCATTTTCCAATCCTTGTCCGATCAATTTAGGGGTATCCAGTGATGTTGTTTTGGTTTTAATATCGGGATACCGCTCCGGTACAGATTTTTATGCATTTTCTGATTTGTGCTCTATGATTTAGGGGTATCCAGTGATGTTATTTTTTAGTTTTTATATTAGAATACTGACTGCTGCAGCACAGATTTTCATCAGGGCTTGAAATTAGTGGTAGTTAGTTGTATTTTGCAAATAAATATTTCATTTTGATAACCATAATTTTGTACTTAATCATCACTTTGACGCCTAAGATTCTTTTTCCCCCTCCAGTGTGCAGTTATAATATGTGATGAAAATAAAGGCACTAGCAACGAAGTAGTAGAATTAAATTCCTAGCTTTCTTGTAAAAATATTTGCACTAGCACATTTTTTAAATGGAAAAAACTAACTATATAAGGTATCAGCATTTTAATTAATTTCTGTTCATGTATAACGTTTATGCACATGTTTCTATGTGTAAATGACAATTTTGAAATGGCACCTTAGTACAACATAATTGCAACAAGGGGTGCAGAAAATGTTCAAACCTCGGAAATTTCCCCCAAACACAGTATAAATTTCCCTCAATAATGCAAAAATCTACTTTGCTATACAAAGTCATTTGTTCTATGTAATAAATCTTTAAGAGAATAAGTATATAGTGTAACATAAAAATATCGCTGTTAGTGTATAAGCACTTCAAAGTAGCAAATTGTTATTTTTGATTTACATTTTTATTTTCTCTTAAAAAAATATTCAAAATTTCCCCAGTCAGTTTAAATTTCCCCCGAACCTCGTTCGGGCGTTCGGACTTTTGCAACCCTGATTGCAACTAAGAAAGTAATATTAGTTGCCTTTTGGCTCCCAACTTACTGATTCTAATTTTGACCCCTAATTGTCATGCATTTTCAGATTCATGTACGGCGAATAAGCTGCATCCAGTGATTTTATTTATTTATTTATTATTATTATTATTATTATTTTTTTTTTTTTGTGATTGCTTCTGTACATATCTTCATGCATTTTCAAATTCATGCAAGGATGTAATTTTGAAAATTTGTGGAAAATCTTCATGTTATACATCATTCAAACACTGAATTTTATGTGCTAAAGCTTGAAAGCCCTCTGAATTTTTTTTTTTTTTTTTAAGTGAAGTAGCTCAAATTTCTATTACTGTTTTGAATGTTTGCTTTATTAATTTTAAAATATGCTTAATTTATTTCAGTGAATTTCAAAACAAACACCAGAGTGAAACAATTTATTTTCTTAAAATGTATTTTTGATGTTTTGTAATGATTCTGAGTATCAGTTCGCACTATCGACTCATCTGGTAAGCTGTACATTGGTAACAGCAATGGGTGGCTTATTTTATAGTATAGCTGTTCCTCATTCTGATTTTGAAAATATAAACATAACAAATTGCTTTATGCTAAAGCTGCATGTTTGTTTGCATTTGCATTAGCAAATAAAGTACGGTGAATATTTTGATTTAAAATATATATTATCATAAAAGTTGTTTTTTTTTTTTTTTTTTTTTTTTTTTTTTTTTGCACAGATATTCTTATTTTTCTGACATTCTATTAAATTATGGTTTTATATACACAATTTAGATTAATTTGAATTTTGTACACGTGTTCTATAAAAACATCTAATTTTCAGTAATGCTGGTATTGAAAAAATATTTTCTAAATTTTCTTTTCCTCAGAATAAATTAAGAAATATTTTGGTTTAGATAGATTAGAATATTAGCAAAGTTAGTTATATGCCATAGAATACTTCGGCAGAAAAATAACATGTGAATGATAAATTTATTCTGTAAATAACATAAAATAAGGATTGTATAATATAGTATTTCATTAAAATTTATTTCTTTATGTAATTTTTTTTGCTTCAATTATTTACTTATGTATTTTTTACAGGAATCATTTTTATTTGTATGAATGGATAGTTTTAATTTCTTGCATAAGTTTATATCGTCTAATGTGTCAAAATATTATAAATTTTTGTAAATTTAACTTTTAAAAAATACTTTTAAATAGAAATTAGACAACATTGAATAACATTAGTGAATTAAAAATGTTTAGTACAGGATAACCATATAAAAATATCTGGTTAAGAAAGTTATTCTTTAGCCTTGAAACAACTATATATATATATATATATATATACATTAATCAAACATAGTTCCTTGTTATGTTCATTTTAAAAATTTCTGATTAATTAGTTACATACTGAATACTTATGTAAATTTTATGGATTATTATAGATTAAAATTCTTATTTGTATCATTTCTTAAGTTTCTGAGATGCCAGTTTTAACTAGTTATAACTGCCCTGGCAGAAACTTGCCGGCCCTGTTTCATTCACACAATGTTGCCTAGTGTCGGGTGGAAAGTGGGAGTGGATCAAGGGAAATTGTTGTATACTTGTTGAAATAATGGTGGCTGAATGTTTAACCACTTCACCGGCCATCCCGAGATAACTCGGGAGAATCGTAGCTTTCTACATACTACAGTGGCTGGTAAAGTGGTTAATATGTTCTGTTTTGAAGTGAAAAGTTGAAATGATTATTTCCTGGACGTTATATTTAACGCCCCAGCCCACCTGTTCCCGCTGTTCAATGTCTTTTTCTAGTCAATTTTGTCCTTCTGTTACTTCCGGTGTGAGCCTTTTTTTTTTTTTTTTTTTTTTTTTTTTTTTAAACACACTTGACATTGTGAGTTTTTTTGGTTTACTTCCCATGCTATTTCTATGGGGTTTTAACTTCTTTTCTCCTCTTTTTCTACATTCTAAAGTACGGTGGCATGTAAAAGTAGCAGGCATGTAAAAATATGTTGGTGATTTATCATTGTAATAAAAAACATAATATATATATATATATATATATATATATATATACATTTAGTGGCGATCTATTCACATGTTTCCAGTTTAAAGTTTAATTACAAGCACTTTGATTACATTTTTACAAATCTCCCCTTACGATCGGCAAACAAACGCCTCGCAAAAGCCTTGGGATTTCTAATCATTTTCTGTCTGCAACAAAAATTAGATTGAATGTAATTGAATGCAAATTTTACATGTTTTATGAATTGTTAATACTTTTTGCAATTCCAAACTTGGCCTGGCATTTCAGGATCATAGACAAGTTTTACTTTGCTGCAAAGAAAATTCTACTACTAGGAATAATTATAATTTCATGATCTTTTTTTTTGTTTGAAAAACAGAAAAGCAAAAAACATACAGTTTACATACATACATATAGTGAATATGAAAAACATACAGTGAATATAAAAACATACAGTGGATATGAAAAGTTGTAAGATTGTTTAAAACTTTGCAGATCAATTTAACAACAAAAGAAATAAATATTTATGCTTAAAAATACACTTTTATTGTATCTCTAGATCAGGGCTCGAAATTTCACCTCAGATTACACTCGTCAAAAAAAAAAAAAAAAAAAAAAAAAAAAAAAAAAAAAAAAAGCCATAAAATTAGGGTTGTCAATTTTTTTTTTCTTTTTTACACATTTTGTGTTTTTTATTTTTCCCAACTATTTGAAATGCTTTTACAAATATGCCTAAAATTATATATATTAAAAGTGTGTCGTATATCATCATGTCTCATAATCATCTATAATTAAAAATCATTATAGTGTATTGTATTTGAGATTTGAAAAAGATGAAAATATCTAATAACATAAAATGCAAAGATTCATTAAAGAAAAAAAACTCTTTGTCAAACAATATCCTGTGAAAATCTTTTTATTTGAAACGTTAAGCTTCCTTATTTACCTATTTACCGTATATTTCCAAATATAAGCCGAGAGTACGTTTTTCCCTGCAGAAATTTGCCCAAAATTGCGAACCCGTGTACAAGCCGAATTGAAAAAATACTCTTTTAAAGTTCGAGTATATTTCCAATCTATACAACTTTCAGGATAATCTGTCCAATGAAATTGCACGAAATGCATGCTTATCCAATAGAATTCCTTACCTTGCTTAGCTATGATGTAAAACGATCGCAGTGTGTTCGCCAATGACGATAATTTTAACTCTGGCAACCCTATCAGAAGGGAGACTAGCACAGACGCACTCGCACACACAAGTCCCGGCAGCTGAAAACGATGGTTGCCTTGCCGTAATACCGGGAGGCCTAACCCTAACGTCGATGATGCAGCCGCTGGATGTTTACATAAATAAGCCATTTAAAGACCGATTGCATTGATTTTTTTTAATGACGTATCTAAATTATTTTGTATATTTCTACTTTTGAGTATTTTTATCAGTGCCTCAAGGCAATCTTAAATATATATATATATATATATATATATATATATATATATATATATATTTCTATATAAAAAAAATGAAGATTTGCCACTTTTTTTTGCTAGTGTAAGCCTAGAAACATTTTAAACAGATATGATTTAATTGTATAAATTAAAAATATGATCAGGGATCATGTTTTTTCAAGTTTTTCTTATACTATTTCTAAATCAGACAGAGTAGTTACTCCGTTCGTGCAATCTGCCGATGATGTCAGTTACCGGCAGGTCAAAAAAAAGAAATGTAACACACCTGACTACATTGAGCATTTCGTGAAATAAATTTAAAATTGCTAATTTAAAAGTTTTATATGTGATAATTATTTAAAAATAAGGTTTAATATCACTATTTTACTTTATATATAGTTTTTAAGCTTAAAATATATGTATTCAATCATTGTTTCTAATGTATGTTTTTTCCTAAAAATGTGTACTGACCCCCGACTTCAGCTTCTGAAAAATTTTCAAAAATTCTCTGCTTATACATGGAAATATACGGTATTTAACTTTTTACATCAGAAATGTCTTTTTTGTCTATTTTATTTTTGTAATCAGACGGAATGTCGATGTGTATAGTTTGTTCATTATTGTCATTTGAAATAACCATTTCAGAATAACTTTTTTGATATAATCGTTGCTTACAAATCATTACAATCACAAACCCTTGGCGTTTCAGTAAAAAACTGGAGAATGTGAACTGTTTTTTGGTAATTATTCAACAAAATAAAAATAAGCAGTATCTTTAAAAAGGCTCGAGCTCATTTTCATGCACCAATATCGCATAGGCAAACTTTCGTGTTTCTTTTCTCTCAGATAGAGGGCGACGGGCAAAGAGTCTTTCTGCTCTGCTCGTCTGTTCTCATTCAGCTTGGAGAAATCAAAGTGAGAGAAACGAAACTGACAAAGAGATTAAAACTTTTATGCATGTACTAAGCATTTTTCTTTTCCTAGGCTGGGGCGATTGTCGGACAGTGCACACACAGACTCAACACTCCGAGAAGAGAGAAAAGAGAGGTTATAAGATCACAAGATTTTGTCATATTTAAATCTATAAAAAGAATGTTTTCTGTCACTGTGTCGTGTAAGAATTCTATCTATAACTTGACCAAATTTTTACTCGCCACAGTAAAAATTCCACTCGCCAATGGCGAGCGGAAATTTCGCACCCTGCTCTAGATGACTATATTGTATAGTCTTAATTTATGTAAAATTTGCATCTACAAATTAATTTTTTGAATTGCAATTATTCCTAGTGATACCAGATTTGGTTCGGCCTTCATGGTTTGAGTGTGTTTGTGTTTGGGATTAAGTCCGATTGACTACACGGAGCTAGGCCTGAGAGGGAGTGCCTTCCTCCTTCACTGTTTGAAGATAAATTTTATTTTTTTGCAGATAGATTCAGAAAATTCTGCTAATGTTTTTATTATTATTATTTTTTTTTTATCATGAATTATTTTATGATTCATGGTATACATATTTTAATAAAAGAGGAATTTTGGGGGAAATTTAAAATTCAGGGACGAAATTAGCAAAAATACAAAAAAGCTGAAAGTGTACGCAAAGGCAAGATATCGAAATGAAATACTAGAATTTTGATAACAAAATCCATTATATTAGAGTAATAAATATTTATTTTAATCTTCAGTGTATAAAAAAAGAACAAATATGCATCAGAAACATAAAAAGCTGGGAAAAAAAAAAAAAAAAAAAAAAACTGAGAAGCTAAATGTACAAAGTTTACACGTGCTTCACAATGGACAATGTGTAAAAAAAGTAAAATAAAACTATTAAAATACTAATTCCTACCTGAAATATAATGTATGTAAATGTAGATTAACCCAAGATTTTACGAGACAAAAAAAAAGGATAATTTTAAAAATAATGCAATATCATTTTGTAAGCAAGGGTAACAAAACAAACTGTTGTTGTTTGCAGTGTTGCCAATCAGAAATTTGCTTTTAACATTTTACTGTTTGTGGTCCAGTGGATGAATACATTGAAATATTTTCTCCTTTTAAAATTGTAACTTTATTATCAACAATTATGAAATAGAATCACCATAATTATAAAACAGTTCCCTATTTAAAATATTATCGAAATAGTTTTTTGACAAAATGCAAAGTTTTAAAATCTAAATTATTTTCTTCATCTATATATGTATTTTTGTCTAAAGTGACGATAAAAATTGAAAAGTCGCCAAGGGGAGCTAGATTAAGGCTGCCTATACCATGATCAGGTTTACATATTTCATTATGTGTGAAACTGTTGTCATTTTATGGTTGATCGAATAAATAAAATAAATATAGAAAATAACGTGAAAGAAAATATTATATGCACCACATATAGTGTTGTTCATATGTAATTGGGATTCAAATATAAAATGGCTACTTCAATCTTTTTCAAACTGTCATCTGATAAGCACTCAAATGGAAGCCCACTGGTAAGCGATCGTCACAGGCAATAGGGACAGACACCTGAGAGTCTGAGAATGAGTGGATCACTGCCGAAGGCAGCGGGGAACCAAAGCGGGCTTTAAAGTGCTTCATGATTTCTTTAAATTTTATTTTTGTTTGTAAAGCGATATAGAAAAGAGTTTCCTTTAAATATAGTGACCAGCGAAGCAAGAAAAGCCTTCGCTGATTCACTACATTCCTTGATTTCATGAATTAAAAAATGGTCGTATAAATGTAAAAAATGTATAAATTGAGTTTTTCTGTATATATAATGGAAATTTTGTGATTACGATAATTTTCGACATAATACTCAAAGTTGAACCAAAGTTATACAGCAAATTTATCTTATAAATATCTTAGATGAGTTTGTTAACTACGTTGCTTTGCAGTTTGTTTTCAAGTGGTGGCTACATGAAAATTTCAAATCCACATTGAAAAAAGGTTAGTTAAGACTGTATTTGCTTGAATTTTGATGCTTACATTGACCACATAAGGGTCTCAACCAAGTATTTATTAATGAATTTTATCTGCCATTTTGAACTAAATGAACGATATCTTATGTACGGCCATTTCAAATCAGGCTACCACTTTTAAATTTATCATCAGAATAACTTTTGAAATACTGAATCAGTTCAAGTTAGACATTGAAATTATCACACAAATATCTTGGATGATTTTTGTTCTAGCATTTAGTTTCCAAGTTGTAGCCACTTGAAATCAGGCTGCCACTTGAAAATGTGCCACCACGATAACTTTTAGAATACTGAACTGGTTCAAATCAAATTTGGGGAGTGAACTTACAATTCAAATATCTTGGATAAGTTTGCTAGGTAACCTGCTCCACCATTTTGCTTCCAAGTGGCAGCCACTTAAATTTTTTTCATTACAGTAACTTATTGTAATACTGAATCAGTTCAAATCAAATTTGCGCAGTTGACATATCATTGAAATATCTTTGATAAGTTCACTGGCCATCTCAGTCACACTGTCCTTTTGTTTCTAAATGGTGGACACTTGAAAATTATCACAATGACTTTTGAAATGATTTGCTTAAAACTGCATATATACATAGCCCTCATTAATAAATCCACCAAGTCCATTAATAAATTGTAGCTGCCATTTTGAAAACAATGGTGGCAACTTCATAAGAAAATATAAATCAACCTAAACTTCCTATGAGTCGGAAGGACTTAATTTAATTTTTTGATCAATAACCTATAAAAAGTAATGATATCAGTACAAAAACCCTTAACGGGTTAAAAGTTTGTGACGCAGCTACGTTATCGCTATAAGAATTTGCAATATGGGTCTTAAAAATAATGATATCAAATTTTAAGTGACGCTTTGCTATTAGTTAAAATATACATAGATTTTCTTATTTGATCATTTGCTTTTTTCTTTTATTTATATTTACAATGCAAACATATTTTTAACTCTAAGATAAGACAAATATATAAAATATACTCACTGATGCTTTTTCATTTGCATTTCAATTTCAAAATAACAGTTTTAAAAGGAATGATATCAAAATTCCAGTGACGCCTCAATGTCACTTTAAAAGATTTGTTTTTAGATTCCACTAAAATTACCTTTGTTTTGTCTAATAAAGTATATTTACACATTGAAACAGTGCTTTTAATTTTCAAATATACTGTCAAATAATCACACTTTCAATGAGTTTGCATTATAAATTGAAATTATTTCTTTCAATAAATTGATTTGTCTTTTGCGTCACACTATCCAAAACTGTGAGTAAAATTTATGTAAATGTTACTTTGTATCATAGTATCCAACTAAGTGAAAATTTGTGCAAAGAAATAGTGTGATGCAAAGAAAACATTTGCACAAATTTTACTTGCAGTTTTGGATTGCATGACGCAAAAGACAAATCAATTTATTGAAATAAATAATTTCAATTTATAATGCAAACTCAGTGAAAGTGTGATTATTTGACAGTATATTTGAACTAGTATGTTGTGGCCACCACAAGACTTTCTTCTATATTTCCTTATACAAATTCACGCAGTAACAATATTTAAAAAATATATATATATGATTTTTTTCCAAAGTTTTTTTTCGTTAAAAGTAAAAAAAATCGATAACTTTGTTTTAAATTATCACATATTTATAGTTCAACCATTCGTTTTAAAGGTATTGACGAGACCATTCGAAAGATACCGATCTTGAAAATTTACCCCCCCCCGGGGGGTACTTCCCCCTAGGGGGGAAGCGATGCCCCAAATTTTTTTCCTAATTAACTACTACTATTATCAATAATTCATATTAATTTCACAATCACAGGTTAAGAATAACTCTCATTATGTACATTTATACGAAATTTTGTACTACTTTTGTCCATGTTAAAAATTTAGAAAAAATACGATCACAGCGCCCCCTGTTGAGCGATTGATCCCCAAATCTAATCAGCCACAGTTTATGTCAGGGGCCAACTAAATACCAAGTCTGGTTAAATTTCGTTAAAAAAAAAAAAAAAAAAAAAAAAAAAAAAAAAAAAAGATTTTTTTCTAAGTTTTTTTTTTCGTTAAAAGTAAAAAAAATCGATAACTTTGTTTTAAATTATCACAGATTTATAGTTCAACCATTCGTTTTAAAGGTTTTGACGAGACCTTTCGAAAGATACCCATCTGAAAATTTACTCCCCTCGAGGGGTGACTTCCCCCCCAGGGGGGGTGGCGAGGCTCCTACGCATACAAAAAATTTTTCCCAGTTGACTATCTCTATTATAAATAATTCTTGTAAATTTCATAATGATTACTAAAATATAATTCTCTTTATGCACATTTATACAAAATTTTGTCCTATATCACCATGTTAAAAATTTAGAAAAAGCGGGATGGCAACGCAACCTGTAAGACAATTTTTACCAAAAGTTGATAGGCACTAATTTATGTCAAGGTGCAACTACACACCAATTTGTATGAAATTCTGTATAGTAGTTCCTGAGATACAGTTGCCACAAAATTTTGTCACACACACACACACAGATAGGCAGACAGACAGACATTTTCTAAAAATGGTCAAATCGTGTTCTACAGCTCTCAAAACGTGTAAATCCATCAAAAACCCGAGGTCGAAAATTTTTACGAATCCAATACTTTCTCTATATTACATATAGAAGAAAGTAAAAAAGCACTGTTTCAATATGTAAATATACTTTATTAGACAAAACAAAGGTAATTTTAGTGGAATCTAAAAACAAATCTTTTAAAGTGACATTGAGGCGTCACTGGAATTTTGATATCATTCCTTTTAAAACTGTTATTTTGAAATTGAAATAGCATCAGTGAGCATATTTTATATATTTGTCTTAATCTTGAAGTTAAAAATATGTTTACATTGTAAATATAAAGAAAAGAAAAAAGCAAATGATCAAATAAGAAAATCTATGTATATTTTAACTAATTGCAAAGCGTCACTTAAAATTTGATATCATTATTTCTAAGACCCATATTTCAAATTCTTATAGCGATAAAGTAGCTGCGTCAAAAACTTTTAACCCATTAAGGGTTTTTGTACTGATATATATATATATATACAAGATTGGTTGGTTAAATAATAAGAGATTTTTAAAGCATTGTCTATTTATTTATATTTCTTATAATCCCCACAGCTGAAATATTCACATTTTTATGTATGTGAATGGAATCCAGTTGTATAAAGGCCAAATGCCTTTTAAACCAAAATACCTGGAAGAAACCATCAATGAAATAGGCACAGAAAGAATAAAAAAAGACCCCATCAACAAAATAATTGAAAAAACACAAAAAATAATAAAAGAAGGTACCTGGCCAGATAATAAAACCCCCAGTTTTAATAATTTTGCTGCTAATACACCAAGAATTTTCGGCAGATATAAAGACCATAAAGATCCCCCTAAAATCAGACCCGTTGTTAGTAAAAGTGAATTACCTACTTACTCTTTAGAAAAATATATGGCAGAAATTTATAAAAGTTTGCTTCCCCCCTCATCCCACAGCTTAAATTCTACAGAAGACTTCATCCGCAAAATTTAGGAAATTAATGCTCAATAAAATTTTCAATTTGTCAGTTTCGATGTTGTAAATCGTTATCCATTAATAGACATTAAAAATATTGCTAAATTAATAAATCAAAAAATAAATGAACAATATACGAACCCACTAATAGCCCAAACTTTGAACATAGCCACCAACTTCCTATTAAATGAAAATTACTTCGCTTTTAATAAAAAATTCTATAAACAAATCAAAGGAGTCCCAATGGGATCTCCTATTTCGGGATTTCTAGCGGAATACAAATTACGTAAAATTGAAAATAATTTGATAAAAAACTTAAAAGCAAAATTTTTTTATTGGTTTCGTTATGTAGATAACGTTTTTGCAATAATCGATCAAAAAACTGACCCTAAAGAAATTTTAAACACCATAAATCAAATAGACCCTGATATTAAATTCACTCTTGAAGAAGAAAATAGTAAACAACTGAATTTTTTAGACGTCACCATCAACCGCCATACTAATAAAATAACCACCCAAGTTTACAGAAAACCCAGTAGCAGCAATGAAATAATCCATAAAAATAGTAAAACACCCTTTAAATATAAAATAAATGCTATTCAAGCCCATATCAACCGTACTATTACGATTTGTAAAGACCCTAAAATCCTTAAAAACGAAATAAAAAATACCAAACAATTCACCCAAAAAGCAGGTTATTCAAATAAATTAATAGACAATTTATTCAAAAAACGATTAAAATGTTTAAATCAAATTAATAATTTCCAAAAGCCACAACTCAAATACACCACTTCAATTCCTTATGATCGCGGAGTTTCAAATAAAATTAAAAAAGTTGCAACAAAAAACAATGTAAACGTACCTATCAAACCAAACCCCAATATATTTCAGCTAATTAGAAGCGATAAAGATAAAATTGACCCTTTAGAAACCGCGGGAATATATAAAATACCATATACTGATAGTCAAGGTAAGGAAATGTGTTACATAGGAAAAACAAAAATACAAGTATAAAATTAATGCAATACAGCAGGGCATTTAGCACAACTCCCTCAAAAATTTAGGGACTTAAGGGACCTATTTATTTTACGCATAAATATAATATACATATATACTCATTCTTTTAAGATCCCCTCCCCAACCATGTATAAGCCAAGTGTAATACCCAAAATCAAATAATTAAAAATATATATACAGCGAGTGTCACAAGAATTCATACTTTTTTGGTGTGTTGAATATCTTAAAATATAGGCATAGAATTATATGGGCCATGGGACTCTGGCTCCTCCAATAATTTCTATGATGGGCGCTTACTTTAAATGGTCTTTATGATGCAAAATGAAAAGTTTCAGATTTTACATTTAAAACTACATCTGGCATATCGAATATACATATTTTTCTGTCAATTGTCTTCGAAATTTGTCGTTCTAAGTGTGTGTGGGTGGGCGATTGGTACAGTCTATTATGTACTCAAAGAACTAGATATTTTGCCCTCCATTGGGATCTGTTTAAGGGATTTTAGCCTTTATTCATGTGAGTTTCGGAGAAAATCGAATTTTCAAACAGCTAAGCAAGGACAACAAGCATGACCCAAATCTGGCATTTTCCGTCAAGCAGGTTTTAGAAGAGAACCCTACAGCCACTGGTGTGATTTGTTGCTTCAAATATCTTTTTTGTAAATAATCTAAGCAAAGCCATACTAACTATTAAAAAGATATAGTTTTAAGGTTATTTTTTCCATAATAGGGCAAATTAAACTGGAATCTACAGACGTGTAGAAAAAAAAATTGCACCATATGCTGCAGGTGCAGTCTGAGTTTTGCAGTAACTATGCTATGCTATATGCAACTGTCATGAACTGCTGCAAATAGAAAAGTATATGTCTATAAGAGTTTGAATGACAAACAAAGCATATTTAATACATTTCATGAGGTTAAAATAAGAAATAAAAAAAAATAAGACATTTTGACTAAAAGGTATAAGCCTACTTTATTCTGTGTTGCTAACAGAGTTAGACATTAGCCAAATTAATAATGCAATTCAACAGCTACAAGTGTGAATAAGAATCGTACCAATATCGGCTGCTACTACAGGGTTTAACCTGAGTTCATTATTTCTTTAGTAAAAAAGCTAAAATCAGAAAACAGTCTTAACACTTTCGCGACTGCTGACGTAGATTCACATCATTTGAAAATCTGTAACTCTGCCAGTAGGTGTTTCTCTCCCAATATGTATGTTATTTATTTCTTAAAAATATACCCAATATTCATATATTTGTACTTTCAATATACTATGGATACAAATACTTTGATCAGAGAGAGTATAATTATAATGTATATTCATTTGCAATACAAATGTGAATAAAGAAAATTTTGTTCTGAAATGTTGTAACGTGGGAGAATAACACCTACAGGTGGACCTTACTGTCAAAAAGGCAAAAGTATTAAGCAAAATGCTATTAGGCTTGTGATACCTGTTTGTTCGTATATTATTATAGACGCCTCTTTGTGTTATATTTTTCTTTCCAAACTAAGTTTTATATTTTATCATGACATCTTTAAAAAAATCTGGCTTCCATGGACTTTCTGGTTGGTTGGTTGGTTGTAGGGTTTAAGGCTGATTGACTATGCTAGGGTCCTAGGCCTAGAGGTGGAATGCCCTCCGTGAGGGGGGGGGGTCTCTCTCTAAGGGATCCTAGCCCGTATTTACACGAGTTTTTGGAGAAAACCACAGGAAAATACCAAATGGCTAAGTTGATGAGCGCGACCTGGGATCAAATCCGGCACTTCCCATCTACCAGCTTTTGAGCGCAGAACCACTCAGCCACTGGTAGGCTCATAGACTTTCTGAACATTTAGTATAGTTTGAATCACTTAATGATGTATTTTCATTCCCAAATTTGTATATTTGTTCAATGAACATAAAATATCTGGAATTTTTGGGTATCCCTACAAAAGAGCATAAATGGTAAACATGTAATTTCAGTAATGATCATTCTGCGGGAAAATTCTGAAACATACATTAGTTTCATTCCAAATTTTTAAACAATTATCATTTTAAGATACATAAATATTAATAAAATATTTTAAGTAAATTAGTCCCCATAGGGTGTGATATATATAAAATCTTTTATGCTCCTCTATAAAAGAACTATGCATAATATGCCCATCATTTCATATAATGATCATACATTAGTAAAACAATGTAATGTATACCAGTGTTTCAACACTTTCCAATTATGTTAAAAAGTGTTAATTACTTAAATTTGTCAGTCTGTCTGCACTCTAACTTCCATAAATATTCATGGAATTTCTTGAAACAAATGTATTATTCAAGTTGACTATTGCATGTTCCCCATTGAAAATGCCATAAATAACACTACTGGTTTGTGTACAGTGATACAGATACCTGAAAGTACTACAAAGCATTGCATTATAAGAAATGTATTACCATAAACCTTATTTTAATACCTTTATTTTACACAAATCTTAATGAAATTAAAATATGTTATTCAAGTTCACTATCAGATGCTTCCTATTGAAAATGGAGTAAATACCACCGATGATTTGTGTATAAGAACACCTGAAAGTATTCCAAAGCACTGCGTTCTATGAGAGGTATTTCTATAAATCATATTGGCACATACACTTGGCACAAATCTTAATGAAATTCAGATATATTATAGGTACAAAAAGAATGTTTTCTATAGAATATAGTATGAATAGCAATAAGATTTACAGGGACAGGGAACAGGGACTAATAAAAATGTTCAGTTACATTAAAGACTATTTTTGAAAATTTTCTGAAAATGCATTTTCGTTTACCTCAAGCGTTTTTATATGTTATTCAAGTTCACTATGGAATGTTCCCTATTTAAAATGCCATTAATACATCCTGTACAAATGGTTTGTGTACAAGGACACCATTCCCCCAAAAAAGCCAATACATTGCGTTTTAGAAGAGACATTTTTATAAATTACATTTTAATAACTTTCTACTGTAAAAATCAAAGAAATTGACTTTTATGTTAATATGATAAAATAATGTTTTGTATAGAATGATATGTTTAAGCTTCAGATTTACAGGACTACACTAAAATATTTAAATACATTAGGAGCTGCAATTGGAAATTAATGGCTGCATTTCCATTTGTATTAAACATTTTCTAACAAAGTTTAAGAGTTAAGTACCTGTCTGCCTTTCTATCTTTTCTTTGTGTGATAACGTAGACAAAGAAAACTGAAGATTATAATACATATACTTAAAAAGTGTTAATAATCAATGTGTACCGCATGATTTTCTGTTCTTGTTTTTTTTTTAATTTCATGTTAAAAATTTAGCATATCATTTTCTTATTATTCCCCCCCCCTTTTCATAAAACTGTGTTTAATAAAATGCTTTAGCAAAAAAATGAAAATTTGTTGTTTAATTTTTGCATTCTGTATAAATGTTATGCACTTTATAAAAAATGCGACCATAGTGGAAACCCTATACCATTAACACTTTAAGGGCCACCTCTGGCCTTGATGATGACAGCACAACAATTGGGCACTGAGATAATTTTTGGATATGTTCAAGGATATGTTCCATTGTTGTTTGGATATGTTCCATTGTACCAAATTTGGATATGTGCTCCTTTAACCCTTTAAGCGGTCAATTATTTTACCAGAAATGCTTCCAAAAAAGGCATATTTTTTTATTGCATATATTTGGAAATTGGAAATTAATGGCTGCATTTCCATTTGTATTAAACATTTTCTAACAAAGTTTAAGAGTTAAGTACCTGTCTGCCTTTCTATCTTTTCTTTGTGTGATAACGTAGACAAAGAAAACTGAAGATTATAATACATATACTTAAAAAGTGTTAATAATCAATGTGTACCGCATGATTTTCTGTTCTTGTTTTTTTTTTAATTTCATGTTAAAAATTTAGCATATCATTTTCTTATTATTCCCCCCCCCTTTTCATAAAACTGTGTTTAATAAAATGCTTTAGCAAAAAAATGAAAATTTGTTGTTTAATTTTTGCATTCTGTATAAATGTTATGCACTTTATAAAAAATGCGACCATAGTGGAAACCCTATACCATTAACACTTTAAGGGCCACCTCTGGCCTTGATGATGACAGCACAACAATTGGGCACTGAGATAATTTTTGGATATGTTCAAGGATATGTTCCATTGTTGTTTGGATATGTTCCATTGTACCAAATTTGGATATGTGCTCCTTTAACCCTTTAAGCGGTCAATTATTTTACCAGAAATGCTTCCAAAAAAGGCATATTTTTTTATTGCATATATTTAAGTACCATACTTAATAGAATAAGAACATTAAGAATTTTTTTTATTTTTTTTTTCACTTTTAATGCTTTTACAACATTTTTTATTTTACAATTTTGGACACAAAACCCCCTAAATGTTTGCTTTTTTCAAGTACATTCTGCATGCAGTAAAGAATGGTTTACAAGTTCTGCAAAAATTTCTCTCATACTTACTGTGAATTTTGAAGTTTACAATTTTCCAAACAGTTCAGATGTCCTTTTGTGTATGGTACAATTTGAAGCATGGTGTAATGCAAAGTCCTACATCACAATCAGGGCAGAAATAACGTGTTTCTTTTCGGATTCTCTTTCCATTCTCATTTCTTTTCGAGCAGCACACTGCACATTGTCTTGCAGGTCTCAGTTTTTTATCTGTGGGAGCAATTATTTCCAAAAAGTGTCTCTCTGTCAATCTCAGAGGATTAGGCTCCGAACCTGGTCGTCCACGGTGGAAATTTAGTCCCGAATGATATTTTTCAATTACACGGTCAATGAGATCAAGTCTAAATTCTAGTTTCGTGTTTTTTCCTCCGTTTTTAGGGTAGACAACATATGAGTTCCATACAGCAATGTCGAAAATATGGAAAAAAATCTTTCTGTAACATTTTTTACCCCTTTTTTTTATAATTTCAAAACTTTTCAAATTTTGGTCCATGCGGTCTACTCCTCCCATAGTATTTGTTAAATATTTACTGTTTTAATATACTAATAAAGATGTAATAATTTGAAATATCGAAGACACGGAACCCTGCGTATTCGTTTCATGTTTGTTTATTGAACAAAGCGTAGTAGTAGAAGTAGGAGTAGTTAATATATAGTATAGTAAAAGTAGAAGTAGAAGTATATACACAACAATTCTCCGACACTTAATTAAAACATTAAATATTTACATATATACAATTTAGTGAAACAATTTGAAATAAAGATTGAATTAATTTGAAATTAAAGTAGAATAGTTTTTTTTTTTTTTTTTTTTTTTTTTTAAGTTCTATGAATATGTAAAATAGCTTTTAATGTTCTGTGAATAGTTTCAATATTATTATTATTAGAGATTTAATTTTATAACTGGTTTTCGTTGACGAGTTGATCTTCTTAATGGAACTAGTTGATCTGTTTTGCTGGAACTAGAAAATTTTGGGAGTTTAGTCTTTTGTGGTTCCATTGAGCTAGCAGGAGATTGAGGTAAAGAATTTGAATCACTAATGTTTGCACTTTGAGGAGTCACTTTCATTGGTGGTTGATGTGAAGAATCCTGATTTTGTGAGGCTAGCTTATCTTGATGTCTGGGAATTGAGAAGTGAACTCTCCTTGGCCAGGAAAAATCTAAAGAGGGTAATACTTTTTCAACTTGACAGGATCTTAGTTGGTTGAAGTGTCGTTTGATTACATAGCCATCATCTAATTCTATTAGATAATGAAGTCGTCCAAGTTTCTCAACGACAGTGCCATATTTCCATTTGTTGGATGATGTGTAATTTCGAGATTGAACTCTTTCTCCCAATTTGTAACTTTTGTAAAAATCTGGCTGTGGAGCATTATTCTTGAGTCTTGGTGTTGGTTTGATTAGATCAAGTTCTGATCTTAAATTTCTTCCAAATAACAGTTCAGATGGAGTTTGTCCATTGTTGAGAGGAGTTATTCGAAATCGAAAAAGAAGTTTACACAACTTACTATGAATTGTGCCCGGATAAAATTTCATGCATTTTAATTTTGTTTTGAGAATCTGTACATACCTTTCTGCTTGTCCGTTTGTGGCAGGATATCCTGGAGCAGTAAGACGTTGCTGGATGCCGTTAGTTTTGCAATAATCTCGAAACTCTTCAGACTTAAATAATGAAGCCTTGTCAGACACTAAAATTTCAGGTAGTCCATGTCGGCTGAAAATTTCTTCGAGGAAAGAAATTGTGCTTGCAGTAGTTGGAGATTTCTTTGTTGCAAAAATTTCAGGCCATTTTGAAAGTGCATCCACCACAATTAAAAAATGGTGTTCCATGAATGGGCCGGCGTAGTCAATATGCACTCTTTGCCAGTTCTTTTCTGGTGGTTCCCAGATGTGAAGAGGTGCCTTGTCTGGATTCTTTTTTATATTACAACATTCTCGGCAACTTTTAACAGTATTCTCAATATCGGAATCTATGTTCTTCCAATAGCAATAATTTCTAGAAAGGGCTTTCATTTTGACAATTCCTACATGTGTTGAATGTAATTGCTTGAGCATATCAGGTTGAAGGGATTTTGGAATGATCACTCGATTTCCTCTGAACAGGATTCCATCTTGAAGAGTTATAGTAGGGTCAAATACCTTCCCAAGAACAATGTCATATTTTATTTTTCTCAGTTCTGGGTCAAGCTCTGTTTCTTCTCTAATTTTCTGTGCTGTTAAGTTTTCTGCTGAAATGTAGTTGATAACGAATTGTTGGTAAGCTTGTGATTCATCAATGCAATTTATCTGATTAACTGATATTGGTAAAGGAAATCTTGAAAGATAATCTGCGTTTGAATGTTTCTCAGATTTTCTGTGTATAATTTTATAATCAAAGCTAGAAAGGAAATTAGCGTACCGTAACAATCTTGATGCAGACATGACCGGAAGGCTTTTCTCTGGATGGAAGATGGTGCAAATAGCCTTGTTATCAAGAATTAAAGTAAATTTTCTTCCAAATATGTAATCATAGAATTTTTTACAGGCCCACACTACAGCAGTTGCCTCTCGATCGAGTTGACTATAATTTTTCTCAGCAGCAGTCAAACTCCTGGATGCGAAAGCAATTGGGCGTTCAGTTCCATCAGGCATTGTATGAGATAAAACTCCTGAGAGTCCGAAGGGACTGGCATCAGTAGCTAAAGTAACTGGGAGGTCAGGATTATATGGCACAAGGACTTGGTTACTGGTAATAACTGATTTCGCATTTAGGAAAGCAGCTTCACATTGAGCTGTCCATTTGAAACGTCTGTTTTTACATAAGAGGTTATTTAATGGATGAAGAACACTGGAAGCATCTGGAATAAATTTTGAATAATACATTACTAGACCAATAAATTTACGGACATCATCAATGTTTTTAGGTCGAGGTGTTTCAGAGATGGCTTTGATTTTGTCTGGTGATTTCTGGAGTCCAGTAGCGCTGATAATGTGTCCTAAATACTGAACTTTTTCTTCAAAAAATTTGCATTTTGCAAGATTGAGATGTAATTTAAATTCTCTTAATTTATTTAATACATTGAATAGACGTTGTTGGCATTCCTGTCTGTCTTTACCTTGAATAATAATATCATCAAAATATGCAACAGTACCATCTAAATCTTGAACAAACTGATCTATAAATTTGTGGAATTCATTAGGAGCAGTTTTAATACCAAAGAATAGCCTTTTTGCTAAATATGTACCACGATGGGTTGAAAGGGTTTGAATTTTGGCACTTTCATTATCGACTTTCATGTGTAAGTATGCTTTATGAATGTCTAGAGTACAGAAAAATTTTCCGTCACGCAATTTATTAAAAATGTCCTCAATTCTAGGAATTGGGTGTCGTGCATTTTGAAGTTGATTATTAACTGTAACTTTAAAATCTGCACAAATACGTACAGAGCCAATCTGGTTTTGATACAACTACAAGGGGTGTTCCCCATTCGGAAAAGTCAGTTTTTTCGATTTTGTTTTCTGCCTCTAATTTATCAAGTTCTTGTTCAACTTTTTGTTTTAAAGCATATGGAACTGTACGAGCTTTAACAAAAACTGGCTTAGCATCTGGCTCTAATTTTAATGAACATGTATAATCAGAAATACAACCAATCTTAGATTCAAACACATCAGAGTATAAATCAATAATTTTTGAAACAGAAATGTCAACATATGTGTCATTTGAAATTTGATTAAGATCATGTAAATTTATATTCAGATTCCGTATCCAATCACGTCCTAGAATGAAACTTTTTTGATTTGACACAACATATAAATCTTTTATAACTAGACTTATTTTGATATGAAACATTTAATTTAACAATACCAAGTGGATTGAAAATTTGACCTGTATAACTGCGAAAAGACACATTTGTTCTCTGAATTGGAACTTTAAGCTTTAATTTTTTGAATTCATCAGCATTTATTATGCTTACTTTGCTTCCTGAATCACATTCAAACCGTTGTTCAACCCCATTTAATTTAACTGTAGCATACATCTTATCATCATTTGCATAATCATTAGAAAACACATCATAAATCTGATTTACAATTAAATTATCCGAATCATGCATTATGTTGTTGACAGTTTGATTGTTTACTTTATTTTTTATTAAGCTTGAAATACAAACTGAAGCCAAATGACCTTGTTTTTTGCAAGATTTGCAACGTAATTTATTGGTTAGAAAACATTTTTGAGTTTTATGATTAGATTTACCACAATGTAAACACAATCCTTCCAATCCAAGCTCTTTTAAATTAACACTTTTAGATTTCATGGGTGATTTTGATCTACTTTTGGTTTTGGAATTTTCATTTCTGGTTTGAGGAAGGCGTTTATTTTTATTAATGTTGGATATTTTATTAACAGAAGTTGAAAAAGCACTCTTGTACACTTCTTTGTTTTCAATTTTTGCAGCTTCAATGGCCAAAGCGATTTCTATTGTTTTTTCAAATGTTATATCACCTTGTTGTAATAATTTTTCTCGTATATCAGAATCGGATAAACCTCGAATAAATTGAGAACGTAATAACAAATTTAGCATCGATTTAGAACAATCATTTGAATGGCATGCAGATACGAATTCAGCATTTTTTGTTAGATCTTTAAGTGAAGAAATGAAATTTGATATTGACTCACCGGAATTCTGAAGTCTTGAAAAAAATTTATGTTGTTCTGTTAAAACATTTGGTTTTGGTGATAAATGCTGTTTGAGCAATGACAGAAGTTCATTGAATGTTTTCGTTGAAGGTAAATCAGGAGCAGTGAGACTTGAAAGTAGTTGATATTGTCTTGATCCAAGACAATTTATTAACACGAGAACTTTTAGTTCTTCGGTTTCGGCATCGTCGGCCGATAATCCTTTTAATTTGAAATAATTTTCCAGTCTCTGTGCATAACAGTCAAAAGTTTCAGATGATTCATCAAATTGATCAAAAGATAAATTTTGTGTAGCGAGAACATCTTTAGTACTACGTTTCGATTCTGGAGTACTTTTGATTTTATCGACGAATTCTTGAAGAGTTGCTATTAACTGCGTAAGTTCGGCCATTTCATTCTCCTATCGTCGCCAAATTGTTAAATATTTACTGTTTTAATATACTAATAAAGATGTAATAATTTGAAATATCGAAGACACGGAACCCTGCGTATTTTTCATGTTTGTTTATTGAACAAAGCGTAGTAGTAGAAGTAGGAGTAGTTAATATATAGTATAGTAAAAGTAGAAGTAGAAGTATATACACAACAGTATTATTATAGTCCATGACAATTTTCGGTTTTTCTTTCATTTCAGAGCGGACTTGAATTTGATCCATTTCAGTATTGTGAATTGTGGAAAGTAATGAAACTGTTTTCTTATCCATCCACTTCATCACAGTAACCTTTCCTCTCTGAAAAGCTATAATCTCTCCTTTTTTCAATTTTTTTTTCTGCATTTCCTTTGGGACTTCTTTTCTCTTGAGGTTTAGTGTGCCGTATGTGTCCGTTCGACATGAAACAAGTTTGTCTGCTAATTCCGGCGAAGAATAATAATTGTCTATTGTAAGACAGTATCCTTTATGAAGCAAAGGCTCCATCATTGTCAGGACAATTTGTGATGAAAAGCAGAGTTTAGAATACTCAGGTTTCAGAATAGTGTCTTTACCTGTATATATTATTATTGACCAGACATAACCAGAAATAGATTCACACAACATAAAACATTTTACTCCAAATCTAGCTCTTTTGAGTGGAATAAATTGTTTCCATCCTAGTCGTCCTTTGAAGAGCACAAGGCTTTCATCTATTGTTACATCTCGCTCTGGTGTCACCGTTTCACTAAATTTCTCATTGAGATGTTCCAGAACTGGCCAAACTTTTACTAACTTTGGTCATTCGTGATTTTGTGGGTCAAATGCTGCATTATCAAAAAAATGCAAGTAGCGTTGCAAAAGGCAGAATCGGCGATGAGACATTATTTTAGAGAAAAAAGGTGTATTAGTTGAATATCTTTTGCTCCAATAATGATCAATTCTAGGTTTCTTTACAATTCCTTGAAGTATATTGAGAGCGAAAAACAGGGCCCGACTATGCTTTTTCAAGACCCGGGGCACTGATGCTATTCGGAGGCCCCCATACCCTGCTCTAAAGAGCTCACTCATTTTTTTTTTTTTTTTTTTAAGCAACCTATAACAAAATCATTAGTTTTATGTTCAAGACAAATGAAAAAATGTACCACATTAATCAGCCAATGTGTAGGAAATTAGTCGCAAAATTTTATAATTGTTTAAACTCTCTAATAAAATATAGAAAGAAAAATGTAATCAATTTTTGTTTTTAATACACATGTAATGAAGAAATTTGTACTATTACTTCTCAATTTTTGGAAATGAGGCCCCTAAATTTGGAGGCCCTGGGCCAGTGCCCCGTGTGCCCGTGCCATAATCTGGCCCTGGCGAAAAATACATGCAACTCTTCCACAGTAGTTTCTACCCAAAATTTACTCTTTGAGAATTGTCTTGCAACACTGGATTGGATGCACTGTTTAGCATATTTATTTGTCTCTTCCACAATTTTACTCATGAGTGAAAAATCAATGAATGTTTCATAAAATTGTAGAACATCAGAAGTGTCGTCAAATTGTACGTGCACAGAGGGAATACCAGAAAATTTAAATCGAGGACACGGAACAGGTGGATTTTTCACATCAACCTCGGTAAAAATTCTTGCGGAACTCTAATCTTCATCAGAGCTGAGCTCACTGCACGAGTCATCTGAGGAATAATCCAAATAATTAGAAGAAATATCTGTATCTGTATGTAGTTCATCATCTAACAAGAAAGTATTTTCTTCGTCTATTTCATCCATAATTTCCATAAGATTCACAAGCACGGCATACAGTAGAACAAAAATTTCAAAGAAAAGTTCCCGCTTTCCCACTACATAGAAAAACCCGGATGAAAAGCATTTCATTTACATTAGGGACCCTATATAGAGAGAGACTGGACATTGGCGCGCCGGCTTTTTGACGAAATTCTCCATTTTAGTGCCAGTTGCTCCATTGCTTATCATTACGCTGAGAAGAAATTTCGATTATTTTACGTCATAATCGAAAAAGAACTTATTTATTACATTTTTACTTTGTTGGAAGATAAATTGCTTTAATTTTAGAATACTTTTAAAAGATAAAAATGCATAATTATTTATTTTATATCATGCTTTAGATACTTTGAATTCTCTTATTGTATGCTGTTTTACGTATTTATTTCTTAAATATGAGATTAATTACATTATTTATTTTCTAGCTATTAGTTTTTAAGTACTGTTTTGCAATATATTTAATATGTTAGATCTCAATGTATTTTCCTGATATATTTTAAAATACATATTTAAAATAACTATATAAAAAGATATTTTTTAATTATTTGTTAGTACACAAAATGTATCAGATTTCTTAAAATAAATTGATAAAAATAAAGAAAATAAGGTGTATATTATTTGTTAGCATATGAAATATAAATTTCTTTTAAATAATAATTGCCATAATAAATTTTATAAGTAATATTTAAATAAGTTATTATTTTTATTTACATAATATTTTTAAAAACTAGAAAAAAAAAATTAAATAAATAAATAAAAATCAATGAAATAAGCAAATGTAAATAAAATAAATAAAAACATTTTTTTAATTTCTAAAGACATTAGTTAATATTTTTACAAATTATTATTAATAAAATTTTTATTTTTAATATTTAATTAAGTCATTATTATTAATAATGCGTAATTGAAATAAATAAAATATGTATTTTTAGCTTGCAATATTTTGATTATTTGCTAGTACGCAAAATGTATCAGATTTCTTAAATAAATTGTTAAAAAAACAGAAAATAACGTTTATATTATTTGCTAGCATATGAAATATAAATTTCTTTTAAATAATAATTGCCATAATAAATTTTATAAATAATATTTGAATAAGTTATTATTTTTATTTACATAATATTTAAAAAAAACTAAAAATTAAAAAATCAATGAAATAAGCAAATGTAAATAAAATAATGAAAAACATTTTTTAATTTCAAAAGATATTAGTTAATATTTTTACAAATTATTATTAATTAAATTTTTATTTTTTATATTTAATTAAGTCATTATTATTAATAATGCGTAATTGAAATAAATAAAATATGTATTTTTTTTAGCTTGTAAAAATATTACGTAAATATTTTTATAAAATAATAATAAAAAAAATTCTGTTCTAGTTTCTAGTTTTACATTTACTCATGAATTACTTTACAAAAACTAAGATTACCATATATTTGTTAAAAAAAATTTCTAACTTTTTATATATAGAATGTATGTCCTCAGAAAAAATAAGGTAGAATTACTTTCACAATCAACGTATTTTGCTTAATATAGAAATATACAACAAAAATTCCTCTGTTTTCCGATCGGAGTTGAAAAAGTAATCATGTCGAAGGTTAAAACAAAATTATTTTTTCTTAAAATTCTTTTTTCCTAAGACGAAAAAATTACATATTTATATTCTGCATTACTTTCTGCACAAATTTAGTACAGTTTTATTTCATTTATGTTGTACAGTAAAGCGTCAATCGCGAAGAAAAAAGCATTATGTTCTACGGTGATCGCTCCGAATTGGCACTAAGATGGCCGACTTTCGGTCAATGTCCAGTCTCTCTCTATATAGGGTCCCTAATTTACATGGACAAGCCATGCCATCTGTTGAAAAATAATAATACTAAATAGTCTCTTTCAATAATGAAAAATGCGGGCAAACCAGAAAAGGAAAGGAGAAAATATCGATGCCCGTACGCCGTACCGGCAAACCAAATGAGGCCAATTTCGGGTAGCTCGTACACTGTACGGGCAAACTGCTTAAAGGGTTTTAATAGAAATATAGTAGGTTTGCCTAGAACCAGAAAAAGAAAGGAGAAAATATCGATGCCCGTACGCCGTACGGGCAAACCAGATGAGGCCAATTTCGGGTAGCACATACACTGTACGGGCAAACTGCTTAAAGGGTTAACTGTGTTAGTTAAAGATACCAGATTTCCATTTAGATTTAAATCTGAAGTATTTATTACTAGGCTATTGCAAAGTAGTGATGTTACGGTACTGCAACAATTATACATCTTTACTGGTCATCAGAGTTGAATTTATAACTGGGCTCATTACTGAAGTGAAAATAATTGGGCTTCTGACCGAAGCGCTAGCACTATGCAATGGTGAGGGGACAGTCGGCCAAATGATCTCTTTAACCTTAGCCCCTCCCACCCCATGACCCATTTGCTGAATTATCTGTGAATTTTAGCATTCCTGTTACATATCAAATTATTGGCTACCAAAAGTTAATCATTTCAATATCCTAAATACACTCATGTCCATAAATTAAGGATAATTCAGATTCACACTGAAATCGAATTTTAATGCAAAAATTTCACCTGTAGAAATACCACACACATCTTTAAGAATATATGCAAATTATAGGAAGCCTTCAGATGACGCCGATATGAAGTTACAATGACTAAAGTGTAAGAAGGGGGTAGATAAGGAATGGGAGCAAAGAAGGAAAATTGTTCACAGACGTTCTGTGTGCCGCTCAGTGCCACAACCGAATGGTTATGACACAGAGGACGCATGCAGATAATTTTTTACGTGGTAGAATTATCAGCCGACTAGAATATGGGCGTACTCAGATAGAAGTATCGGGGGAACTTAGAATCGCCCAAAGTGTCATCTCTAGGCTTTGGCAATGATTCCAAAATGATGGAAATGCTAGTCGACGTTACAGTACTGCTCTGCCCCGGGTTACAATGCCGAATGACCACCGGTATTTGGCAGTAACTGCCAAAATAAGCAGATAAAGTGTAGCATCAGACCTGTCTCGTCAGCTGTCTGTAGCCAACAGTGCCACAGTTTCAAGACAAACCGTGTATAGACGTTTGGGTGATATTGGTCTATATGCTCGCAGGCCTGTTATGTGTTCCACTCACGGCAATGCACTGTGCCAGCGGTTAACTTGGAGTAGATAAAATGCAATGCGGACAGCGGTACAGTGAGCTTGTGTGATGTTTTCCGACGAGTCCAGGTTTAGCCTGCAGTGTGATTCATGCCAGACTTTCATATGTAGAATGTCAGGAACCCGTTACCAGCAAAACAACATCATTGAACGACAACGTTACTGTGGGGCAGGATTGCTCGTTTTGGGGGGGGGGGGTCATATTGGACACCAGAACAGACACCATGGACACCATGTTCAAATCGGAAGAATGACCAAATTTATCGGGACACATTCGAGAACAACATGTATGTTTGTTTAAGGGTGCCACGAGCTCAGAATTTGTGTTTATAGACGACAATGCGCGTCCTCACCGTGCAAACGTTATACACGGATGCCTACAATCTGAAGCTATCACCCGCATGGAATGGCCAGCATTCTCACCTGACTAAAATCCGATAGAGCATGTGTAGGACATGCTTTTCCGATGAGTTGTAGTCCATCTGACATAGACTAAAGGTCTATCTTCTAATCAATTTTTATTACGCAGATAATATGCAGTAGAAACTTAATTAGGTTTTTAAGGGTTTCAATTGTAATGACCTGACCAGTGTGTTAAAACTAGATGACTCATCAAACACAAAAGTTTTAAACAAGAACAAATTTTATTTAATAAAACAAAAAATATATCAAAAACGTTTTTAAAGTATAACAGATTTTATATTACCTTATTTATAAAGTTGAAGAACAAACCACAAATGAGGCACAATCACAATTCGTTGTTTAACAAAGCATCCGCGATCGCCCAGTTGATCAGCGGGAAAAAAGGATGGTGAACTTCACTTCCACTATTACTAAGCTGATCACAGACACAAGAATACACAATTGAGGATTTGCATATCATGGCTTGCACATAAAAAAAACACTATTATATTTAACTAACTCTCTAACTCAGTTAAATCATTATTGCATATCAGCAGCTTTAAGTAGAAATTTTGACTCAAAGACAATTTTCAAAACTTGAACAAGTGTGACCTAAAAGGCCACTAAACAAATTTAATATTAAACAAACTAGCAAATTTAACAGTCTCATCTCAAAACGCCGATTATAAATTTTGTTTTAGATTTCGAACATTCTCGAACGACGAAAGACTTTATCCTTTTTAACAAGGAACAAACTTTTAAACAAAAACTTAACAAAGAAGAATTTCAACATTTGTAAATAACTTTAACAACGGCAGCTATCAAAAATATAAAACGCAACAGCCAAACAAAACGTAAGCTTTGCCGTGACATGCTAAAAGCACACCTGCCGGTACTTAGCTCGCCAACAGCTTAAAGCTGTTTACTTATCTAAAGCTGTCACTATCTCATGTCTAATTGAAGACAGGCTAATCACTGCTGACGACCGCCACTAACACACACGCCGCGATCTATTTATACTAACTGAAAGCCAAGAATCTGCATATAAACAACATATCGCTATTGCCACTCAACGATCGTAACCGAAATATAATTTACTATAACTATTTCAACAGAAGTGGCAACAGTCAAAACAGGAAAAGTTATGCAGATCGAGATTGGCAACGGCAAGGATGTAAACAAACATCAATCGTTGAGGCGTGGTGCAGGAAAAGATGGCAGACTGGTTTTTAAGTAAGGAAAACAAATAAAAATATTAAAAGCTTAAAGAAAAAGGTAAGCCAAAAGTTATTTTGAAAAATAAACACTTATATTTAAGAAGCTTTAACAACTTTTTATATACGAGGACAATTGATATCCATCACCATCAACCACCTCCTACATGTGTACCGGAACTTCGGACAACATTGCTTACTGAGTAGAGTAATCTTCCCCAAGATCAGATCAAATCTTTAATACTCAGCATTCCTAAGCGTTGTAAGGACTGTATTTCATCATCTGAGAGACATACAATGTATTAACCATCATACCAAAGATGTAATGTCAAGATTTTGCAAGGGAGATATATTTTGTAATTGCTTCAGGGAGCAAAAACAGTAGTTTTATAAATGGTATCCTACATAAACCGCCTTTTTTTGTTCTTGATCTTTTGTTTAATAAATGGACTCTATGAATAAGTCATATTTGTTTATGCTTCTGAACCTTTATTTGCCTCAACTAGCATTATCCTTAATTTATGGACATGAGTGTAAATTATAAGGTATATATGCCTAAGCAATTTGATTGCATTCAAATGATTTTTTTTTCTCTCCTCGGCATACCTATAAATCTTATGACTTTCGACAGAGAAAAAAAAAAGGACTTAGGGACCATTTTGCCAAAGACTTTAGGGACCACACTAAATGCCCTGAATACAGGCATATATCAACCGTGCAATTTTAATTTGTAATAACCCCAGCGATCTAAAAAAGGAAATAAACTGCGTTAAAAATATAACCATTAAAGCAGGTAACCACAAAAATCTTGTTGACAAACTATATAAAAAAAGAATCAATAAACTCAATAATATACCAAATCATCAAAAAACCCTCTAAAATTTATGTTTTCTATTCCATTTGATCAAGGAGTCTAAATTAAAATTAAAAATACTGCTAAAAAACATAACCATAACTTAAACATCCCCATAAAACCAAATCCTAATATTTATCAATTCCAAAATGACAACTATTCACCCCTCCCCCAATTCCCTTCTCGAAACCACAGGTATATATCGAATCCCTTTTAATTATCCAGAAAAAAAAAAAAAAAAAAAAAAACAGGTTGCTATATTGGGGTCGTAAAAATAAAAATATGTAGTAGAATTAAAGGACATAACAATGATATTAAATATGGAAAATTAACTACTAAACTACCTCACTAAAGTTAACCAAGAAAACAATATCAATATAAATTTTAACGAAACTCGAAAAATCACTAATTACAATAACCCGGATTATGCCTTTTACCACAAAACCGTTGAAATAATTAGTGACCAATCAGCTTGCAATGGGCATGAGTCGAGTGCAGATTTAGATTGATCATGGTACCACATCCTGAAGAATCAACAGAGAAGAAATTTTAATCCAGTTTCGACCACAGCAGACCACATTATGGTCATTGAGGAAAGGGTGGATCTGCCCTGAAAGTACTATGACCAAGTAACAGAGCTTTATAAGTTATTAATTTTAATTAAATATGCTCTGATTTAAGAATTTAAATTTAAAAGAATACTCATCTGTTATGCAATATCCCTTTCCGACCCAGGCCGTACAATCGTGCGAGTTAGACATCTATGACATCCAATTACATTTTCGCATCTGGAACATTCGTATGTAATAAATACAGGAAATGAATGATCCAGCTAATTAGCAGAAAGTGTAAAGTACAATTTTCAATCAACAAATGTCGGTTACAGCCCATATTTTTCATTCAGTTTGCAAAAACAGAAGAATACTGTTTTAAGGTAAAAATGCTCTGGGTTGAAAGGGATAAAGATTTCCTCTTGGGTAAAGGGACTGAGTGCCACACTTTACGCTGATTCATATTTAAAATTTCCTCATCCATAGCTTTAATCCATTCGGAATTTTGAGACAACTTTATTACTTGGTTATACAAAGAGCTTGTTTCCAAAAGGCGTTGTGGAGGTGTGCCTGTGCATGTTAACCCTTTCTCTACCAACATAAAAAAAAAAATTATGAAAATTTCGCACATTGTTAATAATACTCCCAATAAGCTAAAAAACACCTGAAAATATTTTTTTACTATTTTTTTTTTTAAGAGAGTGTTCTTGATCAAGGACATTTATAGATAGATAAATATAGATATATATGTATGTATTATCATGTATGTATTGTTAAATTTTATAATTTTTTTAAATTTTTCACTTTATTGTAAATATATAGCTTAATATTTTGAATTAGTATATATATTGTTACAAAATTGTAAATAATTGTGTTTATTTTTGTATAAATTCTTTGAAAGAGGCTTAATAAGTTGATAAAGTGCTAATCTTGTGCATTTCTAGTCGTTTAGCGTTGAAATAGCCTTATTTTCCCTTAAAAACGCATTAAAAAGCCCCAGTAATGCAGGTAATGGATTTGGCGCCAAATTTGGCGACTTTCTCGCACCTTGGCGATTTTTTTGGTGACCTTGGCGAGAAAATCCTTATATGGGATATACCAAATATGGAAGCTGTAAGTTGATTGGTTGACCACTTTCTAGAGTGTTCTCGAAAATCTGGGTTCCATGGAACAGTATATAAGGAGCGCTTCCTCGCCAAGGCAGTCAGTTCAGTTTAGTCTGTGATCAGAGTCGGTCAGCTTGCATTGAGCCTCTTCGAAAGAGACTTGCTTTAAGTGTTATTGCTATACAGTTTGTACTGTGGATTTGCTATTGACAGCTGTTGTTTAAGCTGTGTTTACTGGTGGAATTGAAGCTGATACTTGGTTTATAGGCCTGTATTTTTCTGGAACTTTCTGTGAATAAATTACTGAATTTTTGTACGTTTGGCCTTTCATTCTCGGACAACTCACGAACCCCCAAGTACGCAACAATATGTATACACACAGAAATGTTTCTAATAATGGAAATTAGGGGAAGTTTCTAATAATGGAAGTCAGGGTTAAGGGTATTTTCAGATGAGAAATCAATCTGACAAGTGGCCATTATCAGGAAAATTAATTTTCAACCATGAAAAACATTACAATGATTATATTTCTTGGGAGGGTCTTAAAATTTTTTTACAAAAGTCGAGGAGAAATGATATTTTGATAAAATGGCCAATATTACAGATTATGGATAATCCGAACACTATAGTGGGGAAAGTATTGTAATCATGTCAAAAATTCAAGTTTGAGATTTTGGTGTTTCTACATATTTTGAGGTCCCCTTAATTCCTATTTACTATTTTTACAATGAAGTATGTGATTGAACACGATAGTGTCTAAACGCTTTGTTAAAATTAGCTGAAATTTGGCACGTATGTTATCGGTTCCCATAGCACAAATTTTATTGATTTTGGCAACTCTAGCACTTATAGTTTTTTTACAAGAACACAAAGAAAAATTCTTTATCATTATGGTCTATGGGCCCTAATTTTGTAAAGTGCAACAGTGTGTAAGCCTTATTCATTTGACATGGAAAATTTATACACACATGATTAGTCACTATCATACACATGTTATTAGTCACCATCAGCTTTTTTTTTTATGGCAGTTTTGATTTTTGCTATGCCATCATTAAACGATTTTTGCTATACTATCACCCTTAAATCTTTCAGAATTAAAAACAAAACACTTATTAAAAATTTCCCGCAACATGTAAAACAGTTTGAAAAGAATGTTTTGAATATAGCTTTGAGGGCAAAAAAATCTGATTTATATAGAAATAAAAAGACCATTGATGAAACAGAGAAACAGATTAAGGAAATAAGGGAAATAAATGAATTTGAAGTAATGAAAAGTAAAATTAAAGTTTTTATTGGCATTGAAGGAAACTAAATTTGTAAAAGTCACAACAAAAAATTTAAATTTTGGATTAATAAAAACAACTCTAAATTACAAAAAATTAATGAACATCCTTACATCAAACCACAAAATAAATAGCCACGAAGATGCACTATTAAAACTAGGCCCAAAATATATCTCAGAACAACTGATCAACCTTAATGATAGTATAGCAAAAATCAAAACCGCAAAAAGAAAAAAAAAAGCTCCTGAACACACTAAAAGTCAAATTAGATACTATGCTCAAAGAGAAATAGAAAAAACCCTAAATAATCAAAATATTAATAAAGCCAATATCTAAACTTTTAAAAACCTGAAAAAGAATGAAAATATAACATGTACATTAACGCATAAAACATGCAAAATTGCAATCTTAAATAAAGAAGATTATGTTAAAATGATGATGGAAACTATCCTGGAAATAGGCACAACCATAGTTAATAAAGACCCAAACAAGAAATTAACAGAAAAAACACATGAACTTATAAAAAAGGAATACTGGCCTAACAAAAAAAAAAAAAAAAAAAAAAAAAATTCTCCGTATATTAAAAATCATGCTCCAAACAGGTCTTTTTGGAAGATATAAGGACCATAAGAAGCCTTCAAAAATTCGCCTAATAGTCAACAAACGTGAAGGACACTCATATGGTCTTGAAAAATACATGACTAACATTTATCATGAGCATCATCCCCCCCCCCCCAAACAATAGCTTAAGTTTTACCGAAGATTTTATAAAAAGAATTAGATATCAAAATTAAGAATGATCATCCATTTGTAAGCTTTGATATAATAAACCTTTACCCCTCAATAGACATTAATGAAATATCAGATATAGTAAATAACCTAATTAACGAAAAGTGTGATTATAAAATAGCAAACATATTATAGCCACTAGTAATTTAATTCTACATGAAAGTTTCTTTAATTTTAATGGAAAAATATACAAACAAAATAAAGGTGTCCTATAGGATCTCCGATATTGGGTATAGTATTGAGAATCCTTAAAAAAAGCATATTTGAAATGCTAAAGAATAAAATAATTTTCTGGGTCCAATACGTCAATGACACATTCTCTATTAGAAATACAAATGAAAATGTTGATGAAATTCTGAAAATCCTAACCCTAACAAGCACATCCTCTCCAAATAACATCCTCAGGATGTCTTCAGGATCTATTATGGACAGGTGTGTTGTTAGGGAAACCAACTAGATCAAAATATAAAATTTACATGCAAACCTGAAATTAATACAATGATATCAAAACAACATAAATACAATAGTCTACTGTAAACATACATCAAGTGAAGAAATATTTAGTAACTACAGTAAAATTCCATACAAGTATAAAATTAATGCAATACAGGCATATATCAACCGTGCAATTTTAATTTGTAATAACCCCACTGATCTAAAAAAGGAAATAAACTACATTAAGAATATAACCATTAAAGCAGGTAACCACAAAAATCTTGTTGACAAACTATATAAAAAAAAAAATCAATAAATTCAATAACATTCCAAATCATTAAAAAAAACCCCATAAATTTGTTTTCTCTTCCATTTGATCAAGGAGCCTCGATTAAAATGAAAAATATAGCTAAAAAACATAACTTAAACATCCCCATAAAACCAAATCCTAATATTTATCAATTAATCCAAAATGACAAAGATTCATCATCCCTCTCGAAACCACAGGAATATATCGAATTCCTTTTAATTATCCAGATAAAAAAACAGGTTGCTATATTGGGGTCACAAAAAGAAAAATTTCTACTAGAATTAAAGAACATACCAATGATATCAAATATGGAAAATTAACTATTAAACTACCTCACTAAAGTTAACCAAGAAAACAATATCAATATAAATTTTAACGAAACTCGAAAAATCACTAATTACAATAACCCGGATTATGCCTTTTACCACAAAACCGTTGAAATAATTAGTGACCAATCAGCTTGCAATGGGCATGAGTCGAGTGCAGATTTAGATTGATCATGGTACCACATCCTGAAGAATCAACAGAGAAGAAATTTTAATCCAGTTTCGACCACAGCAGACCACATTATGGTCATTGAGGAAAGGGTGGATCTGCCCTGAAAGTACTATGACTAAGTAACAGAGCTTTATAAGTTATTAATTTTAATTAAATATGCTCTGATTTAAGAATTTAAATTTAAAAGAATACTCATCTGTTATGCAATATCCCTTTCCGACCCAGGCCGTACAATCGTGCGGGTTAGACATCTATGACATCCAATTACATTTTCGCATCTGGAACATTCGTATGTAATAAATACAGGAAATGAATGATCTAGCTAATTAGCAGAAAGTGTAAAGTACAATTTTCAATCAACAAATGTCGGTTACAGCCCATATTTTTCTTTCAGTTTGCAAAAACAGAAGAATACTGTTTTAAGGTAAAAATGCTCTGGGTCGGAAAGGGATAACGATTTCCTCATGTTAACCCTTTCTCTACCAACATAAAAAAAAATATATATATATATGAAAATTTCGCACATTGTTAATAATACTCCCAATAAGCTAAAAAACACCTGAAAATATTTTTTTACTATTTTTTTTTTAAGAGAGTGTACTTGATCAAGGACATTTATAGATAGATAAATATAGATATATATGTATGTATTATCATGTATGTATTGTTAAATTTTATAAATTTTTTAAATTTTTCACTTTATTGTAAATATATAGCTTAATATTTTGAATTAGTATATATATTGTTACAAAATTGTAAATAATTGTGTTTATTTTTGTATAAATTCTTTCAAAGAGGCTTAGTAAGTTGATAAAGTGCTAAACTTGTGCATTTCTAGTCGTTTAGCGTTGAAATAGCCTTATTTTCCCTTAAAAACGCATTAAAAAGCCCCAGTAATGCAGGTAATGGATTTGGCGCCAAATTTGGCGACTTTCTCGCACCTTGGCGAATTTTTGGCGACCTTGGCGAGAAAATTCTTATATGGGATATACCAAATATGGAAGCTGTAAGTTGATTGGTTGACCACTTTCTAGAGTGTTCTCGAAAATCTGGGTTCCATGGAACAGTATATAAGGAGCGCTTCCTCGCCAAGGCAGTCAGTTCAGTTTAGTCTGTGACCAGAGTCGGTCAGCTTGCATTGAGCCTCTTCGAAAGAGACTTGCTTTAAGTGTTATTGCTATACAGTTTGTACTGTGGATTTGCTATTGACAGCTGTTGTTTAAGCTGTGTTTACTGGTCGAATTGAAGCTGATACTTGGTTTATAGACCTGTATTTTTCTGGAACTTTCTGTGAATAAATTACTGAATTTTTGTATGTTTGGCCTTTCATTCTCGGACAACTCACGAACCCCCAAGTACGCAACATTTCTGGTGTTAGAAGCGGAATTTTGTCTGTGAATGGTGATAACTAGAGCTATGGACCAAGAGATGAAAAAACTTCTAGAAAGCTTAGCTACTCAGATGAATGAGATGAAAGATAGCCTGAGTCAAGAGATGAATGAAATGAAAGCTGGACAGAAAGAATTGAAAGACACTATGGGTGAAGTTCAGGAAGAAATTAAATCTAATCAAGATGAGATGAAGAGAGAGCTTTCAACGGTGAAAGAATCAATCGAAAGTAAATTATCGGATATGGAAAGCAGAATAGATGGAATAGAAGAGAAAGTTTTGAAAATAGAAGAAAGTTTTGAAGAGAAAGCTATGAAGATAGAAGAAAATGTTATGAAGGTTGAAGAGAGTGTTACGAAAATAGAACGGAGTTTCGAGGAGAAAGTTAAAGAAAATTTTGATCAGGAACTGAAAGGAAGGTTTTCAGAGATAGAAGGTAAACTGAAGAGAATAGAAGAAGATCTGGAGAGAAAAGTGAAAGAAAAGTTAGAATCCATGCCCCAGGAAACTGAAAAGAAAGAGAGAAGAATCCAGAATCAGGAATTTATTAAGCTATCTACCTACAATGGCAGTTCCTCCTGGCATGTATATAAGACGCAGTTTTCCATCGTAGCTGAAGCTAACGGGTGGGACTCTACCGCCAAGTCAGTCCACTTAGCAGCAGCATTACGTGGAGATGCAGCCGAGATACTGAGAAATGTTTCTAAAGAAGAAAGGAACGACTTTGAGGCCTTGACTAGAGCACTGGAGCTACGGTTCGGAGAGAAGTGTTCTAAGGACTATAGTCGCCTCCAGCTAAAGTCCCGTTACCAGAAAACGGGCGAAAGTTTGCAAGAGCTGGCAGCGGACATTCAGAGATTGTCACACCTAGCATTCTCAGACTGTCAAGCTGACACTCGAAACGACTTAGCTCTTCAGTACTTTATCGATGCTGTTCGGGATCCGGAAATTCAAAAAGCGCTGAGACTCTCCAACATCAGAGGCGTAGAATCAGCTTTAGGCTATGCACTTGGGATAGAGGCAGCCCAACAAGCCTCCCGTAATGACCGCCATACCATAAGAGCAGTCTCATTAAATGATACGCCTGCTTATGAAAATGAAATGAAGAGAAGTATCGAAGAGATCTTAAAGAGATTGCGCAGCCTGGAGAATAATAAGGAAATAAAGGACCGGAAGATAAAGTGCTGGGGCTGTGGAGGGGATGGTCACGTGAAGAGGAACTGTCCTGTACGACCAACTATAGGAAATCACCCGTATTCACCTTCACTACAGGGAAACTAAGAGGAGGCCATCTCGCGGGGCGGAGGTTGCCTAAAATTAAAGAGCCCCAATTTACAGTATTTCATGTTTCATCGATGAGTGGCGGTGATAATGGACTTCACGTCTATGGCCAAGTTAACAACACCACCTGCCGGATGATTCTGGACACGGGAGCCAACGTGACCATCATTAGAGCAGATTTGGCTCAAGAACTAAAAGAGAAGATCATCTGGTCGCCGCCCTGTGTTAAACTCCAGACTGTGACCGGAGACGAAATCAAAATATATGGAAAAATGAACTTGACTATCACTTTTGGGAATGCCAGTTACCATCATATGGCATATGTGGTTGATATAAGAGATCCTTTAATCATTGGAATTGATTTCCTGAGAAAATTTAACTTTCAGTTGGACTTCAAGAATAATGAACTGCATTCGAGTTCGGAAGACATCGCTGTGTTCAACACTGAAAATCAAGACATTCAGACGATTTGCCAGATAACAGCCAAGTCTGAAATTTCCATCTCTCCACACACAGAGACAATAGTTTTAGGAACACCCCCTACCAAGCAATACTTCCGCTATGGACTGATTGAATACCAGAATACAGACAATAGCCCAAGAGGAGTTCTGGTAGCTTCATCTCTAGTTGATCTCTCAAATACTATTCCTGTGAGAGTCGCAAACATCAGCGATAAGGTCCGCACAGTGAAGAAGGATGAGGTGTTAGCAACCTGCACTCCTGTTACATGCATCAACCGCCCCACGCAATCAACTGAATCCAAGTCTTCTGAACAATTAGTGGCGGAATTACTCAAGAATGCAGAGTTAGGAAAGGAACAGAGATGTGCTGCGGAGAAGCTACTCCAAGAATTTAAAGACCTTTTTTCTCGAACCCCTGAAGACGTCGGGAGAACGAACATCACCCAACACAGAATTGATACAGGAAATCATCCTCCAATCAAACAACATCCAAGAAGACTTCCATTTGCTAAACAGGAAGAGGTCACTGAACTTCTAAGTGAAATGCAGCACAATGATGTCATCGAGCCATCAACGAGTCCTTGGGCCTCTCCCATAGTACTGGTGCGAAAAAAGGATGGTTCAACAAGATTTTGCATGGATTATCGTCATTTGAATGACATTACGAAGAAAGACAGTTACCCTCATCCCAGAATTGACGACACATTAGACACACTTGCTGGCAATAAATGGTTCTCGACTTTGGATCTGAAGAGCGGTTACTGGCAAGTAGAATTACATCCTGATGATCGTGAGAAGACTGCATTCACCACGGGACAAGGACTGTGGCAATTTAAAGTTATGCCGTTCGGATTATGTAATACACCTGCCACCTTCGAACGCCTGATGGAGACAGTGCTAAAAGGACTTTCCTGTGAAGCCTGTCTGGTGTATTTGGATGATATTATCATTGTGGGGCGCACCTTTGAAGACCATCTACGAAACATCCGAAAGGTGCTGGAGAAACTCAGAATGGCTAACCTCAAATTGAATCCAGGCAAGTGCAACTTGTTCCGTCGTGAAGTGAGCTACCTCGGCCATATCATCTCTGCCGAAGGTGTGAGAACTGATCCTGAGAAGATCTCTGCAGTCGAGAACTGGAGTCGCCCGGAAAATGTACACCAACTACGAAGTTTCCTGGGGTTATGCACTTACTACAGGAAGTTTGTCAAGGGTTTCTCAAATATTGCCAGACCACTCCACAAGCTGACGGAAGCCAAACAGAAGTTCCTGTGGACAGATGAATGTGAAAATGCGTTCAAGCGACTTAAAGAGGCCTTAACATCATCGCCTATCTTGACGTATCCACAGCCCGACAGACAGTTCATACTTGATACAGATGCCAGCCATGAGAGTGTCGGTGCTGTTCTGTCGCAGGAAATTGATGGTCAAGAACATGTCATTGCCTATTGGAGTAAATGCTTGTCTAAACCAGAGCGAAATTACTGTACCACCAGAAAAGAGCTACTCGCTATCGTAAAAGCCATAGAACATTTCCATCATTACCTCTATGGCAGAAGATTCCTGCTCCGGACTGACCATGCCTCTTTAACGTGGTTGCTCCAGTTCAAGAACCCGGAAGGACAGATTGCCAGGTGGATACAACGCCTCCAGGAATATGACTTCGAGATACGTCATCATAAAGGAACTCTACATGGCCTTGTCACGGAAGCCCTGCTCGGAAAGCTGCAAGTACTGCTCTAGAGCCCAACAGAAATACCTGCCGATAAATCCGGTTGCCTGCCAAGTTACTGTCTCAACACCATCAGAACAAGATCCCGATCCCTGGAGTGACGAAGAACTTAGACAAGCCCAGATGGAAGATCCTGACATAAAGCCAATATTACAGCTGAAGGAGACGACCAGCAACAGACCTACCTGGCAGGACATTTCCAGATTCAGTCCCATTACGAAAAGTTATTGGGCACTTTGGGACTCTCTTCATATCAGAAACGGCGTATTATACAGAAAGTGGGAATCTGATGATGGGAAAAGCTTCAGATGGCAGACTGTATTACCAAGATCAAAAATTCCAGCTGTTTTAGAACAACTGCATAGTAGCTCTACCGGAGGCCATTTTGGGGTAATGAAGACTCTGCAGAAAGTTCGGGAACGCTTCTACTGATGCAAGGCAAAGGAGGATGTGGAGAAATGGTGTAAATCCTGTGATGCTTGTGCAGCACGTAAAGGCTCGCAGAAACGAAGACGAGGAAGACTGCAACGGTATGACGTGGGAGCACCATTTGAACGGATTGCAATCGACATCTTGGGTCCTTTGCCACGGACCTCAAGTGGAAATAAATACATCCTCGTCGTGATGGACTATTTCACCAAGTGGCCTGAGGCATATCCCATTCCCAATCAAGAGGCATGCACAGTCGCAGAGGTCCTGTGCAGCAATGGGTGTCAAGGTACGGCACGCCCCTTCAACTTCATACCGACCAAGGTAGGAACTTTACCTCTGATGTTTTCAAAGGACTGTGTCAACTACTCGGCATAGTCAAAACTCGGACAACACCCTTACATCCCCAGTCGGACGGCATGGACGAGAGGTTCAATCGTACCATCCTAAATAACCTCTCTCTTCTAGTATCAAGGAACCAGCAAGATTGGGACTTGAAGTTGCCATTGTTCCTGCTGGCTTATTGTTGGAAATATTCCAGCTCCCAAATTTTTCCAACTCCATTACTTTGGTAGATAACTTTGGAGTCATACTTAAGAATTTAAATCTTTATTAATTGCTTAAGTTTTATTAAAAATATTAATCAACTTAAATGCTAAAAAGTTTATTCATTACTTATTAAAAGGTTTATTTTTATTAATTACATAAATGAAATAGTTTATACCTCTTTTATTCACTTTAAAAACACTTACCTGTTTAACGCCGGTGTTTGTTTTGTCTTCGGCGTGTTCCGTGAATGAATCATTTGATTCATTCACGTTTCCGGCGACATGCCGCTATTTTTGCAACGGCCTCAGTTAGCAGTTGCAGGTAGCGTTGTTGTATCGTGTAATCGTTCAACGGCGCATGCCGATTCACCGCGAATATGCAAATCTTAATGAGCGTATATGCTCTCGGTGGCTGACAAGCTAGTCGCGATGTTTATTTTTGCAGACGCGGGTCGTCTTGCTGTTTTTTTTCTGTTGATTTATAATTTCGTTTCGTTAAGTTTTTTTAATTTAAACTGTTAAAGGAGCAGTTTGTTTTTTTCATTGTATGGAGTAATGATGAATAACTAATAGTTGTAAAATAAGTTTTAAACGTTTTCAATGAATCTCAAAAGTTAATTTTTCCTGGATTAAATTAATGAATAGTTTAAAAATGCTTAAAGCTAACGGTTACATCCAGACTGCAACGCTCGCTCGCTCGCAAGCGAGTGATCACAAATCGGAAATTTGTGATCGCCAAGAATGTTTCATTCCAAACGCAACAATTTCAGTCGCTCACAAATGACGACGGCTGATCGCAAGTTTGTGATTTCCGGTTTCCAATACATCGATTATTTTAAACGATAAACCGTAATGATTGGCTAGAGAGAAACATGTGACCTAGCATAAGCTTGCGTTTTTGTTTATATTTATTTATTAACGTATCCGTAATTAAAAATAGAGAAATGTTTAAATGTAATTGTTTTCCTGGAAATGTCTCTCCCTGTGTATTATGAGAGGGAGATAAAATAAAAAATAAAAGGATATTCACACTTATATATGAAGTTTAATGCAGTTTATGTTTAAAAAAAAATTAGTTGAACTTTTTTTGTTATAGGTTGTTTACATGCAGCTTTTTAAAACTTAGTTTAGAAATATTAATGTATTTGTATCTTTTATATTTTTAGCTTCAGAAACGTTATGTATACGCATCAACTAATCTAACATTTAATCCATATTTTAGGCATTTATTTAAAAAATTCTAAAGTTATATTTGCATAGTACATGAAAACTAGCATTTATTTTATTTGTTTAGTAGGTAATTTTCAACAATTAGAAGCTTATAAAGCTTTTGTAAATTGATATAATTTTGGATAAACTGTCAGGCTCTTTCATATTATTTAATGACTAGGGACAAATGATACATTGCTTAATTATTTTAAAAAAAATTAAGGTTTATTATTATCAGTACTTTTCTATTTTGCTGGTGCAGATCTCACCATACGAAAATGTTAATAATGCTGCAAATCTTGCCAAGCAAATTTTATTGATGACAACACACAGTTTACGTATAAAAAATTTTTAATAAATGTTAGTTCTAAGAATTTTTTTGCACAAGAAGTAATTTTAGGCTAAATGTGTTTTGCTTGAAATAAACTGACAGATTCTTCCTCTGTTCAGGCAAATCCCAAATTTTTATTGATTTTGGTTTCTCATCCATTTTTGATGTATTAGGAAAAAGATGTGACTAATAAGAAATGAATGCAGCTTGTTTTAAAAATGTGGCGGTAAAGAGTTACCAGTAAGGATATTCCATTTGGTGTTGGTAGTATCTATTTTGGCGACTTTATAGAGCTGTACTTTACTATCATTCATTATTATAGGCAAATATCCATTTTCCTTCATTATGATTATTACATCATTAGTTATATAGTAAAGATATGGAAGCACTTGGATGCAGACAGCAGTAAATTTTGTTTGTGTAAATAGGGTAATGTGGAGGTATTTGAGTTAATAAAATTTAACACGTTCATCTCCATGTCTTCCAGATATGGGTGACGCTCTTCTCGTTCAAGTTAACACAAGATCTTGGGCATCGGGACAATGAACCAAGGGGGGGCACTTGCCTCTCCCTGGAAAATTCTAATGAGCATTTTTTTCTTTAACTTTAAAACTATGCTATCAGAATTTTATTTAAAAAAAATATTTTTTCAGGTTGTGCCCCCCCCCCCCCTGGAATTTTTTCTGGTGACACCACTGCATGAGAGTAATTGTGTCATTTTTTATAACGCTAGTAGTCGCATGTCGGTCTATTCCCCGCTGTTGTTTAGCATAAAGGGAAAGCCGAAAGAAAGCCAGTAGAGAAAGATGAGCTGCCTTTAATTCATGCAAAACTTTTCCCGCAAACCTCTAACCTTTCTGAAAAACTAGAAGTAGGGGAAAAAATAATCAACGTTAATAGTCGCATCGCAGTCAAATACCGATTTTAGAAGTAAAATGTTTTTAACTGCTCAAAAAATATCAAGAATGACTTAAAAACAGACTATGTTAGAGAACATCCACTCAAGGTTAGTTACACAGAATTTTCTTACTTTATTTTTAAGGGGTGATCTGTTGGGGAAATTTATAATCAGTGGGCGGCAAATAGACCAATATGTGACTACTAATGCATTAATAAGATTTTTAAAAAGAAATTAATGGAATAAGCACTGAAATATAAATAAAGGATATACAACATAAAAATACTAAAAATATACACATTATGCTGTACTTTTTATTAATTTATATTTAGGAAAACATTACATTATACTATATCACATGGTGTTCGTTAAAACACTCTAAGCACATTTGAGGTGATTCTGGACAATAGAAACAATAGGTTGCATATATAGTGTTTCTTTTACATTTTTCTTTGCTTCTTGGCATTTGGCAGTTTGCTTCCTCTTCTGGTAACATAGAGCACACACATACATACTTCTTATAGGCTCGCTTTGCTGATTCTTACAAATCTATGAAGGGTGGGACACTTCCTTGTTTTACTCCTATTATTATCGGGCATAGCGTTTTCTGAGGACAACTATTTGATAAAAAAAAGTTTCTGGAATTTTCTAATTTCTATTTTTTCATTTGTGGCTCTCTGGTACATGTCATCTCCGACGATCGGATTTGTGCCCAGTGAGAAGCTCAGCTGAATCATGCTGGGCAATGAACGTGTTAATAACGCTATGAGTCTGACTGATTTACCTTTAATGAGGACCTTTTTTAAGGGATTCTAGCTCAAGTTGTGTAAGTTTCAGACCGCATTGAAAATTCTAAATGGCTAGGCCATTGAGCACAACCTGGGCTCGAACCCTATAACATTCAATTCAAAGTTAGAATAAACTAATTATAAAACAAACAAAATCCTAACTAGGTAGAACAAGCGGGCAATGTTTTTTTAAAGTGGTTTGTTTTGTTTAGTTATAAGCTTCATTACTAATGAATATTAAAATTTATAAACTTAAACCCATAATTTAAAAAAAAAGAAAGCTTTCACAATTTTTTCTATGTCAATATTATAGTTGACAGGCAAAAATTGGATTTAGGCAAAAATTGGGACCTATTTGCACAGCGCGCATATCCCCTAACCTGTGCTGCCGAAGGCAGTGGGGACTCGGTCTAACTTTTTACTCGATGATAAAGGATTATTTTCGTTTTCTTTTCTTAAAAATAAAAGTTTGACTTGAGAAAGAACACATGCACGTGCAGCACACATGGGTCTGCACTGCCGAAGGCAGTGGGGACCCGGTTTGAGTTTTTACCCGATGATAAATGAATTTTGAGAAATCATAAGGAGGGTGAAGGAATATGCACGCGCTGCGCATGGGTCTACGCAACTACAGCGTCTAGAATAAAGTGTGGAAAGCGGCGAATAAAATTGTACTAAAAAAATTAAGCCTGTCACCAGATGTCATTGTAATCGAAGCTAGTGTCATGACAACAAAACCGAGACTCCCTATGGGTTAATTGTATGCTTAGATCACGTGATTAAACTGACGAAACTGGGAAAAGCCAATCAGGTCTTCGATTTGAGCAATAGCTTCGATCACAGCGACATCTGGGTAAGCTTAATTTTTGTAGCATCATTTTAACATCACGGTTATAGGCGATTGCCACACTGTTTATTCTAGACGCTGTAACACAGCCGAAGGCAATTTGGACCCAGTGTGAGTTTTTAGCCAAAGCTGAATGATTTTTTTTTTTTTTTTTGCAATTCTCTTTCTTAAGAATGAAATTTATGAGTAATAATAAATATGGAATTTTGAAAAATCATAAGGATGGTAAAAGAATATGTGCGTGCAGCGCACGTGTCTACTCTGTCGAAGACAGTGGGGACTCTGTTTCAGTTTTTACCCGATCACGATTTTTTTTTCTTTTCTTAAGAGTAATGTTGATGAGTGATAAGATGCAATTTTGAGAATTCATTCATAATAGTAATTCATTTAAAAATACTGACCCGCTAGCGGGCGAAGCTCGCTAGTGTCAGATATAAAATCCATTTCGCAAATCAGGATTACAATATTTTCTTATACATTGTATAAGGAAGTAAAAAGAGATTGTTTTTAGTAAAATTTTAACGTATTTCAAATGCTATTTTAATTATGTTTTCGATGCATTAGGTAGTCAAACCTTATTAACATGAACTGTTTCCACTATCCCCACCAAAATGAAGTTTGGTTATTGATAGTATGAAAAAAAAATTTTTCCTCTCGAGATTCACGTTAACAAATTTCAGTTGTATTAGGGTATTATGCATTTTAAAAAAGTTTTTTTTTTCTTTTAATGTTATGATTGATCGACTATTTTGATGCATTTTCAGAACATCAATAAATCGGTAATCAGGCAACAACTGTTTCCTGCTGATGCTTCAGTGTAAAATTAATCGTGACACAAATCTGATAGACCATGTAATAGGTATAATATTACAGGATTATCGTTTATGATTTAAATTTAAATACCTTATATTTATCCTTTCTTTAAACGGATATATTTCGGCATGCTTATTGCAGCCCTCTTTAGCGTCGAAATGACTTCTATGATTTAAATTTAAATACCTTATATTTATCCTTTCTTTAAACGGATATATTTCGGCATGCTTATCGCAGCCCTCATCAGCGTCGAAATGACGCTGAAGAGGGCTGCGATAAACATGACGAAATATATTCATTTAAAGAAAGGATAAATATAAGGTATTTAAATCATAGACAATGTAACTTTTACTTAGAAATATCATTCATGACCTATGAATATTTATTTAGAGAAATGGAAGTGTAAGGTTGAATTTTTTTGTACAAACTATGTGAAAAATATCCAAGCTGGGAATCAAACTCGAGCACCCCACTTACAGTGCAGATGTTCTACCACTGAGCCACCTTGGCTGATTATCAACTCGGCATTTCCCACATGACATCTGTTGGCAATGTCACTGTATTTGCAAATGCAGATTTAACGGGTAAACATATAAAGTTTAATGATAGCACAACTTTGATAGACCCTGTAATCTTTACTTAAATCATTCATGAACAATGATTTATTTAAAGAAATTTGAGTGTAAGATTGAATTTTGTATACTAACTACGTGAAAAAGGCCAGAGCTGGGAGCTGAAATCGAGCACTCCGCTTATTATGTATCGCTGAGCTACCCTGTCAGATACCAGCTCAGCATTTCCCATATAATATCTGTTTAAGTACCCGAGTTAAATTCTCAGCTCTGTCGTTTTTCATATAGTTGGTATAAAAAAATTATCCTGACATGTTAATGGATATTATGTAGGAAATTCGAAGTTGATAATCAGAGAGTCAGTTGTTGACAAGAAGCTGAACTCATGTTATTCTATGGAGAAATTTGTTTCTATAATTCCTCATTGCTTAATGCATTTATTAATTATGTATTCATGTTGTGAAAATCTATAACCGTTCAATTAGTATTACTTTTTAAAAAATTAATGTTTCACTTTTGAGTTTAAAAAACAAAAAATATTTAAATGTATTTTTAAGCTGAATAAAATGTTAGAAATTGTGAAAACAAGTAGTAGTATGGTTCTGAATTTTCTGAAGGTGAAAACAGAATTTAAGGTTAAAAAAAAAAAAAAAAAAAATAATCATGTTAACAAAACATGATCCTTCGTCAGGCGAATAAAGTAGGCATGAGTGTTTGTTTGCAGCACTCATGCCTACTTTGTACGCTTGGCAAAAGATCCTGTTTTCTTTCAACCCAAAACAATTTTTGTGAATGAAAGCGTTTTATGGTGTAAATTCAAAGTTTTGTATGTATTACTTTTTAACGTCAGTTTTGTGGTACAATAAGGTTTTTTGTTTCTTGGAAAAGATACTAAAAGCTCTCATTTGAAGATATATGTCAAGTATAAAAATATAGATACAATGGTTTTGTATGTTCACTTTTTTGTAATATTATGGATTACGTAGAAAATTATAATTGTAACATTTATATAGTTTATAAATTTTAGGCTAATTTAACCTTTTTACAGGCCAACGTTCCCAATTTGGAACATCAAATTAAAACTTATAGCACACATATTTAAAAGATGACTTGATTTTTAAAAAAAACAGAAGGAACATTTTTATCATTAGTTGGTAACTGTACAAAAAATCTTAAAAATCATCATTTTCATATTTCTTTTATCGAGTTATTTAAATATTCTTATTGTAAATAACTGCTACCACATTTAACTGTAACTGTCTGATTAGTCAATTTTTTTATTTATGGTATATATTTATAGTTGAAAAAGTACAAGCCACATTCTTTCTCTATTAGTGCTGTAATTGTGTTTTAAAAAATAAAATATTTTATCAAAGAATAATGCATATGTATAATTAATAGCTGCAGCTATTTCATTATATTTAAATTCAATATTAGCTGTTAGTAAGCTTTAAATTTAAAATTTTGCTATTAAATATATTAATGTTTCTCTTTCAGGCTACAATGCTTTAATTCAAGGCTAATTGGTTATTGCTTGATGCTTGTGTGTTGTATTCAATTGACTATATCAAGTTATTTAGTTAAAATGAATGTAGTATATGAAGAAAAAATTCAGTAACAAAGTAATAAGCAATTGGGAAAAAATAGATCTAGCAGCAGTGAATTCAAACACAGCAAAAAAGAAATAATAATAATAATTTAAAAAAAAAAAAAAAAAAAAAAAAAAAAATGGAGTGAAGAAAGTGTATTGAAGGGGAAGGAAAAAAGTCTATTTATTGTGTAATCATGTAACCATAAACAAAGTAACAGGAAGGGGAGGGAGAGCAGCATATCTCCCCCTCCTCCTCCATTTTTAATGGATAAGATTTTGTAATTTATAGTGTTTAATCATAAAGTTTTCATTTAAAGCTTACAAACAGTTAAATACTGAATTTAAATGTAATGAACCAGCTACAGATATAAATTATGCACATGTATAGTTATTTGACAGTAAAATATTTTTATTCTCCAAAACTCATTTTCAACACTAACAATGAAGTTGTATATTTTCAGCTATAGAGTTTTATATATAATAAAATAAATAATTGACTAATCAGGCTTTTACAATCAAATGCAATAACTGTTATTTACAATAAAAAGTATATTTAAGGTTTACTACACCGAATTATAGTTTTACGAAATATTGCGGCCACATCATCTTCTTCTTATTTTTTTTCGCCTAAACAGAATAAATAGATAATGGAATAAATAATTGACTAATCGGGCTTTTATTTACAACGAGAAGAATATTTATCCAAATGATATCATACCAGATTGTAAAGTTTTAACGAATATCATAGTCATCTCATTAAATAATAGAATATATTATTCTATATTGTAAATAAACAATTACAGAAACATGACATATTACGTTTAATTTACATTAAATAAGCCTAACATTTATAAAATATACAAATGTTACAATTATAATTTTCCGCATAATCCATAATAATATTTCAATGTTAAACATTTAATCTTACATGAATATACAAAACCATAACGTAACATATTTTACACTTACATTTATCTTCAAATTCCAATGAGAGCTTTAAGTATAATTTCCGAGTAAAGAAGAGTTTCACTATGTTGGATAGTATTTAATTCATATTGTAGATTAATGAAATATTATAATATTTGTTTCGGATTATGTATTATCATTTCAAGAATGATTATTACAACAGACAAATTATATCCTTGTCTGTGACTATTACTTTCTTCGATATCACTGGACAACAGCGGCCATGTTTTTTGAGGCGATAGTACACCTGCGATCGAGTTGTGAGAGCTCCGAGGCAGTCACAAATTTCCCCCTCATCGCTCACAACTTTGCGATCAGTTTTGTAAACAAATGTTGCGTTTGGATTGAAACACAGCCAGATTTGTGATTGTTTACCTATTTGTGATCACAATGTTTCAGCCTGGATGTAACTGTAAAATATCGATAGTTTTTTTGGAAACGCTATTAATAAATGAAATTATGTTTTTCCTTCAAATATATTCAGTGTGATCTGTGCTCATCATTAGCTGCATCCTGCATTGTGATATGGTATTTTTGGAAATGTTCATCTTCAATGAGTTTGTGTAAAATCTTCAAATCCTGTAAGTACTGTCTTTGAATCTTTTTAATAAGCTGCAGGTTTGAACACTACCTTGGATTTAAACACCACTTGTGCTATGGTGTATGTTCATTTACCTGGATATTATTTTGAAGCAGCAGATGTTAATATTTTTGACTTGTATGTTTTTTGTATGAATCTTTCAATCATTTGCATTTAAATAGATTCATTCATATATATATATTTAATAATTCTTTTTCTGTTTATATATATATATTTAAAGCTATAAATAAAATTGTAATTTATTTTAAAACTTGTGTCTTTCCTGTGCCACTCGCACACATTGTTAGGATCAGGTAACGTTTTTCCACTGTGTATAACTCTTCTTTAATTTTTTTTTATGTTTCTATGTTGAACTTTTCAACATATTTAGGATTATGGGCTTCAGAAACCGGTCCATACCATGTGTGAGTGGTCTTTAATTTTGGCACAGATTTTCTAGCCGCTTTAATATCTAAATTTTTTGGGGGGGCCATTTTTGATAAACATGGCCTTGACCTCGAGTCCTTCAATTAAAAAACTCACTTATAAAAATTACCCAAGTTGGTCTCGTGATATTAAATTTTTACTTAAAGAAAAAAATGCTTGGGAAATAGTTACAGGTACTGAAAAACCTCCTAGTGATGAAGATTTAAAATTAAAAGAAAGTTTTGAAAATCGGTCACGTGTGGCTTTGACCACAATTTATTTAAATTTAGATTCAGAATTAAAATGCTTAATTGAAAATTGTGACAGTCCAAGCGATGCTTGGCAGATTTTGAAATCTAACTTGGTTCCTGACAGTCGGGTGGAACATTTTTCATTATTTCATAAATTTTTGGATTGTTTCATTAAAGATACAGAATCCATACGTACTTATTCGGCGAGGCTCTCTGAAATTATCGAACAACTCCGAAATATGGGTAAGCCGGTAGCAGACATTTATGCCTGTTATCAAATTCTTCTTCGCTTACCAGATAGATTTCAGCCAGTTATACAATTTTTGCTTAGGCTAGATCATAAAAATTTTTCATTTAAGGAAGTTGTTTCTCATTTAATTGCTGAAGAGACCCGCCTAGAATTGCGTGATCTTGAATTTAATAACTCTAAATCTAATATTGAAGTTCAGAATGTTACATGTCCCTCTAATTCTGGTAATAAATTTTTTAAGAAAAATGTTAAATGTTTTAGAAGTGACCGAAATGGTCACTATAGTTCAAATTGTTTTGCTGCATTACCTACTAGAACTTTTCCTAAATCTAAAAATGTAGCTTCAAGAAATTTTAATGCTGGTAAAAGAAAACCTTTCGGAGGGGAGCAGAGACTCGTCCACAAGTCAATTTTACTAATTCAGTTTTTCCTCAAAATTTCTTTGTGGCTGAATCCTTACTAAATTTTAATTTGGATGGCAGAAACAGCTGGGTCTTCGATTCGGCTGCTTCGCACCATATTTGCAAAGTCAAAGAATATTTTTGGAATTTTCAAAAGGTTGATAATGAAAGCATGTCTGTTGCTGTGGACGGGGTCAGCTTCCCGATCGAAGGTAGAGGTATGGTAAAAATGCTGTTTAATAATGTTGTGTATCAGTTTAATAATGTATTATATTCTAGTAAATTGAGGAAGAACCTCATGTCGGGACCATGTATAGATAATATGGGAGGAAGTTATATTGGAAAAGGGGGGAAAATTTCAGTATTTAATCGAGATGGTAATTTTGTTTTCAATGCTAAACTTAAAGAAGGTATATATTATGTTTTTCCTAGAATTTTAAAGAATCCTGAATTTGAAATTAATGGGGGGCTAGGAAATAAAAATTTAAATGTTTTTTCTCACATGCCTGTTGCTGCTGTGGTTGATCTCAATTCGGTAGATACTTGGCACTCTCGTTTCGCCCATGTTGGTAAATATCTTGTGGTCCATACCAGTAAGCAGAATTGTGTTCATGGATTGCCAAGATTAAAATATACTAAAAATTTTTGTGAGCCTTGCCGTCTTCGAAAACAGAGACGCAGGTCATTTAAACCTATTCAAGGTGGGCAAGCTAGAGAACCACTTGAAAGACTGCATTTAGATGTTTGGGGACCAATTAGTATTTTAGGGCGAAACGGTGAGAGGGTTTTTTTGACAATTACAGATTAGTTTTCCAGTAATATTGCTATCTACCCAACGGTAGAGAAAAGTCAGGTTTTTGACATATTTTTGAAACATGTAACTAGAGCTGAACTGTTCCTCAATAAAAAACTTAAAGCCATTCGTAGTGACAATGGTACAGAATTCTGCAATGCCAACTTTCAGGACTTTTGTGAAAAAAGGGGTGTTAAACACGAATTAACAAACGTGTACACGCCTGAGCAGAATGGTATTAGCGAGAGGGCTAACCAAACTATTTTAAACTGTGTACGTGCCATACTAATTGAAAGCGGCATGCCTTTTAAGTTTTGGCCTGATGTCGTCATTTATTTTGGCTACACTTGGAACAGAGTCTGTCACCGGGGTCAATCAAAGACACCATTTGAGCTATATCAGAACACTAAACCTTCAGTTAAACATCTGAGAGCTTTTGGTTCAGTGGCATATGTTGGTATACCAAAACAACTAAGAAGTCATAAATTACAGCAAAAATCAAAAAAGGGATATATGATTGGATATTCGTTAAAAACTAAAGGATTCCGTATATGGGTAGAGGAAGAAGACAAAATTTATGAAACTTTAAATGTAACTTTTGATCCAGAGGATCGTGTGTACAGAAGTGGAGCAGTGCTGGGCCCTTCACCTGACCTTGAGGTATCTAGAAAGGAAAGAAATTGTGCGAGCTCCGACCCACCGCCCACAATTACGATAATGCCGGAAAGTGAGGCAGAGGAGGTGCGTCCACAAGTTCCGCCAAGAGTAACCAGTTGGAACAGGTGTCTCGTGAAGAGAAGGACTGGCACACGCACTGATGTGTACTACTATCCTGAAGGAACTAATTCTAGATTAAAGTCTATAAAAGAAATAGAAAAATATTGTAAAAGCCATAATATCCTTTTTGATGCAAATTTGTTTAATTTTTCACCCAGTGATACTTATGAAGGGGTTATACCAAAACAGACTTCAGAATCTTCCTCGAAATCTTCAGAACATTCAGAGTCGAATTCACCTCAACCTTCTAGTTCCGCTGTTTTATGACTAGATGTCAACATTCCAAGAACCTTCAACCAAGCTCTAAAATCTGCCCAATACCATGAATGGAAGAAATCTATGGATGAAGAAATTGGGGTTATGTCTGAAAGTAATGTCTGGCACCTAGTTAAACCACCGCCTGGTAAAACCGTAATTGGTAACCGGTGGGTCTATACTATAAAACGTGATGAAAGTGGAAGAATTGCACGCTATAAATCACGTCTGGTTGCCCAGGGCTTCAAGCAAGTGAAAGGCGAGTCATATGATGAAACCTTCTCCCCAGTCGTCAATTTTTCTATCATCAGATTTTTTTTCAGTTTGTTGGTTTCAAATTTAGGCTGGTATAACATCCAGTGTGATGTGAAGGCAGCATATTTATATGCACCCCTTTCTGAAGAAATTTACATGAAGCAACCTCCTGGATATATCGTAAAAGGGAAGGAAGAATTCGTATGTAAACTAGACCGTGCCCTCTATGGACTACACCAGAGTGGCAGGCTGTGGTTTTACGAATTGAATAGTGTGCTTCTTGAGATAGGTTTTTCTAAGTTTCAGTGGTGCAATTGTGCCTATAAATATGAAAATTATATTATTTTACTAGTCTATGTGGATGACATTGTGGTTTTTGGAAAAAGTAAAGAAAAAATAGATAAAATTATTAAAGTTTTAGAGTCTAAATTTGATTTAAAAATGTTGGGACAAACAAAGAATCTTTTAAGAGTAGAATTTAATTATAAAACAAAACAGTGTAGAAATTAATCAAACTAACTACATTAAAGAAGTTTTTGAAAGATTTAAACAGTTTCATCCCCCAATTACTTCATTACCAATAGTTAAAGGTGTTAAATTTTCAAAATTGGATTGTCCATCAAATAATACAGTTCAATTAGAAAGGGCTAAGTTTCCCTATCGTAACGTTCTTGGTTGTCTGTCTTTCATTGCCAGCAGAAGTCGACCTGATATAACATACGCTGTGAACATTTTCAATCAGTTCCAAGCAAATCCTGGATTGACACATTGGACGGGTTTATTGAAATTATTAGGATATATTAAATATACTGAAAATTTAAAATTAAGTTTGAAATGTAATAAAATTGAACTCATTGTTTTTTCGGATGCAGATTTCGCATCCAACAGAGATGATTTTGTGTCTGTAGGCGGACAGATTGTTTTGTTAGGCCAGAGCCCAATTTCATGGCGAACCTTTAAACAACGTGGAGTTTCTCTATCTACGATGGAAAGCGAGTTTATCGCCATGACAGAGTGTGTTAAAGAGCTGATGTGGTTCAGCAATGTCACTGATGATTGTTTTGAATCCAATATAATTTATAAAAAGCCTTCTTTACCTATTCTTTATGCTGACAATCAGTCAGCAATTGATTTTTCTAAATCTCCAATTGAGAACAGCCGCAGCAAGCATATAAATGTAAAGTTGTTTTTTATAAGAGAATGGTTCTACGAGAGAAAATTTGACTTAAAGCATATTCCTTCTAAACTTAATTTAGCAGATCCATTCACAAAAGGTTTAACAAAATGTGATTTATATAAGTTTACCTCACAAATTTTTGTTGAGGATGAGCAATCCGATTAAATTAAGACATCAATCTTTGGTTAAAAAAACATATATGTATAGTTTTTTAAAATTAATTTTTTTTTCCCAAATGTTTAAAAGTTTTTTTTAAGGAACTGGGAATATAAATAAATTATAATGTGTAAATGTATAAATAAGTAATATTGGTATTGAATTTGTATTGTATATATTAAATTTGTAGTATATTTATAGTAGAATATTTGTAGTAAATTATATTATATTATTGTAGTATTAATGTTATAGTAATTGCATTTGTAGTGTTGTTTAAGTCATGCATCTTTCATCGGTATGAGTGATACTAGGCCTATTATAAGTGTGTAATCATCTATCACTCATTAAATTTGTGTTTGTCTAAATGTTATAGTAATTTTTTTTTTAAATTTGTATAATGTATAAATGTTCCCAGTATCAAATTAATACAATTTTTTTTAAAATTTGTTTATTGCATTGCATGAATGTTGAATATAGAAATATTAATGAATTGGAATAATATAATGAACTTTTAATATACGTTTAAATTGTTGAATAATTTTTGAAGACTATAAAAGGATTGAAATTTAAATTGGAGTTTAAAAATTTACTATTGCATGTATATATATTTAATGAGCTTAAATTAGTCTATTTAAAAAAAAAAAAGGAGAAAAATTATTTGATTGTTTCATATAATTTTTTTTACGGCTGTAGTAATGTCGTTGTGGGGGGCAATGTTGGAAATATTCCAGCTCCCAAATTTTTCCAACTCCATTACTTTGGTAGATAACTTTGGAGTCATACTTAAGAATTTAAATCTTTATTAATTGCTTAAGTTTTATTAAAAATATTAATCAACTTAAATGCTAAAAAGTTTATTCATTACTTATTAAAAGGTTTATTTTTATTAATTACATAAATGAAATAGTTTATACCTCTTTTATTCACTTTAAAAACACTTACCTGTTTAACGCCGGTGTTTGTTTTGTTTTCGGCGTGTTCCGTGAATGAATCATTTGATTCATTCACGTTTCCGGCGACATGCCGTTATTTTTGCAACGGCCTCAGTTAGCAGTCGCAGGTAGCGTTGTTGTATCATGTAATCGTTCAACGGCGCATGCCGATTCACCGCGAATATGCAAATCTTCATAAAATGAAACCTATAAATAGGGAGGAATGAGAGCAGAGCCTCCTTAAGTAGATGCCCAGCGAGTCGCTCGAAAACTTGGCAACAGTACAAGAAGAACATAGCCAGTAGATGGCGCTTGATACCGAGTCGTAAAGTTCTGTTTATTTCCCGCGATTCAATTGAGTTCTTCATGGTTTACGTTTTATTAATTTAACAAATGTGGGAGTTTTTTTTTTTTTTTTTTTTAATATAATATGGTGTATTGCGTCGTTCCATTTTGTAAATCGGAGTCGCCGTGAAAATATAAGTTTTCACGGTTTCATATTTCAAGACAAGGTATGTAAACTGCATAAGTAATTAATGCAAAATTACCAACCCTCCGGATTTTTTAATATCAATAATATTTTTCACAAAAAACATTATTTTATTTATTATCGTAAATTCTGTGATTAAGACGAAGATAAATTTAAAAGAAATTATGATATAAAAATTCGAAGGGTTGACACCTCTGTTAGTAAGTTAGATTTAACAAATAAAATAGTTATGCTTATTACAAAATGAAATGAAATTTTTATTTATTGATGTAGGAATACAGAAAAATAACTTGTTCTTAGTTACTTTGAAGTAACTCTATATTGTAGTATTTTATAGTTTTATTCATAAATTACATTAGTAACTTATGAATAAATCATTTGATTCATTCACGTTTCCGGCGACATGCCGCTATTTTTGCAACGGCCTCAGTTAGCAGTTGCAGGTAGCGTTGTTGTATCGTGTAATCGTTCAACGGGGCATGCCGATTCACCGCGAATATGCAAATCTTCTGAAACCTATAAATAGGGAGGAATGAGAGTATATGCTCTCGGTGGCTGACAAGCTAGTTGCGATGTTTATTTTTGCAGACGCGGGTTGTCTTGCTGTTTTTTTTCTGTTGATTTATAATTTCGTTTCGTTAAGTATTTTTAATTTAAACTGTTAAAGGAGCAGTTTGTTTTTTTCATTGTATGGAGTAATGATGAATAACTAATAGTTGTAAAATAAGTTTAAAACATGATAACTTATACTTTAAACGAAGTTAAATAAATATATTAAAAAGAATTTGGTACCTTACATTACTTCGTTTCATGGCAGAAAAGCTTTTTTCGAAGGGGATCCCCCTCTTCAACAGTGCCGTCTGCACTCCGTGGATGGCAGTCACTGTCAAGTTGATCTTCTCTTTTATTGACGAGTAGGTGCCGCCAGATTTCATTTACCTCCGCCGACTCGTGGTCGTTAATGACGTCAGGGTTATGCGCTATCTCGATGCTCTCTCTTAGGTACGCATAGGTGGGATTATTGTAATTAGCTAGTTTTCTTACATTTTCAAACTCGATTTTAATATTATTTTCAAGATAATTTTTAGCCAAAGTGGTAGTGTTACGGTTAAATTTAATATCGTTCTGGTGTTCTTTAATCCGGGTTTTTATTTTTCTTTTAGTGACACCTATATAATTGTATTCTCTATTTTCCTGAAAGGAAAATAGAGAATACAATTATATAGGTGTCACTAAAAGAAAAATAAAAACCCGGATTAAAGAACACCAGAACGATATTAAATTTAACCGTAACACTACCACTTTGGCTAAAAATTATCTTGAAAATAATATTAAAATCGAGTTTGAAAATGTAAGAAAACTAGCTAATTACAATAATCCCACCTATGCGTACCTAAGAGAGAGCATCGAGATAGCGCATAACCCTGACGTCATTAACGACCACGAGTCGGCGGAGGTAAATGAAATCTGGCGGCACCTACTCGTCAATAAAAGAGAAGATCAACTTGACAGTGACTGCCATCCACGGAGTGCAGACGGCACTGTTGAAGAGGGGGATCCCCTTCGAAAAAAGCTTTTCTGCCATGAAACGAAGTAATGTAAGGTACCAAATTCTTTTTAATAAGTTTAAAACGTTTTCAATGAATCTCAAAAGTTAATTTTTCCTGGATTAAATTAATGAATAGTTTAAAAATGCTTAAAACTAAAATATCGATAGTTTTTTTGGAAACGCTATTAATAAATTAAATTATGTTTTTCCTTCAAATATATTCAGTGTGATCTGTGCTCATCATTAGCTGCATCTTGAATTGTGATATGGTATTTTTGGAAATGTTCATCTTCAATGTGTTTGTGTAAAATCTTCAAATCCTGTAAGTACTGTCTTTGAATCTTTTTAATAAGCTGCAGGTTTGAACACTACCTTGGATTTAAACACCACTTGTGCTATGGTGTATGTTCATTTACCTGGATATTATTTTGAAGCAGCAGATGTTAATATTTTTGACTTGTATGTTTTTTGTATGAATCTTTCAATCATTTGCATTTAAATAGATTCATTCATATATATATATTTAATAATTCTTTTTCTGTTTATATATATATATTTAAAGCTATAAATAAAATTGTAATTTATTTTAAAACTTGTGTCTTTCCTGTGCCACTCGCACACATTGTTAGGATCAGGTACTGTTTTTCCACTGTGTATAACTCTTCTTTAATTTTTTTTTTATGTTTGTATGTTGAACTTTTCAACATTTACAACACTTATCGAGGTGCTGTCCATGAAACCACCGGCTATACTCCAGCCCAGATGCTGTTTGGACGTGAACTTCATGTCCCTTGTGATCTCCTGTTTGGTTGTCCACCTGATGCGCCTTCATCGCCTGAGGAGTACATCCAAGATCTCCAGGCACGATTTGAGGACGTACACAGCTTTGCTCGGGAGCGGATTAACATGGCAACGGAGAAAATGAAGACAAGGTACGATCTAAAAGCTACAAAACATGAGTTCCAGGAAGGAGACAAGGTCTGGTTGTGGAATCTTGTTTGACGCAAAGGACTCTCCCCCAAGTTACAGTGCAACTGGGACGGACCGTACACAGTCTTAAAAAGGCTGAATGATGTAGTGGTGCGGATCACTAAAACACCTTCATCAAAACCGAAATTGGTGCACTATAACAGGCTAGCCAAATACCACAATTACCGGTAATATTTAAATTAAAAATGTAAATACTGATAAAATTTGCGCATGCGTAATGTAAATATTTGTACATATTTGTCAATTTTGTAAATATTTCTCCCTTGATTTATATTTCTATGTTATCTTTATGTGCAACTTAGATCTTGTATTTTAGATTGTGTAAATTTGTTTAGTTTCGCCTCTTGACCAAGGGTTGCACTGCCCGGAACGTGCAGTCCTTGGAAGGGGGGCAGTGTTACAAAATTGTAAATAATTGTGTTTATTTTTGTATAAATTCTTTCAAAGAGGCTTAGTAAGTTGATAAAGTGCTAATTTTGTGCATTTCTAGTTGTTTAGCATTGAAATAGCCTTATTTTCCCTTAAAAACGCATTAAAAACCCCAGTATTGCAGGTAATGGATTTGGCACCAAATTTGGCGACTTTCTCCCACCTTGGCGATTTTTTTGGCGACCTTGGCGAGAAAATCCTTATACGGGATATACCAAATATGGAAGCAGTAAGTTGATTGGTTGACCACTTTCCCCAAGATCAGAACAAATTTTTAATACTCAGCATTCCTAAGCGTTGTAAGGACTGTATTTCATCATCTGAGAGACATACAATGTATTAACCATCATACCAAACATGTAATGTCAAGATTTTGCAAGGGAGATATATTTTGTAATTGCTTCAGGGAGCAAAAACCGTAGTTTTATAAATGGTATCCTACATAAACCGCCTTTTTTTGTTCTTGATCTTTTGTTTAATAAATGGACTCTATGAATAAGTCATATTTGTTTATGCTTCTGAACCTTTATTTGCCTCAACTAGCATTTTCCTTAATTTATGGACATGAGTGTATATTATAAGGTATATATGCCTAAGCAATTTGATTGCATTCAAATGATTTTTTTTTTTCTCTCCTCGGCATACCTATAAATCTTATGACTTTTGACAGAGAAAAAAAAAAAGGACCTAGGGACCATTTTGCCAAAGACTTTAGGGACCACACTAAATGCCCTGAATACAGGCATATATCAACCGTGCAATTTTAATTTGTAATAACCCCACCGATCTAAAAAAGGAAATAAACTGCATTAAAAATATAACCATTAAAGCAGGTAACCACAAAAATCTTGTTGACAAAGTATATAAAAAAAAAATCAATAAACTCAATAATATACCAAATCATCAAAAAAACCCTCTAAAATTTATGTTTTCTATTCCATTTGATCAAGGAGTCTAAATTAAAATTAAAAATACTGCTAAAAAACATAACCATAACTTAAACATCCCCATAAAACCAAATCCTAATATTTATCAATTCCAAAATGACAACTATTCACCCCTCCCCCAATTCCCTTCTCGAAACCACAGGTATATATCGAATCCCTTTTAATTATCCAGAAAAAAAAAAAACAGGTTGCTATATTGGGGTCGTACAAATAAAAATATGTAGTAGAATTAAAGGACATAACAATGATATTAAATATGGAAAATTAACTACTAAAATACCTCACTAAAGTTAACCAAGAAAACAATATCAATATAAATTTTAACGAAACTCGAAAAATCACTAATTACAATAACCAGGATTATGCCTTTTACCACAAAACCGTTGAAATAATTAGTGACCAATCAGCTTGCAATGGGCATGAGTCGAGTGCAGATTTAGATTGATCATGGTACCACATCCTGAAGAAACAACAGAGAAGAAATTTTAATCCAGTTTCGACCACAGCAGACCACATTATGGTCATTGAGGAAAGGGTGGATCTGCCCTGAAAGTACTATGACCAAGTAACAGAGCTTTATAAGTTATTAATTTTAATTAAATATGCTCTGATTTAAGAATTTAAATTTAAAAGAATACTCATCTGTTATGCAATATCCCTTTCCGACCCAGGCCGTACAATCGTGCGGGTTAGACATCTATGACATCCAATTACATTTTCGCATCTGGAACATTCGTATGTAATAAATACAGGAAATGAATGATCTAGCTAATTAGCAGAAAGTGTAAAGTACAATTTTCAATCAACAAATGTCGGTTACAGCCCATATTTTTCGGTTACAGCCCAAATATATAGCTTAATATTTTGAATTAGTATATATATTGTTACAAAATTGTAAATAATTGTGTTTATTTTTGTATAAATTCTTTCAAAGAGGCTTAGTAAGTTGATAAAGTGCTAATCTTGTGCATTTCTAGTCGTTTAGCGTTGAAATAGCCTTATTTTCCCTTAAAAATGCATTAAAAAGCCCCAGTAATGCAGGTAATGGATTTGGCGACTTTCTCGCACCTTGGCGATTTTTTTGACGACCTTGGTGAGAAAATCCTTATATGGGATATACCAAATAAGGAAGCTGTAAGTTGATTGGTTGACCACTTTCTAGAGTGTTCTCGAAAATCTGGGTTCCATGGAACAGTATATAAGGAGCGCTTCCTCGCCAAGGCAGTCAGTTCAGTTTAGTCTGTGATCAGAGTCGGTCAGCTTGCATTGAGCCTCTTCGAAAGAGACTTGCTTTAAGTGTTATTGCTATACAGTTTGTACTGTGGATTTGCTATTGACAGCTGTTGTTTAAGGTGTGTTTACTGGTCGAATTGAAGCTGATACTTGGTTTATATACCTGTATTTTTCTGGAACTTTCTGTGAATAAATTACTGAATTTTTGTACGTTTGGCCTTTCATTCTCGGACAACTCAGGAACCCCCAAGTACGCAACAATATGTATACACACAGAAATGTTTCTAATAATGGAAATTAGGGGGAAGTTTCTAATAATGGAAGTCAGGGTTAAGGGTATTTTCAGATGAGAAATCAATCTGACAAGTGGCCATTATCAGGAAAATTAATTTTCAACCATGAAAAACATTACAATGATTATATTTCTTGGGAGGGTCTTAAAATTTTTTTACAAAAGTCGAGGAGAAATGATATTTTGATAAAATGGCCAATATTACAGATTATGGATAATCCGAACACTATAGTGGGGAAAGTATTGTAATCATGTCAAAAATTCAAGTTTGAGATTTTGGTGTTTCTACATGTTTTGAGGTCCCCTTAATTCCTATTTACTATTTTTACAATGAAGTATGTGATTGAACACGATAGTGTCTAAACGCTTTGTTAAAATTAGCTGAAATTTGGAACGTATGTTATCGGTTCCCATAGCACAAATTTTATTGATTTTGGCAACTCTAGCACTTATAGTTTTTTTACAAGAACACAAAGAAAAATTCTTTATCATTATGGTCTATGGGCCCTAATTTTGTAAAGTGCAACAGTGTGTAAGCCTTATTCATTTGACATGGAAAATTTATACACACATGATTAGTCACCATCATACACATGTTATTAGTCACCATCAGCTTTTTTTTTTTTTATGGCAGTTTTGATTTTTGCTATGCCATCATTAAACGATTTTTGCTATACTATCACCCTTAAATCTTTCAGAATTAAAAACAAAACACTTATTAAAAATTTCCCGCAACATGTAAAACAGTTTGAAAAGAATGTTTTGAATATAGCTTTAAGGGCAAAAAAATCTGATTTATATAGAAATAAAAAGACCATTGATGAAACAGAGAAACAGATTAAGGAAATAAGGGAAATAAATGAATTTGAAGTAATGAAAAGTAAAATTAAAGTTTTTATTGGCATTGAAGGAAACTAAATTTGTAAAAGGCACAACAAAAAATTTAAATTTTGGATTAATAAAAACAACTCTAAATTACAAAAAATTAATGAACATCCTTACATCAAACCACAAAATAAATAGCCACGAAGATGCACTATTAAAACTAGGCCCAAAATATATCTCAGAACAACTGATCAACCTTAATGATAGTATAGCAAAAATCAAAACCGCAAAAAGAAAAAAAAAAAGCTCCTGAACACACTAAAAGTCAAATTAGATACAATGCTCAAAGAGAAATAGAAAAAACCCTAAATAATCAAAATATTAATAAAGCCAATATCTAAACTTTTAAAAACCTGAAAAAGAATGAAAATATAACATGTACATTAACGCATAAAACATGCAAAATTGCAATCTTAAATAAAGAAGATTATGTTAAAATGATGATGGAAACTATCCTGGAAATAGGCACAACCATAGTTAATAAAGACCCAAACAAGAAATTAACAGAAAAAACACATGAACTTATAAAAAAGGGAAACTGGCCTAACAAAAAAAAAAAAAAAAAAAAAAAAAATTCTCCGTATATTAAAAATCATGCTCCAAACAGGTCTTTTTGGAAGATATAAGGACCATAAGAAGCCTTCAAAAATTCGCCTAATAGTCAACAAACGTGAAGGACACTCATATGGTCTTGAAAAATACATGACTAACATTTATCATGAGCATCATCCCCCCCCCCCCCCCCCCAAACAATAGCTTAAGTTTTACCGAAGATTTTATAAAAAGAATTAGATATCAAAATTAAGAATGATCATCCATTTGTAAGCTTTGATATAATAAACCTTTACCCCTCAATAGACATTAATGAAATATCAGATATAGTAAATAACCTAATTAACGAAAAGTGTGATTATAAAATAGCAAACATATTATAGCCACTAGTAATTTAATTCTACATGAAAGTTTCTTTAAATTTAATGGAAAAATATACAAACAAAATAAAGGGGTCCTATAGGATCTCCGATATTGGGTATAGTATTGAGAATCCTTAAAAAAAGCATATTTGAAATGCTAAAGAATAAAATAATTTTCTGGGTCCAATACGTCAATGACACATTCGCTATTAGAAATACAAATGAAAATGTTGATGAAATTCTGAAAATCCTAACCCTAACAAGCACATCCTCTCCAAATAACATCCTCAGGATGTCTTCAGGATCTATTATGGACAGGTGTGTTGTTAGGGAAACCAACTAGATCAAAATATAAAATTTACATGCAAACCTGAAATTAATACAATGATATCACAACAACATAAATACAATAGTCTACTGTAAACATACATCAAGTGAAGAAATATTTAGTAACTACAGTAAAATTCCATACAAGTATAAAATTAATGCAATACAGGCATATATCAACCGTGCAATTTTAATTTGTAATAACCCCACTGATCTAAAAAAGGAAATAAACTACATTAAGAATATAACCATTAAAGCAGGTAACCACAAAAATCTTGTTGACAAACTATATAAAAAAAGAATGAATAAATTCAATAACATTCCAAATCATTAAAAAAAAAAACCCATAAATTTGTTTTCTATTCCATTTGGTCAAGGAGCCTCAATTAAAATGAAAAATATAGCTAAAAAACATAACTTAAACATCCCCATAAAACCAAATCCTAATATTTATCAATTAATCCAAAATGACAAAGATTCATCATCCCTCTCGAAACCACAGGAATATATCGAATTCCTTTTAATTATCCAGATAAAAAAACAGGTTGCTATATGGGGGTCACAAAAAGAAAAACATCTACTAGAATTAAAGAACATACCAATATCAAATATGGAAAATTAACTACAGCCCTCACTAAAGTAAACCAAGAAAACAATATCATTAAAAATTTTAATGAAACTCGAAAAATCGCTAATTACAATAACCTGGATTATGCCTTTTACCTTGAAGCCATTGAAATAATTAGTGACCAATCAGCTTGCAACGGGCACGAGTCATGTGCAGATTTAGATTGATCATAGTGCAACATCCTAAAGAATCAACAGGGAATAGTTTTAATCCAGTTTCGACTACAGCAGACCATGTTACAGTCGCTGATAAAACGGTGGATCTGCTCTGAAAGTACTACGACCAAGTAGATGAGTATTCACCATGAAAAAGGATGAGTGGGAATATAGCCAGGTTTAAAGCTAGGCTCGTCGAAAAAGGGTATGGCCAAATCGGGGGGGGGGGGGGGAATACTTAAGATGAAACAATCCTATTTCAAATGGCAGCGAGACATTAAATGTGTATATTTGTACGTTCCTCCTAAAGAGGAAATTTGTATTCCCAAGTGCATGGTTATACTGTTTCTGGCAAAGAAAATGTTGTGTGCAAATTAAATAATGCTCTTAGTGGCTCACATCAAAGCGGTCGTTTGTGGTATTTAAAACTCAATAAAGTTCTTTTATGTTTGGGTTCTCAACATTCTCCTAAGTTTAATTGGTGTAACTGTTCATATTTTTTTTTGAGAACTTTATAGTCTTATTAGTCTACATCATAGTTATTTTTTGAAACACTCGGGTTCAAAGTGATTCTATAATTAAACTTTTGGTGGGAAAATTTGATTTTAAGATTTTAGGCAAAACAAAGAAATTATTGGGTGTTGAGTTTAGTTATGATAAAAACACTATTCAGATTTATCAGGAGCTATAAATATAGATGAAATCTATAAAAGGTTTAATTTATTTAAGATACCATATACAGTCTGTCTCAAAAGATTAGACACTATATGCATTCTTTCACATTACGACTAAAATTGGGTGTTGTTTCATTTATTTTTAAAGAAAAGCATACTAATTGTTAAATTAAATTATACCTTACATAAGCTTTTCATAATTTTTGGCTGATTAATTTCAATCACAATCGTGACCATCCTCAGAGCCAAGACAAGCGTCGACGTCCTTCTGTTTATATTCTCGCGGAATGCTGTGGTGGTTACTTTGCTTCACTTCGGATTCTTGCAAGATGTGTTGCCATGCAGCAGGGATGATGGAATGTTCTCTATCGTTTACAGTGTTGGGGTTAGTAATAATTTCGAGGGCCTCCCGTTTTAGAGCGTAATTATGGTTATTGTAAGGTGCTATTTTTTGGATGTTAATGTTTATGGGGTGGTTGTTGTGGGTAGTGGAGAAAGCGGTAGAGGTTTTTCCTAATTTAAGGTCTGCACGGTGTTCTTTTTCTCTATCGGCGATTTTTCGTTTGGTCATCCCAATGTAGCAGGCTTTATTACCATTGATATGTTCAAAGTTGATTTTATAAATTCCGGAGGTGGAGTGTTGTGGAATGGGGTCTTTCGTTTCGGATATGTTGAAAGATGTTTTTGTCTGGTTTTATTGGAATGTTTAGGTTATTATTTTTAGCTTCATTTTTTATTTTAATGCTGGCGCCGTTACAAAATGGGATTGCGGTGATGAAATTAGGTTTAGTTTTTTGGGCATTATTGATTTTGTTTAAAGATTTTAGGCGTTTTTTGTATAATTTATTTATAAGATTTTTAGAATAGTTTGCTTTAGTGGCGATTTTTTTGATATTGTTAAGTTCTTTATTTAGTAATTGTTTGTTAGAGCAGATTAAAATAGCGCGGTTGATATAAGATTGAATAGCAGATAATTTGTAAGTGAGGGGGTTTTTACAATTTTTGTTTATAATTTCAGTGTTAGTAGTGGTTTTTCGGTAAACGGTAGTGTCAATAGTGTTATTAGGGTTTTTTATGATTTTTATGTCAAGAAAATTTAGAGTATTGTCACTTTCTTTTTCTATGGTGAATTTAATATTATTATCTAGGTTATTAAGGTTGGTTAGAAGGTTATCTGGGTTTGTGGTGTCGGGTATAATGGCAAAGATGTCGTCTACGTATCGAGTCCAAAGTTTACAATTTTTGATAATATGGTTAGCTGAGTTTTCCATAAGGCGGAGTTTTAATTCTGCAATGATACCAGAAATTGGGGATCCCATAGGGACGCCTTGAGTTTGATGGTAAGTATTATTGTTAAAGTTAAAATACGATTCATTAAGGAGGAGGTTATTGGCTCTGATTAAAGTTTCGCTAGTTTTATTATCTCCAAACATGGTGGTTAATTTAGTGTTAATTATTCTTGTGATTTCTGGAATATTGATGGATGGGTAGAGATCTTTTACGTCAAAGCTAACTAATTTATCGGTATAATTTATATTAGTATTACGAAGTTTATCCAGAAACATTTCATTTGAGTTTATTGAGTGGTTAGAGGGAGGGAGAAGTGCAATGTAAATGATTTTCATGTATTTTTCGAGTTGGTATGTTGGGCCTTCTGATTTATTTACTATTGGGCGGAGAGAGGGAGGGTTTTTGTGATCTTTATATTTTGCAAAGAGTCGAGGTATAGTAGAAGCATGGTTATTAAAGGTTGGTTTATTATTGTTGGGCCATTGGCCAGTTTTTATAAGATATTTTGTTTTATTTATGAGTTTATTAAGAGGTGAGGGTTGGATTTTTATAGCTTTTAGTTTTTCTATTGTTTCATGCATCATTTCGTTATATTGTGTACGGTTCATAATGGTAATAAGATTTGTTTTGTCTGACATAAGGAAAGTTAAATCACAATTGTTTTTTAAGTTTTTAAGACATTTAATATCTTCAGAGTCATTGTAAGTTTTATTTAATTTAGAGATGGATTTTATAGCGGAGTTCCGGATTGTTTGTTGTTTGAATGCGGGAATGTGGTCAATGGCAGTTTCTATGTGAGCTATGGTGTCTTTTAATTTGGTTTGTCAATTAGGATATATTTAGCGCCTAATTTTAAAAGGGAATCCTGGTGTGAGTTTAGCTCAAATGTAAAAAGATTATTATATGGATGGGAGGTAGGGGGATGGGTTTTTATAAGTTTAGGGTTTTCTTTTAGGATTAAGTTATGCAGTTTTTTCTGGTGCCGTTTTTGTATAGTATTTTGTTCAATTTCTGCGAAATGGTTAATTTTGTTGGTTAAGTGGTTGAAGTCATCTGGGTTAGTTTTCAATTTTAGATCGCGTGTGAGTTTATTGTTTTCCATTTTTAATTTGAAGATGAGAATGGATTTTTGTTTAATAATTTTCTTTAAAATCGAAATTTCAAACTGTTTGGCAAAATGTTTATAGTATTAATAAAGAAGCATCACAAAACTGGCGTTGTAAAAATTATTACTTACAAACTTTGAATAAACACCATTTTATGGTGTTTATTCAAAGTTTGTAAGTAATAAAATGTTTATAGTGTTTATTTATGAAGTTTGAATTTGTTTTTATAAATTTAGTTGTAGTTTTAAAGTGTAAGCAATCTTCTAGAAAGGTTTTATGGTTAATTTCGCTTGTGAGTTTTTTAGTGTTATTTCTTAGGCTATTGTATAGGGTAGAAAGGGACATTATTAGGGAGCGGGAGGCCTAGAAGCAATAATGTGAAGCTAGAGAGAACGGGCAATATGCCGAAATGAGTTACGAAGGTCAAGCTGGGGAGTTATAAATTCCGGAGGTGGAGTGTTGTGGAATGGGGTATTTTTCGTTTCGGATATGTTGAAAGATGTTTTTGTCTGGTTTTATTGGAATGTTTAGGTTATTATTTTTAGCTTCATTTTTTATTTTAATGCTGGCGCCGTTACAAAATGGGATTGCGGTGATGAAATTAGGTTTAAGGGATCCCCAATTCCGGTATTCCAATTGGGGATCTATGGGAACCTCAATTTCCGGTATCATTTTATTTTAATTTAATGGTATCATTTATCCGGTAATTTAATCCGGTATCATTTTATTTTAATGCTGGCGCCGTTACAAAATGGGATTGCGGGGATGAAATTAGGTTTAAGGGATCCCCAATTCCGGTATTCCAATTGGGGATCTATGGGATCCCCAATTTCCGGTATCATTGCAGAATTAAAACTCCGCCTTATTGAAAACTCAGCTAACCATATTATCAAAAATTGTAAACTTTGGACTCGATACGTAGACGACATCTTTGCCATTATACCAAACCACAAACCCACATAACCTTCTAACCAACCTTAATAACCTAGATAATAATATTAAATTCACCATAGAAAAAGAAACTGACAATCCTCTAAATTTTCTTGACATAAAAAACCCTAATAACACTATTGACACTACCGTTTACCGAAAACCCACTACTAACACTGAAATTATAAACAAAAATTGTAAAACCCCCCTCACTTACAAATTATCTGCTATTCAATCTTATATCAACCGCGCTATTTTAATCTGCTCTAACAAACAATTACTAAATAAAGAACTTTACAATATCAAAAAAATCGCCACTAAAGCAAACTATTCTAAAAATCTTATAAATAAATTATACAAAAAACGCCTAAAATCTTTAAACAAAATCAATAATGCCCAAAAAACTAAACCTAATTTCATTACCGCAATCCCATTTTGTAACGGCACCAGCATTAAAATAAAAAATGAAGCTAAAAATAATAACCTAAACATTCCAATAAAACCAGACAAAAACATCTTTCAACATATCCGAAACGAAAAAGACCCCATTCCACAACACTCCACCTCCGGAATTTATAAAATCAACTTTGAACATATCAATGGTAATAAAGCCTGCTACATTGGGATGACCAAACGAAAAATCGCCGATAGAGAAAAAGAACACCGTGCAGACCTTAAATTAGGAAAAACCTCTACCGCTTTCTCCACTACCCACAACAATAACCCCATAAACATTAACTCCATTAACATCCAAAAAATAGCACCTTACAATAACCATAATTACGCTCTAAAACGGGAGGCCCTCGAAATTATTACTAACCCCAACACTGTAAACGATAGAGAACATTCCATCATCCCTGCTGCATGGCAACACATCTTGCAAGAATCCGAAGTGAAGCGAAGTAACCACCACAGCATTCCGCGAGAATATAAACAGAAGGACGTCGACACTTGTCTTGGCTCTGAGGATGGTCACGATTGTGACTGAAATTAATCAGCCAAAAATTATGAAAAGCTTATGTAAGGTATAATTTAATTTAACAATTGGGTGTTATTTATTGCGAAAATGCATCAAAATGAATGAAACCTCTTCTAATTCAGTATTTTAATGCTATTAATAATGTGGAAAATATATAGTTGGTTTTATATTAAAATTAAAGGAAATCTGTTGTTTGATAAATATAGACACAAATCTATTTTTATGCAAATTTACTGAAATTTGAAAGTGACATATTATGTGACGGGACGTGTGAAATAGATACTTTAAATTGAAGCTTGCTTTTTTCAGTCACTTATTAAAATGCCGAGAGCTTCTCAGTTAACGTTAAGTGAGGAACACATAACATGGCAAATGAATGCTAAGGGCACGAGTTTAGGACATTGCAGCTCATTTGAAAAGGTCTAAGAGAAGTATTTACAGAATTTTTGCAAGTAAATATAAGATGCAAAGGGAAAAACGATCTGGAAGGCCTCATTTAACAAGTAAACAAAATGACAGACGTATACTTCAAATGGCGTCACATCAGGGTCTCTCTTTGCACAGTATTAAGTTGATGTCTAGAGTTTAACTTTCAAAAGACACGATCTACCGAAGAATTAGAAACTCTCCTCATCTTATTTCGAAATAGATGGCCAAGAAATCAGCTTTGACAGCCCATCATAAAATCAAACGATTAGAACGGGCAAAGAAACATACGTCATTCAGAGGTAAGTGGCTTTCTGTCATATTTTCTCACGAGGAAAAGTGGAATTTAGATGGCCTGGATGGGTGTGCTTATTATTGGCATGATTTGCGAAAAGAACCAAAAACCTTTTTTAACAGATAGCAAGGTGGAATATCTGTGATGGCGTGGGGTGCATTTGGGTTCAATGGTGAAACGTCATGAGCGATTTTATATGGAAAACAAACATCTAGAAACATTAAAAACAATTTGTTGCCATTTTATATTATAGGTGGAACATATTATATATAGGTGGAACAGACTGCATATTTCAGCAGGATAATGCATCCATACATACAGTCGGTAACAAAAGTCTCCGAACACTAGCAAAAATTCCTATGTAAAAAAAGGAAAGTTAATACAGTTTTGTTAAATAAATCCTTGTCAAATCATGTTCTTAGACTGACTAAGAACAAGATTCTACAAGGATTTATTTAACAAAACTGTATTAAGTGTACTTTTTTTATATAGGAATTTTTGCTAGTGTTCGGAGACTTTTGTTACCGACTGTACATTGATTTCTACAAAAGCATGGCTTCATCAAAAAAATATTCATGTTATCAACTGGTCTGTTTTAAGTCCCAATTTAAACCCAATCGAGAATGCTTGGGGAATATTAAGCCACCGGGTTTATGCAAATTCTAAGCAGCATTTCTCTGTCGACAAACTGAAAACTGCCATAGAGAGAGAATGGTACAATATTGAATCCGAAGTGCTACAAAAACTTGTTGAATTGATGGAAAATCGAGTTTTGGATCTTATTTTATGTAAAGGAAACACGATTAAGTATTTAAGTTGTAACTGTTATATATATTTCAATAGTATTTGAAATTGTGACTAAACTTATGAGACATGAAATTTTTGTGATATTTAATACTTTTGTTTTAATTTTTTGTGTGTTTCAGAAGTTTTCTTGTGATTTTCATTGCAATGTCATTGTAAAATGTTTATTTTATTTAGAATGAACCACAGCCATGTACATTTGTGTTCTGTAATTATCTTCGTTGTTATAACTAATAATTTCTTCTTTCTAGTAATGGGGAGATGAATTCTTTAAGTATTTCTATGCATCATTAATATGTGTTCTTTTCTATATTTTTAGTAGAATCATTGCATATATTTTCTGGACTCTTTTTGCTTGGACTGAAACATAATGAAGCTTTTCTGTTCTTGAAATTTTTAGTAAGGTTCCTGTATGAGATAATCAAGATAAATACAAGCTTGTAAACTGCATCAAAATCTTAAATGTGTTGAAATTTTTTTATTATTATAATTTTGTTCATTAAGTGCTAGCGATGGTTGTTTTTTCAAAATGATATGACTTGGGGGAGGGGGGTGTAAAATCAGCTTTTGTTTCATTTTTCAAGTTAAAAATACTTTTATTGCCAATTAATTACGAAGGAAATTTATTTAAAAAACAAAATGTTTAGTGCTATGTAACACTTAAGTTTAACTTATGAGTTAAAATGTAAACATAATGAGCTTAATTTAATGTGTAAAGGCAATAAAATAGCTTATTTAGGAAATATAACTTATCTTTAATTTAATTAACTTATTTTTAAACTTGAAACTTAGTAAAGTAACCCACAGATGATGTACGTGATCAACATTATTCACTGTCATAGCAACAGATTACATATGAGTTCGCCTGACGAATCATGTAATATGTTATTTTGAGAGTTAGTTTTTTATTTTAATATGTTTCAGTTTCTATAGTTTGCCTCAAAGTTGGAAGGCAATGATTCATCTTATTTACTTTTGTTTTAAAATAAGTTGCAGTAGCTGTTGAAGTTGTTTTTATGGCCAGCATCCATTAGTGAGCTTATGCTGTGCAAATACACTTCACAGACTTTTCATCTTATGTTACGATACAGTGAATTTAAAGAATTTTTCCTAGAATATTTATCCTTCTTGGCAATTGTTAAATACTTAAATTTAATGATCATTTATTGATCGTAATCATCTCTGACAACCAAGTTTCTAAACTTTTATTGTTAAGTTGTTCAGGAACTACTGCTCAGAATTGCATATAAATTTATATGTAGTTGCACTTCGACATATCTGTATTCCAGAGGTAAAGGACACCATGTCTTTGATGTGCTATAATAGAATACATTTGCCATGAATAAAGATAAATGGACATCAGCGATTTCCAAGAAAACAAAGTTTACGCCACATTTCTTGCAGGTGGCATACAGGTTACTAGTGAAATCTAATTAAAATGAAGTTGGGGGTTGTTTGAGTTTGAAATGCATCTCCAAAACACAAGCTCTAAATATTTTTAAAAATCATTTGAGTATATTTTGCCTTATGAAAAATGAAGGTTAACAGTGAACAGAAAAATTAAGACAGGTTTTTCATCTCAAAAAATCCTTGAAGCTAAGTTTTTATCAAAACCATTAGAGTCATTTTCAAGAAAGTTTCTGTTGTAATTTTACTAATAGCGGAGTCAAGACTCACAGTAAACATTAACTTTCCTGAAGATGAGAAAAATTTAGTTTTAATTGTCACATATACCCAATTTCTGCCATTGTTGCAACTGGCTGATAAACGATTAACAGAGAATGAAATTTTCCTAAAGATGAGGATAAGCCCAATTGTTTTTTAGACCCAATCCTCTAATATAATCCCCTTATAACAAGTCACATGATTTATTCATTTAATAAGATATACATTAGCAATATTTATTTTACCAAAATAATACGAATAATTAATTGGAAATATTGATGGAAATTAGCGAAATCATATAAAGAGGGTGGGGGGGGGGGGGGGAAATATATAAAATTGACATCTGAAAATTTTATATGCATATTTCCTTCAATTTTATATGTGTATCTGCTGGATAAATATTTTTTTAATATAGAAGTTCTTAAAAATAGACTTTATAGACTAATTTTCTAAAATATAGACCAGTTGTGAGCCCTGTAACTGGATATTAGTGATTAATACCGCTATATAAAGCAACATATAGCTACTTCACTTGACAAAGTGTACATGGTGCCCTTTACCTTAAGGGTACAAATATACAGTCGAACTTTTTTGGTGGTCCTGTCCAAAATCCCATTTAACTATTGTCATTTTATATGCTTATAGTGGACACTAAAATTCGGTAGTTCATATATAGGACTCAAAAGTTTATTTCCCCAGTTTTTTTTTTCCTTCTTTAGTTATCCAACTTGCACTATGAACTATAGGTAGCACTGGTATACAGCGATTTCTGCTGTTTAAAGAAGGGCTATACAGGGTTCATACTCAAATATGGGGGAAAAAATTATCTGAGTTTTCCCAGACAATTTACAAAAAAAAAAAAACATTAACGATATTAGAATTTTTTTTTTTATTCATGAATTCATCAACCATGAATATTCATTTTAAGTAAATTGGAGTGCAAAGGTTGATATTTTTATATATCAGCTATGTGAAAAATACCAAAGTCGGGAATCGAATGCTGGTTCTCTGCTTAACGCACGGATGCTCTACCACTGAGCTACCCTCGCTGATAACTAGCTTGGCATTTCTCACATAATTTTTGTTGGCTAAGTCACCGAGTCTGCAAACGTAGATATAACAGGTGAGCAGTGGTGTCTCGTGCCAACTTTCCCAGTGGGGCCAGTATATTGCACTACATGTGAAATATATTCATAATTCAAATGCAAAAAGAATAAGTTATTTAATGGGGAAAATTATTTTTATTTTATTTTTTTTTAAATATTCAGGGTGTTCTTTGTATATTATTATAATTCATTGTGAATATTATAAAATTTTCAATATCAAAATTTTTAGACTGAAATTCTTCTACATGCATTTTTTTTTTTTTTTTTACTTTTATGCATAACTCTAAATCTTTTATGTATAAACAGAAACATATATTTAATACGTTTGTTTTTAAAAGCACAGCCAAAATATAAGAAATTTTTATTTTTTTATATTCTAGCTTATTTAAAAACAATGATGTAGGACAAATGTATATAAAATTTAAAATATTTAGGTGATTTTGAAATGTATGTTAAAATTAAAAATTGAGCCTGTACAGAAAATTCAGTTTAAAGTTTTATATTCCTTCAAAAATAACAATACAAAATTTTATATCTGTGACAATAAAAAATTAATGTCTGACATTTTATTTCTTTGCAGTCTTTTGCATAATGTTGAGTTAAAAATACACAAATAGACACTTTAAATCCATAGCTATATTTAAAAAAAAAAAAGTGTGTATATATATATTTAAAAAGGATTGATTATCCCCTACTAATAAGAATTATTTAGAAATATATTTTTTAAATAATCAATATTAATTTATGTAAATGCAATTATTATTATTAAAAATACTTTAATCAAATGGTATTTGACTGAAAAGACAATAATTATAAAAAATATCACATTAAATTGCATGACTTCTTTTTTTTTTTTTTTTTTTTTTTTTTTTTTTTATATGTATATAATAAAAAGGTTTACAAATTTAGGCAGCCTAAACTGTTCAAGTATTTAAATCTGATTATTATTTATACAAAAATAAATATTCTACTCACCAAGTTTTTTGTTGAGGAAATCTTTAAATTAATTTCTGATTAAATTCTGGAATTGTGGAAATAAAGTCTCTGTGGATTGCGAGAACCGCAAAAGCATTTAAACTTTCCTGTCCCATAGAATTTCTCAAAAATGTTTTAATCCTTTAGTCAGTAAATTTTCAACAGAATTCATTTCTTTTACAGTTAATTTTTAAACAATCATAGATTTGAAAAAAAAAAAAAAAAAAAAAAAAAAAAGGGCAGAGTGATGGGCCTTAACTTGTCAGAAATGTAATGGCTGGTATTCAGAATGGTGGGAATGAAAACAAGAGGTGACCGGGACATGTATCCAATGGTACCACATACCATCAATCCAGGTGGTGACTCAGTATGCGGCTACCAAAATTCTGATTACCCTCAAAACTGCATCACTGATATGGGCGCCATTAATGTGTGATCAACGATGAACCTGGACGCAAGAATGGCGTGAAGTCACTTTTCAGACAAATCACAATCCTGTTTACAGCATCAAGATTGCCCTATCCGTATTTAACGGCATTATGAATAATGCACGTTGCCAGCTGGGATTCGACATCATCATACTGTCCATCATTCGCAATGATGTTATGGGTTCCCATTGGATACACGTCTCGATTACTTCATGTTCGTATTTCTGGCACTCTGAACAGCGGCCATTAAATTTCTGATGAGTTAAGGCCCACCCCTCTGCCCTGTATTCGAGGCCTCCGTAACGCAAAACTTAAGCAAGATAATGCACGACCGCAAGTTTTTTTGTATTGTCTGGACCTTCTCTGATACAGAATGTGTTCGATTGATGCTCTGGTCAGCCCGTTCTCCTGATCTCGTACCAATGAAAATGACTGTTTAATCGTTGAAAAGCGACTGGTCCCCCACCACTCACCAGTAACTTAGTCGATGAATTGTGGCATCGTGTTAAAACTTCATGAAGTGCTCTACCCGTACATGTCATCCAATCGCTGTTCGATTCAATGCCTAGGCAGATATGTGCTGTTATTGCTCACAGAGGTCGCTCCTTTATGTACTGTTTTCTCAGTACATATTACTCCAAATTTCCTGAAATTTTAATCAATTGTTCTTTCTACTATAATGTATGTGTCCAACAAATTTCATTCCGTTATTATTATTCCTTCTTGGTGTAGCAATTTTAATGGCCAGTAGTATAAATAAATAAAAAGTACTATGAAAGTCGCCAAATTCTTTTCACGATCCATACGGTTAATATATTTTAAAGGAGACTCAGTTATTTTCCATTAAACTACGTTCCAGGGGCCAATTCGCCAAGTGCCCCTAACACTTCAAAAGTATAGGAATATTAACATTGATAAAGCTCTACTTCACCAAATGTGTTAACCCGCTGTTCCATGCGCAAAGCAATAAATAATATACTAATTAATAGCGAGATCTAGCACGAATCCTAGTGCCCAAATGGCTGAACTCTGAATAGGAAGTAACTGTAATTCGGTAAAAGAAAAGCAGGCAAAGGGACAAGCAAACTTTATGTCCGAGAAGAATACGAGGAAATTGGATGCATGTTTTTAACTTGATATATTTCTACAAGCGTCAGAATAAAAAAAAAAAAGAAAGAAATATTATTTGATTTATAATAGAGAGAAAAACCAGGCCCTAGGTGTCCTCAATGACAGACTGCCACTGCAGGTGAGACGATATTAATCGTAGCACAGCTCCATAGACCACGAAATTTCAATTTAGAATTTTATTCATGAATTCATCAACCGTGAATATTCATTTTAAGTAAATTGGAGTGTAATATACCAACTATGTGAAAAATATCAGAGCTGGGAATTGACCTCCACTTAATGCACTATCACTGAGCTATCCTGGCTCATAACCAGCTCGGCATTTTTCATTTAATAACAGTTACAACTGCATTTGCAGACATGATTATGACCTTGCCCACGGTTATCATGTAAGAAATGCCAAGGGCCCAGGTTCGATTCCTGGCTCTGGTATTTTTCATATAGTTGGTCCAATTTACTGAAAATGAATTTTCTAAGTTGATGAATTCATGAATAAAAAATTTCTAAATTGAAATTTCGTGATCTAAGGAGTTGTGCTATGATTAATATCATCCTACCTGTTATATCTGCATTTGTAGACTTGGTGACTTTGCCAACGAATATTTTGTGAGAAATGCCATGCTGGTTATCAGCCAGGGTAGATCAGTGGTAGAGCATCCATGTGTTATGTGGAGAGTCAGGTTCATTTTTCAGATAGTTGGTACATAAAAATATCAACATTTACACTCCAATTTACTTAAAATGAATATTAGCGATAAATGACAAGAAACGCTCCTCTAGAGAGAAAAAATACATCTACTTCCATTGTATGATGTTATGTTACTGCTAATCATGATAGAAATTCAGGTAGAAATCATTGTTTACATAATAATGCACGTTGCCAGCTGGGATTCGACATCATCATACTGTCCATCATTCGCAATGATGTTATGGGTTCCCATTGGATACACGTCTCGATTACTTCATGTTCGTATTCCTGGCACTCTGAACAGCGGCCATTAAATTTCTGATGAGTTAAGGCCCACCCCTCTGCCCTGTATTCGAGGCCTCTGTAGCGCAAAATTTAAGCAAGATAATGCACAACCGCAAGTTTTTTGTATTGTCTGGACCTTCTCTGATACAGAACGTGTTCGATTGTTGCTCTGGTCAGCCCGTTCTCCTGATCTCGTACCAATGAAAATGACTGTTTAATCGTTGAAAAGCGGCTGGTCCCCCACCACTCACCAGTAACTTAGTCGATGAATTGTGGCATCGTGTTAAAACTTCATGAAGTGCTCTACCCGTACATGTCATCCAATCGCTGTTCGATTCAATGCCTAGGCAGATATGTGCTGTTATTGCTCACAGAGGTCGCTGCTTTATGTACTGTTTTCTCAGTACATATTACTCAAAATTTCCTGAAATTTTAATCAATTGTTCTTTCTACTATAATGTATGTGTCCAACAAATTTCATTCCGTTATTATTATTCCTTCTTGGTGTAGCAATTTTAATGGCCAGTAGTATAAATAAATAAAAAGTACTATGAAAGTCGCCAAATTCTTTCCACGATCCATACGGTTAATATATTTTAAAGGAGACTCAGTTATTTTCCATTAAACTACGTTCCAGGGGCCAATTCGCCAAGTGCCCCTAACACTTCAAAAGTATAGGAATATTAACATTGATAAAGCTCTACTTCACCAAATGTGTTAACCCGCTGTTCCATGCGCAAAGCAATAAATAATATACTAATTAATAGCGAGATCTAGCACGAATCCTAGTGCCCAAATGGCTGAACTCTGAATAGGAAGTAACTGTAATTCGGTAAAAGAAAAGCAGGCAAAGGGACAAGCAAACTTTATGTCCGAGAAGAATAAGAGGAAATTGGATGCATGTTTTTAACTTGATATATTTCTACAAGCGTCAGAATAAAAAAAAAAAAGAAAGAAATATTATTTGATTTTTAATAGAGAGAAAAACCAGGCCCTAGGTGTCCTCAATGACAGACTGCCACTGCAGGTGAGACGATATTAATCGTAGCACAACTCCATAGACCACGAAATTTCAATTTAGAATTTTATTCATGAATTCATCAACCGTGAATATTCATTTTAAGTAAATTGGAGTGTAATATACCAACTATGTGAAAAATATCAGAGCTGGGAATTGACCTCCACTTAATGCACTATCACTGAGCTATCCTGGCTGATAACCAGCTCGGCATTTTTCATTTAATAACAGTTACAACTGCATTTGCAGACATGATTATGACCTTGCCCACGGTTATCATGTAAGAAATGCTGAGGGCCCAGGTTCGATTCCTGGCTCTGGTATTTTTCATATAGTTGGTCCAATTTACTGAAAATGAATTTTCTAAGTTGATGAATTCATGAATAAAAAATTTCTAAATTGAAATTTCGTGATCTAAGGAGTTGTGCTATGATTAATATCATCCTACCTGTTATATCTGCATTTGTAGACTTGGTGACTTTGCCAACGAATATTTTGTGAGAAATGCCAAGCTGGTTATCAGCCAGGGTAGATCAGTGGTAGGGCATCCATGTGTTATGTGGAGAGTCAGGTTCGTTTTTCAGATAGTTGGTACATAAAAATATCAACATTTACACTCCAATTTACTTAAAATGAATATTAGCGATAAATGACAAGAAACGCTCCTCTAGAGAGAAAAAATACATCTACTTCCATTGTATGATGTTATGTTACTGCTAATCATGATAGAAATTCAGGTAGAAATCATTGTTTACATTAGGGATGGACTGGATATCCGGTATCCAGCATATCTGATTGGTTTTTTAATATCCGAAATATCATCGGATATCCGGTTTATATGCTAGAATATCAGTTTAAAAAAAAATTTTTTTTTTCTTGTTTTCTTTCATTAAGATATGGTGAGAAATGCGAGAAACAACTTTTGTCCCTCTGTTTCCGGAGAAACTTCAAAAAACAGCTTCTTAAATCACATCACTAAGGAATAGGGCTGGATTATTTAAAAATATATCACAAAATATCAATATTTTTTTAGTATCGCAATAACAGTATTTAAAATCTTATTCTGCCGATATATCACTTTAACGATATTTCTCAGCGTGCACCATGCAGCCGACCAATCGCACATCCATAAATAACTTTAAAACATCCAATCTTACTACCTCCTTCAAACTCCGCTTTTCCCTACCACGCATGCACAGCACGACCGATTAAATCCCTCCCGAAAAATAGCACCGAATATCTCTTACTCTAATATTCCTTTCCTTCTTTCCCCACATCCCCTTTTCATAGCCCCAAACGATCTCTCTCTCAATGTTACCGCAATCGACCCTGTTGCCTCTACATCCGAATGTAATATAACCACTTCCTTTTTCTGTCATACCTGTTGTCTCTCAAATCGAAAATAAATACTAGTACCACTGCTTAAAAAGTCAGACGTTGAACGATAACATATAAAATATTTCATTCATCATTCATCAAGTTATCGCAGTATATTATTTTCCAGCTCTCACATTCGAAGATATACCCATACCAGTAATATTGCAGCTCATATCCTGCTATTGGCTCATTCATATCGGTAATAAATGGCCAATGGCATGCGAGATTCAACATATGTTTATCAAACATGATCAAAGCCGAATTGCAGTATTTCAGACACTGACCGAAAAGAGCCACGTCTACACCTAAGTCTGCTGGAGCAGGTGAGCACAAACAAGTGCAACCTACACCTCCGAGAACCAGAGAGCGAAAACCTTTTCCTGACTCCGCTTTGTTTACATTCTTTAGACATCGCGGTACAATCTTGTTGCCAGATCCATTACTATCAAGAGTTTGTTCGGAGGTTGCATGTTTTCACCACTGAATGGCGTTGAATATTTATGCCGTGATTGGCTGTTTGCTCTTTGATCATACTGCATGTTTTAGACACTATCATATAAATAGAGGTGTTTTATTTTGAGTTGTTGGTGAATTCGACTGGTAAAGATGCTAATGTAAGATTTTATGTTCTGTCTGAGGCTGGTCCTCGTAAATTTATTTATTCAATTAGCAGTTAATCATTTCAAGGATGCAGTCATTTAAAAATGTTAAATAGTTGTTAAAATATGTAAAGTTCATTTTCAAGTTAGCAGCCATAATTGTTTTGAAGTTATCAATTGTTAAATTATGTATGTTTAAATGACGGCTAAAAATTTAAAATGCGAGTTCATTTTGGCTGTGAGTTTTTTTTGAAGATTACAGCATTTGTTTGAACTGTATTTTTTAAATGTCATCTTTGACTTTTCCATTTTCCATGCTATGTGTCAACCAGGCGACCATAGCTTCTTCACGAACAGCATACTGTGTATCAACCAGGCGACCATAGCTTCTTCACGAACAGCGTACTGTGTGTCAACCAGGCGACCGCAGTTTATTTTAACTTTGCTTGTGAATAATTTTAACTTGTCAAGCTTTTTCATTTTTTCCTATACTATGTGTCAACCAGGCGACCATAGTTTTTTCAAGTTGCAGTTTCATCAATTATCGGTTATTATCAAGTTTAAATATCATCAGTTGTTTCTTGCAATCGTTTTATCGTTATATGTGATGTCTCATTTAGCAAATCTGGGAGTCAGAAAAATTTTTTAAAGGTAAAGCCTTCTTATAAATTAAAAATGTTAGATTTAATTTATTGGTCAGTTCAGTTGTTTTTTTGAAGTTAACTTTTTGATAACCTGTGAATATAAACATTGTTTTTTTTATATACATTTGTTAAGTTTCATAGCTAAAAGAAATTGTTAAATATTTTTTCTATTTGTTATTGTTGGCTTTTTGAATCTTTAAAAGTTTTTTTAATAAAATTATTTAAACTGAATTTGACTTTGTTTTACTTGTCAAATTTTCCTTTAAGTTACACTAGTCATTAAGTTTATTAAACTTTCACTGTATATCTGCTTAAATATAATGGAAATAAAAGTTTGACTTTTTTATAGGTCTTATCTATCAAATATCCAGAATGCCGGATATCCGCATCTGGTTACAGGCCTCATAGTGAACTCTCGCAAAATTTTAGGGAGGAATTTTAGGAATTTTTTGAAAAATTTTAGGAACTTTTTTTTTTTACTTTTGACGGTATTGCTTAGTTAAAAATAGTTGCATTTGAAAACAGAAAAAGTATTGCACAGAACAGAAAATTATATTACTTCCACTTTTAATATTCTGATTTAAGCACCTTGAAATGTAAAATCATTATTTCTTAAACTATAATTTCAATAAAATTGTTTACACTGTTTGTAAATTTGTTCTGATAATAAGCACAAGAAGAAAAAAAGGAAAGATGCAAAAACTTACTCTTTACCAGCAAACAGAAATATTTTGTTTTCTTTATAATACACTATAAATAGAAACTGAAATTGCACATTTTAAATCAAACAGCAAAATATTTATTTTTATATATCAGATTTTTTTTTTTTAACACATTTATCTTTCTCAGTTTCTACAAGAGTTAGCTTATTTTCTATTGTTTTCAGTTCTTCAGATCCTTGAGATATTAAATTTTGTGCAATTTTCATTTCAATAGTATTTTTTACTGATACAGCCTTATTTAGTCTTTTTGTCCCCTCCTCAATTAAGGCCAAAGCACTTTCTTTGTCTTTTTTCAGTTTATGTATTTCTGCATCATTCTGTTGTATTTTAGCATCCAGATCAGCTTTTCTTTTTAATTTTTCTTGTTTCTCTTGGCTTTCTTTTTCTTTTTGTAGCTTTTCTTTTTGTTCTCTTAGCTCCTCTTCTTTCATCTTATCTATATATTCTTTGTAAAATTTATGTGCATTTTTAACACTAAACAGCAATTCTCTAGTAATAGGCACATTTGCTATTCCACCATGGTGTTTTATCGTGTCTTTCACAATCCTCAAAGATCTAATTGTATCTTCATTCAAGCACGTTTTTTCTTTCGCTAAAAGAGCACTGTTTACAGGAAACCCTCTTTCTGGGTCAGCATTACCATGAGGTAAAACCAGAGAGCATTTAATTAATTGAGCTAAATTGGCATATTTCTTTCTTTCAAACTCATCAGTTATATTAAAAATTTCTCGCCAATAGTAGTCAATCCTCATCAATGATTCATCAGAAGACACAGTCCTTTTATGTAATTTCTCAATATTTAACAGCTTCCATTCATCTCTCACTTTATCAGTCACATCTTCTGGAAAATTAAAGTAACCACAAATTCTTGTAATTTGATGAAGACCTTCTGTAACAAGCTGCTCTAATTTACATATTGGTCTCAGTACCTCTAGATCTTGTAACATCTGATTGCAGAATGTCAGATTTAAAATTAAATATTTGATTGTAGCAATCAAAGCTGATCTTGCATTTAAGCGAAAACATTTTCTCTCATTTTCAGAGGCATTCAATAACAGACTCTTTGTTTTTGTGTCAATTTCTATATCTTTTGAAAGCTTCCAACAATTTTTAGATTCCAATTCTACAATTTTCAAACAGTTACCACTTTTTCCAATAATAACAGAATCTTGAATAAATTGGGACATTATACTATGTATCAGCTCATTTACAGCTGAATAGAGAAGGTGTATTTGTGGAGATTCTTGTTGAAAACACAATGAAAATTTTTCAAAATTGTTATATGAAAATATAATGAAAGATAAATAGCATTGGGATAAATTATGTTTTAAACATTTGCAAATTCTCTTATACCTTTCAGAATTACTCAGTTGCTTCTCAATACCTTTTTGAGCAGGAAGAAATTTTAAAAAATACTCACAAAGATTTGGCCACTGTTCAAGAAGTCTTTGTGCAACAGGTCCTACTGTTAGCCACCTATTACTAACATGGTGCAATAAAAAATTTGCTGTTACTGCTGTTATATTTTCCATCGACTTATAATCTTCTCTTCTTGCAGCACTGTTTTTCATGAAATAATGTACATCAGTAGCAAATTCATCAAAATCAAATTCTAAGCTGTTTAAACGCATTACTAGCAACATGCAAATTGCAGAAACCTGCCTCAAGAATTTCACAGCTTGTTTGATCTTTAACCATTTCTTTAAATTTGCGCAAAAGACATTTGTTTACATTTGGGCTATCCATTGATAAAGATAAAATTTTTGATAGGCAAATGTTAAATGATGAAAGTACATCTAACAGTTCCTTTAACATTAAATCAGCTGATGCATGACCAAGAAAAACGCTGGTGAGATACCTTGTAGATACCATGTTCTTTTCTGGAGACCAGTATTTAATATACATATCCATCTGCTTCTTAATTTGGGCATTTGTAGTCTCATCAAATGCAATACTCATTTTTGATGTTGAAGATTTAATATCATCTTTTAAATTTCCATCAAATTGTTTCGCCAGTCCATGAGATATAACGTACGCAATTTTTTTTTTTCTGCAAGTTGCATATCTTTAGCAATGGGAGAGTCTGGAAACATTAATTTTAAAAGTTCTACTGTTTCTGTGCACAATCGGAAAGACATATTGCTCTCAGCTACTTTCATAGCCCAAAGTGCTTCAGCTCTTGCAATAAGCAAATCATGAGAAAGTTCTTGGCGTTTTCTATCTGCCTTAGGAGCATCATTTCTTTTTAAAGCATAAGCAATTGACAGGTTCTTAAACCGATTATTAAAATGAAGCGTATGTTTTTTCCCTCTGTGATGAGATTTCACTTGTGCAAATCCACTATTTGAAATATCAAATGTTTCACTACACAGAAGACAATGGGCTGCGTATTTATCAGCATCATTACCAGTACACCATTCTTTTAACGATACACCATCGAGTTCTTTGATTAACCAATTATCTTGGAACTTCGTTTTGCCTTTTGGCATATTGCCGCAAAAGAAAAAAAAAGTTAAATTAAAATAATTAAAATATCATTGTATCATCCATGCGATTAATATTTCGAACAGCATGTGAACTCAATACGCAAGAACAACAAACATGAGAACGTTTCACTGAGAGCAAGCGCAGAAAGCATAATTACCACGACGCACTTCGAAATAAATCCACTTTTGATTTCAGAAGCAGTGATAAGCGAACAAAAACAAAAACTTGCATCTGCCGCATTGCCTTCTCCTTCTCTCTGCTTCAGTATGACAGACGGAAAGTCTGTTTCACTTCCCCCCACCTCGCAAGGCGCAATCCCCCCCCCCGTCTCTCTCTCTCTCATCTTCGGAAGTTCGGAGAGCATATTTCTTCTGCTGTTGCCTCATCCTCAGTGCTCTTCTCCATGCGCGCTGCGCGCGCATTCAAGCTGCTTTCGCGAAGCGGAAGTTTCGCTTTGCGCTCGCCGCCGGCTTGCCACCGATGCCCCGTTCGTTCAAAAATTTTAGGATGATGATAAAATTTTAGTTATAATTTTAGGAACGCTGCGAGGCCTGTGGTTATCCGGTAAAATCCATATCCGGTCCATCCCTAGTTTACATGCATATTTTCACGATATTTAAGCCTTTAAATTTCGATATGAAACTAAACAAAAAAAAATATATAATAAAACATAAAAAACCTAACTTTACTTCGTTGGCCGTTTTTAGATCTTTCGGTACCGGGCACCCGGTCCTCTTCAGAAAACGTTAACTCTGTGATGGAAAACTTGGCTTCTGGTTACTTCTCTGCTGATTTCTCATGAGGTGGTTCCAGGCTCTATTTGGGGCTACTGCGCCGCTATCATTGCACACTTCGTCATTAGTTGAGATCTCTATCGATTCGCGATACATAGCATAATGGTAGTTATTGTAATCAGCCAATTTTGTAGTTTTATTGAAATCTATTTTAATATCGTTTTTATTGTATGTTTTAGCTAAAGCAGTGTTAGATTTTCCGGTTTTAATGTCATGTTCGTGTTCTTTAATTCTTGTTTTAATTTTTCTTCTTGTGACGCCAATGTATGAACCGGGTTTATTGTTTTCATCTATGTATGGAATTTTGTAAATGCCGGCGGTTTCGAGAGGGGGGGCGGGGTCTTTGTCACTACGGATTAATTGAAAAATATTTTAGTTCGGTTTGATAGGAATATTTATGCCATATTTATTAGCTGTACTTTTAATTTTATTTGCGGCTCTGCAGTCACAAGGAATGGATGAGGTAAATTTAATGGGTGGTTTCTGATAATTAGGTATGTGATCTAGGCTTTTAAGTCTATTTTTAATTAATTTGTTGACAATTTTATTTGGATATCCTGCTTTTCGTGTTAAACATTTGATAAAGTTAAGTTCTTTCTCGAGGTCTTCAGGTTCGTTGCATATTAAAATAGCGCGATTCACAAGCTTCGTTTATATCTTGTGAAATAGTTAAAGAAACCCTCAACGAAAATTTTACTGATCCTGAAATAGCCCGAACTTTAAATGCTACTACTAATTTTTTGCTCAGAGAAAACTACTTTACATTCAATGAAAAAATTTACCAACAGACCAAAGGCGTGCCCATGGGGTCTCCTATATCAGGCTTCATAGCCGAATTCAAATTAAGAAAGCTGGAAAACCAAATTATTGAAAATTTAAAAAATGAAATTATTTATTGGTACCGTTACGTCGACGACGTCTTTGCCATAGTTGAGAAAAAAGCCGATGTTGATAAAATCCTAAACGCTATTAATAATCACGATAAAAATATCCAATTCACCTATGAACAAGAGAAAGAATCACAATTAAATTTCCTTGATGTTACAATAACTCGGAACAAAAATAATTTCAAAACCACTGTTTACAGAAAACCCACCAATAGTAATGAAATGATTCATTTTAAAAGTAAAACACCTTTTAGATACAAAACGAACGCTATCCAATCATATATTAATCGCGTTATTTTAATATGCAACGAACCTGAAGACCTCGAGAAAGAACTTAACTTTATCAAAAAACGAAAAGCAGGATATCCAAATAAAATTGTCAACAAATTAATTAAAAATAGACTTAAAAGCCTAGATCACATACCTAATTATCAGAAACCACCCATTAAATTTACCTCATCCATTCCTTATGACCGCGGAGCCGCAAATAAAATTAAAAGTACAGCTAATAAATATGGCATAAATATTCCTATCAAACCGAACTAAAATATTTTTCAATTAATCCGTAGTGACAAAGACCCCGTCCCCCCTCTCGAAACCGCCGGCATTTACAAAATTCCATACATAGATGAAAACAATAAACCCGGTTCATACATTGGCGCCACAAAAAGAAAAATTAAAACAAGAATTAAAGAACACGAACATGTCATTAAAACCGGAAAATCTAATACTGCTTTAGCTAAAACATACAATAAAAACGATATTAAAATAGATTTCGATAAAACTACAAAATTGGCCGATTACAATAACTACCATTATGCTATGTATCGCGAATCGATAGAGATCTCAACTAATGACAAAGTGTGCAATGATAGCGGCGCAGTAGCCCCAAATAGAGCCTGGAACCACCTGATGAGAAATCAGCAGAGAAGTAACCAGAAGCCAAGTTTTTCATCACAGAGTTAACATTTTCTGAAGAGGACCGGGTGCCCGGTACCGAAAGATCTAAAAACGGCCAACGAAGTAAAATTAGGTTTTTTATGTTTTATTATGTAATTATTATAACTTCGTTTTTTCATTTTATTTAAAAAAAATATATATAATTTGAGAGAAAAGAAATATTTGATTTCCAGGTTTTATAATCAATTTTTCTTTCAATTTTAATGAAAATTTTTATTTTCCCTGACTTTTTTAAACAAAATCTAAATTCTCTGAGTATTTTAGGTTTTCCCTGATGAATATGAACTCTGATATATCTCAGGTTTCGTTGCATATAATCAAACAAAACTTGATCACTTGTGTCTATTTTGTTCACCTGACGAAGGGTCATGTGTTCTTTTGACACAAAACAATTGTTGTGAGTTTATTTTATTTTATGGTGTTTATTCAAAGTTTTATACTTATTATTTTAAAATGCCAGTTCTGTGGTGCTATCTTATTATTATAATTGAAATCACCTTTAAACAGAAAATTACAGATGCAATGAAAAAAATGTATTTTTCTAGTTACTGATTTTGAAATTCTGTAATAAAAAGTTATTTTCAGTCTTTTTTGTTGAAATTTAGACTGTGTTCAGGGGACAATTTCAGAAATTTGAATATTTTTCTGCACCCCTGCTTAATATATTATAAAACTTTCATGAATAAATGATCCCTGTTTATTTCACACAGACTATTTCTCAAATATAAAATTATTTGCTCTAATTTCAGTAACTATTTTTCAGAATGTTTCGATACTAAAGAACAATAATCTTAGGAAATTTTTCAGTTAGAAAAACAGCGACGAGATGGTAATTTGTAGAGAAAAACAGAATAACAAAATATTTAACAATTAAAATGACTCATGCAGGATCAAAAACTAATATATAAAGGTTCAAGTTGTTTATACATTCACGTCAGTCATTTTATTTTACATTTTTTTTTTCCGCAAAGACAGATTTAGTCCTACCTACTAAACATTATTTCTTCTCTCCTCGAGTGTATCATTCACATACTAAATTTGGTGACAATCTACTTATCTATAGGATGCTGTTTATAGTAGAAGTTGAATCATAACCACCATGTATAGAAAACCGAATTTAATAAAAACACTTTATTTTATCAGTAGAGTAAAATGAATTTAAAGTTTAATGGTCACTTTGTATAATTTTAATAATATATATCGGGTGATTCAAAATAGACGTTACAGCGATTATCTCGTAAACTAAGAAAGTTAGAAACATACTTCCAATTACAAAATTAGAGCAAATTAAGAGTAGATTTCAAATATGGCATTTTTTTTGTACAAGGGGCTGTATACATATTAAATAAGAAATTTAATTTTTATACGGCCCCTCCTATCATGTGACTTATATTTAGAAAACTATTCTCCTCGCTCTAACAAGCAAAAAAAAAAAAATCCTCTCTCTAAGTCAAAATCTCGCTGAGTTATTGCAATTTGAAAATGATGACTTACACCACTTTTTTTTCAATTTTGGCATCTTGAGAAAAATTAAAAAAAGATCCTTTATTTTAAAATAGCAACTAAAATCATTCAAGCACGTGAAATCAACAGTTTTAAGAACTTAATGCAAATTTACATTATTTCGTATTGTTAAAAAATTTAATAGTTAAATTTCTTAGGAGTCACCTGCAAATTAAAACACGTTAAGAGAGGAAAAAAATTAAACGTCTAGCAAAACTGTCTGGAATTTTCGCGCTTTATTTTTACCACTTTCCATCATAGTTGAAAAATTTAATGACTTCGGCTCTTTAACAATTCTAGCCAGGTTGAAAAGTGTTAATGACTTCGATTTGTCTGTCTGTCCATTCGTCTTTCTGTGTGTCCGCGCTCAAACTCCCATGAAAATTCATAAAATTTCCTGAAACTGATATATGTTGTTTTCTATCGGATATTTTCTATAGAAAATAGAGCAAACACCATCACTGGTTTGAATACAGAGGGACACCCGAAAGTATTCCAAAGCATTGCGTTCTATGTGAAGATATTTCTATAAACCAAATTTCAATTACTTTGCATAAATCTTAATGGAATTGAAATATGTTATTTATATGCACAAAAGAATGGTTTCTACAGTGTACAGTACGATTAGCATTAGATTTACAGGGCACACAAAAATATTCAGTTACGTTAAGGGTTATTATTGGACATTTGCTGGAATTGCATTTTCGTTTACATTAAACAATTTTTAACTGTGAATAGGATTTCAATCTGCATATTTTTTTGTCTGACTGTCCATCTGCCCGCCCCCCAGCATCTGTAAATATTTTCAGAAATGATATATGTTATTCAGGTTTACTATAAGATATTCCCTATTTAAAATGGCATTAATTAATTATCTACAACTAGTTTATGTACAGGAACGCACATAAAATGCCAATGTATTGTGTTTTGGGACAGACATTCTCATAAATTACATTTAAATAACTTTATACTGTAAAAATCATAAGGAAATTCATATATATTGTTAATATTCTAAATGTTTTGTATAGAATATGATATCGTATAGATGTATAATTCTATGTCAGGGGGGTTACCGCCATTCTCAACCCACATTTAATTATAGTGCCTATACTTATCAAAATAAAAATCAAGTCTGTTATCAATTTCCTTGAAGCTTGCAAATCTTGATCAACTTTTCAAGTGGCAACTAGATATGGAATCCGAAGTACCAAATTTGCATTTCCTGTAGTTACTACTTTCTCATACCTATAAGGTAGAGAAAGTATTGTTTTTGGGCCAAATTTTCAAAAGTGAGTTTTTGTTATATTTACACATTTTGAGGTCCCCTGAATATGAAAATCGTGTTTTTAGCGGTTGGTCTCTGTGTGTGTGTGTGTCTGTTATCAGCATATCTTAAGAACAAATAACAGCAGATATTCAAACTTGGTATTCTAAATATGTATCATATAGGGATGCTACACTAAGCTTTTCATTGAGATGAAACAAATGGTTCGTGTACAGGGACACACAAGAATATTCAAATACATTACGTCTATGGGGGAAAACTGCAGGTAAGTAGAGTTTAACACCTATAGACTGCACTAAACCAAATGAAATGAATATATATTTTTTGTATGCATAAAAACATGCCTCATGTAGAATATGGCAGGGAAATCATTCACTGTTCATTTACAGGGCTACACAAAATAACTAGATTATAATGCAACAATAGCTGAAAATTGATGGAAGTGCATTTTAGGTGGTGCCGTATATTATTACTATAGGTTTATATTTAGGTGCACTTTGTGGTTTGTACATATTCTTCAAAAGATATACAGGGTTGCAAATATTTAAGCTATAATATTCTTTTTTATTGTTAGTGAAAGTGCTTTACTATAATATTTTACCATGTCCAGGAAAACTGCTCAGGAATGGAAATGAATTCCTCATAGACATAAATAATGTATGTTTTTAAGCTAAATATGCATCGCTTGTTTTTTGTGCATTTATATGTTTTGAGGCTTCCTTATTACCAAAGTCAAGTTTTTAAAAGTTTGATTATTGCCTGCGTCGAATAATTTCAGGAAACTAATAATTTCATGAGATCACCACTCACACAAAACTAACTATTATATAAAACTCTTCCGAAGCCTAATTTGAATTATTTTAACATAGGTTTACAGTACTCTTTATGCTACCTCTTAATCTCCAACATGTATTTATGGCATTAAATTTCAGGGTAAGAGAAAGTCGTGTGAGTGGCACACCAGATTATTTGTTGTTAAATTATGCTGATAATTCATATATATACAGATCAACCAATAAAAATTTACCTTTCGTATTCAGGAGGCCTCAAAATGTAGTATTATACAGAAAAAAAAAAAATCGCTCTTCAAAAACTACTTTTTTTACAGTATGGGTATGAGAAATTAGTTTTCCATTCTGTGTCAGCAGTGTTCTTCGAAAAAAAAAAAAAAAAATGCAGCAAAGCACTTACGCCAATTACATTTAATAATAATAATAATTAAAAAAAAAATGTTTACCTTAATTTTGGATAGCTCTGTATATTGTCTATAAACTATATACCAATGACTTTGTGTACGTAAATTTATTATTATATGTAAAACAAGTAACATAAATTGAAATGCACTTCCAGCAATTCCCAGGTATAGCTCCAATATATCAAAATACTCTGGGTAACCCTGTAAATGAATGATGAATGATTGCTATACCACAATCTACATAAAACATGCTTTTATGCGCAGAAAAATATGCTCTTTTCATTTTGTTTAGTGCGGTATATACATGTCGCACCGTACATATGAGAAATTTCGCTCACAGACGTAATGTATTTGAAATCTCTTGGATGACCCTGTAAACAAACAATTGTCTGATCGCAACGAATACTTTAGTGTAGCAAAGCAATATGATACGGATTTAGAATATCAAATTTGGATTTTCTGCTACTATTTGTTCTTGAGATATTCTAATAACGCAGAAAAAAAAAAAAAAAAAAAAAAAAACCACACACACACGCAGAGAGAGAGAGAGAGAGAGAGAGAGAGAGAGAGAGAGAGAGAGGGGGGGGGGCAGAGAGAGAGAGAGAGAGAGGGGGGTTGTGAGGTTGTGATTAAAACATGAATTTTGAATTCAGAGGGTCTGAAAACGTGCAAATATAACAAATGCTAATTTCCGGAAATTTGACTCAAAAACAATTCTTTCTCTACATCGTGTATATGAGTAAGAGAATGTATAAAAGAAAATAAAGAAAAATGAATTTGAAAATTCCCTTTTAGTACATAAATTTTATTTGTTAAATTATCAATGAGTATTCTCTTGTGTATTCACAGAGGCGTTACAGGTTAAAATAGCCGTCTTTCCCTGAATGATTTTTCTCCCCCCCCCCCCCAAAACGCTGATCAACGTATGCCTTATTACAAAAGCTATAGTAATTACAATTTTAAGATTTGGCGAAAAATGCTAGAATTTTGAAATTGCAATAACTCTGCGAGATTTTGACTCAGAGATGTTTTTTTTTATTTTGATTGTTAGAGCGAGGCGAATATTTTTCTAAATATAAGTCACATGATAGGAGGGATCGTATAAAAATTAAATTTCGTATTTAATATGTATACAACCCCTTGTACAAAAAAATGCCATATCTGAAATCTACTCTTAATTTGCATTAATTTTGTAATTGGAAGTATTTTTCTATCTTTCTTAGTTTACGAGATAATCGCTGTAACATCTATTTTGAATCACCCGGTGTGTATATATATATAAGCATAAGTACCAAAATTAAATGAGAACGAATTTTGCATTAAATATGTTTTAATCAAGTCACTAATAATAGCATGTAAAAAGGTTATTTCATTAAAAAAAAAAAAAAAAAATCACAACTATGAATGTAAAATCAATGTTTAATGAATCTAAGATTTACAATAAATGATATTTTAAAACTGGCCAAAATGAAATTTTAGCAGATCTCCAAGCTAAGGTATTTGAACAGACAATTAAAAAGGATTCATATAAAAGATACTTATAAGTTATGTAAAGTATTGATGAGAAATGAAAAAACATTTAAATAAAATTCACACATTAAATTGCAACAATTTATGAAGGAATCTACATTTTGCTGCATGAATTCCAAACCTTCTATTCCAAATCATAGTTTAATTAAATATATTTTGAACTGTAAAGCTCTAGTAGTCTGAAATGTTTTTAAATTATTATTTGAAAGGAAAAATAATTGTAATAAAGCAAAATAATTTACAATAAAAGAAAAATCAGTATATTTTCCAGCAAAACATTTAAAAAACACAGAAAGCTAAAGGGCTACAAGATCTAAACAACCAACCAGATTATAGGTGATTTAAATATGTATGATATAACAAAAAACTTTAATAATTCTGCTTCTCTTAAAAATAATAATAAATAAATAAAACATAATCAGTGTATAAGGTTACATATAAATTAGATACAGAAATAGAGAAATAAGAATTAAGTACTATTATTTTTTAAAGACACATTCATTTCAAACTAAAAATAAACTTAATACATGAAAAAAATGCAGTACTAACAAGCAGTTATTTTCTATGATACATCATTTATGAAAACATACAAAATGATAAAACTGTTCATAAATAATTTCTATTAAAAGAAAATTCATTGGAAAAATCTAAAAAGTTTAATTACTATTAAACAGAACATAACCACTTTAATCATTGCTTAAGTTTGTATTTTAAAATAAAAAGTCTGAGAATAAACAGTATAATTACAACAGTTCAATATTACATAAATTCTTTCACAAAAATATGCTTTAAATATTAAATATAGATTTTAATCTAGTATATAACAATGTTTTATGAATACTATATTGTTTGAAACAAGTCAAAACATTTATATCCCCTCCCCCCCCCCCAAAAAAAAAAAGCTTTACAATAAACTATATTTGCAAATATGTAAAATAATGATCTTTTTTAAGAATGCACCCATGCAGTCAATAATTTAAGATCATAAAATGGTTCAAAATTAATATATATATATATATATATATATTCATTTTAATTATTAAAATGACCTTCATAAGAGAAATGCAAACAATCAATTTAGTTATGATTTTTGCATTTAATGAATTTTTTCAAAAAATAAAAGAATGATGTATGTTTATGTTCTCAAAACATTGATTTACACAGCTCAAATGAATGCTTCTGGATGATCATGGTAAACCTAAAGGAGGAGAAAAATGAATATATTTCTGCAGTACAAGTTTAAAACATGCCAATACAAATAAAATAACTATATGTACTAAGAATCAACTTCAAAAATTTATAAAGTATACATGAATTATTCAAAAGCTGTAACACAAAAGGTATAGATATATAAAACAAACTGAAATAATATTATAGTTTTAAAAAATTAAAGAACATGCTTTTATAGAAATGTGAACTAAAAAGCACAAAATATCTATCTTAGTATTAAAATGCAGGGTAAGAGAAAATCGTGTGAGTGACACACCATAATATTTACATACATTTAAATATTTAATTAAAATAATTTAGAATTAAACAAAAAACATTTTTAAAAAATCTCCCCTGACTGGGCTCGAACGCTAGACCTTTAGGTTCATAGCGCAGAGCTATACCTCAACACCACGGCATTCACGTAGGGAAAGTCTTTTTGTACAATATAGATTTTTTGTTTGCTCCCAGAGCAGTTACAAACATACAAACAGATGAAGCTAATAAAAGCGTGTTAATAATATTATAGTTTTAAAAAATTAAAGAACACGCTTTTATAGAAATAAGAAGTAAAAAACACAAAATATCTATCTTACAAGGAAACATTCAAAAGGTATCTTCAAAAAGTACTAAAAAAAATATACATGATTCTACTCTTCATAAAACAGCAGAAAATGAAAAAATTATCGGCTGAAAATAATTACAGCGACCACAAAAAATTATCAAAATTAAGCATATTTGGCGATTTAGCACTGTTAGGCGATACGTTTGCTAACACCGAGACTGCCGTGTACGAACAGAACCATATTTTGCTTTTCCGCCAAGTACTCAAAATCAATCGCCTAGCAATGTGAAATCTTCAAATATGCTTAATTTTGATGATTTTTTGTGGTCGCTGTAATTAATTTTAGCTGATAATTTTTTCATTTTCTGGTGTTTTATGAAGAGCAGAATCACATATATTTTTTTCAATACTTTTTGAAGATGACACCTTTTGAATGTTTCCCTATTAGTATTAAAATGCAGGGCAAGAGAAAATCGTGTGCATGACACACCATAATATTTACATACATTTAAATCTTTAATTAAAATAATTTAGAATTAAACAAAAACCATTTTTAAAAAATCTCCCCTGACTGGGCTCGAACGCTGAACCTTTAGGTTCGTAGCGCGGCTCTTTACCTCGCAGCCACGGCGATCACGTACGAAAAGTCTTTTTTTTGCAATATAGATTTTTTTGTTTGCTCCCAGAGTGGTTACAAACATACATACAGGTGAAGCTAATAAAAGTGTGTTAAAAAAAAGAAACAAGTAACTAATGAAATAGCAAATGACTACTGGGCTCAAGTTAGATACTTTTGGCTATGATAGGGCAAATCATCTGAACTATCCCAGTAAAAAAGGCTAAATAAAAACCACCTACAGTTTTTTTTTTTGAAGTGAAAATTCTTTAGGCGCATTGAGCACTTTTGGGTGAACAAAAATCATGAAACTTGCGTCATCATCAGCTAACGCTTTGAATGAAGTTCTGCAGGCGCTCATTATCATGACAACCTAGTCACAGAGAATCTGATCGGGAAGAAACATTTTTTGCTAATTGACATCACGTGGTTTTCTACTAAGAATAAAAGTTGCAAATTTCAAAATGCTTCAATTTTCTTCTAAATTCTTTGAAACTTACTGTGCAACCATTAACAGCACACGGGAGAGTTGCATTTCAAATTTCATCGATTTTGGAAAAAATTTACATTTTAATTGCAAATTAAATTTTATTCTAATACGCGTATTTCAATTTCTAATTATGATTAAATTATTTTTAATACATCATTCGAAAGATATTTTAAAGTTCTTTTATATTATCGAAAGTGGAATTAGAGATTTCACCTGATTTACACGTTTCAAGGTGTCCTGAATGGGTTTTCTTTTATATCTCAGCTACTAATTAAAATAATTTCATACTAATACATCATTAGAAAGCTTTGTAGATTTGGAATCGAACAGTAGATTACAGAAATTTCTACCACCAGATGGTGCTATAATATTTTAAAATTTCAATATTTCAAATTCTAATTATGATTAAATTATTTTTTATACATCATTCGAAAGATATTTTAAAGTTCTTTTATATTAACGAAAGTAGAATTCAAGATTTCACCTGATTTACATGTTTTGAGGTGTCCTGAATCGGTTTTCTTTTGTATCTCAGCTACTAATTAAAAAAATTTCATAAGTAATCAATATTTTTACCTAATATAAGGCTTAGTTCATTTAATTTGGGTAGCTATAAATGTTGTGCCAAATCATATAATACAGATCATAAACACTTCTTTACAAACCAAAAATAATTCAAAAATAATAATCTAATAGCTCAACGATACAATTCACAAGTTACTTAGTTTTCACTTCTATCGGCAGTCCCCAAAGACAACTTTGATTTTTTTTGTTTTAGAATTATCAATTATTCCTCTTTATATTTAAAAATTTTTTTTACTTTACTGCTGAAATCTGCAAAACAATGCCCATGAAAACAATTTTTTTCACGAACAGAAGCCTCACCAATAATTTTCTATTTCCTCTCGAATTGTAATATAAAAATAATTCATCTTAAAAAATTTACTATTCTTAAAAATATTACACTTTGTTTTTCTATCAGAGTTTTGCAGAGTTAAATAATTATAATAAATTCTATAATAAAACTTGATTCATATTAATTTTGATTATGAATACAAATAATAAGCAACTCTACTTGACCTTTAGAACATTTGACCCCTTGAACTGCAATTTATTTTCAGTCAGCACTGCTCACGCAGACAATTTAATTTTCTTAGTTTTAGGAGGAGGGGTTGAAATAGAAACTTACAGTTTTGTTGCTCAAATAATTTGTCATTATTAAAAATAATATTTGTTTCACACATTTATATGAATGTTTATTGTTATAAATACATATAAGAACATAATTATTGTCGGGAAATTCATGACGAGCTGGACTCATCATTTCAGTTCAAGAGGTTAATAATTATAAGGAATGTACACCAAGTTAAATCCCTGAATAAATAAAAGTGAAAATTACAACAGTATAGCTGCCAAGTTTGCAGCTTTAAAAATAAGATTTCTACTCACAAGGAAACATTCAAAAGGTGTCGTCTTCAGAAAATATTGAAAAAAGAAAATGTGATACTACTCTTCAGAAAGTGAAAAAATTATTGGCTGAAATGAATTACAACGACCACAAAAAATTATCAAAATTAAGCATATTTGGCGATTTAGTGCTGTTAGGCGTTCAGTTCGCTAACACCGAGATTGCCGTGTACAAACAGAACCATGTTTTGTTTCTCCGCCAAGTACTCAAAATCAATCGCCTAACAATGTGAAATCGCCAAATATGCTTAATTTTGATAATTTTTTTGTGGTCGCTGTAATTCACTTCAGCCGACAATTTTTTTCACTTTCTGGTGTTTTAGGAAGAGAAGAATCACATATTTTTGTTTCAATATTTTTTGAAGACGACACCTTTTGAATGTTTCCTTGTCAGTAAAAAGAAATTTTAAAAATTACTATATTTTTAAACAATTTTAAGATAAATTTGACTTTTAATACAAAATATCTAATATTTTATAGCAAGTTTGAACTTTAACCCCTTGGGTACGGATTTATTTGAGAAAATATTTGCATGTGGAACAGATATAATTTTTGGTTGCTTGGAGTAGTATGTAAAAGCAGTACATTTTATGTAAGAATTTATTTATTTCTAAAATATTGGTGACATATGTAGTATTAAGATGTCTTCAAGTAATTAAAATTGCAAAACAAAAATAAAAAACAAAAAATGTGAATGACGTGTCTCAGACGTCAAATGTACCCAAGGAGTTAATAAAATAATAATAATAAAGTCCTTAAAAATTTCCTAGGTTGGTTTGAAACATGAGAGAAAAGATTTACAATAATGTATTTAAAATCTACATTGTACATTTCCTATCTCACATTTTCAGTTACTGATATTACATATCTTGCATAAGATCTATGTTTGGTGATATAGTACATATTTTAAACTTATTATGAAAAAAAGATTGAATAATTTCAGTACTAAAGTCTAAAAATAAGTACATATATTGAGCATTTGTAATCATTTTACTAGCTATAGAATCTGACAAAACTTTTTTTCTTTTTTTTTTTTTCTTCTTTTAACACTGCTCCTTTTGTCATAGATTGAGAAAGCTTGAGCATTGGAGGAGGAAGTTTGATCATTGATTACTAGCAGTGGCGTCGCTAGAAAATTGTTTAGGAGGGGGCAAACTTAAAAGTGCAAAATTTCAGAATATACATATATATTTAAATTTCATAACCTATAAATGCAAGTCGGGTTGTTTTGACTCTAAATGACACTGTGACATAAATTTTATTTGGCTAATCAATTTCAAATCTAATGACATAATTTTAAAGCTTTAAATGTAATTTTTTAAAATAATTTTTTACTTATTAGAATTTTCCAGGAGGGGGCAAGTGCCCCCCCTTGCCCCTATGTGCCGACGCCCATGATTACTAGCTAGAGCTGGGGAAGGGAGGGGGAGGAAATAATTACATGAATGAGAAATAATTTTACTTCTTAATAGGTTTTTAAATCTAATAAAGCAAATTAAAAATGAATATTTACGTTTACTTTGTGAATAGAGAAAGATTGGAAAATAAATGGCTTCTGCAAAACGCTTAATCGCCAATCGCTAAATGGAGATAAAAAAGGGGTGGGGAAAAAAATTTATATGAGCAAGAAATATTGAATAATTATATTTCTTTATACGTTTTAGAACCTCAGAAACTAAGTTTAGAATGAATATTAATTGTATGAATATTAATGAATATGAATTTATGTTGTGGATGGAGAAAGATTGGGAATCAGATGCATTCTGTGAAGCATTTGATTGTGTATAGTTAATGGGGTTTCTTTTTATTAACGAACGATATTCGTGAATTTATAAAAAAAAAAGAGAAGAAATCAATTAAAAATCCGAAAATGGAAGATTAACTTGAAAACCAGAAAAGTTGGCAGCTATGCAACAGGGTCTCTGGATATTTCTCAGCAAATTTGATTATCTTCAGATAATCAGTCACTATATCACATGATATCAGTAAACTTTTCACACTTTCCAGTTTAAAAAAAACCTGTAAATAATATGTATACATCCTTTTTCATAATCATACTGTAGCATGCATTTGTTTAACTTTAAGTAATTTAGCATTACTAAAATGAACTTTAATTTTAGCCCATAGAACATAATGTACAATATACGCTGCATACCTGTTAACACATTCGGTGCCGATCACATTCCAGCTTGTGATGTGCAGCATTGTTTCAAGTGGCAGTCACAAGACATAGGCGGCAAATGTGTTAAAGTACTCATCAAAATCTATGTATCTCTTATGACAATGACCTATATGCCTGTACTAATCGAATGTGGAGTTCAGAACACATTTAAAATAATTTTATTAATGAATAATTCTATCTCTGTAAAATGTGCTGAAAATTTCCTACACTTGAGATAATTGTGCCCTACTTTCAATAAATAGCACCAGCAAGTAAACAATTAATACTCTAAACCAGGGGTAGTTAATATTTTTATACCTACTGCCCACTTTTGTATGCCTCTAACAGCCGTATTCACCATTAACTTCAAACCCTGGTTCAATGTAAAAACTTGAAAACCGTCTAAAGTCAGAGTACACCTTTTGAACTAAATTTGTCATGCTGCTTATGCCATCTAGCATTTTTAGATTTATATAATCTTTGATTAGTTATTTTCAGTTAAAACATCTGAAAATAACAATATCGCAAGATGTCAAAAGCAACACATCAAATGCATCTCTCCATCTAACTATACTATGATTTCTTTAGATGTCAAATCACTTTTTACAAATGTTCCAGTTCAAGGTGCTCTGGTTTGTTTAGAGAGAAATGAATTCCATTATACTTCTATTGAAATTGAGGAGCTTGTAAATTTAGTTCATTTGTGTATCAGGCAAACTGCCTTCATTTTTAATGGTACTTATTATTCCCAAAATGATGGTATGGCCATGGGTATTCCTCTCTATCCTCTACTTTGCGACATTTATATGCACTATTTTGAAGAAAAACTCTTTGGTGTATATAAATTTCCTCACTGGTTTAGGTATGTGGATGGTACTTCCGTTCTGGTCTCCCCTGATGTTGATTTGTCAAATTTACTTTCTTTGGTCAATTCGATTGACCCATGCATTCAATTCACTTTTGAGGTTGAACAGGATTGCTCCTTGCTTTTCCTTGACGTTCTTGTGAATAAAGAAAAGGATTGTTTCTCAACTATTGATTTTAGAAAACCATTCTCAGTCTCTTTGCCACCGCATGCTCTCTCTAACCACGCCCCTCAACAAAAAATGTCTGCTTTTTACACTTATGTTTATCGTGCCTTACACATTTGTTCTGATCCGCCTAATCTTTTGAAAGAAATTAATTATTTAAAATCTCTTGCTCTCTCTCGCGGCTATAACCCATCTATCATCGATAAAGCTCTATATAAATTTAAGGATCCTAAACGTTCTGCTCCCAAATTAAACGATCACAGTCTCATCCCAGTTGTTTTACCCTTTTATTCTTCACTCTCTTATAAAATCTCTAAAATTCTTTCACCATTTGGTTTCAAAGTTATTTACAAACCCTTCAATAAAATAAAATAATCTTCTCTTAAGGATCCCATTCCCACCAAAAACCGTTCTGGAATTTATTTAATTCCGTGTTCGTCCTGCAACCTAGGTTATATTGGTCAAACTAGAAGGCGTTTGAAATACAGAATAAATGAGCACCGTCAGAATGTTCGTAATGAAGAGATTACCAAATCTTCTATTGCTTCCCACTGCTGGTCTCAAGGTCATCGTTTTGATATTTCCAAAACTAACATAATTTCATCTCCTGTCTGTTCCTCCCATTTGGATATTCATGAAGCATTTTACATATTTAAAAATTCGAAAAATCTTTTAATGACATTTCTTCCCCTCCATTCTTCTCTGATGCTTGGAAATTACTCGCGTAACTTAGATTTTTGTTTAATTTTTGATATCCTTAGATTGTTATATGTTTAATCTCACTCATTTATTTATTTTCTTGTACAATTAATTCTACTCACACCAGTAGTTATATTTACTTTCTACTTTATAAAGTTTTTATTTTCATTTTAAACGATTTTGTGCATTGCCACTTTGACTGCAGCACTTGATTTTCTTTATCGACCTCAAATAATTAACAAGTTGTTATATAAAAAATCTAAAAAGCACTACACCTTTTTAAATGATGCGACTTATTATTAAATTTCATAATATATAAATTTAAAAAACATTAATAATTTTGGGGATTGATGCAATTTTTAGCCGCAAAAACTGGATTTCCCCCCCTTCCAATCTGCTGTAATTTATCACTGTGGTGGAAGGTAGAAAATGTATTAAGGATGACAGGTCATTAGTTTTCAGGTTTCGTTTCCTGTGAATATGCCCTAGAGTGTAAAGAATGTATGCAAGGTAGACCGAGAGACGATACGATTCGTTTTACATACACGCAAAGAACATTTATTAGCATTAAGATACACAGGCACAAACGAGCATAACAACAACTACACCGAACATGTACAATACGAAACTATGGAATTCAAAAAGGTAAACAAAGCACGTGCGCGTCACACAGCTTGGAAGGTTCTCTAATCTGGCTGTTGCCAGATACATAACAGTTCCTCCCTGACAAAATATAGAGTCACAGGTCGAATCTCTTTGGAGGTCTCCTGATTCGGTTTGAGCGTCGGAGTGGCACATCAGTTTTCGGCTTTCCGGAAGCGTCTGGTACAGGCTTAGGTGGTATATCATCACTTGGAGTGGCAGGTACAGGTACATCTTTAGGTTCAGGGACAACTTCAGGTACAGGTGCAGGCGGTTCCGATTCAGCAACATCATCGGATACTGGCTCATCTGGAAAATTCAATTCTTTATCGTAAATTGGAATTTCAGTAGCAGCTTGGGATAATTCAATCGACTTCCCACATTTCCTTATTTGATCTACGTGTCTCTTCCAAATTTCATTTACAACTTGTATGCTATAACTCAAAGTTCCATCTCGGTTTATAATTGTTCCAATTTTCCATTTGTTAGGTCCGGAATAATTTCTTACGGCTACTTTCTCCCCTTCCTGAAACTCACGCAAGATAGATTCTGTGTCAAGTCTCGAACTCTGTTTCTGAACAACTTTGTCTCTCAAATTTGGTTTAAAAAGATCAAGCCTAGTGCAAATACATCTCTTCAAAAACAAGGCACTCGGAGTTTCTCCCGTGAGAGAATGTGGAGTTATTCTATACTGTAATAAAAATCTTTGTAATTTCACATTTAGATCTCCAGAATCACCTCTACTCGATTTCAACGAAGCTTTGAATAACTGCACTATTCTTTCTGCCTGTCCGTTCGTGGCAGGATGGTACAGTGCTGAAGTTATATGTTTAATATTATTCAGTTTCAAAAAATGTCGAAATTCGTAACTAGTAAAACTTGCGCCATTATCACTAACCAAAGTTAAAGGAATTCCATAATGAGCAAAAAGAATACGAAGATGATGAATTGTAAAACTAGCTGTAATATTTTTCATCGGAATGACTTCTATCCACTTCGAATATGCATCAGAGACTACAAAAAACCTTTTCCCCATAAAAGGACCAGCGTAGTCAACGTGTATCCTTTGCCAAGGTCCATTTGGCCATTCCCACGGATGTCGATTTATCCTTGCTGGTTCGTTCCTCGTTGCAATACAAGCTGAACAGTTCTAAACAAAATTGGCTATACTGGCATCAATACCTTGCCAATAGCAGTAGCTTCTAGCTATGGCCTTCATTTTAACAATTCCAGGATGTCCAACATGAAGTTCTTCCAAAACTTGCTTCTGGTACTTTTCAGGAATGCATACTCTATGACCATACATTATGCAACCATTTTGCAATGAAAATTCAGATTCTCTACCTTTCCAAGGCACAGGTAATTCAGTTCCAGATTTTAAACTTTCATACAGTTCGAACAATTTCCTATCAGTTTTAGTAGCTCTGGCTATGTCAGTTGCTGTAAGAGGCATTAATTCAATTTGCGAAATATTTGTCACGTCTGCTTCAGTCAAGTACTCACAGTCCTTGTCAACTGCTAGTGGTAACCGTGAAAGTGCATCGGCATTGCCATGATTCTTAGTGTTTCGATACTTGATTGTATAACTGAATGCTTGGAGAAAAAGTGCATAATGAACCATTCGTGTTGCTGATAGACATGGTAAACTACGATTAGGTGCGAAAATTGATACTAGGGGTTTATGATCGGTTACGAGATCAAAATGTCGACCAAATAAATATTGATAAAATCTCTTTACTCCCCATACGATACTCAATGCTTCCTTGTCTATCTGCGAGTAATTACGTTCAGTTTTAGTCAATGACCTTGATGCAAACATTACTGGTTTTTCTGAACCATCTGGCATAATGTGACTTAAAACTGCTCCTATTCCAACTGGTGATGCATCAGTTTGTAATACAAGAGGTAACTTAGGATCATAATGGCATAAAATTCGGTCTGAAGCAATTTCTTGTTTCAATGCCTTGAAAGCTTTTTCACATTCTGCAGTCCACAAAAATTTAGTACCTTTCTGCAGTAAATTACTGAGAGGAGCGACACGAGTAGATAAGTTGGGAATAAATTTTCCGTAGTAATTGACTAAACCCAAAAAACTCTTCAAATCAGATACAGTTTTTGGAACTGGTACCTTCGTAATTGCATCGATTTTTTCTTGTGTTTTGTGGAGGCCGAATTTATCAATTGTATGACCACAATAATTCACAGATTTCTTAAAAAATTCACTTTTCCGCTTATTTACTCTGAGACCATATTCTTCTAGTCTCTGTAGTACTAATTCTAACCTTTCAAAATGCTCTTGATCATTTCTCCCCGTTACGGTAATATCGTCTAAAAATACGTGTATCCCCGCGATGCCTGATAAAACTTGTTGAATGGCTCTCTGCCACACTGCCGGAGCTAAGGCTATACCATAATTCATTCTCTTGTAACGAAACAAACCCTTGTGAGTATTGATCGTCAATAGATGTCAGTCCTGCTGATCAACTAATATTTGAAGGTATGCCTCAGATAAGTCGATTTTAGTAAAGAACTCCCCTCCTGACAGTTCAGCAAAAATGTCCTCGATACGGGGTAAAGGATACTGCTCAATTTTTAGTCCCGGGTTGATAGTCACCTTATAATCACCACAGATTCGTAGGTTCCCATTCTGTTTGATAAGAGGAACAATTGATGTAGACCAATCACTATATGTCACCAGCTCAATAATGTCTTCTGCAACTAACCTCTTAAGTTCAGTTTTTATCCTTTCTTTTAAAGCAAATGGTACTGGTCGAGGTTTAAAAAATACCGGTTTGTAATTAGGTTTCATTTGAAGACGGCAACAAAACTTTTCCAGTTTCCCGATACCCGGAGAAAAAATTTTCTCATACTTTTGAAGCAAGATATTTAATTTATTGGTTCGAGAATTACAATTTCCAACCCGAACTGCTTTAATTGAGCTCCAGTCTAATTGGAAATTTCTCAACCATTCACGACCAAAAACTGCGTTTACTTTTGCATGTACCAAATAAATAGTTTATGTATTAATTTGATCTTTGTATTGAATTTGCACCACTGCTTGGCCAGCTGCTGTTATCATAGAATTATCGAAATTCCTAAGCAATAATTTGGTAGGCTTAATGGCTACATCCGGACAAAGTTTCTTAAATTCATTCACATTCATACAACTAATAGCAGCTCCAGTATCTAATTCAAATAAACATTTATTCCCTTCAACAAAAATTTCAAATAAAATCTTATCCCTTGCATGTCGTGGTGATTTAACGCTATTAACTGGTACAGTTTCAGAACAAGATTCTACTTGTTTAACTGTTTCGTTACGTTTTGAGCGGCAGACTTTTGCCAAATGACCGTTCTTTAAGCAATTCCTACACTGAGTGTTCTTGTGCTTACATTCGTGAGCTAAATGTTGAGTACTATCACATCAGTAACATTTCCGAGATTTATCAAACTTCTTTGTAGGTTCAGATTTCTTAAATTTAGAAAAATCTTTTTTGATAGTTTTATCTTGCGAACTATGTAATCTTTTTATCGATAGCATTTGATTCTGAATTTCACACACATCTCTCTGAGCAGATTCCATTGCGAATGCAATGCTCTTAGCTTTTTCGTATGTTAACTTATCTTCTGCTAACAGCTTTTTCTGTATATTTTCGTTTTTGAGACCCATCACCAATTTATCATGAAGCATCGTACTTAAATTGTTCCCAAAGTTACAGTGTATCGACAGTTTTTGTAATTCGGCACAATAATTGGCAATGGACTCACCTTCAAATTGCTTCCTCTTGTAGAAACGAAACCGTTCTGTCATCTCTAGTGGTTTAGGATTCAAATGTTCCGAAAGTAATTTTACGATATCTTGATAAGTCAATTCAGAAGGAATGTTCGGAGTGGCCAGATTCTTTAACAATTTATACGTTGTTGCTCCCATAAGGCTTAAAATAGCAGGGACTTTCATTTTATCTTCGATCCCATTAACAATGAAGTAAGATTCTAGACGTTCCACATAACTGGACCAGTCTTCCACAGACGCATCATAAGATTAAAAATTAATGTTCGAAGATCCCATCCTCGTCGCCAACTCTTTTGTCATGTATGCAAGGTAGACCGAGAGACAATACAATTCGTTTTACATACACGCAAAGAACATTTATTAGCATTAAGATACACAAGCACAAACGAGCATAACAACAACTACACCGAACATGTACAATACAAAACTATGGAATTAAAAAAGGTAAACAAAGCACGCGCGCATCACACAGCTTAGAAGGTTCTCTAATCGGGCTGTTGCCAGATACATAACATATCACTGTGGTGGAAGGTAGAAAATGTATTTTAAGGATGACAGGTCATTAGTTTTCAGGTTTCGTTTCCTGTGAATATGCCCTAGAGTGTAAAGAATGCTTTCACGTGTCAGTAGAAAATGGAGCAAAATTTGTTGTAGTGATAGCGGTACAACAGATATGTGAGAAAAAGAATTTTAAGTTTGTCTTTCTAAACATTACACATACACAACACTTATATTTTTATTAAATAATTATGCTTTTCAGCATAAGAAATACAATACTTTTATTAATAGCTTTTAAATAGATTCTTAAAATAAGTTTAAAGTACAGTTGTTATCACATTTTTTACACAAGTTTGAATCCTCCTCGCGAAATGGAAAGTGAAATAATACTTTTGTCTTCAATATTCTAATGAGCATTATAAGAGCATTCAACTGTACTGTAAGTAGTTACTATAAAAATTCATACTATGTTCTCAGTGTATACAATAGTGGCTGCATAAGAATTTATGGCATATTGCCTTTTCGTGAATGACACAGAATATTCCTCTCAATCGAATTTCTTCATACTAAAACAACTAAATGATGACAATTATAATAAACTTAGAAATTTAGCTAAGGCATTAAAATTTGGCCAACGCAGATATCTTTGCATATAAATAACATTTAAAAAAAAAAAAAAAAAAAAAAAAAAAAAAAGAAAAGATATTGTTGCAGACCTATAGCTTTTACGCTGTATTCATCGTGCCTTATCTTTCTTTCATTCTTTTTTTTTTTAAATGAAAGGTCATGACACGAAACAATTTTATCATTTTCTAATATTTCTGTGATATTTATATAAAAAGTTCTTAATCTTCGATGTTTAACTGAACGCCACACCCAATTATTAATTAAGTTATTTTTTTAATACTTTTTACTGCAAATTCAAATTTAGGGGATTTTGAATTTTTACTTCCATTACCCTACTACGGTAGGTAATGGTAGTACTGTATTCGGTTAAAAAATTCGATATCGAGTATTCACCTGATTTACACGTTTTAAGGCCTCCCGAGTCCAAAAAAGCAGTTTTTGGCAATTGGTCAGTGTATGTGAGCGCGTTTTTGTGTGTATGTGTGGAACCCTTCTAGCTGTCATATCTCTGAAACTATTAAAGATAGATCTCTGAAACTTCATAATTGAGACAGGTTTAGTGTACAGATGAGTTTTCCAAATTTTGGTGATAATTAAAAAACGGAAGTGGGACATCGGAAACCGGAAGTAGGCCGTAGGTCCGTATCCCTAAAACGGCTGTAACGATTTTCTTTAAAGTTGCTACATAAACACTCTGTGAGATGTCCTTTCCAATGATATAGTTGGTTAGTTCAGGAAAATTGATAGGTGTCCTATATAAATTGCTCAATTTCAAGTTTCACAAGCAAGCACGTTCCTTTAAAAATGGCTGTACGGATTGTTTTCAAACTCGCCATATTAACTTCTTTATTCTTTTAAAACTGCTAATTTAAAGAGAGTTAAAACTGTACATTGTTAAGTTTTATGCATTGAAAATTTAATAAAAAGGAATTTGAGTTGTACATAAAAATTTCGTTTGTTACCTAAATATATTTAAATATTTTTGATTATTATATACTAAATAAACATATTTTCAAAAAAAAAAAAAAAAATCTTCAGCTGTTGTCTCTAGAGTTGAAAATTGACTTTTTTCGGCATTTAGTGTGACACTTCTGAGACAAAAATCATTTACATTCATCATTGAAAATATTTTTGATAAATAATTTGTATTTGTACTGTGTAAACCTGTATTAGAAAATATGAAAATTTTTTTTTAAATGGCTGCAACATAGGGTAGAGTTTTATAAAACGGGATAGTAGGACAAAACGGGATATGTTGCCTAGGGACCCAACTAGTTCTGCTATCTAGCGGATGACGACAAAAACTTGTTCTTGGCTGTCATTACACCATTCTCAGTTCTTCCCGCCTTGAGACCACTAGTTGATGGAAAGTTGTAGCTCTTAGAACTTTTTTACTCTGTTTTCTTGACACTTTCTACATTTACATGCATTGTTTTTTGCCATTTTTGGACTTATATTTGAATCTTTCCTTTTCTTTGAAGTACTGGAATTCTGTTTGCTTGCAGAAGCAACTTATTTTTTACTTGATATTTTACCTTTTGTGCATTTAGGTAGTAATTTATCTTTTAAACCATCTTTAGTGAAATTCTTTTGATCAACATTTGATATTTTGGCCTTCATTTCTTCAGTAACATTTTGATTGACATTTGTTGACGTTTGGGTTTCTATATGTTTAGACAGGAGCATATCTTTTGACTTGTCTTAGGTGCTATTATTTTTATCCACCTTTGGTATTTTGAAAAGCGATAATGTTGTAGGTAATTTATAAGAGGTAACTTCTGCCCTAAAAAAGCACATAAGAGGATCCCACTGGTTTACTTACCTGGTTAGACTTCGTCCCAGGGGCGTAGGAAAGGGGGGGGGGGTCTCAACCCCCCCCCCATTGATACTATAATCAATCTCATCCGACAGAAGTAAATTTAAGCAAATAAAAATCTGTACGATCCGCACTTTAAATATTTTTACTTAAAAAATAGGATTTTTCTGTATACTTAAAATTTCCTAGTCTTGGGGATATGCCCTCTGTGGAGGTCTTTCTAAAAGACCCATATTCACGCAAGTATTGGAGAAAACTACGTGAAGCGCGTGCCGGCTAAATTGATAGAGGTGACCAGGAGTTGAACCCTGCTTTTTTCATTTACCAGCTTCAAGAGTAATACATCTTGCCCACTGTTGAGACACTTAGTAAAAATAATAAAGAAGAGTTTGAAGATTATGAAGAGTTTGTTTAGAAACGATAGATAAAGCGTGATATTTTCAAAATATTGATACTAAGTTAATGATGTTTTTCAATTTTCTAAAAGAATTAAAAGTTGTTAAATTTAAAGATGTTTCAGGAGTAGTTAATCAGACTAGTAGAAGGATTTAAATTACTTTTCAAGATTAAATTTATACAGAAATTACAAATTCTTTTAAACAAAAAAACAAAAATGCTATTCAAATGAATGTATCAATAAATGCTGAATAACATTTAGTTAACTAGTATGGAAAAATATCCAAAATCTATTGAGGAACATTGCAAATTTGTAAAAAACGTTTAAACTTTTAGAAATGCATCAATTATTCATCCTATAAGTATGAATTAAAAAAGTCAGTTCTCATTTTTTTACTGCAATTTTCATCTGTAGTAATGTTTCTAATGTCAAATGTTATTCATTATAAAACTAAAATTTAAATCTCATTGCATTAAAAAATATTAATTGATCTTGAAGTGGTAATGATTTTTTAAATGCAAAAGTTAATTTTTTGTTCCGTTTTGGCGAGTTTTTTGTTAACATGTTTCAATTTTCATTAAAAATTCGATTAGACATCGTTAAAATATACAACGCAATGAAAAACAGTTCATCAAACAAGTAAAAATTTTATAAAATCAGCCAAATTCATTTGTAATAACGTGTGAATAACGTTTAAAGATTAAACTATCTGATTGCTAAACGATAGATTAGATTTTACTAAATAAATTAAAGTATGCAATATTTATACAAAAAGACAAAAACTTTTTAATAAAAATGCGTGAAAAAACATTTGAAAATTAACTAACTCGGATACAACGTTGATAAAGTTTAGGAAAAAGATTGTACAAGTATAATTTGTAAGTATGCAAATGATAATTGCGGATGCAGATAGCTCCAAAATCCATATTCCACAGGTAAACACACATAAAGTCCAGGTTCGACATTTAAAATTTAAATAAGAAGAAAAAACGAAGTATACAATAACTACATTAAAACATAAATCACCTAACTTTACTTCGTGGTCGTTTGAGATCTTTCGGTACCGGCCACCCGGTCCTCCTCAGAAACGCTATCTCTGTGGTGGAAAAGTTGTTTCTGGTCACTTCTCTGCTGATTTCTCATCAGATGGCTCCAGGCTCTATTTGGGGCCACTGCGCTGCTATCGTTGCATACTTCGTTATTGGTTGATATTTCTATCGATTCGCGATACATGGCGTAGCTATAATTATCGTAATCGGCTAATTTTGTGGTTTTATCAAAATCTATTTTAATATTGTTTTTACTATAGGTTTTGGCTAACGCAGTATTAAATTTTCCGGTATTAATATCATTTTCGTGTTCTTTAACTCTGGTTTTATTTTTTCTCTTAGTGACGCCTATGTATGAACCGGGTTTATTGCTTTCATTTAAGTATGAAATTTTATAAATGCCTGCGGTTTCGAGAGGGCGGACAGGGTCTTTATCGTTACGGATTAATTGAAAAATATTTTTGTTGGGTTTGATGGGGATATTTATGCCATATTTATTAGCTGTGCTCTTAATTTTATTAGCGGCTCCGCGATCGTAAGGGATGGATGAAGTAAATTTGAGGGGTGGTTTCTGGTAGCTGGGTATTTGGTCTAGGTTTTTGAGTCTATTTTTAATTAATTTGTTGACGATTTTATCTGGATATCCTGCTTTTCGTGTGAAACATTTAATAAGGTTAAGTTCTTTCTCGAGGTCTTCAGGTTCATTGCATATTAAAATAGCGCAATTAATGTATGATTGGACAGCGTTTGTTTTATATCGAAAAGGTGTTTTACTTTCAAGGTGTTAAATTTTCAATAATTAATAATGTTAAGAATTTTATCAATTTCAATATTTTTCTTGACTATGGCGAAAATTTAAAAAATGAAGTTATTTATTGGTATCGTTACGTCGACGACGTTTTCGCCACAATCGAGAAAAATATTGAAATTGATAAAATTCTTAACATTATTAATAACCATGATCAAAATATCCAATTCACCTATGAAGAAGAGACCGATTCACAATTAAATTTCCTTGATGTTAAAATAACCCGAAGTAAAAATAAAAATAATTTCAGAACCACCGTTTACAGAAAACCCACCAATAGTAACGAAATCATCCATTTCAAAAGTAAAACACCTTTTCGATATAAAACAAACGCTGTCCAATCATACATTAATCGCTCCATTTTAATATGCAATGAACCCGAAGACCTCGAGAAAGAACTTAACCTTATTAAATGTTTCACACGAAAAGCAGGATATCCAGATAAAATCGTCAACAAATTAATTAAAAATAGACTCAAAAACCTAGAACAAATACCCAGCTACCACAAACCACCCCTCAAATTTACTTCATCCATCCCTTACGATCGCGGAGCCGCTAATAAAATTAAGAGCACAGCTAATAAATATGGCATAAATATCCCCATCAAACCCGACAAAAATATTTTTCAATTAATCCGTAACGATAAAGACCCCGTTCCCCCCCCCCCCCCCTCGAAACCGCAGGCATTTATAAAATTCCATACTTAAATGAAAACAATAAACCCAGTTCATACATAGGCGTCACTAAGAGAAAAATTAAAACCAGAGTTAAATAACACAAAAATGATATTAAGACTGGAAAATTTAATACCGCGTTAGCCAAAACCTATAGTAAAAACAATATTAAAATAGATTTTGATAAAACCACGAAATTAGCCGATTACGATAATTACAGCTACGCCATGTATTGAGAATCGATAGAAATATCAACCAATAACTAAGTATGCAACGATAGCGGCGCAGTGGCCCCAAATAGAGCCTGGAGCCATCTGATGAGAAATCAGCAGAGAAGTGCCCAGAAGCAATTTTTCCACCACAGAGATAGCGTTTCTGAGGAAGACCGGGTGCCCGGTACCGAAAGATCTCAAACGACCACGAACTAAAGTTAGGTGATGTATGTTTTAATGTAGTCAATATCTTCTTTGAAGTGTACTCATTAAATTTTAATGGATGGTGCACTTTCAAATGAGAAAGTAAATTTGTTGTACTCCCTCCTTTTGCACATACAGTCAAACCCCGATTTAGTGCCATCATCGGTACGCATAATAATATGGCGTTATACCGGATTTGGCGCTATATCGATTTACAATCCTAACTGTGTAAATAAAATTAAATATACCCTTACCTCATTATATTACAAGCATTAGAAAAATTGAGGATCATAGCACTGAATATGTGATAACTAGTATTTTATTTCGATCTACGTAATAATTATATTTGCGCAGGAGAAAAATATTTTTAAATACTAGCTTGCAGGGTTTTTTTTTTTTTTTTTTTTTTTTTTTCCTGGTACGGAAATGTTCTTAATGTTTCTAAAATTAAAAGATTATCAATTATCTTTTTACCGGTTGAATTTTTTTCTAAATACATCCTTTGTTTGTTAATGCAGTCTTTTGCTTCGTCAGATTTAATTTTTTCTTCTTCATTCTGAGTTTCCTTTTCACATGAATCCGAATTTGGGTCGTTATTTCTTATTAATCCAACAGTTTCCTTTTGACTCATTTCTTCAAATGCTGGAACATCCTTTTCTACATTAATACATTCAACTGCAGTGAGAGGATGCTGCATGCAAGTTAAATTGTTTATATCATGTTGTAAATCTTTAATTTGTTTAGTGTTTAGTTCATCACTAGATTTTTCACTATTTTTTAAGCCTGTATGGCTCCAGCAGTTAACTATAGTCTCTATAGAAACTTCCTCCCACGATTTTTGCATTTTCAGAATCGAATCTTTTAGGGAAAGAGCAGAAAAATCATTTTTACTGATACGGTCAACAATGTGTGTGTCTGATATGATATTTCCAGTTATGCGCTTTGAAAAAATTTATGATTCTGGCCTCTAAATATTGCAAAACACCAGTACAACCAAGAAGTAAAAATTGAAATCGGATATTGCTGACTGGAGTTACTTTATGACAGAGTGCATTATCTAATATCAATAATGCCTGACGCTTTTTCTTCCTCATTTCACCATTGAAATTCATTAACCAGTTTTGAAATAAAATTGCAATCATCCATGCTTTATTGCTATTCACATAATCCACATATAAAGCAGGATTGAAATTTTTAAAGCATCTTGATTCAGCAGATTTGCCAATAACAGTTAATGGTCGTTTGTTAGATCTATCAACATTCGTGCAAAACACAAGCGATACACCATCTTTAATTTTCTTACATTCTTTAACAGATCTAATGGATATTGTTTTGCCAGGTTGTAAACGATAAAATAAACTGCTTTCATCCATATTTATAGACATGAGCAGGTTCATACTCTGAAATAACGGCATTTAATTTTTTCCGACTTCTTATTACAAACTGCAACTTTTACCGCCGAAAAGTTTCTTCTGTTTTATCAGCCCATGATACAATTACTTGGAATGCGTCAAAAAAAAAAAAAAAAAAAAAAAACAGCAATAAGCATAGCGCTTGGCTGGGGGGAGGGGGGGGGGAGCGAATTTTAACAAAAAATTATAATTTTTGGAAAATATTGGTTGGCGCTACATCGAGTTGGCGTTATAACGGATACTTTACATTGTAGTTCCTATTCAGAAGATTTGTTCACCCATACATTTGGCGGTTAAACGGGTTTGGCGGTATTTCGGGGGGCGTTATATCGGAGTTTGACTGTACATATTTTTTGCAGAGTTTACAAATTGCCACATCAGTGTTTATAACAGTACCATGTTCACTGGCAGGTATCCCAAAAATAGACCAAACCTGACTTTTAGTCTTTGATTTAGATACCAAATGATAATATTCTAAAGAATCAATAGTATGCCTCATTGTCATTTTAAAAATTGAAGATTTTAAATTAATAAATACAAAAAAAAAAAAAAAAAAAAGTATATATTTAAATATTGCTTATTTTAAAAGAATTTCAACAAAAACAGACCATAAATACTGATTTGTTTGTAGAAATTTTAGATTTTTCATCTAGTTTTAATATATTCATTTATGATCCAATCATTAATTAGCATCATGAATTATGCATATCACTAAAAAATAAAATTTTTTTAATAATTATATAGAACAAAGAATTCTGTTTATAAATTTCATTTATAAAACAAATTTAGATAAGATTAATTAGCATCAGAAATATACCATTAATTAAATTATATACATGTAAACCTTTTCTTTTTAAAAATATTTTTAGAAGAAAAAAAAAAAAAAAAAAAAAAAAAAAAAAACTAATGCAGATACAAAATGATAGATTTTTATTAATTTACTCTCTTTAATCTTTATGTAAGATTCATTGTAGCTCAATACTTACCATTCATTAATATTGAAACATCGACAATCTTCCCACCATTTCAAATAATCAAATTATGAGTCCAATCAAACAATAAAAATTTAACATGCTTGTTACCCGCCGCCATCCCGTAATATTCAATCACGATCTCCGGCAATCAGCATCGTCAGTAATATGAGTAAACAAAGAGTATTTTCCCTTCTTGAGTGTTTATCGGCTATTCTGCGCAAGCGTAATGTTTCTGATTATATTCATGAATGTTTCTGATTATATTCATGAATATTGTCGCGCAGCTGTGAGTGAGTGAATGTGAGTATGAGTTTATTCGATTAAGGACTCAGAAATCAATTATATGATTACGATGATAAAGCGTATTGCCATTGCCGACTCGTTTCATCATGAGTAGCGGGGATTTGGACTTTGATATTTCGATTTCATTTATGAATGCGATATGGACATGATGTCGAGTTTTTAGTGAAATATTATGAAATAAATCATGAATGATTGAAACGAAAGAATAGATTCTTTGATTGAAACAATATTAAAGTGTGACTATTGTTGGAAAAAATTGATCTATAAAGCAAGTTTCCCCCCCCCCCCCCTGCTTTAGGAATGAGATTTGTTATAGGCTTGCTTTATTAGAACAAATAAAAATATTTTAACCCTCAATCAACTTCTTTCTTCAAAATATCAACAACAAAGAAAATTTGGATAATATAAAATCCCACAAATCTTCTCTTTACTAGTGCTCAGAGCTTGCTTAAGCCGTTTTTTAATAATAATTTGCAGTGTGCATTGCGAATTCTTTGCAGCACCTGGGCCTACTTTGTTCACTTGACAAAGGGTCATGCGTTATTTCGACTCAAAACAATTGTTGCTAGGTTTTTTTTTTTTTTTTTTTTTTTTGCATTTTATGGTGTTTATTTAAAGTTGTTAACAGATTGCATTTCAACCCTAGTCCTTTGATGCATTTTTGTTGTTGTTGTTATTTTTTATAAGATTTTTTTTCTTTCAAATTGTTTAGCCCTTCTTTGTGTGTTCCTGATATATGATGGAATATTATACTTTGTATTTTGATTTATAAAATTTGTCTTTTACCATAGTCAGTAAATTAAATTTCCACTTTCTTGAAAATTTTTTTTTTTTCTTTTCAAGTCGATTGATAAATTCTATGCAATATTTTTGAACCAACTGCCCAGTTAAGTAATAATTAGCAGGCTTCGCTGCGCACTATATTTAAAGGATTTCTGTTTAACTGAATAATTTAAATGTTTAAATAAATATATTTTCGATTGGCAACTATTTTCTTCACAGTTTTAGCGTGGGATCTCCTCGACAACAGCAAACATTTTTTTTAAAAACTTCTCGAATATGTGCAACAAAACTATTATTAAAACGAATATTCTCTAAAACAGTTAAATAGAAATGTTGATTCTTTGAATATTCAAGAAACAGTTGAAACTGTTACTCGTACAGTAAAAGTCACTATTCGACTAATGGTCGAATCAGAGAACACAAGTAAGTCATTTTCGCAGCAATCACTATAATGCATGTATGTACGCTTCATGCACATGACCCCCCCCCCCAAAAAAAAAAAAAATAAAATAAAATAAAATCACTGGACAGCCCTACACCGCTGTGCATGAATCTCAGAACACACAAAACTTGGTTCTGCAGCAATCTCTATCACGCATGTTAAAACCAAAAAACATCACTGGATACCCCTACCTCGCTGTGCATGCCTCGTAAATCCAAATGAAAAGTTTTTTTTTTTTTTTTTTTTTTTTTTTTTCCCTGCATATGGTTTAGTTTAGAATAATATAATAAATAATATAGATACTGAAAAAACAGAAAAATATTATTTAAAAACTGAGATAAATGATTGGTAATTTTATTTTTAATTACTACAGCAGTGTTATATGAGCATTTGAATGATTTGATTGCTGGGTAATTCTTTGGTACATACAGTGTCAGTCACACATAAGGATATTTCTACATTTTTTTTTTTTTTTTTTTTTTTGCCACCACTATTTACTAACAAATAGTATAATCACAATACTATTTAATCACACAAACCAAAAAAAAGACTGCTGTAGAAATACAATTAAGCTTTCCATATAGTAATAGTGGTAGCCAAGGAGAAGAAGAAGAATCTTATCCTTCTATGTGACTGGTATTACATGCGCCATAGAATTACCCTACTGAGGTAGAATATGTTTTATAATTTAAATTCTTTCTCTTGAGCAGGATCAATTTTCTAATAAAGAACATTGTTTTTCTTTTCCTATATTTGTGACTTAGAATATAATTTATTAAGTAATTTTACTCTTATTCTGTGTAATTTTTTATTACAGTAATAATCAAATTACATTAACAATTTAGACATAACTTTTATTTTAATATTTTATTAAAGAAAGAATATATATATATACACACGGTGATTCAAAAAACCGTGGACAAAATGATATGGCAGATCAGTCATACAACAAGGATTAAAAATCACATAGGAACAGAGGGTTGCAAATGCCTGTAGAGGGCGCTAGAGCCACGAAAGAGCGTTGCGATACAAACACAAGCTGAGCAAACGAAGATAGTCTTCATTTGAGCCATGGATATGTTGGGCATATCATGGCTAGTTACATGCACCGCAAAGTGGTTGACATGCATTTAATTTACGGCATGGACAACTGCAGTCGTCGAGAAGCCTTGCGAATGTGTCATGAGAAATATCCTGGTAGAAAGATGCCTAGCCGCTCATTCTTTGCCACTCTGCATCGACGATTGTGTGAAACCAGATCGTTCGACGTGCACAAGCCAGATGCTGGTTGCCAACGAATAACTCTGACAGTTGATGCTGAAGAAAGAGTTATCCAAGAACTCCAGCGTAATCCTTCAACGAGTACAGGAGTTGTATCTCGAAAAACCCATATCGCCAAAGCTACCGCCTGGCGCATTGTATACGACGAAGGACTACGTCCTTATCATTTACAACACGCTCAGGCACTGGAACCGGGAGACTACAACAATCGTATGGATTTTGTGTTGAATTAAAGTTTAAATATACTAAAACAGCAGAGATACTTTAATAAAAAATTTAAGAGGAAAAATTACATGGCAGTTATACGTTTGATGTGGAAGACTCAATGAAGAAAACTTTTATATATTAACAAACATAATTTATTTGAATATGAATATTTACAGATGAAAAAGAAAAAATATTAAATAAACCAGCATATCCTGCTGGTAACTGAAAAACAAAACTACATCTTATAACGTTGAAAAAACAAGAAAAAGAAAACAGATGCAAACGTCTTTTATACAATACAAACAAAACCAATTTGCATCTTGCTGTTGCCACTTGGCAATCACTAAACTAGTCTTCATCACTGGCTTATTTATCCTACAACCATGGACATCGTTTTTGATGAGAGTGAACAGAAACAAGAGCAATAACTGTGATTCACCGCTATTACTCACATGTTTACAATTTCAGCTATTCACATCTATGGAATAAACTAGAGCAAGAAGATAAACAAAAATGCGGCCACGAGAGCGATAAAAAAACGTAAGTCATATCAAACTAAATTTAATTTAAATAATTTACTTTATAGTATATATAAATACCTTAACAAATTAACTTTAATTTCACTTTATAAAAATAGATATAATTAAATATTTATGATATGACTTATAACAATCTCCCCCCTTTTTTAACGCTCTCGGGACAGCGTTTTATGAAAACACATTTTAAACACTAAAAATACTTCAAAATTCACCTCAATCAATGCCTGATCACGAAGTTAGTGATCACCCATTGATCAAAAGTGACAACATGTAATATATATAAAAAAAAATGCCTACAGAAATTGGCATTAACTAAACAATGTCAATATCTGAAAAAATTCTCCTACAAAATTCAATTAATTGTTCTCTAACTTGTGGCTTAGTAAAGGCATCTGCCAAATTCAATTTACTAGTTACATGCATTAATTTAAATACTTTATCAAAAACCAAATTCCTTAAAAAAAGATATTTAATATGTATGTGCTTAGTTCTATGATTTTCAAGCGGAGAATTTGAAAAAGAAATTGCTGCCTCGTTATCACAATATAAAATACAATTTTCTAACTTTAAATCTAAACTATTATTTAATAAAACATTTTTAATCCAGGTCAATTCTTTAGCGGCTTCTGTTAAACTGATATATTCTGCCTCCATGGTTGAGAGACTAACACATTTCTGTTTAAATGTTCTCCATGATACAGGAGCTTCACCTAAAAATAGTATATATCCTCCCATTGATACCCAGTCATCTCTATTGGCAGCAAAATCTGAATCAGAATAACATTTCAATTCTAAGTTGTTAACCCTGGACAATTCTAATTTATAACTAATTGTATTTTTAAGATAACCCAATAATTTCAAAACACTGTTCCAATGTTTCATACCTGGATTAGATTGGAACTGCGACAACAAGTTTACAGCAAAAACAATATCTGGTCTAGTACGACTTGCTATGAAAGCTAAACAACCAATTAAATTTCTATATGGGTAAGATTCCATTTCTCTAATTTCAGCTTTAGTTTTAGGGGAATCTAATTTAGAAAAAATTTCTCCCTTAGGAATTGGCAAAGAAGTAATGGGATATTTATAATTTTCATACTGCTTACAAATCTTATTGATATAAGCCTTTTGATGAATAAACAATTTTCCTCCCTCTTCTTCAAACTCAATACCTAAAAGTTTTTTAGTCTTACCCAGAATCTTTAAATCAAATTTTTGCTGTAACAAGTTTATCGCAAATTCCAAATCTTCCTGATTTTTACCAAAGATGACAATGTCATCTACATACAATAATAAAATTATATTACAATTATATGTATAAACACAATTACACCAGTCCAGTTTATGAAATTGCAAGTTTTTCAAAACATCATCTAGTTCAAAAAACCATGCTCGACTACTTTGATGGAGTCCATACAATGCTTTTTCCAGTTTACAAATTTTACCTTTATCTTTAATAAAACCCTCAGGCTGTAACATAAAAACTGTTTCATCTAATTTTGCATATAAATATGCATTATTAACATCTATTTGTACATGAAACCAATTAAATAAACATACATATATAGAAAAAAATAGTCTTATAATAGAAAAATTCACTACTGGACTAAACACTTCTTCATAATTTTCCCCTTTGACCTGATTGAACCCTTTAGCTACTAAACAAGCTTTATACCTTATAATTTCACCTTTTTCATTTCTCTTAAGAGTATATACCCACCTATTTCCCAAAATTTTAGCTCCTTTAGGTGGTTCTACCAATTCCCAAACTTTGCGATCATACATGACCTGCATCTCTTGTTTCATGGCATTATCCCACTCAGATGCTTCAGGTGAGTTAACAGCTTCAAAAAAATTACTAGGAATTTTAATTTCAATCAGGTTAGCTTCATCATTAGAATCTGAAGAATTTACAAGTTTACCAGCAGTTAAATTTTTACCCGAAAAATCAAAGAGTTTATCATTACATTCTATTTTCTTTTCTAAACAATATTTTTTAACATCTTGTAATGATCGTAGCCTTATATTTTCACCCTCTATTCCATAATAGATATCAGTTCTAGTTCCAGTTTTCCGAGGTACAGCTCTACGTATCCATGGAATGGAATCACATGGCGTTAAACTAGTTCCCTCTACTTCCTGAGACTGAACTATTCTCCCCCCCTCACGAGATTCTAAGCGTTCTGCTAGCTCATGAATAGTAGGGCCTAAATCAATATCATTATCATAATCTGGAACAGAAAAGTAAAAATTTTGACCTTTAATTACTTTATTACATTTAATTTCATCTACCCCTTTTTTGGTTTCATTAAACTTTACATTGATTGTTTCAATTAATTTCTGATCCTCAACTATCCAAATTCTGTAACCTTTGGTTTTTTGTGCATACCCCAACATAATTCCCAGTTTGGCTCTCATATCGAGCTTTTTCCTGAGTTGTTTAGGTACGTTTACAAAAGCCAGGCAACCAAATGGTTTTAGATGAGAAACAGAAGGCTTTCTGCCAGTAAACAACTCAAAAGGAGTTTTATCCTTCTTGTGGCAAACTCTATTCCAAACATAAGTGAAACACATCAAAGCCTCCCCCCAAAATTTTTGAGGTAAACCACTAGATTCAAGCAAAGTCTTAACACCATCTAAAGCAGTTAAATTGAACCTTTCCGCCACACCGTTCATTTCTGGAGAATAAACATTTGTTTTTTCATGTTTAATACCCTGCTTTTCCAAAAAATTTTCAAACTCCTTGTTACAAAATTCCAAACCCCCATCAGTTCTAATAGCAATTAGTTTCTTGTTTAAAAGTCTTTCTGCTCTTCTAGAAAATCTCAAAAAAGTTTCAAAAACGTCAGATTTATTTCTAATGGGATAAACTGCAACTCTACGTGAATAATCATCAATTACAGTTAAAAAATATCTATTACCTCCCTGAGTTAAAACTGGTAATGGTCCACAAACATCCATATGTAACAATTCAAGAACATTTTTAGATCTTACTTGACCAATAGCTTTAAAAGATACTCTTTTACTTTTAGCAAGTTTACATGGTATGCAATCTTCAGCCATCTTACTCAAAATAGGCAATCCTTTAACAGCTTGACATTTACTAGTATTAATTAAATAGTCATCATTAATATGACAAAATCTATTATGCCAAAAATCAACAGGTTTAGAATTTTCCTGAACAGTAAGACTAGCCGAAGTTGCACCACCATTTGTTACATATTTTGTTGGTTTAAAAAAATACAAATCACCTTTCCTCAATGCATAGAATAACTCATTCCCATCTTTGTCAAAAACTCGAATTTTTCCATTTTTGCCAGAAAAATTTAAGCCTAATTTTTCTAACTTAACACCTGATATTAAATTTCTTCTTAATTTTGGATTGTATAAAACATTTTTTAAAGTTATCTGATTATAGTTATTATTACATTTAACATTAAACTGAATAGTACCCCTTCCTAAAACATTACTCTCTTTTTCTCCTACAGCAAGAGACATTTGAACATCAGTTACAGGCTCAAAATCTAGATATAAATCTCTATTGTTGCAAAAATGTGCCGTCGCTGCAGTATCAAATACCCAGGTTATTTTATCAGAATTTGCAACTGATGAATTTGCCTCAAAAAACTGAGGGAAAATTTCTGTTAAACTACATTCAGAAAAAGCAAAACTAAATTTCTCATTAACTTCTATATTACTAGTTTCATTAAAATTTCGGGAATGAGCACTTCTATTAACACATTGAGACTTTAAATGACCATACTGTTTACATTTAAAACAGGGTCCAATTTTACTTTTGTTAAAATTTTCATTAGCAGAAAAACCATTAAATTTTTTACATTTATTAGAATTAAAATTTTTACTTTTATAATTACTCTCTTTAACATTTTTAGAACTCATATTTTTAACATTACTAGTATCTAAAGTTTTACCTGTCTTACAAAGAGTTGAAAAGGCTAATTCAGAGTTCCTCAGCAAGTCTTTTTTAACAAAATTCAGTCTATTTTCCTCCAAAAGAAGTTCCGCCTCAATCTTGTGTGGAACAAAGTCTGCATCATTCCATCTATAAATAGCTTGGACTGTTGCTTGAAACTCTTCTGGTAAGGTACGGATCATCTGGTATCCAATGTACAATGGTTGTAGCTGGTGTCCAACGTCCTTTAACCTTTCAGCAGCTTTCTTTACTCGGCACAGGAAAAGGTTGACAGGTTCACCACTAGAGAACTTTGTTTCAAAAAATTCATCCAACAGCTGTACTACCCGAGCTCTTGTCTTCCGTTCAAAATTTTCATGCAGAACCTTCCAGGCCTTGTAACCATCTGTCAAATTACTAATTAATGGCTTTAATTCAGGGCTTTAATTCAGATTGGTAAATAATTGTAAAAGCTCTATCTTTCCTTAAATTCAGCTCATACTTTTCTCTCCACGTTAAGCCTTCCTGGTCACTAGCCTGTTGTTCCATGTATTTCTCATTCTCCACAAAGACCCAGGCACCATAGTGCATCAAAGCCACTTTAATTTCAGTTTTCCAACTATCCCAGTTAGTAGACGTCAATAAAGTCCCTTTGAACTCCTTTTCCTCCATTTCAATTTGTCAATTCAAACTTTGACAAAAGAGAAAAAAAAAACGTTCATCTGGGCCTTTCTTCATGGATAACTAACAGTCAAGCATATTCAGCACTTCTATGAGTTCATTATTTGATAACTGGAACGGCTCATAAAAAAAACTCGGCAAACTGAAGTCCGGATGTAAACATTACTCTTCACTTCCACATCATTAAACCATAAATTCCTCAAACTATATATCTTATGGTTAGAGGGGCATTAACTGGGCCCATAACCTTGTTGAATTAAAGTTTAAATATACTAAAACAGCAGAGATACTTTAATAAAAAATTTAAGAGGAAAAATTACATGGCAGTTATACGTTTGATGTGGAAGACTCAATGAAGAAAACTTTTATATATTAACAAACATAATTTATTTGAATATGAATATTTACAGATGAAAAAGAAAAAATATTAAATAAACCAGCATATCCTGCTGGTAACTGAAAAACAAAACTACATCTTATAACGTTGAAAAAACAAGAAAAAGAAAACAGATGCAAACGTCTTTTATACAATACAAACAAAACCAATTTGCATCTTGCTGTTGCCACTTGGCAATCACTAAACTAGTCTTCATCACTGGCTTATTTATCCTACAACCATGGACATCGTTTTTGATGAGAGTGAACAGAAACAAGAGCAATAACTGTGATTCACCGCTATTACTCACATGTTTACAATTTCAGCTATTCACATCTATGGAATAAACTAGAGCAAGAAGATAAACAAAAATGCGGCCACGAGAGCGATAAAAAAACGTAAGTCATATCAAACTAAATTTAATTTAAATAATTTACTTTATAGTATATATAAATACCTTAACAAATTAACTTTAATTTCACTTTATAAAAATAGATATAATTAAATATTTATGATATGACTTATAACATTTTGCATGGTGGTTTTTGCAAGAAAGTGCTACAGATCGAAATTTCGCAGCAAGTGTTCTTTTCACGGATGAGGCTGCGTTCTCATTAGAGAGTGTGATGAATTTTCACAACCTGCATACGTGGACGGAGGAAAATCCGCATGCTACACGTCCTCACGGCACACAACGAAAAATTTCCATTAACGTGTGGGCTGGCATTGTAGGAGACTGTTTACTTGGTCCATACATTCTCCCAGAAAGACTTAACGGTCCCATTTATCTAACATTCTTGCAAGAGTTTCTGTCAGAAATGCTGAATGATGTTCCGATGCCCATTCGTCGACACATTCGATTTCAACACGACGGAGCTCCTGCACATTTCAGCACAGGCGTCAGAGCACATTTGCCGGCTACTTTTCCTGGCGGCTGGATTGGTCGCGGTGGACCAATCGCATGGCCACCACAATCACCAGACCTGACTACCTGATTAAAAGGACTTGTGCATGAAACACCTGTTGGGACGCCCGAAGAGTTGGTAGGAAGAACCGTTGTGGCAGCAGAATGTGTTCGAGATACACCTGGTATCTTTGAGAAGGTGTGGCGTTCTATGCAACGTAGATGCCAGGCGTGTCTCGATGCATCTGGCAAAAACTTTGAGCTTCTCCTGTAGGCTCAACCTTTGGTTTGCATTAGTCGCATGCGAGTGAGTAATTATCAATAAAATTATCTGTAATGGTTTTGTTTCTTCTCTTTGTGTTACGTATTATTTTAGACGCCCTGTAGCGGCTCTGGATCGCAGTTGCGACCCTCTGTTCCTATGCGATTTTTGATCCTTGTTGTATGACTGATCTACCGTGTCATTTTGTCCACGTTTTTTTTAATCACCCTGTATATATATTACAATAAAAGCCGACATTTTTTAAGTGGTTTAAATGAAAGAAAGCTATCTGGCCTTTTTTTTTTTTTTTTTTGGCCTAGCTAAAATCCGGCAGCCCTGATACAGATATTAAAAATTTAAGTAAGTTTACTCTTATCTCATGTAATTTTTTATTACAGTAATAATCAATTTACATAATACTTTAGGCATCACTTTTGTTTTAATATTTCATTAAAGAAAATGAAAAATATATATATTCTAGTAAAAACCGCTATATATATATATTTATATTTATTTATTTTTAACTTTAACCAGCCTTTTTAAAGTGATTTACCCTACCCCCCTTTTAAAAAAAAAATCTCGCTTTTTTTGGCCTGGCTAAAATAATTTGGCAGCCCTAGCTAAAGATAATTTCCCCCTGTGTAAGAATATACTTAACTACTCCCTAAAAAAAAAAAAAAAAAAGTTTTGTTGTGTATATGCGTTTATGACCATGAAAGGATTAATTAACTTTTTTCTACCTGCCCACATCCCCATACTTACACCCACTACCAGGTAACTGATTGGTAAATAATACAAACTATTAAAAAGAAAAAGAAAAGAAAAAACTTCTCACAAACCTAAGTCCCAACACACACTGAAGAGACATGAGACAAGGTTTGAAGCGACATGCGACACACGCATGTTCTAAATAGTTTTCAGGAGATGAAGTTGTATTTAGAGCATGCGCGTGCCGCTTCAAACTTTGTCTCATGCCTCGTCAGTGTACAGCGGGTCTAACAGTTTTATGACATTCCTGTAGAAATCACTTAAAATTAAAACACTACTATGACAACTTTTGCTAATGATTATTTTCATTTATTTACAAACTAATAGAAATATTTTCATACCTGGATAAAAGGAACTAACTGTTCACCTTTCAGGATAGTTACAAGATCTGAAAGATTGAATAACACCATATTAAAGATTATTTTAGTTTTACTAATTAGCAAATAAAACTTTCCACGTGCTTTCTGCCACATAGAAAAACTCTACACTTTTTATTTAGATTTTCTTATAATAAAATCTTGTATGTATCAATAAAGTACAGGAAAAATAGGTAAAAAAATTATACTGTTTGCTGCATTGAAAGTTTAACAACTAACATTTTGAAACTATGTTTATATTTAAATGCAAATTCCATATATTTTCATATTTTTTTGTTTTAATTCCAGTTCTTTCTCTCTGTATATATATATATATATATATGTAGGGTATAACATCTTTAAATTGGAATCATTGGAACCTCACCAATTGCAAAAATTTTCGAATTATAGATCTTTCATAACTTTGATGCATTTAAGTAAATAAAATATATGAATGTTGGTTTAAAAAAGAATTATGATATAAAAATAACAAATTATCAATTCCTTTTTCAGTCAAACAATATTTGCAATTTTATTTATTTAAACTAAAAGTAAAACATCATAAAAGAAATCTTTCTTTTCTGTAATTACACTCATCTTTTTTAACTTCAGAGAAATAAGTTTTCTAATGAATAGATTACTAACTCCGTAATTTTAAATTATAACTATAAATAATGTAACAAAAGAATAAACAATATAAATTAAACGAAATTATAAATGAATAGCGCTTAAAAAATTATATATATATGTGTGTACGTGTGAACACTGAAATCAAAATTTGCATAAAAAGAAAAAATAAGAAAAACACAGAAAATTAAAATTATTTTAGTTTGTCTAAAAAACACAACTGCTTCATTTTCGGCTTGTGAGAACAATTATTTTCACATACTATTTATTTTAATAATTGGACTTACATGTACAAAAATATAATTTAACAACGCACTAATAATCTAAAATGAAAACAAACAAGAATAAAAAAAATGGCTATTGGCTTGGCATACAGCCAATACAAACATTTCTTCTAAACATCAAATCAGCCACCTGTTTATTTCGATAGCTAAGGCACATTTATCCACTGCCTAATATTTCTATCGCCAGATTAAAAAATTTACTCGCCACTGGCGAGTAGAATGCTGTAATTCTCCACCCATATTCCCCATCATTGACAGGGCCGGCTTGACCATATAGGCAAACTAGGCGATGGCCTAGGGCGCTCAAATCTAGAGGGCGGCACAATCCAGACAAAAAGATCTATTTTATTTATTACTATCTAACGGCACTTTAGAATAGGTAAAATGTAGTCTTGGAAACACAGCGCTCGTGTTGTGTGAAAATTTTAAACACTTGTAATTTAACACTTTTGATTGTAATTACAATCTTCGCCTAGAAAGGACTAAAAGGTACAAGTCTGCTGCTATAACTTGGAAACATTTACTGAGATTTTCTTGGCGTGTTTTCAATTGGACGTGTAAAAATGAAGTAAATGGATAATCCTCGAATTGACTTTTCAGGACATCAAAGTCAATCTAATTTATCTAATGAGAAGCGCTAGAGAAAGAGTCACAAACAATTGGCTTGATTTTACCATAATAACGATCTATTTATTTCAAAAACTTACAACGTCGAATTGAGTTTTGAAAACAGTCCGTCATTAAATCTGTCCATCTAATTCTTAACAGCTTTACACTATATATAAAAGTCACCGAGTCATTATTTAATGGGGCTGTACTTTATTGGAACTATAAAGTTTTGACTTTCCATTCAAGGGTCTAAATTGAACATCATGTTTTTTATAATTTTGAACTGACATAAAAATAAATAAAATAATAATAATAAGATTTGAAGGAAGCTAGCTATAACTAGAAAGAAGTTTTAGCTCTTTAGACTGGGTGACTTTGTAGGGGCTATGTGCGTGGGGGCTTTTTGGATTTTACAAAGTGATTCTGTTATAGTTTCTTTTTCTAGTAGCTCAACTTAACAATAAAATGTGAAATTTCGTTTTCAGTACAGTTGATACTTGAGACTAGCTGTTAAAAGAAAAAAAAAATTGGAGTACAATTTTGTAAGAGAAAATTAGAGAAAAAATATCATTAGCAAAGCAAATTAAGCTCATTTGAAAAGTTATTTTCGTCCGAATCCTAAAGAAACACTATCAGGATAATAATTTGAAGAAAAAAAAAGATTTTTCCACCTGAATCTGAATAAGCAAAAATCTTGCTTCTTCTTCCAAAATAATTAGTAAATAAACAATAGTATGATATGAAAGAAATACAGATTGAGGCTTTGATAAGCAGAACATGGAAAATGCTTCCGGTTTCACTTTGAGTTTATGTATCCTTGCAATGTGAGAAAATTCTATGGGTAATCTGCAGCGAATAGACGACATGACTCTCTGACGTCATTCAAAGTCCTGAAGATTTTTTTTTATTTAACCTGTAGGAGTCTTCTTTTAACCCACAAACAGTGGAATGTAGCCTATCATAGCACAGCTTTTTCCCACAAACATTGAAAGCTCCGCCTCGTTCTAGTTGTCCATTCTCGACGAACACAAGCCAGATTATGTATAAAAAATGTTAATTTCCTATTAGAAAATAAGTGAAGAAAGTTTTCGTCAGTACATAACAAAAGACGACGCCAATGGTGAAAATGTGACCCAAACTCCACTACTAATGCACTACTAAAAACAAAATTTTTTTATTGCAAACTGTAAAAGTGATTTCGGATTTGATAAACAGGAGGCATTTTCAGAAGAAATTAGTATTGCGGTATCATTCCCATCGGAGTCAGAGACAGCGCGATTACAAAAAATAAAAAAGAAGTTTAATTATGCAGTAAGCTGATAAATCAACAAGTGATGCTAAACATCATTTTAAGATTAATTTTTATATTTCTTTTCTTGATACCGCAATAAATTCGAATGATGAGCAGTTCAAACAGACCAAAAAGATAAATCGTGTTTTCTGATGCCTTTCTAACGATTGTGAGTCGTAAAAAAAAAAAAACTTTCAAAGTGATTTTGAAATTATGTAGAATATTAGGAGATTATCTGACTCAAGGAGACTCTAAGGATATTGATGAAAGTACACTACAGGAAGTTTGAATAATTTTTGTGAAGACGAACTAGTACATTGAGTATTGAATTTAGTAACAGCAATAAAATTGTTGCTGACACTTCTTGTGTCTGTGGCCAGTGGAGAACTCAGCTTCATATAATTGAAATTAATAAAAACTTCCTAGCGTTCTATAGTGACGTGAGAACGATTTGCAGGACTATCACCATAATCAACAGCTCAAGATGAAGCTAAAACAATTCATTTGAAGGATATTGTTTCTACTACCGCTAAAAGTAGCGCCGAAAAAACAATAATATGCAATATGTAATAAAAATAAATAGTTGATTATTTATTACAGTATTTGTATGTGTATAATTGTCTGCGTGTCTTACATTTTTTAAAAAATTTTTTTAATGGGGCGCCATGAAAAATTTTCGCCTAGGGCGCCAAATTTGCTCGGGCCGGCACTGATCATTGAAAATCTTAGATAACCAAAAGTACTTTTATAAGAATACTGATTAAAAAAAAATACATCAACGGCACCTCTTCACTTACCGCCGCCGGAAGCCCGCGCCAATGTTACTCTATGGGAAATTTTCATTACTTATAACTCATTAACTAATACATATTTTTAAATTCTGTTTTCACATTCAGAAAATTCCCAACTGTTAAACTGACCTTTTTAATAAATGTATTTTTTTTTTTTAATTTTTACTATTTTATTTTGCAATATCAAATGAAAAATTTCACATATTGAAAATTTATATTTTACAGCTTCAAAATAAAATATAAAAAAAAAAAAATACATTTTTAAAAGTGCATCAATTTAACGGTTGAAAATTTTCTGATTGTGAAAACAAAATTAAAAAATATATATTACTTAATGAGTTACTGCCCTGTAAAATGTTTTAGCGACGGTACTCATTATTTTCTTCTGTTTTCATAGTTTAGAGATTAACTTTTCTATTTTTCAACAGCCATAAATTCCTTTAAAATTACAAGTATCTTCTATTACCTACACTACAAAAAAAAAAAATATCTTTAGGAATTTTTTTAATTTAACCGATTGTTGTTCTTATACAGGTTTCATACTCAATATGATTTAAAAAAAAAAAAAAAATCCCTGAGTTTTCTGGATCATTTTCAAAAAAATATTGGTAATACATTATTGTAAACAGAGAGGGGGTATCCCCTGTTCTTGCAGCACAGAATCATTTTTAAAGTGTCTACTGACTTAACAGGAAAAAATTCATGACCTCAAAAAATTTTTAAATGATTTCTTTTATCGGCATATCAACCTTTCTTTTTTAATTGACATGTCTGATGCCCCCCCCTCTTTTTTTTTACCAATATAATATACTACCACTTTAAAGAAAAAATCATTTTGATGGCTTTTAAAACTATTGTTTAACAATATCATTATTGCATACTTGCCAACCAATTTTAATAAAAAAAGGGAAGATTTTTTTTTTTCTCTTTGACGTAATAAACAATACAGTTCTACAATTTTAATATTTAGAAGCAATCTATAAAAAACATTTTACTATAGATTGATTATACTAAATATATAAAAGTTTTAAACCAAGTTATTCCTCTTCAACATATAAATATCTACAAAACAGAATCTGTAAGAAATTTATTTAACAATAGACAAAAAACTTAAGTTAAAGTATAACTAATTTTTTAAATAAATAGAATATGATTTTTGGGTATGTACATTAATCATACATATAAAAAAAAAAGTAGCAGTAGCTAATTATTTGTTTCAAACGTACATAAAACCAACTGAGTATTAATTCTCTTAAATTGATTCGGAAAAAATTTTCCTACCTGAAAAAATTATTCTTCATTTTTTCCCTATAATTATGATATACAAATATTTAATTTAATTGAGAAAAAATAAACTGATTCATTAAATTCAGCAATAAAGATCTAAAAATAATTACATACGTGAGAAATATTGAGCACTTCCATTGCTTTATTGTTTCTAGAATTGATCACAATCCGGGGAAGGGGGGTACACAAAAATAATTACTAAGTAAGAAATATTAAACTCTTTCAACTCTACTTCTAGAATCTAATGAAATAAGTTTAAAATTAATATTATCATTTACGTTGCTCATGGATAAATATTAGGAAACAAAAGACTTCTGCAGAACATTTGATTGCTGATCACTAGTTGGAGATAAATGAAAGAGGGTGGGGGGGGGGGGCAAAAAATAATTATACCAGTAAGAAATATTTAACAATTCTACTTCTTTACATGTCCTAGAATCTCAAAAAGCAAGTTTGAAATGAATATTGACGTTTATGTTATGGATGGAAAAAGATTGGGAATCAGGAAGTTTCGTAGAACATTTGGGTTTTCTTGTTGAAGACCATTAGAAGTGGTCTGTCTATTAAAATTTAATATCAAGCAAAGTTTTTGCACAATAGAAACGTTTGAACTTTAAGTTTTTGAAAGTGTAAAAATGACTAGTGACTAGAAAACTTGATCTCAGTAAAAACAAGGAAAATTTAAAAAACTTAACAAATTTATTTATATAAAAAAAAAAAACATATGTAAATATATATATAACAAACTTTTAATCAAATACATTAACATAAAGCATTAACATAAAGTAGCAATATAAGCTGGATAATTACCTTAGAAAACATTAGCTTGAAGAAAGTACAAAAGCATTCAGCTCTTTACACAACATTTCTGAAGAAAAAAACATCCTGTCCCACAGTCCCCTTTTAAACACAACACTATTTAACACAAATCAAGGTCGCCAAGTTGACCATTGATAAACGTAAGATGATATCAATAAAAAGATAATGCAACTTAGAACAAACGAAGATTGCAGATAGATGGTCGCCAAGTTGACCATCGGGGGAATAATCATGAAGCTAGATTAACATTCCTTAGGGTCGCCCTGTTGACCACTAAGCAAATAAACGTTACTCCAAGAAAAACATTATCACTGTAGATAACGATCGAACAAAAGAAGATATAATTTAAAGCAAACGAAGATTGTAGATAGATGGTCGCCAAGTTGACCATCGGGGAAATAATTATGAAGATAAATTAACATCCCTAGGGTCACCTTGTTGACCATAACAACGAAAAGTCTTTAAAGTTTATAACAGAAGAAATTTATCATCTTTAAAAAACGATAAGGAACAAGGACAAGAGTTCAAAAAAACTTTAACTTCATTCAGAATTTAATTATTAATTATTTTTAACTTCATGGTAAACCAGCATCAACTTTTAACGTATTAAAACTTAACTTCGTATAAAAAAAAAATTCATATACTTAAACTTTTAATTAAATAAAACTTTTAACTCCAAACCAGCAAACATCTTAGCTAAACAGGAGACCAGCTCACTGGAAAACACACTAATGCATCTCGTTGCTGCACAGCTGCTACTGCACTGTACTACGATCGAACCGAACTTTTATATCATTAAAGAATACAATATTTGCATAAAATGATCAGAAAAACATCGATAATAACGCCACCGTGTGGTCAAAACCAAAACAGTAAAAAAACGATGACGCCACCTTATGGCCAAAGTTAAAACATTGCATAATTAATTTAATGAATACATGGCAACAAGTTGTTGTAATGAGTGTTGTAATCAGTGTTGTCAGCAATGTTGTAATATTGTAACTATTAGTTTTTTGAGGGATTTGAAAACTGTCATTTATTTTATATGCATTAAGGAGAGGAATATATGTATTAAAAATTTTTTAAATCTACAAACTTTTTTTTTCCATGATAAGACTAAGAATAGAAGAATAGAATTATTAAACTAAAAAGTATATATAACTACACATCTCAAACTTTGCATTTCGATGTCTTTCCTGTACTTCAAAATGGAAAACATTCTGAATTAGAAAAAGTAGTTAATTCAGTTACACATTAATTCATTTTTTTTGGGGGGGGGGGGGACAAAAGTTAGAATGCCTGTAGATTTTCATAGAAGACAATTTTGTTTTTAAAGATATAAATGACTATACTAGGTTTATAATCATGCTTATATATTTATGCCACTAAATAACAGTAACCTGAAAATCGACCTAAACTCACAATAGACAATTTTAATGTTCCACACCCGACCTAAAACCTAAAATTAATAATTAATCTAAAAATCTTGCAATTTAAGTTATGAAGAAATTTTTTATTGCTATACAACTGGTAAATAATTTAAAATGTAATTACTAACGTGCGAAGTTAAAAGTTTTAAAATCTGAAAAATGAATAAATAATAATTTTTTAACCATTTAGGTGTGTTACGTACTTCAAGTGCACAAAATGTGCTTCAAGTTTAGTAATAAGTACAAAACTTTGAATAAACATCATAAAATGCAATAAACTTGGAACAATTGTTTCGGGTTGAAAAAAACACAACTATTCATCAGGCGAGCAAACTGAGCACTAGTGCTACAAGCAAAGCGACAACGCACCAAAGGATGTGTTGCCGAATTATGTTTTTGCCCGTTAAAGAAATTATTTTGAAAGATATTCTAAAGTCGACCCGACTCATAGGAAAAAAATTCCATCAACTCAACCCGAACTGCAAGAGAAAAAAATTGTTTTCTACCCGACTGGTGAAACTGGGTTACCAGAACCAATACATGACACAAACCGATGGTCGAATTTCATGACCTGTTCTTAACTTTCATGACCCAGTAGACACCCTGGATTAATATGCATATTGATATTTATGTTGTGGATGGAAAAATATTGGAAATTGCACGACTTCGATGGCCTGTTTGATCAGCGACTGTTAGTTTGAGGGGAACGGGGACAGAAAAAATTTATAAAAAGCGAAAATCCGCCATTCAGCAGAAGAGTGGCATTCCTGAATTTTAATTATATTTTATGAATTTAACTACTAGAAAAACTGAAATTCTCATACTGAAAAAAAAAAAAAAAAAAAAAAAACCTGAACACAATCACCCCTGCTATATGGGCCTATCTTTCTTGAAGTAGAGTACCCATCTTTGGTGCATTTATCACTGTTTGGCTTTTCTTTATTTCCTGTATACAATGAGTTTTTATTTATTTATGAATTTTATTATTATTTTCTCAGAACGGGGTGTGACAAAAGGTAGATATATAATAATGCTATGCATTACATGCTCAAGCAGTAACATGATTAAAGCAGAGGGCCCGGGGCCCCAAATCAAGTTATTTAAAATAAAATGTGGTTAAAATATGATTTCGAATTTTGAAGGGGCCTATGGGGGCCCTGGGCCTTTAATAAATGAGATGATTAAAAAATTGCACCAACATATTGCAACTAATCAGACTGCAACATTGTTACAACCCCAATACCCGACATTCCTTGATTTAACAAACCAAAACCAAAAGACAAGCTCTCTATTTTGTACTATTATCAGACTTGCCAACCAATTTTAATTAAAAAAAAAAAAAAAAGGATGATTTTTGTTGAAAAAACAGAAGATTTTATAAAAAAAAAAAAAAAAAAAAAAGAGGAAGATTTTTCTTCTTTCTTCTTAAAAAAAAAAAAATCTTTGACATGTTAAATAATACAGTTTTACACTTTTAACATTTTGAAGCAATATATTATAAATGTTTTACTATAGATTCATTATACTAAATACATAAAGTTTCAAATGAAATTATACCTCTTCAACATATAAATAACTACAAAACCGAATCTATAAGAAATTTTTATTTAATAATAGACTAAAAAACTTAGTCAAGTTAAGGTATATAATAAAAAAATAAATAAAATAAGAAAGAGAATTGATACCTAATAGTGTAGAAAGAAATGCAGTCACTAAGCAGCTGTCAAATATTTTCTATTAAACATTTTTAGTTTCCATTAGCTGTTTCAAGCTTTCCCCCCCCCCTTCCCAAATTAGAATATCATTGCTAAAATTTGAAATTAGCTGAAAATTTTTCGCTAACATGATTGGTTGGTTGGTTGATTAGTTGAACATTGATAAAGTCACTTTCAATAAATTGATGACATACACATTTATACATACAGTTTTTAACTACATTAAGCATTTTCAGGATTTTTTCATTAACATTAAAAAAAAGAAAAGAAAAGAGTCTTTAATACAACTGCAATAATTTTTATATCCACCTAAATCCTCATTAAAATACCAGCCCAATAGAATAACAAAATTTTTTAACAAATATAGAATATGATTTTTGTGTATTTACATTAATCATACATATGAAAAAGTAGCAGTAGCTAATTATCAGTTTCAAACGTACATAAATCTAACTAAGTATTAACTTTCTTAAATTGTTTTGGGAAAAATTTTCTTACCTGAAAAATCTATTCTTCATTTTTTCCCCATATTTAGACATTTGGTATAAATATGACATACAAATATTTAATTGAGGAAAAATACAGATTCATTAAATTCAGCAATAAGGTCTAAAAATAATTACACACATCAGAAATATTAAACACTTCTATTGCTTATTGTTTCTAGAATTGATCACTATCCAGAGAAGGAGAAGGGGGGGGGGGGATACAAAAATAATTACAGAGTAAAAAATATTAAATTCTTTCAACTCTGCTTCTAGAATCTAATGAAGCAAGTTTAAAATGATTATCATCATTTATGTTGCAGATGGATAAAGATTAGGAAACATAAGACTTCTGCAGAACATTTGAATGCTGATCACTAGTTGGAGATAAATAAAGGGCAGAAGAAATACTTCAGCAAGAAATATTTAATTCTACTTATTTACAGGCTCTAGAATCTGATAAAGCAAGTTTGAAATGAATACTGACATTTATGTTATGGATGGAGAAAGTTTGGGAATTGAGAGCTTTCATGATCGCCGATCGCTCCATGGGGTTTCTTTTTTAAAAATGAACGATATCCGTGACTTTTTTAAAAACAGAAGATTTCAACATCAGACAGGAACCGTAAAAGTTGGCAAGTATGTACAGTTGACTCACGTTATAACGACCTTTTGAAAAGTCTCAATTTACTTCCAATTAAAATAATGTTATTTCATATTTGATATAACGACCAGGAAAAGACAACACTCTTGATATAACGACCCAGAAAACCAACTGTACTTCCTTCAATTTATAGTTTAAGACGTGATCTTTATTAAAGTTATCATTAATTAATGATCTAAACAACAAAAAGCTAACATATAAATAAATAATTAGAAAGCATTTTAAGAGTAAGCAATATAACCATTTTAATATCGCATAATTTTTTTTTTTTTGAAACAGTGATAGAGATGAGTTGTAGCTTGTCATTTACACTAGTTCATTTGTAACTTACCATAACACTTCCACCACAACTTACTTAATACGAATTTAATTTTCATTTCCAACTAGACTACTAAATGAAAATAGTCCTAAAAGAGTACACAGTTCCTTAAACCTAACACTGGGCAATGGTTTTGTCATAAGTCTGCTAACTGCAATTTTCCGGAAACATGTTTAATATGCAGTTCGCCGTTAATGAACTTTTCTCGCACAAAATTATAAAGGACATCAATATGTTTGGAGCGTTTATGGTATTCAGGGTTTTTGGCAAGTTTTACAGCACTTGCATTATCTACCAGAAGAGAGGGTGTTTTAGCATATGTTAAATCACTGAACAGGTGTTTCAGCCAAATTAATTCCTTCGCACTCTCACTTGCAGCAACATACTCAGCTTCTGTCGTAGATAACACAACACTTTTCTGCTTTTGGCTCATCCATGAGATACCTCCACTTGCAAATCTTGAAATCATTCCAGTTCTTGAGTGTCTTGTTTTTAAATCACCCACATAATCAGCATCACTATACATTTCAAGCTCATTGGGAAGGCTCTTAGATTGATATAGCAAACCAAAATCTACAGTTTTTTTCAGATACTTGAAAATTCGTTTCACTGCACACCAATCAGACATCCTTGGATTTTCCAGATTTTCAGAAACAATACTGATAGCATATGCTAGATCTGGTCTTGTAACAATAGCAAGGTACATTAGGCTGCCAACTGCCTGACGATAGGGAACTTCTTTTCCTATCTAATTTCCAACATCATCAGATACATAGCTTTTGTCATTTGGAGTTGATACTGGATTAGCACCATCCATTTGAAACCTTGAGAGAACTTTTTTTGCATAGGCACACTAATTCACAAACATTGATCCATCATCCAATCTTTTTATGTTCATACCTAAAAATTGGTTTAAAGAACCTCTTGTGATTTGAACTAAGTTGATCTGACTAAGTTGATCCATGAATTCCTCCACTTCAGTTTTATCAGTCCCAACAACAAGGCCATCATCGACGTAGATAACAACAAAAAGTTTCTTGCCATCTCTATGTCTAATAAATAAACAGGGATCAGCTGCACTAACTTCCAGTTTCTGGTCTTTCATAAAATTCACAAAGCACTGATTCCGACAATGAGGTGCTTGTTTGAGTCCATATAAACTTTTATGTAATCTACAGACTCTCCCACTATTATCATCAAAGCCTTCAAGTTGTGTCATGAAAACTTCCTCTGTAAGTGTTCCATATAAGAATACAGTCTTTACATCAAATTGTTGCAAGTGTAATTTTTCATTTGCAGTTACTGCAAGAACAGATCTCACAGTATCATATCTTGCAACAGGACTAAACGTTTCATCATAATCAAAACCTGCTTTTTGAGCATACCCCTTGGCTACAAGACGAGATTTGTATCGTTCCACGGTACCATCAGAATTAAATTTCTTTCTCAACCCCCATTGGCAATTGATGTCTTTGGAACTTTTAGGCCTTTCAACTAATTCCCAAGTTTCCTTTTTATGCAGGGCATCTATTTCTTCTCTCATTGCTTTAAGCCACAAATCACTTTCATTTGAGAACAAGCTTCAGATTATGTCGAGGGATTTTCACTATTTTCGGAATCTTCTACTGCAGCTATGTTTCCAATAAGATACTCTACAGATCTCATCCATGCAGGTAAGCTTTTCTTTCTTTCAGACTTTCTGACAGTTTACAGTTTCTCTTCTGAATGATTAAATTCTTTACTCTGAATATTTTCACATCTCTCAATTAAGTCTTCCTTCACCTCCACTGTTACTGGAGTGGTACATAAACATTCAAATTTGAAATATACATCACGAGATTTTATGATATGTTCTGAAAAGGCAGATAGATTTTATTGCCATATTTCTTGTTCACATATCCTACAAAATGACCATGAACACTTTTGTCATCCAATTTACATCGAAAATTCTTAGGTATATGTGAATAACATTCAGTTCCGAACACTTTCAAATGATCTAGTTTGTTGGCTCACCAGTCCAAAGCTCATGAGGGCTCTTGTTTTCTTCTGGAGATACACCAGTATGGTTTAGAAGGTAGACTGCTGTTTCACATTCATTGGGCCCAGAGACACCGAGGTAAACCACTTGCAGATAGCATAGAACAAGCCAGTTCAAAGATTGTTCTGATTTTTCTTTCAGCTGCGCTATTTTGTTCTGACGAGTACGGTATATCAAGAGTCAGAACTGTGCCTTTTTCAGCAAGGATTTGTCAAACTTCACCACAGTCAAATTCTCCTCCTCCATCACAGCGCAAAGCTTTTACAGCATGACCATAATTGGTAGCTTCATTTAAATATATACGAAAATTTTACGTTATTCCTTTTTTGATAAAGAATATCTTATGCTATCCGCATATCAAAGGACTGTAAATGCAAAATCAGAAAAAAGGTTTATTCAAAAGGGAAAAACATCACAGAATTCAAACTTTTTGCATTGGACAATTTTTACATTTGAACACAAAACCAAAAAACAAAAAAACCTCTGTTGCCACTCAAGAGTAAATAAATGAAATTGGAAAAAGCACCATGGCCTTGACATCCTCCCACCTTAAGTTGGCGGAAGAAAACTTAACTATATAACAAAACAAATAATAAAATGAAAATTTCAAAATACAATAAAACAACACATTTCTACTTGATATTCCAAGGACTTTCACAACAATTTTAAAGTTCAGAAGATAAATAAAGTTTTATAAGTCCAATTTTAGAGGAGGTTTAACCACTCTCCCACTTCTAGTTTTTAAAGTAACAGATGCTGTCTCCAGGCCATTTATCTTTAGTTTCTCGAAGCCAAGTAGGTCCCTCCCACCATTTACTGTCTGAGAGTTGTTGGGCAGAGCACCCCCTTGAAGGCAAGTCGGCTGGATTTTGAGCTCCAGGAAGATGTTTCCAAAGGGTAGAATCAGTTAATTTTCTGATCTCTTGTATTCTATTATTGACAAAAACAGCCCAATTTTCTTCCCGCTGAATCCAGCTCAATACAGTAGTTGAATCTATGCAGAAATGTTGTTCAATACCTTCCCACTGGAGTGCACTGAGTACGGATTTACATAATCGAGCTCCCACTGTTGCAGCTAGTAATTCGAGACGAGGAATAGTGATGGGTTTAACTGAGGCAACCCTTGATTTCGCTGCCAAAAGAGTTACATAAACATCAGCATATTCGATGCGAATGAAAACAGTTGCTGCGTAAGCAAATTGACTAGCATCGCAAAACGTATGAATGCTAATACTATATTGACTAGTTACATCAGGAAAAAATCAACGAACAATAGTCAAATTCTTCAACATATTCAAACCTTTAAACAATCTTACAAATTCTCGTCTCATACTATCTTCAACTTCCTTATCCCACGGGATATTGTCTTTCCACATTTTTTGTAACATTAGCTTGGGAACTAAGAGGACAGGGCATAAAAACCCAATTGGGTCAAAAACTCTTTGCGTAACAGAAAGAATTACTCTCTTCGATACAATTTCAAGTCTGTATGTATTCAACCAATCCAAATTGATCTTCAGTTCGTCTTCTCTGCGATTCCAAAGCAATCCTAAAACAGAAGTAACCTGTTCTGAATCTTTATCTCCTGTATACTTCCATCCTCTTAAATTGAATTTTCCTTCAGTCAAAATATGACGAGACTGTTTAACAAATGGTAGTATTTCTGATTTGTTATTTAAACTTGTATTTAGATCATCTACTTAAAAACTTCGAAGAATAATCTCAACATATTTTTGATTATATTTTGAATTATTCAGATATTTTTTCAAATGATGCTCTAACACAGCTCCTAAAAGAAAAGGGCTACTTTTCACACCAAACACCACACGAGAATGCCGCATTATCTTAGGATCGTTATTTTCTTTTTCATTCCACCAAAAAAACTTACGATAATTCCTATCTTCTGGTCGTACACTTATCTGTAAAAATGCTTTTTCGATATCAGCAACAATTCCACATTTATGTTCTCTAAATCTAAGAAGAAGATCAGAGATTAATTCTAATAAATTTGGTCCAGATTCTAAACATTGATTCAATGATGGTGATTCAACTTGTCTTGCAGATGCATCAAAAACTGGACACACTTTCGTAGTTCCATGTTGTTTCACAACAGGTCTATGAGGTAAGTAGTGTTCAAAAGAGTGAGATGATGATTGGGTCATCTTCAATTGAAAGTTAAATTTTCTCAGGAAATCAACTCCAATGATTAAAGGATCTCTTATATCAGCCACATATGCCATATGATGGTAACTGGCATTCCCAAAAGTGATGGTCAAGTTCATTTTTCCATATATTTTGATTTCGTCTCCGGTCACAGTCTGGAGTTTAACACAGGGTGGCGTCCAGATGATCTTCTCTTTTAGTTCTTGAGCCAAATCCGCTCAAATGATGGTCACGTTGGCTCCCGTGTCCAGAATCATCCGGCAGGCGGTGTTGTTAACTTGGCCATAGACGTGAAGTCCATTATCGCCGCCACTCATCGATGAAACATGAAATACTGTAAATTGGGGCTCTTTAATTTCAGGCGACCTCCGCCCCGCGAGATGGCCTCCTTTTAGTTTCCCTGTAGTGATGGTGAAGACGGGTGATTTCCTATAGTTGGTCGTACAGGGCAGTTCCTCTTCACGTGACCATCCCCTCCACAGCCAAAGCACTTTATCTTCCAGTCTTTCATTTCCTTATTATTCTCCAGGCTGCGCAATCTCTTTAAGATCTCTTCGATACTTCTCTTCATTTCATTTTCACCAGCAGGCGTATCGTTTAATGAGACTGCTCTTATGGTATGGCGGTCTTTACGGGAGGCTTGTTGGGCTGCCTCTATCCCAAGTGCATACCTGCCAACATTTGAAAATGACAATTAGTAGCACACCAATTTTAAAAATGGATTGGATGGTTGGTTGGTTCATTTTTATCATGCAACACACGAATCCTAAACAAATAAATATATATGTATATTACCATATTTTCTTGCGTATAATTCACGGGATACTATTTTCAGCCCTGATGAAAAATTTTACATAGATAATATGCACTGCCAGATGACAGACATCCGGCTTTTATTTGCCACAGCAATCCGGCCACATTATGCTAAATGTTTTTACCCCCCCCCCCCAGAGTAAATATTTTTAAAGTTATTATTTTTATCGAAATAATTTGCATTAGTGTTCCTATATAATGAAAGCCTGTACTGTTTAAGAAACAAACTTGATTTATGAAACCAGGAGTAAAATAATTTTATTCAAAATTCAGAATTCCTCTTTTTACACTATATTCACCCAGTTATTAAAATTCAACAAAAATGCTAGCCAATCAATAAATATTTTTGTTGTGTGTTTAATTATGTGTTTAATTATAAAAAAATATAAATTATAATTATTGCAAAAAATTATAATCTTAGCATTGCAATAGTTATATTAATTTTTAAAATATTAAAATATAAATATTAGAAACATTCAAAGGCTTCTGCAGGCATTTGATCATTGATTGTTAGGGGGGGGGGGGGGGTTAAAAAAAAAAAGAATGAGAAATATTGAACAATTCTACTTATTTATAGGTTCTAGCATCTAATAAAGTACATTTAAAAAGAACATTAACATTTATGTTGCGGATGGAAAAAAATTAGGAATCCCAAGGCGCTGCAAGGCGTTTGTCGATCGTTAGGGGGGTGGGGTGCGGGGGGGGGGGGGGGTGGGGGGGGGACACAAAAACAAAAAAATACACGAATGAGAAATATTTTTCAATTCTATCTCTTTATACATTCTAGAATCTAATAAAGCAAGTTTAAAATGAAAATTGACGTTTATGGAGTGGATGGAAAAAGATTGAAAATTGCAAAGCAAAACATAGTCAGAAATGTTGCAGTTTTGATGCTAGATAAAAATTCGTAATTTTGAGCCGATTTTCGTAGCATCGTAGTATACGGCCTAAATTTGTAGTAACTACGAATTATTCGTAGCAGTTGGCAGGTCTGCAAGTGAATAGCCTAAAGCTGATTCTACGTCTCTGATGTTGGAGTGTCTCAGTGCTTTTTGAATTTCTGGATCACGAACAGCATCGATAAAGTACTGAAGAGCTAAGTCGTTTCGAGTGTCAGCATGACAGTCTGAGAATGCTAGGTGCGACAGTCTCTGAATGTCCGCTGCCAGCTCTTGCAAACTTTCACCCGTTTTCTGGTAACGAGATTTTAGCTGAAGGCTACTATAGTCCTTAGAACACTTCTCTCCGAACCGTAGTTCCAGTGCTCTATTCAGGGCCTCGAAGTCGTTCCTTTCTTCTTTAGAAACATTTCTCAGGATCTCGGCTGCATCTCCCCGTAATGCTGCTGCTAAGTGGACTGACTTGGCGGTAGAGTCCCAGCCGTTAGCTTCAGCAACGATGGAAAACTGCGTCTTATATACATGCCAGGAGGAACTGCCATCGTAGGTGGATAGCTTAATAAATTCGTGATTCTGGCTTCTTCTCTCTTTCTTTTCAGTTTCCTGTGGCATGGATTCTAACTTTTCTTCCAGATTCCGAATCTTGCTCTGCAGTTCATTCCCTATTACTTCTCTGTTCCACTCTTCTTTCATTTTTCTCTCAAGATCTTCCTCCATTCTCTTAAACTTGCTTTCTATCTCTGAAAACCTTCCTTTCAGCTCTTGATCAAAGTTTCTTTAAATTTCTCCTCTACACTCCGTTCTATCCTCGTAACACTCTCTTCAACCTTCATAACATTTTCTTCTATCTTCATAGCTTTCTCTTCAAAACTTTCTTCTATTTTCAAAACTTTCTCCTATCTTTATAACTTTCTCTTTAAAATTTTCTTCTATCTTTATAACTTTCTCTTCTATTCCATCCATTCTATTTTCCATCACCGTTAATTTACCCTCGATTGATTCTTTCACCGTTGAAAGCTCTCTTCATCTCATCTTGATTAGATTTAATTTCTTCCTGAACTTCACCCAAACTGCTTTTCATTTCCTTCATTTCTTCAGTCAAACCGTCTTTCAACTCTCTTTGTCCTTCTTTCATTTCTCTTTGTCCTGTTTCTATTTTCTCTATCAACCCAGATCTTAACTCATTCATCTGAGCAGTGAGTCCTTCTAGAAATTTCTTCATTTCTTGTTCCATAGCTCTCATTATCACCATTCACAGACAACCCCACTCCTGACACCAGAAATGTTGCAAACTTGGGGGTTCGTGAGTTGTCTGAGAATGAAAGGCCAAACGTACAAAAATTCAGTAATTTATTCACAGAAAATTCCAGAAAAATGCAGGTCTATAAACCAAGTATCAGCTTCAATTCAAACAGTAAACACAGCTTAAACAACAGCTGTCAATAGCAAATCCACAGTACAAACTGTATAGCAATAACACATAAAGCAAGTCTCTTCCAAAGAGGCTCAAGAGCAATGCAAGCACCAGCGAAGCTGGCTGAAAACTGAACTGAACTGAACTGACTCACTGCCTTGGCAAGAAGCGCCCCTTATATACTGTTCCATGGAACCCAGATTTTTCGAGAAAACTCTAGAAAGTGGTCAACCAATCAACTTACAGCTTCCATATTTGGTATATCCCTAATAAGGATTTTCTTGCCAAGGTCGCCAAAAAAATCGCCAAGGTGGGAGAAAGTCGCCAAATCCATTACCTGCCTAATTGGGGCTTTTTAATGCGTTTTTAAGGGAAAATAAGGCTATTTCAACGCTAAAACGACTAGAAATGCACAAAATTAGCACTTTATCAACTTACTAAGCCTCTTTGAAAGAATTTATAAAAAAATAAACACAATTATTTACAATTTTGTAACAATATGTTGCTTAAATGTATTGAAGAGCTGAGACTTATCATTAATTGGATAAACAGTTTTCTAGAAAAATCATGTATGATAGAGAGATAATAGAGTTCACCCCTCCTGCCTTTATCGTTATTAGGTCCCCAAACATCCATGTAAATAAGATCTAATGGCCCTTTTCACCAATGGTTTCTATCATGTTTAAAAGTTACCCTCCTTAACTTATTGAGCTGACATGTTTCACAGCAAAATTCTGTTTCCCTAAGCTTGGGAAGACCTTTAACACAGTTTTGTTGACTAGTCCTTTCTATTGTGTGTGGACATATGTGTGCAAGCCGCCTATGCCAACTATACATGTCATTTTTCTCAACATTAGAAGCTTGAAATTTAACGATTTTAGGAGGAGAATTCAAAACTCTAGGAAAAACGCAATAAATTCCATTAATAAGTTTGGCATTGAATAAAAATTGCTTACCTTTGGATAGTTTCACCTTACCTTTACCACCAATAAAGGTGATCCCCTCTTCATCTAGGCAAGGACCGGATAACAGGTTTTTCCTTAATTTAGAAGAATGTAATACATTTTCAAAAGTTAGGATCCTCTGTCCAAACTTCAGCTTAACTTTCCCTCTTCCTTCAATCGGAAAGGAAATTCCATCCACAGCTACAGAAAGAGTTTCATTTTCGAGAGGATGATACTCCAGGAATGCACTACTATCACGGCAGAAATGATGTGTCGCTGCCGTGTCAAAAGCCCAGACATCTTCGACAGCACTGCTTTCACTGATTAATGCTTCACACAGGGAAGCATTACCTTTTCTGCTACTTCTAGAAATATTGCATTTGACTGAAGACTTGCCTCTATTCCTTTAACCCTCATTGAAGATTTTCTACTCTGCTCAATTTTCTGACCAGGAGAACTTTCACGTCATGATGAACTTTCAGAAATATGATACCCTCTAGGTTTACTTTGGTAATATTGAGGAGTCTGTGTTTTAACTTGGCACCGATTCTTAAAATGACCACGTTTTCCACATTTAAAACACACTATTTTTCTGTTTTTACGCTTTGTAAAATGCACTTCAGCAAATACTCCAGCATTTCTTTGATCTGCTACCCGTAATTTAAGTCTGCTTTCTTCTGATATGAGCTCAATACAATGTTTTTCAGGATAAATTTATCATCAGGCCACCTCAAGATACCCTGTACAATTTGATCATATTCTGGTGGTAAGTATCTCAAAATTTGAAACGATGCATAAATCTCTGGAATTTCTTTATTGATAGCTCGCAACTGTTCCAAAGTTCTCTTTAATCGGGATGCAAAAAGGTCAATACTTTCATTCGGCAGGATTTTGGTTGAGCACAATTCACTAAACAGAGACATGTGATAGCTTCTATTATCTGGTCTAAAATGTATTTTTACCCCTCTTTCCATGCTTCAGCAGCAGAATCACACGATTCTATAATTTTTCTATAATCTGGCTCAATATTTAAATAGATACATGAAAGGGCACTTCTTTCTCTGGCGTCACAATCCTTAACATCTCTAGCTGTAATGCCAGCTTCTTTACTTATTTCAGGTTTAACTTCTTTACCTTGAACTATTTCCCAGCACCCTTTATCAATTAAAACATATTTGATATCCAAAGTCCAATTATTATAATTTGAACTGTTAAGTTTATCTATATTGTAAGTTGCAGCTGCCATACTTTATCAAATATTCAGAAAACTATATAATAAACGTTTAAATATCACCACAAATATATTTCCATAATGACCCCCGCCCCCCCCCCCCTTCTCAAAATATCTTCATGCTAGTATTTGGGGCCAGAAAAGAAATTGCAAGATTCAAAATTTTTATATGCAATCTCAATACAATTTTAAAGAAATATTCAATAATTTTTATATCTTCATACTATTCTTCCAAAAACATGGCAATTTATTTCAAAACAATATCTTCCACAAATTGAATCATATATATATACATATCTTATTTTTTTTCTTCAAATTCTTCTTTCATTAGCTTCCGGAATTAAACATATTATATTCAAAACCAATAGGTTCCCAAATTTACAAGTACAAAAATTAATTCTTGCAAAGTTAGAGACAGAAACTGCTTCATAAAAGTACTTCAATAAAAATTAAATGCTCATGGCTGAAAATATTATGGCTAAATAGCCCATAACCTAATGATGGCCTATAGCAAAGCTATAGGTTTAATTATAATACAGCGTTGCAACAGTAGAAGCATTAATTGCTGAAAAATGCCATAACTATTTAATGAACGTAATTATTTGAAGTAGTGTGTATGTATACAAGAGTCATTGAAGAGTCAGTTTTTAAGCGAAATTATTTTTATTAAAATCAGTCTTCAAATAAAATTAATGATTTGAAATTAAACAACTAAAATATACTTGAAATGGAATTTAAGCCACATAATAATTTACTTTTTCTGGAGCTGGAATAACTGATAAAGTTACATTTACGGAAGATTAAAATAAAACTTAAACATTACCGCCTGGTAAATCATTTTAACAAGAATACGATACACTTAAATTCATTATGCTTAGCGACAGCAATACTGCATCACTAAAACGAGAACTTTCTCGCTATCAGCTAGTGAAGAAACATATAAAACAACAGAGAGTAGCTATTGACGTGACTTTAAATACCTACCGGCGGCTTGGCTTGCTGCCAAGAAGAATCGCCTTTCAGCTTACTGCGATAGATATGTCGTATCACTGACGTCACCGACAAGCAAAGCGTGAAGGTGAAAGAAAGATTGTTGGAAGAAAGTAACAATTAACGTAGCGACTTCAATTTAGATAACTACAAGTAATGTTTTTAATCATTATAAATTCGTATCAAAGACATTAAAATAAGTAGAATTAAACTTTCATAACTCTAGGTGAGTGTATAAGTAAGTGATAAGAACAATTACTTTTAATCTTAAGTTTGGGGCTTAGTTGTCAACAATATTTACTGTAGTCATCTTTAAAACAAACATAATATCAAGCACCACTAAGAGAAGTTATAGACATGGGACTATTTACATCAGATTAATGATTTCACCAGCTGACATGGCTCTATAAGGACGTGATTTAAAAGGTTTTCAATGAGCTTTACCAAGAGCACATCCATCACAGAATTCATTTGTCATTGCATGACGTACAGAAATGCCTATTTCAGTTAGCAACTTACGAACATATCGTTTGTTTTGGTGACCAAGGCGTTCATGGCATAACTGCAAAGATTCAGATTCAGTAGCAGTACTTATTTCAGCTGGACTTGCTGAAATAACAACTCTCATGCAGATAATATATGTGTGATCTGACCATGATCCAATTGCAACAAGTTCTTTATAACGATAAAATTCAATATACAGTGAAATATGTGTAACACGAAAACGCTTAACATGAAAAATCGGTTAACACGAAATAATACAGCGGTCCAAACAGTATACTATGCTATTTAATACATTTTTGTTTCTTCTAACATGAAACAAAAACCGTTTAACACGAAAAAAAATTCGTTTTCGATCTTTAATGGTATGTTTGCTACAACAGAGGTGTCAACATTTTAAGTTATTTCGAAGCATTTTTAAACCCGCCTTTATTTCCATACCACTTTTTTCTTAAGAGTATATATATTTTTTATTTTATCATAGTTATATATTCAAGGAAAATAGTCTATAAATAAAGTGGCACGGATTGTAGGTGGGTTAAAAATGTTCTGGAATAAGTTAAAGCGTTGGTAACTATGCTACTACATAAAGCCGTCAATGATCAAGTGTTTATAGCACCAACAATGGGATTTTTGACATCGTTCATCATTAAAATAATTCTATTTATGTGAATTTTGATGATGAATCTGACAACTGAATCAACAATACAGTTCCTGCCCCTTCTGCTTCAGAAATGAAGAAAATAATGAGTATCCGCAGTTATTTAGATACGCATTCAAATTCAGAGATGAATTAATGATCTCGATCAGTTTTTGAACAATATGGTGCTGAAAAAGAAGTAAAACATGTGATTTTTTTCTTCCAAAAACAATATTTGTTCTTGATTTTTATCTTAATGGATACAAGTTAGTGGTAGTTTTACAGGAAATGAAAATAATAATTGACGACATGGAAAACATTGGCCAGTTTTGTACTTTTTTTATGAATCTTTTTACACAAAATTCTTTTAACATGAAAAAATATTTCGGTCCCCTCAGTTTCGTGTTAAACGTTTTTCACTGTATCTTTCTGTGATTTTTACTTCAATTACCATGCTTGGCAGCTTGTTGCACAGAAAAGAGATGCCTCTTCACATCAGGGACATACCAGACATTTTCCATGTGAGCATCATACCATTTGCCATCAATATAAACTTGAATATTTATTTTCCCAGATCCATATGCATAAATCTTCTTATTATCAGCAAGTGATACCTCAATGGGCACAGGGAAATGTTTGTATCTGACAAAGTACTGTTTCTTTGCAGTCATGTGATGGGAGGCCCCAGAATCACAGACCCAAATATCTGGCTGAGTACTTTTTGCACTGGCAGCATATGCACCTTTATTATTCTTGAAAATGAGAATTTATCATTAGACCTTTTCTTTGGACAATCTTTACAGATATGCACACTTGATCCACATTTAAAACAATTCTTTTGTTTAAAATTACTGAATTTGGCAGTATTTCTTGGTGTACTTTCAGGAAGTCTTCGCCATTTTTCATAGCTTTTTGTTTAACAAGAACATGAGCTGCAAATGCACCATAATCAGCAGATTTAATACGCTGTTCAATTGTACATAATTTTTCAACAAGATTTTTAGTAGTTCGTTTATCAGAATCTAGACTCCCATACATTGTTAAATTCTTGGAATTCTGGACCCACAGTAAGTAGTATTTTACCATGTAGTAATTCTTGTGGAATAGAAGATGAACCAATACGGTTTAATTCATTATTCATATCAGTATAAATTCTTTCAACTTTAGCAGCATGTGTAGCAACATTATCACTGGGATCTTTACAGACTTGAAAAAATTGAGTTATCAATAAATTAAGTCTCTGAATACTGCTTTGTTCAAAAACACTAATTTGTCCCAAATGTCCTTTGCATTGGAGTATGTCATCACTAAATCAGCAACAAAAGCGCTCAACGTACTTGCAGTAAGGGCGGCTGCCTTGGCATTATCATGGAGCCATTCAGATACCTTCTTCGCCAACTCATTTGTATCAACTTTGGCATTTTCAGCCACCAGACAAATTTTAGTTCCACCAATTATAGATGTCAAATCCTATTGTTCAAAGTGCATTTTTATTTGCAATTTCCACTTACTCTAATTTTTAGCGCCTTCTAGCTTACCGATTTGTATCTTCAGTTCAGCCATATCGTAATGTTTCACTGTTAGATCTAACAAATTCATTAGTTCACTTAGCTTTTCAAAATTTTTCAGATATTTAATTTACGCAGATTTAAAGCAAACTGGGCATATAACCTATTAAAGTTATCATTAATTAATGATCTAAACAACAAAAAGCTAACATACAAATAAATAATTAGAAAGCGTTTTAAGAATAAGCAATATAACCATTTTAATATTGCATACAACAGTCGGGAAATACAATTCTTTTTTTTTTTTTTTTTGAAAAAGTGAGAGTTGAGTTGTAGCTTGTCATTTACACGAGTTGATTTGTAACTTACCATAACAAAGGTTAAAGGACACAATATCCATTTTGTGAAAAGAGTTTTTACTACCATGACTTTGATGTGCTGCAATGACCTATATTTGTCATAAATAAAGAAATTGATTCCCCCCCCCCTTCCACTGTATTTCCTTTATAGTAACTGTATATTAATGCTTAATAATTTGTCCCAAATGTCCTTTGCATTCGAGTATGTCATCACTAAATCAGCAACAGAAGCGCTCAACGTACTTGCAATAAGGGCAGCTACCTTGGCATTATCATGGTGCCATTCAGATACCTTCTTCGCCAACTCATTCATATCAACTTCGGCATTTTCAGCAACTGGACAAATTTTAGATGTCAAATCATATTGTTCAAAGTGCATTTTCATTTGCCACTTCCACTTACTCCAATTTTCAGAGCATTCTAGCTTATTGATTTGTACCTTTAGTTCAGCCATATTGTAATGTTTCGCTGTTAGAACTAACAAATTCTGTAGTTCACTTAGCTTTTCAAAAATTTTCAGATATTTAATTTACGCAGATAAAGCATTCTGGGCCCATAACCTATTAGAGTTATCATTAATTAATGATCTAAAATACAAAAAGCTAACATACAAATAAATAATTAAAAACGTTTTAAGAGTAAGCAATATAACCATTTTAATATCGTATACTACAGCCGGGGAATACAATTCTTTTTTTTTTTTTTTTTTTTTTTAAAGTGAGAGTTGAGTTGTAGCTTGTCATTTACACGAGTTGATTTGTAACTTACCATAACAATCTTCACTTAGAAAAAAAAAAGAGCGAAAAAAGACAGAAAGAGATAGAATCCGAAGAATTTTACTTCATCAAGAAAATGAGATGCAGTTTGATGTTAGCCTTTTAATTGCAATCCAAACCCCATAAGTTGCTTGGTAAGAAAATTACAAAAAAAAAAAAAAAAAACATCAGAAATCACTTTGAACAAACAGATTTTCTTAAATTCAGGGAGTGTGAAGAAAATTCATTGAATGTTCCCCGTAAAGATTATTCACAGTGGAAAGGCAAAAGGGGTATTAAATGTAGAAAATAATGAAAAGATGAATTATATTCCAAAAAGTAATCCTACAATCGAAAATGAGCTGCGAAAATACACAACAAACTTTCAGACACTTTTGAAAATCAAAATTATGGAAATGAATAATTTGAAAGCACCATTCGTTTTAAAAATGCTTTTTTTCCCAATTTCAAAATAACATCAAAACTCGATTACTGCTTTCTTCATAAAATATTAAACATGTAATTAATTGTTCATAAATTGATAGGATAATTTGATTTTTGTACATAATTTATACCCCCTTCTTTTCTTTTTTAATATGTAAATTTTATCAAAATAAAATTATTCTTTCATTTAAATTTTTTATGGTACTACTTATACTTTATGCATGGTACACATATACTATACAATTAATTCAAATGGTCATTGGAATCATTATTTCCATTTTCGTCAAATTTGAGAAAATTATAATGTTTCTCATTTATTAATATTTTTAACTGATTTTAATTTTAAAATTTTATTTCACTTATAAATTCTAATACAATTCATATTTTACATGCAGTATGTCATTTGCAACCATTATCAAACCAAATTTAATGAAAAGGTATTTTTGAAAAATAATTTTTGATTCATTTGATATAGCGACCATTTGATATAATGACCCAAATTCAGTTGTCCCGATGTGGTCGTTGTAACGCGAGTTGACTGTATTATATATCTCTATGCATATAACATGCTTTTATTGGTTCTAGAATCTAATAAAAACAAGTTTATTATTAACATTATTCATCCTTTTGTAAGCTTGAACATGGAGGATGTTTAAACATGACTGTTAGCTAGAGATTGTGTGTGTGTGGGGGGGGGGGGGGATTGAAAAAATAAGTACATGGGTAAAAAAATATTAAACAATTCTACTACTTATAGGTTCTAAATTCTCATAAAACAAGTTTAAAATGAATATTGAAATTTATATTGTGAATGGAGAAATATTGGAAAACAAAAGGCATCTGTAGTGTGATAGTTAATCTCCAATAGAGAAAAAAGAGGGGGGGGGGAGGGATAAAAATATTATTACATAAGCGAGAAATATTGAAAAAATCTATTTCTTTGTAGGTTCTAGAATCTCATAAAGAGGGTTGGGTTTCTTACAGAAGAAAGTGCAAAAAAAAAAACAGAAGAAACTGGGAGAAATAGAAGAAACCAACAAGACTAAACAGATACTCAAAATTAAAATACATTAACTTATATAAAATCAAATCTAAACTATAATCCAATTAACATTAAAAATCTTATTTTTGGTGGTGTTAGGGTTAATGCCAATTGACTAGACTGGAGACAGTGCCCTTTGTGGGTGGGGGGGGGGGGGTCTTTTTAAGGGATCCTAGTCCCTATCTACACACTTTTCAGAGAAAATCACAGTAACTCTGAATGGCTACGCCGATGAGTGCAATCTGGTATCAAACCTGGCACCTCGTGCGGACCAGCTTCTAGAGCAGAACCTCTCGGACACTGATGTGGCCTGTTGTTTTTGGAAAAGTAAGTTATGATATAATAACAAACTTCAAATATCTATAGATGATGAGTTTTTAATTATTTAGGGATAGGGTGTTTTGTTTTGTTAAAACTATTTTTACCATTTCTCTTTACTTTAGTCAACATAATTAGCAAACACTAATGGTCTAAAAGAAAATCCTCTACCATGGTTATTCAATATTTGGTGGAGCCGCCATTGTATTTTATAACATGAAAGATGCAATTCGGCATCGAATCTATCAATTCTAACAAAATATTGCAAGACAGTTCTTCCCAAGCACATTTTATAGCATTCTTTAGGTCTTCGACACATATAAACTGCGTCCCATTTCGGTAAACCGCACGAGCCAAGATCCCCCAAAAGTTTTCGATGGGATTTAAGTCTGGGGAGTGAGGCGGCCACGGGAGAACATTGATACTTTGCTCTGAAAGCAACTTTTTTGTTTCGTGTGATGAATGAATCGGCACATTATCGTGCTGGAAAGTGTAGTTTTCGTCACAAAGAAGTTCACCGTATATGGCTAGTTGATCTTTAAGAAGATTCTTATACTTTTCGGAATTCATTTTTGAATGCACAAAAACAATATCCGTTTTCCCTTGAGCCGAAAAACTAGCCCAAACCATTATTGAGCCTCCACCCATTTGGCGAAACCCGTCAGGACCATCCAGGTTAAACTTTTTTTCATCAGAAAATAACACAGAGTACCATTTGGAGGTCCAGGCCAATGCCCCATTTTGTGCCGGCGTAGAAGCGGTGGTTTTTTCTTCAATTTTTTAATATTTCATATAGGAAGCATTATGCAACACCCTCCGAATGGTTCTCCTTGAACAATTCAGTTTCAAAACATTTTTAATGCTTGTAGTGGTCATCTTATTCTGTGTAGCGAGCAAAAGCACATGGCGTCCGTCTCTCAAGGACAAGCAAGGAGTACGTCCAGATCTTTTAATCACCGATCCATTAATTCCTCTTTTCAAAACATTTCTAATTGCACATCTAGAGCATTTAATAACTTTTGAAATATTATTAATTGAAGCACCGGTTCCATTTAATCTCAAATTTCGCAAATTTCACTTTATTTTAATTCTGTACCTCTTGACATGTTTGTAAATGAGTGAAGTCGGTTATCGTCTGCTTTAGTTAATTGCTGACGTCATAACAGCGTGCAGAAAATTTGCATATTGCACATCATTTTCGAAAAAAAAAAAGCAGGTGTTTTAATGAAAATGCTAGGGTGTCTTATAATTTTATCCATGGTATTTTTAATTTTTTTCACTAAACTCTATAAAAATATCATTTCTGTAAAACAATTACGTGTGATAACAGAATAAATTTATGTTTTTGACGTATTTGATAAAACATTTTTAAGCTCTGAATCTTTTCTTTCACTATTTGTCAAATTAGATAGATGTCTTATAATTATGTCCACCACTGTACTATTCTTTATATGTACTAGCATTCATATTTCATTCCTAATTTTAAAATACTAATATTTTTTAAACTTTTTACAAAGATACTATCTTATATTATTATCATATAGTTGAAGTGATAATAGTTATGTAATTTTAAGCAAAAATAGTTGTTCACTATTTTTTTTTTTTTTTTTTTTTTTTTTTTTTAAAGCATACAAATCTTTGTATGAACACATCAAAATATTTTTTAACTCTACTAGAAGTTCTCCAGGATTGAAAAAAAAAAAAAAAAAAAAAAAAAAAAAGTTTCCATATCTTGCATTATCTATTCTAAGTTGAGAAACCAATTGCAGTATAACTTTTCATTTTTTACTGTGCACTGCAATAACGAAAATGAGGATTAGATGACATTTTATAATACAGTAATTATCTATTACACTATTAATTATCTATTACACTATTAATTATCTTATACACTAATATATTTTAGATGTGAAATTGATTTCTTTTATGAATTTTAAGTACAGTGAAATACGTTAAAACGAAAACGCTTAACATGAAAAATCGGTTAACACGAAATAATACAGCAGTCCGGACAGTATACTATGCTATTTAGTACATTTTTTTTTTTTTCTTTTAACATGAAACAAAAATCGTTTAACACGAAAAAAATTCGCTTTCGATCTTCAGTCGCATGTTTGCTGCAACAGAGATTCCAACATTTTAATTTATTCTGAAGCATTTTTAAACCCGCCTTTATTTCCATACCACTTTTTTCTTAAGAGTAATTTTTTCTTATTTTATCATAGTTATATATTCAAGGAAAACAGTCTATAAATAAAGTGGTATGGATTGAAGGCAGGGCTAAAAGTGCTCTAGAATAAGTTAAAACGTTGGTAACTACGCTGCTACATGTTGCCGTCAATTATCATGTGTTTTACAGCACCAACAATGGGATTTTTGAAATCGTTCATCATTAAAATAATTCCACTTATGTAAATTTTGATGACGAATCTGACAACTGAATCAATGACACAGTTCCTGTCCCTTCTGCTTCAGAAATGAAGAAAATAATGAGTATCTGCAGTTATTTAGATGCACATTTAAATTCAGAGATGAATAAAACAATGTATGATCTCGATTAGTTTTTGAACAACATGATGTAAAACATATGTGATTTTTTTCCCTCCAAAAACAGTGATATTTGTACTTGATTTTTATCCTAATGGATACCAGTTAGTAGTAGTAGTAGTAGTTTTACAGGAAACGGAAATAACAATTGACAACATGGAAAACATTGGCCAGTTTTGTACATTTTTTTACAAATCTTTTTACACGAAATTCTTTTAACACGAAAACATATTTCCGTTCCCTCAGTTTCGTGTTAAATGTTTTACAGTGTACTTTCGTGTGTGATCTGATCTTGACTAAAGATCTCGTGTAATTATTCATTTAGAACATGTAATTAACAATTAAATTTTTATGAATATATTTTAATTTCTTTAAGGTTGTTTATAAGGAAAATACATGGATTGTATCTTACAAAAGTACAAGTTATTTTATATGATAATTTTTTAACGAAAAACAGTTTCTTCCATTCCTTCCAATTAAAAAAAAACCTATTTCTTCCTGCTGGTTTTTTCCACCTTGGAAGAAACTTGCCAACCGTGCTCACAAAGCAAGTTTAAGGTGCCTGCCTACTATTGGAGGTGAATATTTTTTAATAATTGAAAAATTGCCTATTTATGTGCATTTTATGATAGACTATAGTAAAACACAGTGAATAACCTGAAAAAAAATATGCAAATTTTAAAATATTTTGATATTTAGGCTCAAAATATGCATAAAATTTGCAGGAAAAGAAAAAAAAAAAAGCACTTTCACAAAACATCATAAGTGAAATTTAAATAAAGACATTTTTATACTGTAAATTTTATTTAGATTATTGAAAGGTCCTTAAGGGAGTTAACTACTCTCAAAACTATAACCATGTTATTTAATATTTTAGAGAAGATAACATTTTTACATGCTGAAAAAATGATTAATATACCCTTTATAGCTTTTATCGACAGATAGCTATTATCTTTTATTTTCAGGTTCATAGCTTTTATCGACAAAAAAAAAAACAAAAAGTAATTTAGCTAGATTCATTGTCATAGGTCAATCCTCCTCTACTACTCCTCTAAAGTATTTTGTCAAAGTGTCATAACGTATCAATTATAACTTTTGGAGTTATGATGTTTTGGAATGCTAAAAATCTCATTTTGAGAAAAAGCAGAAAACAAATTTAAAAACAAGATTTTACCTATTAAACAAAAAATAATTTTAATAAGTTTCTGATTTATTTCAAAGTTTTTTATTTTCTTTTTTAAATTCATTTTATATTCAGTAACAAATTTTGATGCTTATATTGAGTAAAACATTTACGGGCCATTTTCGGTTACAAAAATTGGCAAATGACTAATATTAAAATGCCTGTAACTCAAGTTCTAAGCAAGATAGAAACAAAATTCAAACTGATTTAGAAAGCTAAAATATCAGGCTTTAATACTAACCCAAAAATAGAAAAATCTGAGTTTTGACCGAAAATTGCATTTTAAAGGTAGGCAGGCACCTTAAAATGAATATTGACATTTACGTTGTGGATGGAGAAAGGCTTTTGTGGAGTGTTTTATCCTGCATTGTTAAGGTGTGTACATCTTTAAAAAATATAAGTATTTAAAAAAATGACATAAAGAATGACCTACCCTTTTGAATTTCTTCATTTGTATTAAAAGGACATTTCTGTCATTCGTACGGAAAATTAATCTACAAAAAGCTGAAATATCTTATTCCTATAATTAGCTGATTATTTTATACTTTGAATTAAGGGTATGAAATACAGGGTCCCATAAGTCTCTAGACATTTTAAAAATTCATAACTATTGAATGAATTGAATGTGGTTTGTGAAAAAATCATTCTCGTGAAAGGGGATTTTTTTTTTTTTTTTTGGTAAAGAAAAAAAAAAAAAAAAAAAATTAGGCTATTTGACGATAGAGGGCACTATGCATGACCAGATCGTCCACTTTCATGAAAAACTGTACTTATTCACATGCAAATGTTTACAGACATAAATCCTATTCTACGTGTTCTACGTCACCACAAATTACATTTTGCAAACGAGTTATAACACTGCTAACTGTAGCTTCAGTCGGCAGTTCTTATCTGAGGGAAAACATCTTCATCAATAATGCTTTAACCACCAAGTCAGCAGCATAATTAAAACTTCATGTATGCACAAGTTTTAAAATAAGAAATAAACTGTTCTTATCACAAAATTGTGCAATTTATGACTTTCATCTGAGAATTTTTCCTTTATATCTGCATTAAAAAATTTAACAATTTGTCTAACTATCCTTCATAAAAAATTTAACTATACTTTTTTCTTTACAAAAGAAAAAAAAAAAAACTTAATGAGAATGATTTTTTTGCAAACCACGTTCAATTCTATTAATTCATTCAATAGTTGTGAATTTTTAAAATGTTTACAGACCTATGGGACACCCTGTATATACAAGGATGAGTTAGTTAAAAATTTAAAATTTATGTATGTGGTACACATTTTGAAATGTTTAAAAGAATCTTGTAGAATAAAGTGTTACATTATATATAATCCTTTACTGTTACATTTTTCTTTTCTATGTTTTTTTTTTTTTTTCTTTTTCTTTTACCAATTGAAATTATTTTAATATTTTTTGTTATTTTTTCGGGCATGTTTAAGATTGTATATTGAAATGATTAACCTCACGTTTTCACTAATTCAATTTGAAGAAACATATTAATTCTGCTTAGTTTAAAAAAAAAAAAAACTTATACTAGCATAATTTTTGTTTGCCTTTTATAGTATTTTAAACTTAGTGAGGAAAAACAAGCAGAATAAATAAGTTTCTAGCACTTTGAAGGTTTCTAGAATCTAATAAAACATGTTTAACATAAATGCTGACATTTATGTTATGGATGGAACAGAATAGGAGACAAGACCTGAGTGCAATGTTTGATCATTAATCATTGGTTTGAAGAAATAGAAGAGAGAAAATACAAAAAAGATCCCCCCTTTAAAAAAAAAAAAAAAAAAAAAAAAAAAAGTGTTTACCAGCCAAAAAATAGAAAAATGGAATATACACCTACCACACATACACATAAATATTTACTAAACAACAACAAAAAAAAAAACATATGTCTTATAATTCTTCTTTTAATAGACAGGGTTCACACTCAAATATGGGGGGAAAATTCTGAATTTTCCAGATTTTTTGAAGAAAATATTAACGACATATTACAAGAAACACTTCTCTAGAGAGGAGAAAATACATCCACTTCCACTGTATGATGTCGTGTTACTGGCGATCATGATAGAAATCCCAGAAGAAATCATTGTTTACATGCGTATTTTCACGATACTTAATCATTTGAATTTTGATATGAAGCTAAACAAGAAAAATATAATTTGAGAGAAAGGAAATATTTGTTTTTCTAGGTTTTATATCTATTATTTTTCACTGACCTTTTTAAAACAAAATCCAAATTTCCTAAGTATTCGGAGATTTCCCTGTTGAGTATGAACCCTGAATAGAATACTTTGAAGAGGTTAGATTTAAGAAAAAAAAAAAGTTTAAAATTAAATTCTTTTTAACATTAAAAGATTTTTTTTTTTTTTTTTTTTTAAAGAAAACTTACAGCTTTGATTGTTGATTTGATGAATGCTCTTTTATTGGACAAGTCAAAGTCTGGGTATGCATCACACACCTGAAATAATAAAATACTCAAAAATATTTTTGGTAGTAATTTAAAAATGAAATGAAATTAATAAATATTTTTTGATACAAAACTTTTGATATAAAATATTTATATCTAAAGTATTTTTTCACAAGTCTAGAAATTTAGCTCTGTAACCAGTTTACAATATAAAAATTGTTTAATTTATTGATAGATAAATTATATATTGTTACAATTTTCAGTAGCATTAAACATGGGGAAAAAAAAAAAAAAAAAAACAGCTTACATAAAATTATAACATTTTTATTTTAATTTAATGTTAAATATTTAATACTAAATTTATTGACAGGGTTCCCACACTTAAAAAAGAAAAAAATTCAAGGACTTTTCAAGGCCTGTTTGAAATTTTTCAAGGACTAGGGGAAATCGCAGAATGCAAGGCATATACACAAAACTTTAGTAACTACTTTCATTAGTAATATTTTTTTTTTATAATTAGAATAACTTTGCCTGTTTTCATAATACATTTTTGATGGACTGACCAAATTAACTTTTACAAGAGTCAAAAAACGATTAGTTCAAGATTTGGAATCATTTTGATTATTCCAAAGTTTTTAGGTTTGAGTCCAGGTCTAGTCACTTTCTGCTCAAAATTAATGACCAGTTCATCAAACAGGTATGAGACTGGCAAAAAAACCCAAATAAGTTGAAACTATATGCAAAAGCAAGACAATGAAGCTTGTGTTTTCCTCGGCTTCCCTTCGGCTTCCTTTCTTCACTTCATTTCGTCTGTTTCGGATTCTATCGATTACTTGGTTCCAAAGACTGGAACCAAGTAATCGATAGAATCCGAAACAGACGAAATGAAGTGAAGAAAGGAAGCCGAAGGGAAGCCGAGGAAAACACAAGCGATGAGAAGTCATAAATCACCTGAAGATGGGCGCGAAGTGCACCCGAAATGCATTGTGAATAAATAGGACAAGTTTATAAGGTATTAATAAGTATGAATAAGTATATTAACGTCCTAATAATAAGTTTTTTAAAATTATACAGAACTTTTTTATACACTTATGTTTTTACTTCATATATTATTACCTGCTTGATAACTTTTTTCATTGTGATTTCTTGTAAGTCCGCTTTTTCCAATATCTGCTTAACTAATTTGGAAATTTCTTCATCCTAATTAGAGAACAAAATATATATTTAAATCAACTCAAATGACAGTAAAAACTTATTAAAAAAAAAAAATCTTTCATGAAAGGTTCAATGAACATTGAAACATACTGATGGCATCTTAGATGATTTTTTTGCTGATGGTTCATCTTTCGAACTTGCACTAGAAGATTCCCCCTCATCATCATCAGACTCTAACAATATATAAAAATATTAATAAAATTACTTTAAAAGGAATAAATATGAGAAATATGGCATTAAAAATAAACTAACCATGTTTCCTCTTTATCGCCTTTTGTTTATCTTCTTTCTTATCCTTTTCTGCTTTAGATTTTGACTTTCTTGATTTCTTTTTCGGCTGTTAGATGAAAAAAAAAAAAAAGAAGTTTTACTTGTAAGAACAATAATTTAAATTTATAATAAAATATAAATTATTAATTAAGAAAATTAAAAGAAATACAAATAACAAGAGCCATGACCGTAAAAGTATATCACAGCTATCACCCAATATATAGGCAGGAAAAGAGGACAGGACAGCATAACCAGAAATTTGACAAACAGAAGAAAATAAAAATCTCCCCTCTTTCCTTTACTAAATATTTAAACTGTTCAAATCTCGGCTTTAAATGTCATCTAATGAAACTTTTATGCAATCAATATATTAAATTATCTTAAATATAATCAATATATTAAATTATGTCTTTGAGAAAAAAGTTCATTTTGATTCTCGTGAAATAAAAGTTTTTAATTGAATGTTGCCAGGTAGTAACAACATCTGATAGCTATCATTTGCAAAGTAGAAAGAGTGGTTTCCACATTTAAAGCATTTTTTTTTTTTTTTTTTTTTGAAGGGGGGGGGGGGTTACAATTTGAGTGTTGAAGAATTTTCTTGTATATATGCTGAAAGTAAAGAATAAATTATTAAAGACCAAAAAGGTCAATCTATCAAAAATCTTATTTAAGCAGAAAAGCAACAGTGAAAACTGTATTTAAATTTAAGGGTTTCAATAAAAATGACTTGACCAGTGTAAGTAAAAATATTATGACTCATTGAATACAAAATTTTAACATTAACAAACAGATTTTATTTAGAAAGGTATATATATATATAGCAGTAAACATTGTAAAATATAATGACAAGATTCAAATTACCTTTTAGGTGCAGAATAAACAAATATAGTGAATGATGCTTGTAACATAGTCTAGTAGACATAAACTTGAAATACAACATGGTACTTGAAACAATATTATCGTTGACACTATTAAATACATATCAATATAGATACAATGTCTCGCAGCGGCCACGTTGACCAACGAGGAAAAAGGAAGATGCAAACTTTACATCCCGCGGTTGCCGCGTTGACCAGCGAGAACAGAAACGATGGAGAAATATATCACCAAATATTAAAGTCTGTCACAAAAAACACTATTATCATTTTGAATCCGACATTACTTAAGCTTTTAAATTTATGATGATTTAACTTGAAAGATTTTAATTCAATTCATTTGGAAAAACTTAACAAGACAGCGCTAAAGCTGAAAAACACTATCAACATCATTAAAACTTTAAACTTGAACAGAACAATTCATTTATATCGATTATCTAAATTATCTTATGATTTCAACATCCAAGATGATGAAAACAAATAATGAGATTAAACTAATTTTTAATTAGCAAACTTAACACTTGTAAAAATAACAAATAACAACAGCAGCTATCAAGGCTTAAACGATATAGCCATACTAGAGCTTATACAGCTGTCAAGTGCCAAAAGCACACATGCTCAAATGCTTAGATTATCAACAGCCTGAAGCTGCTTAACTGCCTGAAACTGCAGCGTGATACAATTCACCGCGATCTTTTATACTATCCAAAGTTACTAAATCTGCATATCGACAAACATCGCTAGCACCACTCAATGGTCAAAACCAAAATATAATTTATAATAATTATTTCTACAGCAGTGGCAACAGCAAAAATAGAAAAGCTATGCAGATCAAAAGTGGCAACGGCAGAAATATAAACAAACATCGATAGTTGACACGCGATGTATTTTGCACCGGCGAAAAGAATTTTAACTAAGATAAAATAAGTAAATATCCATTAATTTGAAAAGAAAAGGGTTTCCTAGAAGGGAGAAAGTTTTTCCTAGAAAAAAATATATATATATATATTTATATGTATGAAATTAACAATTTTTATATGTGAGGACATTGATAGTTATCATAAATTAAAGGGAGAATATATATATATATATATATATATATATATATATATATATATATATATATATATATATATATATATATATATATATGTGTGTGTTACTAGGGATGGACCGGATATGGATTTTACCAGACAACCAGATACAGATATCCGGCATTCCGGATATTATTTTTCTTTATTATAAACTAAAAGTCCATGTTTCAAATAATTTCTATCAAGCAGATTAAATACAGTGGAAACATTAATATTTAAATTTTAAGGGTTTCAATAGAAATAACCCGACCAGTGTTCAACTATTATAACACATTAAAGACCAAAGTTTTAACAAATAAAAACAACTTTATTCAACAAGATATAATGATATATTAAGATTTCAAATTTATAACAAGAACAAGATTACCTCTTACAGGTGTTGAGCTAGGCATATTGATAAACACAATGAAAAGCAGATGACAATACACTTCAAGAAACGTCGCAGAGCCTCCGCGATCGCCTGGTTGATCAGCGGGAAAATACGATGAAGGAATATACTTCCGCGATCGCCGGGTTGATCAGCGAAAGTGAAACAAGACGAAATAACACAAAGTTGAAATGAAGACAATTACGTTCATCCACTATACACTTCAATTTAGAAACTTTCATTTAACTTTTAATTAACTTTTTTTTTAAAAAAATTTCAAACTTGAACAAACGCCACTTAAAAAGCGGCTAAACAAATTTAACATCATTAAACTAGCAAATGTAACGATCTCGCCTCAAAAGGACGTCAATTATCAATTCAATTCAAAAACTTCCATCATCCATGAACGACGGAAAATTTAACCTTTAACAAGGAACAATTTAACAAACAGAAACTTAACATGTGTAAAATATTAACAACTTAACAACGGCAGCCATCATTTCTTAAAAAAAAATGCAATAGCCAAAGAGCATTAATAGCTTAGCAGGAACGATACTATAAGCACATACATCGTTACTTGGCCATTACTATAAGCACATACATCGTTACTTGGCCATCAAGCTACTTACACAACTCATAAACTACCACTTCATATCTAAATGAAGACTAGCTGGCCATTGCTAAACACTGCCGATAACTGCCCTTTAACACATGCATCGCGATCTTTTTATACTGACTGCCAAGTCAAAAATCTACATATAAACAATGCATTACCATTGCCACTCAACAGTCAAAGTCAAAAATACAATTTATCATAACTATTTTAATAGAAGTGGCAACAGCAAAGATTAAGAAAATTATGCAGAGCAAGTTTGGCAACGGCAACAATGTAAACAAAACATCGTTAGTAATGGTGCGATGTAAGTAAAAGATGGCTGACAGAGTTTAAGTAAAGAAAACTTTTAAATTCAAATAAAAGGTAAGTTAACAGTTATATAATAAAGGATAAGCATTTATATTCATAAAATTAACTATTTTTATGTGCGAGGACAATTGATAGATATCATTCTTTGCCGGATCCGGATATCCGACAGTCCCCTTTGCCAGTAGGGCCATTCCGTGTCAAATCAACACAGCTCACAACTGGACCCCCTCTGATTTTTATGAAACTGGGCTCATTTGTTTTATAGAGAAATGAATATTTATCAATTATTAAGTCTCAATCTCTTTTAGTTCTTGATATACAGGACTGCAAAAATGGGTAAAAAATGCAAATTTTAAAAATTCTTGTTTTACAAATTTGCCCATATCTTGTTTCCTGATTGTTGTAGAGGCATAAGGTTTGGTATCATTGGAAAGCATTTAAAACAGGCTTTCAAGTGATATATCACATGCACATTTTTAAAAAAATTCATTTCGAGGTCAAACATTTTGACCTTTGAATATTTCAAAGTGGTATTTTATTTTTCTTTAAAAATTATATATTGTTCTTACATTTATTGTCTATAATTACTGTGAGTTTCAACTTGGGACTGCCATGGGATGCGAAAAGGAAATTTTTGAAAAGGAATAATCTTAATAGAAATTTTTGAAAAGGAAAATGATTAATTAAATATAAAAAACCTTAATATGTACCTCATATTACTTTGTTAATATTTTCAGCTGGGCGCCCAGCTGAAAATATTAACGAAGTAATATGAGGTACATATTAAGGTTTTTATATTTAATTAATTATGTATAAAGTGCTTCATTATAATTTAAATTTTATTTATTGGAAAATGATTAATTACAATGTTTTTGTAATTAATCATTATAAAGATATTTTAAAAAAAAAATGAATGACAAAAGTTACAATTTTGTTTTGGAATGTTACTCTGTTAATTGAGCATTCCTTGGAAATGTGTGAAATGCTATAATTGAAGGCTTAAACAACATAAATCATTGTTAACAAAATAAATAACTTCTAATTTTATTCAAATCTGAATTTTAAATGGTTAAAAATGATAATAAAAAATTATTTCTTTTCTTATTTTGTTTACTTTGGCAGTGTTATTTTCATATCAAAATATAAAAGGCATATTAATAAAATATTTTTTACTATCATTATACTGTGTCAGTATTATTTTGTAATGGCTTAGTCACAAGCAATCTTTAAAGTTAATATTTAAAAGATGCATGGATATTTCTTCAGGAGATAGTGTATAAGTTCACCCAGAAGCTAAGAGTATTTGCAGTATATCTGGATTTTGAGGATAACTAAACGAAGTAGAGGGTCCATGGGGATGCAGGAAGCTAATATTTATTTCTTCTGTGTCATATTCCACATTCAGAAAACGTCCTATCCACCAGAGAGCATGATAAATGCAAGTTACAAAACTATGTATTTCTTCTAGTTCTAGTTCTCCTTTTTTGTTACTTTTACTTCCTTGCTTGATGTGGAATTTCAGCAGCCTTTACAAAGAAGTTTACAATTTGCATTGGGTATAAAGGCATGTAATTTCAGGTTACCAGAAACAACACAAGAAGATAAAAATAGCTTCTGGAAAAATATGCTTTCTTCTTCAGGAAGAAATGTAAGCAAAATTTATCCCCAAAACATTAGCAATTGCCCATTCAAACAAAACGCGAGTAGTAATTACTTGGTCTGTATAAGGGCGTTAAGAAATTCAAAATCGTGGAAAATAATTGGTGTGGCACTCACACGACTGTTGTTTACCCTTTTAACTTTTAATAATAGTTTATTTACCATATGTATGAAAAATTAATTTTCATTCCTGAGCAGTTTGCTTGGATATGGTAAAATATACGTAAGAAATTGCATTCACCAATTACAGTTAGCATTTCTTGGTAATATTTGTTTTTAAGAAATGCTGATATAACACACACAGACCAGCCACTAAAAACTTAATATTTAGGGTACCACAAAATATATAAATATAACAAAAATTTAATTTTGAATATTTGAACTAAAAAACAGTACTTTCTCTGCTAGAAGTAAAAAAAAAAAAGAACTGATTGAGCATTTGAAAATTTTTATTTCATTATACTCTAATGTTGGATAAAATAAATGTTATTAGTAATTAATTAACCTTGCATGCATCATGTCCCACTGTTTTTGTCATTTTTCATAGTATGTCTGTATATTATGTATTTACAGTAGAGTCTCGAAAGTTCGAGTCTCAGAAGTCCGAGGTTCCGCTTAATTCGAGGTGCCAAATTTTCCCCCTAGCAACCAAAAGCTCTTCCCATTTCCTCTCGCAACCGAAAGAATGCAGGTCTTATTTTTCGTTTCTTCCTGGAAAGAATTTCAGTAACCCACCACCTTTTGTTCTCTTTGTTTTTGAAGGTGGCTAGGTAGGGGTTGGTTTGAAAGGAATTTTCAAACCAGATCTACAAGAGTTTTATTCTTCCAAGTTCAATTGTACTAGTAGCTTAGATGCTAGTTAGGGACTAGCTGCGTTGTTAGTTGCTCTGTTGCTCATTTAAATTCAATACACGTGCTTGATCCTTATCATTTTGGAAACTAATTGCAGTTGAAAGTGTTGTGTTAAGGTGCCTGCTGCGAAAATGAGTGGAAAAAATAAGAGAAATTTTGTATCTATAATAACTAAATTGAACGCTATAAAAAGATTAGATGCAGGTGAAACGATAAAAAGTGTTGCTACCGATTTGGGTGTTGGAGAGGTAACAGTTGGTGACTGGCGCCGCAATCGAATAAAAATTGAGCAGTTTTGTTCACAGAAGTGCAATGAGACTCCAGGAGAAAAAAGAAAATCTATGAGAACATCAGACTTTGAAAAAACTAGCAAGGCTTTATTTCTTTGGTTTACTCAACAGCGTAGCAAAGGTACTCCTATAAGTGGCCCTATTCTTCAGGAAAAAGCTGTGTTTTTCAGAAATCAGTTCAAAGAAGGAGAAGATGATTTTGCAGCAAGCGTTGGTTGGTTAGACCGTTGGAAAAAACGATATGGTGTACGTCAACTAAATATTTGCGGTGAAATACTCTCGGCAGGTACGTCAGCTGTGCAGGCATTTCAAAAACGGATTGAAGACATTATATTGACGGAAAAGCTCACACCTGACCAGTTATATAACTGTGACGAAACAGGTTTGAACTTTAAGATGTTGCCCTCAAAATCCCTTGGTTCAAAAGAGGAAAATCCAGCTCCAGGTCACAAAAAACAGAAGGAACGATTAACCATTTTAGCATGAGCCAATGCATCTGGAAATCATAAAATGAAACTGACTGTGATTGGGAAATCTCCCAAACCTAGAGCCTTAAAAAACATCACTGAAGAAGCCTTACCAGTACATTACACAAATCAGAAAAGTGCATGGATGAATCGAGAAATTTTCAAACAATGGTTTCTAGAACATTTTGTTCCAGAAACACGGAAGGCATTGAGAAAAAAAAATTTGCCTTGCAAAGCAATTTTGTTTTTAGATAACGTTCCATCTCATCCGGACGATGATGAGCTACGTTGTGGTGAAATCCATGCTATATTTTTTCCTGCCAATGTTACAAGTTTGATTCAGCCAATGGATCAGGGCGTATTGGAAAATTTAAAGAAAAAATATTGACGCCGTTTGTTACAACATTTAGTTCAGTCTGATGATGAAAGTGTTGCGGATGTTTTGAGGAATGTAAGTATGAGAGATGTTGTCTACTGGATAGCAGATTCTTGGGAAGAAGTTCAACCTACGACAGTAATTAAATCGTGGACTAAGTTTCTACCTGAATTGGTTACGCCTATTGAGAAAATTAATGATGATGATAGTGAAACAATTGTTTTGAAAGATTTGGTGAAGGAATTACCAGGCTGCGAAAACTCTAATGCAGTTGATCTAAATGAATGGCTAAATAGTGACGACAAGCTGGAAATAACAGACTCAAATATTATAGAAATGATGGAAGATGAGGAAGAATATGAAACAGAAGAAAACGACTCTCCGTTATCAGAAAAAAAAATATCTCATAGTGAAGGTTCTGCAGCCTTAGAACTAGCCTTAAAATATGTAGAACAGCAAACTGAAGCCACCCCTGCAGATGTTTTGCTTTTGAAGCGTTGGCTGACTATCGCATCAACAAAGAGAAGTAATATACTAAAGCAACAAAAAATTGACAATTTTTTTAAATTGTAAAGAATCTTTTACGTCATTATACTAAAGAATAAAGGATTTTAAGGTAATATGTTCATTTTATTTAATTTCATTTGTAGTTGTTAAAATTTTTCTACTTTTTCGGAAAATCCGAGTTTTCAGTAATCCGAGGTAGTGTCAGCCCCAATTACCTCGGATTTTCGAGACTCTACTGTATTTTAACTTTATAAACATGTCCCATCCCTCATATAAAGGAGGGATGGGACATTTTTATGACTATGTTAATTGGCTTATAAAATTAATATTTTAATAATTACGATCAAATTTATATTTTTAAAAGATGTTAAAATGTTTCAACTTGTTTCTCTGCAGAAATTTGTTATACTTTCTGCGACAAGCTTCATGAACACCAAAATCTTTCTGCAGGAATAGTTTGTTAAGTTAACATTTACGAATTCAAAATAAATTATTTTTAAATAGTAAATAATATTCAGTATAACCAACGTATTTAAATTTTAACTTGGCACAAATGCATATATTTGCACTATTGCAAGAAAATGCTCTTTTTTTTTTTTTCTAAGAAAGGTGAAAATAAATCTATTGATCTTGCCTTCTTCAGATTTTTTGTTCACATTAAGATACAATATTGTTTATAAAATATTCGATGAATTCAAACCATAAAATGCAGTAATACATCAAAAATAATCTGCAAATTTTTTTAAGGCATTTAAATCATGAAATGTCTAAATTAAACAAATGTTACAAATACTTTTAAAATTTCATTACTTTTTTTATATTAAATATATATATATTTAAATAGACAAATGCACTTATTTCATAAGGTGCGAACCAAACAACATAAAATATAATGCAGAACTCAAAATTAAAATACAAAAAATTAAAAGAAAAATTAATATAGAATACTGAATATCATAATGAAATATAAATAATTTACAGCATTTATAGTTTTTGAGATTATTAGAAAGATGCAAGATAACATTCTAATACACAAGATTCATTTTTTATATTATATACAAATAGCATAAAGAGGTATATTTGAAATCTAAAAAATGTGATTTGACATTAAAGAATTCAAAATGTATAATTATACCATCATTTAAATACATAAAGTAAAACAGAATACAAGATCTAAGTACATAATTATAGACAAAACGTAGTCGAAATATTTTCATGAAAATTGAGGCAAATGAAATATTTAATTTTTAAGGAAATGTTGAAATGGGAAATGTAACAGATTTCATGGATAAAATCTATAATAGAGAATAATGATTACAGATTAATGAAATAAATAGAAATCAATTAAAAGTAATATTTGATATTGATATCTATACGAATAAGTAAATAAAAATAAATAAAAGCATTTGCTGTTTAATTAGTATTTATTCAAAACAACTACTATTAGATAAAATTCCTTTTGCTTACGGAAAAAAAAAAAAAAAAATCAACAAAATCTTTGGTTTGATTTTTATTCAAAATAACTATTTAATCTGCAATATTTCAATTAAAAAAACAAAATTTTTTTAAAAATTCAAATGTTTAAAAAATGAAATGAACAAGCTGTAGAAACTAATGATAAGAGTATTTTTGTAAAATAAATTAATATTTTTTTAAACGACTTCATATGCTTAAACCACAAAATTTAAAGCTAAGAATTTTGATCATAATTAAAATAATTAATGATCAGTAAAGAAAAAAATTAGAAAAGTTACCAATTTTATAACTTAAGTTACCCATTAATATTTATTGCTAAGATCTTTTACTACATATAAAATGCTAGAAATCAATAAAGTATTTTTAAGATTAATTTCTTAATTTTCTATTTTTTGAAGCAAGGTTAGAAGCTTCATTTTTTATTTTGCGTATAACTACAGACGTTACGAATTTCCCCATAGTCTTATTTCTGTATATATTTGTGAAATATATTGCATAGTTTGAACCAAACATTAAAATGAATGCAGCTTTAAAAAATGTACGTGTATTTACTACCACGCACGTATGCAAACTTCACATACATGAAAGAAAAAAAAAATCACTAGATGCAACTAATTTGTCGTGCGTAAATCAGAAAATGTATGAAAATCGGTACAGCAGCAATCACGCACTTGTTTAAAAAAAAAAAAAAAAAAAAAAAATCTTTTGTTATGCATGAATCTGAAAATGCATGAAATATGAAATTCGGAAAATGGTCGCAAAGCCACATTCTTCCGAAAAAACACCTTTTTGCAATACAATAAATACACACGACATGAACGGCAGGTGCGGCGCGAAAATAAAGTTTGGAGATACGAAAATGAAGTTTCGATGTGAAGAAGTTACGAGTGAAAAGTGTCAATACACCGAATCATATCACCGCATCACGAATAGCTAATGCATGTCGTGTCAAAGCTAACCCAAGGGAGTTACATCCGCTTTATCTCCTCTCCTTATTTAGGATTGAGGCGATTGTATCTGCAGAAACGAAAATTTTTTCTGCAGAACAGTTAACCATTCTTTGAGTTTCTTTCTCTCTCTCTCTTTCTCTTCCTTTGTCTTTTTTTTTTACACAATTTCAAAATTTATTTGACTTAAGTAAAATCTTTCTGCAAGAACATTTCTGTTTCTGCGACATTGTCGCCGTGTTTCTGCCACGGGGCTCTCCCTTATATAGATATATGAAAGGATAAGAAGAGGTAAGATTATTATTTTATTATTTTAAATTAATATTGACTGGATAATTTGGAGAAAATCCCATTAAAAATTATTAAATTGAAATTAATTCTAAAGCTTCCCCTGTAAAATAAGTTTTATTACAATGCACGCTCATAACGCTAAAATCAGAAAATTGGACGAATTTATGATAAAAAGTGCTGAGTAAACGCAATTCTCATTTTCTTGTGGTTAAGTAATGCATATTAATTAATCTCGGAGATCTGGGTCTAGGATAAACTGTCAATGATTAAGTTAATATCCAATAATGCTATTTTTTTTTCTCTGTGAGATTCCTACTTTTTGCTATCATGGACTGTTGCAAAAATATGAACTACATGAAATCTTTGTGATTGAGTGATACCCTTTTCTTATTGTTTTTATTCAAATCAAGCAGATTTGGTAATTTTTTCTCATTTCTTTAAATGTAAATTCCAGGTAACTTGTCCTTTTATTTATAAATCAACATGATGGGGGGCAGCTGTTGGAGGAACGAATATTATAATCAGTTCTTTCATGTTGATTTAAACTTAAAATGAAATATTGCTGTTGTTAAATATTCTTATTTTAAACATCGCTATTGGAGAGTACTTAAGTTATAACATCTTTTAAAGTAAGGTCTTTAAATTAATACTCACATATAATTTCCAGAAAATCCATTTTAAAAATGTCAATGTGCTTTTGATGACATTGTTTACTTTTTGCCGGTCGATTTGCTCTCGGTAAATTTGCTGTAGTTAGCAAACCAACATCTAGATGGCGTGGCTGTTGGCAATTGCTTCCAGGTGAAACGGAGTTTCTGCGATCACATGACATTAACTGTCAGTTACACTGCAAACCGTAGTTAGTAACCATATAAATATATCATCGGTTGTTTTGGTGGGCGGTATCATTTCGTTATGGAGATAGTCAGGGCGCGAAATTTCCACTCGCCAGCTCACCATTGGCGAGTGGAATTTTTAATGTGGCGAGTAAAAATTTGGTCAAGTTATAGATAGAATTCTTACACGATACGGTGACAGAAAAGATTTAAATATGGCAAAATTTTGTGATCTTATAACCTCATATTTAACCTCTCCTTTTTCTCTTCTCAGAATGCCGAGTCTGTGTGCACTGTCCGACGATCGTCCTAGTCTAGGAAAGGAAAAATGATGTGCATGCATAAAGTTTTAATCTCATCGGCAGTTTCGTTTCTCCCGCTTTGATTTCTCCAAGCAGAGTGAGAAGAGAAATGCGAAAGTTTGCCTATGCAATATTGGCACATGAAAATGAGCCTGAGCCCTTTTAAAGATACTGCTTATTTTTATTTTGTTGAATAATTACCAAAAAACAGTTCACATTTTCCAGTTTTTCACTGAAACGCCAAGGATTTGCGCTTGTAATGATTTGTAAGCAACAATTTTATCGAAAAATTTATTCCGAAATGTTATTTCAAATGACAATGAACAAGCTATACACATCGACATTCCGTCTGATTACAAAAATAAAACGAATAAAAAAGACATTTCTGATGTAAAAAAAAAAAATAAATAAATAGGTAAATAAGGAAGCTTAATCTTTCAAAATAAAAAGATTTTCACAGGATATTGTTTGACAAAGAGTTTTCTTCTTTTTTTATTTAATGAATCTTTCCATTTATGTTATTAGATATTTTAATGTTTTTCAAATCTCAAATACAATACATTATAAGGACTTTTAATTATAGATGATTATGAGACATGATGATATACGACACACTTTTAATATATATAATTTTTGGCATATTTGTGAAAGCATTTAAAATAGTCAGGAAAAATTAAAAACCCAAAATGCATAAAAAAAAGAATGACAACCCTAATTTATGGCGAGTAAAAAAAATTTTTGGCGAGTGTAATCTGAGTTGAAATTTCGGGCCCTGGAGCTAGTGTTTCGTTTATCCTGTTAAGTTTTATATTTTAAATGTTTTTCGAAATAAATAAGATGACTTTATATTTAAGTTTTTCCAATTTCTAGTCAGGGTTCATACTCAAATATGGGAAAAAAATTCCCTGAGTTTTCCCTGTGTTCCCAGACAAGTTTCAAGAAAATATTAGCACCATATTACAAGAAACGCTCTTCTAGACAGGACAAAATACAGCTACTTCCACTGTATGATGTCATGTTACTTCCGATCATGACAGAAATTCAGGTAGAAATCATTATTTACATGCATATTTTCACAATACCTAATCATTTAAATTTTGATACAAAGCTAAACAAGAAAAACATAACTTGAGAGAAGAAAAACATTTGTTTTTCCAGGTTTTATAACTGATTTTCCCTGACTTCGAATGAAAATTTTTATTTTCCCTGAGTTCTTTTTAACAAATTCCAAATTACCTGAGTATTCCCTGTTTTCCAGGTTTTCCCTGAGGAGTATGAACCCTGTTAGTGTTTAAATATGATGAAAGTTGATTACCGTTTCTCGGGCAGCAGTAACGCCAAATAGGCAAGTGTTTGTTTGGTTTACTTTGTTGGTTAATTGATGTTGGTGAACAAAGTTTGCTAGTTTTGGATTAGTGTTGTATGAATTTCTTTGCCGGTTTGAATTTGTTAAGTTTTTAAAGGGTTTATTTTTAACGTTGCACATTGTTAGTATTGTGTCGGTAATCTTGAAGTATTAAGTTTTAAATATATAATAAGTTGTTGATTTTTTTTTTTTTTTTTTTTTTTTTTTTGAAGAGTTAAGTTTCAAAAATATATTAGTTGTTGATAATCTTCAAGTATTAAGTTTCACATATTTATCAATGGTTGCTGATAGAATGTTAAGTAGCTGATGTTATACTGGTTTGGAAATTTATACATTAAGTTTAAAAAGTTTATTAAAAGTTGATCTTAATTCTTGCCGTTAAGTTTACATTTGCAAAGCTTGTTGTAAAATGTTTTTGGATAAGTTTAAAGGTGCTGGTTACCGATATCGTTTTCTAAGTTGTTGCCTGGAATTTATTACTGTTGTTATAACGTTGTTAAATTTAATAATCTAACCGTTGTTGAAATTGTTGTTATACTAATTATGGTTGAATTCAATCGTGTTAAAATTATTATTGTTATATTAATTAATTAATTATTATTATTATTATTTTTTTTTTTACAATGGTTTTAATAAAATATAGTTTTTTTTTAAAACCTTGTTCTCATTGAACTGCCTCTTTCACTTAACATCTTAAGCTATTAGAAAAAAAGCTTCCACTGATGCAATTTTAATTACTCTGCACACTTTTTTGAAGCTTTATGCTGTAACAAATATTCTGACCCCTCCTTGGTATCGTATGACTCCCCTAAGCCAATTAGAGCACTCTCGGCATCACATGATCGCTCCCATGAAAAGGAATACTCAGTCAGTCTCAGGCCAGTGGCTAGTTGTTAGGTTGTTTGTCTGAAGTTAGTTTTTTTTAAGATGTAAGTTGACAAGGATGGCCCACCTTCGCAAGAATATTGTAACATCTCGATTTAATAAAACCACCACTTGGTTCACTGACTGCACTTAGTTAATTATTTTAACGTCCATTTTAATATGATATATATTTTAGACTATGCACAAGTTATTTTATGCATTATACTAAAATTCAGTGAATTACCTCCCATATATAGTATATTTTCATGATTAATAATTATTACATGGAAAGGAAGAAATTGTGTCAGGCCCCCTGTATTGATAACAATTTGTACATGATAGAGAAAAACTGTTTTAATTTTTGGTTTCAGCACACCAAAAAACAAAGATCAACCAAAATTATCAAATCAAAATTTTATATGCAGACTTATGTTATTAAACATTCTTTTTTGTTTAGCTTTTTCCATATATGTATTTTTCTTCTTATCCTTGAGACAACATGTATATTTTTGCCACAATCACCGAAGCAAACAATTCTTTATATATCTAATGAAACATCAGAATTCATTTTAAAAATATATAGTTATACTGAAAATTTGTTTTATTGGATTTATTTATAAAGCATTCATTATGACTTTGATGACAAATTTATAATAAAAATTTGATAAAAAGAATTCTCCCTTAACATTAAACCATATTTAATTATGGAAATGGTGAAATAATATATTAGTATTAGAAATATAAACCATGCCTAACACAACAGTAAAATGGGGAGAGGGGGGCAAAAATTTATCCTCTTACTTCAGTAAGTAAACCTTCAGCTTCCTCATCAGTTCCACCCATGCTAGCATCATCTGCTAAACTGTCATTCTCATCTTCCTCAAGACTATCATTGTCGTCACCTTTGACAGTTTCAGCTTTTTTTTCAGGCTTTACTTTCTTACCACTAGATTTTTTTTTACTTTTTGAAATTTCTGAAAATAAACAATGATGCATTTTTAATTAAAAATACAAATTTTAATATAAAAACTAGCAAGCTTCGCACGCTAGCGGGTCAGTACTTTTAAATGAATCAGTAACAGTAACTTTTATTTTTAAGAAATTAAAAAAAATAATAATAATAATTTCCGATCGGGTAAAAAATTGCACCGGGTCCCCACTGCATTTGGAAGCACAGAACCATGCACGCTGCACGTGTATGGTTGGCCCTATATATTGTTGGCCTTAATGGTATATTTAATCTTATCACTTTGTGCAATATGCATAAGTAGTTGATATATTAAAAGTATAAATAGTATTAAGTCTAAAAGTTTAAGTTAAACAAGTTATTGAAAGAAAAACATTTAGTTAATTGAAGTAAAGTAACTTCATTTATTTTCTTTATTAAAATAAAAATGTATTTTTCTTACTTACCACAATTTAGCAGACAGTTTTATTTATTAATTTGCTACTATAAAAATACATCGCTTTTCTTTAGCTATACTTTGACACATCACTACAGCTTGCTGGTATACATAAATGTTTACTTTATTGCTCACTAGGCAGCATCAAATTTCACGGATTAATTCGTCTCGCTAATATAATGCCTCGTGATTGCGTCATTTTATGCACAATCCTCTCTGGACAGTATAAAAGTTGTTTGAGGAAAGTTGCTAGAGGCTGGTTCACTAATTTTCCTTTTTGCTTGTTTGTTTTATGTATAGTTATATTTCAGTTCAAATGTCCCATTTAGTAACAGGATATTTTAATTAATGCAGTTGTTTATTTTACAAGTAAAATAATCTACAATAATAGAATGCCTTATTTAAAGTAACAGTTTTTATTTTATCTTTGGTTTATGTGGTAGAAAACTCTATTGTAGACGTCTGCACGGGCCGGGTTCAGGCCGAATTTTTCAATTTGCTCTCGTGCCGGGCTCAATATTTTTTGTGTGTACTCGGGTCGGACCGGGCCTGGAGGAAATTTTAAGCCCGAGCCCGGTCCAAATCTTTTTCTAAATTCCTCGTTAATCAATGAAAAAAAAAAAAAAAAAAAAAAAGATAAAATACTTTTTCAGTCATTTATTTTACATGATTTTACAGCCTGGTATGTCACATAAAATTTTATTTTGTTAAAAGGTGTCTGTAACTACAATTTAATTGTCTATCAGCTTGACTGTTCGCAATCTGATTTTCTGCAAATATTTTAAACATGTCTTGAAATTAATATATTTTATTTAAAGTAATATTAGATAGTTTCTAATTCAAAATAATATGCATGTTACTACCAGTTTGCGTACATGTAACAAACAAAAGAAATTAGATACGTTACTGTATATAAGGCTTTGTTTTCTATGGTCTGTAGTGTTTAGGTGGTATGAAGGCTATAAAAATTCTTCTGCTGTAACTTTTCCTCTAAGGCTTCTTTTTCTTTTCTACGGGGCACTGCATGAAAGTAGCATCAATTTTAGCATTGCAAAAGCATCTTTTCTATTGAATATGGTTGGATTACCATTAAAGTTTTGTTTACCGGATCACATGAAAGATTTGGATACATTACGGTATATAACAGGAAGTGGTTGAAAGTGTATTTTTAGTACTATTAACCATTTTAAATATCTTCCTAACTGTTTGAGGAATGCTAATATTTTCGATTTGACTTTCTGTCTTTGTGCTTTCTGTACGCCTGTAATAATGAAATACCGTTTACATATAAATATCTTGTAAACATTCAGCAGTTTTGTTAAAAACCATTCTATTGCTTAGCTATATAAAACCTCTGCAAAACACATACTAAAAATCTTTTTCGTAGAAAGTTTTTTTTTTTTTTTTTTTTTTTACATATTTTTGAATCAGGCTGGGACGGGTCGGGCCTGATTTTATCGCTTTTGTCCGGGCCGGGGCCTGAAAATTTCGGCCTGTGCAAACCTCTACTCTATTGGTCTAATGAAGAAAATTGTTTATTATATAAATATATTTTAAAAAGCTCATTACTGGTCATTGTCATTAGTCAGAAGTAATTTATTATGTTGTTTATTTGAGTTATAAAATATTTTGTGAAAAAAATCGATATTTCGTAAAATCTAAAATTATGGATCGCTAATCCGTATTTCGTTAAAATGTTTATATGGTTCGAAAGAGGACTAAATGACCTTTCAAAATATACTGGTTGTTAAGAAATGGGACTCTTACTCTTTCGTACAGGGCATTTCAAAAAAGACAATCGAGAAAAAGAAATTTTGGACCCTTTTTAATATTTTTAAAAATATAAAAAATCCATATTTTTCAAAAAATGTTAACTGTAAGAATTGGTAATAAATGCTCTTTCACGTGGTACAGGCGTATTTCCAATATCTCCAACAGTTGAGCAGCGATGGCTTTACAAAGACCCCTGAAAATTTCCCTCTCTGCTTCTTCTTTTGAGGAACGCACTGGATGGTGGAAAATCCGATCTGTACACTTTTTGAATGTTTTTTTGATTAGACATACGTGGCCGTTTTAATTAATATCTCAACTAATTAGGGTCGCATCGCTTAACAAATAGTCAATGCGTCAAGATGAAGAAATTCTGCATCTAATGGCCCTCTGGTAACTAATGCTGCGACCATTAGAGCCAGAGACAAACCTAGAACTCCTACATAGACAGGCTGACGCATCCGCCATTTGCTAGCCCACAAGACCGGCTGACTATTTATTATTGGTGGTTTTTTGGCAATAAATTGCACAAATAACTCCAGAAAAGGGCACCGCCTGTTTACATTCTAATCCAGGAAGAAGGAAAAAGTGGATTATAAATTGCAGATGTAACTAGTGGATACCCGGAGCAAGAGCACAACTTTGTAGCATAAGATTTCCCTTATTTTCAATTTAGCGTAATTTCATGTACATAACTCACGGGTAATCTATAAAAAAACCTGATTTTGTATGTCCTGCGGGCTATCATCCGGTGCGGGATATCTATCGTGAAATTAAAAATCAACACCAATCTCATTTTTTTTTCAGAAGTCTCAATTATTAACGTATAATAACGATGAAATTGAGGACAGTGAAAAGGAACTTGATGAGGAGGATAATACGGACAATGAAGACTAACTGTCCCAAACAATATTGCAACATTTTAATTCTGATACGGAAGAATCCGATTTCGATGGATTTGAATGAATTTTGCAAATAAACTAATTATTAATCTATAATTTTCTTATAAATTGAATAAAGGTGTTAATCATTAGAATTTACTCCAGTTCATAGTAATTTATATATAGAGAAAGATTAATACTATGTTATGATTATTTGCTTTTTCATGATAGGTAAGTAAATTTATTTGTTTATTATTTATATTTAGTTGTATATTTGTTTATTATTTTAGAGGTGCCAATTTTCAATAAGAACTATCAGTAATCAGAGTTATATACTTATGCAACGTGGAGAAGTGAACCGTTTCACGGAATATTTTTTATGCAAAAGCCCACATATAATAATGAATTGCACTGTTTTTGTAAGCAAATATATAATATATTAATTAAAAAATTAGAATTTTTTTTAAAACAAAAGTAAATAAATATGTATTTCTTTATCTTCTTATAAAATAACGTTTTTTCTTTCTTTTTTTTTTTTTTTTTTTAAACCTGCTTTGAAGGGAGGAAAACATTTGGATCTCTCTTTCTTCAGTATTATTATTATTTTGTTTTATGTATCTTGCATAAAACCTAACATATCTTTTGTTTGATAGTATAGTATAGTATGCATTTTAAATTTATTGAGGAAAAACAAACAGATTCATCAACATCAGTAATAAAGCCTAAAAATAATTACATATGTGAGAAATATTGAGCACTTCTATCACTTTTTTGGTTTTTCCCTGATCACTAGCTGGGAAACGGCGAGGGGCAGTCAAAATATAAATAATTAGATAAATGAGAAATGAAACAATTCTACTTCTTTATAGGTTCTAGAATCTAATAAAGCATGTTTAAAATGAATATTGACATTTATGTTGCTGATGGAGAAAAACTGGGAAACTAAAGGCTTTTGCAGAGCTTTTAATCAACGATGGCTGGTTGGAGATAAGAAAAGAGGGGGTGGGGAGGGTAAAAAAAAATTACATCAGCAAGAAATATTGTGTAATTCTATTTCGTTATAGCTTCTAGAATCTTATAAAGCAAGTTTAAAATGAATATTGACATTAACGTTGTGGATGAAAAAAGATTGTGAATTGGAATGCTTCCGTTGTGCGTTTGATCGCCGATTTTTAGTGGAGTTTATTTTTTTTTAACGAACGATATCCGTGACTTTTTAAAAAGCATATAATCCGTAATTTTTATATGTTGTCCGTAATGCCGTAATTATTGCCGTAAATCCGTAATAATTACGGACAAATCGTAATAATTGGCACCTCTATTATTTGTATCTTTTCCTACTTATTATTAAAATAATAGAAATTAGTATTGACATTATAAATAGCGATTGCCGACCATGTGATTTTAGAAGTGTGGGTATCTTTCTGTTATATTTATTTTTAAATGAATTTTTTATGCTGTGGGCTACCTTCCGCTGCAGATTATATACGCGAAATTACGGTATTTCATTTTATTTTCAAAGTTGTTTGACAAATTTAATATGAATGTACTGTACATTTCTTTTAACGTGAAGGGTTGCAGTTTTGAGAATGTTGGCAATGTTCTTAAAATTGTCAACTTGTTTGTTTCGTGATAAGAAGTTCTAGCTCACTTGGTCTGTATAGAAGTTTAAAGGCGATAACAATGCTAATCAGGTAACCTAACTTTTTCTACCGCCAACACTTTCCCAGACCAGCTAGAAAATGGCGGACACTGCACCAGCTCTTATCATATAGGAGTCTTAGACAAACCCATTACGTCTTTGTAGACCACCGAGTAAAAAGACAGGAGAAGAAGGTAACGCTGAAATTTTGTGATGTTGTTTTCTAATGTTTACAGATGGCGCCAGCGTGCAATCCTTCCTTCTCTCCAGCTTCCGCAATGTTATTCAATGGGGAAATGTCTCGTTTTAATTATTTTTTTAAAAATAATATCAAGCTGAAAAAAGTTCGATTGAAAGCAAATTTCATTAAATAGAATATTCTAACCAACATGTTTTTTTTAAGAGCCATTTTATACTAATTTTACTTTGAAAGAAAGCTTTTAAAAAATGACGATTCTTATGAACCGAAGCTAGCTAAAACAGACAATTGGGAGGAAGGAGAATGGATGAAATTTTGTAAAGAAAAAAAATAAACTTACTTTAGGTGCAGAAAACACGAACTCGGACTTTATTTTTCTCCTAGGGCTATTTTTTTGTTTTTCTTATCACTATCATAGCCTGTTTTACGACTAGGAACGAAGTATTTATTTGAAACATCTGAATTATGCAGTTTTAAGAACTTACAAAGAAATTAAATTGCTTAAAATAAAAAATTTTAAATGTACTTCAGCAAAATTCTATTGAAAACAACAGTATATCCGCACCGAAGTAGGGAGGAATGACAAGTGGCGCCCTCAATATTTACCAAAAATTTAGATCACAGTTTCGTAGCTTTCTCCCATTGGACCTTCAACTCCTATTAATATTACTCCGTGTTGTAGACAGACAGAGAGACACACAGATACGCACAGATTTTAGTAATATAAGAGATTTCATATTATAAAGATACATACACAGAAATAAATTTATGGCAAAGCCTCCTTATTGTAAAAAAGAAAAAATAATAATATCTTGTTTAAATTAATACTTTGTTTTTAAATCAGGTATGACATTAGCAAAAAAAAAAAAGCTGAAATTGTCCACAAAGGTAAGACGTGGAAATAAAATATTAGAATTTTGATGGAAAGTCTATTATATTAAAGTAATAAATATGTGATGCATTTGTTTAATCAGAACTTATAAACATTTTTAAAATAATAACCCATACTTGCCAACCAATTTCAATAAAAAAAGGGATGATTTTTTTTTCTCTTTGATGTAATAAACAATACAGTTTTACAATTTTAATATTTAGAAGCAATCTATAAAAATGTTTTACTATAGATTGATTATACTAAATACATAAAAGTTTTAAATGAAGTTATGCCTCTTCAACATATAAATATCTACAAAACAGAATCTATAACAAATTTGCTTAACAATAGACAAAAAACTTAGTTAAGTTAAAGTATAACTAATTTTTTAAATAAATAGAATATGGTTTTTGTGTATGTACATTAATCATAGGTTGGTTGTAGGATTTAAGGCCGATTGACTCCTGATGTGTCCTAGGCCTAGAGGGGGAATGCCCTCCGTGGGGGTCTTTCTAAGGAGTCCTAGCCCGTATTTACGCAAGTTTCGGAGGAAACCACCATTAATCATAGATATAAAAAAAAGTAGCAGTAGCTGATTATCAGTTTCAAACGTGCATAAAACCAACTGCAGGGCTGCCAACCTCTGGGAGTGCTAAAGTGTAGTTAAAAAGCAAAAAAAGTGTAGTTTTAAGCTACAAAGTGTAGTCGCTAAAAAATTAGAAAATACTTAAAATATAAATAAGCATAAAATCTTTTGTTTACATTATGACTTACTTTCTGAAATTTATTGATTTTTAATAATCAAACATTCAAAAATAATAGAAATTTTATCCAAATTTACTTTTTATATTAACATGGATACATGAAAATACACTAATTCTAATATAATACAAGAATATGCAGGGTTGCCAACTTTTCAAAAACAGTTTGAGGAGTATTCAGAGAAGTTTTGAGGAGCATTTCGGCTACTTTGAGGAGCAATTTTAAAAATTAAAAAAGAAAAAGAAAGAAAGAAACTACTAACAAAAATAAATTAGCAATAATCATATGAAATTAAGTAAAGAAAAAAAAAAGGTAAGATGTAGGTATGCATCAAATTTTTAGTTATTCAGTATACTGAATATTCATTATTCAGTAATAATCAAACATTTAGTGCATGCCTATTCAAATGAAACTTGTTTAATTACAAGAACAAGACAATTGATGTGAAAATAATTTCAATGCTATACTTCAAACAGATACGAAAATTGGATTTTTTTAAACAAAATCTTAAATTTTTGGAGTAACAGAAGTCAAAATAATGAACAATTTTAATAGTTTAGATATTAGAAAATGTAATAAAACTGAATCTACAATAAAATAATCATTGTTATTAAGGATGGAAAAGGATTGAAATTGTACAACATTAAATTCAATTTCAGTGCAAACTGACAGCCATCAACTTTTATGAAACTTTTTTTCCCCCTTAAGATTATTGCTAAATATACCTAAAAAATCGAGTTTCCGTAGAGGGGGGGGGGGGGGGGGGGTAGAATTACGTTTTTATCATTAATTAAATAAATATGCTATTCTTCTCGTATTTGACAGAATTCGCAATATTTTTACGACCGATTGCCGAAATTCGTAATTATCTCACTGCAAATTTACAAAATCTACGTTTAATAGCAAATAATTGCTAATATATACTATAATTTTGCTCTAATTGATAAAATTCACTCTTCTTTAAAGGTAAATCCTAATTTACGCGATTATTATGCGGCCGATTGCCGAAACACGCTATTATTTAGCTACTAATTTGTGCAAAATACGTTCATCTGAAAGCTGAATCTTAAATACTCAACTATTTTGCCACTAATCAGTGAAATTTGCATTTTTTTTTTTTTTTTTTTTTTTTTTTCCAAAGTGTAATCTTGGAAATCGGGAATAATTTTGAAGTAGTTTTCGCTAATACGGGATCGCTTACCCACTAATAATCAAAAATTTACGTTTTATATGCTATCATTTGGCTGCTAGCCAATAAAGGTTTTTTTTTTTTTTTCCCCAGTTGATTTCAGTAAATCGCGATATTTTTGTAGCCGATGACGGAAATACGCAATCATTCCGCCGCTAATTAACAAAATTTATGTTTAATCGCTGAAAAAGGCTTTATTTTGATGCTAATCGATGAATTTCTTGATTTTTTCAAACATGATTTACATTATAAGTATAATTTTGTGGCTTTTTATAGAAATACGGAATTATTTTACAGCTAATTTTCAAAATTACGTAATCGTAAACTAATTGCTAAAATAGATGTTATTTTTCTAAAAATGTCTAATTATTTAGTCATAAATCAGCTTTTTTTTTTATTACTGAAATGTCATTTTTTGCGGCTGATTTATAAAATACGCAATTTTCTTGTGCTATTTTTGTGATGAATCCATTTTAAATCCGGCGATTTTTGTGGAAGTCCCATTTTCAGATATGAAAATTTCTTAGAATCACCCAATAAAAACTAAGTTATCGCGTATTCAGTTATCCTAAGAAAAAGCACAGAAAATATTCTTTTTCTTTCTCCAACGGTAGATACTTCGTACGATAAAGTTCGAAATTTTCCATGATTTTCTCAGAAACTTGTATATTTAAACACTTAAGAAAGTTTCCTATTACAGAGGACAATTCCTCCGTTAAAGTCCGACTTTATACTGTTTTCTCCAAAACTCGCGTGATTACGGCTTCAGACACTTTAGAAAGTCTCCCACGGAAGATAGCTCTTCCTGGTCTTAGTTTCCTTGTGTTGTCAATCGTACTTAAAGTTCAGTAACTTTGAATCCATTATTTTTATCGATAAATAATTAAAATAAACAATTTTTTTCGTTAGAAAGTATTATTTTTTAGCGACTTATTAAGCATTAAGTTAACTGAAACATTGATAGAGTTTAAATGAAAATCAAAATACAGCATAATCATAGCCATGAAGATAATCATAGAATTCGGTTTCTTTCTCCCCCCCCTTTCAGCTTGTGGTGTCTGTGCTTGCGGTTTTAATTAAGCACACTCTCAGCTAATGTAAACAAATATGTGTTCCCGTTCTGAGTCAGCAATATTTCGATTACGCAATGCCTAGCACTAGAATGTTTTTTTTTTTTTTTCTTTACTATTTATTTATGAGTATTTACGATGAAGCATGTGGTTCTTCAACTAGATTGTAAAAGTTAGTTTTGTTATTTTTATATTTTCAAGAAGCACTTTCATAGATAAAAAATAAAATTCAAAGAATAATGTTTTATGCGGCAACTGTTGGAAATGCAAAATTAAAAGTTGATAAGGATTGGATTGGGACTCCGTGGATTGGGATTTCTGTCTAGATGTGTGCAAGGAAAAAAAAAAAAGAAAAAGAAAGAAAGAAAAAAGATAGTAGTTTTTTTTATTTTTTTTTTTCAGTGTCTGCCACTATTTAGTTTTATATTATACTTTTTTAATCCGTGGTGAAATCGGAGTTCGCTCGTTGTAAACAAGATGACGATGGGGAAAGGAAAAGCGTAGCTTTAAGTATACGATGCGTAGAGTGTAGTAGAAGCAGGCTAAAGCGTAGTTACTACGCCAATTGCGTAGTTGTTGGCAGCCCTGCAACTGAGTATTAATTTTCTTAGATTGATCTGGAAAAAATTATTCTTCATTTTTCCCCATGTTTACACATTTGGTATAAATATGACATACAAATATTTAATTTAATTGAGGAAAAATAAACATATTCATTAAATTCAGCAATAAAGATCTAAAAATAATTACATACATGAGAAATATTGAGCACTTCCATTGCTTTATCGTTTCTAGAATTGATCATTGATTTACAGAGTAAGAAATATTAAACTCTTTCAACTCTACTTCTAGAATCAAATGAAAGAAGTTTATTATCATTTATGTTGCAGATGGATAAAGATTAGAAAACAAAAGACTTCTGCAGAACATTTGATTGCTGATCACTAGTTGGAGATAAATTAAGGGGGGGGGGAGGAAATAATTATATCAGCAAGAAATTATGGATGGAGAAAGATTGGGAATCGGGAGTTTTTGTAGAACATTTGGGTTTTTTTTTTTTTTTAACTAACGATATCCGCGACTTTTTTAAAAACTGAAGATTTCATCATCTGTCCAGAGGACCGGAAGATACGTTAAAAAACCAGAAGTCTTCCAGGAAAACCAGAAAAGTTGACAAGTATGTAAACCTTTCTTAAGCTTCTGTTTCACCAAAATCATTTCAAGGGAGCTCCCCCTCATCATCAGTGGCTGGCTTGTGTGTGGCTTGCTTCTTTTCTCCAACTGTTTCTTGAAACAAATCTTAAGCAAGGTTCCTTATTATTTTTAAAATGTAACAAAATATGCTTTGTAATACTTAGTTTATATATATATATATATATATATATATATATATATATAAAGAACAAATTATTATGCTTTAGTATTCAATCAATTTTAATTTATTCAGCTGATATAACGAATGCACATCAGAAACAGAAACACACACACACACAAAAAAAAAAAAAAGGCTGAAAAACTAAATGTACAAAAAAGCTGAAATCGGCTGGAAAATCTCATCCCTGCTTTATTTATGTCTTACAATTCCAGTTTTATAACTAGCTTATTAATCATAGAGCTCAGCTGCCAACTACCAAAAACAAAGATAGGAACACTTTGCACAAGGAAGGATTTTTTTTTTTTTTTTTTTTTGTTAATACAGATTCAGAATATTATCAAATTAAACAAACAAAACTCACTTTTTTTGGGTGCGGGTACTTTTTTTCCAGAATCTTCGGGATTCAATAAAAATGCCATGATCCTGTTCACAATATCATCTTTAGTTCCTGAACGTTCAAGGTCAAGTATTAAACAGATTTGTTTCAAAATTGAATTTTTGAACCTTAAAAAAAAAAAAAAAAAAAATCAACCTTTTATGCATCAATATGCAGTGCACTAGTAATCTTCCTACAAATGAAATAATATTTAAATAAATTTTTCCCCCTTTAAAGGTAATTTAATTACATTAAGAAGATTTCATTAATATGTCTTGCTCAACACAAATATTTATAAAATATTTAATTTTGAAACTTAGAGGACAGATTTTTAAAAACTTACTTTTCTAAGGAAGTTTTCTTGCGGGTAAATTCAGGCGAATCTTTCTCAAATGGGAAACCTGAAAACTTGCGGATATTTTTCTTTATTTCATGAGCCTAGAATACATGATCAAAATCAATCATTTTTTTTTTTTTTTTAAGTTGAAATCAAGTTCTTATTTGAATGTTATTTAATAACAAACATTATAAGAAAATATTTAACTTCAATTTAAAAACTTACAATTACCTGCAAAACTTTCAGGAGTTAGTAACAACTTTCATAGAACTTAATATTTTCCCTTGATATGCACTACTTAAAATGGTTCAATATCATTAAAAATAATCATAACTATGTGAAGTTATTCATCTTACGAATTTTAAACTATTTTTCTTATACAGGGTGTCCCACAATTACAGTGACAAACTTAAGAGGAGGTAGGGCATATCATAAGGATTCACAATTGTAGCCATGTCCACAAATGCCTTCTTAATCTATGGAAGAACCAGATGTTTTGGGCTATTTCTTAAGGTATGGGAGTGGATTTAAAAAGTTTCAATTTTTAACAGACATTTTTCATGTAAATGATTTCATAAGTAGACATTTACATGATAATGTTACAAAGAGACTTGGGGCTGGATTATTAAAATGAAGTAAAAACTACATCTAGAACACCAAACAGAAATAATTGGGAAGCAGACAGCTGTTACGGTAGCATTTAACACACTACCTTTAAATTTTATCTACAATTTTCTTTGGCTTTACTGTATTCATTTAACATAGTTTTATTTTTTCAATTTATAAAATATCTAAAACATCTTTTCAATTTTAATTGTATTTGGAATTGTACAGTCGGGGACAGTGGCGCACCCACGGAGGGGGCTTAGGGGGCTCAAGCCCCCTCCAGAACCAGCTGACATGGTAAAAAATTTTAAACATGCATGAAAAAAAATATTATTCAAACACAGATATTGTAAGCAAAAATAAAGTTCATAAATTATACATTAAAAAGTATTAGGAATTTTTGAAATTCTTACTGTCAAACACAAAAACAATGAACTAGTTCATTGTTTTTTAGTTGAAAACATTCCATTGCAGTTTTTAGGCAAGGGCTTCTAATGTCCTAAAGCATATACTGTTTTCGTGAAATCGAGAGAGAGAGAGAGTATCTAAAAAGCCAGGCAAAAGAAGCAATCGGATGTGGAAGTAAGCAGGGATGTATTTGTCAGAAAAATGGGATACCAGGCTCATACAATTTTGTATTTTAATTTTTGAGTATTTATAGCACATTTATGAAAGTTTGTTTTGTCCCTGGGCAAAATTAACACATTCGCATTGGCAAATGGAAATTCTCGCTAATATAAAATAAAAATTAGCCCTGCTCTTAGTCGTTCCTCTAAAACAATTGTTTTAAATTGAAAATGAAATTTGCATATTCATGTTAAACTCTGTAAATACCACTAGCACATAAACATGGTAATTTCGAATCAATTGCTGAAGATAAAATTTAATTTATTTAATCACAAATACGTAAAATTATTTCTCTAAAAATATAACAGTTTAGAGGAATGCCAAAAAGTGTAGTTTACTGTGCAAAATAGAAAAATACCCCGTTAACAATAAGTTATTTTACAGATGCTTGGGAGGGTGGGATCACTAAATTTTTTATTACGGTACATAGAACATTTAATTTTTGCCTCTGATGTTAATGAAATCTAAGCTCCGTTTTTAGATAATGCAATTTTTCCTGTTATAAAAATTCAAATTCCACATATATATATATATATATATATATATATATATATATGAAAGGATAAAATAAGCAAGATTTTAAATTAGTATTTAAATTAATATTAAGTGATAACTTAATATTAATATCTCAGAATAAATCTTAATTTTAAGAACAATTTTATGAGAATCCTGTTTGAGTGCCACTGTAAAGTTGTTTTCTCATCAGAGCTTCATAGCGCGGGAATCTGATTTCAGAATAAGTTTCGTAATCAAAATTATGCAATAGTCGAAATAAGCCGTAAAGCATTGCGAAATATTAAATCCTGGATGCCTGGGTCAACCAATCGTAAAAGGTAGGCGGATTTTAGATTAGCTAATTATCCAATAAGCATTCATAAAAATAGTTTCGGTTCCCGCCGAAATATGCAGTATTTAAGCGGAAGCACGCGAAAACTCGTGGCTTTTTACGACCATCATTTGCCTAATAAATTAACGTTTAACTGATACTCCATCATGTAATAGTCTTGCTAGCTAAACTCGCGGCGCCCTTTGGGGTTCGCCGAAGTGCCGGCCATCGGCACCGTAGCTTCTCGGTTGCCGGAACTAAGGGCGCATATACCGCTCCGGATGTCTGAACAACCGGTCCATGACTGCATCATCTCTATTGTGGCTGCACCTTTAGAACTTAATAAAGGATATTCGTTATCAAATGGACTCCCTACTTTCTTATATAAAATGCCTGGACTTCCACTTTACTATATAAGAGGATCGTTACACCAGCCCGTCAACCACAGAACTTATATTATATATTACATATATATATTATACTGGATTACAATATCTTGTAATGATATTACTCAGAAAGGTAATGCTTGAAATATTTGCTAACTGAACAAAATAAAATTCTAAGTAATATATTACATATTAGAATATTAAGAGGTTCTGTGCCCTGCTTGCTGTGTTAACTACACCCACAAAGACTACGCCCGACTTGTTTCTGTAAACCGAACCCAGAAGAAACATCGCCCCCATACATAAATCCTTGTCGAATCATGTTCTTAGACTGACAGAACATGACTCGACAAGGATTTATTTAACAAAACCGTATGAAGTGTACTTTTTTTAGACAGGGATTATTGCTAGTGCTCAGATACTTTTGCTGTTGACTGTATGTGCACGTATATGTCCATAGACCTATTTCTATACTAAAGGGCCCAATTATACAGCTGCCAGCCTAATCCGGCAAACTGTTAGTACCGCCCCTTTTTCTACAGTCATTTCTCAGAGTTTTTTCTTCTTAATTCATCACAAATACATTTGAAGAAAATTACTTTAAAAAATAAGCGGTGTAGGAAAAGGGGTGTTACTAACAGTTTCCCGGATTAGGTTGGCAGCTCTGCAATTATTTTTCAGCCCCCTCCAGACGGAAATTCTGGGTGCGCCACTGGTCGGGGAAAAAAAAAACGCAACACTCAACGTAACTTCGTTGCTAATCGATGTAGAAAAATGTAATAGGTATCATTCGACGGGGAATTGTGAGTAGTTTCAGAAAATGAACTGAAATTTTGAATTAGGGGTCGTCTACATATTAAAACGCGCACCAACTTTGATTTTTTCAATGGTAATGCCCCATTTTTATTTTATATTTGAATTCCTGGGATCGCGACAACGTGAAAAAGTATATTGGTTGTATATTTTACTTATTTTTTCACAGAGTTATAAGCGTTCAAAGTTTGAAGGTGCTAATGTTAAATTCATATTTCAAACTTTTATTAATATCTTCACAAAAAGTAACTTGATCGATATAATTTTTTTTTTTACTTGATACAGTGAAACATAATCCATTATTACTTTTGATTCTGAAAAATATTTTTAATTCTGAAAAATATTAATAAATTCATATTCTTAAAAATTATAAATTATGACCTATATTAATTTTTAGATAAAATGAATCCTAATCCTGAAAAATATGGGTGTGCAAATTTGCAGCTCATTCCAGTTATTAGTTTTCGGGATATAAATAAATCTTTCTTTTGGAGTGGTTTAGGGGGCCGTCTCTTATAAAGTTTTGCATGAGATAACGAATAAATCTTTAAAAATAAAAAAGAAAATTAAACAAAATATTTTTATTTTTTATTTTCGGTTTAAATTATATAGCAACAACGTCAAATGCAAAGAAATGAAACAAAAATGATGATTTTTTAGACAGTGTTAGCATCAAGAATTCCTGTTTTCTAAAGAAGACCAGCCCCGCCTTCATCGTTCTTCAAAACAAAACAATACAGAAAAAAACAAACAAATGTGACATTGAGTTGAGTATTTGTGTTAAACACCTTATTTTATGTTGACAAAAATACGCACAAGTGGTATTTACTTCATCGATTAATTGGTGATAAATTTTAAATCTTTTAAACGAACACTAGAAGAAAAAAAAATTAACTAAATAGGCGGGGTTTACTGTTTTAAATAGAAAAATAGGTTTAATGTGAAATTGTCAAATATAAATAACGAATGGAATTGGAATGCAAGACAGACTTGTAAACTCGTTTCTTAACTACCATCATAGTTAAAAAAAAAGCTTAATCATTTGCTTCATATATTGTTTTATTTTATTTTATTTATTTACTTATTTATTTATTTTATAGGGGGGGAGGGATATTATTTTAAGGACACTTTAGTCTTTAAAATTTTATTAATATATTTTAACTTTATACATTTTTAAAAACATACTTTAACTTTTATAAATATATTTTAACACTTTTTGCGACCGCAGGATTTTGTCTTTTTGACAGTAAGACCCGCCTACGGACATTATACTCTCAAAATATAATATTTTAGAAAAAAGTTTCTGTATTCACGATTATGTTACAAATGGATATACATTATAATTATATTCTTTCTTATCAAAATATTTATATCTGTAGTATATTTTGTTGCAAAAATATGAACTCTGGTTATACACTTAAGAAATATGTAACACACAAATTACGAAAGAAACGCCCACTGACAGAGTTACAGATTTTCAAATGGCGTGAATCTACATCAGCAGTCGCTAAAGGGTTAATTAAGAAAATATATTTTCATAGAAATTATAAAACGAATCGTACAGTTCTAAAGAGTTCAACTGACCAAAAGCTGGTAAGTGCGATTAAAATTGTTAAATGTTTACTTCATGAACCCTTACAATAATTTATCCGAAAAGATTTAGTTTATGCGTTGTATCTATATTATTTCATTTCGTATATTATGCATACCTGCCAACATTTGAAAATGACAATTAGTAGCACAACAATTTTAAAAATAGATTGGATGGTTGATTGGTTCATTTTTATCGTGCAACACACAAATCCTGAACAAATAAATGTATGTATATTACTGTATTTTCTTGCGTATAAACTGCGGGGTACTATTTTCAGCTCTGGTGAAAATTTTTCCACAGATAATATGTACTGCTGGATGCCAGACATCCGGCTTTATTTGACACCAAAATCCGGCCATATTATGTTTAATCCCCCCCCCCCACCTCAGATTAAACATTTTTAAAAAAGTTATTATTTTTACCTAAATAATTTACATTAGTGTTCATATATAATGAAAAACTGTTTAAGAAACAAACATGATTTATGCAACCAGGTATAAAATAATTTTATTCAAAATGCAGAATTCCTGTTTTTACACTATATTCAACCAGCCATTAAAATTCAGCAAAAATACTACCTATTAAATAAATATTTTTTGTTGTGTGTTTAATTATGTGTATAATTTTAAAAAATATAAATTATAATGATTGCAAAATATTCTAATCTTAGCACTGGGTTAATTGTTTTAAAAATGTTATTAAACACATTCAACAGTTTCTGTAGGCGTTTGATCATGGATTGGTAGGGGAGGGGGGGGAGGTAAAAAAAAAAGAGTGAGAAATATTGAACAACTCTACTTCCTTATAGGTTCTAGCATATAATAAAGTAAGTTTAAAAAGAACATTGACATTTATGTTGCAGATGGAAATAGATTAGAAATCCCAAGGCTTTCGTGAGGCGTTTGTTTGCCGATCGTTAGAGGGTGGGTGGGGAGCGAGGAGGGCACAAAAAAAATATACGAATGAGAAATATTTAACAATTCTATCTCTTTATACATTCTAGAAGCTAATAAAGCAAGTTTAAAATGAAAATTTACATTTATGGCGTGGATGGAAAAAGATTGAAAATCGCAAGTCAAAATGTCAGAAATGTTGCAATTTTGGTGCTAGATAAAAATTCGTAATTTTGAGCCGATTTTCGTAGCGTCGTAGTTTACGGCCCAAATTCGTAGCAATTACGAATTATTCGTAGCAGTTGGCAGGTCTGATTATGTTACACCTACGAAAGGAAATTTAAGCTTTATTGTTGATCAATACAACCATAATAGACACTTTTACTTGAAAAATATTGCTTTTTTTTCAGAGAGTACTGTCTGGATCAATCTTAAGTGTAATGTATTTAAATAGACCTAAAATTATCTAAAAAAGTACTGAAGTATATACAAATCTAAAAAATTGAATTCTGGATAATTAAGAAACTGGAAAACGTAAATGCTTTTATTAATTTTTATAATTATTTCTTTCCTGAAAAATTTCCGGTGTGAAACATTAAAATTTTATCTATTTCTTATGCGATCTTAATTTTATTTTTCTACATTTATAGATAACCCCCTAACACATTTTTGATTCTCTATAAATACTAAAGATAAAGTATACAAACAGTATACTTTTCCGCACTGCCAGACTCTCAGAAATTCGAAAATGAAGTCAAAATTGGGTGTTCCTACTGCAAAAATCAAAGTTGGCGCTCATTTCAATATGTAGATGACCCCTAATTCAAAATTTGATGACATATTCAGAAAGTGCTTTTAATTTCCTGTTGAATTATGTCTATTAGATGTTCCTGCATCAATTAATAACGAAATTACAGCGAGTGTTGCTTTTTTTTTTTCCCCCGACTGTACAGTCACTTGGGGGAAATAAAACAATACTCTCATATTGAAATCACTTCATTACTTCCAAAAAACCTGCTAAAATTATCTACTTAAAAAAAAAAAAAAAAAAATGCAGAAAAACTGAAAACACTATTCGATTTCTTGTTCATGAATAATAATAGTTGAAAATTTATGTATTATGAGTGAAAATGAATTTAAGAATATGTTAGAAATTAGTTTTCAATTGATCTCAGCTTTAAAATAATAATATTAATAAACCTAAAATTTTCTTTGACTTTATTCGTTTAACATAATTTTATCATTCTTTCAAGAAATAAAATATTTAAATAGAGAAAATTTTCCTAGATGTAACTTTATGAAAGTATTTAATTTTTTAAATAATCATTTTTATAAAATCTCTTTTCATTTGTAGAATTTTAATTATATTTGGAATTGTATAGTCCCTTGGGAAAATAAAACAATATTCTCATATTGAAACACTTTTGTTTTACCACTTTTAAAAAACCTGTTAAATATATATATATATATATATATATGTTACAGCTAAAGTGCAGAAATCAGTTAATCTGCAGATTAGCTAGGTAATTTTACAGCACGCTGTGTTGTATTTGTTTTTTTCATTCGGGGGAGAAAAAAAAATAGCTTTCTTTTCTTTTTTATTTATTTCTTTCTTTATTTTAATCACATGCTAGCTGCATAAATTAACACTATTTCGTTAAACCATGGTATCAAAGTATTTTATTCAAATGATTTTATTATCCCATGAAAAATAATCAACACCAAATAAAATCATTTCTAAATTATCTTGCTCATTAAAATTATTTTGATTAATATATATTTCACAAGGAATATTCCGTAATACATTCTAGAAAATATTATCATTACAAAATTATTGTTAAAAAAAATAATACAGCTGCAGCTGTATTATTTTTTTAACGATAATTTTATGAACATGGAAATGAAAATGAGAATATCACTGAGTAACAGAGTTGTATGTATTCCTTACTGATATTTCTGACCTATTTTTACAGATGTGAAGTAACAAATCGATTCGAACATCTGCGCAGAAAGTCTGATGCAAGTCTTTTCGTTATCTGTTTATGTATGATGCTGTATCTAACATGAGGGGTGCGGGTATTGTTAGATGTGAAAAGATGGGTGTTTCATTCTTTACTGGGTACCTTTTTCCTACCGTATGATGCGATTTGGACTATCACTTTTCATATGATTTGAATTTTTGGTAGTAGCCGGCGTTCATAAATTGTTTTTGTATTTTGTAAATAAAATAAAATAAAAAAGTAATTATATAAAAGAAATAATTCAAGCTCTTTACTTGTAAAATGGCGTATTGTATCAGTTTTATCGCCAGAAATTGCTTCTCTATTTCGCGTGCAGAGATAAAGTTGAAAATATTATTTTTTTAATAGGATATTTTTTGTAATATATTACACTGCTAATAGGCTACAATGCAATAATAATATTACTTATTATGTTACGTGAAATAATGCCCATCTCTAATTACTATGTGTGTATAACATACCATACACAGATCAAATAAAATTACCAGATTTTTTTCTTTTTTTTTTTTATGTTGGGGTGGAATAAATTTTTAACACAATTTTATTTATCTGTTATTTTATCTTGTCATTAACAGGTCTATTTGGCATTGTGAGGACTTAAGTAGTGTTTATAGAATTCAAGAAGACTTATCAAATTTTCTGTGAATTCAGAAATTTGAAGCAATTGAACTTTTCCATTGGGACAACACATACCAGATGATTTTCTGTGCCACTTTGCCTGCAACAATTTACACAAACATTTGCCATTCTTGCTATGTTGGCAATACTTTGAAAAGCATAATCAAAAGTAGGATCGTCTAACACACATAGGATCCAATTAGCCACATTAAATTCTCAATAGGTATCTGTATGACGCCTGGCATTAGCTTTAATTCAAATATGATATTGCACTTCAGTTTCTTCTTGTCTTCCAATCGTTGCCCGTTAACCCTTTACGGCTCACTACCCTTTAAAGTTGGAATTTCAACAAAAAAAGTTGTAGGCTATCTACTTAGGTCTAAAGGAGTACACATGTATAATTTTGTAAAGATAGTACTTACCGTTTTGAATCTGTGGGTGTTCCATCAGCTGGAACACTGCGCCACTAGAGCTCTGAAAAGTTCTAAGAGCATCGCAGTAAAGCGCGTAAATATGTAGAAGATTTTGCATTTGAATTAAAAAACACTGTATTATACCTTAGTAGTAGATTTAGCATGACCCATGGTGCATCACGGGAGGCCTGCTACTCTACACCCCATTCCCCCCCTTCCCCGCCCCCCCCCCCCCCCCAAAAAAATCTTGTTTATATGACTTTTTATGAAATAATTTTATATTTGCAGTTAGTATACATACATACAGGTCCTATGTACAAAAATATTTATAATTAGTCTATTTTTTAGCTTCATAAAATTTTTGGAATCACGTCACACTCTTTTGGTACAAGCACAAACCAACATTGTAGGTTTTGCACATGAAACTAGTTTTGTGCGTTTTTTTTTTTTTTTTTTTAATAGACAACCAACCCTTCTTCGCAGCATCTTATAGCTTGACGTCATTCCCTCCAAACAAAGGAAAACAGAACACGTAAAGACAGCTGTCTTCTCTCATCATTGTTTTTCGGTTGCATAATATGAAAAGCGCTAGTGTCGCAGTGTTCCAGTAGATGGAACACCTTATTTTATTCAGCGATTCCTCGTACGTTTCCTGTATAAAATATTAAAATTAATATAGAATAAATAATTTAGAGTACAGCCAACGATATAACATAGAAATCTTTTTTCAAGCAATCTTTTTTGTATCACAAAAAAAAAAAAAAATTTCTTGTAAATACGAGGGTTTAAAATAACTCGTTCCAGCTAAATATCATGGATTGCCTTGTATACTGGTGCCATCTAAGGATGAAAAGGAAAGTTCAAAGTAAAAAATAAACCTATTTTTATGAATTTGCAATTGAATTTAACGGTTGCAGACGCTAGCGAAGTTAGGTGTTCCATGTAGTGGAACACTGAGCGGCAAAGGGTTAAATAACAGCATGTAACCTGACTTCTTGCTGTTCAAATTCTTCTCGCCTTCAATGAGCTTTTCTTTCAGCATGTGCCTGACGTCTGGCTTGCACCTGATCTTTGGTTTCTTGTCTTCATGCTGCTGCGTATTGAGCATCTACACAAAACATAGCTTGTCTGGTCTTCGAACAGTATTCCTTTCAGCCTGTTCTTGACTGTTTAGATTCATTTTATCGTTTAGCCACTGTCTGTTAAGTATCTGCAATGTATGTGTCTACTATTTTTCTTTACTTTCTTCTTGTCTTCTATTAATTTTCTTTTGAGTATGTTTGTGACGCCTTTTTATTTATTTATTTTTTGTACCAGTTTTCAAGTTGTTTCTTGTATTTTAGCCATTAATCTTTCAATATCTAGTACTTGCAAAATACTTGTCTTTGTGCTGCTTCCCCTGTTTTTTTGTTGTCATTTATCAGCTAATTAAAAATTAAATTTGAATGATAATAATAAACGCGAGTGCGAGGATGAAAAAATATACGGCCACAAAAGAACATGAAAGAATTTAGAACAGAAAGTTTCAAATATAAAAATGTTATAAAATAAGTGGCATTTACAAAATATAAAACAAATAAAACTACATGGAAAACTTTCAAATGTTAATTTTTTTTAAATGGCTAATTCAAACATCCCATTTTAAAAATATGTGATAGAATTAGTCCTGTCGAATCCAACAGACCTCAAGGGTGCATTGCAAGTGCATTTCATTCCAGTATGCCGCACTGTGTATGTGTGTGCATATATGTACAGTTGAACCTTGTTAACATGAATTTCAAGGGGGGATAAAAAAATGTGTTCATGTTATCAGTAGCTCATGCTATCAGTAATTAATCTTCATATAACTAATCTTCATTTTGATGGGGATTGTGGAAACAGTTTACGTTAAAAGTAATTCACGTTAATAGTATTCACATTAACGAGATTTGACTATACATACAAAGTTACTGCAGTCCTTACTTTTGCATACAACTAATTTTAAATAGAAATTTTATCATAAAATAAGCACATGTATTTAAGAAGTTTATTTTAAAGAACAGTGGTGAGATAGTTCTTGAAAAAAAAAACTGTTCTGTAGAAACCCTAATACATATGTAGAAATAAAATACATCCCACAAATATCATATCATCTAATATCCTTTTCGGCTAGAAGAGTGACTACGAATTTTGTTAGCTTTAGCATTGTTAACAGAGGGCAGCATTACATAAATTTCCAAAAAATCCATTGTGGGGTGCAAAACTTTAATGGTTGAGTTGAATTTGGCCCAAGGAACGTGGGCTAGATATCCCTGCGATCAATGTTGTTTTTCTATAAAGAACAATGTAACTTGACTACTAAAAGGTAAACAAAGCCAAGAAGAAAAAAAAATTGCAGTGCTAAAATAATTTCCTTTCCTCCTCTCTCATTCTGAAAACTTTTCTATAAAGCTGCCGGGATGCTGCAGATTGAATGTTATCAAAATTGGTTTTTCTCTTTTATACCCGTATAAAAAAAAAAAAAAAAAAAAAAAAACAATTTCTATAGACTTTTCACTTGTTAATTTTTTTTAATCGCCCTGTTCGGCTGTCAGTTATGTTTAAAGGTAATGTTCAGAGAATGTGTCACTGTTTTAACACTGTAATTTTCATTAAGTCTGTCACCTTTTCATTGTCCTATTAGCTTGTTTCTTTCACCTTGAAATAAATTAAACTTAACTCACCACAGAAAAAAAAAAAAAAAAACAGTTCAGCTCAATAATTAACTGATAATATGTTTAATTTTTTGGTCAACTGAAGTCTTGTTTTTTAATTATTTTTATTAATATAATGGCTTTTTTTTCTTTTTTTCTCCCCAAATCTTCTGTTTTTTATCCACCTGATTTGTTTAATTGTTACTGCACTGTTTTTGAAGAAATTATTTTGCTAAAAACTTTTTTTTTATAACCTTTTTTAAGTTCCGAACATGATACAAATAGATTTGATAACTATTTGCTTTTTAATTTGCAGTTATCTTGCTTAGATGAGCAACATGGCCGCCTAAGGCTAAATTTCCAGTTTAAAGAACTAAATATTTTATATCTTGCTAAAAACCCTCTCACAAATATTCCGTTGGCATTTAATTATTTTGTCATCTCGCGTATTAAAATATTTTTCGATTTTTATTCTAAAACTAATATTTCTTGTGGTATCATTAATTGCTTCATTCTTTCCACTTTTGAAATACTTTCTAAAATTACAATTTTCCTGACGATTGCAATTTTTTTAACACTTAGATCAATCCTAAAGTGTACATGAAAGACGACATAATAAAATCTGTTCAAAAATTTGCTTTTCAAACGATAAAATTAGAGGTTGCAGAAAGAAAGAAAAAAAAAAAAAAATTTTTTTTTTTTTGGGGGGGGGGGGGGGGGGGTCACTTAGTGTATATATGTACAGAGCTCAAAATTGATAGTGCTCCGTTGGCCCAAGAGCATAAAAATATTCAACGGAGCAGCAAGATATTTCTAGTGGTCTACCAGACCAGTAAAATGTCAATATTACATATTCTCTGTAATTTTTCATTGAGTTTCACTTAAGAAAGTTATTAAACTTTTAACACTTTATGGTAAATATGCAATATTTAGCTTGTTTAATTAAAGCATAAATTTTTAATTTATGAAAGCTTTTTTTTTTTTTTTTTTTTATTAATTTACAAGACAATTTGTATTTCAAACAACATTACACCCTATTCAGGCATGCAATAATGCATTAACATATTACAAATAGCATACTTACAGAGCCATTTCGATTGAAAAGTAACCTGTGCAGTGCTTTTAAATCAAAATGTTTTGTTTTCTGAATCATGGTTTCAACTAGAAAAAAAGAAAAAGACAGAGGTACTTTAGGCATGTGAGATTTTAAACAGAAGGTTCCAAAATTCTTGATTAATCTTAGACACACTCACACACAAAAAAAAAATTACAGAGCTTTGTAATAAATATACAGTTGAGGATCTATAATCTGCATACCCATAATTCGCAATTGTCTATAATCCACACTCACTTTGCAAATGTAAACAAAAGATTTTGCAGTAACGAAAATTCGATATTTTGGATGTATATGAGAAAATATGATGTTAATTCACATACTAAAATGAAAAGAAATGAGTGTACAATTCAATTTAGATATACATAATTAATTTTAAAAGGGGAAAAAAATAATTATACTTTTATTGTCATTATACTTTTTTTGCGAATCTGAACATCGTCTGAATAATATTCAATTAGTGATCAAACAAAACACATGCAAGTACAGTTTTCTAACTCCTGCCAGTAATAGCATTGCTCATTGGTTGAAAAAAAAAAAATGATATCATATGCGTTAGTGGGATTGTGTATTTTCACAGATGTTTAAGGAATGTTAGTGTAAATGTTCTTTTTTGGGTGGTATTTCAAAAATACACAAAACTATTTTAGGAAAAATTTATACCAGCATTTGTTTTGAAAATGGGATCTACAATGCAGTCATTAAAAACTGCATTAAACTAATCACATTGCAAGTTTCTGGCTGCATATTGTTAATCACAGTCCAGAAGTAGGAGTACAGTTTTTCAATGAATTACTCATTTAAGGATTTAAATTATACACTGCTTCTACTTCATTAAACAAATATTATTGTTTTATATATTTATTAGTATTACCTTCATTACATTATATAAAAACAAACAATTTTAATTCTAGCTTCATTAAATAAAGTTTATAGTTTTATGTACCTTACACTAATTCATATAGCGAGGAAATGGCATCAATGATCTATAATTTGCAAAAATCTATAAGTTCTAGAACCAAGGTGTGCGGATTAAAGATCTTCAACTGTATATATAGACTTTTGACTATTTTATGACTTTTGACTTTCAAGATCTTTTCAATAATATTGAGTTATCAGATCTTAGTAATATCATTTACAGTCTTTTTCAAGAATATAATCTTCCTCACAATTTTAAAGCAGAAAAATTTAAAACACTTCTTAAATTTGTTATCCATAATAATTATATCTTCCACAACAACAATATCTATTTGCAACAATTAGGAATCCCACAAGGAGGTTGTACCTCCAGTATTTTGGCAGATCTCTATCTTTATTATTATTATGAAAAGCAAATTTGCAATGATGATGTTCGATTTTATCATTACATAGATGATATTATTGTATTTTATCTTAACAAGCACTCACAAAATGACTTTTCCTTAAATTATCCACCTAATTTAAAGCTAACTTAAAATACTCTAACTAATCAATTAACTTTTTAGATCTCAAAATAATCATTGACGGTAATAAAATTTACACAGATATCTATGACAAACGGCAAGATTTTAGTTTTAAAGTAAACTTATTTACACATTTTAATTTCTGTCTGCATCTTTCGGTGTTTAGAAACATCATCATTAACCATTTATTTCAATTAATAATTTATGTTCTGCGAAATTTAAAAACAAGAATATTAATAAACTGATCACAGCCACTGCTAAAATGGGTTTTCCTAAAAACTTTGTATTTTCTATTTTATATCCTTAACCCTGTCTCTGTCAGTACATAAAGAAAAAAAAAAAAAAAAAAAAAAAAAAAGCTGTGTACACTTTTGTGTATATTAACAAAAAAATTATAAAATAATAAAAGACAATAAAAAATGTGGCGGTTGGGTGGGCAGATGTTTGATTACAGAGGTGGGGTGGTGTTGTAAGGCTGGACGGTTGGTGGGTTTGTGAAATTAAACATAAAACAAACAAACAACAACAAAAAAAAAAAGCGAAAAGCTTGTTGCATTTACTTTGTATTACAATGCAAACTTTCTTTTTCCAATAAAATTTAAGTTTCTTCCTTTTTGAGTTGTCAACTATTCTTAAAATTCTAATCATACTAAGACCCACTTAAATTTAGACTCATTGTAAACAAGAGAGAAAGCCCATCTTATAACTTAGAAACATATATGAAAACCATTCACCAGGAAATTCTTCCCTCATCAAAAACTAGTTTAAACTCCACTGATGATTTCATAAAATATATAAAAGAAATAAAACTTGAACCTAATGATCTTATGGCTAGCTTTGATGTTATTAATTTATATCCAAAAATTAATATAAAAGAAATTAATAGAATTATAAATGAAAAAATAAAAGAAAAATATGGAAATAATAAGATAAGCAATACCCTAATTTCAGCCAATAACTTAATATTAAATGAGAGTTATTTTAGATTTAATGAGAAATTCTATCAACAAACTAAAGGAGTTCCGATGGGATCTCCAATCTCAGGAATATTAGCAGAATAAAAATTGAGACTAATAGAAAATGAAAATAATCTAAAGAACTTTAATGAGATAAAATACTGGTACAGGTATGTTGATGATGTATTTGCTGTAATAGACAACACCTTTTCTTCCAAAATTATATAAATCATTTAATGTAACACCACTGCGTTACTGGAATTTTATATAATTCCTTTTAAAACACATGCTTTCATAGTATAAGGGATGTGAATGGAAAGGTATCAATGAGTAAATGCTATATATTATTTTATGTTGAAAATAACGTTTACACTGTAAATATAAATAAAAGGAAAAAGCAAATTCAAATAAGAAAATCTATGTATAATTTAATTAATATCAAAGCGTTACTGAAAATTTGATATCATTATTTTTAAAACCCGTATTTCTAATTCTTATAGCCATATAGTACAGTGCTGCGTCTCAAACTTTTAACCCGTTAAGGGTTTTTGTATTGATTAAATTTACACTTGAAATAGAAAAGGAAAACTTATTAAATTGTTTAGATGTCACTATAATTAACAGTGGCGTCGCCAGAAAAAATTTTGGGGGGGGGGGGGGCACAACCTGAAAATATATTTTTTTTTAAATAAAATTCTGATAGTTCTTCTAAATTTAAAGAAAAAATGCTTAGTAGAATTTTCAAAAGGGGGGGGGGGGGGGCAAGTGCCCCCCTTGTCTCATTCTGCTGATGCCCATGGTAATTAAAACCCCTAACCTAACCCTTGGAAACTACAGTTTATCGAAAACAAAATAGTAGTAACGTAATTATAAATGCCAAATGTAAAACCACATTATAGGTATAAAATAGCTGCCATACAGTATTACATAAATCGCACAATAAATATATGTTCTAAAACCTTATTAAAACAAAACTCCAAAAATTAATGAAATATGCCAAAATGCAGGATATAAAAACAATTTAATAAATAAACTTAATAACAGATTGAAAAAAAACCTCAACGATAAAAATAACGCACAAAAAACAAAACAAAAATACACTCCCCCAATTCCATATGTTAAAGAGCAATAAAATAAAAACAGAAGCAGAGAAATTTAATATAAACATCCCAATAAAACCCAATAATATTTTCCAAAGGATTAAAAAAGATAAAGACAAAATTCACTTTTCTGAAACTGCAGGAATATATAAAATAAATTTTACAGACAAAAAAGAAAAACTGGATGTTACGTAGGAATTACAAAACAAAAAATAAAAACGCATATAAAGGAACATGAAAGTGACATAAAATATAATAAAATAACAACAACTTTAACTAAAATAAATCAGAAGAAAAACATAAAAATAGACTTTAAGAACTTTTCTAAGTTCATTATAATAATTATTTTTACTCCACAAATGTGAGGCTATCGAAATTTTGGCAAATGAAGATTCCTGTTACACGGAGCCAATTGAAACTGATGCAAGGGGGCATGCTATGCTAGAGGAGAAAGCAAGCAGGAAAACCACCGGGATGTCAGTTCTTACAGCGTACCCAATGAAGGCTGTGGGAAGCAGATGAAAGCGTTTGTACATGGAGATTTTAATATGGTTTTTAGTAATTTTAACGTAAATTTTGAAGTCTACACATTTGAAGATTTATGTTAAATAAAAAGATTTGTTTACAAAAATTTTAAAACAACGGATTTTCTAATTGTGAAATTAACAAGATTTTATAGTGATGTCCAAACTTTCTTATTCACTCTTGGAACCAGGTACAATCTAAATCAGAATTCCTGCCTGGGTTTGAAAACATCACACAGTAAAATCATTTATCAAATTAATATTTTAAGAAACAGGCAGAAGCTCAGTAGTGCATTATTCTATCAATATATTAATCTTTTTTATGTTCTCAAATGCTTTATAATCATGTTCAAGTAGAGTTACTGTTAAAGGGACATTGTAAATTCTGATAGCAACTATAGATGTCTTGTATTATATTAACCTTCCCAGCAAGTTGTTTAAAACATAAGTTGGTAGCTTTCTAAATGATGTCTCTAGTCAATTGCTTTTGTTTTTCACAGTATTCTGCTACATCTGACATTACTGTAAATATTAAAAAAACTGAGACTAATAAAGAAAATTTAAGCATGACAAAAAATTTACTAAAAAACTGAATTTTTGTTTTAAAATTTTCCAATAAAAAATATAAAAAAATTCTGGTCCACATCACTAGTTTTTGCATGCATAAAATCACTCTTGAATGCAACATTTTTATAATTAAAAGGCATAAAATATGTAAAATTTAATTTTAAACTTAACTTTATTTAAAAGGATTGGAACAAAAAGAATACAAATGTATAGTAAAGATCCAACGAATAAAGAAATGTTAATCAAACACAAGTGGCATAAAAAGTAGTATATATTTTCAACAAGACTTATCAAGAAAATATTACTAACTCTAGAAACTATCACTTACTTCTGGGACAGTCTCCTAGTTTCTTTCCTTTACCTTCAGGTAACTCCTGTTTTTCCTTTGGAATTGTAAAACTTACTTCCAGACGTTCAACCTTTTTTCTAGCACGACAACCTGTAACTTCCACAGGTCTATCAAGAAGAGCCACTAAAATACAAAAAATTTATATTCTCAGTAAATAAACAACAAAAAAGGCAAAAATGATTTTTTTTGTTATTACAGAAAACTCACTTTTGATCCATTTTGCGATTATTTACATTATTGCATCATTCAATAATATACAGCTCTTATCAAACATAGACTACAAAATTTTACATTTTCAAAATATCTTTACCTTAACCAGTGTTTCTGCTACGATAGCATTTTTCGCAAAATGCTAAAAGACTTATCCAAAATGCAAAAATGAAATAACATGTTTTCGCTTTTTTGCTAAAGCATCTTACTAAACACAAACTAAAAAAAAAAAACCTTCGGTGAAAATATAACGAATCTTTCGTGGAAAAAAAATCACAACATTGATCAAGAAAAATACATAGGTTCCTGCATATCAGGAAAATCAAACACTGAACACTGAACTACGCATAAGAATTGCATACAGGAAATCAATTTGTAAATAAACATGAGGCATTTGTAAAGCGGTCTAATATAAAAGAAAGAAAAATTATAAATTGTAAACCAAAAAGCTTTTAATAGTAATAAACAAATTTCACTTATATTACTTTTTTTTTTGTAAGTTATGATTTTATTTTCAGATACAGTATAAGCTTAATGTAGTTTTACATGCTATAGTGATAATTATATCTCCAGAAAAAGAATATAAGTTGTATCTAAAGTGCTATCAGACGGAAGATGATATATTTTAAAATATAAGTTATTGCTGCTCAAAAGTGACCAAACGACTTCAGTAGGGTTGTTTTTAAGCATAAACGGAAGAACGAAATCCAGAAATGTAAACAATGGACCCAACATTTAGCTATTATTCCCCCTCCAAGGATGTTTAAAAGGGAAAAGAATAGAGGGTGTTCTGTAATACAGTATCAATATCCCGATAAAACCAAATAGAAATATATATCAATTAATACGCAACGATAAAGATCCAATTTCACCACTAGAAACAGCCGGAATATACAAAATACCTTTTATTAATCAAAATAAAAACGCAGGTTCATATATCGGAGTTACTAAAAGGAAAATTAAAACCTGCATTAACGAACACAAACACGATATTAAAACTGACAAAATAAATACCGCACTAGCTAAAACATATAACAGCGAAAATATAGAGATTAAATTTAACGAAACTAAAAAGTTAGCCGATTATAACAATTACCATTACGCGATGTTCCGTGAATCTTTAGAAATTACAACCAACCATAATGTGTGCAATGACAGCGACGCAATGGCCCCAAATGAAGCGTGGAGGCATCTCATAAAGAGAACCGCCCACAGACATCAACACCGTCCGAACTTCACGACAGATGAAGCCGCTGAGGAGGCCTGGACGTCCAGGTGAAAAGCTTACGGCCAACAACGAGGCAAGTTAAAAAGGTGTTTCTAATTTAAAGTAGTGACTATAATCAAAGTAAGTTTATAATCATGTTTATATATTTACGCTACTAAATAATGGTAACCTGAAAATCGACATGAACTCATAATAGAGAATTTTAATGACCCATGCCCGACTCAAAACCTAAAATGAAAATTAATAATTCATCTAAAAATCTTGAAATTTAAGTTATAAAGTAAATTTTATTGCTATGCAACTGGTGAATAATTTAAAATGTAATTACTAAGGCACCAAGTTAAAAGTTTTAAAATCTGAAAAATGGATAAACAATAATTTTTAACCATTATGTGTATTGTGTACTTCAAGTGTTACAAAATGTGCTTCAAGTTTAGTAATAAGTACAAAGCTTTGAATAAACACCATGAAATGCAACAATTGTTTCAGGTTGAAAAAAAAACACGACCATTCATCAGGCGAACAAAGTGGGCAAGAGTGCTACAAGCAAAGCAACAATGCACCAAAGGATGTGTTGCTGAATTATGTTTTTGCCCATTAATGAAATTATTTTGAAAGATATTCTCAAGTCCACCCGACTCGTAGAAAAAAAAAAAAAAAAAAAAACAATCAACTCAATCCGAACTGCAGGAGAAAAAAATTGTTCAACCCGACCAGTAAAATTGGTTACCTGAACCAATACGTAACTCAAACTGACGGTCAAATTTCACGATCTGTTCTTAACTTTTATGACCTTTTCATGACCCATTGTTGATTTTCATGACCTTTTCATGACTTTAATGACCTAGTAGACACCCTGTAATTCTTTTAAATTATACAAAACCAATCTCTTTTGTTTTAATACTCTTCTATTTTCACTAGCAACAGATATGTAGAGGTGCCAATTATTACGATTTGTCTGTAATTATTACGGATTTTCGGCAATAATTATGGCATTACGGACAACATATAAAAATTACAGATTATACGCTTTAAAAAAAATCTCTGATACGTATCGTTAAAAAAATAAAAAAAAAGAATCCCCACTAACGATCAACGATAAAACACACAACGGAAGCCTTCCAGTTCTCAATCTTTCTCCATCCATAACATAAATGTCAATATTCATTTTAAACTTGATTTATTAGATTCTAGAAACTATAAAGAAATAGAATTACACAATATTTCTCGCTGTTGTATTTTTTACCCCCCCCCTCCCCCTTTTCTGACCTCCAACTAGCCATGGACGATTAAAAGCTCTGCAGAAGCTTTTAGTTTCTCAATCTTTTTCCATCAGCAACATATATGTCAATCAGAGATATTTTTAACTCCTCTACAAGTGTATTTTACACATTAAAATCTAAAAATACTCCTTAAAATTTTGACCATGAGTATTTTTCACGCTTTGTATTTTTAGGTTAAATTGAATGTATTTTGTTAAACGTGTCTGAAAAAGTTTATATTCTTTCAACAATTCAATGCTCTGCATACTTTTTCTTCTTTTTTTAAATCAATTAATATCTTCTCTTACAATGGATAAAAAGTTTTTATAATTAAAATTATTTTGAGTAAAACTGTAAACATTTGCATCAATAATAGAATTTCTCAGATTCATGTACGGCCTTATCATCTTTCAATGTTCATTGTAATTTATAAACTGAGTCACATTATATTCATATTCTGAGCTCTGATATTATATTGTACAAATTATGCTGAAAGGAATATTATTACAATTGGCCAGTCCATATAATATAACTTGAACTCATAACTGAAACTTATAACGTGAGTCCATATACATATATATATATATTTTTCTTAACTTATTAAGAAAGAAGTGGAATTTAGCATGCATTCACAGAAAATCAACTTTTTTCTCTTCCACTTTTTTTTTTTACTCCTAATAATGCCAAATTCACTCCTTCAAAAAAGATCAAGGAGTATTTTCACTCCTAGAAAAAAAATCCTAGCAATATCTCTGATGTCAATATTAATTTTACTCTTGCTTTATTAGATTCTAGAACCCAAAGCTTTACAGATTAAGCTCGTTCACATAATGTTAACAAATGTCGCAAAGTAAACTCGACGTTAGCGCTTCTCCTCGTGCAGTGGCTGCGGTACCCAAATAAAAGCTGTGAAAAATCCGCCCCTATTGTGCTTTCTTTAAAAATGTTATTTCTTATGGTTTTAATATAAACAAGAATTAATTCTAGCCCTAAATGAACATTATAGATGTGATTATTTACTTGAAGTTATTAGCGTACATTTGACTTTAAATACAAAATATGTTAGATGTTAGCTAATAAACAATCACATTATTATTAGTTAACAACTAACATATTTTGTATTTAAAGTCAAATGTACGCTAATAACTTCAAGTAAATAATCACATCTATAGTGTTCACTTAGAGCTAGAATTAATTAGTGTAAAATATAATTTTTTAAATCGATCTTCTAATGTTGTAAATTGTATTGTAAATACGAAAAAATTCATGTATTAGTAATTTAAGAAGAAATGTTAGCGTGTGCAATTTTCAAAATTAAAATTTTAGTAAAAAAAAAATTACATTTTAGAAAAGAAATCGCTTATAAAAGATGACTTTATCATTATCTCTTTTACTAAAAAAAAGTAATATGTCATGTTCCATAAAATCAATCAGACGCAGACGAAACCATTCGCAAAAATTTTATCTTCTAAACAAAATATATTTGTAATCACTTTATAACCAAATCTATAACTAAAACAACATTTAGGAATGATAAAATAACATTTAGGAATGAACAAATATAATCAAAACTAACTTCTTCTAACCTCATAACAAATAAAACAACCGAATTCAAAATTCCAAAAATATCTCTTGATCCGTAATGAATGAAAATTCAAGAGATTAAGATTTCAATAATTTTATAAATTGTAAGAAGTATTAAAAAAATAATTTTTAAGAATTGATTCAAAATATATTACTTATCTTAAAATACGGGAAAACATGCGAAATATGAATATTCTAAAAATACATGAATTTTTTCGTTTAGATGTGCATTCGTTCAAACACAGTTCCATTTAAATTTTAAATATGAATCATAACTCGAGTAAACAAATTCTATCATACATGTGATTACTCAGCCAGTAAATTGGCTGAAAATATTTAAGAATCAGACTACCCCCCCCCCCCCAATAAAAGCCTGCCATAACATACCATATGTTTTGACAAGCGAAAAAGCAGACCAACAAATTTTATTTGATAAAAAAAAAAAAAAAAAAAAAAAAAAAAAAAATCTGCTTTTGTTTTAGGCTCCAAAGACAACTAAAATTACCTTTAATCAGCTTAACCACAAATTTTATTTTAAAATATTATTCATATAAGCATAGCTGCCAACCTTTGAGAATCAAAATTAGGGAGATTTTGTATGCGACATAGTTTATGCAATAAATAGAACATTAATAGCACAGTAATTGTGGGAAAGAGAAGGAGCAAATAAAAGGGAAATTTTGCAGTATCCAGAGGCTTGCTTCTTATTGCAAATAATATGAGAAAAAATAAACAAAACATACTGAATTTAAAATACTACTTGATTATGTTAAATTCTAACTATACGGAATTTATATATATACATACACTAACTAAAAAATCTAGTCTTCATCCCCCCCCCCCCCCATATTTACACATATAGGATGGATATGAAATATAAATATTTAATTGAGGAAAAATACACAGCTTCATTAACTTCAGCAATAAAGTCTAAAAATAATTACATACATGAGAAATATTGAGCACCTCCATTGCTTTATTGTTTTTAGAATTGATCACTATCCGGAGATGGGGGAAAGTGGAGGGGGATAAAAAAAATAATTACAGAGTAAGAAATATTATACTTTTTCAATTCTACTCCTAGAATCTAAGAAAGCAAGTTTAAAATTCATTTATGTTGCAGATGGATAAAGATTGGGAGACAAAAGACTTCTGCAGAACATTTGATTGCAGATTGTTAGTTGAAAATAAAGGGGGGGGGGTAAAAAATAACTACATGAGCAAGAAATATTTAACAATTCTAATTCTTTATAGGTTCTAGAATCTCATAAAGCAAGTTTGAAATTAATATTGACATTTATGTTGTGGATGGAGGAAGATTAGGAATTGGGAGCTTTTGTAGAACATTCGATCGCCGATTGATCCATGGGGTTTCTTTTTATAAAACGAACGATATCCGCGACTTTTTTTAAAATGGAAGATATAAATCCGCGGAATTACGCTAATTAAACAAAAAAAAAAAAAAAGCGTATTTCCGCGAATTTGCGGCAAAAATCATATGCTTAAAACGTCAGCACGGTGAAGAGAAGGAGGGGGGGGGGGGGATGGGCGCAGCGCGTGACGAAAATTTTAAAAAATTCGGGAGATATTAATGTTTTTCGGGAGTTCGGGAGATTGCCTCAAAATTCGAGAGAGTTGGCAGCTATGCATAAGTGAAACACAGTTGAGTTAGGAGAAAAAAAGAAAGATTTAGAAAATATATTTTAACCATTAGTAAAATATTTTTGTCCCTCAAATATATCATGGGGCTTGTGCGGTTATCAAGCTCTATTTCCCTGTTAGTGTAAATTAAAATAATTTTAAATATTTATAATAATTTAATTTTAAACAAATCTTGATAAAATTTTTAAATGTTTCTTTGGATCAAAGATTTAAACTTTTGCCTTTGTTCCTTTTTTTCCCCAGATAATTTATTTTTAACGGTATTGTCTATATCACGCACTTTCACAGTACAGTACGAAGCCGAAAATCCGGACAATTTCGGCGGCGATAATCATCATCATCAACAACGATTTTTTTTTTTTTTTGTATAAATGTATCTAAATTAAGAACCAAAAAAGTATTTTATTTCTTATTAATCTTCAAAACCGGCATTTGCAAAGTCTGAAAGAGGAGAAAGAAGATTATAATAATAGTAAAAATTCTTTATTAGAATTTAATATGATAGAATTTAGATAGAAATATGATAGAATTTAGCTCTCAATTAGATAAATGTTTATCTAATTGAGAGCTAAATTCTATTATAATTTCAATTATACTCAAACTTTTAATTAAAAAATCTGAATTACTAAAAAAAAAAAAAAAAATAATCGCGGAAATGTTTTAAAAACGGTGTGTTTTTCTTATATATTTTCTTTTATTGTAACTTATACTCATTTTTCTATGCAAATATTTTAATAAATCTGTTTTTTTTTTTTTTTTCTCAAGTTTAACTTTTATTTATTTTTTGTTAAAGTTAATAAAAAATATATTACAGAATATATTTAAAAATCGTTATATGTTTTTTTTTTTTTTTTTTTTTTTTTTACTTGAATTTGCATATTATCCAAGTACTTAACCAAAATATTATAATTTTTAGGTATGACCAAAAATCTGGAATCGCCGCGGTCCCGACGATTCAGTATTTTCAGCTTTGTACTGTATCACAATTTTCGATGATAGACATAATGAAAACGTAACACTGCTATTTATTTACGAACGACGAGATCTTACCCTCTTACCGAGTTAACCCTAACAGAAGCATGACGAGACCGCTGAAATTTCAAATCACGCACAGATCAGATCGGACGCTTCCTGGAGTAGAAAAAGAAAACAGCGGTGCGGGGAGCCGACGAAGGTGCGTAGCGCGCATGCGTCACAGCCGATGGAAGAGAATGAAGTGCTCTCTCTCACTGAGAGAAGGAAGAATGAGAGAAAATCGCGGGACGAGAGCGGCATAAATCCGGGCGTGAAATTTTGAATATGGAAGGAAATTTCAAAGCGGAATTTTCATTTTATCAAGCCAATTAGTGGAATTTTAGTTTTGCGAAGCGAATTGGCGGATTTCCGCCAATTGGCGGAAAAATCACATCTATGTTCTATTCGAGCATGCGCAGTTTCAGCCTGAGTAGTTCAGTCACCTCCAACACGAGATGGCTTTGTCATCGATCTATGACGTAACTATGATGCAACCATGACATAGTACGCTACCCATTGCTCCATTGTAATGAATACGCTTACTCTGTAAAGCTTTGCTAGAACCTATAAAGAAGTAGAATTGTTTCATTTCTCATTCATCTACTTATTTATACTTGGACTGCCCCTCCCCTCTTCCAAGCCAGTGTCAAGGTTTACTTCTAGAACCAAAAAGGTGATAGAAGTGCTCAATATTTCTCACATATTCAATTATTTTTAGTCTTTATTACTGAAATTGATTAATCTGTTTTATCTTAATAAATTTAAAATACATACTGTATCATCAAATAAAAAATATGTAAGATACATAAAGAAAAGAACAATGTTTTAGTATTTAAAGCCATAAAACAGTTGTCTATAAAAAAGTGACTATTAAAAAATAAATAAAATCAAATAAATCTAGAACCTATAAAGAAATAGAATTGTTAAATATTTTTTGCTCATGTAATTATTTTTTGCCCCTCCCTTCATTTTCATACCTCCAAGTAATGATCGGCAATCAAATGTTCTGCAGAATTCTTTTGTTTTCCAACTTTTCTCCATCCACAACATAAATGTTCATTTTGAACTTGTTTTGTTAGATTCTCGACGTATAATGGAAAGAGTTTAATATTTTTTACTCATGTAACTACTTTTTTACTCCCCCCCCCTCTTTCCCTATCTCCAGATAGTGATCAGTGATTAATTCTAGAAACAATAAAGAGATAGAAGTGCTCATTATTTCTCACATACCTAATTATTTTTAGACTTTATTACTGAACTTGATAAATCTTTTTATTTTTTCCTCAATTAAATGAAATATTTATATTTCATATCCATACCAAATGTGTAAACAAAGGGGAAAATGTAAAGTAAAATTTTCAGGTAGGATTTTTTCTTTTTTTTTTTTTTAATGAACTGAAGAAATTTAATACTCAGTTGTTTTTATGCATGTTTGAAACTGATAATTAGCTACTGTTACTTTTTTTTAAAAATATGTATGATTAATGTACGTAAATAGAAATTATATTCTATATCTGATTTTTTTTTTTTCCCTGTTGGCATAGAATTTCAATAAGGCTTTATGTGGATATAAAAGTTATTGCAGTTATAGTAAAGAATTTTTTTGTGTTAATGAAAAAATCCTGAAAATGCTTAATGTACACTAAGCGGCAAAAAAAAAAGCCGCACTGCAGAAAAAATGACTTATACCTTTTTTATTTGTAATAACTTTAAAATTAATGTTTGAAACAAATAAAACTGTCTTGTTTGCATAATACCAAAGGTATGAAATGAAACCTATGTACATTTTCGATTTAATAATTCGCTTTATTGCACTCTATGAAGTACTTTTTAAAAATCTGCATTAGGGATGAAACGGATAGTGATTTTGCCGGATATCCGGAGCTCCTTTGCCTGCCGGATACGGATATCCAGCATTAGTTTTGTGTTTTATTGTGTTGTATATTTCTTTTCTTTTTCTTTATTTTAAAACAATAAAACATAAACATATTTCATATACTATTCTTTTAAACACATTTTAAATATAATTTAGTTAAGCATATTTATTTAGCATTTTATTTATTTGTGCAATATTGCGATGAAGAATAAAACTTAAGTCTAACATACTCATTCCTACACTTGCAAATTGTCACAAAAATATAGGTTTTGTTCAGAATTATAAAACAAAAACTTATCATTTACACATTTTTTACAATTCTAAAAAATGTGTGCTTGATATGTATTAAAATGAAACAAAATATTTTACTAATATAATCATAGTTGAAGGGTTGGTTATTTTCATAAGAAAACATATATATTGTGGCCATCACACACCACTTACTGTTTAAATTGTGCAAAAGTTTAACCATAGCTTCACACAATAAATATTTTACATATGGAGTTTGGTGCAATTTTAATCAATAGATGCTGAGATATAGGCTTGTGAAAAATCATAATAGCAGATCCACTTGTCGGCTGATATACACCTAAATAAGGCCGACATCAGTTAAACTAAATTTTTGTCACACACACACACACACAAACACAAAGTTTTAAAAATTGATCAAACCAGGTTCTGTTCTGGACCTCTTAAAATGTGTAAATCCAGCGAATATCAAATGTAGAAAAATTTTATGAATACTTTCGTTTGAGACATTTATAAGAAAACAAAAAGGAAGAAGCAAAAAAAAAAAAAAAAAAGAGTCTAAAAGCTTCAATGGCTTAGTATGTTATGGCCATTACGAAACTTGCTTTTACATCACTATACATAACAAAGCTACACGCTGTTTAACATGCACAGAAGAAACTTAATAATAGCTTCGCACAATAAAGATTTTAGATATGGAGTTTATTGCAATTTTAATCAAAAGATTGTGAGGTGTAGCCAAGAGGAGAATCATAGAAGGTGAGGAACAACTGTGACATCTGTTGGTCAATATACACCCAAATTAAGCCAGCTTTCGTTCTCTTATTATTTATCTTGCATATCAAGTTAAGTGCAGTTAAATGTTATAGATGTTGAGATTTAGCCTTCCTATTCACAGGGTAAATTGCAGCACAGTATAGAGTCACTTATTGACCAATATGCACCAAAATTGAATCAACATAATGTTTCATAAAAATGGCCCTCTCACATACCAAAATTTTATGTAATTATACACAAATAAATCCAAGATAATTTCTCCATTCACGGGAAAATTGCAACATAACAGCATCGTCTATTGACCGATATGCACAGAAATTAAATAAACATTTCATAATAGCCCTGTGACATACTTAAGTCTTTTTTTAATTATACACAGTAGAAGATATAGTTCTCCTTTAAATGGGAGAAATCACAGTATAGCAGCGCTACCTATTGAGTAATAAAAGTCGATGAAAACTTTTTTTTTTTTTTTTTTTTTGGTTAATGCGCAACTATGTATAAATTTATATGAAATTCTGTGCATTAACTCTTGAACTAGAGCTGCTACACAAAACTTTTGTCAGACAGACATTTTCTAAAAACGGTCAAATTCAAAATTCTGGTTCACTCAAACTACGTAAATCCACCAAAAACGGGAAGTTTAAAATTTGTACGAATAAAATGCTTTCTTTTATTGAATATAGAAGAAAGTAATGATTCAAAACAAATTTATATTTTTGTTTCTTTAAATGCTTTTTACTTATTTTATATTTTTATATTCTGTACAGATAAGAAAAAAAAATTTTTTAGAATATTTATTAAAATTCATTAATTAAAAGTAAGTTCAGTTTTTCTAATGTACAAAATCATGAACTTTAAATAATTGAGCTTTTTTTTTTAATAATTTTTTTTTTTATTCTTTAACAATCTGAAAATGAAAATACAGACTTCCTGAAAATTTAAATATTACTTCTATTTGAAGTAATTTTAATTTTTGGGACTATATCTATGCAGTGCAATGGCAAATTCTAAATTCAGGTGTTTTAGCAAGATATTCCATTAAAAGTGCAAATTTATATAAATTGCAGTGCTTCATTTTAAAAATCCAAATCGAATAGGTAGATGACACGTTTAATTGAATAGGTGTGTGTAGGGAAAAGTGGATTGTAAATAAACACGCAGATTCTAGTCAATAAATACACATTATATGACTCATTCTCGAAACAACTTTTCCTTCCAAGACTAACAATATTACTAAACATTCTCAACTTATTAAACAAAAGTCATGAAAACAGAGTTATATGCACTGCAGAGTATGAATATTATTTGTTCAGGAACAACAATGAACAGCTCTCTTTTTATTGTTATGCAGAAGATTAGGGAGAATGTTATAGATCACTCTGGAAAATCCTAGCTAACTCTGCACAAAAGTAAAATAGGCTTTCTATATCTCTTAAACCTGAAGCTACTTTTTGCTAAATTTGTTTGCTAAAGTGGTCAAATTCGACTTTTGCAATTTCTTTTTTTTTTCTTTTACCTTTACAAGCTACAACTGATCTTAAAAAAAAAAAAAAAAAAAAGTCGCAAAATTTTCATCTGAGAGGAATTTAAGCTTGAATTTTCTCCTCCGGATATACGTCGGATATCTGGCTTGAAATTGATATCTATCAATTGTCCTCGCACATAAAAAAAAATTATTAATTTTATGAATATAAATGCTTATATTTTATATATATAGTTGTTAACTTACCTTTAATTTGAATTTAAAAGTTTTCTCTATTTAAACTCGGTCAGCCATCTTCTATTTACATCGCGTCATTACTAGCGACTTTCTGTTTACATTGTTGCTGTTGCCAAATTTGCTCTGCATAATTTTCTTAATTTTTGCTGTTGCCACTTCTATTAAAATAGTTATGATAAAATGTTTTTTTTTGACTTTGACTGTTGAGTGGCAATGGTAATGCTTTGTTTATATGTAGATTTTTGACTTGGCAGTCAGTATAAAAAGATCGCGATGCGAGTGTTAGGGGGCAGTTATCGGCAGTTATCGGCAGTTGTCAGTAATGGGCAGCTAGTCTTCAATTAAAAATGAAGTGACTGTCTGTGAATAATTGAGCAGCTCTAAGCTGTTGATGGCTAAGTACTGATATTGGTACAGCTGAGCTAGTCATGTTTTTTTGCTATTGCTTTTAAAGAAATGATGGCTGCCTTTGTTATTGTTATTTTACAAATGTTAAATATTTAAGTTTGTTGTTAAGTTTGTACCCTGTTAAAAGGGATAAAGTTTGAAGTTTTTCGTTATTCGCGAAAACTAAAAAATTAAAAATTGATAATCGATGTTTTTGAAATGAGAATGTTAAATTTGATAGTTTGATCGATGTTGACATTGTTTAGCGGTTTTTTAAATCGCGTTTGTTACGTTTGTGAAATTTTTCTATTTAATCAAGTTATAAAGTTGCTAGCATCCAATAGTGAATTAAATTAAATTATAAGTGATTTTTATCAGATTATGGAATTAATGATATGCAAATTGTGATCTTCAACCTTCAGTAAAATAATCAGTGTGGTAGTGATCTTCAGTTTTAAATGATATAATCATGCTTCGTCTCCCGCTGGTCAACGAGGCGACCGCAGCGTATTTTTTCCTTCATCTGTGAAATATATGTGTTCTTTAGAAGATGATGGTGTATCATGATTTTTGTCATAGTGAAGTTTAGTCTGCTACATTTTGTGCATCACTTGTGAAATGAGGTAACTTTAAATATGTTATACTTTGAAAATCTGTTGAATATACTTTATTTATTAATATATATTTTTTTTTGTGTTTCATTGAATAAAATTTGTTTTGTTGTTAAAACTTGTGTATTTGATGTGTTATAACAGTTGAACACTGGTCGGGTTATTTTTATTGAAACCCTTAAAACTTAAAGATTAACGTTTCCACTGTATGTGAAACTGCTTAATAAAATTAATTGAAAGATAGACCTTTAGTCTATATTATTTGGTTATGGGCGGTTTTTTTTTAGGGTTTTTTTAAACTTGACCAGTTGTTCTTTTCTTGTTTTTTTGTATAATTGATAATTAAATAACTATTTAAAAATGGCTTATAATATTGTACCTCAAATCACTAAGTTAAATTCCACTAACTACTCTGGTTGGAAGTGTGATATTAAATTTTTACTTATGGAGAAAAATGCTTATGAAATCGTCACTGGTGACGAAACTAAGCCCAAAGTTAGTGAAACCGTGTCTGAGGAGGCAGTACAAGACTTTAAAAGAAGGCAGAATGCTGCCATGTCAATTTTATATTTGAATATTGATAGTGAGTTTAAAAGTTTAATAAGTGAATGTACTGACCCCTCAGAAGCGTGGAAAATTTTAAAAATTAACTTCCAGCCAGATAGTAGAAGTCATCATATGAAATTGTTTTCTGAAGTTATGACATGTTTTTTAGAACCTGGCGAATCTATTGGTGTTTTTGCAGCTAGAATATCTAAAATTGCTGATCAGTTAAAATCCATTAATAAACCTATTGCTGACGAATACTTATGTTTTCAGGTTTTGAGATACCTACCTGATAAATTTGATCAGGTTGTTCAACAAATTCTTCGTTGGCCTGATAAGGACTTTAACTTTAAAAATATTATTGTTGAGTTATGTGCCGAGGAAACGCGCCTTCAACTTAGAAATTTTGATAAAAGTAGAACGGAATGTTCTATTGAGGCCCAAAATGTAAAATTTAAACGCAGGCCTGTTTTTACTTGTTGGAGGTGCGGAAAAAAAGGCCATGTTATTAAAGATTGTAAAGTTAAGTTAAATAATGATCTAGCTGCAAAAGAAAAGGAAAAACCACTCAGAAGTAATTTTTCTAAGAGGGGTGGCTCTAATCAACAGTCAAAACGTGATAAAACTCCTAAAGCTCAAAATTTCATTGCTGAAGCAAATTTAAGTAGTTTTGATAGAGAGGGCAGCTGGGCTTATGATACGGCGGCCTCTCATCACTTCTGTAAAGATAAATCTTTTTTTTGTAATTTTTCTGAAATTTCCGGTGATGAGTTACACGTGGCTGTTGATGGCGTCACTTTTCCCATTACTGGTAAGGGTGAAGTAGAACTGAATTTTAATGGGACTGTTATTAAACTTTGGAACGTCTTGTATTCGCCGAACTTGCGGAAAAATCTTTTGAGTGGTTCTAGATTCGACCAGGGTGGTGCTAAATTTATTGGTGAGGCCGGCAAAATAAACGTGGTCGACAAGTATGGTGATTTCCTTTTCTCTGCTAAACTCCATGACGGGATTTATTATACATTTCCAAAAGTAATTAAAAATAAGCACAGTGTTAAATTGAATGGGGGGCAGAATTCTAATGAAAATTTAAATGATAATACTGAAATTTCAGCTTTTCCTGTAATAAAACCTGTTAATATAAAAGACTTTGATACCTGGCACCTTCATTTTGATCATCTAAGTCCTGACTTAATTTTTAATACTATCCGTAATTCTGCTGTAAAAGGTCTGCCCAATTTAAAATCAGTTGATAATTTTTTTTGTGATCCCTGTCATGTGAGTAAGCAAAATCGTATTTCTTTTAAACCCTTAAGTCATTCTTCTTCCAAAAAACCTTTAGATCGACTTTTTATGGATACTTGGGGTCCTATTAAAATTCCTGGTAAAAAAGGTGAACGTTTTTTCCTGTCTATAATAGATGATTTTTCTGGTAGGTCATCCGTTTACCCCCTCCAGGAAAAATCCATGTGTTTTGATGTTTTTAAGAGACATGTTTTGAGGGCCGAAAGATTTTTGGGAACCAAGTTGAAGTCGATCAGAACTGACAATGGCAAAGAGTTTGATAATGATTCTTTTAAGGGTTTTTGTAGAGAAAATGGAATAAATCATGAGCTGACCAACTTTTACACACCAGAAGAAAATGGAGTTTGTGAGCGGTTCAACCAAACAATCATGAACTGTGTTCGGGCTATGCTAAAATCCAGTGGCTTGTCTGATGATTTCTGGCCTGAAGCTTGTTTACACTTTAATTATACGTGGAACCGGATTTGTCACGGTGAGAACTCTAAAACTCCATTTGAACTCTATTCAGGAAATAAACCTTCTGTTCGACATTTAAGACCTTTTGGTACGTTGACATATGTGGGTGTTCCAAAGGTTAGACGTAAGCACAAGTTAGACTCCAAATCAAAACGTGGTGTCCTTGTGGGTTATGCCTTGCGTACCCGTGGTTACAGGATCTGGTTAGAAGACGAGAGGAAGGTTGTGGAAACCATTAATGTTTCTTTTGTTGAAAGCGGTGATGTTCTACGCAGTGGAGCGGTGATGGGCGACTCTTCTTTTGAGTTGGTGCTTGTCCCGGAGGAACAACCACGGCCCGTTGACCGGTACCTTCTTCCTGGTCCGGAGCCTGGTACCTCTGGGGTCTTGCCCAGCGAGACTGAAGTTGTCGTCCCAGCCGTCTCTCCTGTTTCTCCTGCTCCTCAAGTTACTCCGCAGACTGCTTCTCCTAACTGGATGACCAATCCCGTATGGTACAGGAAGGTTGTGCCTCGACCTCAGGGAAAAAAGGTCGATATTTACTATTATCCTGATGGAGAGGGTAAAAGGTGTTGTCAAAGGTCACCTAATGATGTTGAAAAGTTTTGTAATTTAAATAATATTGTTTTTAACCCTGCTGATTTTGATTTTTCCAAGTTTAATAAGTTTACTGGTGTTGTTAATCCTGGTGTTATACCTTCCGCGTCCAGCTCGGCTAGTTGACTAGATGTGGTGGTCCCGAGAACGTATAAACAGGCTTTAAAATCTGCACAGTCTGAAGAGTGGCATGGGGCTATGTTGGAAGAGTTAGAATGTATGGCTACGAGAGGTGTCTGGCATCTTGTGAGACTCCCTGAGAACAAGACTGCGTTGGGAAACCGCTGGGTTTACACAGTAAAGCGTGACGAGTCTGGCAACATTGTCAGATACAAGGCCAGGTTGGTCGCGCAAGGTTTCAACCAGGTCCAGGGTGAATCGTACGATGAGACCTTCTCGCCTGTGATAAACTTTTCTGTTGTTAGATTTTTTTTCTCTCTTTTAGTCTCATGTTATGGTTGGTTTAATGTACAGTGCGATGTTAAGTGTGCCTATCTGTATGCTCCCTTAAAGGATGAAATTTACATGAGGCAACCGGTGGGCTTTACTGAAAAAGGTAAAGAAGACTGGGTCTGTAAGCTGGATAGAGCACTGTACGGATTACACCAGTCAGGCAGGTTATGGTTTTATGAATTAAATAAAGTATTGTTGGAACTTGGTTTTAATAAATTTGAAAATTGTAACTGTGCTTATTCATATTATGATTTTTCTGTTTTATTGGTTTACGTTGACGACATCGTTGTTTTTGCCAGGACTGAATCTCAAGCTAATGACATTTTAGGTTTGTTAAAATCAAAGTTTGATTTGAAAATTTTGGGTATCACACGCAAGTTATTAGGTGTGGAGTTTGAGTATACAGATACAGGAGTTTTGATCCATCAAAATCAATATATTGACGAAGTCAGTAAGAGGTTTCAAAATCACCGTGTACCTATCTCCTCCTTACCTATTGTTAAAGGTATCAAATTTTCAAAAAGTGATTGTCCGGTTATTCAAGAAGACATCGATGAAGCTTCTCATTTACCTTACAGAAATCTCTTAGGTTGTATCTCTTTCATTTCAAACCGTACTAGACCCGATATCGCATATGCCACTAACATTTTCTCACAGTTCCAACAAAATCCAGGTATAAAACATTGGCAGGGTTTACTTAAGCTTCTTGGATATATAAAATTCACCAGTCAATATAAGCTCCATCTTAAATGCACACAGGTTAAATTAATTTCTTATTCTGACGCTGACTTCGCCGCTAATAGGGACGACTATGTTTCTATGGGTGGCCAGTTGATTCTTTTGGATAGTGCTGCTGTTTCTTGGCGTACTAATAAACAGAAAGGGATTACCATATCAACGATGGAGTCAGAATTTGTTTCTATGTGTGATTGTGTTCGTGAGCAGGACTGGTTTTATAATATTTTATGTGAATGTTCTAATTTAAATCTGATAGAAAATAATTTTGAAATACCTACCTTATATGCTGATAATCAGGCTGCAATACGTTTTACAAAGTCCAGGATTGAGAGTTTCCATACACGTCACGTTAATATTAAACTATTTTTTATAAGGGATTGGTTTGATGAGGGCAAATTCCATATTGAATATATTTCCTCTAAATTAAATCTTGCCGACCAGTTTACGAAGCCGTTGACAAAAAGTGATTTGTTAAAATTTATAAAAGTGATCTTTATATAAATCTTCGTGTTTGAATAAATTTCTTCGCTCTGTAGATGTTTTTCATAATTTTTATATTATGTTATCATGGTGTGAATGTGTGTGTGAAATCGTGAGGCGCCTTGCGTATTTGTTCATTGTATATATATATATTCATTTTTCATAATTTTTCATATATTGTATATATTTTCATTTCTTGTATATATACCTCATATTTACTCTTTCATGTTTGAATATTGCATCATATAATTAATATTGTATATAATGTATTTTTTTCATATCACCTTTTCTTTAGTATATCTGCGGAGTGGGGAGTTGTTTTTCATCACTTGAAATTTTTTTGTCAATGGTTATCTAGTAATTAGTTTATTACATCACTTGTGACTTTTCGTATGGACTATGGGGAATCTCATGATGGTATTTTGTTAAATTTTTTTATATGCTGTGGTGGGGGGCAATTGATATCTATCAATTGTCCTCGCACATAAAAAAAAATTATTAATTTTATGAATATAAATGCTTATATTTTATATATATAGTTGTTAACTTACCTTTAATTTGAATTTAAAAGTTTTCTCTATTTAAACTCGGTCAGCCATCTTCTATTTACATCGCGTCATTACTAGCGACTTTCTGTTTACATTGTTGCTGTTGCCAAATTTGCTCTGCATAATTTTCTTAATTTTTGCTGTTGCCACTTCTATTAAAATAGTTATGATAAAATGTTTTTTTTTGACTTTGACTGTTGAGTGGCAATGGTAATGCTTTGTTTATATGTAGATTTTTGACTTGGCAGTCAGTATAAAAAGATCGCGATGCGAGTGTTAGGGGGCAGTTATCGGCAGTTATCGGCAGTTGTCAGTAATGGGCAGCTAGTCTTCAATTAAAAATGAAGTGACTGTCTGTGAATAATTGAGCAGCTCTAAGCTGTTGATGGCTAAGTACTGATATTGGTACAGCTGAGCTAGTCATGTTTTTTTGCTATTGCTTTTAAAGAAATGATGGCTGCCTTTGTTATTGTTATTTTACAAATGTTAAATATTTAAGTTTGTTGTTAAGTTTGTACCCTGTTAAAAGGGATAAAGTTTGAAGTTTTTCGTTATTCGCGAAAACTAAAAAATTAAAAATTGATAATCGATGTTTTTGAAATGAGAATGTTAAATTTGATAGTTTGATCGATGTTGACATTGTTTAGCGGTTTTTTAAATCGCGTTTGTTACGTTTGTGAAATTTTTCTATTTAATCAAGTTATAAAGTTGCTAGCATCCAATAGTGAATTAAATTAAATTATAAGTGATTTTTATCAGATTATGGAATTAATGATATGCAAATTGTGATCTTCAACCTTCAGTAAAATAATCAGTGTGGTAGTGATCTTCAGTTTTAAATGATATAATCATGCTTCGTCTCCCGCTGGTCAACGAGGCGACCGCGGCGTATTTTTTCCTTCATCTGTGAAATATATGTGTTCTTTAGAAGATGATGGTGTATCATGATTTTTGTCATAGTGAAGTTTAGTCTGCTACATTTTGTGCATCACTTGTGAAATGAGGTAACTTTAAATATGTTATACTTTGAAAATCTGTTGAATATACTTTATTTATTAATATATATTTTTTTTTGTGTTTCATTGAATAAAATTTGTTTTGTTGTTAAAACTTGTGTATTTGATGTGTTATAACAGTTGAACACTGGTCGGGTTATTTTTATTGAAACCCTTAAAACTTAAAGATTAACGTTTCCACTGTATGTGAAACTGCTTAATAAAATTAATTGAAAGATAGACCTTTAGTCTATATTAGAAATTACCGGATATCCGTATCCGGACTGCCGATATCCGGTATCTCGTCGGATATTTAAAACTCAGCCAGATAGGCCGGGTACCGGATAGTTACCGGATATCCGTTTCATCCCTAATCTGCATAAAACTTTCTTTTTGAACATAATTCAATAACCATACACTTTGTATTCTATTAAGATTTATTAGATGAAATAAACAAGTTATATTTTAATATATGAAATAAAACTATTTATTCAGTAGATCTAATCTATTTTTTATTAAACATAACATATGTATTCTGCATTGGGTTAATTCCACTTTTATATGTAATTACTATTTTAATGTGCAATAGCATAGTTTTATACAGTGTTTTAATATAAATCTCAGAAATTTCAATGTGCTAAATACCACAAATAATTTTTTCTAGTTCTGTCAGAGTTATTGGCTGCAAATTTCGAATCCTCTCCCCTCTCCCCCGCCTTTTTATAGACGAAACATTTTCGAGAGGATCGCGATTAGGACTATTTCCATGTCTGGTAAAGAAGAAATTCTATTATATCCTTTGTGAGATTTAACTTAAAGTGAAAAAAGTTATGATTATTTACAGAATTATAGGTTTTCATGGGAATGGATAGGAAATTTTGACAATTTGAAGTGAATAAACTTACCACAGATGCCGTGTATTAAAATACATTATCGTCTTGAAATTCTGTTTGCGGAAATGGCCAAGATACCTCCAAAATAGTCGGTCAGGCACCACATTTAAGAAGATTGTGTTTTATTTTGAGTTAATTGATCCCTTGAGTGCAAAAATTTGCCCGACTGCTTAAAAAGTTATGCGCCTCCGTATCATAATGTACGGAGAATGTGTCACTGTTTTAAAAGTGCGATTTTCATTAAGTCGGTCATATTTTCGTTGTCAGATGTTTGTTTTCTTTAGCTCAAAATAAGTTAAACTTGACTCATCAAAGAAAACCAGTTCAGCCCAATAATTAACTAACCATTTTTTAATTTTTTTAGCCTACTGAGGTCTTGCTTTCCTATTTCTCTTCACTAAGTATGGAATTTTTTCAAAATTTCTGTCATTTAAACCTGCTTTGTTTAATAGTTGCTGTATTGCAGTTAAAGAAATTATGCTGCTGAACACTTTTTTTTGAATCTCTTTTATGTTCTAAATGTAATACAAATCGATTTTATAAGCAATAGCTTTTTAACTTACGGTCATCTCGCTTGAATGAGCAACATGGCCGCCTAAAATCAAATTTCCAGTTTAAACGGCCAAAAAATTTTATATCTTGCTAAAACCCCTTTTACCAATATTTCATTAACAATTAATTATTTTGCCATCTCATGTATTAAAATATTTTTTTAATTTTCATTCAAAAATTTTTACTTTTTGTGGCATCATTAACTGCCTTATTTTTACCATTTTTGAAATAATTTCCAAAATTACAATTTTACTGACAATTGCATTTTGTTTTTAACACTGGACTCAAAGCTAAAGTGTATGTGGAGGACAACATAATAAAATCTTTAAAATTTTAAAACACTAAAAACCCATTAAAATTACCTTCTACTAGCGCTTTCTGCTGCAGCCCATGCAGCCTTCTTCAGGTAGTTACGCTTCTGTGAACATCATCGTTCGGCAGTCTTGTCATCTCTCCTCCTCCACTTCGCTCCAGCATATCGCGGCACCTTGCGTCGATCTCCGTTTGGTCGGTGTTGCATGAGTTCCTATTCGCTAAAATTTCAACGGCCTCGCGTTTCACGGCATAAAAATAATTATTATAATTAGCTGACTTACTGTAATTTTTAAAGTCTATTTTTATGTTTTCTTCTTGATTTATTTTGGTTAAGGCTGTTGTTATATGATTATGTTTTATGTCATTTTCGTGCTCTTTTATTCGCGTTTTTGTTTTCCGTTTTGTCATTCCGACATAACATCCGGTTTTTTGGTCTTCTTTAGTAAAATCTATTTCGGTCTTCTTTATGGTCTTCTTTAGTGAAATGGTCTTCTTTAGTAATTTCAACAAATGCACAAAAACTAGAGCCAGTTTATGATTCCTGCAGTTTATATATATACAATGGGGAGAAATGTGTCTTAATCTGCACTGTACTCCTGAATGCTCCCCACTCATTACATTTGTCCCATCTAGAGCTATGAAAAGGCAATTAGTTAATTTGATGTTTTTAGCTACTGTTATTTGTTCTATGGCACTTGTTATTGACTCCGCTTTACTGCTACTTAAATTCACGAGTTCCAGGTATTTTTCTTTTACACTGTCATACCCAGGCAGTCTGTACCTGACAATTAAACCTAATTGTAACCTTTGGAACTTATCTGTGCATTCATCGGCCATTAAGGCAAAAACTTCTGCACAAGATAATTCTACTAGTTATTTCTGTTCCAAATAAAGTGAAATGGAACTTAGAAGACTTACAACAGAAATGTGTGATAAATATGTGGCATTCTTGCCACAAGTTTGCAAAGGCTTTTTTTATTTCATTATCATCTAAGTTTCCCCCCAAAAATCTGACTAGAGATTCAAAATTTTCTGAAATTGAAGCTCGAGAAACTGAAATTATTCTTAATTAAAAAGTAATATTCTCTATTACTCTTTCAAAAACAAACCATCTATTTGTCTGTGAACATAACAAACGTAACATCATAAGCCGAGGAGAAAACGAAAACCAAAAGAAACCCGCACGATTAACATAAACCATAACATAATTCTCTGCGTTGCCATTTTTAAAAGCAAAATTTAAAGAGAATGCCTCAAATGCATGCCCTGCCTACGACTGGAACCAAAGATCACAGAAAGCGGTGAAGAAGAGAAGATTCCAATAACAGATGTTAGACCAGTAGAAACATCTGCCAAAGCAAACAACGCTCTCCGCGCATGCGTGTACTAATTTTTTTCGCTTACACAAATAACCGATTAGAGATTCATTTCCCAATGTTTTGTTTTCATGCATGCGATGTTACGAATGGAAACACATTTCCGAGATGGATTTTTGTGAAAGGGGTCGCTTTTCCGATATATAATTTTGTGAAAGGGACTGCTTTTTCGATAGGTAGTTTTGTGAAGGATCCGCATTTTTTATATGTAATTTTGTGAAAGGACTGCAAAGCATACCCAATTTTGGTCTAGATGGACCCCTGGATGAGGAAGCATAAATTAACAGTAGTTAATTTCCATTTAAAAAAAAAAGAGAACTTTATATGTGCAGTCAGTCGAATTTATTTGTGTCTGGTGACATAAATGAGGAAAAAAGGCCGATTGATGCCTATTTTGTAGAACTGGAAAAACCGACCGTGATACTGATGGTGATCATTTAAGATTTATGGGGGTTGATCTGGGGTTTATGAAATCTTGCTAGTATCATCCAATATCTCAAAACGGTATTTTCATACTCATTTACCTACACTAAAATTACTTATTTTTGTACCCTCTATCTGCCTTTACATTTGTGCTAGTTGTTTTTGAGACTCCTAATACAATTTTTTTTCTCTCTCTTCAAAGCATACTTTTATTTATCCTTTTTGTACTATATACGATACTTTAATTCTTTTGCTTACTATTCAATAATTTTATGATTTTAATGTTTTGAGATTAACTTGACTTGCTAACTGAAAAATTATTATAAAGGGATATATATATATATTTTTTTTTTTTTTAATGTATATTTATATATTAAGTAACATATGATACAAATTAAAATTCTGCATACAGGCACTTGACAATGATAATGTGTCCCTTTATGTATGTGTGTGTATGTATATATTACACGGCAAATATATCTGCTTAGATTAATTTATTTTATATTATCTCGTCTGTGGCCCTTCATGTCCCATTCAACAACGAGAGTGGCCCTCCAGCCAAAAAGATTGTGCACCCCTATTCTAAATAATTCATAAAAATAGACAAAGAATATAAAATGAATTGCTGTTAAGATGGATTCATACTTGCCAACCAATTTTAATAAAAAAAGGGAAGATTTTTGCTGAAAAACCAGAAGATTTTATAAAAAGGGAAGATTTTTTTTTTTTTTTTTTTTACTTGTTTATTACGTCAAATAGAAAAAAAAAAATAAAAACACAGTTTTACAATTTTAATATTTAGAAGCAATCTATAAAAACGTTTTACTATAGATTGATTATACTAAATACATAAAAGTTTTAAATGAAGTTATTCCTCTTCAACATATAAATATCTACAAAACAGAATCTGTAAGAAATTTATTTAACAATAGACAAAAAACTTAGTTAAGTTAAAGTATAACTAATTTTTTAAATAAATGGAATATGATTTTTGTGTATGTACATTAATCATACATATAAAAAAAAAGTAGCAGTAGTTAATTATCAGTTTCAAACATGCATAAAACCAAATAAGTATTAATTTTCTTAAATTGATTTGGAAAAAATTTTTCTACCTGAAAAATTATTCTTAATTTTTTTTCCCCATGTTTACACATTTGGTATAAATATGACATACAAATATTTAATTGAGGAAAAATAAACAGATTTATTAAATTCAGCAATAAAGATCTAAAAATAATTACATACTTGAAAAATATTGAGCACATCCATTGCTTTATTGTTTCTAGAATTGATCATTGATAACAATCCGGGGAAAGGAGGGGGAGGGATACAAAAATAATTACGGAGTAAGAAATATTAAACTCTTTCAACTCTACTTCTAGAATCTAATGAAAGAAATTTAAAATTAATATTATCATTTATGTTGCAGATGGATAAAGATTAGGAAACAAAAGGCTTCTGCAGAACATTTGATTGCTGATCACTAGTTGGAAATAAATGAAGGGGGGGGGGGGGGGGGGGGGGGGGAATAATTACATCAACAAGAAATATTTAACAATTCTATTTTTTTACATGTTCTAGAATCTCATAAAGCAAGTTTGAAATGAATATTGACATTTATGTTATGGATGGAAAAAGATTGGGAATTAGGAGTTTTCGTACAACATTTGGGTTTTCTTTTAAAACGAACGATATCCGCGACTTTTTTAAAAACGGAAGATTTCATCATCTGTCCAAAAGACCGGAAAATACGTTAAAAACCGGAAGTCTTCCGGGAAAACCGGAAAAGTTGGCAAGTATGTGGATTTCTCATTGTTATATAGAAAACCAGATTCTTCAATTAAGGTCTATAGAAATTGCATGTTAAGATATATTTCTTACAATGAACCTTTTCTTTAAAAAAATTGGTGAGGGAGGGAGGGGGGGGGGGAGGGGAGATTTTAAGCTTACGTTCCTTGGAAAAGTAAACTTCAAACTTTTATAAGATTTTAAACATGAAGAGATGCAATAATTAAAGCTGTTTTATTTCTTTTATTCGGGGCAATAACACCATATGAAGTAACAGTGGTTATTCCTTACCCTGGAAGAGTGACAAACAACACGAATGAATTCTGGGTCATTAATTTCCTCCTACCTCAGCTTCTATCAAGGAAACTTTTTATATGAACACAAATAATATTGTGAAAATAAGTATTACAATTAAAATATGCATAGATTCATTATTTGTTTTCATAAATCATTTTTCCTGCTGTATAACTTTTAATGAAGTAACATAAAAGTGAGAGTTTGAGAAAACATTCATTCGTATTGATCTGTATGTGTAGTGTACATAACACAAAATACAGATTTCATAAGTCATGTAAAATTTCAGGTTCGTGCTTTCCATTTATAACAGATTCTTGTTATTTTGGAGAAAAATCATTAGCCTTTAACTGTACCTTCTTGAAAGTTTACTGTAATACTTGAAAAGCAATAATGTTGAAACAAAGCACAAATTAAAGTTCTAGTTTATAGAAGGAAAAAATACAAAGGATGAATATTTATTAAATAAAAGTATACATCAAAGAGAAAAGAAACATTCATTGTAATTTTCCAAAACAAAATTTTTAGCAATAAAAAATATTTTATCTTTCTAAAAAATTGAATATTTAAATATTATAAAGTTGGTAAAAATTACAATTGCTCAAAAAATTATTCATACCAGCAGAGATGCCAACTTCTAATGATAAAAAAGCAGGAGATTTTTTAACAGAAATCACGAGACTTTTTCCAACAAAAAAGTTTGTAAGAAAAATGAGTAAAATAATGCAAATTTAATTTTAAGTAAATCTTTATAAGCTTAGGAAGTATTTACAAAGCATCAGTATTAAAATTAAATGAATAATATGTTTCTTGCAGTAAAACAAACTATCAAAAAAAAAAAAAAAAAACCCTCAGACATACAGTTGTTTAAAATTTAAGTCAAAATAGACAGATTTGATCATTCTGCTCCTAATATAAAACAATAAGAATCTTAATTATCTTTGTAAAGAAAAGGTAGTAAAGAAATGAAAATATCAGCTATATTCTAATGAAATTTGAATTCTTTAAGTTTTCAATAATTATGGTATTTAAAAAAAAAAAATCTTTTGATAATAAGACATTTTTCATTATGCAAAAATGAAAGTTAAAAATTTATTCTTAGCAAAAATTAGTTTCAAAGCATTGTATAGTAATTCACATTTAAACTGAACTTGATAAATTGCAGAGCAAGATAAATTTTAATTTTCTTTCAAATTCTTTTACCCAATCCCACAAATTTTAAGCATAAATTATGCTATGAGGGATAGATAAAAATTACATCAGAAAAGCAGGAAAAATGAGTGGAAAATCAGGAGCATAGAAAAACAAGCAAAAAGCAGGAGACTTGGCATATATGTACCACGTAATGTTGGTGAATTTGATTCATCTGTCCTTTCTTTAATTCATTGAACTTTGTAAGAAAAAAAAAAAAAAACTTTAAAGGAAAAAGAGAGAGAAACCAGAACTATCATTAAAATCATTAAAATATTTATTAAAATCTTTAACTTTCCATTCCTGTCAGATCCTATAATCTTGAAACATTGTGAAGCAAACCAAGTTTTTTCTTAAGGTAAATCCATATTTTTTTTAACCCTACAAGGCACCCAGTTCCATATGTGGAACACCGACTTTAATCGTTCCTATAGCTATAAAACTATTAGTAGCGACATCTCTTGACATCTTGATAGAAGCTACTGACATTTAGCAATGTACTAATACGAATCTTTACCTAAAGATGTCGTTTGTGTTTTTGTTATAGTGCACTCAGTGTGAAATTTGAATGAGTGATACGTTAGTCGTTTGTCTGAATTCAAAATTAAAAAAAGATTAGTTATTGAACAGTTTTGACACGAAAAAAATAATGTGAAATTCTACATATATGTGTCCAATATTCAATTGTACTAGTTTAATACCAAAAAGTATAGTTAAGGCTCAGTGTATCGTATGTGGAACTGAAATAAAAAGTTGATTTTTCCGTAAAATATGGTTTTATTTTTATAAGTTTTCCCTATCTTCTGATCACTAATTACTATTTTTGTCGCACTAAAAAAAAAAAAAAAAATTGAGCCTTGTAGGGTTAAAGAAAAAAAAAAACGCAAACATCTATTAAAAATTGGGGGAAAGAAGCCAATTCCACCTTTGACCATTAAAGTCAAATTAATTTACGAAATGGCAAATAATTAACTTTTGATACACAAACTTTTATTTCATCCTAAAAAAGATAATAGTTTCATCTGAAAAAGTACCTATTTTTTTATTATGTATAAAACAATTGAAGAGATAACCATAAATAAATATCTTCTATTGAAAATGTTAATTAGAAACCTGTCACCTTCAGATTTAAATTAGTAAGAAAATTGTCATATAATTTTGTGAAAAGCACTTTGTTAAATTTATTTTTAAAATTACTTTTAGGCAGGACATGAATGATTGCATCAAACATTGTTTTCTTTTATTTCAAGTTTTGTTTTTGGTTGTCAGTTTTGTGTTATTTTAGTTTTTGTCTCGGCTGAAGGCTCTTCAATCATACCTTGATATAATTTGATGCTCAGAGTGGACTTAAGAGTGGACAATACCTAATCTCACAGACAGTCAAGGCCCATGTTATTCTATGGGAAAATTTGTTTTCACAATTACTTATTATCAAATGCATTTTTTTTTTTTTTTTTTTTTTAATTCCGTTTTCAAATTAGAAAACTCCCAATCATTAAATAAGTACTCATTTTTGAAAAACTGATTTTTCACATTTTATTTTCTAGCAAAAAATGTATCTAATTACATAAAAAAATTAAATTTAAAAAAAACAAGTACTAATTTAATGGTTGTGAATTTTCTGAAGGGAAAATGGAATTTTAAAAATGTATTGTGTATTGAAAAGTTGTGGAAACAAATTTTTTCTGGGCCTTAGCTGTCAGTGATATTAGGTATTATGGGTCATTCCTTGCCAAATCAACCAAAAAATTTCAGTTTTCAACCTGACCACCTCAGATTTCTATGAAACTTGCAGGAATCATTCTCCTTGATGATATAAATGAGAATATATTTTTAGAAAATTTTTATCTCTTTCGATTTTTTTTTAAATTAATTTTTTTAATTTCGAAAAATCAGCATTTTTTAGCTTGTGTAAGCATTTTCAATCTCAAAGTTCTCAAGTTTTATAAGGGATAGCGAAGTTTATGACCCCTCATTTTAAAGAGTATTTCACAAGGTTTAATTTGATATACAACATCATTATGTTGGGTAAAAATTAAAAAAAAAAAAAAAAAAAAAATGAAATTTTAAAATTTTAAACTTTAAAAAAAATTAAAGATAGTGATTTTTAAAAAATCTGAAAAAAATATATGTTTTTGGTTATACTAAAAGCTATATAACCTAAAACTTTTAGAGTGGGATCTCTATGGGATCAGAAGTTATTACAGAAAAATTAGTTACTCTACAGGGTGATTCCATGAAAAGTGGTACCAAATGAGCAAAAGATAATTTTTTTTTCCTCATATAAATATTCATATTATTCAACAGTTACATCATATTAACTGATTTTTAAGTGTTTTTCAAGAAGTTTGTTTCTACAGAGTTGTAACAGTGAGTCAAACATGGATGTTTTAAAATTGACAATTTGCAGAGCTGAAGATGTTTTATTTTTGATCAACTTTAACTGAGCAAACTTCATTTTGGAAAATTAATTGATTGTACTTAGCAAAAGTAAATATGTATTTTTTTTCCTCTCAATCTTTGGAAACATTTACTGAATTATGGTCATAAGAAATAAATAATTTAATTTGTGTAAAATAGATGTCCCACACGTGACAGAAAAGATGGGGTTTTTTCAATAAAAACTCAACGAAATGTTATTATGCTTAAATGTTATTTTTACACATAAATTAATCACTGTTCTTTGAATAATTTATTGAATTCACATAGGTTTCACTAGAATGAGAAATTTTAGAGATTGCTTTTTGTCCCACACGTGACATCATGAATGGGAAGTTTTTATAAAACACTCGAGGATGCTTAAGGTTTTTTTTTTTTCCTTCTTCTTTTTGTCTAATATAAATTGATAAATATCAGATAATAGTCATAAATATTTAATATTAAGATTCTGTTCTGAAATTACTCATATTTAAGGTTAATCCTAGGAATGAAAGATAGCATCTGTGTATGGAAAGAAGGACAAAGAAAAGTTCTCCAAGTGCATTATATAACAATGATTTTAAAAGAAGCTTTCTCTATGTTTAAAGAGGAAATTCCTACATTTGATATGCTCCTCAAAATTTTTCAGCCTATGACCTAAAAATGTCCTCCTTATGAAAAATACACCATCAGTGAAAATGTAAAATACGTGTAAATTTTATTAAATACCAAAATAATTTTTTTTTTCCTTAGCCGAAGGACAAATAAAGAAGGAAATTAAAACATGCAAGCCTTGGGAGACAGCATCTAATGTTCTAGGAATACAACAATATCAACAAAAATCCACTGCAAGTATAATAATGCTAATAATACCAAAAAAATCTTCAATAATGAAAAGTGTCATTAAAAACTATATACAAAACCTTAAACATTACTTCGTGCGTCATTGTTTAAATTTTTCAGCCGGGTACCCAGCGCTCTTCAGAACATCTTCTGTGGAAGACTTGCGCACGAAGTAATGTTTAAGGTTTTATCTATAGTTTTTAATTAAAGTTTATACTTCGTTTTTATTTATATATCTAAAGAAAAGTGTCATGTTGAAAATTTGAATATTTGCAAAGGAGACTTATGTTAATAATATCCAGGTGAAATAATACACGTAAATTTCTAATGAGATTCAAATATTGGTTATACAAGAAGCAAGACGGATATCTGAGAAGTACAAGTGGCCAGTTTCTACTGACTGCATCACATACGATAAAATTCTGCACCAATAGATGTCAATAATCGTGGTCAATTCAAATTTAATGAAAAAATTCAAAGTATTTTTTTTTTTCCTTCTCTCCTTCCCTCCTGTGTGTGTGTTACTTTGTCATTTTATGCTTCAATAAAAAGGTAAGAGAAAAAGAAGTTGTGTAGTACAATATTTCATTTAATCACACTGCATAAAATAATTCCTTAAAAAAATTGTATTTTAAAAAAAAGGTAAATTCTATCTTAAATTGTATTAAAAAAAAAAAAAAAAAAAATGATATTTTATAGTGCTAACTAATAAAAGTCTACAATATTGCAAAAAGTAAGCTAAAATTTGGTTTTTTTGTTTACTGTCATGTGTGGGACATCACACAATTTTTTACAAATGTCCCACACGTGACAGTCTATTGCAAACTTTTAAAAATGATTACAAAATTAATATTATTAGTAACATAATCAAACCTAATGCACATCACTTACAAATGCATACTTTGTGGAAAAAAAAATACATTAATGCAATAATTTATTTCAATTAACTCAAATTCTTCATTTATATCAAAAAATAAATCTTTGTCATTTCAGTTCCGTCCCACACGTGACACTTGCTTAAATGACTTTAAATAGTGTATTTTGATACTTTTGAAAAACATATTAGTCTTAAAAAATACAGAGTTATATGCGATTCAGAAAACCCCCATCAAATTTCTTTTAAAAAAATATCTAGGTTTACTATGATAGAATCTGTCTGTAAAATGCCTGTGTAAATGTCCCACACGTGACCATGGAATGACCCTACATGTTAAATTATAATATAATTACAGTTGAATCTCGAAAATCCTGATTTGGCGGGACCACGGCGACTCCAGATTTTAGAGATTTATTGAAAACTAATTTTTTGTGATATTATAACAACATACAAACTGCTATTTTCTGTTAATGAAAATAAACAACAAATCAAATTGGTTAATTAAAATATGAAATAGAAATATAATAAAACACTTATGTTAAATTAAAACAGATATATTACACTAAAATATAATAAACAACTGATGCCTGCTAAATAACTGCTAATAAACTAAGGAAACATTTTTCTTTTTTAACATTTCAGTAATTATTTTTCACTATGATTTTTTTACCCCTGTTTTATAACCTACTTTTTTTTGTAAAAAAAATAAAATCTTTAATTCACAATCAAACAATATAAAAATATGTCACATTATGTTCAAATTTATGTATTTAGTGTTCAATTAAACGAATTTTAAACTGCATTGCACAATAAATATGGAAATAAGATACAGCTAAGTCTTATTTTAAAATTAAAATTGAAAAATCGTCTGGATTTTAGAGATTTTTGGATGTCTGGATTTTCGAGGTTCAATTGTACCATATAACATACTTACTTGATGAAAGACATTATTTTGAAAATTCATATTTAAGACTAGTAAAATAGTAAAAAAAAGTTTTCATGAAAATTTATAAGATAATTAAAAATTTGATTATTTCTTTTTTAAATGTGTGTGTGTAATTGTACAAGTTTCAAATTTTTAAAATCATAATCATTAGTGATGGTTTTAAAACTTATGCAGTTTTTTAAAGACAGCTTACAATATAAGGTTATAAATTTATATCAGAAGCCATTCAGATAATAAATTATTACACTTACAAATTAATGACAGCATAAGCCATTAGTAAGTAAATAATAATCAATTCATTTGCTAATTAGAAATGTTCTAGTTCAAAATTGTCTTTATTTAAAGATTGTTTTATTTATGTTATTGCTGGCATGTGACTCATCTGCATCTCCACTGTAGTTTAATTTTTTATGTGTCTTCTGAGATCTCAATGTAGAAAAAGTTACTAGTTGTGATTTTGGGTTCATACCAGGGTTCCAACTCAATTTCAAAAATAAAATTCCATGACTTTTCCAGGTCCATTTTTAGAAAATTCAAGTCATGAAATTTAGTTTGCAACATAAAAGGTAAGCTCACAGCGTAAAACATAAAACAGCTTGCGACATAAAAGACAACATAGTCATGTGACTCGCAACATAAACTGAATGCTCAAAAAGCATTTTCCAGGTTTATATCATCATTTTTCGAGCTTTTTCGACAATATTTGTGATTTTCTGAGACATTTCCCTGACTTTTTTCAATAATTTCAAATTTCCTGACTTTTCCAGATTCTCCCTGACCCATGGGAACCCTGCCATACTCTTTTAAGTAGAATTTTAATAAGCATTTTAATTTTTTTAAATCAAACATTTTTGGCATATTTATTTTAAACAATGAGGACCCTCTCTTCAGATAAAAAATTTAATCAATTTTATTTAGTTTTTACTTTTATTATGTAAGAAATTTTATTTCTTCTTACAACCTGACTTTAAATTTGCATGATTGTAATATTTTTATCATTAAGACTTTTTGTAAAGATAAGTAAACCTAGCACATCAAAACATTTTTCTATATATTGCTATAACCTATTCAAGAAAGCTGGCCATGATTATTATAAAAAAAGGTTTGTGATTTGTAATAATGAAAAAAATTATATATATTTATATATGTTTTCATTTATAATAAATGAAAACATTTTGAGACATTGTCCTAATTTGTATAAACATGTATTGGATGTCGTAAAGCTATATTAAAGCTTCCAGTAATTTTAACTGAACAATGTACAGACCTGCCAACTGCTACGAATAATTCGTAATTGCTACGAATTTGGGCTGTAAACTACAACGCTACGAAAATCGGCTCAAAATTACGAATTTTTGTCTAGCACCAAAATTGCAACATTTCTGACGTTTTGCCTTGAGATTTTCAATCTTTTTCCATCCACGCCATAAATGTCAATTTTCATTTTAAACTTGCTTTATTAGCTTCTAGAATGTATAACGAGATAGAATTGTTAAATATTTCTCATTCGTGTATTTTTTTCTGCCCTCCTCGCTCCCCACCCCACCCCCTAACGATCAGCAAACAAATGCCTCACGAAAGCCTTGGGATTTCTAATCTTTTTCCATCCGCAACACATAAATGTCAATGCTCTTTTTAAACTTACTTTATTAGATGCTAGAACGTATAAGAAAGTAGAGTTTTTCAAAATTTCTCACTCTTCCCCCCCCCCCTACCAATCCATGATCAAACGCCTACAGAAACCGTTGAATGTGTTTAATATTTATATTTTAACATTTTAAAAACAATTAACCCAATGCTAAGATTAGAATTTTTTGCAATCATTATAATTTATAATTTTTAAAATTATACACATAAATTAAATACACAACAAAAAATATTTATTTAATAGGTAGTATTTTTGCTGAATTTTAATGGCTGGTTGAATATAGTGTAAAAACAGGAATTCTCCATTTTGAATAAAATTATTTTATACCTGGTTTCATAAATCATGTTTGTTTCTTAAACAGTTTTTCATTATATATGAACACTAATGAAAATTATTTAGGTAAAATTAATAACTTTTTTAAAAAATTTTAATCTGAGGTGGGGGGGGGGGGGAGTTAAACATAATGTGGCCGGATTTCGGTGGCAAATAAAGACGGATGTCTGGCATCCGGCATTGCATATTATCTGTGGAAAATTTTTCATCAAGGCTGAAAGTAGTACCCCACGGATTATACTCAAGAAAATACAGTAATATACATACATTTATTTGTTCAGGATTCATGTGTCGCATGATAAAAATGAACCAATCAACCATCCAATCTATTTTAAAATTGGTGTGCTACTAATTGTCATTTTCAAATGTTGGCAGGTATGAATGTATTTATATGTACCTTTGTTTATTATAATTTCTAATCGCAGTAAGAATCTACTCTAAAACATTCAAGCTATAAAACTCACAGTAATTAAAAAAAAAAAAATGTTATTTATTTTTTATTAAGCATAATTATATTGAATATTGATTTTCTCCCCCATGTTTAATTGTATATTAGCATGCAGTACTATATGTGTGAATTTTAATAAACAGGTATTTTATAAAGTAAGCATATCATATGATAATTGTAATACAATTTAGCATATAGAGTAGCTAAGTTTTTTGTCATAACTCCTGATCCCATTGAGATCCCACTCTAAAAGTTTCAGGTTATATAGCTTTTAGTATAACCAAAAACATATTTTTTTTTTTAGATTTTTTTTTAAAAATCACTATCTTTAATTTTTTTTTAATTTAAAATTTTAAAATTTTTACCCAACATAATGATGTTGTATATCAAATTAAACCTCGTGAAATACTCTTTAAAATGAGGGGTCATAAACTTCGCTATCCCTTATAGAACTTAAGAAATTTGAGATTAAAAAAACGCTTATACAAGCTAAAAAATGCTGATTTTTTGAAATAAAAAAAAATTTAAAAAAATTGGACGAGATAAAATTTAAAAATATATATATTCACAAAAATAGTCACAAATAGTTGCCTTTTAGTTAGCCTGTGACAACCCTGCCTATATCATATTCATTAATTAAAAATATTCCAAGAGCACTTCATTTCTCCCATATCAACAAATAAGCAATCATTTAAAAAGTGATATATATTAAAAAAATTAGCGGGACCAAAGTGTCCTGCTTTGAAACTTTTTTTAATTCTTTAAAAGTTTATTATTTATCATAAACATACATAAAATCTTCAGTAAATACCTTCCTCACTATCACTTTCTTCATCGTCTTCATCATCACTACCTCCTTTACCACTTTCTTTAGTTTCATTTTTTTCACTATCCTTATCAGCCTCTTTTACTTCATTATCAACTTTCTTTGTTTCAGCTGATTTCTCCTCATCCTTGATATCCAAGGTCTGAAAATTAAAAATCACACATAAGAATAGGATAGTGATTTTGCTATATATTTGATATATTGCTTTAAAGTAACAGGAGGCCAGGAGGGGGGGAGTGAATGAATGAATTTTCTCAAATGAATTTTCAGAGGGAGCCTGAGAACATGTTTTTGCAGCCCTGAGTATTGGCTGTAATTCAGGGTGGCTAACATTAAAACTTTTCCAAATTCCCTGACTTTTCCATGACTATTTTTCACCATTTTCTCTAACTTATGCTGTTTATTTCCGAAAAAAATTCCCAAAATTATGGAAAAATTTGGCAAACTATATAATAAGGAGCTCTCAATCACAGCTTATTTTCATAAAATTTGTCGAAATTCTCTGACTTTGCATGAAATTCGTTGACTATTCCATAACTTTTCCAGACTCGCTTAAATTCCCTGACTAGTGTAATTGTAATACATACAACATTCCATATAAAGGTGGAATTAACCCAATACAGAATACATTTTTAATAAAAAACAGGGATGAGATTAGCAAAAATACAAAAAAGCTGAAACTGTATGTAAAGCAGACATGGTACAAGCTTACAGAAAAAAAGGCTGAACTTTTCACGACACCTGAACTCCCCCCCCCCCCCTCTCAAAAGTGGTATCAGGCAAATGACACAATATAAATTTTACAATAATAAAAATAATGTTAAATCTGATTCTATACATATACACACAATAAACAAAATCAGAACAATAAATCTTATATTAATTATTATATTAATTATAATTAAAATAGTCGTAAGTGCTTAAAAAAAACAGACAAAATTATTACACATACTTCAAAATAACATGAAAATCAGTTTATTCGATAGAAGCATTGTTTGCTGGGGCAATTGAATAGCAAAATAATGTAGTTCAAGTTCATTAGGAAAATGCAGTTTAAGTGCTTTTATTTTTCATTTTCTCCAAGTTTGAATTTGACATTTCTTGAAAGGCAATCGCAGAGAAATTGCTAATAATATATTGCACAAATTCAGGCTGACTTCCCCCCCACTGCACATGTCCAAAAAGTTTTAATGCAGATTTTGCATTGATCCCAAGAATAATAGTTTCCAAGCCTAAAAAGGCTGAAAAGTAACATGTCTGGTAAAGGCAATACGTTGAAATGAAATACTAGAATCTTGATGACAAAATCTATTACATTAGAGTAATAAATAATTATTTTAATCTTCAGTGTATAAAAAACGAACAAATGCACATCAGAAACATAAAAAAAAGCTGAATAGCTAAATGTGCAAAAAAGCTGAAATCAGCTGAAAAATCTCATCCCTGAAAAAATTGCTTAGATCTAACAAATAAATAGTTTTATTTCATATATTAAAATATAACTTGTTTATTTCATATAATAAATCATAATAGAATACAAAGTGTATGGTTATTGCATTATGTTTAAAATAAAAGTTTTATGCAGATTCTTATAAAGTACTTTGTAGAGTGTAATAAAGCAAATTATTAAATCCAAAATATACATAGGTATCATTTCATCCCTTTGGTATTATGCAAACAAGACAGTTTTATTTGTTTAAACCTTAATTTTAAAGTTATTACAAATAAAAAAGGTATAAGTCATTTTTTCAGTAGTGCAGCTTTTTTTTTTTTTTTTTTTTTTTTTGTCGCTTAGTGTACATGCCTTTATTATACCCAATGCAAATTGTAAACTTTATTGTAAAGTGCTAATGAAATTCCACATCAAGCAAGGAAGTAAAAGTAACAAAAGAAGGAGAACTAGAGTTAGAAGAAATATATAGTTTTGTAACTTGCATTTATGAAGCTCTCTGGTGGATAGAATGTTTTCGGAATGTTGATTATGACAAAGAAGAAATAAAGGTTAGCTTCCTGCATCCCCATGGTCCCTCTACTTCGTTTAGCTATCCTAAAAATCCAGATATACTGCAAATACTCTTAGCTTCTGTATTAACTAAAGTTGATTTAAGAACTGTGACTGCTACTAGACGAACTTATACACTATCTCCTGAAGAAATGTCCCATGCATCTATTAAATTAACTTTTATTTATTTATTTTGTTAATACTAACTGATTTACGTTGTTTAAGCCTTCAGTTATTGCATTTTGCACATTTCCAAGGAATGTTCAATTAGCAGAGTAACATTCCAAAATAAAATTGCAACTTTTATCATTTTTTTTTTTTTTTAATTATTAATTACAAAACATTGTAATTAATCATTTTCCTTTTCAAAAATTTCTATACATGCTAACCTGGCACACTCAAACAAAATTCCACAATATTCTGCAATTTCAATATGAAAATACTGATATGGGATTGCATTTTAATTTAAAACTCAGCCTCCCATGGCAGTCCCAAGTTGAACCTCGCAGTAACTATAGACAATAAATGTAAGAAAAATATAATTTTTTAAAGAAAAATAAAATACCACTTTTTGAAATATTCAAGGTCAAAGGTCAAAATGTTTTAACTTAACTTGAAAGCCTGTATTAAATGCTTTTCAATGATACCAAACTTATGCCTCTACAACAATTAGGGAATAAGATACATGGGCAAATTTGTAAAACAAGAATTTTGAAAATTTGCACTTTTTATCCACATTTGCAGCCCTGTACATCAAGAACTAAAAGAGATTGAGACTTAATAATTAGTAAATATTCATTTGTCTATAAAACCAATAAATGAGCCCAGTTTCGTAAAATCCAAGGGGGTCCAGTTGTGAGTTCTGTTGATTTGACACAGAATGACCCTTGAGTCATACATTTAGTCACTAACCAAATCATTTTATTTAAACTAAACATTTTCACTGATTTTCTGCTTAAACTTAAGATTTCTAAAAGTTTGGCTTTTTGTCAAAGGCTCTTATCAGTTTCATCCCTAATTCCTGTGAAATGTTTATCTCCCAGCATGATGATACAATAATTTTAGATTAGAATCAGACTGACAAAAAAAAATTTTTTTTTCATCGACCCGAACCTGATTTCTTTATATCTAAAGCCCCACAGCTAAATGAAATTTAATAATTCATCTGAAAATCACGTAAAACTTTTTTAAAGTTATAAAATAAAATTTCACTGTTACAGAGTTAGTAAATCATTAAAAAAAAATTAAATGGAGTTACTGATACACTAAATAAAATTTTAAAAATCTGAAAAATGGATTAATAATTTTTAACCATTTATGTGTGTTATGTACTTCAAAAGTGCAAAAATATGCTGTAAGTTTAGTACATATAATATATATAGTGATGCCGCTAGTCTTTCAAAAATCTGGGTCCTTTTTTCAAAAAATGGGTCCCCACATAAATGAATTTATATATTACAGATATAAATTAAAATTTAATCTTATTGTAGATGAAAAACAGTTTTTTAGGAATTTTTAACCAGCTCTTTTTGAGATTGTCTTAAACTAATACTATGTGGCAGGGGTGCAGAATATGTCCGAACTCGCGAACGATGTTCTGGGGAAATTTTGAATACTTATTTTTTTTAGAATAAAATAAAAATGAAGACTGAAATAAAAATATATACTGAAAAAACAAAATTTCTAATATTAAACAACAAACTGACAGCTGTATTCTTCTGTTACAAGTGTATTTTTTTTTTTTTAAAATACCTATTACATCCCCCCCCCCCCAAAAAAAAAAAAAAAAAAAAAGTTAAGTATTTGAAGTTTGGTGATATATATTTAGTAGTGGTGGGAATCGATTAACAGTTTTAACTGGATTTATTGTAGTTCATTAATGAATTAATCAGATTTTTAGTCGATTTTCATTTTTCTTTATATAATTTTATTTGAGCAATGAATAAAATTCTCCTACGTTCATTTTCATACCGGGGCAAAGTTTGAGGAGTTTCTACATAAAAACTTTACTGCACATTCAGTCAAAACATAATTTTCTTCGTTTGGCTTTTGTATCATTTTGTACATTTTGAAGATCAGTCGTATTTTCAAATTATTTCATCTTCTGCGAAACATTTTCCCACACAATATTTCTTCATTCCAAAGGCATACAACATACAATTAAGAGACTTAAACCATGGATCGAGAGCTGTAGAAATTTCATATTTTTCAAGATGAGGCCAATTCATCATTCTTTCTTTTATATCATCTATTAAAACAGTTTTAAATCGAACTATGAAACCTGGATCGTCTTCAGTCGTATGCATTTGGGCCTGCAAATATGGAATGGCTAGGAACACAACACTTGCTGATACATATTTTTCACCTCCTAAAAGTTTAGTAACAGCTAAGCATGGCTTCAAGACATTTTTTAATGCTGATAATTTTTTCCATTCAGATGAGTTTAACATTCTAATGTTAATTTTCTGTCATAGTTTCTGAAACAGCTTGTTGATTTTCTAATAAGGAAGAAATCATGTAAAATGTTGAGTTCCACCTTGTTGGCACATCTTGCTGTACAGATTTAAATTTTTGACCCAATTCAATTTGTTGATTTTCTAACTCAGATTTATTCGCAGAACTGTGTTTAAAATGTCCTACGATTTTTCGGCAGTGACCTAGTAAATTTCCAATTGCTGCAACAGAGAGTACCTTATTTAAACTGAGTTGAAGTGTGCGTGCTTCGAAGAGTAAATTATCAAAATGGGCTTCTGTTACACCATTTGTTATATTCCTTGCATTATCCGTACAAATCGCAACTATTTTATGCGTTATATTCCAGTCATCTGCCACTTTTTTAAAATTCATCCGAGCATACACTTGATGTGTGTCTCTGGCTTACTTCTTTTACTTGTAGAACAGCACTTTGAAAAGTCCACAAGAAATCAATCCAGTGTGCTGCAATTCCGAGGTAACTATCATAGCCACTGATGTCCAAAAATCACCCGCTAAAGAAATAAACTCTACGATGTCTAATTTTCTCTGTAATTTAACTTTTTCTATTTCATAAAGGTCATTAATTCTTAAAGCAATTGTTTTCTTCGTAGACATTTTGTAGGATTAGGGGCCGAATTCTGGTCAAACGCCACAACTTTACGATAACCAGCTCACAAAGTGGGAGGGATTGCGAGAGAAAAGGGGAAAGCACTGATGTTAGTGATTCAAGTCAAACGGAGCTGATTTCCGCAACTGCTGACGTCAGGAAAGAAAGAAAGGGAAGATTCGAAGAAAATATTCGAATTTCATTCAGATATTGTTCGTTTTTAACCAATGAGAATCCGTATACAGTTTTAAAGGGACAATCATATGGATTGCTTCTATTTGTTTTTATCGTAACTTATTTTGGTTTTCATTCATTAACGATGTGTACACCAGATCATCATGATAGCCTTAACTAATTCCCCAAAAAATTATAATAGGAAGAACAATTAAATAATTATAATAGCAATAGGTTTTATTATTTTCTTTATATAAAAAGGGGGGGGGGAAATAGAAAGAGAATAATCATTAAATAACCATCTGTGTGTCTGATTTCTATAAACTTTCATTTTATTACTTTACGTAAAAAAAAGGGGGGGGAGGGATATAAAAAAGCATAATTAACATTAAATAACCATTTTTATGTAAGATTTCTATAATTTTATGGCATAATATGATGATATGGTATATTTATAACACAAGTTAATACTATAAACTTATATTTTCAGATGAAATCTTGTTATTTTATATCAATTTTGTAAATTAAAAATAGACACCCCCCCCCCCCCAATCTTTTCCAAATTACATAAATATCTAATGCTTAGTTTTTAATTAAAACGAAATTTGGAGATTCAGTTCAGAAATTTATTTTCAATAAAATAAAATCATATTCACCAAATTGTAAAATGATTTATAATTTTTCAATTTGTGAGTATGTCCTTTTATTATGTTCTACGACCAAAATAAATAAATAAATAGATAAATAAAAAGGAAAAAATTAAATAAATAAATAAAATAAACAAATTTGTAAGCAGAAAAATAGTATTTATAAAATTTGTGTACTTTTCATTTTATTAATTATTATTTGTAGTAAAAGCATTAATATTTAATATGTTCTTGTGTTGATTTTTTTTTTTTTTTTAATTAAATGAATATTTTTTGCAGGGCATTAATCTGAAAAAAATATAAAAAGAGTTTGAATATAAAGTATTATCAAAGCTGTATTGTAAAATGTTTTCAGTATTTATTATGTTTTATTACGTTTACAGTTTGCAAAGAAATTTTCAAGATAAGACAAATTTTATTAACATCAATTAATTATTTTAAAAATTCTGATTTATTTTATCATTACTCCAAAACTTTATGGGTAATTCATATTCTGATATTATTAAGAAAAACCAATAAGAGAAAAATTTTTTAATACTTTTTTTTCTATATTATTTTTAACTGTTACCAAGACATTAAAAAAAAAAAAAAATCGTTAGATTGGGATTAATTTATAAAAGTATATTAATAATTTATTATTTTATAAAGTTAATTATAGTTTTTCGAATGCAGGCATTTAAAGCTTTTAAAAATATAAATATATGAATGCGAAAACTTAAAAAAAAAAAAGAAGAAGAAGGAAAAAGAAAGAAAGAAAAAAAAAATTGTTTGCTACCTTAGAATAAAATAAAATAAAATAAGAAATAAAAATAAATAATAATAATATATTAATTTAAATCAATTCTTAGTATAAAGTAAAATTGTTCATGCACAAAGAAGAAAATGAAAAAGACATAAAAAGTTTTATAACTAAGTTTCAAGAAAAATCAAAATAGATCTGATTAAATTTCTTAGCTTAACTTATGCTTGAAATATTCATCTATATCGAGATGATTATATAAATATTCAGTGAACTGTCGAGGGAACAAAACTAAATTAATACGAAATTAATTAATTAAATAAATAAATACATAAAAGATAATTTTAATAATAGGTGTAGATTTGAAGCAAACAGCTATTTCTTTAGTTAGCAATAAGAGACATTACTGTGAAATACATGAATATAATACTTTGAAATATGTCTTATCATGAAAAATATGTTATGCAAACACTAATAATAATAAAACATAAGATACAAAAAATACTGAAAATATTTCACATACCTGTATTTTAACTACGTTTCATGAACTATCTTTTCAACTGAAAGAAGTTATTTCTCGTTTTACGTGTATCCTTTTTTTCTTTATTTTTTAATCAGAAGAAATATATATTTTAATAATAGTATTATCTTCGATCAATACTACTTATAGAAATCTCTTAAGAGTACACAATTTACCAAGCGCTTTGCACGTTTGTAATGGCCGCCATTTCTCTTACTACAAGAGTGTTACGATAGCTTTCTTCTGGCCGCAAATTGAACCACGTGACAATCGCATCTGCGAGAGGAGAATTTTGCGATTGTTTGACCTGACTAGGAAAATTCGTTTTCGTCCGCGACTTTGCGGTAAAAACGCAGGTGCGAGCCGTAAGTGTTTGGCTGGAATCTGGGCCTAGGAACTTAATGCAGTTTGTAAAACTTTTTCAAGTCCTTTATCTTCCACTAAAAACAATCCAAAATGCTAGGCTATTTGTTATTTCTAACTGTTTCTTCGAGCTAACTTTATCAGTTTGCATAAAATTAGTAAACTTAGGCTGTTCCAATATTTTTGCCTATGCTCCTGAATTTACATTATTTCCTGCCGAGGAAGTTGTCCAGTAGTAAATTTTACCTTAATTCGACTATTTATAGTATTATTTGTAAGCATCTTACATTGGTCTCATTGCTTATTAGATGTAAAATGTGCCTACCTATATGGTGACATTGATAGAAACATTTTCATTAAAGAGCCAGAAGATTACGTAGTACCAGGTAAAGAAAATTGTGTCTTAAGGCTGAATAAAGCTGTACATGGATTACATCAGGCAGGTTGTTGTTGGTACAATGATCTACACACTACTTTAGTGAAAAATGGTTTTATAGAAGTTTCTGGAGTCTCTTGTGTATATACATATAAAAATGAAGCATTAGTTCTTGTCTATGTATATGACTTGCCCATATTTGCTAAAAATAAGGAAATGTTAGAAGTTGTTAAATTAATTGAAAAAATATATATGAGGTGAAGAATTTAGGAGAAATTAAAACTTTGCTTGGTATTCAATTTAAATCGGACGCAGCAGGAAAAATGAAGAATATAAACTATAAACAATACATTGAAAAGTGTTTAAAGAATTTTAATGCTGATTCTCTTTCTGGAGTAAATTTACCAGCACCACCTGGTTTCGTCCCCGTACCTAGGATTGAAGGAGAAGAAATTCCAGAAAATTTGCCACATAGGAATTTGCTTGGATGTCTTCAATATATTTTCCACAGATGTAGACCAAATATAGCATGGAATGAAGCAGCCCTGTCTCAGTATGCAGAACATCCATCCATGGAGCGTTATCGCACACTTTTCAGAGTTCTTTACCTGTCCACCACAAAATCTCTTGGCCTTAAACTTTGACAGTCTGAAACTCCATTATACTTGGTTTCCTATGTTGATGCATCTTGGGCAAGCAAAAGTGCCAGTAGAAAATCTTGGTCTGGTTTTATCATCTTTTTGAATGATATGCCTGTGTAGTGGCGAGTTACCAAACAGACCTGTGTAGCCCTTTCTCCCATGGAAGCAGAATACATCGCTGACAGTGAAGCTGCAAAGGAACTAAAATTTATCAACACCACTCTTACTGAGGTATTAAAAGCCTTATCTAGTGTCAATATTTCTATTCTTAAACCATTGTTGTTATGTGATAGTACTGAAGCTATATCATATACTAAAAATAAAGTGGACAATGTTCGCTAATAGGCATATTGACTTGAAGTATAAATTTTTAAAAGACTTGTATCAAAGAAATGAATTCAATATTAAGCATGTCTCTTCAAAAGACAATGTAGCAGACTTATTAACAAAAGCATTGTGCAAAGACTCTTTTATGAAATTCAGAGACTATTATTTAAATGAATTTTAAACATTAGGACTTCGTTGGGGGGGGGGGGGGAGAAAAAGAAGAGAAAAAAAAAAATGTTTCTGTTATAGAATTTTTTTGATTGAGAAAAATCATCTATATAACTTGAAATTTGTCAATATAGTATATATGTCTATTTTGAATACCTATATATATATATTTTTTTTTTTTTTTTTTTTTCTACGGCAATAAGGATGGAAAGAGACGATTTGTAGAGCACATTAAAAGTTATTTCCCACCTGATTACCATTGAAACAGGGTTGGGTTTCTTCCGGAAGAAACTAGTTTCTTCCAGGACAGTGGAAGAAACTGGAAAAAACCGGAAGAAACTGGAAGAAATGGAAGAAACCAGTCAAAAGACAAAACAGATGTTCAATATTAAAATTTATGAACTATATAAACTCAAAGTATAAATATAATGCCAAATCTAAGCTATAATTCAATTAATATTAAAAATATCTTTAGAAAAATAAGTTATTTGATAACAAACACTGAATATATACAGGTGATGGGTTTTTACTTTTCAATGCTAATATTTTTCTAACTTTTTGCATAGATACTATCTCATAATATTATTATACGTTCAAACAGTACAAGTGATAATAATTATGGAATTTTTAGCCATAATATTTGCATTTTTTTTTCTTTTTTTTAAGGATACAATTTTTTGCATAAACTCGAAGCTGGTACTCAATGAACTGTATCAATAAGTAGGCTTACTTTTAAACTGTCCTGCAAGATCTGTAGGATTAAAAAAAAAAATCTGTAGTTTGTATTTATCTATTTTAAGTTGAAAAATAAAGTGCAGTATTGAACTACGAAAAACTTTTCATTTGTTTTACAGTCAACTCCCTCTAACTCTCAAAAGTTTTGTCCAGAGGTTGTGCAGATAATAGGAATTTGCTGATTAGAGATCATTGCCTTTGCTTACAGTTTTCTTTTGCAATTTACAAAGTCAGTTATTATTAATTAAATAGACATCAAAACAGAAAGAGGATTTTTAATAAATTTTAGAATAAATATTTCTTCAATATTAATAAAACTAATCTATCACATTCTTCTATGATGGTAAATAATTTAAGCATATTCAAATAATAGGTACCTATAAAATGTAAACAAACATATTTAAAAAATACGAAACAAAATATTTTTGAAAGTCTGGAAATAATATTCATCGCTGATTAATTTTGTTAAACATTCATGTAATAGTGGTTTATTTTCAGCGCTAGTCTGTATGAATTGCAGGATAATAAATATAGGAATGTTACTCCCCCCCCCCCCCTTCCCCATTTGTGTTTAAAAGTAAGGATTATGCTAAAAGTTTGATAAAAAATAATTATAAGATTTTAAAAAAAACTTTTTATATACCATGTTTTTAAATTTTGTGATGAGTCATTAATAAAATATGCGAGGCTAAAAAATAATATTTAAGCAATATTTAAGCACACGGAATCAGTTCAGCGAAATAATAATAAAAGTTGGTTTTAAAAATAAAATATTACTCCTTTTAGAACAACGTATATTAGCATCATACATTAGCATTTATGAATATGTATAAAATTTTAAAATTGATAATGACGTCAATCTTGTGAAATGCATAATTTAACTTTTTTTAATTTTTTCACATTCACGTTGAATTAAATGTATTTATTTTTATGTTGAAAGAAAATGAACTTGTAAATTTTTTTTTTTTGGCAACAATTAAATTATAGCTACTTTTTTAATGGCTATTTGATTGCTATTAACAGCTTTTTAATTAATTAAAAGAAAACTATTCGAAAATGTGACTTCGAAGTAGTGTGTTGTCACCGGGTTCTGAGTTACTGTGAAAGTTTCAAATATGTAACTAGTAGGGAAATTAGTTAAAATTCGATTGCAAGATTTGTACCGGACAAACAAACATACAAAACAAGAATCAAAGTTAATAAAAACATGGTAATAAAAAGTAAAAATGTGAATTTTTTTGAAATATGAGATATAAATTTCTTTTAGATTAAAAAATCAATTACGGATTAGAAGGATTTGCAGATTATAAATCTGCAGATTAGAGGGAGTTGACTGTACTATATGTGACTATAAGGAAAATAAAGTTTTTGATGACATTTTGTAATACAGTACAGTAATTATTGCATACTGGTTCTTTTAATTAACTGGATTACGTTAAGAGCTGTTTTATCAGAATTTATAAGCAAATGATCTAAATTATTATTTATTATCAGTTGAAGAATTAACTTTATACTGTTTAAATTGAAATTGATTTTTTTACTGAATTTTGAGTATTTTGGAACGTGATTATCAGATACCGAGGCTCATTAGCCCATTTTGATAAAAAAAAAAAAAAAACTCATAATTATTAACTAAATATGTTATTAAATTTGTATAGGTATGTTTAAAGTTACTTAAAGTTGCTTATAAGATCAATGCATCCCATTGTATCTTACAAATCTATAATTTATAGAATAAATTTTTAAGAAAAACAGTTTCTTCCATTTCTTCCACTTGGAAGAAACCTATTTCTTCCGGCCGGTTTTTTCCATGGTTTTTTCCGCCTTGGAAGAAACTTGCCAACCCTGCATTGAAAAAAAAAAAAAAAAATCCTTATTTTCTTTTCTTAGCTGTGCTAGAGTTTTATCGTTTGTTTACATCACCATCTTGAAATTCCTTCCCTCCATTTCCCTCCGAGTTGCCAATCTAATTTAGCAATCGCAAGATTCGATTCAGCAATATATTTTGCGATCGCTACTCTTTAATTTTCTTATAAATAGTTATTTATTTTCTTTTCTGAGCTCAGAATTTATATATAATTAATTTATTAATGCTTAAACAAAGATGTTTTCATAAGTAATTCATTTTTAATTTATTTTTGAATATATAATTAAACAGTTAAATTTGCATGAAGTTTTACAACAAGTTCAATAATATGCTATGACAACACCACTATGCTAATATGCAATGTTTTGGTAGATTTAAATATCTGTGGTAATGCCATAAGCGAGTATTTTTGGCAGGGTTGGCAAACTGGGCCCAGCCCAGAAAAACCCGCCCGGGTTTTTCTGGGCGGGCCCATCAACAAAAACCCGCTGGGTTTTTGCAAATAAGTGGGTTTTTGTTAAAAATTATTTATAATTTACAAATCCCATCTATAAAGTATAAAAAACACCTTACCTTTTAAGAAAAAACTTATTTTTATTTTCTAGAAAATAGTATTAAACATAAAAAGTAACTACAGTTATAAATATAATAAAAGCAAGTTTATCTTCTATAACTGGTTCAATTTTCCTTTTCCTGTAAAACCGAACGATATTTTTGTTTAACAGCGGACATAAATGTTATCCAGAATCAATATTTAAAATTAAATTGTTTAGTTTTAAAACTTTATAATAATTTTATTTTAATTTTAGTAGCAACATAATTATAAATCTAATAAAATTTTCTTCTATAACCATTTCAACTATTAAAAAACTTTAAAAAATAATCTGGTGTGTCACTCACACAACTTTCTCTCACCTTGAAATTTAATACTATAAGTGCGGATTGGAGATTAAGGGTTAAGATAACGAATATTGTTATGTAAACCCATGTTAAAACAATTCAACTTAGGCTTCGGAACAGCTTTATTTGACAAATAGTTCTATGTGAGGAGGCTACTGCCCCCCTCAACACCCCATTTCATTACTTTACCTGCATTTATATAGAATTTGAATCTGTTATTAAATTCAAAAGTTCAGTTAAAATTATTGAGACAACTTTCACAACAAAATTCCTTAAAACTTATCAATCTTGATCAAACTTTTCTAGTAACAAACACATTAACTTCAATATACAACATTTGGATCGCCTGAAATTATTTGTTTTTAATTTATTCTAATAGACACAGACATAGGTTAAATGTTAAAAACTTGACTTCGGTATTCAGGAAGCTACAAAACATGTAAACATACAAAAATCCAAGCGATGAATATTTAGCTTAAAAAAATACATTATTTACCATATGGCTATGAGGAATTAATTTCAATGCCTGAACAGCTTTCCTGGACTTGGTAAAATATTGCAGTAAAGCACTTCCACTAACATTAAAAAAGAATGTTATGGCTTAAATATTGGCAGCCCTGTATATCTTCTAAAAGTTATGTACACATCACGTTTAGGACATAAATATAATCCTATACTAATAACACATGGCACAACCTGAAGTACACTTTCACCAATTTTCAAGTATTGTCGTACCTAGTTTTTTTGCGTAGCCCTGTAAATGAACAGTGAATAATTTGTATACCATATTTTACACAAAACATGTTTTTACGTATAGAAAAAATATATATTCGTTTCATTTGGTTTAGTGCAGTCTATAGATGTAATGTATTACATTATGCCCCATAGGCGTGGCGTAATGCATTTGAATTCTCTTGGGTGTCCCTGTACATAAACCATTTCCTTGATCTAAATGAAAAGTTTAGTGTAGCATCCCATATATCATACACATTTAGAATACCACTTTGAATTTTCTGCTATAATTTGTTTTTCAGATACGCTGATAACTGACACACGCACACAGACCACCCGCTGAAAACATGATCTTTAGATTCAGGCGACCTCAAAACATGTAAATAAAACAAAAATTCAATTTTGAAAATTTGACCCAAAAACAATACTTTTTCTACCTTATGGGTAAGAGAAAGTTGAAAAAAAAAAAAAGGATAAAGCAATGCAACTTATTTTTATAATTTAAAAAAATTTAAATGATATGTATTGTACTTAAGAATTTAAATTCTTTTATTTTATCAGTTATTGTCATTAAGAATATTTATTTTGAATAAGCATACGTTAAAACAAAATATAGCTTAATGTTACTAATTAACACTATTTTAATATTAGAATCAAACCAATTTTTATTTCTAAGATAAATATTACATTAATTATTAATTAGTAGTTTAATATAATTAGGTGGTGTATTACAATTAATATGCTAAATAACATATCTAACATTGCAATGCAAATGTATTCAAACAAAAACCCACAAAAGCCCAGAAAACCCCGCAAAAACCCAAGTGGGTTGGGTTTTTCTAGAAAAACCCGGGTTTTTGCCAACCCTGATTTTTGGTGGTAATTTTTTCCTTAGAAATGAAAGTTTATAGGTCTAAAAGATTCTGGATAATGAAGTTCCTGCTAATGGAGATAGTACCGTAATTTCATGTATATAACCCGCGGGTAATCTATTTAAAAAACTTGACTTTGTATGTCCTGCGGGCTATCATCCAGTGCAGGGTATCTTTCGCGAAAAGAAAAAAATCAAAGCACTTCTAGTGAAAGTAGCTGAATGGGTAATAAATGCTTGAGACTATTACTATAAAAATAATAAAATCTGTATTCAAAAAGTCTGGATTATTAACATTCATGACCGGCATACTTTTTACTTTTCTAAAACTGATTACCAGGGAATATTGAAGTAAACTCAAGCTAGTAGCTACAAACTTTTTATGTTTAAATGTGCATAAAAAATTAGATATAATGTTTTAAAATATTATTTTTGTAATTATCTGAAGTTGATTAGTCATATAATATTAGAATGAACCTATAATACTATCGAAGAATTAATACCCTAATAACACCATCAAAATAATACTAAAGTATCGTTTCCACAACAATTCTTTAAATGACGTAAATTCACATCATCTGTAAACAGGTACATAATCTGAAAAGACGCGAATTTACGTCAGCGGCAACTATAGCTATAGAAGTTAAAATGACGTGAATTCACGTCAGCAGTTGTGAATATATTGACGTATAATGACGATAAAATTGAGGACAGCGGAAAGAAACTTGAAGAGTATAACAAGGATGATGAAGACGAACTGTCCTAAACAATATTGCCACATTTTAATTCTGATACGTAAGAATCTGAATTCGATGGGTTTGAATGAATTTTGTAAATAAATTTATTATTAGTTTATAATTTTCTTATAAATTGAATAAAGGTGTTAATCATCAGAAGTTACTCCAGTTTATAGTAGTTTATATAGAGAGAAAGATTAATAATAAGTTATGATTATTTGCTCTTTCATTATAGGTAAGCAAATTTATTTGTTTATTATTTATATTCGTATATTTATTATTTGTATCCTTTCCTACTTATTATTATAATAGCAATTAGTATTGAAATTACAAAACGCGATTGCCGACCATGTGATTTTAGAAGTGCGGGGTATCTGCGATTGCGGGTTATCTTTCGGTTATAATTATTTTTAGATAAAACTTTTATGCTGCGGGTTATATACGCGAAATTACGGTAATATGTTAAAGCGTGAGCAAATTATATTTTTCTCTCGTTAATTTTTTCTTTTGAACTATGTTGAAGGATTTCATAATATATGAAAACTATTTACTAAAGTTATGTTTTAATGGAAATTAAACTAAAATTAAGTATCTTGTAAGTTACTCAGAAGCCATGATGGAAATTAAACATTATGTGGTTTATATTGAAGTTGTTGTGAAAGTACACAAATTTTATGCTTTTCTTTAATAAACTAAAGTTTTATTTTAAAGACAGCTCTGTTTTCATCGAGTTTTTATATTGCCAATTTGCTATTTGAGATGATTTACATCCACACCTCTACATAAAGATTCATGGAGTATGAGACGTATGTAGTGATTTTTTTTTTGGTTTTTATGTACGCGTTACTCATCGATGCGAAACGAAATTTCGTATGTTTTAAAGATTCATGCAGAATTCAGGTGAGGTATCCAGTGATGTTTATTTCCGGTATTCATGTACGCGGAGCGTACAGACGTGCATATTACTGGTCGCTGCAAAAAGAAATTTCATGAATTTTAAAGATTCATGCAGAATGCGGATGAGGTATCCAGTGATGTTTACTTTTGGTTTTCATGTACACGGAGCATACAGACGTGCATATTACTGGTCGCTGCAAAATGAAATTTCATGCATTTTAAAGACTCATGCAGAATGTGGGTGAGGTATCCACAACACACACTTGTCCATAATACATCCAGAGGACATCATTTGGAGAAAATGTGCTTTTAAGGCAGGGTTTTTTTTTTTTGGGGGGGGGGGGACTGCGGACGGGCACTACAAGCGAAGGCACCAAGGACGCAGAGGGCCCTCCGGCGAAAAAGCTTTATGACATGAGTAACGAAGCAAAATAAAGTTATTTATTTATTAAGTATGAGATATGCTTCGTGTTTTTAAGGAGTTTTGAAATTTTATGCATTTTAAATATTCATGCAGAATGCGGGTGAGGTACAGTCAGCAGCAACAGTATCCGAGCACTATCAAAAATTCCTACGTAAAAAATGTACACTTAATATTGTTTTGTTATTTGTTAAATGAATCCTTGTCGAATCCTGTTCCTAGACTGACTAAGATCAGGATTCGATAAGGATTTATTTAACAAAACTCTATTAAGCGTACTTTTTTTACGTAGGTGTTGTAAAATTTGTACCCTTTCCGTGTTGATTCTCAAATTTAAATTCATTCACTACTTAAATATAATTTAAATGATTTATTTTATAATCTTTAACGTTCTAATTATTAATTAAATGAAATATAGCGTTTAGTGCTATTGTCTATTTGATACTGCCACTGAGCTAAAGATAATTAAAATTAAAAACAAAAAGCTTAATGATAACTATATATTTTAGTTAAAAGTTATATTTCTTATTAGTATAATTTTATTTAAGCCATTTGAAATAACTTTAATGTACTTACCTCTTATTTAAAAGCATGTTTTGTTAAGATTAACTTTAAAGAAAATATCTTTAAGTTTTTTCACGGATTGTTTATCACTACCGAACACGTTGTTTTTTTTTTTTTTTTTTTTTTTTTTCAACTGCAGAGTTTTCTAGATTCACCCATAGATGGCGGCAGGCTCGTAGCATCATGTTGCTATGGTTACTTGTCACGTGTGGTAGGCGTTACCGGGTGTACAGCATAGACTCCGTCGTTCAGACCAGAGTGGCTGTCTCTTGAATCCGTTCACTTGTATAAAAGGAGGTAAGGAATATGTAATCGTTCTCTTATGTTTTAATGCAGTTGATAGTTGCATCGACTAGCGTTTGCTAGCCGGTTTTCTTTCTGTTATGTTTCAGTTTAGCTCAAAGTCATGAGCTGTTATTTTAATTTAGTTTTATAATGTTTGTAAATTACGTTTTGTGACTTGAAATTTTCGACAATATGTTTAGAGTATCTAGTTATGTCACAGTAAACATCGTTTTCTGTTTAAGCTCTATTAATCTTCATGGCAGTATTTTAAAAGTCTTTAACCTTTCGTCAGCAAGTTTTCTATTTAATTATCATTTATATTTATTTAATGTTATTCATTATGTTGTTTCAAGTTTAATAAACAGTTTTGTTTAAACTTTCTGTCTTCAATGAATGCCACACACATTTATCATTTTATAATTTATTAGAGCGGAGCAACTATCGCATATTTCACTGCTAATTAATATATGTGACAATTTTTTCACAACAGTAGGAAGTTTTGCTAGTGCTCGGATACTTTTACTGTCGACTGCATCCAGTGATTTTTTTTTTTGTCTGTTTTCATGTACGCGGAGCATACACACGCCAAGGCTCAGTGCTAGCGTGATGTTAAATGCAACATTACTTGCTTATATCCGAGATTGTCACCCAATCACAGTTCTAGTGTGATGTTAAATGCAACCTTACTTTCGTATCTTCGAGATTGTTGCCCAATCGCAGTGCTAGTGCGATGTTAATTGCAACCTTACTTTCGTATCTCCGAGATTGTCGCCGAAGCACTTGCAAACTTACTTGTGTATCTCCGAGATTGTCGCCCATAACACTGTAGTAGTGGGATGTTAAATCCACTCTGCTTATACTACAGTCAGCAACAAAAGTTTCTGAACACTAGAAAACATTCCTATGTGAAAAAAAGTACACTTCATACCATGGGCGTTGGCACAATGGGGCAAGGGGAGGCACTTGCCCCCCCTTGGAAAATTCTAATAAGCATTTTTTTCTTTAATTTTAAAACTATGCCATCAGAATTTTATTTAAAAAAAAAATTTTTTTTAGGTGTGCCCCCCCCCCCCTTGAAATTTTTTCTGGCGACGCCACTGCTTCATACGGTTGTGAAATAAATCCTTGTCGAATCCTGTTCTTAGTGTACGAACATGATTCGACAAGGATTTATTTAACAAAACTGTACAAAGTGTACTTTTTTTACATAGGATTTTTTGCTAGTATTCGGACACTTTTGTTGCCGACATGTTTCGTTTGGTTTTTCTTTTTCAAGTTTGGCAACAGTAGGGTAACTTCATTTGAAAAACAGTTTTGTATGTTGTGGTCGTCAATTTTTTTATGAAAAATTATGATACATTACTTTTATAGAAATGTGTATTTATGTAGAATATAAAGTAAAAATATGTTTGGATTTGTGTTACAAATGGTGAAATTTGTTGAGAAGATTAATTAGTCGTTTTTTCAAGGAGTATAAAATTCTACGAAAATTTTGAAACGGGTAAGTAAAAAAAATCTTGTTTTTTATTTATTATTTTATTTTTTAGGTGTATTGGGTTAATTATGATGTTTTTCTTTTGTAACGTTTAATAGCTAGCTTTGGCGTATGAAAATTGTACAAATTTTTAAAATTTCATATTTATTTCTATTTTCCTTTATTCACGCTTTTAAAAGGCGTTTTTTACGGTTTATGTTTAGATAATTGCTTTAAAACACGTAAATCGGCCCTTATTCGTAAGGACGGGTATGAAAACCGCGCTTCCAGTCTGCCATTTTGGAAAGGACAGGAGAGAAAACTGCAACAACTTGGCGAGTTCGGAAAAAATCGCCAAGAAGGACTGTAAAACACATTTTTCCCAGCTTCAGGATATGGCTGTGAGAAAAAGCACAGAGGGGGAGATTCGTATGATAACAATGATTGCTATTCCTCCCTGCCTGATTGCTTCCAGTTTCTAATTAGTAATGAAAGTAACGAATACTTAGTAACAGATAAGAGATACGAAAGTAACGAATGCATATGGGTAGTCAATATCTCGTTACTTTTACAGTTATAATTAAAAAGCCATTTCATAAAAAAAAAAAAAAAAGAAGTCTGCAACTACCAAAATCATTCACTTTAATATATATTTATTAAACTTGATAATTTATATTCACTTGACTTCAAACTGATGCTGCATAATTTTTTAATTCATTATATTAGATTGAATCTAATGTTGCATACTTTAATAATTATTGTATTGTCTTAAAAATCTATCCAGAATTTTCTCTTTCAATATTTTAAAAAAAAAGAATATAACTGAAATTAAATGAAAAGAGTACTACTCGTTAATAATTTGACAAATGAAGACCTTTAATAAAAATTAAGAAACAAAAGAGCATACTTGCAATTGCAAAAATTAAATAGTAAACAATGTTCATTCTATGTAAGATATAAGCTTACATGCAACTACAATTTAAATGATTATTATTAAAATTCATAGTTAACGTGTCAAGTGATACATAAAAATATAGGAAACACATGATCTACATAATGAGAAACTTATAATAGCACTAATGTAAATCCAGCACGTTAAACGTCAAGCAAAAAATCAAAATTAAACCCCAAAAATTAAACAGAATAAACTCTGAAATGGACCGGATACATAAATTTTAGGAAGTAATTATGCGAACAGATTAAAACAATACTCCCAAGAACCCTTTCACTTTATTCAGCGAGAAACCTGATCACTTAGAACAACACATCAAAATTTACTGTTTTAATTTTGGCGGGAATAAAATGTTTGCCGTTAGGGCTAACATGCTTCATGTAAAATCCATTATAAATTAGAATAATAGCACTATTCTGAATGACATTCAAAAAGAGTAAAAATCTGACATAAAAAATTATCAATGATGTCAAAGACAACAACAATCAGTATGAATAATTTAAATAATCGAGTACGATTCTGATACATTTCTTACCATTTCATTACTCTCCTCTTTTATTTCAGTAGCCATTGCACAACTTTATAAACTATATGACTCAACTTGCACTTTAATTAAAAAAAAAAAAAAAAAAAAAAAAACCTCAAAATATATTTCACTAACAAATAAAAATCAACCACAAAACTTCACACGCTGAACAACAACACGATCAGTTCCCGCTGTTTGTTAATAACACTACCAATTGGAAAAATCCGTTCCAGAAAGTTTTATTTCAGTTCACTTCAAAAAAAATAAATAAATAAATAAAATAGGCGCCCTCTAGGAGAATTTTTATTTTTGTACAGGTCTTGCGATCACGGGGTTACATCCAGGCTGCAACGCTCGCTCGCTCGCAATCGAGTGCTCACAAATCCGCGATACTCCAATGTGTAGCGATTTCGTCGCTCTTGGCGTCAGACTCCGCGCTTGGCACCATTCCAGAAAATCGACTAATGACACTAAATAGCAAACCGCACTACGATTAAACTAATGCAACCATCTCTTCCAAAGATCGCTAAACCAGGGGGGTGTCATTTGATAGATGCGCGAATTTTTAGCTATTTGAGATTTCTCGCGCAGTACGTCATAAGGCGAATGCCTCAAATCTTGTTTACATTTGAAATAAGTGTGTTTAAATTACGTTTTTATGATTCAATTTTTTTTTTCTTTTCTTTTAATCGAATTTGTTTAAATGTACCGTGTGATAATCTTAATCTACGTCTTTTGTGGCTTCTTTGACGTATTAGAGCACATAATTTTTAAAGAATAGATTGTTGAAAGCGATAGAACATTGATGAAAAACTGGGATGTATAATAGCAATGGATAGATTGCTCATAAAATGAAATCATGTAAGTAATATATCATCGTGTATATTATATCATACATTTTCAAGATCAGAAGTAATAAATCAAAGGGATTTTAAATTAGCAATAATCATGTAATAAGTATGTTTGTTACTTCCCTTCGATTTTCAAGTATAACCTTTTGAAAGCTGACATTAGCCAATGCCTGTTGTCTGCTGTAAACAAACACTGGCATAACTGATTTGTTGATTAGTGGATCGCAAAAATTCAGCTGTATTAGGAGATAAATCAATTATTAATTTGTGCTGGTGAATCACCAATCACTCAGCATGTTACAGAAAACGAAATAATAAGTTTACTTATTTATAATTATTATAAAATAAAACATATTAATTTAGAGGAAGAAAGAGAAAGACACTTTTAACGAAAGATTTTTCTCTCGTGAAGATAAATATTGAAGCTTTCTCATAGCACGAACATATGTGATTGACCAAAAATTGCTTACTTTTTTGCAGGCTATAGAAAAACAAATATGTAGGTTTTGAGAAAAAGGGAAATTATTTGAGAAAGTCCACAATAGAGGGCGCTTTTGCTTCTGAAAAAGGAGATGTAAAATGTGGAGTAGTGCGTTTTTTTATTTGAATGTCACTTGTGGAATATTATGATGTAGTTTTTCAGAAGAAATAACGGGCCAAAAAATAGGTCCTAAACAAATTTATGTTTAAATTATGTATAAAGTGAAAATATTATTTGTGTGTCTGAACGGATTAAAAATGTGAACCGTCGAAATAGTGAATTTCTTTGTGTTTGAAAAGTGATATTTTCTCAGCTGCCGTCCACATCTCTGGTCGAGGTAAGATACCTTTTATATGGATATTTTTGGTTTACTGGAATAATTTCTCCACTAGAAAAAATAAAATGAAATGTATATATTATTGAAATATAAATAAGTTTCAAGTTTTCAAAGAGCCTGCTATAGTCGTCTGATAGGCGACCGAGTTTTACTTGTTGGAATAATAAAATTCTGATTTTTAACGCGGGAAAAAATTAAATTAATATTAAAGTTTTCTTTTTGTTCCATCAGTAGGAATATTCTTGCTTAAACTACTATTGATCAGACTTTTCAAAAATCTTAATAATTTACAACTAAAATATGATGAATGAAAATTTTTCTTTAAATTAAAATTTCATGAAATATTCGTACTTTTATTAGGTACACTTTATTTCAGCATTGTATGTATAATATATAAATTATTTCTTAAAGATTTGCTACTCAAATGAGGTTCTAAGAAGTAAATAAAAGAAATTATTCTAAAATCTGCAAAACACTCCTTTTTAAGCTATGCAGATTTTTGAGAGTGTACTGTATCTTAAATGTTTATTTTATTAATCTTGGAAAAAAAAAAAAACTTATATTTTAATTCTGATGCAGTAATGGACCGTCATTTTATACTCATGGTCTGGTATCAAGTTTTTGCTGGAAATGTTTGTTTTATAAACTATGCTAAAGTTTTGTCAGATCTGCGTTTTCGTACGAGCCTTCTACTTGAACTGTTTATGTTCTATGAACTGTGCTACCATCATGTTAGACTTGCGGCCTAGTCTCAGACTTCTTTTGTGATTGATTATGTTTTTTGAACTGTGCTATCACCATATTAGACCTGTCGGCCTGGTTTTATTGGATTTTTCTTGATATGTTTTTTCAACAGCAGAGTACACTTGGAATTCAACAACCAAAAATTCGATAAGTGATTTTTGCACTCTTCTAATTTCTGTTATTAAGGAAGCTATTTTATTTGTAAACTGATACTAACAATTATTTTGAAATATATTGTTATGCTGACCCTTTTTTTAAATGGGGAAATAATAAATTTAACATGAGTTTACAGTCTGACATAAATATTAAATTCTCCTATTCCCAATATTTAGTTTATTTTTAATATTAAAATTCATAACAATACTGAAGTATTTAAAAGGTAAACAAACATATCATAATATTACAGATAACTGAATATATTATGTATCTCTTTTAAAATTGAAAATTATAAGTGTTTTGTTTTGAACAAACTATTTTAAAGAATGTATTTTTATTTCATTTTTACTCATAAAATTAAAATTCATAATTTTACTAAAATATCTGAAATGTAAACAAACAAATCACGCTAGTACAGCAAAATTTATATATTTTAGACTTTTTTAAACAAATACGTGCGCTTTCTTTTGAGCAAAACATTTAAATAACTGCATTTTTCTTTCATTTCATTTTAATATAATTGAAATTCATCGTCTTATTGAAGTAATTCATGACAATGTTGAAGTATTTAAAAGGTAAACAAACATATCATAATATTACAGATAACTTCATATATTGTGTATTTCTTTTAAATTGAAAAAAAAAATAAATGTTTTATTTTGAACAAATATTTAAAAAAAATGTGCTTATATTTCATTTTTACTCATAAAATTAAAATTCATAATTTTACTGAAATGTAAACAAACATATCGCGATCGTACAGTAAAATGTATACATTTTACATTCTTTTTAAAAAATAGGTGTGCTTTCTTTTGAGTAAAACTATTAAATAACTGCATTTTTATTTCATTTCATTTTAATATAATTGAAATTCATCATTTTATTTAAGTATTATAAATGTAAACAAATGCATAGCAATGTTGCCGAAAACGTGAAAGTTTTATAATTTTTTATGAACTTATATGTATTTAAAATAAATATTTTAGCGAATGTACTTTTATTCATGTAATACCGTTCTTGATTTTCGCTTTTGGGTAATATTTATATCAAATTATAGGATATATTTTTTAGTAAGTAATAGCTAACTCTAGGCTAACAGCTGTATATCTTGTATCGTAGTTTGTTTCTGTCTTCCGCCTTGTGACGTTTCACTTCTGCTTGCTTCTGATTGGCTACTCTTCAAATGACCCAACCTTATGATAGAAGAACATTGCGCTAAGCTAAAGTTTTTTTTTGTAAAGATTTTCTTTAATAGTTAGTGAAATAACTGTAAGTTTGGGTATAATTTTAATCGGACGAATTTATTTTAATTATGATTATTTTCTAATGATCTTCCTAAAATATTTTGTTAATATTTTAGAAAAACTTAAAAAATGTAAGTTGTTTAAAAAATGGTGTTGATTTCTTAAATAGTAACAATCTAATATTTATTATTACTAATATAATTAAAATGTATTGAATAGTAATCCGTTGTAGCTGGTGCTGAATTACTGTCACTTTAAGGGGTTACATCCAGTTGTAATTTTCAAAAAATCGATATTTTTTTTTTACATATTTTGAATGTACATATATTTGATAATATTGTCTGAAAATTTCATATCGATCCGGCAATTAGTTTCGGAGAAATTTGCATATTTGTAAAGACGTCTCCGAGCGTTTTAAAGTAGGCGGAGCGTAAACCAAAGTAGCAGCTGTTTTTCATTATCCCTATACCCCTTGTCCATGCTTTTCATAATGTTTTGCTTCTTAGAATAAGAATATAAAAGGTTTATCTTATATCTGAGAGCTATATTTAGAAATTTTAGGTATACAGTAAGTAAATATCGACAGTTTAAAGTGAACTGCCACATTGTCAAGTCGTGCCAGTATTCTGTTTATTTCCTCAGTGTGTAGAGTTTTGTGTATCAAAATGCCTCGTAAAATAAGTAGAGACACTAGAAAACGTACCCGTACACAGTTATCACGAGCGGAAAAACGTAAACATGTTTATAATCCAAAGACAACTGAATATGATGAAAGTAGTTTCAGTGCTTCAGCAAAAAAATTTAAAGCCCAAGAGGAAATAATAGTGACTCGTGATACTTCCATTGAATATCAAATTATAAATTTTATTACGGTATTTGCGGCTATCAGTGAATATGTCACATGTAAATCGTGTAATGGACCAGTCAAATTTGAAACAGCATCACAACGGGGACTTGGTTTTAAGATTGTTATCTTGTGTGATAAGTGTAATCCTCGAAGCATAAATTCATGTGGCTTTATAAAACATTCGTGTGAAATAAATCGAAGATTTTTATTCGTTATGAGAACTCTTGGGTTAGGTTTAAAAGGTGCCGCTCAATTCTGTGGATTGATGGATATGCCAACGTTTATGCTACAGTCTACTTACGACCAGATAAAAAAAAAAATATACACGAATGTGTAAAAATTGCTGGAGAAAGCTTGTAGTGAAGAAAAAAAAGCGACGTCGGAAAACCAGGGTGAAGAAAATATAAATGACCTGATATGGATACAGCTGATATGGAAAATAACTCCAAAAATAATCCCATGTGGCTCGAAGATCGTTGAAATTGCTGCTTATCTTGCTGCCGGCATGTTCAATGAAGGAAAAACATCTCTTCTATACTTCATGAACGCAATGGGACTATCGCTTGGGCCTAATGCCCATGCCTATGTAGAAAAAGAGGACGCAGAGCGCATCTTGATCTCTGACGCAGGAGTGCAAGGGAGCACGCGCGAGGGGAGAATGTCACGTAGACAACAACAGTTGGCTGTACTAGAAGCAAATGATGAAGCAGAGGGTTCCTCTTATGGTCCTGGAATAGATGACTCGATGTAAGTAGGAAATTTTTTTTTTTTTTAACTTACTTTAAATGGTTCCCAAAACTTTAAACGCGTTTATCTCGAAACGGTGTTTTCAAAGACGGTGAGCAAAATTTCTCCGAAACGGCTGGACCGATTGACTTGAAATTTTGACACGATTTCCTTAGATATTTTTGTCAGGTAATGATCGTAGGAATAAGGTTTCTGATAATAATTTCGATTTTTTCAGCCACTTTCAAGTGTAAATTTTCATGAAAAAAAAACGATTTTTTTTGGGGGGGGGAAGCCGCCATTTTGTCAAAAATCAAAATTTTGACTATTCCTACAATCATTACCTGTATTCATCTATCCTAAAAACAAATCTTTTGGTTTTTTTCATTTCAGATAATTTGGATCAGAGATATCTTGCTCACCGCCAGACGCCTTTTTGTGGAAGTCCTCTAGATCTACTACAGGAACAGCGGAACCGAATATTTTTGTAAACTCATCACGGATTCTTAACATACATTAAATTTGCTATATGTATATGTATTGTATATATTTCTTTAATAAAAGGCCTCTTCACAAAAAATTCACAAAAAAACACGTTTTTTCGTGCATACAACTGGATGTAACCCCTTAAACAAAAACCTTGATAATAGGAATTGTGAACGATTTTAGATTCGGTTAAAAAATAAAAATAATAATAACTATAAAATAACTTTAAAATTTTCTTTATAAATGATTACCTTTCTACTACTCTTGATGTTTGAACTAGATAAACATTAATTTCCTTTTTCTTTAATTGAAAGAGTCCTTTTTTGTATATTAACATATGTTTAGTTTTCTATGTATTTGTAATTTTAACATCAAGACTCCCTACATAAATATAGGGAGACCTATATACATATTGTTATTATATCATTTAGCATTGAAAAAAAAAAGTTTTGTTGTCATTTGGATCTATATCTTTTATGTTCTTAGGTATTTATTATTAAATGATGCTGTTTATTTATATTGCAATGTAATATGTAGAAAAAATATAATTTATCTTTAATTAGGAACATATTATTCTCAAATATGCGCTATTTTATGCTGTAATATTACTAAATTTATAATTACCTTTCTATGTTCCCGTTGCATGTGTACATATGTTAAACCATAGCCTATACATTTTGTAAAAGTGAAAGTTTATTTTAACCCGTAATTGGAGACGGGAGCCAAAATGATTCTAAATTGTAACCTTTTTAATATCAATATTTTTGGTAATTACATGATTTCTAGAATACATTGCATTTCCAAAATAAATTCCAATGGTGTTTACAAAAGATTTACAACGGAGTCATTTTGATTCTATATCTCTGACCGTGCAAGGAAATTCATGTCGCCAGTTACGAGCTTAATATAGTACTGTAGAATTTGTTTTCGAAACTACTACATTCATTTCTCATGATAACAAATTTTTATATAAGACAATTCCTAAACATGCATGGAAAATTTTATAGATTTATTCATTTATTATTATTATATTTTAATCTCTGTTCATTTATTAAGTCGTTGGTTTTTTTCACATAAATTTTTGTGAAAAGATTTTCATTTATTCTTTGAGCTTTTTCTGTCAGTGATATATTTCTGCTTGCGTTTATAAATTTAAAGAAAGTTTTACAAATTATTACCTAACTTAATATGTTATACAAATGCTCTGCGTCTGCAGCTTATATTTAATTAAAGAAATTTTCAGTTTATTAGTTATCTGAAACTAAAAGCCACACTGGGCTATCATTTACGTTGCAGTCATTATCTTAAGGTACTTAAAGATTATCAGGTACTTTCCATTTTGCCAGCACAGGTGATAAAATATGTATAGACATAGGTGTATAGTTGGTGATAAAGACTAATAAAATGTATTAGTCTTTCGAATGTATGAGGTTTTTAGTTTACCTCTTATACACAGAAGAGTTTTATAAAAGATTAATTTAAACGGTGACTTTATCACTTGCACTGGTGAGATAGAAAAGTACCAGTTATCATTATAGGTTTATTGTTGATATTTTATTTATAATTTAGAAGTTGTACAGTCGGGGAAAAAAAAACGCAGCACTCGATGTAACTCCGTTGCTAATCAATGCACAAAAATGTAATAGGTATCATTCGACGGGGAATTGAGAGCAGATTCAGAAAATGAACGGAAATTTTGAATTGGGGGTCGTCTACATATTAAAACGCGCACCAACTTTGATTTTTTCAATGGTAATGCCCCATTTTTATTTTATATTTGAATTCCTGGGATCGCTACAATGCGAAAAAGTATATTGTTTGTATATTTTGCTTATTTTCTCACAGAGTTATAAGCGTTCAAAGTTTGAAGGTGCTAATGTTAAATTCATATTTCAAACTTTTATTAATATCTTCACAAAAAATAACTTGATCAATATAATTCTTTTTTTACGAGATACAGTGAAGAAACCCAAACATAATCCATCATTAATTTTGATTCTGAAAAATATTAATAAATTCATATTCATAAAAATTATGAATTATGACCTATATTAATTTTTACATAAAATGAATCCTAATGCTGAAAAATATGGGTGTGCAAATTTGCAGCTCATTCCAGTTATTAGTTTTCGAGATATAAATAAATCTTTCTTTTGGAGTGGTTTAGGGGGCCGTCTCTTAAAAAATTTTGAATGAGATAACGAAGCAAATCTTAAAAAATAACGGAGAAAATTGAACAAAATATTTTTATTTTTTATTTAAGGGTCAAATTATATAACAACAACGTCAAATGCAAAGAAATGAAACAAAAATGTTGATTTTTAGACATTTGTGTTAGTATCAAGAATTCCTGTTTTCTAAAGCCCCGCCTTTTATCGTTCTTCAAAACAAAACAATACAGAAACGAAAAGTGAATGTGACTTTGAGTATTCGTGTTAAACCCCTTATTTTACATTTACAAAAATATACACAAGTGGTATTTACTTCATCGATTACTGGTGATAAATTTAGAATCCTTTAAACGAACACTAGAAGAAAAAAATTAACTAAATAGGCGGGGTTTACTGTTTGAAATACTCTCAAAATAAAATATTTCAAAACAAATTTTCTGTAACACAATTATATTACAGATGGATATACATTATAACTATATTCTTTCTAATTAATATATTTCTATCCATAGAATATTTTATTGAAAAAATATGAACACTGGGTACATGCTTAAGAAATAAGTAACAGACAAATTACGAAAGAAACGCCCAGTGGCATTGTTACAGATTTTCAAATGATGTGAATCTACGTCAGCAGTCGCGAAAGCGTTAATTAAGAAATTATATTTTCATAGAAATTATAAAACAAATCGTACAGTTTCAAAGAGTTCAACTGACCCAAAACTGATAAGTGCTATTAAAATTGTTTAATATTTACTTTATGAAACCTTACAATAATTTATCCGAAAATATTTAGTTTATGCGTTGTTGTATATATATATATATATATATATATATATATATATATATATATAGCTATATTATTTCAGTTTGTATATTATGTTACACGTACGAAAGAAAATTTAAGCTTTATTGGTGATCAGTATATCCATGATAGATACTTTTTACTTGAAAAATATTACACTTTTATAAAAAGTATTGTCTGACCAATCAAAAGTGTAATGTATTTAAATATACCTAAAATTATCTAAAAAAGTACTAAAGTATATACATATCCAAAAAACTAACTTCATGATAATTAAGATACTGGAAAGGTGTTAATATTTTTATTTCTTTTTATAAATCTTTTTTTCTTGAAATATTTCCGGTGTGAAACAGTATAATTTTGTCTAATTCTTGTAGGATCTTAATTTTATTTTTCTATATTTAGAGATAGCCCCCTAACACATTTTTGATCATAACTCTATGAATACTAAAGATAAAGTATACAAACAGTATACTTTTCCGCACTGCCAGACTCTCAGAAATTTGAATATGAAGTCAAAATTGGATGTTGCTATTGAAAAAAAATCAAAGTTGGCGCTCATTTTAATCTGTAGATGACCCCTAATTCAAAATTCGACGACATTTTCAGAAAGTGCATTTCATTTCCTGTTGAATGGTGTCTATTAAATTTTTCTGCGTCAATTAATAACGAAATACCATGAAGTGCTGCGTTTTTTTTTTCCCCGACCGTACATTTATTTATTTATTCATTCAAACTTGTAATTTATTAGGTTTTATGACAAGAAATGGAATTGATTATTATTAATTTAGAGATGAATATTTGTTCATCAACATCTGATATCATCTGGTGAAATTAACATAAGATCCAAAAATTCCAGTTGAATGATCATGGTGATGGAATTTATTTCATTTCTATGATCATACTTGCTAGATGGATCATTTTCCTTTTTATGAATAAAAAAAAAGGAATCCCCAGCGATAGATAGCAACAGAAGCATACCAGTTGTAAGTATGATATATTAATTATTTTACTTATTGAAGTAAGTTTATATTTTCTTCATTGATTTCATTAAATTGTTGCTTTGATTTTAAATTAATTAGTAATGTTACAATATCCATCTCAAAATTTTACGGAAACAACAAATCTTAAATATCTGCAATTTGCTAATTATTATAATGATTTAATAATACCATTTTGCACTTTTCCTTTTAGTGTAAGCTTAGTTATAATAACTTTATATATGTTTATTAAAAATTGGTGATTTCTTTGGATTGCCTAGTTTTTCTGGCAACCCACCATTGCAGTTTACTAGCAACCCTTGTTTGTTTATAAACAAACGAAACACATGTTTGCTTGTATAATTTTTGATTAAACATTACATTTAATTTTGATTTGCTTTTTTCAATTAAACATGGTACGAGTGCTTAATATTAATAATTAAATATGTAACACTTTTTTTAGGATCTCTGAAAAAGTAATAACTATAGCATTTGTGATAAATTTATATTATTCTCTTGAATTTTTGTTACACCATTTTGCAATTTTTATTACTTTATTTTATTGAAATTTTTAACTTAAAAATGAAAACTCTGTTACTGTTTAATTGCATGTTTGTTTGTTATTATAACAATTAATAAATTATTGATAAACTGATCTAAATATAAACAGAAGAAATATCAAATAAAGCATTTAATATTTTGTAGTTTTCATTACATTTTCTCCAAAAATATTTATGTATTGTACTAATTGTATTTAAATTGTGCAGAAAACAATACAAATTATGTTTACTTTATAATATCTTAAAAAATTTCATTGTAAAACTATATTTAAACTTACTCCTTTTATACAGAGAGATTTTATTGATCTTATTTTTTCTATTATGAATGACAAACGGTACTTTAGAAAAAACACTACTATAATATTTTTAAAATTTATGTAAGAGGATTAAATTTTTATTTTATAAACACAATTTATGCTTATTTCATAATACATTATAAAATTTCATTTTAACATTTTCCTTAGATTGTTTATTTTTATTGTAAGCAAGTTGTTTTCTCTTCTTGTGCCAACTTGATACATATCAGAATTATTTTTAAATAGTAATCATAAACTTCATTATTATGCATAAATATATCAGAAGGGGTATAACTGGATTTTTAAGAAAGAAAGCTCTGTTGGTCATTTTTTTATACTTTGTTATTTGAAGAAATGTTTAGTATTAATATGTAATATTTAAAATGCTGGCAAATTTGATAAAACCCGTTCATTAATTTTTGAAGTTAAAATGCTAATATTTTATATCTGTTTTATGAGTATAATTTGCATGTGTTAGCATTTAGGTAACACAGCAACACAACATTGTCACAAAAAAGATATTGTCACTTTCCGAAAGATTTGATCTTAAAAATTTAAGATATTCATAAATTTCAGTAGAAAATAGAAACTCTTATATTTAAAAATTCTTCAACAGTCTATTAATAATAATGATATCTTTATAATGAAATGTACATATTATGTGTAAATTAGAAACTATATCAATATTGTCTTGCAGAAAAGTTTGCATGAAAAGGCTTGTCGCAGAAAATGTATAAATATTCTATCATAGGGATAATTTGTGTTACTAAGAAAAATATAAATGTTGGAATAACAAAATATATTCACATTTATGTATTTTAAAAATTTAGCACCTTACCAAAATAAACAGTGAAAAGGACATCGCAATTTAGTCTTAAAAAATATCAGAAAATTGTCGATTATTCTGATTATATTATGCAATAATACACAAAAACATTGAAATTTTGACTGATAAAAACCTGTATAATGACATGGAGACCTGCAAAAAATGTAGATCATAGATAACACATCGTATGTCAGTACTCCTGAATGAAACTAAAAGAAAAGATGAAGGTTAGTCACCATAAAGCTCTCGAAGAAGATTGGGATTCTAACTGGAAAGGCTGAAAGCTAAGATAGATTCTTGTTTGCGAGAAAGCTATAATTATGCTTCTACGTGACTAACTTGGTGTATTAAATGTACATTATAAAAAAACATGCTTACTGAATTTTGGTATATATCGGCCTGAAGGTGGTGCTACTATCAATTTCTGAGATTTCTCAGTTGTCTATATATCTCAGCATCTACTGGTGAAAATTGTACCAAATTGTTTATATAAAATGTTAATTACGAGAAGCTATGTAGATTAAATCTTTATGCATGTTAAACATAATTGACATTTTTATATAAAACTAGCAGGCTTTGCCCGCTTCGCTGGTCACTATATTTAAATGAATTTTAGAAAAATAATATTTTTTATACCGTTCTACAAATTAAAACTAAAAAGAAAATATATTGAAATTGCTTAAAAATTTTGCTTCGGGTCCTCGCTGACTTCAGCAGAGACTTCTTCATCGCAACGTCTTCGTACTGAGTAATTTAATTTATAGAAATGTCAATAATACAGGAAAAACTGTCATTATTCATTTTCTTTTTAACAATAAACAGAACGAAACATGCATATGTTTTACATGGAAATATTTTGCATAATTAGACCAATGGAAAAAAAAAAAAAAAAAAGAGTTTCTATTATTTCTACTTGCATAACAAAAATATTTAAAATAAAATTGAGAGAGTTTGTGCAAACACGTTGAAACAGCTTGGACATCTTGGCGGAATTTGAAATTTGGTAGCTTGGACGTTTCTCACCAAGATGTTTACTTATGCATTTGCGGTACACATATCAACTCATCGCCAAAATGACAATAAAATTATAAATGATTATAAAATTTAAAAAAATAATTAAAAGCATGTTTTTAAATTTTCTGGTTGAATCTTATAGCTGTAGAACTACCTTCGCACTTTATCAATGTGTAGAAAATTTTAAAGCAATAGTGACGTCAATTTTTGTGTGATGCACAATTTAATTTTTTACAATTTTGCAATGTTCACATTTAATTAAATGTATTTTTTTTTAATGTTGAAAAAAGAGTGAACTCGTATTAATTAATTTATTTATTTTTGGCAACTAATAAATTATAAGTAATATTTATTTTCATATTTTAATTAGTTAAAAGGAAACTTTGCAACGTAATATCTTTAATAACTTGAGGTATATAGTGTCCACACAAAAAAATGAACAATTTTTAGGGCTCTTTTAAAAAGTATAACATCTATGCAGTATCTTTCTAAAAAAAATCCTCAGTTTTTACTAAAAAAAAAAAAAAACTAGCGATATTCGCCCGCTAGCAGGTCAGTATTTTTAAGAAAAGAAAAAAAAAATCAATTATAAACGGATAAAAACTCACACTAGGTCCCCACTGCCTTCGGCAGCGTAGACCCGTGCGCTGCGTGCGCATATTCCTTCACCATACTTATGATTTCTCAAAATTCCATATTATTACTCATAAACTTTCATTCTTAAGAAAGGGAATTTAAAAAAATTATTTAGCATCGGGTAAAAACTCACACCGGGACCCCACTGCCTTCAGCAGCATAGACCCGTGTGCTGCACGAGCGTATTCCTTCACCATCCTTATGATTTCTCAAAATTCCATGTTATTACTCATAAACTTTCATTCTTGCGAAAAGGAATTTAAAAAAAAAATCATTTAGCATCAGGTCTCCACTGCTTCGGCAGCGCAGACACACATGTGAAGATATACGTGCACTGTGCGCACATATTCCTTCTCATGTCAAACTTTTATTCTTAAGAAAAGAAAATTTAAAAAATCTTATCATCGGGTAAAAAGTTGGACCGGGTCCCCACTGCCTTCGGCAGCGCAGTCCCATGCAAGCATTCCTTCCCCACCCTTCCAGCTCCTCCTAATTAACCTACATATACCAGTTTTGAATGGTCAAACTCAATTAGTTGAGATGCAAAAGAAAACCTAATCAGGAGACCTCAAAATGTGTAAATGATGTTCCACTTTCGATAATATAAAAGTACTTTAAAATACCTTTCGACTGATATATTAAAAATAATTTAATCATAACTAGAATCTGAAATATTGAAATTTTAAAATATTGCAGCGCCATCTGGCGGTAGAAATTTCTGTAATCACTTGTTCAATTCCAAATTATTCAATTTCAAATAATGTATTACTTATGAAATTATTTTAATTAGTAGCTGAGATACAAAAGAAAACCGATTCAGGACACCTCAGAACGTGTAAATCAGGTGAAATCTTGAATTCCACTTTCGATAGTATAAAAGTACTTTAAAATAAGTTTCGAATGACGCATGAAAAAAAATTTTAATAATGATTAGAATTTGAAATTTTAAAATATTACAGCGCGATCTGGTGGAGGAAATTTTTGTAATGTACTGTTCGATTCCAAGTCAACAAAGCTTTCAAATGATGTATTACTTATGAAATTATTTTAATTAGTAGCTGAGATACAAAAAAAAAATTTAATCAGGACACCTCAAAATGTGTAAATCAGGTGAAATCTCAAATCCCACAAACCTAATCAGGACATCTCGAAACATGTAAGTCAGGTGAAATGTCGAAATCCACTTTGGATAGTATGAAAGTCCTTTAAAATATCTTTCGAATGACGTATTAAGAAAAATTTAATCATACTTAGAATCGGAAATATTGAAATTTAAAAATATTACAGCACCATGAAACCTTAAAACGTGTATGTCAGGTGAAATTTCGAATTCCGTTACCTACGGTAGTCAGTTAATGGAATTTTACAAAATCCCTTAGTAGTGTGTGTCTTGAGTACGCATAACCAATTGACATATCAAAAAATCACTATTCTGAGATAATTTGGAGCTGAGCTACTCTTTGTTTTTTACCCCCCTCCCCGCCTTTGAAGGAGTGGAGGGGGAATTTTCTTAAGATCCCTTTATAATGTGTGTTGGGAATGCATAAACAACCAACATGTAAAAATTAATCTTACTGAGATAGTTTGAAGCAAAGTTATGCTTGGAAACATGTTTTTTGCCCCACCCCCACTCCCAAGGGGGGGATAAGATGGAATTTTACAAAATCTCTTTGTAGTATGTGTCTTGAGTACGCATAACCAAGTGACACATCAAAAAATCGCTAGCCTGACATAACTTGGAGCACAGTTACTCTTATAAATGTGTTTTTGCCTTGGGGGGAGGGTGAAATTTCGTAAAATCCCTTTACTGTGAATGTTGGGAAAGAATAAACAACTCACATATACAAATTAATCTTGCTGAGATAATTTGAAGCAAAGTTGGAAAGGGGTTTATTGCCCACCCACCCTCCAAGGGAAAAAAAGGGGGGGGGGTCTTTCGCAAAACCCCATTACAATGGGTGTTGGACACACGTAAGTAAGCCACAAACTAAAATTTGTAACCTCAGCTCCTATAGATTCCCCCGGATGAATTTAGCAATAAAAGGGGGGGGCTCAAATTTCCCCCCCAAATTTTGCTCGTAACTCCTCCCCAAAATCGAAAATCACAAATAACCAAAAATAAGGTTTTGGAAATATCCTGAAGAAGACTCTTGGGGATTTTCTATATCTTTGTGCTATTATTGGTAGAGTTTTACTCGAAAATTCGTATTTAGCTAAATTTTCCTCCGAAAATCATTTTTACCTCCCCCCCCCCTAAAAATCCAAAGCTCAAATCGCAGAAAATGCTTTTTTTGCACTCAAGTCTAGTCTCTCTCTCTCTGCAATTTCTTCACCGTGAAGCAATTTAGAGCCAAATTATGCTATTAAGGAGGGTTTTGCCTCCTGCCCCTTCCCCAGAAAACAGTGGAGGATATTTTGCAAAATCCCGCCTTAATGGGCATCAGGGTCCTAAAACTAACATTCTCACCAAAATTTGTGAGTCTATCTCCCATAGAATTGCCACGGCTGTGTTGAGTCAGTGAATCAGTGATTTTACTCTTTTATTCCCCATTGTATCCTACCCGACCCCCAAAGGGGGGTTCACAAAATCCCATTACAATGGGTGTTGGACAGATGCTAATAAGCCACACACTAAAATTTGTGACCGCAGATCCTGTAAATTTCTACGGACGAATTTAGCACAAAAGGGGGGAGCGAATTTGCCCCCTCCCCCCCAAAATCGAAAAAAATCAAAAATGAGTTTTTGCAGATAACTTCAAGAAGATGCTTGGCAGGTTTTTTCAATATCTTTGAGCTATTACTGCTAGAATTTTACTCGGAAACCTATACATTGCTGAATTTGCCTCCAAAAATCATTTTTATCCCCTCTTCCCCCTTAAAAATCAAAAATTCTAAAATCACAGAAAACGATTTTTTGTACTTAAGTCTAGTCTCCCCATCTGCAATTTCTTCATCGTGAAGTAATTTGGAGCCCAGTTATGTTTATAAAGGTATTTTTGCCTTCTGCACCTCCAAAAATTATTTTTACCCCCTCCCCCCCTTTAAAAATCCAAAATTGCAGAAAATATTTTTTTTGTATTCAAGTCTAGTCTCCACATCTGCAATTTCTTCACCGTGAAGTAATTTGGAGCTGAGTAATGCTTATAAAGGTGTTTTTTGCCTCCCCCCCCTTCCCGGAGTGAACGGAGGAGTATTTCGCAAAATCCCGTCTTAGTGAGCGTCAGGGTCCTAAAATCAACCTGCTCATCAAAAATTGTGACTATCTCCCATAGGATCGCCACGGTCGTGTTGAGTCAGTAAATCAGTGTACTCTTTTATACTTTTATATACTAGCAGGCTTTGCCCGCTTCATCGGTCATTATATTGAAATGATTTCTCAAAATACCATGTAAAAATAATAATTTAAAAAATGAAATCAGTCAAAATCTAAGTTAAAGTTCTCGCTACCTTCGGTAGCAGTTTTCCCACACACCACACTTCGAGTCTCAAGAAACAATGACTTCGGTAGCACCTTGCCTGCATTTTTCTCCCCCTTCATCGCGGGTAAAGTGGGAAGATTTGCAAAATCAAATCAAAGTGCATATTAAGTACATTTAATCAAAACCCACACACCAAAATTTGCCATTCAAAGGTAATTTGGAGCACATTTAAGCTTGAAAACGTGTTTTTTGTCCCGCCCATCCATAAGAGGGGGGGGGGGTAGGAGTTATTTCACAAAATCCATTTATAGTTCATGTTGCATACCGACATAACCGACACATTAAAAATTTGAGATCCTGAGATTATTTGAGGCAGAGTTGTTTTAAAACATGTTTTTTAGCTCCACCCCCTGTGTTTTTTTAACTTCATTCTTAAAGAAAAGAAGGGGGAGAAAATTTTGCAAAATCACTTTATATTATCAGTTAGGTACATGTAACTTACCAACACATCAAAAAGGTCCTTCCTAAGACAATTCACTGCAGAGTTACGCATGAATACATGTTTTTGCCCCCTAAGAGGCAGAAGGGTGTAATTTCACAAAATCACTTTGTAGTGTGTGTTGAATACATATAAGCAGTCCACACATAAAAAATTGCCATTCTATGATAATTTTGAACGAAGTTACATGTGGAAATATGTTTTTACCCACCAACTCTCAAAAGGGGGTGGGGTGATAACACGGAATTTCAAACAATCACTTAGTAGTTTGTGTGTGTTGAGTGCGCATAACCAATCGACATACCAAAAAATCACTTTCCTGAGATAATTTGGAGCAGAGTTACTTTTTAAAATGTGCCCCCCTCTCCCCCCACCACCTTTAAAGGGAGGAAAGAGGAAATTTCACGAAATCCCTTTATACTGCGTGTTGGGAAAGCATAACCAGCCCATGCATAAAAAATCACCTAAGATAGTTCAGAGCAGAATTGCGCATGGAAAAATGATCCCCCTCCCCCCACCAAGAGGATATGGTGGAATTTTACGAAATCCCTTTGCAGTGTATGTCTTGAGTACGCATAACCAATCTACAGATCAAAAAATCGCTATCCTGAGATAATTTGGAGCATAGTAACTCTTATAAGTGTGTTTTTGCCCCCCTCCCCGCCCTTAAAGGGAGAGAGGGAGAAATTTCGTAAAATTCCTTTATAGTGTGAATTGGGAACGCATAAACAACCCGCACATAAAATTTAATCTTACCAAGATAATTTGAAGCAAAGTTATTTGCTTGGAAATGCTTATTACCCCCCCCCCCTTTGCCCTTAAAGAGGAGGAGAGGGAGAAATTTTGTAAAATCCCTTTATTGTACATGTGAGGAGCGTATAAACAACCCACACATAAAGTTTAATCTTACCGAGAAAGTTTGAAGCAAAGTTATGCTTGGAAACGTGTTTATTACCCCTGCCCTTAAACGGGAGGAGGGAGAAATTTCGTAAAATCCCTTTATGGTGCGTGTTGGGAACGCATAAACAACCCACATATAAAATTTAATGTTACTGAGATAAATTGAAGCAAAGTTGTGCTTCGAAACGTGTTTATTCCCCCCCTACCCCCAAAAGGGGAGCTTTCACAAAATCACGTTACAATGGGTGTTGGACACACAAAAATAAGCCACACACTAAACGTTGTGACCTTAGCACCTGAAGATTCCCACGGACGAATTTAGCGCTAAAAGACGGGGGTCGAATTTGCCCCCTCGTAACTGCCCCCCAATATCGAAAATCGGAAAAAATCAAAAGTAAGTTTTTGGAAATATCCTCAAGAATACTCTTGGCGATTTTCTATACATTTGGGATATTATTGGAAGAAATTTACTCAAAAATCAGTATTTTGCTAAATTTGCCTCCGAAAATCGTTTTTATCGCCCCACCCCCTCCTTAAAAATCCAAAACTCAAATCGCAGAAAACGTTTTTTTTTGCACTGAAGTCTCTCTCTCTGCAATTTCTTCACCGTGAAGCAATTTGGAGCCGAATTATGCTATTAAGGGGTTTTTTTGCCATCTGACCCCCAGGGGGGAGCAGAGGATATTTCGCAAAATCCCCCTTAATGGGCGTCAGTGTCCTAAAACCAACGTGCTCACCAAAATTTGCAAGACTATCTACCATAGAATCGCTATGGCTGTGTTGAGTCAGTGAAACACTGATTTTACTCTTTTATTCCCCGCCCCATCCCCAAAGAGGTAATGGGGGGCCTTTCACAAATTCCCATTACAGTGGGTGTTGGACACACGTAAATAAGCCACACACTAAAATTTGTGATCTCAATTCCTATAGATTTCCACAGACGAAATTAGCACTAAAAGGGAGGGGGTCGAAATTGCCCCTCTTAACTCCTCCCCAAAATCGAAAAAATCAAAAATGAGTTTTTGCAAATATCTTCAAGAAGACGTTTGGTATATATATATATATATATATATATATTTGAGCCATTACTGCTAGAATCTTACTCGAATATCCATACATTGCTAAATTTTCCTCCGAAAATCCATTTTACCTGCTCTTCCCCCTTAAAAATCCAAAATCATAGAAAATGATTTTTTTGTACTTAAGTCTAGTCTCCCCATCTGTAATTTTTTCATCGTGAAGTAATTTAGAGCCAAGTTATGCTTATAAAGGTGTTTCTGCCTTCTGCACCTCCGAAAATCATTTTCACCCCCTTCCCCCCTTAAAAATCCTAAATTTTAAAATCGCAGAAAGTGATTTTTTCGTATTCAAGTCTAGTCTCCCCATCTGCAATTTCTTCACTGTGAAGTAATTTGGAGCCGAGTTATACTTATAAATGTGTTTTTGCCTTATGTGTCTCCGAAAATCTCATTTTTACCACCTACCCTCCCCTAAAAATCCAAAATCGCAGAAAATGATTTTTTTGTATTTAAGTCTAGTCTCCCCATCTGCAAATTCTTCATCGTGAATTTGGATCCGAGTTATGCTTATAAAGGTGGTTTTTGCCCCCCCCCCCGGGGGGGGGATTTTGCAAAATCCCGTCTTAGTGAGCGTCAGGGTCCTAAAATCAACCTGCTCACCAAAAATTGAGACTATCTTCCATAGGATTGCCACAGCCGTATTGAGTCAGTGAGTTTACTCTTTTATATGTATAGATAAAATATAAGTGAATAGAAAATAATGCAGCTTATCAGTACCATCTGACGACCAATGTGCACCCAAATTCAATTAGTTTAGTTTTTCATCTACATCTCACACACCAAGTTTGGTGCATTTATATACCATAGAAGTTGAGATATTGCCTTCTCGTAAAAAGGATTAAGTTACAACACAAAAACACCACTTATCGGCCAATATGTATTCAAATTTAATTTGTATAGTTTTACACAACATGTCAAATTTAGTGCATTTAAACATTATATAAGCTGAAATATGTATTTTCTTAAAGTAAGGAAATCATAACTTAACAGCGCCACTTTTTGGGTGATATACCCCAAAAGCTAATCACCATCAATTTAAGATAAGGATTTTAATAAATATGAAGTTTGGTTAAATTCCGTCCACTGGTTTGTGTGATAGAGAGTCTACAAAATTTTGGTAGCACACATACAAGCATTTTTTTAAACGGCCAAAACATGTTCGGAACACCTAAAAATGCATAAATCCATTGAAAACTGAAGATCTAAAATTTTCACGAATCGAATATTTTCTTTTTAAGCCTATGGAAGAAAGTAATGAAAATGTGTTAGAAATAGTTTTGGCATGACATCAAATCATCACACATTAATTTTCAAACTTTAGATTTATGTTTAAAAAAATGAGTTCAGAAAATTCCATTCCAATGTCAAGTCAAATCAGTATAAACACTTTTGCTTTGCTATGTGTTTTACAGGCGATATTATTGTCATGATGCTGACATGACAAGCGATGTTTTTACGTAAACCCATATAAGCTCTAGAGCATCATAAAACCCATTCAACACTAATATTGCTATATTTATTCACTTATCTTCTTGCTATAGCTATAATAGACTATTCTATGTCATGAATTCTATCTTTTTACCTTCTTCTGTATTCAACAGAAGAAAGTATTGGGTTCAAAAAAATTTTACGGATTTACATGTTTTGAGAGATCCAGAACACGATTTGACCATTTTTAGAAAACGTCTATCTGTGTGTGACAAAAATTTTGTTCCAATTGTATCTCAAGAATTACTGCACTGCACAGAATTACATATAAATTTATATGGAGGTTCACCATTTCTTTTTTTTTTTTTTTTTTTTTTTTTTTTTTTTTCAGAGAGGATTGTGAGTGGAGTGCTATGTGTGTCTCTGAGAGGTTTGCAGACTCAGCTCAGAACTTGTTTCTGGCTAAACATTGAGATTCTCATTAGTTTCATACATGCACTTCCTTTATTCTTTTTTATTTTTAGAAAACGTCTATCTGTGTGTGACAAAAATTTTGTTCCAATTGTATCTCAGGAATTACTGCACTGCACAGAATTACATATAAATTTATATGGAGGTTCACCATTTCTTTTTTTTTTTTTTTTTTTTTTTTTTTTTTTTTTCAGAGAGGATTGTGAGTGGAGTGCTATGTGTGTCTCTGAGAGGTTTGCAGACTCAGCTCAGAACTTGTTTCTGGCTAAACATTGAGATTCTCATTAGTTTCATACATGCACTTCCTTTATTCTTTTTTATTTATTTTTTTTTATTTTCATGAAAAAAAAAATTAAAATGTATGCCCCCCTTTTTCTTCCCTAATTGCGGGACACTTGAGTAGTTTCTTGTGACACTCTGCTCACACCTTCTATTCCTTTTTGCCGTCCAGACAGTCTTCCTCAACGCACGCAACAGATCCTCTATTGCACATAAGATTTTTCAAGGAGTTATTTTATTTATTTTATTTTTTTCTTTCTCCTGGTGCTTCACCCAGGTAATAGCCCTGCTAACATAGGGTATAGTCTCCTGAAAGTAATATTCTAAATTCTAAAACTATAATATAAAAATAAATAACTATTTAACTAATTAATAATTATTGATAAATAACATTTGTAATATATTTAAAAAGAAATTGATCTTTTTCTCTGAACCTTGGACATAATATTTATGCTAAAAATACGAGTGTTGGTATTAGATTAACGGCCCTCTTCAGTCTTGAACTACCGTCGCTGGAAACCCAAGCCAATGTTATTCTATGGGAAATTTTTTTTACAAATAACTTATTAACTAATACATATTTTTAAATTCTGTTTTCACATTCTGAAAATTCTCAACTGTTAAATTGACGGACCTTTTTTAAAAATGTAATTTTTTAATTTTTAATATTTTGAAATTGCAAAATGAAAAATGAAAAATTTCAGCTATTGAAAATTTGTATTTTGCAGCTTCAAAATAAAATATAAAAAATTAAAAAAAAAAAAAAAACCTTTTTTAAAAAAGGTCCATCAATTTAACAGTTGGGAATTTTCAGAATGTGAAAACAGAATTTAAAAATACGTATTAGTTAATAAGTTATTTGTAAAGAAAATTTCCCATAGAATAACATTAGCTTTGACTTCTGGTGACGGTGAGTGAAGCGGGCCCTTAAAGCCAATTAACTGCGCTATAGTCCTAAGCCATAAGGGAAGTGCTCTCTGTGGGGTTTTTCAAAAAAGTCCTAGTATGCATCTGTGCAAGTTTGAGAGAAAATTACGGAAAACTTTGAAAGGCTAGGCTGAAGAGCGTGATCTGAGATCAAACCCAACACTTCATGTTTACCAGCTTTTTGACATCAGAACTTCTCAGCCACTGGTAAAGCAGTACACATACAAACGTAAGCATAAAACAATTTTATTTATCTAGCTTCTTTTTCGAACTAATACTTAACTGCATCTTGATAGCACATTATGAAAAAAAAAAATTCTTGGTATACTAGTTTTCATTTATCCTGTATTGCAGTCTGTGATTCATCACAACAGTCTTTGGCATTTAGTTTATAAAAATATGTAAACTGAATTTATAAAACAAAATTAGGAATAGCAGTGAGGTCACTGGAATAATATGGCCACTTCAATTTTAAACCAATATTGTGATTATGGTTAAGTTAAAATTGGGGGGAGGGGGAGGCAGAATCTCCGAAATATTTGTGCTATATTTTCTCTTAAGTTTTAGAAACACTATTTGTTTTACTGTTCATTTTTATTTAAAATGTTAAAATTTCACAAACTATTTTTAATTATTTATTTGAGGTAATAGGACAAATGACAATAATATCACCCACCACATTCATATTTTTCTTAATAAATGAATTTATTAAGTTCAATAAAATAAAAAAGGTTCACCAAAAAAAAAAAAAAAAAAAAAAAAAAAGAGAGAGAGAGGGGGGGGGGGATAGCAATATTTATAATACATTTTATTATTTATCAATTCATATGACTTATATCCAAAAGAGTTCGTTTTTATTTTAAAATCCAAACGGAAAAAAAAAGAAGCAATGAAATAAATAAAATGTGAATATAATTTTTTTTTCTGAAATAAGTCAAATTAAACATTTTAAAAACCTTTATACAAATTATATTTCTTAAACTTACAGAAGAAAGTAGCATGAGGATCAGGCATATCAAATATCAATAAAATTATAAGTGTAATAATAACAATATGGCAGTAACTTTTGTGAAAATAGCTATATTACTCTCCAACAATGTATCTGAAAACTTTTGCTCTTCATGCACAAGCCATTAATTATTAGGGGGTCATAATCATCATCTCCTGAACTCCCCCCCCTCCCTCCATAAAGAGTTCAAGCCTTTGCTTTTCTTCTATTTATCTTTATTTTTAGTCAGTTTTTGTCCTTTTTCAATTACAACAGACTTACTTTAAAGCTATGATTTTGGTAAAAAAAAAAAAAAAAAAAAAAAAAAAAAACTAATTAAGAAATAGAGGAAAGAATTTCTTCCTTAACAGGAAGTCGGTATTTAAAATTTCTGGAAAGGCTGAGCTCCTACAGAAAATTTTCTACCCCACACTGTTGGCACCACTGGATCACAGCTATTCTTAAGAATTAACATAATTAAAAGTGAAAAAGAATAACTATAAAATTCTTCCACAAAAATGGATACTTAGCTGCAACTGTTAAATTTTGATATCAATTAAATTCAAGATAGAGTACTTAATTACCGTTTTTAATTCTGCACTAAACTATACCTGAAAAGTGTCATCCAAAATAGGAGTTCATTATTCATATACTCATCCTTTCATAGTATAAATGACCAAGAGTCACTTTTTTGCTTTTATAAAATATAAATAAGATCTTCGCAAAAATAAAGTATAATAAAATAATTTATATATCATTTATTTTCTCATTTTGGAGATTCACATTTCTTTAAACTGATAATATATCTATAAAAAAGGTATTTATTTTCTTTTTCATTATTCAAAACACAATTACAGAAAAATCAGAGATCAGCTGAATAATTTAAAATAAAAACACAAAAAATGACACTAACCATTATACATATCATAAAATTCATTTTTCATTTATAAATACAATTTAAGCAACACAGAAATAACTATTAAACAGCATTCATAGGGAAAAAATTCCATGTAAAACCCTGATTTATGATAAAATTAACTTATAATCAACTTTTCATCTTTCATTATAAAGTATTTCAACAAAATGTGTAATAATATAACAAACTGTGTTTCGATATCTAATACTAAGTATCAAATATGCTATAATCCCAGGAAAATTAAAATATTATTTACTAATATTACTGTAACATATTAATTAAGATAGAATTACGCAAGTTTTCAAAATGATTCATTAGTAGAATTTTATTTGTATTGAGTGTAAAATTTCTATTTTACAACTTACAGTTAGGAAATTGTAGAAATTTGCTACACAATAATTTATAGATTAGTTTCATATACAGTCGGTAACAAAAGTGTCCGAACGCTAGCAAAAATTCCTATGTAAAAAAGTACATTTCATACGGTTCTGCAAATTAAATCCTTATCGAATCATGTTCTTAGACTGACTATGAAGAGGATTCGACAAGGATTTACTTAACAAAACCGTATAAAGTGTACTTTTTTTACATAGGAATTTTTGCTAGTGTTCGGACACTTTTGTTACCGACTGTACTATTATGAAATTGAAATCATTATTAAAAGGTACACTGAAAGACTGAAATTATTAAAGCTAATCTTTCAAAATATATTCTCATGCTTATTCCTTGAAATTTAGTTTCAAGAAATAAGTAAAAACTTATAAATAAATAAACGCTTGAACATTAAACAAATAATAACATTTAACCTAGCAATTAAATTAACAACATAAGGATAGGAATAGATCAGAAAAGCAAAAGATGTTGTTCAAAACGCGAATTTGGAAAATGCCTACTCCTCAGAACCTTGGCGACAGATGCTTGGCGCGAAACGGCATTTTGTGACGATAAATATGAAATGTGGAAACTAATCTTTGATTGAATCAAACCTGTCAGAATGAATCAAGAATGAATGAATCATCGATTCACATCCACCGTACTTGCGACAAGACATTAAATCGCGCCCATCACAAATGCTCCAGCTTCCTCCCTCTACTAATGAGCATGCGCGGGGACTTGTTCTCCTCTCCTCAAGTGCTATAAGTGAGAAGGATTGTCTCTGAAATTGAGAGCAGCCGTGCTTCCCTCTATTAACGATTAATTTAAACATTTTAAGAAAATTTTTATTTATTTTTTTATTTTTTCCTTCTTTTCAAACATTTTTTTGAATAATAAAAATCTCAGAATCAGAGTAATTTTACTTTACAGTCAACTTCTATCAATTAAAAAAATATAGGATTTAGAAACAGATTAAAATAAATATTTAAAAGTGTAGGAGGTCTGCATTAATAAAAATATTAATGGATTATCAAAGTTTTTTTTCCCCAGGAATTTTACTTCAACAAAATATTTCAAAAATTTTATTTGTACTTTTATTTATTTTGTATAAAGTTTCTCTACAGTTATTTTTATTATTATTTCAAGATATATTTTTAAAATTTAAAATAACAGAGATGTATGAGATATAATAATTCCATAACCATTTTGTTAGCATTTTATGAATTTCTGTATACTAATTTTTCCCATCAAATATATCGTATGAAAGGTTCAAATACTATTTGAAATTTATTCAAATCAGCAATTGGGGTGGGGGAGTGATGAAAGGGGATCAAACACCTTAACTATGAAGGATGTCTGCACTAAAGATTAAATTAAAATTCATGTCCTTAAAAAAAAAAAAAAAAAAAAAAAAAAAAAAAATCACTATCCTACTTGAATAAAACATATAGCTATACTTTAATTATTAACCCCCCCCCCTTTTCTTTTTTTTTTTTTTTACATTCTGACATTTTATTTTATCAAAATAATACACTTCTTAAAAAGAAAAAGAAATGAAACTTAGAAAGTAAATTAATAAATATAATTAATGTAATACTTTAAAGTGTTTTTTTCTCCCTCATTAAAGTTATCGAATAATAAATTACATTATTAAACTGTTTGCCTCCATAAATTTTTTAATATTTTATGAAGTCTTAAATAATATTTAAATGTGTTATAATGTTGCTTTTAAAAACTATAATAATTAGAATATACGACACCATGTCTGAAAGTAAATTAATGATTTCAGTTTATTTATTCATTTATTTTATTTTTTATTTATTTAACAGTAGGAGGAATAAATATAACTAAAAATATATAAAATAAAATAAATCGTTTTTAGGACTTATATAGTAAGTACAATATTTACATATAATACTAAGATAGAATTAAAATTTCATACAGTTAGCTACTTCTAAATTATATATTAATAATAAAATTGTAAATATTGAGAAGAAGGAAGGGGAGATGATAAACAGCTTAATCGATCCTCTTAATGTTTATTAATGATAAACATTACCTCTCATTTGCTCAGTTTATAAGATGTCTATTTTTAAGCACTTTTCTTTTTCTTTACATCCAATAAAATTCTAACTGAATATTAAACAGAATACCTGAAATATTTGTTAGAAATTTTTTTATACTTTATTTATTTATTATTATTATTATAATTATTATTATCATCATCATTATTATTTGTTTAGATATAATATATAATGTGTACAGCTGAACATATAGAACTTAAATCAAATTTACTGATAATAAATTTAATTTATCATTATTTATTTATTTTATTTTATTTTAAGGCATGATTATAACTAGAAAATATATAAAATAATATAAATAAACTGTTTTTGTTAAGATATTTCAATTTACAACTAATATGTTATTATTATTACATTTTTAAATAAATTAATTCAAAATAGTAATAAGCAGTATTATATGAAGGATAGGAAAATATACATAGTTTAATATAAAACCAATTTTCTACATAATTTGTATCAATTTGAAATTTTCATGCAAAGTATTCGATGTGAAAAATTAATATAAAGGAAATCAAAATACTATAATAAATATGATTTTGGAATTATTATATCTCATACATTTCTGTTATTTTAAAAATGTGTCTTGAAATAATGATATTTTTAAAAATATTGTAACGTAAAATTCCTGAAAAAAAAAAAATAATAATAATAATAATAATAAAATAAAATATAAAAGTTTTAATAATCCATTAATATTTTTATTAGGGAAAACTTCCTACACTTTTAAATATTTATTTTAATCTGTTTCTAAATCCTACTTTTTTTTAAACTGATGGAAGTTGACTTTGAAGTAAAATAACTCCGATTCTAAGATTTTCATTATTTAAAAAAATGTTTTAAAGAAAAAATAATAAAAATTCTCTTAAAAATGTTTGTTTAAATTAATCGTTAATAGAGGGAAGCACCGCTGCTCTCAATTTCAGAGACTAGAACTCCTACATAGGAGTCCATCATATAGGAGTCTTATCAGAGACCTTCCTTCTCGCTTATAGCACTTGAGGAGAGGAGAACAAGTCCCCGCGCATGCTCATTAGTAGAGGGGGGAAGCTGGAGCATTTGTGATGGGCGCGATTTAACGTCTTGTGTACTTGCGTTCTTATCGTAGTTTAAAAACAAAACATTTTGTTTTATAAAAAAAGATAATTTTCTTCACATTTAATTGAATGAAAGGCGATTATTTTACAGAAGACATTTTTTTTTTCTTTTATGTTTAAAATGTGCTTAATAAAAATACAAATTTATTACAGATAACTTTTTTTACCAATATGTAAACGTATCATAATAAATTTCTCCACAATTTATTAACCTTATCATCCAATAATTTTCTTTATTCAATATAAATTATTTTTATTCAAATAAATGAATTTATACTTTTACATATTTCTTCTGAAGCATTCTTTCTTTCTGTCTCGTTTTCGTTAAGGGGAAAAAAATTTTAATCCTTGGTAAAGTAATGATGTACTTAAGTAATTACTGAGTAATTACAAACATAAGTAATTAAGTAAAATGTTTGTTAGGTAATGTTAATTTTGGTTAATGCAGATTTTTTTTTTTTTTTTTTTTTTTGCCTAACTAACTCTGAATTTAAGTATAGCATGCACAGTTTTATTTATTAAGCTCGATTAATTTTTAAAATAGCAACACATTGATTTTCTTCTATTTACTTATTTAGATTAATAAATAAATAAGGCTCACTTTCTAAAAATTGAACTAATTCAAATGTTTGTGCAGGTATAGATTGATTACATTGATAATATGATTAATTGCATGTATTATAATCTCTTCCTTTGAATGAAATTTCTAATTATTTTTATGTAAATGATTTTTAACTCAATTTATTTCAGTAATAATCTTGCTTTAGTAAAAATGAACTATGTCCAAACATTTAAAAGTATTTATATAATCTTAATATTTTTTCTATATATATATAACCTTTCATTTTTAAATATTCATGCAAACAATTCTCCATTCAGAGGCCTTTTTTGTAGCCTTTTATATTGTTACAAGTTGAATGGAGACAAAAAATAAAAAATAAATAAATAAATAAAGATATTTGAAAATTAAATTTTTATTATTGAGAAATTTTTACTTATGTTGATGCAGTAGACTGTGCCAACTAGTCCTATAATTTAGGATACTTTGATATAGTTAATATACAAGTGTTTAAATAGTATCACAGCCATTTTCTCAGCACATATGGTGTTGTCATTACAAAGATTGGCACTAGAAGTTATTACTCACTAGTTGCTCATCATTTTATGCGCACAGTATTTTCCCCCTGATAATCGCATGATAATGATGAAACGAATATTTTTAATGAAAATGTTACAAAATAAAAGAAATATAAAAATATATTTAATTTAGAAATATATGTTATTCATTAAAAGCTTAATCATAATTCACTGTAAGAAAAACATTGATATCTGTGATAATTTAGATGGATTCCTCAAAATAACTTCTAAAGGCTACATTTTGCTATCTGAAAACATGAAATTAAAAAGTAAAATTTACAGTAATTAAGGATATCCACTTAATTTTCGAAGTATACCTGATATACTCTAATAAAAATGTTGATATAAGTATTTGAGATGTATCCACCAAAATAACTTATTTTAACAATAAATAATCTATATATATAAAAGAGTAAACTCGCTGATTACTGACTCAACACAGTCGTGGCGATTCTATGGGAGATACAGGTGACAATTTTGGTGAGCACGTTGGTTTTAGGACCTTGATGACCACTAGGACGGGATTTTGCAAAATCAGAGAGCAAAAACATTTTTATACACATAACTCTGCTCCAAATTGCTTCACGGTGAAAAAATTTCAGAGGGAGAGACTAGACTTGAGTACAAAAAAAAAAAAAAAAAATATTTTCTGCAATTTTGGAATTCTGGATTTTTAAGGGGGTAAAAATGATTTTTGGAGGCAAATTTAGAAAATACGCATTTTTTAATTAAGCCTCGCTTTCCCAACATCAAGGCGTTACTGCAGAAAAATTGCTTTCAGGTGCCACTTGGCATGTTTGGCGAAAATTACCAGCACAGCACCTTTTTGTACAATTTAGAAGCTGCAACATTCCACTGGTTATGTTTGCTATCTCTGACGAATTAGCGCACTTCTTGAATGAGGCGGGCTTAACTAAATTTCACTTCAAAATGGGGTCAAAATGATCCCATCTTGGGAAAGCGAGGGTTAAACTCTACCAATAATAGCACAAAGATATAGAAAACCACTAAGAGTCAACTTAAGGATATTTCCAAAAAATCATTATTGGTTTTCTGCAATTTTCGATTTTGGGGAGGAGTTACGAGTGGGCAAATTCAAGTCCCCCTTTTAGCACTAAATTTGTCCGAAATTTGGGAAATATATAGAATCACAAATTTTAGTGTGTGGCTTATTTATGTATGCCTGACACCTATTGTAACGGGATTTTGCGAAAGTTCCCAATTGGGGGGGGGGGGCAATAAACCTGTTTCCAAGCATAACTTTGCTTCAAATTATCTCAGCAAGATTAATTTTATGTGTTGGTTGTTTATGCCTTCCCAACACGCACTGTAAAGGTATTTTTACGCAATTTCTTCCTCCCTCCTTTGCAGGTGGATAGGGAGGCAAATATATGTTTATAAGAGTAACTCCGCTCCAAATTATCTCAGGATAGTGATTTTTTAACATGTCGATTGGTTATGCTTTCTCAAGACATATACTACAAAGAGATTTTGTAAAATTCCACATTTTCTCCCTTGGGGGTCGGAGAGGAGAAAATATGTTTCCAAGTGCAAATCTGCTCCGAACTATCTTAGGTGATTTTTTATGTGCGGGCTGGTTATGAGTTTCCAACACGCACTATGAAGGTATTTTGTGAAATTTCTCCTTTCCTCCCTTTAAGGGTGTTGAGTAGGGGGCAAAAGCACCTTTTAAAGTGTAACTGCTCTAAATTACATAGATACAAAGTCTACTGTTTTTGGCGGGAACTTAAACTGGAAAAATTTTATAGCTGATTTTAGTAATACTAATCGTCGAAAATATATATAATATATTTCATTCAAAAATACTAATGTGAATTTTGATTTAAAAGATTAAAAACAGCAGCTATGAAATTATCTCATGAAAGTGATTTTTTGATATGTCGATTGGTTATGCGTATTCAACACACACAAACTACAAAGGGATTATTTGAAATTCCGTGCCATCTCCCCTCTTGAGGGTTGGGGGGGGGGAGATTAAAAAACATGTTTGCATGCGTAACTCTGTTCCAAATAATCTTAGAATGGCAATTTTTGATGTGTGAACTGCTTATGCATATTCCACACACACTACAAAGTGATTTTGTGAAATTCCACACTACCGCCCCTTAGGGGTGGGGGTAAACTCTGCAGTAACTCTGTAGTAAATTATCTTAAGAAGGAGATTTTCGATGTGTGGGTCAGTTATATATATCGAACTCATAATATAAAATTATTCAGCAAAATTCCCTCCTCCTTCTTCCATTTAAGAGCGGGGAGGGGGTAAAAACACGTTTTAAAATATAGTGCTGCTTCAAATAATCTCAGGATCCTGATTTTTAATGTGTGTTAGGTATGTGTATCAGCGGCGTAGCATAGGTTTCTGCCGCCCGGGGCAGATGCCAGATTTGCCGCCCCCTTTCTACACCCAGAGAAAATACAACTATTATAATTATAAATTTTTCAAAAGCAGATAAAATGTTAAATTAGATTGGTTGATTGATTAACGTTGCACTAGACTGAACATTGGGCTATTGGTGACGGTCCGGAGACATGGCATCACGATTTTGATTCTCTACGGAGTGATGGCACTCGCGTTTTACTAGCCGACGACCTACGCAGGAAGTCCAGCACTCGGCCTCTTTCGTAGGCTAGTACAGAGGCATCCCCCCCTCCGAAGCACTAACCGTGATCAGTGCTGCTTCGCTTTCGGTGTTCTAAACTGAACCGAGCTTTACTAACTGGCCCACTACCGGGGTTATTAAATTTGAAATTTACGAATTTGTAATATTTTTTTTAATAATTTTAAATGTTTAAAAACTGGAAAAGAAAATTTTATTAAAATATAATTTCATTCATTGGTCGAAACTCGACCACTTTTTTTCAAAGCAAAGTAATTGCTTTCTCATAAACAGAATTAAATTGCAACACAGCAGTGCATTTGTCGGCCGATATGCACCAAAATTAAAATGAAATAGTTTTACATAATGTCCATATATACCATGTTTGGTACATTTATACACTAACTACAGAAGTTGAGACTTAAATGGAATGAATCACAACATAGCACACCACCTTTTGGGTGATATATTCCAACAGTTAATATTTAAACCAAAGTCTAACCAATTGTTAATCGTGTTTAAATTCCGCCTATTGATTCATGAGATACTGTAAAATTTCGCTAACACATCATACACACACAGACAAATAATTATTTTCTAGAAATGAGCGAGTCAAGTTTGGGACATCTTAAAACGTGCAAATTCATCGATATCCGGAAATAAAAAAATTCACAAATCTAATACTTTCTTCTATACCATTTTAGTTGACAGCGCCACCTACCGATTAACATAAAAAAAGTTAATGAATATATTTTCTCATAAAATTCTGTACAATTTTCATCAACAGATGCTAAAATATAGCAAGGAGAAACCGCATTAAAATACTAACAATAAAAATAATTTTTGATAATATGTACTCACACATCCAGTTTGGTACATTTATATAGGATAGAAGCTGAGATATAACTTTCCCGTAAACGGAAAATATTGCTTAATAGCAGCGCCACCTATCGTCTGATATGCATCCAAAATGAATCAGCATAGTTTTACCTAATAACCATCTCTTACAGCAAGTTTTGTACATTTATACACTATAGAAGCTTATTGTCGTCCCTAAAACCGGAAATTGATTTTTTTCCGTATCTTCTACTTTTTTCTTATATATGCAGAATCTAGTACTAAATCCACTTTTATAAAAAATAAGTAGTTAATTTCAGTTAATTGAAATGCAAGGAAATCTCAAAACGTGTAAATTAATCGAAAACCGGAAATCAAAATTTTTTCTGAATCTTATACTTTCTGCTTATATATGCTGTAATAAATCCATTTTTTTTTTCCTTTAAATTTCTGAAGAATTATCATCTGTTTTAACAATAATGCATCTGTCTGCCAAATCAAACGTCTTTTAATTGAACACGCCCAACTTCTATGCTTTGAGGTCAACTGTGTTGCCATTCGCGAGATACCATGGTGCGATTTTATCCTTGCCAAAAGAAAAGATCGCTAAGGTGGTTCTGAAACAATGTATTTTCTGTAAATACGCAACCAGGAAGACGAAGATGCATTAAAAATTAATATAGATATATAAATATATTAAAATATATATTGCTTTCTATGATTGCGTCAGGTGTATATGGGGTGGGGTGCACTGTAAAAAATATGTCCTATTTGCTGCCAGAAATTTTCTGTAATTACGAAAAATTCGTTCTGACAACGCAATGTTTTCGTAAATTACGCGTATTTCCTCAAATTACAGAGACTTTCTGGTAGCAAATAGGACACATTTTTTACAGTGTGGATGGGGAATGGAGATAGGAGAACTGCTTATTGATTATTTTCCTCCCTAAATAATGCCAAGAAAAAAGAGAGGAAAGATGTCTTCAATAGATTAGTACAGCCATCGATGTTTCCTTACAATTTTTTGTCTCAGTGAATTGCTTTAGTCCCCCCTCCCTCCTCCTCACACACACACACACAAACGCTTTTTTTTTATTTTATGGTTAACACAAGAGCAAGCGGAAAAATTTGGCAAATTTTGGAGGGAAAAAAAAAAAGATTAAAAATTTTATAAATTAAAAATTTGAGCCGATGAAAACTCGACTGATATCAAAATTTGCCGCCCCCAGCGAAGTGCCGCCCGGGGCAGGAGCACCCTTTGCCCCCCCCCCTTCCTACGCTACGCCACTGATGTGTATGCAACATGAACTATAAAGGGATTTTGTGAAGTGTGGCAAGTGGAAAAACCTTTGCCGAAGGTAGCGAGAACTTTAACTTAGATTTTGACTGATTTCAATGATTTTTTTAAATTATTAATGGTATAGCGTTTTGAAAATTCATTTCAATATAATGACCAGCTAAGCAGGCAAAGCCTGCTAGTACATTATAAAAGAGCATCAAAGAACTGTCGTTTAAAAGTAATAATTACAAAACTTTGAATAAACACCATAAACGCAAGAACTTCCAACAGTTGTTTCGGGTCAAAAGAAAACCTAGCCCTTCGTCAAGTGAATAAAGTAGGCACGAGTGCTGTAACAAAGCGGCAACACAGTGCAACCTGCAACAGTGTGTTGTTGCTTCTTTTACAGCACTCGTGTGTACTTTTTTTGCCTGATGAAGGGTTTTTTTTTTTTTTACCTGAAACAATTGTTGCGAGTGTTTGCTTCTATAGTGTTTATTCAAAGTTTTGTACTTAGTAATAAATAATACATTTTCCTATTAAAAAAAAAATTAAAGAGTAAAATTTACTGTCATTCACTTAATTTTCAAAGTACACCTGATCATTTTTTCCCCCCATAGATTTGGTAAAATAGAAATTTTGGCCAATGACAGTCCTTCGTATGTTGTCATTCTTTCTATCAAGGCACACTAGTATAACTTACTTGTCAATATTGCAGCCATATTTATTTTAATAAAGAAAATCTTTATTAAATGACGAATTAAATGCCTTAACGATGTTACACGTACATACATTTTAATAAATTATAGCTATATTTTAATACAGTTGTACATACTTTTTATTAATACTTCCTTAATATGGAAGCCTATTTTTAAGATTAATAAAACAAATATTTAAAATTGAGCTATTTCACTATGCATAGAAATCTGTATAGTAGCGATCACTTCCATGCATGTGAACTCACTTTGCAACCATTAAAACCAAAAGAGAAAAAAACATCACTGGATACAACTTACACATTTTGCATGAAAATCTGTATAGCAGTGGTCACGGTACCATACATATATGCTTGCTTAGCTAGCATTTAAAAAAAAAAAAAAAAAAAAAGAATCTGACGTGGACACCACGACTTCCTTATACATCTATTGGAATATACATATGGTTATGGAAACATTGATATTTTTGTGTGAGGTAATTCATTTGAAACTAAACAGGCAGGTTCTAGTCCATGAACATTCCTGAAAACAAGCAAAAAAAAAAAAAGCTACTCCAAACACAACAGTCCTGATGATAAGATTATATATACCACCAATTGTAAAATTTTCAGGAATTTTCTATGGCTTATTACAGAAAATACCATTGGCAAATACTCAGCTTAGACAGTACAAAAATAAAAAAACTGATGTACAATGAATATTTAAATTAAAAAAACTTTTTCATACACCATAAAATTATGAAAGCATTACCAGTTTCGAAAAGACATGGCATTTCTTCTTCAGGTACAAAAACCACCAGTCTTGCTTTTTTCTCCAAGGTAATAGCAAGTGCTTTGCACCTGAAAAAGAAAGACCATGTCCTTTTGAAACTGGTAGTGGTTTTATTAATTTTATGGTATGTGAACAAGTTTTTAAGTTTAAATATTAAACACAGCTTAGTGTTCAATGAAAATCATTTCAGTATAAATTGCCTACTTTTATTCTTGTAGGCAAAAATTAGTGGTGAGAAATGATACATTTTACCAAAACAAATAATTCTGTTAAAATTGAGAAAAGGTTTACAAATTCTGGCTCTCCTGAAGCAATATTTGTCACCAAATTCGATTACTAATCTCGTCAGGCTGCCAAGTTTGTAGCCGACGCAAATGTTGATCTTGGCATCAATTTTAGCGATTTGCTGAAAATTTTTGTAAAGAATAAAACCTTACATTACAGCTTTATGGAAGTCTGAATAGCTGCTTTTGTGAGGGGGTTTCCTCCTTCATCAGCTTACTTCCTCGTGGTCCATGCCATCGGTAGTGGATGTTTTCTTCTGTCTCTTGCTTTCTCTTTAATTAGATTGTGTCACTGTCGGTAAGCACAAATGCTGATATCAAAGTGGCAGCGTGTGTTGCCACTTTGCTTGCAGCACTCGTGCTTCCTTTGTTCGCCTGATGAAGTGTCATGTATTCTTTCAATCCAAAACAATTATTGTGAATTTATAGCATTTTATGATGTTTATTCAAAGTTGTGTACTTATTACTTTAAAACGCCAGTTCTTTCTTATATTATCTTCTGTTTTCTTCCGTTTCATGATATTTGTGAAATATGCTAGCAGACCCATAGCTGCAGCCACAAATATTTCACTTTTTAAACATTTTAGAATGCTATGCTTTTTTTTCTTTCTCTCTTGGCGGTAATAATAAACTTATATTTAAATTGTAATTTTTAAATTTACTAGATGAGGCTAAGTCTTCAAAAACAATTTGTTAAAAATGAAGTATAACTTAAAAATTTTCATGAAATTTGTAAAATTTTGGGTGTGTGGTGATTAAATCTCCAAGTCTCTCATGATTAAGATCTCAGCAGAAGAATTAAAAATTATTTTGCATGGAGCATTTTTAAAAATTTTATCTTATTAAATTTATATGTAAAATTCTGAGTCAGGGAGTGTAAGCGAAAAGTTGCCAATTAATGAAAAATGTGTTTTTTCTTTGGACTAAAGCTGAATTATTGCTAATTGATCAAACTACGTTCGATTTGAATGAAACAATTGAATATTACCATAAAAATTAAGTAACAGCAAAATAAATAACACCATAAAATTAAAAAACATACAAAAGTTCAAATGGCGAACAATTCAAAAGAATGAAAGGAAATTAAATGATAAATGTTTATCTATTTTAAGAAAAGATTTATTTACTGCATGTCATGATGAACTTTCTTTCTTCAATAAGCTTTTCCTCCCTTTTCTTCCATCTGACATCAGTGTTAATGAAATGAGCTAGCAAGCCCACATCTACAGGCACGAAAACAATTTTGTGCACTATAGATATGTTCCAGCTGGCGTAGGATGCAAATACTTCACAAATGGAGAACTTTCTGAGGAAAACTGCTCTTTCTTTTCTTCTTCAGTCTTTTTTAAACAGTAACTATATAAATACATATTTTAATATTTAAGGATAATGTGCAATTTTTTGGAACTATAGATTTATACACTGAAATTGCTTATTTCAAATTCATCAGATAAAGTTATAGGGTAGGTGCTTCAGTGATTGGCATGCTCCACTAATTGACATCTATCCCGAAATAATTAACAAATAAGAAAAAATAAGAAAATCATATTTTACGTATAAGAATTTTAACATTTTTTGTCAAACACTGGAGCATAGGGTGCTAATAACTGATAAAATGAATAACTAGCAGTGTCAAACAATGAAACATAGGGGTCTAATTACTGATAAAATGAAAAACTGGCAGTGTCAATTACTGGAACATTGAGTGGGTGTCAAATAAAAATTCATAAAAAAAATAATCGTTATAAAATGTATATATTTTAACATATATGTGGTTGAATGTCTTTCATGCCATATGTACTAACTTAAGATTTCTGAAAATATTTTCTGATGACTAGAACATTAAAAACATCATAGATTGCTCTAAAAGTGTCAATTACTGGTGCACTTAACCTATCTACAAATAAATAATAATAATAATAATAATAAATAAATAAAATAAATGAACTATAACAAAATTCTTATAAACAAACACCATAAAATTAAAAAAGCATACAAAAGTTCGAATGGCAAACAACTGAAAAGGATACAAGAAAATCAAATGTCAAATTTCAATGCTGATCTATTTTTAGATTTATTTACAGCATGTCACAAGGAATCGTGTCTTCAATAAGCTTATCCTCCTCTTTCTTCTTCTATCTGATGTCGTGATGTCGATATTAATAAAAATCGCTAGCAAGCCCACTTTTACAGGCACAAAATCAATTTCGTGCACTGAAGCTATGGTCCAGCTGGCATAGGATAAACTTCATAACTAGAGAACTTTCCAAGAAACACTGTTCCTTCATTTCTCTTTGATCTTCTTTAAACTGTGATTATTTATAATTTTGAGCTTTTCAACTGTTTTTTTTTTTATTGTACTTTATACATTTTTTGCATTTAATTTTTTTTAATGTATTTTGATGCAATTTCATTTTCTGCCATTTTGAGTATGGCATTCTTTGATAAACTTTCCTTTCCTAAAGGTTTGTAAATTCCAAGGATAATAGCATAATTGTGCCAAATTATTGATTTATTAAAAACACGCTAAGTCATACCATAAACTGTATTATTATTCACAATTAACAAAAATTAATTCTTGTTTTTATAAATTCAAATTAACTTCACTCAGAATGTATGTGTACTACTTAATCAGCAGTCTACATAATGCAATCTATTCTATGTAAATATATCTCACTATAATATTCAAAATGTAGTGTGTAATAAATATATTCATCGATATTATCATTATAAAAATGATTGAACTGATAATTACATGTTATCATCAGTTCGACCAATTTCATTTCAAACGGTGATATTTAACAAAATAAACATCTAACTAATATACTAATTAAAAGGCGAATGATCACAATTATATCATAATTTTAAGTCAAATTTGTTTTCAAATGTCTAAACAAATTACCTGATATAAGATGAGTCATCAGGATATAATATCAGATACTAATATTTCAATATGTTATAGCAATAATGTACAAAATATTATCTTTTAATTAAAAAAATAAAAGAAATGTTAATTCTAGGCACTTATTCAACTTACAGACATTAAACTAATAATTATAAAACCATTGAATGTTGTGAACATACCTTGCAATAAGTTCTTCACACACACACAAAATAAACATTTGGATTCCAGCATTATTAATTACTAATTCACTTAAATGCATATGTGAAATAATAACTCATATATAGGCAAAATATAAAATAAATATACGTCAATCTCTTTACAAGTTTATCTCGACATAATAAACACGACAATTTGTTTACATGTAGGATGTTTCCAATTAGCTATGAACGTTTAGAAACTTATTTAGAAAATAAAAATAGCTATTCAATTACAAAATGAATGTTTTAAATCATACTTCAAAGTATCTAATTCAGGAGACAAAAGCACCTAAAATTTATTTAAAATTATTGAACAAATTTCTATTGTTATTGCTAATACGAATTCTGACATCCGCTTATCATCAGACATGCGAGCAACCCTACCGTCTATCATCATGACTCGCGCTCGCAAAACCCGATTACGTTTTTTCGCCAAGGTTCTGAGGAGTAGGCATTTTCCAAATTCGCGTTCAAAACCCTCCACCGCCACCCTCGTTTTCGGAATAGAATCAGCCATCGGGATCGGGGAGGAAGAGAAATGCGCCAGATTTTTTGGCGCAATTCTGTTTTCGCCACGCGCGTGACGAAATCGCTACACTTTGGAGTATCGCGTCCCAGACCGTCGCCAATTGTCCATCTGCGCAGCACATGTGCGACGTAAAACCCAACCAACCTGGAAAATATCTTCAATAAATTATAACTTAATAAATAATTTGTATTGCGTAAATTTGTATAAGATTATATATAGAAGAAAGTCTTGTGGCTATACTAGTTATAATATATTAAAACAAGCGGGCTTTACCGCTGCTCTGGCTGCTACAAGCAGCGGCTCTGCCGCTGCTAACTTAAAAGAATTTTGAAAATTCGATAGTACTTACTAATATAAAAACTTAAAAAATATTAAAATTTTAAAAAAAGTATTCCATTAAAAATCAAAACAGTATTTAAACCATAATAATAACAAAGCAACTGATTATAAAAATCTTATTTTTCATAAATTAGTTAAATTTAACTTACTTATGAAAACTTATTCCACTTTCTTTCATAATTAAAAGCCGCCCAGTATTTCGGCATTTTCAATATCTATCAACCACGGAAGAAGATTGTATAGTAATTAAAACGAGATAGAGCAGCGAGCGCGGGAACCGGAGCTTTAGGAAAGCGATTCGGTCGCCGCCTGGTGCAGTATCTTTGAAACTTATCGTAAGAAAGGGAAAGCCCGCCCCTTCGGATGGACGGTTGGGTTTTACGTCGCACTAGTGCTGGGCAGATGGGCAATTGGCGACGGTCTGGGACACAGGTGGTCCGGAGACATGCCACCACAATTTTGATCCTCTACGGAATGGATGGCTCTCCCGCTTCGGTGACCCCCAGAGGTATAATTTTTGATGGGAACATGGAGGACATTGCGGCCACGACAGATTCTACGTGCACCAGCCACCATTAGTGTACACGACGGTCTTTGGCCGGCTCGAGTACCGAACCCGCAATCTTCCAATTACGAGGCCAGCGCTCTACCGACTGGGCTACCGCGGCCCCCCGCCCCTACGGCTTCAGTCATCATCCGATTTCCGAGAACGACTTGCGAACGAACAGCCAGAAATATAAAAACGCGCTGATTGGTGAATTTTCAAGATCTGGTCTCCCTCTATCTGCAAGATGAAAATTACTACCTTTTCGTAACATTCGTAATACATCCTGCCCTTTTAATCCGTGATATCAACATTCAACCATTATTGTTTCCGAGTTTTATACTCTCTCATGGCTGATGCCAAAAAAACTTTTTCGGCATCAAAAATCTTTGCACGTTAACATGGGGATGATAGATCTATATATATTAGTATATCTATGCTTGATACATGTGGGACGAGTCCAGCCTCTGGAACACTTCGACCGATCCAACTGGGCCCTGAGACATTTGATCCACGGCCGGTCGAAAGAAGAGGCTGGACGACTCCGATCCCTCTATTGGATCAAAATCAGTCCTGCCATCTGTAGGCTTAGTTTGAAATTAGCTCTAAAATATTAGAATTAAATTAGTTAAAGAAAAATTTAATTCATTAATTAAAAGTCTCTTGGACCGGTCTGGATCAAAGTCGTCCAGTGTAATGTGTTCCATGGACAGGTCGTGGATCAAATCGACCAAGAATTTTTTCCGAGTCATTTGATCCATTTAATGATACATTGCTCTGATTGGCCGTTGGTTATTGGTCTGGTTCCGCTATCTATCGGTCCTTACAAACGCGAATATGCATACAAGCACTTTTTTTTTTTTTTGGTAAAAAACTGTATAATTGTTTTAGAATTGTAAATATATTCATGGAATGGATTGAAATATAATACAATAATGCAAATTAAAATTCGTCGAATATTATTTAAATTTAATAAAATAAAATTTTAAAATACTCCCTGCTAACAATTTTTAAATTTTCAGTTTAACAAAATATTTTAAATATGTTTTGTACTGCTTTGTTAATATATTTGCATTAAATTTTAGCATTCAGACATAAAAGTAATTAACAATATTTAAAAATTAATATTTTATTTGTATTTAAATTAAAAAAAAATCATAAATATATTAAACATTTAAAATATTATTGATTGTAATCATAATTAATTGAATTTAGAAACCAATCAATGAAGTGATAATTTAAAAAACTGTTTTTTTTTTTTTTTTTTTTTTTTTTTTTTTTGTAATCATTGATTAAAATCAAAATTTAAATTATATATTTTTTTGGCAATATGTAATAGTTTCATATTTCTTACCTTAGATCATAATAATAAAACTTGAACCTACTTCTTATTTACATCAAATATTTGAATGCTAAATATTTGATTTAAATTTCAACATTCCAACTTAAAAATATTTAACAAAAATTAGCTTGATAATAAATCCATAAAATATTACTTAAAATTGTTTACAATATATCGTTACAATACAAAAATGCATAATTGCGGGAAATAATTAAAAAAAAAATTGCTGGAAAATTTTTCTAAAATTAAAATTTTATTGCTATTATTTTTTTAAAAATAATTTTCGAAAAAGAATTATATAATTAATATTATTGTATCTCAGTGCATATGTACTCAACTATGCAGAATAGAAAAAAATAGATATGCATCTATCTTTTTTTTTATTTATAGTTAAATTACATTTTTAATGAATGAATTAAATTTTTCTTTAACTAATTTAATTCTAATATTTTAGAGCTAATTTCAAACTAAGCCTACAGATGGCAGCACTGATTTTGATCCAATAGAGGGATCGGAGTCGTCCAGCCTCTCTTTCGACCGGTCGTGGATCAAATGTCTCAGGGCCCAGTTGGATCGGTCGAAGTGTTCCAGAGGCTGGACTCGCCCCGTGGACTCGCCCCTTCTTCTGTAGAAAAGAATAGGGATTATCCCTCTACTAGTATATCTGCTCGATGATTTTCCCTTTTTAGGAGATATCATCAAAGAATATCTACTACGAAGTAGTAGATATTCTTTGATATCATGTTGTGGATTTTTTCGAAAAAAAAAAACCCTGATTTGGGGAAATTTGAAGACCTGTTTGGGGAAATAATTTTTGACCTCCATCTGGCATCACTGCTACCCAGTGATGCCAGATTGGGGATTTTGTCCCCAGTTTGGGGATTTTTGAGGCTTTTGGGGACCAAATGTTTATGGGGACTTTTTTGGGGAATTCTAAAATTTTTGGGGACAAATCTGGGGAGTTCTTGAACTTTCTGTCAATGTTGGCAACGTAATGATTTATCCCTACAACCAGGGCCCGACTTAGACTACCTGCAGCCCCGGGGCAAGCCTATTCTGGGGGGCCCCCTTGCAGTGGCATAAGAGGTCTTTAGGTTGCAGAATTTCTGTATTCGCCTGTAGGGGGGCCCCTTCCAGGAGGGGGGCCCAGGGCATTTGCCCCGTATGCCCTGCCGTAAGTCGGGGCCTCCCTACAACTAAAGACTTTGAATAGCTTTATTGCTATTTGGGGATTTTTTTCAAAAATTACCTTCATTTGGGGAAAAATCTGAGCCTAAATCATAGAAAAATCTGCTTGATATACATTTTTTTAAATTTTTTATTTTCCCGTTTTAGTAGAAATCAAGTTGGGGATTTTTTCGAAAAAAACTCCTGATTTGGGGAAATTTGAAGACCTGTTTGGGGGAAATAATTTTCGACCATCTGGCATCACTATCACTGCTGCTACCATAGTAGCAGAAAAACAGTTTTTAAAACAAATAGTTATTTATTTGACTATTATAAAACAAGATTACTGTGTACGCACTGATATTAAAGGTAATGTACTCATGCTTTCTTGCTTGGAACTTATATTTTGAGCAACAAATAGTTCAGTGTAATTTGATAAAAATGTAGATTCAAAGCCTCGTTAAGTAAAGAGAAATTTCGCGCGTGAAATTTATTTCACTCTTTTTATTTTTTAAATCATATGATAAAAACTTTGAATACAACAAAATTAACACATTTCTGAAGTTTAGATTGTTTAAATATATCTAATTAGGCTATTTTGAATGTCGATAAAATATTATTTTCATGCATTCTTTAATGACACATAGCATAGTATTAGTATAGTATAGAATTTAGCATCTCCAAATATATGTAGCTGAAAAACTAGACGTTATTACTAATCGATTGGTACCAGCCGCATGTTTATGCTCTAAGATTTGCGGTGAAATTAATCTGGGGGTGGAGTTTTTATTTTTTCTCACTGTACGATAGAAGTGAATACTTCTTGCTTAAATTTAGGTATTATATCAAAAATGACAATGTATATTAAAGAAAAGAAAAAGTAAATGGGATATATATTAATTAACCCTACAAAATATCATGAAATAGCAGTAACAGGAAAAAATACAGAATTATAAAGCTAGAATAAATGACCTGCGTTAAAGCTTTTACGTAAATTACAAATTTAATAAAACTAAAATATTATTGCATAAAGTGTTCATGTTGCTTTTTTTTTATTATTATAAAATACAGTCCTTAAAATTGTGAAAACGATGTCAATAATGAATAAAATTTTATAAATTACATCTTAAAATTGGAACATTTATGTTTGATAGTTATAATTTAAAAATGTACTTCAGGAAAAGAGATTTAAAATGTTAAAAAGAAATATAGTACATCATTTACTTTTTTTTTCTTCCTTTTAAATTTATGGGACACTAGACTATAAGATTTTTAAATGTGCATTTGTACAGTGTGCCCTAAAATTCCCAGTATTGATGCTGATGCATTTATTATTCACAAAACAATAAACCTTAGAACGATTATTTTTATGATAATGATAAAAATTACGTTTAAAATAATGGAGGAAAAATTACAAAACTTACATTTATAATAAATATTCAAAATGTCCAACTCGTTCTAGAAGGCAAAGCTGAACTCGTTTGTGCATGTTTTTAGATACACGTTTTAACATGCTGGGAGTTATTTGTTGTATCCTTTGAGTAATGACAATTTTTAGATTACTTATTGTTTGAAGATTTTCTGCATAAACATTGTTCTTTAAATATCTTCACAGAAAAATTCCAGGATGCACAGATCAAGGGATCGAAGTGGCCAAAAATTTCCTGAGATGAGCCAATCACCAAGGAAAAAAAAAAAAAAAAATTTCAAGCATTTCCATGGTTTCCTTACTTGTATAGCATGTTGCACCATCTTGTTGGAACCAAGAATTTCATTCATTTACTTCTAACAATGCAACAAATTGCTGGATAAGTTCCTTGTGAGTGATTCCATACCAACTCACCTAAAAAAATAAAAGTTGGTTGCATGACCGACTCAGATTTTCTTTAAATTAGGTACACATATTGATGATATAGAGGCATGAAAAAGTCCAAATTTTTAACTACTTGCTCCACTTATTTATAGATATACAGGTCCTCAAAGTTTGTCCGTTCCTTCAAAATACCAAAAAATTGATGTTATTTAATTTTTTTTTCTTAAAAATTGTATTCATGCAATATGAAAATGTTAGGTATCTATGGAAACTAGTTATTCCAGGCATTCAGAAAAAAAATACTACAATGTTCATAATGAAAATCATTAAGGTACAGTACTCTTAGAAGTTGCAACCACAAAAATTTGATTTTCCTGATTTTGCTAAAATTGAGACATCAATTCAAAAAAAAAGGAAAATAAAACCAAAGGTTTACTCACTTTCTGGTAGAATACAGGTGTTCACCATAAATTACTACACAATAAAATACCTGGGTTTCTCACTCCTTCTTGGAAATATTTAAGCTTAAAGACAGCCATAGGGCAAAAACATGCAATTTCGGCCATTTTTCTCATAAAGGGGGAGCACTAGAAACTTTTTAATTTTGTTTAAATAAGCTACTGATGTGTTAGCTATTCACGGGAAAAGAGTTTACTTTTGGTTATTATTTGCATAAAGAGATATCCTGCTGATAGTATATGCATTTTTTTTCTCTAATACCATATGCTTGTGCTTCCCCTCTCACAGACTTAACATTAATAAGAAAAGATGTAAATAAAACAAAACTTATTGAATATTATATAATATTGTTTAATACATGTATCAGACTTTATTTACCCTCTGAATGTTTCTTAGCTACTTTTGAAAATAGTGTTATTAGGTGAATGAAGCATTGAATATTGGAGGAACATTCTGATTGTATTATATTCTGGTATTAAAACAAATCTAATGTGTACTCTTATGTTTGTGATATCTTAAAGAAAGATGTAGGAAACCTTTTAATTTTTAAAAATTCAAGTTAGTATCTGGTGAAGAAATAGAATATTTACAAAACAAAAACACCTCATTTTATGTAATCTCAAAGAAGTATACACACTTTTTAAACAGGAATATCCCAATCACAAGATTGGATTATCTGAATTTGCTGATTTGCGACCAAAGTGGTGTGTGTTAGCTGGTAGTACAGGAACTCATTCAGTCTATGTCTTTATGATTCACCAAAATGACAGGCTATTGATGGCATCTCTAAAACAATCTATTAAACCATCTATCAGTGATTTTTTTTTTTTTTTTTTTTGTCTCATTATGTGTGTGACATTAACAATGAAGCATGTATGTAAGGATTTTATTCAGAGTGTCCATTCCAAACTGTATTTGAAGAATTTTTAGATATGTTAATGGATGATTATGATGAAGAATCTGAAGTGACATTTCGACGGTGGATAACTACAGTCCATACAAAATTACTTTGTCCGCACCTGATTTTAAATCGGAACTTTTATTGAAAATGAAGTCCTTGGCAAAACACCATTACATTGCAAAATCTCAATCAGAGTATTTAAAAACAAGAAAAGCAGAACTAAAACCAGATGAGTGCATTTTATTACTTGATTTTTCTGAAAATTTTACCTTTATTGTACAGGATGCAATACAGGGATTTTCGTATTTCGTCTACTAAATCAGTCACATCTAATATCAGTATTGTTTTACTCTATTTTTCTAAAACCAGTCAAACCATAGCTAAAATTCTCAAACAATATGATTTTAAAATAATATTTTCGCCTTCCAATAAACTCACCTTTTCTCAGTTAAAAGATCCTATTGATATGCATAATTCTTGGGGCATTTATACATTTATAGTATTTCCTGTCAGTGTGGTTTATCATATATTGGCCAAACTAAACGCAGTCTTAAATTTCGTCTAAAAGAACATATGAATTACGTCCGCAAACAAGAAACCAATAAATCGGCTATTTCTAAACATTGCTGGGAGGAAAATCATAATTTTGAATTTAATTCAGCTAAAATAATTTGCAGACCTAAATCCATTCATGAACTCGATTTCTTTGAAGCTTTTCATATTTATAAAAAATTTTAAAAACCTTGTAAATTGTCATTTCGCTGTTCCCTATTTGTCTGATTGTTGGAAATTTTACATTCAGTCCACATTTCCTTAATTTTTCTACTGTTTACACAGCTACACATTCCTTAATTCCTATTGGCCACACTCCCCACCTCTTCCGTAATCCTATTGGTTGAACTAAATCCGGTCCCTCTCCTATATATACGAGCACTTCTCCAGATTCAGAATTCTTTTTGCACTGAAGACGGTACGCTTTAGGCTACCGAAACAGCTGTATGCACCTCAATAATTTTTCTTTGGCGTTTCTGACGTAGTAGTTTATTCCTGTTTTAATATTCCAGGGTTGGGTTTTTGACGTCAAAAAGTGGTTTTTGACATGACAAAGGTTTAAACATGGTTTAAACCGTCAAAAACCTGTCATAAACCTCTATACTGTCAAAAACCTGTATTGTCAAAATTTAAAATCTATAAATGAGCTAAAATCTGGTTAGAAATAGGATTTAGTAATATTTGCCATATACAAGTGAATATCTAAATATTATGCTGTTTATAAATTAAGAAATCTGAAAACAATTTGTAGATAATTTATAAAAAATTAGGTAAATATACTGGTTTATAATCTAAGAAATATATACAAAGTATGCATACAGTTATATTTTGTATGTTTATGTTTATTTATATTAATATTTATGAAATTCTAAAATTCCGAAGTTACTTATGAATTTTCACATAAGACATGAAAACACAGGAAGACTGGATTTTTTTTTTTCTTTAAGTAAAACATAATATATGTGGGCAGTAAATTAATATGAATTTGAAAATAATTATATTTATAATCTACATTTATTATACTTATCATTTATTAATGAATTTTTATCTGTTTAGTATTATTATTGATTGTATAAATATTTGTACCTGTTTATAGCTTGGACTATTGGTGTTCGGTGTTTTGGGAGTAAGGCTGATTGACTACTCTAGTATCTTAGGCCTAAGGGGCATTGCCCTCCGTGTGGGTTTGTCTACAGGGTCCTAGTCCGTATTTATACAAGTTTCAGAGAAAAACATGAAAAACTCTGAATGGCTAGGCCAACGAGTGCGCCCTGGGATCAAACCCTACACCTCACGTTTACCAGCTTTGAGCTTAGTACCACTTGGCTGCTGGTGGGCCCTACAGCTTAAGACTAATATTTTTTTTAAAAATCTGTATGGGTAAATATTACATTTATTACAATTTATACATGTCCAGAAAGCATTCATATTTCTCGTGTTTCACGGTAATTATATGAATTTCAGACACAATTCAAGCTTTTTTAACATTCAGAATTATTACTTTTTCTTAAAAACTTGCAATATCAGCAGTCGTTAAGAAAAAAAAAAAAGTTATATTTTTCTATAAAATATTTAAATACAAAATATTAGGCTATGCATTTTTATTTTACTGGTTAAATACATAATACTAAAAGCACAATACTAAAAAAATTGAACTATACAATGTTGTATTGCAAATAAAATGATTTGTCAATCAAAATGATCTATCAATGATGTATGAATCATAAATTTTTAGAAGCCTAAAGTTTTGTTTTTATATTAATCAAAATGTTATAATAATGTTTCTCCAAAAACATTAATATGTATTATGTTTACCTTTTAAAACATACTGATAAATAATATCTTATTGAAAACAACTATATTTTTAAAGTATCACATAACTAAGTTTAACATGTGCTATATCAAGCATAGTTATAAATAAATTTCATAATAATATATAAAAGTATCGCAGCATATTTTGAATGAACATAGAAATAATTCATAGTAAAATTTTAAAAGCCTAAAGTTTTGTTTTTTATATTAATCAAAATGTTGTAACAATGTGTTTTTCAAAGAACATCATTCTATTTACTTTACAAAAAATCCTTATGAACTATATTTTATTAAGCTAATTTTTCATACGACAATTAAATTATAAATATAGGTTTTTGACAGTTTTTGACATTTTTGACAAGGTGGTTTTTGACATGACGGTTTTAACCATGGTTTAAACCGTCAAAAACTGTCACGTGTCAAAAACCTGCCAACCCTGTAATATTCCAATGCCAAGTCTCCTGCTATTATTTGCTATTAATACAGGGATATCACTTGGGAAACAAGCAAGCTACACTCCATCCTTTTTTAGCATGTGTTCGGCCAAAGGATAACCTAAAAGTTTTTTCTATGCGTATTATCAGGGACTGTTTGACACATGATACAGTGGCAGTAATTTCTTTTCAAAGGCCTGTAATTCCATATTTAACATCACAATATTCAGACATATAGAAAATAATTTATTTCAGTGGTGGTAGCTCAGTGCAGTACAAAAACAAGAAAACTTTCTAAATTTATGCCAACATAAACATGATTTCAAACTAAATGCTGAATGACATTTTTTTGCCACCTCCCATGGCAAAAGCCCATGTGATGCCACTCTAGGCACAGTTTAAAGGCCTGCTTACAGAACCAGCTTGCAAAGTCCTTACAAGGATCAGATAATTCCTCCACATGATTTGTTTCATTATTGCACAGGTAATTTTAAAAATATTAAGTTTTTCTTTGCATCTGAAGAATATGTAGCAGAAACAAGAGCATTACTTTCTGAAAGACTAACTTTCGCTGTAAGAATTGAGGGTATCAGGGATTATCATAAATTTATTCCTATTAGTAAATCTGTGCTTTTAGTTTCCATTGTATCGACAAACATATCGAATCAGATTGAAGTATCTGCAGTAGGTAAGCAACACGTCAAAAATTTAGTCTTAATAACATTTCTAAAGGTTTTTATGTTGCTTGCATGTATGATGAGAAATGGTGGTTAGGAGTTGTCTTAGAAAACTGTTTTGAAAAAGGTGATGTCCAAATACAATTTATGCATCCTCATGGCCCCTGCCAAAATTTCTACTGACCAGAGAAACCAGATACATGCTGGATTTCATACAAGCATCTGTTAGATATAATACTAATGCCATCAGGGATTATCATAAATTTATTCCTATTAGTAAATCTGTGCTTTTAGTTTCCATTGTATCGACAAACATATCGAATCAGATTGAAGTATCTGCAGTAGGTAAGCAACACGTCAAAAATTTAGTCTTAATAACATTTCTAAAGGTTTTTATGTTGCTTGCATGTATGATGAGAAATGGTGGTTAGGAGTTGTCTTAGAAAACTGTTTTGAAAAAGGTGATGTCCAAATACAATTTATGCATCCTCATGGCCCCTGCCAAAATTTCTACTGACCAGAGAAACCAGATACATGCTGGATTTCATACAAGCATCTGTTAGATATAATACTAATGCCATCAGGGATTATCATAAATTTATTCCTATTAGTAAATCTGTGCTTTTAGTTTCCATTGTATCGACAAACATATCGAATCAGATTGAAGTATCTGCAGTAGGTAAGCAACACGTCAAAAATTTAGTCTTAATAACATTTCTAAAGGTTTTTATGTTGCTTGCATGTATGATGAGAAATGGTGGTTAGGAGTTGTCTTAGAAAACTGTTTTGAAAAAGGTGATGTCCAAATACAATTTATGCATCCTCATGGCCCCTGCCAAAATTTCTACTGACCAGAGAAACCAGATACATGCTGGATTTCATACAAGCATCTGTTAGATATAATACTAATGCCATCAGGGATTATCATAAATTTATTCCTATTAGTAAATCTGTGCTTTTAGTTTCCATTGTATCGACAAACATATCGAATCAGATTGAAGTATCTGCAGTAGGTAAGCAACACGTCAAAAATTTAGTCTTAATAACATTTCTAAAGGTTTTTATGTTGCTTGCATGTATGATGAGAAATGGTGGTTAGGAGTTGTCTTAGAAAACTGTTTTGAAAAAGGTGATGTCCAAATACAATTTATGCATCCTCATGGCCCCTGCCAAAATTTCTACTGACCAGAGAAACCAGATACATGCTGGATTTCATACAAGCATCTGTTAGATTAGGGTCATTCCATGTCAAATCAACGAAAAAAAGTAGCATTTTTGACCTGACCCCCTCAGATTTCTATGAAATTGGGCTCATTTATTTTTTCTATAGAGAAATGAATCTGTACCAATTAATAAGTCCCTACCTCTTTTAGTTTTTGATATACAGGGCTGCAAAAATGCAAATTTTCAAAATTCTTGTTTTACAAATGTGCCTCTATGTCCTTCCCTAATTGACTTAGAGGTATAAATTTGGTATCATTAGAAAGCTTATAAAGCAGGCTTTCAAAGGATATATCGCATGCACACATTTTTAAAATTTTTCATTTCAAGGTCAAACTTTTTGACCTTTGACCTTCAATAACTCAAAAAGTGCATTTTTTATTTTCTTTTAAAAAATATATGTTGTTCCTGCATTTATTATCTATAATTACTGTGATTTTCAGAATGGGATTGCCATGGGATGCTGAGTTATAAATTAAAATGTAACATCTATCAGTGTATTCATACTAACATCAGGGTCATTCCAAGTCAAATCAACGAAAAAAAAGTAACATTCTTAACCTGATCCTCTTATTTTTTTTTTTTTAATTGGGCTCAGATATTATGTTTATATAGAAATTAATTAATACTGAATAAAAAGTCTGCATCTATTTTGGTTTCTGTGATGATAAACTTCAAAAATGGGCAAAATATGTTAGTTTTTGCATTATGCATATTGCGTAAGTCATAACTTGTTCCCTAATTGTCACAGAACCTTATTTTTGCTGTTGTTAGAAAGTGCTTGAATAGGCCTTTCGTTTGATATATGACATACATATATTTCTTGGATTTTTAATTTCAACATCAGAGACTTTGACCTATATTTCAAAAAGTGTGTTTCTTAAAAAAATAAAAAAAAAAAAAGAAGTATGGTATTCTAGCATAAATATATTGTAAAATATCTGTGCATATTAATTTGGGATTTCTATGGGATTCTGAATTAAATTAAAATGTTAATTTGTGTCTCACCTTTATAATACAGTATTAGATTTTTTTAAAGAAAAAAAAAACTTAGCTTAAAAAAAAAAAGAGAGAGGGAAATCATATTACAATATAATATTTAGTAATAAAAAACTGCAATTAATATCTCTATTCTATTAATCTAATTTTATTTTACATGAATTTAAAAGTAGATTTTTTTTTTTTCATATATTTAAAAAAAATGGCATGGGGTACTTTTTAACAAAAAAAATTCTACTACTAAAATCTAATTTTGCTATGAGAAATAAATTGCATAGCAGTTTTCTCATTTTCACTTTTATTTTCATTTATCTTAATATTCCATTTCACATTTTTAAATCATGCTACATGATCATTGTAGGACTACATGTTGTATCTTTTTAACTATGCAGTTTCTCAAACAGTTTAATTATGTAGGGCCATGTGGTCACTAAACTGACATGAGTCACTATCCCTGCATTTTAAGTCTGATAAGCATAGATCATATAAGGCATTTTGTCTGTGATCATCTTTTGAAGAAGTTATAGTGAACTATTGCTCAAGATTTTATTTCCTTTACTATCTTCTGTTTACAAATTTTGAAGTTTTACAATTCACTTATCATAGTTTTAAAGAAATGGACAATTTAGAGATGGAACCCTCAACTTCTACAGCTTCATGTAAAAGGTACTGTTGCAACCCATTTGAAAAGTCAAGTCACAATTGCTGTAAGAAAAACTTAAGAAATGTAAGCAAGAACTTGGTGAAAAAATTTACTATTTTGAAACAAGATTACAAAATTTGTGATACTTGCCGTAAAGAATTAAAAGCATGTACTGAGAAGCAATTACTAGTTAAAAAGAAAAAAAAGTAGAATCTAGTTCTGATGATGAATTTGGGCAAACAGATTCTTTGTGTACCCCAGAAAAGGAAGAAGCTTTAAGTTCATTGAACAAAAGTTTGATTGCTTTAAGTGAGTCACCTCTACGGAAAAAAGATTATATCAGAAGAAATATCCCCAGGAAAAAATTAAGAAAACAGCAGCAGCATTCAAAAGCAGAATATTGAATATATATTCAGATCCTGAAAAAGATGCTGTTCCTCTCTCCTCTGATCATGAAATTATTGGACAACTAAAGGAAAAATTTAACTCTACAAAAGATAAAAGCATTAGAATGCAAATATTGACTACTCTCCCAAAAAGCTGGACTTTGAAAAATATTCAAGATGAATTTGGTGCATCAGATTATACTGCAAGAAAAGCTAAAAGTCTAGTTAAAGAAAAAGGCGTTATGTCATCTCCTGATCCCAAACCTGGTAAAACTTTAGATCCTGAAACAGCAAAAAAAGTAATTGATCTGTATGAGAGTGAGGAAATAAGTCGAATGATGCCAGGAAAAAAAGATTTCATTTCACTTAAGATGAATGGAAAACGAGAGCATATCCAAAAAACATTAATTTTGTGTAACTTACGTGAAGTTTATGCTTTGTTCAAACAGCGATATCTACTACTGAAAATAGGATTTTCAAAGTTTTGTGAACTCAGACCTAAATATTGTGTTCTTGCTGGTGCAAGTGGAACTCACAGTGTTTGTGTGTGTACAACACACCAAAATGCCAAACTCATGATTATCCAATGTAGGATGAAAGAACTGATAGAAGGGGATAAACCAATTCAATCTTACAAAGATATTATGAAATATGCATGGTGTGATAATCCAACTGAAGCTTGCTACTTTAAAAATTGTAAAAATTGTCCTGGGACAAATCCATAAAATAAATTATCAAGAGAAATATATATTTTTTTCAGATAAAAAGAAATGTGCTTTTTGAGTTATTGAAGGTCAAAGGTCAAAACGTTTGACCTTGAAATGAAAAATTTGAAAAATATGTGCACGTGATATATTATTTGAAAGCCTGTATTATAAGCTTTCTAATGATACCAAATTTATACCTCTAAGTCAATTAGGGTAGAACATATGGTCACATTTGTAATACAAGAATTTTGAAAATTTGCATGTTTGATGCAGACTTTTTATTCAGTATTAATTCATTTCTATATAAACCTAATATCTCAGCCCAATAAAAAAATAAAATAAAATAAAAAAATAAAATAAAAATTAAGAGGATCAGGTTAAGAATGTAACTTTTTTTCGTTGATTTGACTTGGAATGACCCTGATGTTAGTATGAATACACTGATAGATGTTACATTTTAATTTATAACTCAGCATCCCATGGCAATCCCATTCTGAAAATCACAGTAATTATAGATAATAAATGCAGGAACAACATATATTTTTTAAAAGAAAATAAAAAATGCACTTTTCGAGTTATTGAAGGTCAAAGGTCAAAAAGTTTGAGCTTGAAATGAAAATTTTTAAAAATGTGTACATGCGATATATCCTTTGAAAGCCTGTATTATAAGCTTTCTAATGATACCAAATTTATACCTCTAAGTCAATTAGGGAAGAACATATGGGCACATTTGTAAAACAAGAATTTTGAAAATTTGCATTTTTGCAGCCCTGTATATCAAAAACTAAAAGAGGTAGAGACTTATTATTTGGTACAGATTCATTTCTCTATAGAACAAATAAATGAGCCAAATTTCATAGAAATCTGAGGGGGTCAGGTTTTTTGCTTCGTTGATTTGACATGGAATGACCCTATAATACTAATGCCATCAGCAGCAGCAGCAGCAGTCACATGATGCATGTTTTTAATATCAAATGATGCTGTGAAAAAAGTACAGGAACTTATGCTTGCAGTTGAATAAAATTCTGTACACATCAATTTTTAATATATTGCTGTATTTCAAATATATTTGCTTATGAAATAAATATTTATAGCTCTTTTATTTTGATTGATTTTTCAAGAAATTATTTAGTACTTTATAATTATGAAATGGACAACGTTCAGTTTTGGAAAAATTCTATTTCTTGTTTTCATCAAATATCTAATTTTGCTATAAAATGTAGAAATTATTTTTTTAATTATTATTAAATAATTTAATATATTAAATTTCTTGAATTCTTGTATAGATAGTGCAGCTATTAATACATGCATTATTATTTTTCCTTTTTATTAATGTTAAGTCTATGAGAGGGGGAACACAAGCATATGGTATTAGAGAAAAACATGCATATACTATCAGCAGGATATCTCTTTATGCAAAAAATAACCAAAAGTATACTCTTTTCCCATGAATAGCTATCACATCAGTAGCCTATTTAAAAAAAATAAAAAAGTTTCTAGTGCTCCCCCTTTATGAGAAAAATGGCTGCCAAGATGGCCGAAATTGCATGTTTTTGCCCTATGGTTTGTCTTTAAGCTTAAATATTTCCAAGAAGGAGTGAGAAACCCAAGTATTTTATTGTGTAGTAATTTATGGTGAACACCTGTACTCTACCAGAAAGTGAGTAAAGCTTTGGTTTTATTTTCCTTTTTTTTGGAATTGATGTCTCAATTTTAGCAAAATCGGGAAAATCAAATTTTTGTGGTTGCAACTTCTAAGAGTACTGTACCTTAATGATTTTTATTATAAACATTGTAGTATTTTTTTTCTGAATGCCTGGAATAACTAGTTTCCATAGATACCTAATACTTTCATATTGCATGAATGCAATTTTTAAGAAAAAAAAATTAAATAACATCAATTTTTTGGTATTTTGAGGGAACGGGCAAACTTTGAGAACCTGTATATCTATAAATAAGTGGAGCAAGTAGTTAAAAATTTGGACTTTTTCATGCCTCTATATCATCAATCTGTGTACCAAATTTAAAGAAAATCAGAGTCGGTGTTTCGTATATTGTTGTATAATCTTAAAATACTTTAAATAAAGGATAAAGAGAATCTTAAACTCTTACACCAACATGGAATTCTATTCTTGTTTATTTCCAGCTATTACAAAACTGTTGCCACAAATCACAACCTAATACTTTACGTAACATCCTTCCCCTTTTACTTATTAAGAAATTTAGATTAATAATTTTCCATACATTAGTTATACAAATTTTCACATTATACATTTATCCCTTTCCTTTTTTAACATCTCTGAAATAAAATACAACCCAATATTAGAATAAAAAAATAGTCAACAGTTCTAGTCTCTATATCTTGAAGGCACTTTTACAACTCGTCCTGACTTAGTGGTATATTGAGGTCTTTCTTGCATCACACCAGTGTTCACTTCTTGTGGTACAGAAGGATTTTTCTGATTCACTTCGGCATCTGGATTTGGTGTTGGTACAACTTCATTGGTTGACCTTCGAATTGTCTTAGTTGGAGTCGAGACATCCGGTACATGTGTTGTAATCTTCCTTTGGTGAGGCGTTCCTCGAAGAAACATTCTATTTCTCACATAGGTTTGTCCATTATCTGTGGTGACTTCAAATCTTCTCGGTGTTAAAGTCTTTGTAACTACAGCTTTCTTCCAGGTTTCATTTCTTTTGTGAGGTTGCATGCAGGGGTGCAGAAAATGTTCAGACCTCTGAAATTTCCCCAGAACCCATTCTAAATTTCCCCCAAAATAACGCATCAACCTATCATCTGAAATTTTTTTTTTTTTTTTTTTGGGGGGGGGGGGAGGAAGGGGAAGTCTTTCTTTAGTCCAAATACTGAGGGAGATATTTTATGCTACTATATTACTTTTTCTTTTTTTTTTCCTTAACTACATAGAAATTTAATGTTGCTATTAATAATCACCAGATGAAAAATTAAAAAGCTTAAGGTAATTAGATTTATTAACTAACATAATTTTTATGGCTGTAATTCTTATATAACAGTACAGAATTATACATAAATTAATGTTGTTTTGTTTTATTGCACTTTGCTGTCTATGAAAATTTAAAATACCTTTTTATTACGGGAATAAAAAAAAAAAAAAAAAAAAAAAAAAAAAAAATTCTAGTTTAAATGAATCACCAAATATTTATCATCAAACTTCAAATATTGAATACTTTTTTTTGGAGGGGAGGGTGGGGGGTGTAATGGGTATTTAATGGGAATATACTTGTAACAGAAAAATACAACTGTTAATTTGTAGCTTAATATTAGAAAGTTTGTTTTTTCAGTAATTTTTTTTAACTTCCGTTTTCGTTTTTATTTTATTCTAAGATAATAAATATTCAAAATTTCCCCAGACTGCCAGAATTTCCCCCGAACATCGTTCGCGCGTTCGGACATATTCTGCACCCCTGGTTGCATGTATACTACATCTCCTTGTTTATATTCAGGCAGAGCATTTTTCTTATTATCACATTCAGACTTCTTCTGTCTTACATCTTCTTTACGTTGAGTGATTTCAGGATACGAGTTGAAAGACGGCTTGAATAAAGAACTTGAAGTTGGCACTAGAGTTCTTGTCCGCTTACCAAGAAGTAGTTGCGCTGGACTTTTCCCAACATTTTCAATTGGAGTATTTCTATAATTTAAAAGACCTAAGTAGGGATCTTCTTTTGCAAAAAGGCTCTTTTTCATAATCTTCTTCACAATTTTCACAGCCGACTCAACTTGACCATTTGATTTACTGTTGTAAGGACTGGTTTGCTTGTGTTTAATATCCCAAGCTTCACAAAATTTGTTGAATTCATCAGATCTTAGTTGAGTATCACCTCCAGTTACAACTGTTTCTGGTATACCATACCTTGCAAAATGATGTTTGACTTTTCCTATCACAGTTGTAGATTTTGTGTCTGTCAGGTAATCTACTTCTATGAATTGACTAAAATAGTCCACAGTAACTAAGTAATTTCTACCTTCTAAAACAAATAAATCAATTCCAACCTTCTGCCAAGGTCTTTCAGCTACTTCATGCCACTTTATAGCATCTTGAGGTCTATGATCACTGTATGACAAGCATGTATGGCATCCACTAATGAATTGTCTAATTTCTGTTGACATACCAGGCCAAAATATGAGTTCCCTTGCTCTTCTTAAACATGAATTGATACCTAGATGTCCGAGGTGAATTTTATCTTTCATTTCTTTTCTCATTGTTTTTGGAATTACAATTCTTTCTCCTCTTACTACAACACCATCTTGAATTCCCAATTCATCTCGATAATCAAAATAACTTCTTATTATCGGAGAAACATCAACTCTATCTTTTGGCCATCCTTTTGTGATCATCTGTTTTAAAGCAAGTATTTCCTCATCTTTAATTGATGCATCTTGAATTTTCTCTAAACAGGTACCTTTAATTGGTAAAGTATGGATACTGCAAACTATATCAATCTCCTTAGCTTCTAGAGGTTTGTGGTCATTGTACACTGTTACTTTTCTTCCATATACATAATGGTGAAATTTCTCTAAGCTCCATATGACAGCTAACATCTCCTTTTCAATCTGAGCATAGTTACGCTCTGCAGAATTTAGTGTTCTACTTGCATAGGCGATTGCGCTAGAACCTTGCATTAAGACTGCACCAAGACCGAATTTGCTTGAATCACACTCTATTTCAACAGGTTTTGTAGAATCAAAGATTTTCAAAGTCGGTGCTTTTGTAAGTAGATTCTTCAATTTCTTCAGAGCTGCATCTTGTCTCGCTGTCCAATTCCATGGAACGTCATTCTTTAAAAGAGTATACAATGGCTCACTAATTGTAGCATAGTCTTTCACAAATTTCATTTGATAATTACACATTCCCAAGAACCTTTTTAATTCTTCTTTGTTGCTTGGCTCTTTTAAATCTACAATTGCTTGAATTTTCTTAAAGTCTGGTTTCACACCATCTTTGGATATTTTATGACCCATAAAAGTGATTTCCTGACATTGTAGTTCCATTTTTTCTTTATTGAGCTTCACTTTTAGATCTTTGCACTTCTGTAAAAATATTTTTACATTTTCATCATGTTCTTTTATGTCCTTTCCAAAAATTACTACATCATCAGCAATATTGATGAGGCCAGGAAGAGCTTCAAATGATTGCTTCATCTTCAATTGAAATATTTCAGAAGCCACATTTAGGCCAAAGGGTAGACGTAGGAAGCAATACCGACCAAAATTAGTTTGAAACGTTGTGAGTAAACTCGATTCTTTGTCAAGTGAAATATGCCAATACCCATTCTGTAAATCAAATTTGCTAAATACTGTAGCACCATTTAATTCATGTAGTACTTCTTCTAAATTAGGCATAATATATCTTGGTCTTTTAAGAGCTTTATTCAGTTCAAGAGGATTCAAACACAGTCTTAACTTGCCATTTGGTTTTTCTACACACACTATGTTACTGGTCCACAGAGTTGGTTCAGTTACTTTTCGGATGACCCCTTTATTTTCAAGTCGATCCAGTTCTTCTTTTAGCTTATCTCTCAAAGCAATAGGCACTCTGTGTACTGGCATAGTAGATGGAGGTATATCATGGTCAGTCTGAAGATGAACGACACCAGGCAATTCTCCAATGCCTTCAGCAAAAACATCACTATAATCAGTTAAGTCGACAATATTCACAGATTGGAATTCTTTCTCTTGAATTGTAATCAACTTCATAGCTTGAACAGCTTTCAAACCAAGCAGTGGTTGAATATGTTCTTTGTCAACGATAATAAATTCAATATTGTATTTTTTATTGTTTTTGGGGTTGATTACATGTTCCCGATGTAGTCCTATTGGTTCAAAAGTGCTGCCGTTCCACATCTTCAAAACTTTCTTGCATGGCTCTATACCAGTTGCATACTGTTTTGGTAAGATATTAACCGTTGCTCCAGTATCAAGTTGAAAAGTTACCTCTTTTCCATTAATTATCATCACACCCTTTATATCCTTGCCTGGATCTCTTATTTTGTTCACCCATTCTTCTTCATCTGAATTCAGCTGATGTATACTATCTTCTTTCTTTATTTTGAATGATGAACACTTGATTGCAAAGTGATTTCTTTTTTTGCATTTAGAACATGTTTTTCCCCATGCTGGACAGAGTTCTTTGGTAAATTTGTGCTTTTTTCCACAATATTTACATGATTTTTCTTTCTTGCCATCTTCTTTCTTCGTTTCAAAAGATTTCTTGTTATGATGAATTTTAATTTTGTTCACAATCTCTGGATGAAATTCTTTTCTTTTAATTTGTGCATATTCTGCAGCTCTACATGTGTCAATGCATTTTTCTAATGTTAACTTTCTCTCTCTCAGGAGCAGTTCTTGCAATTGGTTATCTTTCAAACCCAAAATAATTCTATCTCGAAGTAACGAGTCAATGCAATCCGTACAGTAGCTGCATGTTTTAATTAGCACTCTTATGGCAGATAAAAATTCATCAAACGTTTCGTTTTCTTGTTGCTTTCTATTATTGAACATAAAGCGTTCATACGTCTCATTAATTTCACCTACTACATATTGCTCGAACGTATCGATTATATCCGTAGTTGTTCTTGCATCTTCTGCTGTAGAAAACGAAAATCCGTTATACCTTTGCAACGCAGCGTCACCAAGAGTATGCAATAGTAAAGCAACTTGATATTTTACATCTTGTTTCTCTAAGTTGGTTAGAATAGCATAGTTTGCCCACTTTTGTTTGAACAATTTCCAGTTCGTACACAGATTATTATCGAACACCAAAGGTTCTGGCGGTTTGACTGCGATAGGCTTAGCATCGGTACTCATCATATCAGGAGTATTTTTCTTCTCTGAGAAAAAAAATCACAGTTCACAGCTTCACAGTACTACTTTATAAATTTCCGTCTGCCACCATGTTTCGTATATTGTTGTATAATCTTAAAATACTTTAAATAAAGGATAAAGAGAATCTTAAACTCTTACACCAACATGGAATTCTATTCTTGTTTATTTCCAGCTATTACAAAACTGTTGCCACAAATCACAACCTAATACTTTACGTAACAGTCGGTCATGCAACCTTCATTAGGTGAGTTGGTATGGAATCCCTCTTGTATACAGAACCATCAACAGCTGATTCGAAAAACAGAGGTCCAACAGTCCTTTTACATGAACATGATACAGCACACCATATGCCAATTTTCTGAGAATGTGAAGGTTTTTGCATTAATGAACAAGGATTGGTCATTGCCCGAAAGAGTTTTGCATATTCAGGTAATCGGAATTGCTCAAATGAAAACAGGCCTCATTGGAGAAAAATGTTTTGACCAAAATGTTGATGTTGCGAATAAATCTCCAGATTCACCGGCAATAATGAAATCACTTCTCAATGTCTGGTGGCTTTATCTCCTGTACCGATTTTACATGATATGCATGGAAATTCAAAGCTCTTAAAACCTTATGTGTCAATCCATGAGGTGCACCCATTTCTTGTGCAAAACGCCTCATGGATTTTTGAGGAGTTTCCAATGTTCTTCGTTGAGTCCCTTGCAGAAAGGTTGGTGTAACAACTTCAGGTCTTCCATTCCTGTGCTTGTCTTTCACCAAACCTGTATTATAAAATCGTCGAACGAGCTGATATAGCATATTTTTACTCAGTGTTGCATCATCTGGTTATTTATATAACCAAGCATCTTTGGATCATTCATACGATTTACATTCATAATAAGCTTTAAGCTGTGCAATTCTCTGAATGCATAATAAACTCATTTCACTATTTGAACAAAATAACATAGAACTTTATTCTTGCACAATTTGAGCGAGAAAACAAGCAAACGATAAAAAGTAAAGAATTGATGCAATGATAAGCAGGTGATAAAATTTAATATTAAAAAAAAAGCACGGGCAATGAGTTCTTTATGTTGGAGTACTGGAACTTTTAGGACACACTGTAGTTTTGTCATCTAAATTGACCACTTTTTTTTTTTTTATATTATTAAACCATGCACCATTAATACTTCTAAGTATAGTTGCACAAAATTATTGTATTTTGTGTGTTGGGGTCCACAAATAACGAATACGTAATTAATACACACATTTAATCACGATAAACTACACAAATAAGCATTATATACAGGAACACTTAAAGTTACCGTACGCTAGTACGTCAGAAGAACAACAACAACTAACATAGAGTTTATACATAGAGTTTGCATTGCACAACACAGAAACAGCGACCTCGTGCGGTCAGGCACGATCGGAACATGGAACAAAGTCTAATACATGACACTCCTCCCCCCTAGGAATAAATTATATAGTCAGTCAAATGTTTTGGCGAGGATCGGGAGCGTTCAGAACGCCTTAGAACAGGAAAGTTCAGCTCCTCGGCCACAGGACACACAGGAGAAGGCTCGGTTGGTGAATCTTGTTGAACCGGAACATCTTCCGGAGATGGCGAAGATGAAATCACAGGAGGCTGAGTTGATGTTTCCGCATCTTGTGACCGGCTACGAACTTGATCAACATGACGTTTCTGGATTATTCCGTCTGCTAAATTTTGGGTCTTATAGGAGACTGGTCCTGTTGGCTCAATAACTCTAGCAGGAATCCACGCAGGACCTGAACTGTAATTACGAATGTACACTGGATCGTTCTCTTGAAACTGACGTAGGCGTTTATTTTTGTTTTCCTCAGCTAGCTTTTCTTTTTTGAATTTCATCTCTTTATTCAGATCAGGATGTAACCTATCCAAGAGTGACATCAACCGTCTATTCATCAAGAGTTCAGCAGGTGATTTACCGGTAGTAGTGCATGGCAAAATATGCTGTGAAAATAGGAATCGAGCTAGCCGGGTTTTCCAATTGCTTTGAATTATGTGCTTTAAAGCCTGCTTGGTTGTAGCCACCATTCTTTCCGCCTGGCCATTGGATGAAGGATGATAGGGAGCTACGAAAATTTGACGAATCTGGTTTTTTGCTAAAAATTGCTGAAATTCAGCAGATTTAAATGTACGGCCATTATCAGAAGCTATTGAATCCGGAAGTCCATGAGTAGCAAAAATAGATCGAAGGTTATCAATGGCGGCTGTAGCTGACATGGAGGAAGCTAGTATAACCTCCAGCCACTTGGAATGAGAATCCACCACAATGAAGAATATTTTCCCTTGAAATGGACCAGCGAAATCTATATGAAGGCGTGACCATGGCTTTTCTGTCCACTCCCAAGGATGTATGGGAGCCTTGTTTGGTGCTCTTTGATTCTCCTGGCACAGACTGCAAGTTTTTACTGTATTTTCGATGGCGCTGTCCATATTAGGCCACCACACATAGCTGCGTGCAAGACCTTTCATTCTCACGATGCCGGGATGTCCATTATGAAGGAGGATGAGTACCTCTTTTTGGAGAGCTGAAGGTATAATTACCCTGCTACCCCACAGGACACAATCTTTATGAACACTCAAAGCGTCCCTACGTCTGAAATAAGGTTTGAAATTTTCATCAGTCAGTTTTGAAGGCCATCCGTTTAAAACCATTAGTGAAATTCTAGAAAGTACAGGATCTTTTCTTGTCACTTCCGATATCAAACTAGCACTCAATTGAGTAAGCGGAGCATTTTCCAACAACAGAATGTCTGCCGGTTCCAGCGAGTTGGCTTCCGGAGAATGCAAAGGTAAGCGACTCAGAGCATCAGCGTTACTAATGTCTTTACCCTTCCTATACTCTAACTTATAATCGTAAGAGGATAACAATAAACTCCACCTAATAACACGGGGTGACATCATTTGGGGTAATGGTTTCTCTGGATTACACAGTCCCAAAAGAGGTTTATGGTCAGTTATGATTTTGAATTCTCGCCCCTGGAGATATTGATTAAATTTCTTTACCGCTGAAATAATAGCCAGAGCTTCGCGGTCAGTCTGACTGTAATTTCTCTCAGGCTTCGTTAACATTCTGGAATAATATGCTATCGGCGAGTCAGTGCCATTCGGTAATACGTGACTCAAGACAGCTCCAACTCCATAGGAGGAGGCATCACATGTTAAAACTACGGGAAGCCTTTCATCGAAGTGTGCCAAAATTACGTCTTTCTTAAGCAATTCCTTAGCGGCCCTATACGCTCTATCATGGTTGGCCGTCCAACGCCAAACTCTGTCGTTTCGAAGCAACTGGTGCAAAGGCTCCAAAACATCTGAGCGGTTTTTCAGGAAACAACCATAGAAATTTAACATTCCAAGAAAAGCTTGAAGTTCAGTTTTATCCCTTGGGCTAGGGGCTTCATGAATGGCTTTAATTTTATCGAAACTAGGCTGAATGCCCTTTTTATTTACTCGGAAACCTAACAATTCAATTTCTGTTCTGCGAACTGACATTTCTCACGTTTAAGCTTAATTCTGAATTTTTTTAAGCGTTCTAGCACTTGTTTTAATTTTTCATTATGATCCTGAGTAGTTTTCCCTTGAATGAAAATGTCATCTAAGTACGGCTGGACGCCCTCTATGCCTGCTAAGACCTCTTCCATTCGCTTTTGGAAAATAGCGACGGCTACTGAAACGCCAAATGGAAGTCTATTAACTTTGAAAAGTCCCTTAATTGTGTTTAAAGTAAGAATTTTAGAACTCGGCTCATCCACCGGAAGTTGCAGATAAGCCTCAGAAAGATCCAATTTAGAAAAAATGGTACCGCCAGTCATCGTAGTCAAAACTTCATTAACCGTAGGTAAGGGATATGTAAACGGTTTAACTGCTTGATTCACCGTACTACGGTAGTCGCTGCATAAACGAATTTTGCCATTTTTTTTTACTACTGGTACTACGGGTGTAGCCCAGTCAGAATAAGCAACAGGTTCTAGAATACCCTTCCTAACCATATTCTCTATTTCCTCTGTCACCTTACTGCGTAATGCTAGCGGAACATTCCTAGCCGTAAGAAATTTAGGAGTACTATTTTCATCTATTTTTATTGACACGGGTGGACCCGAAAATTTCCCTAGAGTCTCATTAAAAATATCCCGAAATTCTGATAAAATGGACTCGAGAGGTTGAACACAAATGGTATTGACAGAAGAATTATCTGTGCTTAACTTAATACCCAACGCATCAAACCAACTTCTACCTACCAATGATTTACCCTTACCCCCAATAACTAATAAAGGCAAAATAACATCATAAGATTTATAAGAAACATTTACATCAAAATAACCATGAACATCTAATTTATCAGAGTTCCATGTTTGGAGACACTGATCAGAGATACGTTTTAAACTAGGGGGATTAATGGGCCACAATTTAACAAAAGTATCCGAACTAATTACAGAATGTAGGGACCCGGAATCTATTTCCATCTTATGTTTAATTCCATTTAAATTAATTAACACATCATGGGGTGGATAATTAAGCACTGTACTAACTGAATTTATAGTATTAATATAAGAATTATCTTCATAAATATCTGACTTACCTGTGTCAATATTTTGAAGTTTCGAATTATTTTTACCCCCAAATTTCTGGAATTTTTTAGAATTGCACATTTTTTGTATGTGCCCCACCTTCTTACAAAAACGACAGACAGCTTTAAGAAATTTACATTCACCAAAGGGGTGATAATTCCCACACCGCTGACATGGCTTCTTGCCCTGAGGCGTACCCTTTGCATGGTTATCCAGTACTCTCTCGGGAGCTTTTTTCTTCGTTTTCAGAAGGTGGACAGCATTGGACCCACGAATTTCTACGGTTTGTTTAGCTGCTGCTTCGCCGGCTAAAGCTACATCCATAGCTAAAGTGAGAGTTAACTGTGTATCGGACAGAAGCTTCCTTTGTATGTCTTCATCTTGAATCCCACATACCAGGCGATCTCGTAGCATTGAATCTAACTGCGTACCGAAATTGCAGTTTTCCGACAGTTTCCTAAGCTCCGCCACAAATTCTGCAATAGATTCATTCGGGCGTTGATCTCGTTTATTAAATTTGAAATGAGATAGTATTTCTGACGGTTTTGGCGAAAAGTGGTCGTCTAGAATTTTTAACAGATTGGCAAAGTCAGTTTCATTTGGAGAAGCTGGCGTACATAATGATCTTATTAAAGAATACAGTGTAGGACCCGCAACACTCAGAAATATCGCTCGCTTTTTAACATCATCAGTAATACCATTGGCAGCAAAATAAAAATCCAGACGTTCTTTGTATTCAATCCATACAGATTTTCCGATGATGAATTCCTCAACTTTACCTAGAGACATTTCGAACAAAGGAATCGTAACTGTAATGCGTAGAAGAAGAAAATTAATAAATACATCCAATTGTACTCGTCGCCAGTATTGTATTTTGTGTGTTGGGGTCCACAAATAACGAATACGTAATTAATACACACATTTAATCACGATAAACTACACAAATAAGCATTATATACAGGAACACTTAAAGTTACCGTACGCTAGTACGTCAGAAGAACAACAACAACTAACATAGAGTTTGCATTGCACAACACAGAAACAGCGACCTCGTGCGGTCAGGCACGATCGGAACATGGAACAAAGTCTAATACATGACAGTTGCACAAAATAATTAAAACAGTAATACTTATCTTTTTAAAAAAAATTACTAAAATATGTCTGCAAATATAGATCAGCATAGTCATTCCTAGCATTTGTTTATACCTGTTGCTAGGCCATTGCCATGCTTTCAGTCATCTACCTGACGAAAATCCTTGAGTAAATCAAGGAATTTTTAAGCTCCTCCATCTGGAATCATGAACAGTTTATTTTTCTATTCAAGTAACTTGGAAAAGGAGTTGTGAACAGCTTAGGCAGTTAGCAAATAACTCGAGCTTCTCAAGTAATAGGTATACATAAACATGGGCATGGCCACCATGTTTTAAAAGCACGTATGCTGTAGAGTGGTGAATTGGTGAGTTTTTTGTTACATCAGGCCAAGGAGTGGCTAGCTTTTCTAGCTATTTGTCTCTCTTTTTTTTTCACATTTGTCTCTTTTTTGTCCTCTTCCCTAGCTTTTTTTCATTCTTTTTCCATTGATATTTCTTCCTTACCCCATTTTTTCTCAAAGATTCCCTTTCAGATTAATGTGTGCTAGATTTGATTTTAACTCTTAAATGTGAAAAGAGATGTCGCAAGTATTGAAAGAATGTAAAATGTGGAATAAAAAAAAATGAAAATTAGATTCAAGAAAAAAATATTGGGCATCATACATCCCCTGGGATGCTTAATTTTCATCGGACAATGTATCAGAAATGTTACAATAGTTTTTCAAAATTGTCAGCACACATGCTCTGTATAAATATTTCATAATAAATTGAAACTAGAGAAAATTAAAAGTAATAAATAATTATTAAATCATAAAATTAAAAAAAAAAAAAAAAAAAAAAAATTGATCGAACTAAGTGATACAAAATTCACATGTAAATAAATAATCCTGCCCAAGGCTTAAACATTACATAATTGAAATCCTCAGACTGCAGAAAAATGAGATGCTTACTTTATCTGAGATGTCATGATTTGAATCAAAAAAGGAGTGAAAAGTGAAAAAACTACTATTTGGCAGTATTTTCAGTAGTTTATTGGATTTTGTTTCACAACCTCTATTTTTTGTGGGGGAAAAAAAAAAAAAAAAAAAAAACTATAAAAGCAATTTATTTGTCAGTGGTTGTGGCGAGTGAAATTTAAGGCAGTGGAAAAGGTTCCAAATCTACTTGAATCTATCATTACTTTATCAAAAAAACACATGCTCGTGAGTAGAACAAACAAACAAACCAGTATTACGAGAAAGCATTCTATGGGATAGCATGTCGTTTACATGATGACATATTTAATTTAACTATTTAGCATGACTGTTTTCAAAATACTTAATATGGAGAATATGTAGAAAAATACATAATTCCATAAAATTAATTCAAATTTTGAAATTTTATTCTTAAACCTAATTTAGTTAATGATATCGTACAATTCAATTTTTAAAAACTGATAAAAACCAGACCTTTAGATTTAAAAAAAAGTTCTGTTTGAATAATCTCTTGAAAAAAATTATTAATTATAGTAAAAATTTTTAGTATAGTACTCTTTAAAGAATTATGTATTATGAGGGGCCCCAGTCCGTATTCATGCACGCTTCGGAGAAAAACACATAAAACTCCAAACGGCTGTGCGACTGGTGGAGTGTTCTGTATGGTAGGGAGGTCTTTCTTAGGCAACCCAGACCGTACTTAAGTGATATTTGGAGGAAACCACAGAAAACTCCTTATGACTGGGCCAATAAATATGACCTGTGTTCGAACCTGACACTTCCCATCTACCATCTTAAAGAGCAGCACCGATAGGCCACTGAAAGAGCATTCTCCAAAGTGTTCTTTATAAGGGGTCCCAGACTTTTGTCACGCATGTTTTGGAGAAAACCATGGAAAATTCTGAATGGTTAGGTCGACAAGCGCAACCTGGGATCAAACCCGGCAATGCATTTTAGTATTTGCATCACTATTTTTAAAATCCTTAATGTATAGAATATGTACATAAATACATAATTCCACAAAATAATTTGAATTTTGAGATTTTATTCTTAAGCATAATTTAGTTGTCAATGATGACTTACAATTCAATTTTTAAAAACTGATAAAAAAGAATCTGTTAATAGTAGTTTTATTGGAAAAAAAAAAAGAGTTTAATTAATAATTTTTTCATAAAATTATCCATAGTAAAAATATAATTGTATAGTACTCTTTAAAAATTATTAATTATATATTATAAGGGGTCCCAGTCTGTATTCACGCACATTTCTGATAAAACCACTGAAAACTCTGAACGACTATGCCGATGAGCGTGACCTGGGCGGAATGGGACGATTCGGCGCAAGAACCATTTAGCAGAGGCCGTTTCTGTGCAGCCTTTTCGGTTAAAATTTATTTAATGATAGATATTCTTCATGTCATTAAATTTTCGTCAAACGTTCATTAAATAATGTAATTTATGATTTCTTATTTACTTATTTCTCTTTTTTTATGCGTGAACAAAAAACTATTTTAAATTATTTACTAAAGATATTAATGATGAATAGAATTTTGCATAGAGCCAATGATAAGATGAGAAACTAGTTTTTTGCCATTAAAGCTTATTAAACTTAGTTATCAGATGGCAACACATACACAGCAATTCTAAAGATTCTAAACTATTTGGTGATGGAGGTTCTTTGGGAAATAAAATAAACAATATAGTTTCTGATTTTTTTTTTTTTTTTTTTTTTTTTTTTTTACGCTTGAACCAAAAAGTATTTTTAATTTTTTTATTGATGATATTAATGATGAATAGGATTTTTCATAATTTGAAGAAGCCAGTGGTAATCTTAGAAAAAAACTCGATTTTTGTGGTTAAAACTTATTAAACTTATTGTCGAGCAGTTCTTTGAGTAATAAAATAAACAATGTAATTTATGTATAAAAAAAATCATACAATTAAGTTATTTTTATGTATTCTGTATTTTCACAAAGACATTCAAAACATATTTGTTTTTGTTTAGAGGGTGAATTTGAATTTTGCCTCAAATTTTAATAGTAACATAAAGAAAAAAGTATACAAGAGTTAGGGTGTTATAATAATTGATTTTAGTAACAAGAAGTATTAATTAGTTAATTTATTTAATAACATATCAGTCAGTTATAGTAGTTGTATGCTTGTTGTAAAAAAAATATCGATTTAACAGATGGATATTTTCTTGATGAGAAAAATATTTATCTAATTTTATCAACGAAAGAAAAGTTGACCTTGTTTTTAGTGAGTTGCAACTGTTGCTTAAACATGATTCCTGAAGAAGAAAGCACCCATATTTCTTTTGAAAAAGCTGTCGAAGTTTTCTTAATTTATGTTATTACCAAACTAAATACTTTTTATTGAAGCCATATTTTTGTGTTTCATTTTCTAGTATGAAACGGTATCTATTGCAAGTGTGACGATCCGATTTTCTTATCTGAGCCCGCCGTCACAAATATGTGACAGGTGTTCATTATCAGTTTATGATAATTGTTTGCACCAAATCGTGTCGCACACAGACGGGTTATGTTATAAAACAATAAAATAGATACAGGATGTTATTGGTCTTAGTTAGAACATTATAGATATTATATCCCACAAAAATAAATGACAATTGGTATCATATTTAAATAATAAGACGTCTGGGCTGTGGTGGCAGTTTTTCTCCTGAGGCTCTGGTAGCGAAAGGGTTAAAACATTAGTTCATTAACCTTTTAGCTGTGTAGTGTTTTTTAGTGTATCTGTTTAATAACTGATAAAAACAATAGTAAATGAAGGTAGGAATTAAAAAAACAATTAAATTTAATAATATAATAATTAAATAATGTAATATAATAATAAATTAAATGTATATATATATATATATATTAACTCTATGGTTATTCAGTAATCTTATTTTCTATTTTTTTTTCAAAGATTGTCACATTAGCCTTTTATTTCAACTATTGAGTGACGGAAAAAAATGTTTGTAACGGTTAAAGGGTTAAACTGATCGTGTAATTTAAAACAATTTTCATGTTGTCAACATTGCTTTATTTATTTATTTTTCAAAATATTGTTCTTAGAAATGACTGAAAAAATGAGAATTTCATAGTAAATAATATTGGGAAAATTAGAACTAAAAATTTTAAAATATGTTCTGAAGGTTTTTAGGATAAATAAATAAATAGGAATTTTATTTTCTCTGAAGGTGGTAAAAACTATGGGAAAAACATGTTTTAGCCAAGATAGTAAAAACCAGCAACCATTACATGGTAAATACCATGCCAACCCTGCTTTAAATATATGTATATATATATTTTTATAACTTTCTTAAAACTCACATTGCCTTTCTAAATCTCTGAAACTTATTACACATAGCAGAATAGTTCCATACAACTTATTAATTTTTAATACCATTTTTTTCCCCCTCAGCTTACTATTTATTTTATTTATTGTAACTCAGTAACTCTCCACAGTTAAAATGTAGACTTAGATTCATTAATCACTAAATCAGTAAAAATCAACTGTACAAAAAGAAAATAAGCAATTCACTTTTAGCAGTGCCAGATGAAAATAGCCTGTACTTTTAAATATCCACCAGTTATAAAAAAAAATAATAATGATAAAAATAAAAAACAAGTTTCTATAAAGTTTTCATTATCTTAAAGCTATCAGTACTATTCTTCTTTTTCTTCTTCTTTTTTTTTTTTTTTTTTTTTTTTGTTACACAAAATTTAATTATTAAGGATTTCTTTTTATTTTTGTTTACAGTATGTGTATTAAAATTTCTTTTATAATAAAGCTAGCTGAGATAAAATAAAAGTTAACATTAGCAAGATAAAGAAAATATATGCATTCTTAACCAATTCTTAAACTGTCTTCAATAAAATAAAGTCAATAATGATTATCTTGCAGGTTTATTTTAAACCATATAATAATAAACAGTTATAAAATTCTTGTATATTTCCGACTATTTATTATTTTTACCGGGGAAAAAAAAAAAAAAAAAAAAAAAATTTCTTACACTCAAAAAGTTCGGAATGTAAACATCTGGTGCCGAATTGGCCAGCACTGAAACGGTTGGCGCCAAAACGGCCGTGCCGAATCGTAACAAACCGTGACCTGGGGTTGAACTTATCTATCAGGAAATTTGTGTATTTAGTTTTTTAATTTTTAAGGAGATTATATCTGCAAATAATTAAATTATTTTAGTTGTACCAAGTTATTTGAATACTTTTATAATAAATGTTTATTTTAATGTTTAAATTGATAAATATTTGACAACTTTTAAAAGATTTAAAATACCTTAAATTAAATTCCTTTGAAATGCAGCATTTTCATAATATATTTTGACACACCATCGATTTCGGTCATCATCAGATGTTAGTAGTGCTGTTTTGACCATCGTCGCTAGACTTTTTAAAGTCCAGCGACAGTGGCGTCGCCAGAAAAAATTTCAGGGGGGAGGGGGCACAACCGGGAAAAAATTGCTTTAAAATTTTAATAAAATTCTGATAGCATTTAAAGTTAAAGAAAAAATTTTTACTAGAATTTTCCAGGGAGGGATCAAGTGCCCCCCTCCCCTTGCCCCATTGTGCCGACGCCCATGTCCAGCGACGATGGTCCTTTATATTTTAAATATTTGACAACAGTTTATTATATGAGAAGAAAAATGAAGTAATACAAAAGAAATTAAAAATTTTCAATTACTAATTGAAAAATAAATATAGTAGTATAAAGTAGTAATAAAAATATATATATTAATTATAGTAAAAACATTGAAAGTTAAAGTAATAGCATTAATGGGGATAAAATTCTTTAAATTAGTGGTAATTTCTTTAATGAAAAAATCAACTCCTATATGTCGAAAGCATTAAAATGCTTTTCAAATAATTAAATTATATAAAAACCTTTAAACTTGCCTCATTATCGGGCCGTAAATTTTTTACCTGGGCACCCAGGCCTCTTCGGCGACTTCTTCTGTTGTGATGTTTACTTGAGACTGAAATCCGTGGGTGGTTCTCTCCATGAGGTGTCACCACGCTCCATTTGGGGCCATTGCGCCGCTGTCATTGCACACATTAGGATTTGTAACTATTTTGATGGATTCTCGGAACATTGTGTAGTGATAGTTATTATACTCGGCCAATTTCTTAGTTTTGTTAAATTTTATTTCAATATTTTCGGCAAGTTTAAAGTTTTTATGTAATTTAATTATAGTAATGTCTCGTTTAATTTATATAATTTCTAATGCTTTTGAAATGTTATAAAACATTCTGAATCTTGCCTTTAAATTGCATTTATAGCAATTTATAATTTTTTTTTTTTGGCTAAAATATGAATTTTTTTTAATAAGTAGGTAAACATTTGTTTGCAATGTTACTTTCCCTGAAAATTGAAATAATTGAAAATAGTTTAGGGAGGAAGGGTAGTGTTGTATGGTTTGGAGGGATGATGAATTTAATTTATAAAAAAATAAAAAGGAAGCATAGTATCATTGCAATTGCAGGTTACATATTCTTTTTCTGGTTGATATTATGAAAGATTCAAATTTTCCTACTTAAAATTTGCACACTTCAGATTTCATTAAATGAATAATCAAATATGGTGGTTTCTTTAAAAAAATTACAAAAAAAAAAACTAAAATAATAATTAATTGACCAATAATCATAATGTCTTAATCATGACATGTTGGCCTTTGGATGAGATTGCTTACTAAAAATTTAACTCAACTAAGTAAAAATTCTAAGTTAAACCCAGTGGCGCAGCAGCAGGGGGGGGGGAGTCCAGCAGGTCTGGACACCCCCCCCCCCATGAGCTAAGATTTTTTTCGGAAATTTATGACTTACTCAGGGCCTAATTATCATAGTGTACATGGGCCCCAGGCCCTGAGTAGCAGGGGGTCCTAGAACCCATTTCTTTGGTGACTTTTTGACCACTATTTGTTATTTGCTCCCCTTTTCAACTTTTTTCATATTGTCAAGCATTGGCCAGTTCCAAGAAAGCATATGTTCAAAAACTTTGGTCACTTTTTCAACTATTTTCACATCGTCATGTACTGGCGGGGGTCTAAGAAAGCATGCCTGCCTCAGGACTCACATGAAGTTAATCAGACCCTAGCAATATGTATAAAAATTCGACAGAAATTTGTACAAAAATTTATACAAATTTGTACAGAAAGTGGAAAAACTCAAACAAAATGCATTCAATTAATCATTAATTTAAAAAAGCTAAAATTATTTGCAAACTAGCCGCCTTCGGCGACCAGCTGGTTCGCGATCCCTGAAAAATCCGACTTTATGAAAATCCCGCTCGGAGGCGCCTGCGGCGCCTTTTTCCCGTTTCAGGTCTAATAACAGCTTATTGATATATCGTGAAAATAGCTTATTGAAATCGCAGTAAATTCCCGTGCGGTAGTGCCTTCGGCGCCCTCTTCCCTTTTCAATATCTGAAACAGCCTGTTCGCTCACCATGTTATGATCTTTCAAACTTCAGCTAAGTCCCGCTCGGTGGCGCTTGCGGCGCCTTATCCCCGTTTTAGAACATGTATTACTTATGAAATTATTTTGATTAGTAGCTGAGATACAAAAGAAAACCTTATCAAGAAAACCTTAAAACGTGTAAATCAGGTGAAATCTCGAATTCCACTTTCGATAATATAAAAATGAAATTATACTCATTAGAAGCTGAAATACAAAGATAATACAAACATTTTTTTAAAAGATTTGTGTCTGACTTATCTGTGGTTTTCTCCAAAACTTGCTTAATTCCGGGCTATATACCGTTAAAAATTATTAGTACGAAATGTGAGCGAAAATCTGAATTTGAAACTGTAAAATATAAAAGAATAAAAATTTTCTGGATTTTCCGTAGTTTTCTCCGAAAGTTTCGTACAGAATTTGAACGGCTTATATCATTTTAATAGCCTGCAATAAAAATATCTTTTGAATGATGTATTATGTATTAAAATAATGAATATCTTTGATATATTTTAGACTCAAAATGGCTAATCTATCAAGGGCGATTAACGATTTCTATTAAAATCCGTCTAAAATTTAAGAATTCCAAAACTGCTTTTTTACAACCGAATTTATAAAAAAAAGGGAAAAAAAATCAATATTATTCTGTTAAAAGTAACTTTTGGTGTCATTAACAGATGAAATAAAAATGAATTTAAATAAATATAATATGTCTATTTATTTTATTTTTAAAGCTATACTTTAGATTTTTTAACTGCATACAGGTGAGTCATAATGACGGGCAATTTCAAAGTTCTGCTTTTGATCGATTTTAAATTGAAAAAATTCAAAAACTGCTTTTTTTATTTCCAGTACTTTATCATGTGGTCGAAAAAAGAAAACAATTTTTCCCGACCGGAAGGAATAGTCTAACCAGCATGTCTAGCACCTGGCGCTGAAGAATCTTTGATGAATGAAATAATTAAGTGTTCTGTCTGTTGCCAACTAAATTTCATACTTTAGTTAATTTTAAAAAATCTAATTGCAGTAGAGATAAGCCACTTCCACTCTCAGATTCAGAAAAAAATCCCCTTTCATTTGGTACCAAATTCGTAACGATCGAACTAATATTTCTAATTTATTTTCCACATTTTCTGATTTTAACTCCGTTAAAATATCTATTAATTGAGATCGCTTTTTACATTTTAATTAATATCTCCGGAACTAATTAAAATTTTTAAATTCTGTTTTCACTATCAACTCGGGAAGGCTTCTGAGCACCCGTGTGTCAAATTTTATACTTCTGCGTTCAGTAGGGGCTGAACGTATAGATGCACAGACAGACAGACAAACATCTTCTTTTATTATTATAGATATAAGATTTCAAATTCTTCTTTTATTTTGCGTTTTTTAAATATATATATATATATTTATTTATTTATTTGTGAATTTAACTTTTTTTTTTCCCAATATATAATTATAAAAAATAATATTATGCTTCTCTCATATTCAATAAATTCATTGTATAATTTTAAAAGCTCAAAACTGAGTTTAGAGATTTTTCAGACTTTATAAATTTTGTAATTAAAATGTTTTTCTTGATTGAAACAAATAAAAAATACTATATGCTTCATAATCTGAAAGGTTTTTATTAAAATAAAATCTTTTTGTAAAAAAATAGAACCGATTCTAAAAAGCAACTAGTATTCAAACAACATAAAATGAAATCGTAAATTGCACTTAAAATTATGAAAAAAATTCCTTCAACAACTAAACAAACACTACAATTAATCATAACTGTTGAAATTGGTGCAAAATTCAATGAAATTCAATTTATTTTTTACAGATTTTTTTTTAGACTGATAGCTACAAACGCTGATTTCTTGAATAATATATTTTTATATTTTCCTTTACTTGAAGTTTTCTTACTGGAACACTAAACGTCAATAAATGAGGATAGGCTTTAAATTTAAAACTATCAGAAGAATTGTTTAAGGGCCCAACACACCGCCGCCAGAAGCCGAAGCTAATGTTATTCTATGGGAAATTTTTCTTTACAAATAACTTATTAACTAATACATATTTTTAAATTCTGTTTTCACATTCTGAAAATTCCCAGCTGTTAAATTGACAGACCTTTTTAAAAAAATTATTTTTTTTATTTTTTATATTTTATTTTGAAGCTGCAAAATACAAATTTTCAATATGTAAAATAATTTCAATTTGTAATTTCAAAATAAAATATTAAAAAAATTTCTCCATAGAATAACATTGGCTCGGGCTTCCGGCGATGGTAAGTGAAGAGGGCTGTTAAGTTAATATATTTTTTTGCCAGTTATCTATATTAATTTAGAAGTAAAATAATCAACTAATAATATTTTGCAAAATTAATTTGGGCATTAAAGTGTTAAAATATGCACTGTGCTACTTCCACTCTAACAGAGTAAAATAAGAAATAAAAAAAATTTCCAGGTATCAGAAGTGGTTTGTTTTTAAATCATTTTAGTGAATTACTTTTGAACACTCCAGCCTGGAAATATCACGGGCACGAGAAATAGAGAGCGGAACCTCACCCTGTCATTCTCACGGGAGCAAGAAAGAAGGGGTTAAGGTTATAAATTATTACTTCAAAAATTTCTATTTTGTACACCTTATTTATTATAATTTTACCACTTTAATTGCATGCTCTCATCTTCATCCCTGGGTCTAACCTGGCCCACTGGTAACCCAGTGCTTAGCTAATTTAGGGTCCTTTTCAGGTATAAATATTTCATATATCTGATAAGTGCATATTTATCTAGCCAGCTCGCCGACTAGTAAATGTGTCCTGACTAGAAACAGGGTTACTCTATTTTGCATTAGTTTAAAGAAAATTTTAAGTTCAAATTCTTTTTAGGAAAATCAGTTTTCAAAATAGATTCTAGCTAATTTTGTATTATAGTAAAATCTATATAAATAAAATGCATATTTTTTTTTTTTCTATTAGTTTAAATGAATTAACTATTGAACAGCAGGTTTTTCAAAATTCATTACTGATGCTCACTAATCTGCCTCCAGAAGCATTATAATTGGCAGGGATAATGCATGACAGAAATTAATTTGTTCTGCCGTATTCAGTAACATTAGTCTGGAAATGTTTATCATTCTAATTGTTTTTAATTAGTATATAAATTTATTTTTGTGATGATTAGGTGTGGTAGAAGTATACTTTTCTTGTAAATTTAGAATTGTTTACAAGATTCTTCATATATCTATCCTTATTGAATTCAATTTCCTTGTTCTTTACTACCATATCTTAAAAACATTTTTGACTAACCAGCTTCTCCATTTACTTTACATGTTTTTACAGATTTAAAATTATTTCATATTTTTCTTGAAGATTGGTTCTTTTTTTGCATCACTATACTAAAAATTTACTATGTTATCATCTCTTTAAATCAGCATGTAACAATGTAATTATTTTTTGAATTTTTTCATTCCACTATTTAATTTTGTTTTTATTTTTAGGTACAATGAGTGACAAGAATCAGTATGTAAAAGAGGTTCTTCCTTCAACTGGTTTATTATTTCAAGAAGAATTTCAGTCATTTGTATTAAGTAAACCTAAATTAATTCCTTTGAAGTCTGTTACTCTGCAGAAATTAGAAAACATGCAACAAGATGCCGAAAAGAAAGTTAAAGAGCAGATGTGCAAATCAGATACTCATTGAAAATATGACAAAGAAGAAAAACATGCGATTATGATTTTTACTTATTTATATTTTTAAAAAGTTATTTCTGTTTTGTTGATTATTTTTTTATTATCATAATTCATTTTTTATTTGTAAGAAACTTTGAAAGCAATATGAACTGGTGGGGAGAGAAATATTTGATTTGTGAAAGATAAAATATTATTCCTTAAGTGAGATTTACATTTGAATTCATATTATCTGAGCAAAACATACATTCTAATTCTAAAATAAAACTAAAATAAGATTATTTTTCAACATAAGCATAAATATTACGTACTAAGCATTTTGCTTTGCCTTTTCATATGAATGATTTAACTTTTTTAAATAACTTTTTTTCAGTTAATTCATACAGGAATTTATGAATTTAAATACTCTGCTAGATTTAATTTCTTTCTGCACAGAAATAAAATACTTAGCATCAACCATAATTTCTTGAGGGAAGCAGAGGAACTGCAGGGATATTAATTTTCAAGTTAGTATGTATTAGTACTAAAATTTAAATTATACTTCATATTTATCATCATTTTTTTGTTTATAAGGATTTTCATCTGTTAACACATTTCTAAAAAAAAAAAAAAAAAAAAAAAAAGAGTTAATAAATTTGCTTTATAAATTATTGAATAACTAATATTTAATATTCAAAAGTTAAATAAACAAATTTAATAGTTACTGATCATTGATTTATCATTCTATAATTAAAATAAGAAACATTCTGAGATTATAAAATGACACTATTTAATTTTGCGCGAGTTTGGCTACTGTTTACTTATAGCAAATTCAGCAGATATATCCACTTTACTAAATCCTTAGTCATTTATAAACTAAACACACACACACAAAAAAAAAGAATGGTTGATCAAAAACTGGCGAAGTCAAAATCTGAAATTTATGTGTAGTATATTTATGCATGAATGCACTTCAAATTCAAAACATAACTAATTTGATAAAAATAATTATTTGTATAGAAACAATTCTTAATATTTTGTATTATGTAGATATTTATTGTTAATGGAATAAAATAAAAAAGAGTAACAGCATATTAGTTTTTTTTTCTTTTTTTTTTGGTATATATTATTTTCTTTAGATTTTTAGTTTTATTTTATTTTTATTCTTAAAAAATAAAATAAGTAAATAAAAATGGTTCTTTCATATCTTTTTGATGTGATTTGTTACTAAACACAGAAAAATGCATATATCATTTTCTTCTTTATTCCATAATTGCACATTCTATTACACAATGTATGCAAGAAAAGAGAAAATATATACATAGATGATAATTTACAATGTATTGCTTCATTTCACTTCCAATATTCTGATGGATACTACAATCACCCACACTAGATTTGTGATATATAAAATTGAAAAGACATAAACTGAAAAGATAAAGAATTTACATATATTGATAAGTGAAAACTAATAAAAGTTTGTGTAAAAGTAATTTCACATAGTCAGAAAGATGTTAGGGTGGACGCCTTATCCTCTCTGATCTTCATGAGCATCTGAAATTGAATTATTATTAAGTTTTGGTGTTGCTGTGTGATCTCTGGACACTGAAGGTTTACTCATGGGTTCTTTATTATTTTTCTGGATGCACAACTTTGTTAGTGTATCATTACCCATTGAAGTTAGACAATTATCGCAGTATTCTTTAACTATAATGAAGGTGACTTGTTTTAATGATTTAGAACCATTTGTTTTCTTTGATTGATATTTATTTTTCATAGGCACTTAAGTGTAAACTGATTGATTTATGTGTGTTTTAAAATACACCCTGATAATAAGTTTCACTAGATAATGAGTTTCCAGTTTACAAACACCACCAAATTACCGTATTTTCGAATTCTCTTGATACAAAATCCTTTCTACTTGGATAAAGCACATACAGCCTCAATGATAAATTTTGATTGAGTTGATTTTGATAAAAATGCATTCAATGCTATATTAGTTTTATAATGAAGATAGAGTTCTGTTGTACATTTTCTACAATCTAAAGAAGTAACATAATAATGAAGCTATATTATAGAAATTTTTTTATTAAACTTCAATTGAATTACTAATTAAAAGTTAAAAATCAAAAACACTATACTTTGTCATTGCATAAGCCTTTCAGCTAGAGTTGCAAGGCTTTCAAAATGCCCCGTTTCTTCCTGGTAATACTAAAATCAACTCCAAGCTACTAGGGCAACTATTTTTGTATAAAAAGGGCTTAAAAGCTACTATTTTTAGGTTAGTCAGAACTATTTTTTAAAAAGTGGAGACTATTTTGAATAAAAAAAATTTTCCCCACTATTTTTCCTGCACCTTCACTGCATTTTTACTTCCATTACCTGACTACCGTAGGTAATAGGAATATTTTTTTGTATTCAGTCAAAAAATTCAATATCGAGTTTTAATCCAATTTACATGTTTTAAGGTCTCCTGTGCCCAAAAAAGTGGTTTTGGGCAATTGGGGTGTATGTGTGTAGGGGGGGGGGGAAGAATCTTCTGATTACCATATCTCCAAAACTAATAAATGTAAAACGATGAGACTTCAGAATTAAGGCAGGTCTGGCATACAGATGATTTTTCTGATTTTGGTGAAAATTGAAAAAATGGAAGTGTGACATTGGTAACCGAAAGTAGGACTGTAAGACTGTATGTAAACACTCTCTTAGATGTCCTTTTGTATGTATTAGTTGGTTAGTTCAGAAAAATTGATAGGATTCTTAAATAAGTAGGTCAACTTGAGGTTCTTGCAAAATAGTTGTACAAATTTTTTTCAAACTCACCATATTGACTCCCTTTTATATATCCTTTCGTATATAATTGTTGTTTTACAGTCAACAATTGAGTTTGCCACATTTTGGATTTGGTGAAAGTATCTCAAAAACGGTTATAACAATTTTCTTACAAATTGCTATATGAATCCCTTTTTAGATATTCTTTTGCATCAAATTATAATTAATTTTCCGCAGTTGTTACAGGAAAATTAACAATCATCCTGATTAGGTAGGTCAGTTTTAGATCTCAGAAATTGGTGTCTCAAAAAAGGCTCTACCTTCTTTTTTTTTTAATATCGCTGTGTAAACTCTGTTTTATATACCTTTACACATGTATTTGTTTTCTTTCACAAGAAAATATCTAATATCTTAGGTGAATTTTATATATTTTGACCACATTATCTCTAAAAACGGCTTAAATATTTATATATATATTTTAATCCAAGACTACTATTTGGATCAAAATGGCTACTATTTTATACGTTAAAGGCAACTAAAGCAACTATTTTTGAGTGTCTTTTATGCTGGGAACCCTGTTTAAAGCAAAATTGGAAATTTTCAAAATTTCCAAAAACTGGGAATTTTGAAGTAATGAATATTTTAATAATTAACACTAATATATAAAATTTTTATAAATAATAATTATGAAGCTAATAAATTAATACTGCATTGTTTTTGTTTCTTTAAAATTTTATATTAATGACAATTCTAATGTTATAATTTGTAGTACTGATTAAAAAATTTGTTGTGAATGAGGGTAGAATAAAATAGCTAATGCATGATATTTTATCTGAAATAATTTAATAAAATAAAAGGAATTTTAAACTTCTGAAATATTGAAATCGTTTTATTTAAAAAGGGGTGCTATTAAAAGAATTCTTATAACAATTTTCTGCCAACTTGTCATCTAAAGAAGTGATATATTATGATTACAAAAATCATACTTTATTGTCCATATTAAAATATATCATTCTTTCACCGAAACTAAATGCAAAACTGGTGTACAAACGATAAATAGACAATAAGACTTCTTCACACACCATAAAGTGCTGGCTTAAAATTTATGATGTGTGAAGAAGTCTTATTGTCTATTTATCTATATATCATTCCTTATTACTCATTTTGAGATTATTTCATAAAATATGTAAGTATTTTTTAACGTATGTTTATTTATTGTATTGAATTTAGTATAAAAAAGTTTTGGGTCATTTTCAAAGATTATGTAAATTTTGGCTTCTTATTGTGTGAAAGATAGTGATTTAGCTTTAATTCTCATATATAAAATATAAAATGACAATACTACCACGTTATAAGCTTGTTGATGTCTAAAAGCCTTTTAATGTGATTTATATCAGGGGTGGCCAGCCCGCGGGCCGCATACGGGCCACCGCGTAGTTTCTTGCGGCCCGCGAGGAGACTAACGATATATAAAGTTTGACAACTTTGGTTAATGAATCAAAAATTAATAAATACGTTCTGACTTTTCGAAGTGAAAATACCTTTCAACGATTATGGTAGATAAGGAACTGTTGTAATGGAATGTTATTAAATCCATTATTCATTCTTTTTATTATAGTTTTAATATATAGTCGTAATTTTTTTTACAATTCTATTGTTAATTTATGAATGAAAATAATATAAATTAATGTATTCTTCTCCGAATTTTCACCCTGCCCTTCTCCGAAAAAGTATATACATACATGGATCATATACTCACAAACATATATACACATATGCATATGTACAGTCATAAAATAATAATAATAATAATAGTAATAATTTCCTGCATGACTAATTTTGCCATAAATCATCGTAGAAACTAGCAGCTGATGCCTAACGATTGGTAATGACATCTAATTTTTAATCCAAAAAGCTTGTCGAAATTGCGGGTTGCCTTAAAAAAAAATTAAGTTGATGCCAGTTTTAATATGTATACTCGCTTAAGCAAAATCTAACTAAACCGTCTAAACTAGGCCTTATTACTAATCGATTGGCACCAGTCGCAAGTCTCTACATTAATTTACGGCGGAATTAGTCGGTAAAGCGGGGGGGGGGGGGGATTTTTTTTACTGTAAATACAGTGTGGCCCGAATGAATAAAATATATTTCTAATGCGGCCCACCAAGTGTTTTGGGTTGGACAGGCCTGATTTATATTATATAAACAATATATTGTTTAATTTAAATGGAGCAGGTTAAATTATAATTAATTATTAAAACTTTTAAAGCTCCATACCTTTTATTACAGAAATGTAACAGCTTTTGATGGCAGATCTGCCCTGTCCTCAGCAATCTCCTTTGTGGCTTGCAGTGACACCAAGTGCAGTCCTTTATTTTCTTTCTCATGTTCTTTCAAGAGGTGGCACCAAACTTGATGTCACTGCAAGCTATAAAAGAGGTTGCTGAGGATGAGGCGGATCCGCTGTCGAAAGCTGCTATGTCTCCGTAATAAAAGGTTTAATAATTAATTAATAATAATATATTGTTTGCTTCAGATTTCTCAAATTAGTTCTTTCCTGTAAAATTCTCAAAATTCCTGGTTTATTCCTGAAAATTCCCAGGTTTGTTTCCCTTGTTTCAAAATCCGTAGATTTTTTGCATCTCTACTTTCAGCCAAGCCCCTGGCTTTTCTTCGTGTTCTGATAATTCTTTTGTAGCCTGAACTTCAATTTTCTTGTTGACACTTGATGGAGAAGGCAATGCCATTTCTCCTTCATGTTTTGGTTGAGTTCAGCACGGTTACAGCATCTCTCATTATAAAAAATTTCAATGTTTTTCCTATTTATAATGCATATGTGGTTTTTGTAATTAGTGAGCTTTTTTACATTTTAAAATTATATATTTCAATAACAATATTTCCTTCCTTGTTAATTTTAGTTAAAGCTGCTGTAATTATGTTATGTTGTAGAACCACAACCAAAGTTTATAGCACATACGCACTATAAATAGATTTTCTATTGAAATTTTAGCCAACAGCAATGCGGTAATTATTATGAACCGAACCAAACAAAAACATGAATGAGAGATGGTACTGTCTTCTGTACCCATAGTCAAGAAAGAAAGAGAATTTCAAGTACAACACACAAAGGAATCAAATTGGAGCACTGAAGAAAGCTAGGGTTCTGGCTAAATGGCTTTTATAACCTCAAAAAGTATGATGTTTTTATTTTTTAACTTTTAATTAGGAAGATATAAGTATAAAACATTTCCGATATCTTGAGTCCTTTTCACAAACGTTTTCTGCTAGGTGTGAGCTTTCATCAGGCGTTCGGATGATCTGACTGTTTCTTTTTTCTTGCTATTGTAATTGCAGAACACCACCCTGTGTCTAAATTTCTCAATGGCTCCTAATTGTTACATTTGTGCACATTGACTAAGATTTCGATAGTTTCATGGTTGGTTGACTGTAAAGTTTTGATTTTGATAATTTGCTTAATTTTTTACTTTTTTTAACACGTTTTTTTGCTTCACATGTATGTATGTTTGTAATCACTTTAGGAGCAAGCAAAAAATCTATATTGTAAGAAAAGACTTTCCCTACGTGAACGTTGTGGCTGTGAGGTAAAGCTCCGGGCTACGAACCTAAAGGTCTAATGTTCGAGCCCAGTCAGGGGAGATTTTTTAAAAATGGTTTTTGTTTAATTCTAAATTATTAGTTAACATTTTAATAAAAGCATGTTCTTTAATTTTTTAAAAGTATAATATTATTTAAATTTATTCTTATTTTCTGATTGTTAATTTTGGTTAAAGTTGTGGTGGTTCAGTTGTATTTAATATCATTAAAATGTTCTTTCATTTGTTTATTTATTTATTTATTTTTTTAGTCATGCCATTCAAATGTTCCTATTTCATTATTTTCTTTTTGAAAATCTATATGGTAGATTCCAGCTGTTTCTAAGGGGTTAATTGGATCTTTATCATTTTGGATTCTCTGGAAGATATTGATAGCATAAAGCTTTATTAATATTTGCAGAACTTAAATTGCATGCTGAAAGCCTCTATAGTTTAGCTCAAAAATGTTAAGTGTAAAAATATATTGACAGTTTAAGAAGAACAAGTTGTTTAAAAAATGAATTATTTTTGTTGAAATCATAAGTAAACATCAATTATTAATTTAACAAGATAGCTTGTAAAATTTAGCAATATATGAATTAATAGTAGCATAGTAATAAACTCTTAAATGATACATACCAAACAAGTGACCTAAATTTAAAAATATTAATAGCATCCATCACGGTTGATTGAACTTTTAAATTTCAAATTTAAATATAAATTATTCCTAGAAATGAATTATGAATACTTATAAATTGTTCTTAAAAAAAAAAAAACACCTTTTAGGAATTTAAGTCCAAAATGAGAACAATGTTAACCCAAATTTAACAAACGTTGTTCACCACAAAAAACAATGACTTAGAAAAACAACAAACCAGCTACTAAAACAATTACTTTTAGAAAATAAAACATAGTTACCTCTTAAGAAAAAACACTTATTTTCAAGAATTCGAAACAACTGCACAGAGAAGAGTTAAATGACCTGATTTTATGTAATAATGTCTGTATTCAGGAGAGAGCAACTGGTGTTCGAAATAAGCGGTCGTTAGTCGTATTTTGCGGCCAGATTTTTTATTTTGATGCCTAGAATTCCAATCATAGGTGCCATATTTGATGCCTGGTTTTTTTCTCGTCATATCTAATAATTTTTCTTATCCCATCAGATTGTAAACAAGTCTATTTTATCGTATTCCTGTCACTGGAATCATAGATGATTGGAAGTTGAAATCAAGCTTACAACAGTTTTCAATGGCAGACTGTGATTGGTTGTTAGAGAATTGAGTTCACCATGCTTAGATTACTCATCAATGTGGCGAGCAACTATTCAACGTATGGTTTGGAGCAAGTAGCCGTGTTTTCTTATCTTGATAATTTTAATCTCTTTCTTCTGAACTCCACTCATCAGTTTAGTTTGCTGTAAACACGTGTGCATGCTTATTATTTTACGCTTATTTCGAGTATCTTCTGGGGGAAGAATGAATTTGTGATTTTAAATATGTGCGTTTAATATTGTCAATATAATTACATTCTTTACATAAATATTTTTTATATAATCTCGCATATATTATTTACAAGTTGATGCTTTATTATTATTTTAATATATTTAATTATGGATGGCACCTAGATTTTTCATTTTGGCACCCAAAAAATTTAATCCAGGCATCATTTTGATGCCTAGTTTTGAAATTCTTATTTCTAACACTGGGCTGAAGCCCCGGGGCCTCCACAAATTTCATATTTTTGCAAAATATTCTTTTAGTGAGAAAAATATAAATTTATCTTGACTAATAATAAGGAAAAATATATTCAGAGCTTAGAAATATATTAGTCAGTATTTAAAAAAAGAAAAGAAAAGGACCTGTTAAAATATACAGTTCCTGCTTAATAGCATTTCAAACCCAAGCTGCAGTTTCATTGTCACATTTCTTTGAAATTTAATTTATTGTGTTATCCTTCTCTCCATCTCTATCCATCGAGCAGTCGATGTCTCTTTATATCTATCCCTTGTTATGTTATTGTGATGAACTTTTAGCAAGGAAATGTTTTAATTGAATGCATTAAAAACTGTAGGCTCAGTGGGATGTTTAAAATAGTTAAATACTTGCTTTCCATGTATTTTCTTTATTGATGAATTATGCAACTAATTTAAGTAAATATTTAAAATTTCAGTGTCTAATCGTATCCATATTCTATATATAAGTCAGTGACCTCGAATAGATTTCTATATGTTATTTAAAGGTTCATACTTCATTAAAATAAAATCAGTAAAAATACCTATTAAAATGCTTTACTGATTACTAAGATAAATTGCCTTATTATTATCATTATTTTAAAATAATTATTGTTTGTAGATTTAAAAAAAAAAAGCAGCTATGAATGCTTAATAATTTCTGAAAAATATTCTCTCAAATCAGGCCTGTTTAAGGTTTGACAGAATTTTCTTGAATTTTATTTTTGCAAAAATTAAATAAAAATAAATTATTATAACTTTGAAAAAAAAGTTATATTTTAATTTTGTTTGTTTTGTGAAAAATATGCAACTATAAATATTTTCAGAAAATACAGTGTGTTGCATGAATATAAATGCACCGTAGCTTTAAGAATTAAAATGGTATAGAAGTGTAATAAAAAAATATGAATAGGTGACACTTGATGCAAACTGTATGTGTATGATTCAAGAAATGAAAATATGAGTCAAAACAATGAAAGACCAATATGATTTTTTAGAAAATAATTTTATTGAATATATGACAAAAATACATGTTGCATGAATTTAAACGCACATGTAAAAAACAAATAACTGAGTAACAAATACTGTATCTAATACTTTGTAAATCCACCACCACGGGCTTCTAGAACAGCCAGTAAACGCCTTGGCATTGACTGATATAGTGGCATGAGGTCATCCAAGCTGATTGTCTTCCAGCTAATAGAATGGCCGATTTTAGTTCATCTTTCTTGTTAAACTGCCTTCCGTTTACTTAAACACAGCAAACCAGAATACCCTATATGTTCTCTATTATATTTAAATCGGGGCTCTTTGAGGGCCAATCCAGAACTTTAATTTTATTGTCATGGAAACATTTTTTCACGATATGTGCTGTATGTACCAATGCACAATCTTGCTGAAAAATATAATTTCTTCCAGCTTTCTTGACTGCTTGATGGAGGAGGTTCCTTGTGAGCATCTGGACATAATCTACAGAGTTCATAGTGTTCTCCACGAACTCTTAATTCGAAAGTCCCTTTAAAACCTATGGCTGCCCACACCATGACAGACCCACCTCCAGATTGACGTTTTGAACAGTACACTTCTTCTGTTCTCAAATCGTGCCAGTAGCTATTAAATCCATCCAGATAATTGAGATTAAACTTTTTTCATCTGAGAAGATGACTTTTTCCCAATTTAGTCGATCTAGAATCCATTTTCTTGCCCATTCCAACCGCATATCTTTGTGCTTTTGAGTGAGGGGTGGTTTCGCCTTCATTTTCTTAAATTTAATGAATGTTGCAACTTTGATAGTTCTCAATATGGTTGTCCGATAAACACTTAAGCTTGTATTAAGCCTTAATCTTCGCTCAGGAAATATTCTTATTCTTTGCAGCGTTGCATATTTGACGTTTGTCGTAAATGGTGAGCTTTCCTGTTCGCTTCTTATACACTTCTTTCCCATAATTTGTTCCTTTCTTTATATAATTTCGCACAACACTCTCACTTCTTCCGAGTCGGTGCCCAATTTCACAATTGCTAAAGCCTTTACCATGCATAAAGTCGATTTTTATCCTCTCGGTTACTGTCAAAGTTTTCCCTCTTGCCATCTTGAACAAACTCTGTAAATTTTGCACTCAAGCATTAAAACTGTTTTTAGAGAATTTTAGCAACATGACTATATGTGTTTTAATTTAATTCTGGTGGCTCTGTTAAATTTTAAACGCAAAATACAGTGTGTTTAATTTCGCGCAAAAAACGAAAAACAGTGAAAAATAAGAAAATGCTTAAACCCTCATTTACATAAGCTTGCATGAGCCTAAACATATGTGCTCAAAGTACCTTATTCAGTTGTTAGTCATATGCAATGACTGTAAGTCACATTCCTTCTTTTAAAATTAAAAAAATTCTATTTTGGTTTATTGGAAAAGGTGCGTTAAAATTCATGCAACACACTGTAAACTCCTCTATATTAATATCTATATATAGCACTTTTTTTGTCTTCCAATTAATATTATATAAGTAATATAGTAATTGAATGTTTGGGGCATAGAAAATGGGTGGGGTCATTGTTTTTAACACTGGACTCAATGCTAAAGTGTATGTGGAGGACAACATAATAAAATCTGTTCAACAATTTGCTTTTCAAACAATAAAATTGACAGTTGTAAAAGGCAAAAAGGAAAATATCTAAGTGCGGCTTTTTTTTTTTTTTTTTTTTTTTTTTAATGTCGCTTAGTGTATATATATATATATATATATCACAGCTCAACAAAAATGTGACAAGTCAAAAAATGGTAATTTTAAAATTAATGTTAAAAAATGTGTATGAAGTGCCCTGACATACATAAAAAGCATTGCATCACATCTCTATCTCAAACATTGTCCACCCGAAAAAGCAGTTATATCAGTTTTACTATAGGTTAGTCAGTTCTTTATAGTTAAATAAGTTGTTTTTTCTCAAATACTGTAATGCAGTATTTGAGATTTCCTATGTTTTTCCAAAAAATTTCAAAATTCCCTGAATTTTCCCTATTTTTGCAATAAATTTTGGAAAATCCCTGCGTTTTCCCTGTTTTCCAGGTGCCGTAGCAATCCTGTACATTTCTCAGTTGCATCACTTTTCTTGCCAAAGTGCGATAGATATATAAAAATACATATATATGCACTATAGATAGTGCATTTCATGCATAATAAATTTTTACCTGATATTTGTGCAAAATTATTTACTGCACTATCATTTTAAGAAATTATCGTTTAAAATATTCCGTGTTTATTTTTATAAGTCTAAATTTAAATTACAATATTCTGATTTAAAAAAAAAGAAGGAAAGAATAAATACATAAAATTCTTCTAAACAAAACTTTTAGATCATATGAATAAAAAACATTTTTAATAAATAAATATAGTTACGAAAACCTTAAAATTATATTTAATTTTATATTAAAATTGTATTTATTTAATTACATAAAGAAAAGAAATTTAGAGTAAAATTAATACAATACCATTGAAACATATGCATGATATCTGAATTGAAAGCTAATTTAAATGTAATAAAAAAATGAAGGTTAAAATTTAACATTAAAGAAAAATTTTAGTGTTATGAAAAATTCAAATAGAAAAATAAATAAATAAAAACCAGAAACATAGTAGTATGTTTGCTGTTACACATGCGTTAAAAAGTAATATGTAGCTGTTAAACAGGCGTTGAAAAGTATTATGTAAAGAACTTTGAATTAACACCATACAATACAAAGGGAATAAAAAACGGTTTTGGGTTGAAAGAAAACACGACCCTTCGTCAGGTGAACAAAATAGGCACAAGTGCTGCAGACAATTCGGTAACATGTGTTTTCTTTCGCCCCTAAATAATTATTGCATTTTCTTTTTTTTTTTTTTTTTTTGCAATTTATGGTAATTTTTACTTATTAAAAAAAGTGATTATTAAAATAATTAACAACTGGCTACTAGTTTTTATTCCTTATCTTCGAAATAATTTCTTTTGTAATGCATAAAGAAACAATTTTTACAATAACGAAACAGGATTTTTTTTTTCCCCTCAGCCCCAGCCATATCCAGACGCAAAGACGTCTGGGGCACCAATCTGACAGAAATGAAAAATATTAATTATTTTTATGCTGTTAAAAAAAAAGGAAGAGGCACCAAATCCTCATCTCACATGTGCAATGAATTTCTCTCACACTAGCTCTAATTAAACTAAAATTCTTTTTTTTTTTTTTTTTAATTTATTTAAATAGAAACAAAAGAATTTTTTTCAAGAGGTGGGAGATGAAAAGGAGAAAGGGGAAAAAAAAAGGAAAGAAAAAAAGGGAACAGCTTTACTATACGGCACCCATTGCTTATTGCCGTTGCCGATGTTTTGATCACGTGGTATGATGGTGTTTTGATTCGGTTTGTGAGTCGGTACTGCGAATCGTTTCACAACGTCGTGAATCGAATCAAAATGTCATGAAACAATACTTTTCATTATGAAACATTTTCTTTATGTTTCACTATGTTTTCTGCTGTTTGCTCGCTTCGCGAGCATTAAAATCGAAAAAAACATCACTGGACGCCCCTAAGTCGTGGAGCATGAATCAGTAAAAGCATGAAAATTCATGGAGCCGCGGTCACTATGTTTTCTGCTGTTTGCTCGCTTCGCAAGCATTAAAACAAAAAAAAAACATCACTGGACACCCCTAACTCGTGGAGCATGAACAGGGGTCATAGCAAAGGAATAAAAAAATATAGGAGTCTAAAAGAAAAAATATATAGGAATTTCGAATGAAATATAGGATACATAGTAGTTTGGAGCACATGTACACAAACAAAACTGAGTACCATTATCCATAAAAATCTAAAATGTGTGTCCCCAATTACAGCCCTAATAACTTCAATTTTTAATAAACATCCTATAATTTCAAAAATACAATAACGTATGCACGATTCTATTAACACATTTTAGAAAAATACATGGTTAGAAAAATAGCCATCATTTAATCCCATATGAAAAAATTAGATCAACTGAAATTTGTTCACCTGCGGAATCTGATTTAGATCAAGGATTTCAATGCATGGGCCTGCACATTCACTTTGATAAGGGCCTCCAAGTCAGAAACTATTACCTTAAGTGACAAGTCTGTCACTTAAGGTTTAAGTTGACAAATTGGTCAATATTGTTAAAAAACAAAGATTTTTTATTTTATTTTTTATTTATTTTATTTTATTATTATTATTATTTTTTTTTTTTTTTGGGGGGGGGGGGAGTGTAAACAAACCAAAGAGTCAAAAAACTTATCAAACAATTTTGAAAGGCACTCTTATTCTATATTAATATTATATGCAAAAGAATCAAACTACTCCATTCCTCTAAAAGTCCAACTAAGTCAAGCTTTTAAAGTTAGTAATATTGGTAAGTAAATGGGCATATCACACGGGAGCATATATACTCAACACAACATGTTCACTGAGCGTCGTTCAAAGTTGGGGAAGCTGAATGAATGAGAAACCGATCAGCTGTCCCTAGGGTTCACCCGAACTGATAGTGTGATGTATTCCCTTCTCTAAAGGTATTCCAGGAAAAAAATCATGTCTATTCCTCCTATTGGTCAATTTTGATGAGCACACTCAACAAAGTCAGCTTTTTGTAAATGGCTTCAAAAAAGTTGATCATCTGAAAATGAGCTGGCCTTGAACAAGGTCAGGCTGAGTGTGTTGGATATAATGTTGTGTTTAGTAAAAAGTTGAGCTAAAATCTCTCGTGTGATATGGCCAAAACATGTCTTGTAGAGCAAACCCATACAACCAAATTA